>OY728120.1:684053070-686553070 GCA_963277665.1 Viscum album | reverse complement strand
ACCATACATGTTTTTCACATGACAGGTGGAACCCATAATGGATCCAATTATATAAAATGGAGTATAGGGTCTTAATATGTAAATCCAATGTCTCTTGGACATGTTTCATGGTCATTTTGGGTCTAAAAGTTTTGGAACAGTCCTTTGTTAAGATTAATTTTACCTTATTAGATGTAATCAGTTTCAATTACATTCACTAATCGATTTAGTAAAAAAACATAATTGATGTTATTAAAAATTAAAAATTATTTTGATTCCAAATATGGAATACATTTTTCATAATTACAATCACATAAGTGGTAGAAATTAATTTAAAATTAAACATGATGATGGGATAACACACCATGTTTTCATGTAAAAATGGTCAAAAGTTTTCTAAGTTTTATATCCAAATTCAATGTGAAATTTGTTCTAATGACATAATTTTTATTAGTTGTGAAATATATTATCAAATTACACATTGAAAACAAATTAAAATGTAATTTCTTTTTTTAAATAAATTAGATGATATAAAAGTTCTGAATTAAAATTCAGTATTTTTCACTATTCATCGAATAATGATGTTTCTCAGAAAAACACCAAAAATTAAACCTATGATAATTTTGTCAGTTTAAATTTAAAAATGATGTTAATTTTGTCAAATTAAATTTCTAAATGTGTATAAGACGAATTTTATTATTTTTTATAGAAGGACATGAGAAACATTTTACTCGAAAAATTCATTATAATTAATCATTTAAGGACATTAAAAAATTAGATATTGAATTATCAATATGTTTTTTATATAAGACTATTAAAAATAATATTTTTAAATTTTTAATTACAATTAATAATATTATTTTTAATGGAAAGGTTATAAATATATCATTTAAATAATTATAAGAAAAAATATTTGTAGAAACTCAATGTGTTGTGTTACGTATGCCAAGTCAGTGTTGCATGTAATTTATAGTGACTCAGAGTTTCAAACGATGACTCGGTTCATTGTTAATGGGATGGTTGACCTAGAAAATTTCAGTACATAAATGAAAATTAATTTATTTGAAGAGAATTAAATATTATATAAATACTTTGGAGTAACATAGTAACCCCTTAAAATAAATTTCTCCCTAGAAATTATCAATTTAGTTAAAAAATGAGGATAATTATACTACATCATATCCTCTTGTTCCCACATAGCTTCCTCTAACTAGTGATTTATCCAAATAAAATTATTGACTATGTGAGTGGTCTTATTTTGTAGAACTTTCTCCAATCGACCAATAATTTCAACTAGTTATTCTCTATAAGAAAGATCTTACTCCAGCAGTATGCCCTATGAGTTTATCACATTTAAAGGGTTAGGTTTGTAATTCCTCAGGATATATACATGGAATATATCATGTTCTTGAGAGATATTTTGAGGAACTTCCATCTGATAGGCTACCATCCAGATACGATCAATAATTTGAAAGGGACTGATATACCTAGGGATTAGTTTCACTTTCTTCCCAAATATCAGAACCATTTTCAAGGGTGAGATTCATAGAAACACTTATTCATAAACATCAAATCTTATCTAATGTAGAAGGTTATTAGTATAACTTTTCTATCGACTTTGAGCTACATTGATATGCTACTTAATTTTTCTAACCTTCTCTACAATTTATTCAATGATCTCAAGGCCCAATTACTTTCTTTCTCCAACCTCATACCAGCACGTTAGAGCTCTATATTTATTCCAATATAGGGTTTTATAAGTTTCCATCAAAATTATTGAGTGAAAGATATTATTTTAAGAAAAATAAAATGTTGGATGGTTTTGATCCCAACCACCGTTGAAATCTTATGGACAAGATCTCAACAAATACTATAGGGTTTAAATTATTCTTTTAGACTTACCATCTATCTAAGGATTATAAGCAGTGATGAAACTGAATTATATATCAAGTTCTTATTTGAGATATTTACATAAAATTGAGGTAAACCTTGGATCCTGAAATGATATAATAGATTCAATAATCCATGCAACCTTACCACTTCTTTAATGTATATCTCATAAAGGTTATCCACAAAGAATTATTCTCTGACAATGATGAAGTGTGCTAAAATTGTATGTTGATAGAAAACCTCCAATATAAAATTAATCCATTTATAGGATATGGATAGTCCAATGATAAAATCCTGAGTGATTTTCTCCCATTTTCATTCTGGTATGGGTAATAGATGAAGCAACACTTTAGATTTTTTTCATTCAACCTAAAGTCGTGGGAATACAAGGAACTGAGATAAAAACTCTATGATATGTCTCTTTATTCCATCCCAAAAAATGTATTATGTCATCTCCCTATACATATTCAAATATCTAAGATTAATATAGAATGAAAAACTGTGAGCTTCCTCTAATATCTCCTTCTTCAGATCTGGTGTGGAAGGGCCACCTAAACTATTCCTCAAGCGTATCATTCAATCCTAATAAGAGTTAATATTAGGAATATTTCTATCATTATTATGCATCTATGAAACTTCATTAAATACCTCTTTAATATCTACTTTTATATTGGGTAGAATATTCATTTGAGAAAGAAAATAATTTTCCCTTCTCTTTAGGATTTATAGATACATCCTATGAAAATATAGAAATATTGGATCTTTTGTGATCATTTTCATTGAAAAGCTAGTGTGATTGTTCCAACTCAAATCATCATGTACCTAGTTTGGATTCCCATAGTGGTAAATTATTTAGTAGTCATAATGTATTATCTACTCTAACCATATTCTTTGGAACATGATCATCTCTTTTTGTGTGAGTATATATTTTAGATTTTTATGATCTATATATATATCCCAGTTTTCTCCATAAATATAATGTCTTCATATATTTAATGAAAAAATTACCGCTTCTAACTCCAAATCAAGATTTGGGTAATTTTTTTCATGAATCTTCAAATGAAATGAGGCATAATTGATAACCATGTTATTCATTATAATAGTGCATCACAATCCCTTCTTTGATACATCTATATAGATTATAAACCCTTCTCCACTACTGGGTAATGTATGAACTGGTTCACTGACTAACCTTCTCTTCATTTCCTTGAAATTCTCCTCATGTTCAATTGTCTAGAGAAACTTGAAACCCTTATGATTTAACATGTTTACAGGACTAGATAGTCAAGTGAAATTATTAAAAAACCATTAATAATATCAAGATAAACCAATAAATCTATGGATCTCAGTCACCATGGATGTTCTAGTCCATCATTTAATATCCTCTATCAAAGATGGATCTACTTCAGTACAATCATTTGAGACTATGTTACCAAAAAATGAAAACATTTTCAGCAAAAATTCACACTTTTCAACATTTTCAAAAAGTTTCTCTATCAATAGAGAAATTTATAAAATTATCAAGTGATATTCATTCTCTTACATTATCTTTTAATAGATAAGAATATCATCATAAAGATGACCACAAACATATCGAGGTAATCTATAAATACTTTATTTTTAAAATCAATGATGATTTCTAGGGAACCAATAAGACCAAATGGAATCACTATATATTTATATTGTCTATACCTTGTACGAAATGTCATCTTTGTTATATCCTCCTTCTTGAATCTCAATTTTCAATATCCAGAATGAATGTTTATCATGGAAAATTATTGATCCATGTGTAGTTAATCAAACAATTCATCAATATGAATGATATGATAGTTTTTCTTGATTGTGATTTTGTTCAAATACTAATAATAAATGAAAATATGGATTGAAACACATTTATGTTTCATAAAAGAACATGTGTACCCCTAGGTGACACACTTTGGGAAAATTAATCCCTTTTAAATGTCTTCATAGATTATATCTTCCATTCCTACAACTCAGTTGGGGAAATTCTATAAGAAGTATTTGAAATTTAAATGCAACCTGTTATGAGATCTATTGAGAACTCATATTTTCATTTTAGGGAATGTCTAATAATCTCTTATATAAAGATATAAAAAAATTATCAAAATATAGGTATATCATCAATTTTGATTTTCTCCCAAACAATTTGAGATAAAAAAATTTCTGAAAGGAAATTAATAAACTTACGCTGGATTTAATATCCATGTGAAGTTTTAGATTATCATCACATTGATGGAAAATAAAAGGAGGGTTTGAAATATCAAATGTAACAACTATTCTTGGAAAATTGATGTGGTAATTAAGAAGATAAATCCAATCCATCCCTAAGATGACATCAAATTCAAGAAAATGTAGAATGAAAATATTTGTAGGAAGCACATTCCAAAAAATGTCAACAGGATAAGAATCATAAACTTGGGATGTAATCATCATACCTTTATGGGGTTTCACTGCTAATTCTATATCTAAATATATTTTTGGAATCATAATTCCCTTTATAAACTTATTTAGATGCTAAATAGTGGGTATATTGGGAATAAATTAAAAAAAATGAAGTTCTAGTGTGGATGGTAAGTGTACCTTTCAGCATTTCGTTCTCTCACCCCTCGTCAAAAATAGAGATTGCATGTCATTTCCCCTTGTCCTTCAGCTTAAGAGGTTACTGAATTCGATCATCATCACAAGTCCTTTGGTTTGTTAACTTTTTAGAAAAATGACCATTATCCTTACACATGTTTCACTTATGCAGGGGAGGTTAATTCTACACAACTTTCTCTCCATTATCATTTTGATTTAACTTCTTCCCATTACTTTCAAAATAATTTTCCTATTGAACATCCTATTCATAGATAAAACTCTTACTGTAAACCTTATGAAAAATTCCTCCATTATTCTTCCAACATTTAAATAATAAATGAAAACTCATATTTTTTTTCTCCATGGGGTTTAGAGTTTCCTTCAAACACCATCTTCCTTTTCTTGTCAAAACCATGAGGTTGATATTTTATTTCAACCTCCATTTAATCCTTCATTTCTAAATATATGATCTCTTCATATCTAGTAATGTATCTTATGGAAAAATCCCTTCTAAGAGTTTTATTTAATCCAATGAAGAACTAATAAGCTTTACTTTCATGTTGGAGATAATTCCACAAGATTACCTTGAATGTCTTTTGAAATTAGCATCGTAGGTACCAAGAGAATCTTCATCACATTGATTTAATTAAAGGGAATATTTCTCCATCTTGGAATTAATAATATGATGAAATTATATATTGAAAAATAATTTATTGAACTCATCCCAATCAAAGTATTAAATACCATCTTGCTGCATTATTTTCTTAGCTAGATCCCACCACTTGTCTGCTTCTCATTCTCACTCTTTAAATTCTAGATAATGAACAATATAATTTCTTAAGTACTTGTCAATTTTTCAGTAACAAGTAAATCAGAATACCCTTTGAAATAATGTGGATGTTTCCTCATGAAATATTCAAAAAAATGTTGCTTCCTCTTTTTCTCATATGGGTGACCACAATGATTCATATCTTGAGAATGATGTTTGAGAATATAATAAAAAAATTTCATTCCTACTCCAGTAGAATTTAGTTTTTTAGGAGTATAAGAATTGTATTTTCCATTTCAATCACCATTATATCGGTACCTTTGGGTTCCAATCATTGACTTGAAACCAAAATCATAGAGTAAGAAACATTTATCATAATGAGGAACCACATAATCATGAAATGTAACATATATGATGTCTAAATTATGAAACCTAACAAAATCAATGAAAAATTTGGTTTCACTTGGGTTATTCATAGCTAATAGATTTTAAAATCCATCTTTATGGTTTGTGAAAAGTTCATGAATTTTCAATGAATATCCCCCAATAGTGAAAAAATATGTTTGTAGCTAGGCCTGTTGTCATCTACCTGATTTCCCTATGTCAGGTCCAAGAAATCATGCAATATTTCTAACCACAAGGTACATTTGTGCCAGAGCCACATCCACTTATATTATCCTGACATTTATGTATTCATTATATACCAATAACTCTATCCATTACCAAAATTATAATACATATTACTAAAATTTTCTTTATCCTTATACTTAACCTTAGAGATATCCTTATGGTTCTCACTAAGGATTTGTCATCCTAGATTCCAAAGGATAACAAATCCTAGCTTTGGTACCATCTATATTGACACTATCTTTACATACATTAACATAACATAACATTTCCATAAAAATTAAAGCATTATTCAAACAAATTCCCAAAGACTATACTAGTCTAGTTCCTTTAGAATCATGGAAACCAAAACACTTGTACATAAATGAGCTACATTATCACCCACTATTTTCTTCTTGACTAGAACCCTTCTTAGACACATCAAACATAATATGTATCTTCATAACCTATAGGAAAGGAAACATAAAAAAGTGGTGATCTCATATTCTCTGTAATGGAAAATAAGGGAGACATGTAATCATAATCATGATCATAAGGGTATGTAAACATTATAAATAAAATAGAATATCAAACCATACATATCAAATATCATAAACATGAATCATGGAATAAATATAGGATGTTTACATAACGATAATCATATGTAAATAATAGATATAATCTACACAATAATAACATAAGAATAAATCTTAGAATTTCAGAAACATATAATCAAGTAATATGATTTCAATAGTAGTCAATGAATCACTTCTAAGGCTATATTATTGGAAAAATTCTATTTCTAAACTAAGTTCACACCCCGTTCCATCCCTATATTATTGAACCATGTTCACTCATCATTCCTACCATGTAAAATTGAACCATGTTAATTTCTCATTCTATCCATGTCTATCTCATGAGACATAAATATTTACCCAATGAAATGTAGGGAGATATAGGTCCAACCCATCTCATAATTAAATCATACACACATATTCCACAAAATCATAAACAACCATATGATAACCAATGAAACAAAATGGGTATAATAAACATGTAATCATTTCAGAACATATGAAAAAAAGGTTTCATAAAAATTTAATAAAATAATAACCCACTAAATGATGAATTTATCATAATCATATGACCTTTGAAGGTCAGAGGGTTTCATAATCATAAAACCTATGAAAAATAAACAGGTTTTATAAAAATATAACCTATGGAAGAGAAATGTTTTTCATAAACACCATTCCATAAAAATATAAACCTTTAAGAGAAATAATATGAAAATATAAATTGAGTAATTTCCTCATAATGGAATTAATAACACCAAAATATTTATTCAAATATGGGAAATAATTTTTAAATACCTTTTATAAATAACTTTTTGAGTAAAATATCCTTTCATCTTCTACAAATGATTTTTAAAACATAAAACCTTTCAAAAAATGATTTCTATAAAAATGGTTTTGAAAACATGTAAAGGAATATTTAAAAACAATATTACATTTATAATATTATTTTTTCCATGAAAACCAAATTTGAAATCATTTTTTAAAATATTTTTTTCGAAATAAATTATATTTTCAACCGAAGAGAGAAATACATTCATATTTTTATTAAAAAAAATTATTCATATTATATACCAATGAGTGGAAAAGAATAATAATATATGGATATATTTTTAATAAATAGAGGATATGAAATAACAATAGGGTTTATAATAGATGGATAATAAGATTTAATCAAAGGAAGCAAAATCATTAAATTTTTTGAAAATACGATGAGATTGTTTTCATAAACACTTACCACTTTATTACTTGGGTTTATACTATCCTTGTATGTAAAAATAATTACATGAATATTTGAAAAACATCAAAAAAATACTTTTAATCATTATATAACATGTCAAATGGATGTATATACACATTGAAAAGGAATGGAGGTTGAAAACAAAACATTTGTTTTAAGAAGGAAAATTGAGACAAAACTATCATACTAATTTGGTAACCATTGAAACATTAACTCCATGAAAGGAAGATCAAAGAATGTATATTTATATAACCCTAAATTAAATAATAATAATAATATAACAAATTCATGGTCATTATACACACCACACCAAACGAATGGGTGGTTAATAAATCATGAATTTCACGGAAATAAAAAGTGAGATAAAATTCTCTTACCATGTGCCTTGAATCTCACCATACTCGTTCAAAATGCATGTATAATAAATATAAATTCATTATAAATATACCATAGAACCATATTATTATATAAAATACTAGATATGGTTTTATTATGACATTATACTACCCTCTTTTTAACAATTCCTTATTAAAGTTGCG
The DNA here is from genome assembly GCA_963277665.1 of Viscum album. Taxonomy (NCBI): domain Eukaryota; kingdom Viridiplantae; phylum Streptophyta; class Magnoliopsida; order Santalales; family Viscaceae; genus Viscum; species Viscum album. The sequence goes on along the minus strand of OY728120.1, from coordinate 686,544,877 downwards.
CTTCGTGTAAAATTCTCTTTGTTTTTCACACGTATCTTAATTTGTTATATAATTGGTGCTTATACATATATCATGATTTACAGAATATTAAAACATGATATAGATATAATTTATATTTTTTATATGTGTTTTCTTATAATATACATAATATATAATTATGAAATGTAATACACTATTCATGTAGATGGTAGGCTATACGTACGAATGAATGTTGTTTCTGTTTTATTGTTATATTGAAAGAAAGAAGGGAAATGACATATATGTAAATATATATATTTATATATATATATAATTATTATTGTTTTATATTTATATGATATATATAATATATTTTCACTAAACCCATCCTTAATACATTACATATAGTGTGTGAATGAATCACATCGCTTTGATGGGGCAGTAGTCGACACTTCCAGAAATGAATTTTTTATATTTACATCAAATGGAAATTATAAATATATGTGTGGTAAAAAGAGTAAATAAGATTAAAGAAATAATAAATATAATATATAACATTTATATAGATATTTCCTATTATAATATCCACCATGAGACACAGTAAATGAAAAAATTAGCACTCATCGTTTAGTGAGCGAGTAGTTTTTTGTACACATAAACTTAATGTTCTCTACTAATTAGATGTATGTATGATTGATTATAGTTAGGAACATTATAATAACAATATATATATATTGGATAATTATGTTCTTGTGTATGAATTGAATTAGATGAATTGAGGTGGTGGGTATAGAAAATAAATGAAAGGATCTTATGGGAGGGTGTTACATATTAATCGGGTAAATTCTTTTAGTTTGAAAAAAAGTGCTTACTTGGAAGACTATAATTACAAAGTTATTGTTATTGGGGGGAGGTAGGGTTTTTGGTAATATATTTGAGAATATATTTTCCTAAATTAAGTGGTTTTAGAGGTGTAAATAAGTGGAGGATATGATGTATTTTTATAGTGGCGGAGTGGCACTCTTGTAGTATTTTGACAAAGGAATTACATACATGTTTTTAACATTCCATATAGATATAATGATGGATAAAATTATAAAAAAGGTAGTATTTCTTCAAAATATTTCCATTAAAGGTCTCTTGAAGACGTTTCTAGGTCATTTTGGGTCTTAGATTTAATGTTTAGTCCTTAGTTAAGCTAAATTTTACCTTAATCGATGCGATTAATTTTAATTACATTCACAAATTATTTTTATAAAAAACTAATTTCACCATGTTAGACATTATAAATTATGATTATTCCAATAATGGAATCTATTTTTCCAAATTATAATCATATAAGTGTTATAAAATAATTTTAAATTAATACAGCTGGTGGGACGACACTACGGTTTTAATGTAAAAATGATCAAATGATTTCTATAATTTTATATCCAATTTCAATTTGAAATTGGTTAAAATTACCTAAATTGGATTAATTTATTAAAATATTATCTATTTAAACTTTTAATGTAATTTAAAATTTATTTTTACGTTATAAATAAATTAGTTGAAAAAATAATTTGAATTAACATTCATTATTATTCACTATTAATCCAAAAGAATAAGTTTCTCAGAAAAATCACAAAAATTCACCATAGCATAACTTTTTTATTATAAATCAAAAATTTTATTTTATTTTATAATATTAATTTTCTAATTTCTTCTAAAATTATTTTAATTATTTTTCAAAGAAGGACATAAAAAAAATTAGTTGAGAAAATAGCATTTTTTAATGATATACAGACTTACAAAAAATATATATTTCTATAAGAAAATGTTATATATATATATATAACCATTATAAAAAATATTTTAAAATTAATCTTTAAAATTAATATTACTAATATTAATAGATAACTTATAATTATGTCTTTTAAAGAATTATAACAAAAAATATGTTTTGAAGAAACTCACTATTTCGTGTAACGTAAGCCAAGTCAGTGTTATTTGTAAGGTATTCGGAGTCCATGTTACAAATTAAGAGTTTTTTACATGTGAAAGGAATGTTTGACTTATTTTAATGTTGTAATTCAATGAAAATTAATCCATTCTATGATTACAAAATGGCCATTAAAAACTCTGGGTGGTACATTGTAAATGTAACCTGTTGTAACTAAAGTGAATTAATTGTTCCTGAGGACATGTAGCCTTGACTAAAAGGTTGTTAACAATTATGAGTTCAAAAAGGGGTGTTTTATAGTAACCATATTCCATGAATAATGTTTTACATGACCATGGGTAGAGTTATAATGGTGTTTATATTCTTCTTAAAATAATCAATAGTATGGATGATAAGTTACCCCAATGATCAAGAATAGAAGTTGATATTTAAAATCACACAATGTTATATTATAGTTTTTGTATGTCTTGATTAGATTAAAAATAATTATTTGTGATTTGTGATTTTAGACTAATAAAAATCAATACATTTCAATGACCTATAGAGAAATCAAAAAACTAGATACAAGATTTAAAAGGTATTTCGTAAGTATAGAACAAGGATATTTTATGATAACATGAGTTTTTGGGTGTTATTTTTTAAACTAACTACTTTTTTATTCCATAAGTATGTTGATTAATTTATTTGACATGTAACCGAAAAATAAATCAAAAAAGTGATTCAATTTATTTAGGTAAAATATCACAATATAAAATAATCATTAAATCGCTATAATAATGAAATTAGAAAAATAATTATAAAATTGATAAGAGGAATGAAACCAAAATAAAATAAAATACTATTATTTAAAAATATTTTCAAATGATATTTTCCTTGAAAATCATATAACTTATTTCAATAATGTAAAAATAGAGAATAATATAAATATGATAGAGATCTTTAGAATGAAATAATTATATAAGATGAATTAGTTTATAGAAGTACATAACTGTATATTTTCAAATGTAACATCATATTATGACTATTATATAGTGGTTGGTTAATCATTCCTCAAATATATGGTCATTGGTTATACCAATATCCAATAAGCTTATTTATGGTGTTTAATTTCCATAAATTTAATTTAGCAACATATAGAAAATAATATAATTAAATCACATGAAATAATTTATTCATGAATGATAATAATGGTTTTATGAAATTACATTATATTAGAAAAAATATTTTTTATTTATATTTTTTTAATCCATCACTTTATGTAATTTTTATTGTTAAATTTTCAAAAAAATTCAAAAAATTATTTTAATACTAATATTTTTCATAAACTCACTATATGGTTTGTTGATAAAAATATAATTTTAACGAAATGGTATTAAAATAATAATAATTATTATAATTAATTTATCAAATAATTTATTTTAAATGTGTAGGGAATTTATATAATATAAAATTAATGTGATCACTTTTAACGAATTGTTTTAATGAAAATTACTATTTATAATTATTTTACTATTATTTCTCTTTCATATAATGATTATTAATTGGAATAAATTAATAAATAAATATTTTTTTATTTAGAAAGTTATTTTTCTAAAAAAATTATTTTCCTTAAATATCATATGTTATCATTTAAATTTTAAATGACTTTTAGTTGGAATTTCAATTTCATTAATGTGTGTAATATTTTTGATTCACCATAAAGAAATTTAGATAGAGGTGTTATATTTTATTTTTTGTAAATAAATATTTACCTTGTTAAAAAATAAATAATAAAAATGGGGGTAAAATTGTAAAATTTACATGGAATAATTTTTAATAATTAATTTGATATTTATAAATTTAAAAATTTCTTTACTAGGTTTAAGATCCAATATTTAAATTCTAAAAAATATTTAATCACTTAACTCAGCTTACTCCAAATTGATTCTATGTTTTCCCTCTACCTAATTCATGTTTCTATGAAAATATCACACATTTTCACCAATAGAATTACATGTACATCATTTTTATCTTGAATATGATCCCATATTTTGACTAATAAGGTCATATCTCATAGTGGGTGACTTTTGGTGACATAAAGGTGTCATAGGTCCTTCATTTTTACTGGTGATTCTTTGAGTAAGATGAATTCCATTAAAGGAATTAACAAATTAATATGCATCTATTACAGTTATCATTTCCAATATAATCATCATTAATAATTCAAAAATCAATAATTTTGTAAATTTATCATAATTAGGATTTGTAAAAATAACGTTTGGACTACGTAAATTCATATTCTTAATAATTCTATTGTACGAGACATTCTTGTTCAGATTAGATTTACAAGTCACATGAATTATGGTGTAAATATTCTATCTTGAATGATATTGAATAACGGGATTATGGTAATATATGGTTTAAATCATGAATTTATATTTTCATCAATTATATAATATATCTATATATATGAACCTTAATTAAAAAAATCAACTTAATTGGATAATTTAAAAACCATAAAAATAATAATTTCCAACCATTAATTTCTATAACATTTATGATATAATATAAGAGATTTAGATACTTATAAAACCCATATATATCCAATTATTGATTATTCAAGCGGTTATCAACCAATAATAATGAATCAAGGACTGGAACCTCCAACCTAAACCAATAGTAGAATGTATTGAACTACGAACACCAAAATAATAATAATTTTTATAATGATTTATTATAGAACGAATGAAAATAAATTACATATGGATGAGATTATGTTAAATAAAAATACTTAAGGATCTTAAGTATATTTTGAACAATAAAAAATTGATTATATAGGTTTTTAGATCTTGTTTGCCATGTAAAAATCCATGGTAAGGGTTTTTCAAATCAATTTATTTTCATTGAGACATGAAAAATATTATACACTAATTTTCAATTATATGGTCTATATACACCCCCATCGACTTAAATTTATCATATTTTAATTTATTTTAATTTTTTTTAAAGAACCATTATGATAATATGTTTTAAAAAATGTTTTTTTTAAGAACTAACCTTTTTGAAAGAAAAAAAATATTTTTGTTATATAGGATCTGAACTAGTCCATCGTAATGAGTTTTTATAATAATGATAAATGATTCAGAATATTTTTAAATAAAAAAAAAACTAGATAGAAAAGTTTTCTTCTTATAAAAGTTAATCTCTGGACATAGGTTTTCATACTCATTTTATCAGACCACATAGCCATTGACACAGAGGTGGTAAAAAAGATGATGATTTTGATCACTCACACCATCATTCTAAGGTCCAATAGTCTGAAGTTCAAGATAAATCTAACACAGTGTTTGTAAGAATGTTAGACAGTGTTGAGTGAAACATCTATAATAATACTGAAGAATTTTGAAAAGATATATTTAGGCTGGGAGATTTAAAGTTTTCATACACTCTATCATAAAATAATATGATGATCTGGTGGTCAGGATGTTCTCACAAATCACGAATACTATCATGATAAAATATTTTTTTTGAAATTGAGGAATCATAATGTTTTTATCAGTTTTAGAGACCCAGAAATAGCAGATCAGTTCCATAGACCTGAACATGGAAGATCAGATCCAGAAGTACTGGAATGAGAATTTACCTAATGTAAGAATGTGTAAAAATGATGAAGCTTGCACTTTTTTTAAGTTAATGAGTGTATTCATCATAAAATGTAAAAAATTTTAATTATAATTCCATCAGAATTATATTACCATTATTATAAGGATTTAAATCAGATTTACTCTGAGGGGGAAGATAAATCGATTTCAGAACAGGCATAGATTCATCAAATGAGTTCCTTAAACAAATAACATATTGGATACAGGAAATTTGAGTGATTAGAGTTCTGGATTTATATCCATAAAATGGTGGCCAATTATTAATAGAAGTGATGATTCTAGAAGAGTTTCATTTTCCTTTGAAAAAACAGTGGGAATGCTATGGTTTGTAGGTGGAAGAATTTCATTTTAGTGAGTTGATAAAGATAGTCAGATTTTAATGGGTTGGGATTGAAATGTAGATCATAATGAGATGAGAAATAAAGGCATAGAATAATGTAATGATAATCAAAGGAAGATCATAATGAGCTAATAAGGAATGATATATTGTAATGATATGGGAATCAATGGAAGATCGTAAAGCACTAAGAAAGAAATGACCATTGTAATGAGATGAAAAAAAATATAGATCTTAATGAGATGAGAATGAATGGAATATCATAATGTGATGAGAATTAAAGGCATATCATAATGAACGAATAAAGAAAGGGAGATTATAAGGGGAATAGAATCAACGGAATACCATAATGAGAAGATAAATAAAGGCAAATAATAATAATATGATAAAGAAAGTGAGATCCTAATGATTAGAGGAAGATGAAGATAAATATGGGGATATTTTATCAAACTGAAAAAAGTTAGTTTGATCAAGAAGACAGATCTCAAGGTTATCTTGAGATGGTTTGATGAAGGAAAATATTAAGCTTAAATGCGATAATTTTTTGGATGTTTGATTTCTGAATTAGAGGGATAAGTATTTCAGTTTCCATCTTTTTTGTTTCGGATTTTACTATAAATAGAGGAACTCATCATTCACATTTTGAAATTTTTCATATAAGCTGAAATGGAGAATCACTAAATAATTTGATGGAATGTTCCTTCCAAACAAATATTAATGTAATATACCAAACATTTTTTTTAACCGGACTGAGAAATATCATATTCATATGATTGTATTGATTCGATCAGATTGAGGAAAATCAGAATGTGTTTTTTAGAATAGTTTGATAAGTCTATATTGACAATGGGATGATCATATCAAGTTGATAAGAATTAGATAGGTATACCCATCAACATATAACTAAGGATTCTAGAGAGAGTATTTTTGTATCAAAATAAACATTATATTTTTTAATTTTGGTTTGGATCAAATTTTTATAATAAAACATTGTAAACTGAAATGATTTAGTTATTATGTTTTATTATGAGATAGAAGGTGTCCAAGGAGAGATAGAACATGTTTTTTCACTTATTCATAATATTGAATTTCTATAGACCCATGGGAGCGACTGTGGAAATGATGTAGGTTCTCGCATCGATATTGGACCATGTAAATATTATGTTCTTTACCATATTTCCTACATTTTCATGCATCAGTATTTACTAAAATATGATATTGAAATTTATCTTCATAGGTTGCAAGGGTTAAGTTTCTATATTTTTTTAAATTCATAAAAGTGAATAAATGAATCAACACCCCCCCTTAGTTTTTTCTATCCATTATAACTCTAATTAAAATTAGGGAATGGGATCCCCCTATTGATTACTTATCATGGATAATATAAATCATGTCAATGGTAGATAAATTCTTACATTTTTTGGAAAAAATATTATGGGATAAAAAATATTATGTTTACTTATCTATTATCTCCTGGAATAGTAGTTACTGATTCATCTACGATTGGTTTTCCACCCATTCACAAGGATTATCCAATGAATTTTTTTGATGAGAGAAATATTTATGTTGATGGAAAATATACAAATTATATTCATATTTCTTTACTAGAAACTATTTGTATGAAGGAAATGTTTAATGTCCCATACCCATATGCCACCCTAATGTGCCCCAATCCTCATTGGCCACATGGACTTAATATAATATCCGCAAACACGATAGAATATTGACTAACAATAAGGATCTAGGTGATTCTTTGGGGACACTATGCACTCATTACCATATTATCACAGTAGAAGTCAAACATATAAAAAATAGCAAAATAAAAATAAACCGCAATCAACAGAATATAAGACTAGAAAAAATACATATCAATAACTAGAAGGGTATCATATAAAAAAAATGTATATGGTAAAAGTATTTAGAAAGCCTCTATAATAGTACATGTAAATAAAATATAGTACAGGTAACCTGAAAGAAAAAAAGACCAATAAGTTCCCGTACCATCGCATGCTTCATCTTGGTCCTATGCTCCCCTACTCCAAATCCATAGTCAGTAACCTGTATTGGGGAGTATTCACCTATCATCACCTACAACCATACAATCTATTTGAGTCTTCGAGGAGGCCCCAACAGGGTTTCATATGACATCCTATTAGGTAACCACCCATGATAATATAGTTATAACAGCAAATCTACAAAATTTCTAACAAGTGTAAATGAAGTATTAAGGAAAAGTGAATTCCGTGGAATAAGTCTACTAAAATAAGTAATACAAAATAGCCCCTCTAGGATACCTATAACAAATTGATCTCTTAACAAGGTAACTATATAAATAGTAAACAAGTCACATAACAATGTGTTACATCCATTCATATCAATAAAACCACAAACATGATGTATAAATAAGTGCGAAAAACTACGAACATGCAATATAGTTAAAAGTAGAACACAAAGGCCACACAGTATAGTGAAAATTAGAATCTTATTGCCAAATCATATAGTGAAATGTAGACCCCAAGGACTGGATCCAAGGTGTCATGTACTTGGGCATCCATGTTATAAATCTAGACCATGAAGGTCCAGATCCACAGAGCCTGTCTGTGGAATCCCATTGAGTCCCATGGGTGTTCTAGTGGAATCTTGGTTAGGCACTGGTTTGGGTCTTAGGGGCATGGAAATTGAATTTACTATGTGAGCCCAAGAAAGCTAGATCCATAGGGTATCAAGGTTTAAGTCATCCCATGGAATCAAGACCCAAGGGGAAGAGTCAACCCAAGGAATCCACTACCATATTCCATATCCATGTAGAGAAGTTCATGGAATATATGAAATCATTCAGTCATGGATTCAATTTAAACAAACATCCAATGTGAGTATACCCACTCACATCAACATTAAAAATCCATGAGTATATCCAGTAATGCAATCCATTTATCATTTACAAAGAATATGGGCCTACCTTGTAATGCCCCGACCCCAATTACCTAGAGTTGTTGCATTATTACATAACATTGGCATGATCACAAGGAAATCATGTCCTAAAAGACCAATCAGTTTAGTATTATTGGAAACAAGATTCATACAAAATTTCAAATTTACAACTTGAAAAGAAATACAACATTAATTTATTCCATTATAAACATCCAAGCCTCCTAGATTATGCCTACAAGACACTCATAACTGAATTCTTCAAATCTCAGAAAAATGAAACATAAGAATGGGGTGAGATGAAATGCTCAGTAAGGGTAAGAAATATAGTGGAAGATAACATAAATATTTGGCATGGTGAATAATTAAAAACACATTTCATTACAAATAATAAACATGAACACTATTATGGAAGGAATATGAGCTGAGTAAATAATGTCATAATAAAACATAGTCATGGGTATTCTACTAGTCAAATAACCAAATGAACAATAAATATTATTTTCATAAAGAGGGAATATATAATACCGGAAATTCTGAAACATTTTGTCAAGGCCGCGGCCAAGACATCAAAAAATGATTAAGGCCTCGGACAAAACCATATATCAAATTGGGAAAGGCCTCATCCAATTCCACGTCTAGTTGTTTCATTATACATACTGTTGCATCGAGGAGCTATAGTTGGCTCCACCCGTCACTTACTAGGTCCAATACATTCCTCATATGAAAAGGTTGAAATATAACGTAAACATTCATATTAAAACTAGCATACGAAATGTCAATACATTAACCATAAACCATGAATAGTATAAAAATAACAGATCCATAGTCAAAAATATCACAAAACCTTCAATACATTACGGCAGATTTGTATCAAAATTAATCGACTTCAAACAAGTATTAAATCCATCAAAGGATGTTGACATAGATGAAATCAAAACTATTTGAGAGAAATATCTCTTTCTTTTTTTGAAATCATTTAAAGCTACATAATTATAAAAGAAAACATTTATTTTGAAAATATTCTTATAATCTTGTAAGGTAATCTTTGATGATTTTATAATGGCGAAGAATAACCACACCCTCCGTATAAGTTAAAAAAAGACATTCTTACCTTAGTATTGCTGAAAAGGGTCCTAAAGTACCTTTTTTGGAAAATGGATGAAAGATTCCTTTCAAAACATATAAGTTAAAATAACAGTATAAATGAATTTAACCCATTTTCTATTAAATATTAAAAATGTTTTGAAATACATTTTTATGAAACAAGGATGTGGATGATAAAGAGGTCCTAATAGATACTTACGTAAAAACAACTTCGGATAATAAAGAGATTGTAGAATTAACCCTTACCTTGTACTTTTCCTTGGTCGAGGGTAGGTTAACCTCCTATATAGTGGTGATGTAATTGTTATTAAATTATAAAAGAACTATATACATAAATATGATATCATATATGATCTTTTAATATTTATTTTTTAATGATATTTTGGTAGTATCATCATTTTGGGTGTTAACTGATCTATTTTCCTTTATATGCTTTGTTACATAAGTAATTTTTGTTATGTATAGGATTTATTTGATTCATATACATAATGATATTAAATTATTAAACATTACTTTTAATCATAAAATGAAAATTATTCTTGAATGATTACGATGGGGAAATGAATCTCATCGCGTTCGTGGAGAAAGTAATTCGTACGTACGCACGAGTGACAATATCATTCCTTTGATTTAAAATATAATGTAAATAGATATTATATCATATGTACAGAATCATTAACATGTTTTGTTTATTATTTACATCAATTATAAAACATTATTATACCCATCAAAATAATAATCTATTGAATAACAACTACACCATGACGTGTAGACGGTAAGCCGCACGTACACACGTATGGTGATATGTCATTTATAGGATAGATAAAATAATGAATATTATTGTAACATATTTATAATAACATAATAGTATATAAAATATAATGGAGTTATTATTTTATAATGGAAACAACAAGGAAAGAAGAAGTGTAAGAAGAAAAGAATTTTGAAGAGGTGATGAAATATTTACCTCTTCTTCGGGTTCTTCCTTTGGATTTGATCAAAAGGGCTACTTAGGTTGGCTTTCTGACTAAAATAATTCCTATGGGATGAAGGGAGGAGAGTTGGGAGGATATTTGGTCAGGGGTTGGCCGATCCAAAAGGCTTTGAAGGTGTGAATTTGAGAGAAGGGGAATTTCCCTTTTATAAGAGGGGTGAGGGGCACCTTAGGAAAATATTGAAATATTATTTTATAATAAAATCATTTTTGGTTTCTAGTGGCTCCAAAATGAATTATTTAAAGGATCATATAATTATGTTTCTAAAACATTTCAACCAATAGGTTTTAGACATGTTTGGGTCACTATATTGACCTTATCTTTTAGATTTAACTCTTAGTTAAATAGTTTTACATTTACCATGTATCTTTGTATTTTTATATTATATGGTTAATAAACATACTATAAACTACCAATAGAACCCCAAGTGGTTACTTAATGATACAAATATCATTATATAAGTCTTTTTTCCTAACATTAGATTTTTGGGATTATTATATCAACCAATAATAGTTTATTTTTAAAAAAAACTCATTTTGTCAATTTTGACATTATTTAATAAATGATTTTTTTAAAGTCCTAACAACTTTATTACATCAAAATAAATATATTTAATCAACCCTAAAAAATCATATTAACCTATAAAATAATTTTAATTTATTAAAAGTCTCACATTATATTTATTTTGATATTTATAATATCAATTATTTTAATCTTTCATTAATAGGGTAATTACTGCATAATCATTTTGTGATAAATAAATTTTATTATTTAATGTCTAAAAATTATTAATAAAATACCATTATCTACAAAATATTTTTATCTTTCTAATTAATATTTATAGTCTAATTTATATTGTTTTTATCCCTATATTAATAATGGTTTTGTTATTAAAATTTGAATTTAACTCTTTTAACTATTCTTTAAATAAAATAATAATAAATGTCCTAGTCTTTTAAAAGTGGACCAAATAGGTTCATATTTTATTCCTAAGGTTGTTTTTGGTCCAATTATACTTATCCAATATAATTAGGACATGTTTTAGTGTAATAATAATATCAATTTTACCCTTAATTACCCTATTTACTTTTAACCGTGGTAAATAAAAGTAAAATGATAATATTCACCAAAAAATATTTTCATCTTATTTAACCAAATTTTACTTGCTGATATCAACAATGTATCTTTGATTTTTAAAATTCAACTCACTGAAGCGGTAAAATTATGTTTTATAAAAATTTGGAAATGCTCCTAGGAGGTGGGTAAAAGACGGTAAAAAGTTCGACACAATTTTATATATCTAAAATCATTATAAAATGGCTCTAATGAATTACATTGAACTTATATAGGTTTTATGTATCTATTTTGACCTAAAAAAATTTAAATAAAATAAAACATTATTTAAATAAAATTTGGTTTTAAACAATAACTTAGTGTTTTTTCATTATTCATCAAAAATATAAAGTTTTCATAAAAATAGAAAAAATTCACCCTAAGATAATTTTGATATTATGAATCCAAAAATGATGTCCATTTTGAATGATAAAATTTATAAAATTTCCAAAGGTGGGTATTACTATTCATAATGTATAGTTTGATTGGTCACGGTGTGTTAGAATCTCGAAGTTGCATATAATGCAATCTATTGCATTATTCAAAGGGAAACGTACCTTAGAAGCATGAGGTGTTACCTACCCTCCCATAAAAACTATTTAATATTCCTTAGTCATTTCATATAGGTATATCCATCCATATTATCCATTTAACATGAAAACCTGTCAATATAGACATGAAATAATAAGATATTCATTAAGAAAAGGGAAGTACATCTCATAAGAAAGATATTCATGATATCAAAGAATGGAGAGTCTTCCTCTAACTATACAAGCACAAGAACACACCCCTTGGGTGGTTTAAACATACATAAAGAGGTTAAATCCAAAAGACACAGACCATGGGTGACATTGAAATGAGTAATAGGTGCCAACACACCAAAACAGAACCTATGGGCATCCTCACTAGGTTCAACTAAGCATACAACAAGTAACTCTCTCTATAATAGGGTCGCATCTGATCTTCTAACGGACAACATATTAGTCAAATTCCCAAAAAGAAAATGAAAACTGAAGGGAATTATAGACCACATGCTTCGTCTGAGTAGTATAGATATTTTCTAGTACTCAGTCCTCATTTGTAATGGTTTAGGAGACATTGATTCGGCTCCAATGAGACAAATCATTCTCGAATTGGATTTAGGATGGCTTCTATATCTGAAACCCATTTTTTATGGTTTTCAAGCACTAAAAATGAGAAAAAAACCCTCTGTGTAAGAAAAATGAGTCTATTTCCTCTTTTATAAAAAAACTCAGGTGGGCCAGTACATGACATATAGGCTAAGTACATGGAATGTACTACCCAGTTTTTTTCTAAAAAAAAAATGCTACACATCGTGATGGGCCAGAACACGGAGTTTACTAGGAGTAAATGACGTGTAGGCCGAGTACACTACATGTACCTGGACTGAATCCAACCTTTAACAATTTTCTCCCTCTTTTCTCCACAAAAAACCATCCTTCCAACAACCCGATAGAGGATCTAAGAAAAAATTTAAATTAAACACATTTAACCCCAAAAAATGATATATACCATATGAAAATTCAGGATCTTGAAATATTACCCACTTAGGGAAATTAATCCCCAAATTTATCTCTAAAGGGTGGTCAAGATTTGTCTGAAAATAACTCCCTCCACTGAGCACGTATGTCGGCCTTTCTCTCCGAAATCTCATCCCATAAACAGTCGTGCAGCCATAACCCCCATATAAGATGAACTGACCAGCCACATATAACCTTCATCTCCTATCGATGATATGAATCAGATGCTCCTCAAAATATGCCTCAACTTGAAGATCAACCTCTTCAGGCTAGAAAACATTAGATAGGTCTGAGTGCTAGCGTCATAATTGATAAATGTGGAAGACGTCATGAATGTCTTGGTACCTCTAAGGTAACTACAACAGAAATGAAATCGACCATACTCTCTCCATAATCTTGAATGGACCAACATATCGTAGTGAAAGGATACCATGTCCCATAATCTTCATGTGTCCCAACCTTGGTGAAACATGAAAGAATCTTGATCCCAATCCTCAAACTCTGGAGATCATCTATGTCAATCGACGTATGATTTCAGATGCGACTGTGTAGTAACCATCCACTTCTAAATCAACTAGACATACTCAGATGTCTCTGGAACAAGGCATGATCCTATTAAAGCTTCATCACTTGTCTCTAACCATCACAAGGGAGAACAGCAAGGCCTAATGTATAAATCCTAGTAAGGTTCTGTACGTATAGTCTCATGATAACTGTTGTTATAGGAGAACTCAACCAAGGGAATGTGCCTCTCCCAAGATCCCCCAAAATCTAGGACGCAAACTCACATCATATCCATAAGAACTTGAATCATGTATTCTTACTATACATCAGTCTAAGGGCGGTATGGTGTGCACAAAAGAACCTATATTACAAGCCCCCATTAAAAACCCCTTCTAGAAAGTAGATGTAAAGAGGGGGTCCCTATCTGAATCAATTGTGCATGAGACCCATGTTGTTGTATTGCATCATGGATATATAACCTTATGATATTATCCACACTAAAGGTATCCTTGACCGTTAAGAAATGAGAGAGCATCATAATCCTTTCATCAATAACCCACATGCTGCCTTTTCCTAGAGGAGAACTTGATAAACCCAATGTGAAATCCATCATGAAATAATCCCATTTCCAATATGGAATAGGTAAAAATTATAAATTCCCGACTGGACAATGATTTTACACCTTCACTTGCTGATAGGTGGAATACCTCGTAACAAAGCTAGCCACCTCATGCTTCATTCTTGGCCCCCAGTACTGATGTCGCAAGTCATGGTTGTAACGCCCCGACCCCAGCTGCCCAGAGTCGGTGCATTAATTACGTAACATTGGCATGATCACAAGAAAGATCAAATCCCGAAAGACCGATTAGTTTAGTAGCCTTGGAAACACTAGATATATTCATAAGTTTTACATTACATCATAAAATGAAAAACTACTACAACAACATAATGTTTCCAACGTCCACACTATAAACCCATAATATCCCTGCAAGTCAATCATAATTTACTTCTTCACTACCTGGGAAAAATAAAACATAAAAAAAGGGGTGAGCTCAAATGCCCAGTAAGGATAACAATATAGCGGAACATTCAAAATAAGCATAAACATTTAAGGCAATGAATTACTAAAACAAAAGCCTTTTAAAAATTGAACTTCAACATAGTATGGCAAAAGTAAAATGAAATAATGCCATTTACTTGTTCACATGGATATTCTACTAATCGAATAATCACATGCAATATCAATAACCACTTTCATAATGTTGGAATGCATAATGCCAAACGTTAATTTCATTGTCTAGGCCTCATCCCAAGACCTAGGGGTTACTTCTAACCTGAACCCAACCCGGAGTGCCTCTAATAACCGGACACCAACCCGGAGTGCCTCTAATAACCGGACACCAACCCGGAGTGCCTCTAATAACCGGACACCAACCCGGAGGGCATACTTTTACCAGTCCCTAACCTGGAGGGCTTACTTTAACCAGTCCCCAACCTGGAGGGCTTACTTTTACCAGTCCCCAACCTGGAGGGCTTACTTTTACCGGTCCCCAACCCGAAACATACTTGTTTAGCACATTCATCTGAAGAAAAGTTTGAAATATAACATAAACATTCGGGTTAAAACTAGCATACGAAATGTCAATAGTTTCACCATAAACCATGAATGGTATAAAATAGCACATCCACATTCAAACATATCACAAAACCTTCAATACAATATAGAAGTTTTGTATTATAATAAATCAACTTCAAATAATCTTAAAATCCATCAAAGGATGTTGACATAGATGAAATCAAAATTCTTTTAAAAGAAGTATCTCCTTTTATTTTGAAATCATTTAAGATCCATATAAAATAAAACATTTTCTTTGAAAATATTCTTATAAGCTTGTAAGGAAAGCTTCGACGATTTTATAACGGCGGAAAATAACCGCACCCGCCGTATAAGTTAAAAAAAACATTCTTACCTCAATTTTGTCGAAAAGGTTAAAAAGGACCTTGTTTTGAAAACGATGGAAAGATTCCTTTATAAACCTCTTATAAAAGTCAAACAAGGGTATAAATGACTTTAACCCATATTCTTGTAAATAGTAAAAATGTTTTGAAATACATTTCGAAGAAACATGGATGTGGATGATAACGAGATCCCAGTAGATTATTACGTATAATACAACCTCGGATAATGAAGAGATTGTGAAATAACCCTTACCTTGTACTTTTCCTTTGTTGGGGTAGGTTAACCTCCTGTATAATGGTGAAATAATTGTTATTAAATTATACAAGAATCATATACATTAATATGATATCATATATGATCTTTTAATATTGATTTGATAATAATATCTTAGTATTATCGTTGTTTCGGGTGTTAACTTACTTGTTTTCTTTCATATGTTTTGTTACGTAAGACATGTTTGTAAAGGATAGGTTGTATATTATTCATATCCATAATGATATCAAGTCCTTAAACATCATTTTTAAATCATAAAATGATAATTATACTTTAATGGTTACGATGGAGAATGAATCTCATCGCGTTCGTGGAGACGGTAGTCCGTACGTACGCACGAGCGACAATATCATTCTTTTGATATTAAAATAATATATAAATGGATGGTATATCATATATACAGAATCATTAACATGTTATATTTATTATTTACATGAGTTACACATCATTATTATACCCATCCAAATAATATTATATTGAATAACAATTACACCACGACGTGGAGACGGTAAGCCGTACGTACGCACGTATGGTGACATGTTATTCAAAGGGTGGATAGAATACTGAATATGGTTGTACCATATTTATAATAACATCACAGTATATAAATGATACTGGAGTCATTATTTTAGAGTGGTAACAACAAAGGAAGAAGAAGTGGAAGAAGAAATGAACTTGGAAAAGGGGTGGTGAAAACATTACCTCTTCTTCGGGTTCTTCCTTTTGATTTGATCAAAAGGGCTCCTTAGGTTGGCTTTCTGATCAAACTAAGGCCTCTAGGTTGTATTGAGGGATGTTGGGAGAGTATTTGGGCAGAGTTTGGCCGAACCAAAAGGCTTTGAAGGTGTGAAGAAATGAGAAGGAGGAGTTCCCTTTTATAAGAGGGGTGAGGGGCACCTTTGGAAAAGCTAGAAATATTAATTTATAATAAATTCATATTCGGTTTCTAATGGCTCCAAAGTTGACTATTCAAAGTTTAAGGTGGGGATAGGTCTAAAACCACTCAACCAATAGAATTTAGACAGGTTTGGGTACTTATATTAACCTTATCTTTAAGTATTAACTCTAAGTTTATTAGTTTCACTTTTACAATGTCTCTTTGTATTTTTATATAATATGGTTAATAAACTTACTATATACATCCAAGCGACCCCCAAGTGGTCCATTAATGAGGAACCTATCATAATATAAGTCTCTTGGCCGAACCTTAGATTTTTAGGAATTTAATATCAATTAATAATATAATATTTGTTTTAAGAACTCTTTTATGTCAATTTTGACACTATTCAATAGTTGATTTTTGTGAAACTCCTAACAGATTGATTACTTCGAACAAAGTCAATTAAATCAATCCTAATATATCATATTATCATAGAAAATTAGTTTAATTCATTAAAAGTTTCATATTATAATTATTTGGGTATTTATAAGATCAATTATTTTAATTTTTCACTATTTTAGTAATTACTGCATCATCATTGTGTCATAAATAAAATAAATTATTTAATGTCTAAAAATTATAAATAAAATATAATTATGTAGGAAATCTTTTTATCTTTCTAATGAATATTTATAATCGAAAATCCAACATGTATAACCCTATGTACAAATTGTTCTTATAAAAGATATATGCTTGTGTCATTTTTGTATTTATTTTAACTAAATTAAAATAAAGTGTCATTATCACTTACAAGTGGATCCATGGGGTCCCAAAATTGACACAAAGATGCCCATGGTCGACCATCTATCAACCAATAGGGTTAAGACACATTTTAGGGTAATTTAGTATTATTATAATATTATTTTTTAACCCTTATTTACCGGATTTACCCTTAACCATGGTAAATAAAATATTTACCGTAGTAATTATTCAAAATGTCTAAAAATAAAAGTTACCTATTTACACAATTTGAACATCCTGATTCCAAATATGGAATCCATTTTCCAAAATTCAATACACAGAAGTGGTAGAAATTAATTTAAAATTAATTCCCGCTGTCAAAACAAAAAGCGTGTTTTTAAGAGATAATAACTATCAAAAGATTGACACTCGTTTATGTTCGGTTTAATTGTAAAATTATGTCCAATGACCAACATTATATTAAATGGTAAAAATATATTCTAAATATACTTTAAAACCACTCAAATTCATAATTTATCACTATTAATTATTTTGATTAAAAAAGTTGTTTTTAATTAAAACTTAGTAATTTTCACTATTCATCAAAATATGAAAGTTATCCGAAATGTACCAAAATTTCACCTTAGGCTAAATTCGATATTCCGAATCCAAAAATGAAGTCCATTTTCAAATATAAAATATATATAATTTCAAAAAGTAGGTGTTACTATTCATAACGGCTAGTTTGATTAGTTTTGGTGTGTTAGAACTCGGTGTTGCGTACAACACACGCTATCACATTATTCAAAGGGAAACGTACCGTGGAAGATTGGGGTGTTTCATTTTAAATTTTTGATGTCCCCATTTAGTCAAAAAGTTTAAAATATTGTATTTTAAAAGGTTTCACTATTAGAAGTTGATAAAAGTGAAATACTGAAAATGAATCTGTTCTTGCATTATGACTAAGAAACTCATAATAGGGATTCTAAAATTATAAGGATTATATAAAGTTCAAAATGTAGTTAATACTATTCATGGCCTCTTTTAATGGTGTGATTGAACTCGGTGTTGCGTGTAGTGCAAGTTATTGAATTATTTTTAAGAAATAACACACTATGAAATCTTGGGGTGTTACATTCTCCCCTCCTTCAATAAATTGCGTCCTCGCAATTTGATATTGTTCTTAAAAAATAAAAGGTTGAAAGTAGAAAATATATTTGTGGGAAAACCCACATTGGAAATTGGGTTACTAAAATTTAGTCTTAATATGAGGAAAAGAGAAATTAAAGGGTCACCACCAAATTATGATCTCGATTAGGAGAACATTGGTGGCAATTAGAGACATATAATTGGAGGAAAAACGTAAATATTTATAGGTAGTGATTGAGGTCATCAATCACAAACAATTATAAAATTGAGGTCCTTAAACTCATCAATCCATGATGATTTGAAGTACCATCGGTTCAACAAAATATATGGTATTGGGACAACACATTTTTGACATTTCAAAATATCTTAGTTGAAATCCCACATCGAAAAATGAACTAATGAGGCCTCTATTTAAAATAAAGAGTGGAAAGTATGAAGATTACCGAAAATAACACATACTAGGGTTCCATGTAGGAAAATATGGATATGGAAGAGAAATCTAACCATCAATTATCTGATGGAGAGTGGTAGAGAACATGGCTATGAAAAGGCCAACAATCCCAAAGCCATAAATTTGTGATGATTTAAGGTACCATCTAGGACAACATTTTTGTTCTAAGTTTCTATTATTAATGTTGAGGAATTTATTTATGAGATTGGATAAGATAATAAGGAGATATACTTACTTTATAATTAGAATTTTACCCATTAATAAATTTCTACCACAAACTCATCTTTCATTCTAAAAGATAATAGAACGTAATTTTTTTTTTCTATTTATACTATTCGTACGGGGTTCCAAAATAAATTCATTATAATTCATCTACCAGATATTTTAAAAAAACTACATTATTTAATTCAGGACATCTCGTGGGACAGTGGTAGGTGATACACCCTTGTCGCTCTTCAGTTGCGGGTTCAAGTCTCGCAGCCTTGCCGGATGCGACGGGTTGCCGCCCGACCTCCGGGTTGTCCTTTTATGGCAATCCTAAATAATCCAAACTAGAACTATCCAAAATACTTCTGTCTAAACTCACAGTCCAACATTTATAAGGAAGGTAAACATAATATAGGTCCTTTTTACCCCGTAATAGAATATGAATACCTTCATCATGTATTACCATATTCCTTATTGATTACATTCATGCTCCCTTATTCCATATAGAATGCTGGATATACTTCATTAATCCAAAAATGTTTTAAACCCCAACAGTGATGGAATATACAAATCATTAATCGGTTCCATGGTAGTCAAGAATATCCAATATAATTTGTCCAAAACAATCATGTATTATTCCAAAATCACTACCTCGGTATCAGAACTATATTATGATTTATCTTTCTCTCAACCATATATTTTCCAAAAATTTATCATGCTATTGAGTCACTTTTCTTTGTTCCACACAATCTCAAGTCCTTAATGAAATAGTACTGCAGTACAATCCTTATATACTCCATAATTATTATAACAAGTACATTGTTGATACAACACTCAATTGACATAATCAACATAAGAACTCTAATCATTCCTCTTCATCTGTGGTAGTATCATAACTTGATTATTATCCAATAGCATCATTTGCGGCATAGTCTGATGACTGGGACATTGGTTCGCGTAGTGTCCAAACTCCTTGCAAATGAAGCATTGTACATTTGAAACCATTTTCTTACCCTTGCAGTCACGTACTTTGTGCCCTTTTCCTCCACACTTATAACAAACTCCCATTCCTTTCAGGCAAGTTCCAGGGTGTTTCTTTCCACAGTTACCACATATGGGAAAATTCTTCTTTTCCCTCTTCCCTTTATCCATCTTTCTCTCTTCTATCCTTTTCTTCTCTTGCTTCCCTTCAAAGCCATAGGACTCAGTAAACTCTTTACTTATCTTATCAACACATGATATTATTTCTTCATATGATGATAATACATGGGAGACTATTTCCCTTATCAATTCTAGCTTAAGACCATGAAAGATATGATCCTTCCTTCTCTTTGGATCATGTGCATTTCTGGAGTTCTCATTCCTTCTACTGGGCGCCATTTCTAAACAATGGCATACACTAGATCAGTTTATAAATCAAAATACATAATCCCATACTTATAAAACACTTAACATAAATTGAACTATTTATGGATATAATCCATAATCATAAGAATGTTTTCTTTGAGGAAGTATATACTCATAAACCCTTCATAATGATTTGTAAAGAAAGTGAGAGTTATCCTAAGCATATCCCCCGGGAGTGTCGTAACCAAGAGTGCAGCAAGGCCCGTTGTCGTGCACCAGTTCCCGTTCGAGTCTAGCTCAAAGCGGTGTTTTCGGGTTTTACCCCTAGGTACATCTGTGCCAGAGCCGCCTCTACCTGCTCGTATCCAGACAGGGATGTATTGCTCGGAAAACTCACAAAGTCTCTACAATACCAAAATTCTAGGAAGTTCTTCTATACTAATCCTCAAAGTTCATCTTAGGTCTATGTGCTCTAATCAGAGTTTATCTAAATCTAGCTTCCAAGGTTTGTACTAAACTTCCTCTGATACCAACTGTAACGCCCCGACCCCAGCTGCCCAGAGTCGGTGCATTACTTCGTAACATTGGCATGATCACAAGAAAGATCAAATCCCGAAAGACCGATTAGTTTAGTAGCCTTGGAAACACTAGATATATTCATAAGTTTTACATTACATCATAAAATGAAAAACTACTACAACAACATAATGTTTCCAACGTCCACACTATAAACCCATAATATCCCTGCAAGTCAATCATAATTTACTTCTTCACTACCTGGGAAAAATAAAACATAAAAAAATGGGTGAGCTCAAATGCCCAGTAAGGATAACAATATAGCGGAACATTCAAAATAAGCATAAACATTTAAGGCAATGAATTACTAAAACAAAAGCCTTTTAAAAATTGAACTTCAACATAGTATGGCAAAAGTAAAATGAAATAATGCCATTTACTTGTTCACATGGATATTCTACTAATCGAATAATCACATGCAATATCAATAACCACTTTCATAATGTTGGAATGAATAATGCCAAACGTTAATTTCATTGTCTAGGCCTCATCCCAAGACCTAGGGGTTACTTCTAACCGGAACCCAACCCGGAGTGCCTCTAATAACCGGACACCAACCCGGAGTGCCTCTAATAACCGGACACCAACCCGGAGTGCCTCTAATAACCGGACACCAACCCGGAGGGCATACTTTTACCAGTCCCTAACCTGGAGGGCTTACTTTAACCAGTCCCCAACCTGGAGGGCTTACTTTTACCAGTCCCCAACCTGGAGGGCTTACTTTTACCGGTCCCCAACCCGGAACATACTTGTTTAGCACATTCATCTGAAGAAAAGTTTGAAATATAACATAAACATTCGGGTTAAAACTAGCATACGAAATGTCAATAGTTTCACCATAAACCATGAATGGTATAAAATAGCACATCCACATTCAAACATATCACAAAACCTTCAATACAATATAGAAGTTTTGTATTATAATAAATCAACTTCAAATAATCTTAAAATCCATCAAAGGATGTTGACATAGATGAAATCAAAATTCTTTTAAAAGAAGTATCTCCTTTTATTTTGAAATCATTTAAGATCCATATAAAATAAAACATTTTCTTTGAAAATATTCTTATAATCTTGTAAGGAAAGCTTCGACGATTTTATAACGGCGGAAAATAACCGCACCCGCCGTATAAGTTAAAAAAAAACATTCTTACCTCAATTTTGTCGAAAAGGTTAAAAAGGACCTTGTTTTGAAAACGACGGAAAGATTCCTTTATAAACCTCTTATAAAAGTCAAACAAGGGTATAAATGACTTTAACCCATATTCTTGTAAATAGTAAAAATGTTTTGAAATACATTTCGAAGAAACATGGATGTGGATGATAACGAGATCCCAGTAGATTATTACGTATAATACAACCTCGGATAATGAAGAGATTGTGAAATAACCCTTACCTTGTACTTTTCCTTTGTTGGGGTAGGTTAACCTCCTGTATAATGGTGAAATAATTGTTATTAAATTATACAAGAATCATATACATTAATATGATATCATATATGATCTTTTAATATTGATTTGATAATAATATCTTAGTATTATCGTTGTTTCGGGTGTTAACTTACTTGTTTTCTTTCATATGTTTTGTTACGTAAGACATGTTTGTAAAGGATAGGTTGTATATTATTCATATCCAGAATGATATCAAGTCCTTAAACATCATTTTTAAATCATAAAATGATAATTATACTTTAATGGTTACGATGGAGAATGAATCTCATCGCGTTCGTGGAGACGGTAGTCCGTACGTACGCACGAGCGACAATATCATTCTTTTGATATTAAAATAATATATAAATGGATGGTATATCATATATACAGAATCATTAACATGTTATATTTATTATTTACATGAGTTACACATCATTATTATACCCATCCAAATAATATTATATTGAATAACAATTACACCACGACGTGGAGACGGTAAGCCGTACGTACGCACGTATGGTGACATGTTATTCAAAGGGTGGATAGAATACTGAATATGGTTGTACCATATTTATAATAACATCACAGTATATAAATGATACTGGAGTCATTATTTTAGAGTGGTAACAACAAAGGAAGAAGAAGTGGAAGAAGAAATGAACTTGGAAAAGGGGTGGTGAAAACATTACCTCTTCTTCGGGTTCTTCCTTTTGATTTGATCAAAAGGGCTCCTTAGGTTGGCTTTATGATCAAACTAAGGCCTCTAGGTTGTATTGAGGGATTTTGGGAGAGTATTTGGGCAGAGTTTGGCCGAACCAAAAGGCTTTGAAGGTGTGAAGAAATGAGAAGGAGGAGTGCCCTTTTATAAGAGGGGTGAGGGGCACCTTTGGAAAAGCTAGAAATATTAATTTATAATAAATTCATATTCGGTTTCTAATGGCTCCAAAGTTGACTATTCAAAGGTTAAGGTGGGGATAGGTCTAAAACCACTCAACCAATAGAATTTAGACAGGTTTGGGTACTTATATTAACCTTATCTTTAAGTATTAACTCTAAGTTTATTAGTTTCACTTTTACAATGTCTCTTTGTATTTTTATATAATATGGTTAATAAACTTACTATATACATCCAAGCGACCCCCAAGTGGTCCATTAATGAGGAACCTATCATAATATAAGTCTCTTGGCCGAACCTTAGATTTTTAGGAATTTAATATCAATTAATAATATAATATTTGTTTTAAGAACTCTTTTATGTCAATTTTGACACTATTCAATAGTTGATTTTTGTGAAACTCCTAACAGATTTATTACTTCGAACAAAGTCAATTAAATCAATCCTAATATATCATATTATCATATAAAATTAGTTTAATTCATTAAAAGTTTCATATTATAATTATTTGGGTATTTATAATATCAATTATTTTAATTTTTCACTATTTTAGTAATTACTGCATCATCATTGTGTCATAAATAAAATAAATTATTTAATGTCTAAAAATTATAAATAAAATATAATTATGTAGGAAATCTTTTTATCTTTCTAATGAATATTTATAATCGAAAATCCAACATGTATAACCCTATGTAAAAATTGTTCTTCTAAAAGATATATGCTTGTGTCATTTTTGTATTTATTTTAACTAAATTAAAATAAAGTGTCATTATCACTTACAAGTGGATCCATGGGGTCCCAAAATTGACAAAAAGATGCCCATGGTCGACCATCTATCAACCAATAGGGTTAAGAGACATTTTAGGGTAATTTAGTATTATTATAATATTATTTTTTAACCCTTATTTACCGGATTTACCCTTAACCATGGTAAATAAAATATTTACCGCAGTAATTATTCAAAATGTCTAAAAATAAAAGTTACCTATTTACACAATTTGAACATCCTGATTCCAAATATGGAATCCATTTTCCAAAATTCAATACACAGAAGTGGCAGAAATTAATTTAAAATTAATTCCCGCTGTCAAAACAAAAAGCGTGTTTTTAAGAGATAATAACTATCAAAAGATTGACACTCGTTTATGTTCGGTTTAATTGTAAAATTATGTCCAATGACCAACATTATATTAAATGGTAAAAATATATTCTAAATATACTTTAAAACCACTCAAATTCATAATTTATCACTATTAATTATTTTGATTAAAAAAGTTGTTTTTAATTAAAACTTAGTAATTTTCACTATTCATCAAAATATGAAAGTTATCCGAAATGTACCAAAATTTCACCTTAGGCTAAATTCGATATTCTGAATCCAAAAATGAAGTCCATTTTCAAATATAAAATATATATAATTTCAAAAAGTAGGTGTTACTATTCATAACGGCTAGTTTGATTAGTTTTGGTGTGTTAGAACTCGGTGTTGCGTACAACACACGCTATCACATTATTCAAAGGGAAACGTACCGTGGAAGATTGGGGTGTTTCATTTTAAATTTTTGATGTCCCCATTTAGTCAAAAAGTTTAAAATATTGTATTTAAAAAGGTTTCACTATTAGAAGTTGATAAAAGTGAAATACTGAAAATGAATCTGTTCTTGCATTATGACTAAGAAACTCATAATAGGGATTCTAAAATTATAAGGATTATATAAAGTTCAAAATGTAGTTAATACTATTCATGGCCTCTTTTAATGGTGTGATTGAACTCGGTGTTGCGTGTAGTGCAAGTTATTGAATTATTTTTAAGAAATAACACACTATGAAATCTTGGGGTGTTACATTCTCCCCTCCTTCAATAAATTGCGTCCTCGCAATTTGATATTGTTCTTAAAAAATAAAAGGTTGAAAGTAGAAAATATATTTGTGGGAAAACCCACATTGGAAATTGGGTTACTAAAATTTAGTCTTAATATGAGGAAAAGAGAAATTAAAGGGTCACCACCAAATTATGATCTCGATTAGGAGAACATTGGTGGCAATTAGAGACATATAATTGGAGGAAAAACGTAAATATTTATAGGTAGTGATTGAGGTCATCAATCACAAACAATTATAAAATTGAGGTCCTTAAACTCATCAATCCATGATGATTTGAAGTACCATCGGTTCAACAAAATATATGGTATTGGGACAACACATTTTTGACATTTCAAAATATCTTAGTTGAAATCCCACATCGAAAAATGAATTAATGAGGCCACTATTTAAAATAAAGAGTGGAAAGTATGAAGATTACCGAAAATAACACATACTAGGGTTCCATGTAGGAAAATATGGATATGGAAGAGAAATCTAACCATCAATTATCTGATGGAGAGTGGTAGAGAACATGGCTATGAAAAGGCCAACAATCCCAAAGCCATAAATTTGTGATGATTTAAGGTACCATCTAGGACAACATTTTTGTTCTAAGTTTCTATTATTAATGTTGAGGAATTTATTTATGAGATTGGATAAGATAATAAGGAGATATACTTACTTTATAATTATAATTTTACCCATTAATAAATTTCTACCACAAACTCATCTTTCATTCTAAAAGATAATAGAACGTAAATTTTTTTTTTCTATTTATACTATTCGTACGGGGTTCCAAAATAAATTCATTATAATTCATCTACCAGATATTTTAAAAAAACTACATTATTTAATTCAGGACATCTCGTGGGACAGTGGTAGGTGATACACCCTTGTCGCTCTTCAGTTGCGGGTTCAAGTCTCGCAGCCTTGCCGGATGCGACGGGTTGCCGCCCGACCTCCGGGTTGTCCTTTTATGGCAATCCTAAATAATCCAAACTAGAACTATCCAAAATACTTCTGTCTAAACTCACAGTCCAACATTTATAAGGAAGGTAAACATAATATAGATCCTTTTTACCCCGTAATAGAATATGAATACCTTCATCATGTATTACCATATTCCTTATTGATTACATTCATGCTCCCTTATTCCATATAGAATGCTGGATATACTTCATTAATCCAAAAATGTTTTAAACCCCAACAGTGATGGAATATACAAATCATTAATCGGTTCCATGGTAGTCAAGAATATCCAATATAATTTGTCCAAAACAATCATGTATTATTCCAAAATCACTACCTCGGTATCAGAACTATATTATGATTTATCTTTCTCTCAACCATATATTTTCCAAAAATTTATCATGCTATTGAGTCACTTTTCTTTGTTCCACACAATCTCAAGTCCTTAATGAAATAGTACTGCAGTACAATCCTTATATACTCCATAATTATTATAACAAGTACATTGTTGATACAACACTCAATTGACATAATCAACATAAGAACTCTAATCATTCCTCTTCATCTGTGGTAGTATCATAACTTGATTATTATCCAATAGCATCATTTGCGGCATAGTCTGATGACTGGGACATTGGTTCGCGTAGTGTCCAAACTCCTTGCAAATGAAGCATTGTACATTTGAAACCATTTTCTTACCCTTGCAGTCACGTACTTTGTGCCCTTTTCCTCCACACTTATAACAAACTCCCATTCCTTTCAGGCAAGTTCCAGGGTGTTTCTTTCCACAGTTACCACATATGGGAAAATTCTTCTTTTCCCTCTTCCCTTTATCCATCTTTCTCTCTTCTATCCTTTTCTTCTCTTGCTTCCCTTCAAAGCCATAGGACTCAGTAAACTCTTTACTTATCTTATCAACACATGATATTATTTCTTCATATGATGATAATACATGGGAGACTATTTCCCTTATCAATTCTAGCTTAAGACCATGAAAGATATGATCCTTCCTTCTCTTTGGATCATGTGCATTTCTGGAGTTCTCATTCCTTCTACTGGGCGCCATTTCTAAACAATGGCATACACTAGATCAGTTTATAAATCAAAATACATAATCCCATACTTATAAAACACTTAACATAAATTGAACTATTTATGGATATAATCCATAATCATAAGAATGTTTTCTTTGAGGAAGTATATACTCATAAACCCTTCATAATGATTTGTAAAGAAAGTGAGAGTTATCCTAAGAATATCCCCCGGGAGTGTCGTAACCAAGAGTGCAGCAAGGCCCGTTGTCGTGCACCAGTTCCCGTTCGAGTCTAGCTCAAAGCGGTGTTTTCGGGTTTTACCCCTAGGTACATCTGTGCCAGAGCCGCCTCTACCTGCTCGTATCCAGACAGGGATGTATTGCTCGGAAAACTCACAAAGTCTCTACAATACCAAAATTCTAGGAAGTTCTTCTATACTAATCCTCAAAGTTCATCTTAGGTCTATGTGCTCTAATCAGAGTTTATCTAAATCTAGCTTCCAAGGTTTGTACTAAACTTCCTCTGATACCAACTGTAACGCCCCGACCCCAGCTGCCCAGAGTCGGTGCATTACTTCGTAACATTGGCATGATCACAAGAAAGATCAAATCCCGAAAGACCGATTAGTTTAGTAGCCTTGGAAACACTAGATATATTCATAAGTTTTACATTACATCATAAAATGAAAAACTACTACAACAACATAATGTTTCCAACGTCCACACTATAAACCCATAATATCCCTGCAAGTCAATCATAATTTACTTCTTCACTACCTGGGAAAAATAAAACATAAAAAAAGGGGTGAGCTCAAATGCCCAGTAAGGATAACAATATAGCGGAACATTCAAAATAAGCATAAACATTTAAGGCAATGAATTACTAAAACAAAAGCCTTTTAAAAATTGAACTTCAACATAGTATGGCAAAAGTAAAATGAAATAATGCCATTTACTTGTTCACATGGATATTCTACTAATCGAATAATCACATGCAATATCAATAACCACTTTCATAATGTTGGAATGCATAATGCCAAACGTTAATTTCATTGTCTAGGCCTCATCCCAAGACCTAGGGGTTACTTCTAACCGGAACCCAACCCGGAGTGCCTCTAATAACCGGACACCAACCCGGAGTGCCTCTAATAACCGGACACCAACCCGGAGTGCCTCTAATAACCGGACACCAACCCGGAGGGCATACTTTTACCAGTCCCTAACCTGGAGGGCTTACTTTAACCAGTCCCCAACCTGGAGGGCTTACTTTTACCAGTCCCCAACCTGGAGGGCTTACTTTTACCGGTCCCCAACCCGGAACATACTTGTTTAGCACATTCATCTGAAGAAAAGTTTGAAATATAACATAAACATTCGGGTTAAAACTAGCATACGAAATGTCAATAGTTTCACCATAAACCATGAATGGTATAAAATAGCACATCCACATTCAAACATATCACAAAACCTTCAATACAATATAGAAGTTTTGTATTATAATAAATCAACTTCAAATAATCTTAAAATCCATCAAAGGATGTTGACATAGATGAAATCAAAATTCTTTTAAAAGAAGTATCTCCTTTTATTGTGAAATCATTTAAGATCCATATAAAATAAAACATTTTCTTTGAAAATATTCTTATAAGCTTGTAAGGAAATCTTCGACGATTTTATAACGGCGGAAAATAACCGCACCCGCCGTATAAGTTAAAAAAAAACATTCTTACCTCAATTTTGTCGAAAAGGTTAAAAAGGACCTTGTTTTGAAAACGACGGAAAGATTCCTTTATAAACCTCTTATAAACGTCAAACAAGGGTATAAATGACTTTAACCCATATTCTTGTAAATAGTAAAAATGTTTTGAAATACATTTCGAAGAAACATGGATGTGGATGATAACGAGATCCCAGTAGATTATTACGTATAATACAACCTCGGATAATGAAGAGATTGTGAAATAACCCTTACCTTGTACTTTTCCTTTGTTGGGGTAGGTTAACCTCCTGTATAATGGTGAAATAATTGTTATTAAATTATACAAGAATCATATACATTAATATGATATCATATATGATCTTTTAATATTGATTTGATAATAATATCTTAGTATTATCGTTGTTTCGGGTGTTAACTTACTTGTTTTCTTTCATATGTTTTGTTACGTAAGACATGTTTGTAAAGGATAGGTTGTATATTATTCATATCCAGAATGATATCAAGTCCTTAAACATCATTTTTAAATCATAAAATGATAATTATACTTTAATGGTTACGATGGAGAATGAATCTCATCGCGTTCGTGGAGACGGTAGTCCGTACGTACGCACGAGCGACAATATCATTCTTTTGATATTAAAATAATATATAAATGGATGGTATATCATATATAAAGAATCATTAACATGTTATATTTATTATTTACATGAGTTACACATCATTATTATACCCATCCAAATAATATTATATTGAATAACAATTACACCACGACGTGGAGACGGTAAGCCGTACGTACGCACGTATGGTGACATGTTATTCAAAGGGTGGATAGAATACTGAATATGGTTGTACCATATTTATAATAACATCACAGTATATAAATGATACTGGAGTCATTATTTTAGAGTGGTAACAACAAAGGAAGAAGAAGTGGAAGAAGAAATGAACTTGGAAAAGGGGTGGTGAAAACATTACCTCTTCTTCGGGTTCTTCCTTTTGATTTGATCAAAAGGGCTCCTTAGGTTGGCTTTCTGATCAAACTAAGGCCTCTAGGTTGTATTGAGGGATGTTGGGAGAGTATTTGGGCAGAGTTTGGCCGAACCAAAAGGCTTTGAAGGTGTGAAGAAATGAGAAGGAGGAGTGCCCTTTTATAAGAGGGGTGAGGGGCACCTTTGGAAAAGCTAGAAATATTAATTTATAATAAATTCATATTCGGTTTCTAATGGCTCCAAAGTTGACTATTCAAAGGTTAAGGTGGGGATAGGTCTAAAACCACTCAACCAATAGAATTTAGACAGGTTTGGGTACTTATATTAACCTTATCTTTAAGTATTAACTCTAAGTTTATTAGTTTCACTTTTACAATGTCTCTTTGTATTTTTATATAATATGGTTAATAAACTTACTATATACATCCACGCGACCCCCAAGTGGTCCATTAATGAGGAACCTATCATAATATAAGTCTCTTGGCCGAACCTTAGATTTTTAGGAATTTAATATCAATTAATAATATAATATTTGTTTTAAGAACTCTTTTATGTCAATTTTGACACTATTCAATAGTTGATTTTTGTGAAACTCCTAACAGATTGATTACTTCGAACAAAGTCAATTAAATCAATCCTAATATATCATATTATCATAGAAAATTAGTTTAATTCATTAAAAGTTTCATATTATAATTATTTGGGTATTTATAAGATCAATTATTTTAATTTTTCACTATTTTAGTAATTACTGCATCATCATTGTGTCATAAATAAAATAAATTATTTAATGTCTAAAAATTATAAATAAAATATAATTATGTAGGAAATCGTTTTATCTTTCTAATGAATATTTATAATCGAAAATCCAACATGTATAACCCTATGTAAAAATTGTTCTTCTAAAAGATATATGCTTGTGTCATTTTTGTATTTATTTTAACTAAATTAAAATAAAGTGTCATTATCACTTACAAGTGGATCCATGGGGTCCCAAAATTGACACAAAGATGCCCATGGTCGACCCTCTATCAACCAATAGGGTTAAGACACATTTTAGGGTAATTTAGTATTATTATAATATTATTTTTTAACCCTTATTTACCGGATTTACCCTTAACCATGGTAAATAAAATATTTACCGCAGTAATTATTCAAAATGTCTAAAAATAAAAGTTACCTATTTACACAATTTGAACATCCTGATTCCAAATATGGAATCCATTTTCCAAAATTCAATACACAGAAGTGGCAGAAATTAATTTAAAATTAATTCCCGCTGTCAAAACAAAAAGCGTGTTTTTAAGAGATAATAACTATCAAAAGATTGACACTCGTTTATGTTCGGTTTAATTGTAAAATTATGTCCAATGACCAACATTATATTAAATGGTAAAAATATATTCTAAATATACTTTAAAACCACTCAAATTCATAATTTATCACTATTAATTATTTTGATTAAAAAAGTTGTTTTTAATTAAAACTTAGTAATTTTCACTATTCATCAAAATATGAAAGTTATCCGAAATGTACCAAAATTTCACCTTAGGCTAAATTCGATATTCCGAATCCAAAAATGAAGTCCATTTTCAAATATAAAATATATATAATTTCAAAAAGTAGGTGTTACTATTCATAACGGCTAGTTTGATTAGTTTTGGTGTGTTAGAACTCGGTGTTGCGTACAACACACGCTATCACATTATTCAAAGGGAAACGTACCGTGGAAGATTGGGGTGTTTCATTTTAAATTTTTGATGTCCCCATTTAGTCAAAAAGTTTAAAATATTGTATTTTAAAAGGTTTCACTATTAGAAGTTGATAAAAGTGAAATACTGAAAATGATCTGTTCTTGCATTATGACTAAGAAACTCATAATAGGGATTCTAAAATTATAAGGATTATATAAAGTTCAAAATGTAGTTAATACTATTCATGGCCTCTTTTAATGGTGTGATTGAACTCGGTGTTGCGTGTAGTGCAAGTTATTGAATTATTTTTAAGAAATAACACACTATGAAATCTTGGGGTGTTACAATGGTACATCATGGTGACCCTAGGATTCATTGCCCAAGATAAAGCATGAAACTAAAAGAAATAACCTCACATATATCAACAAGAACCCAAAAACATCCATGAATATGTAGGATCTCATATTCCCCTACAATCCAACAAGGATGAGGGTCATCACCTGCCACACACTCCCATAGATCTAGGCCTTCAGAATCTGATATTTCCTTCATTCTAACTCTATCCAACAGGGTAGAGGTTACTTCTAATTATTGTAGATTATTATATCGATGTCTATCGGGTACCTCCAAATACTTCTAGTAGAACAATTTCATAAGCTACCTCTCGCTACTAGCCTGTTGCACTGCATGTATCTTATTCCTCGGGCTCAGTGTATTGGATAGTACATTTCCCTTACCAGGTGTGTAGGCAAGCTCAAAGTCAAAGGACTATATGTACTCCACCCATCTCTGATACCTCATATTCAAATCATGCTACATAATGATATAATTGAGGATTTGTTTGGTCCATGTACGCCATAAAAGGCTCTCCTAGAAAATAGTACCTCCAACATCGCAATGCATGAAGAACTATAGCTAACTCAAGATTGTGTGTTGGGTAATTCCTCTCGTGAGGCCTCGACTTCTGAGACCTGTACTCTAGGACTCATTCTCCCCACATCTGTACTACACCCAACCTAATACCTAAAGCGTCTCAGTAAAACATGTAACTATTTCCCTAATCTGTTAGTATCAGGACATGATCTGCCTCATGAAATCCACAATTATCTACAAAATGGTTTACTCCCAGTGGATTTATAAATGGCCTAATAGTCTTACAAAAAAGTTATTGGCTACATAAAAAACTTTTTTTGGAATTGCAGTATTCTTGAAATAAAGCTTGTTACCGTCCCTTGGTCGACATGCTGCAAACCCCTTGAAAGAGGCGGTCTTGGCACAAAAAATATCAAACTTTTTAATGAGGCTCTTCAAGAAAATATCACCTGAAGGATGATCAACAAAAAATATGACTCCATTACCTTCCTTCATAATATATTACTAAAAAACTTAAAAAAGGTCAATCTAGTTACCTCAATTATTCCCTCTGGAAATCCATTAGAAATACCTTTGTTGACATCATACATAACTCAAGATGGATGGTTAGTACGGATACCACTATGAACTTCTGTCTTGATAACTGTACTGCAACCCCCCTCATATGCATGCTATCTCCAGATGATTCTCCAGAGAATATCAACCTAACCATAAATTCTTTAATGC
Source organism: Viscum album (assembly GCA_963277665.1). Taxonomy (NCBI): domain Eukaryota; kingdom Viridiplantae; phylum Streptophyta; class Magnoliopsida; order Santalales; family Viscaceae; genus Viscum; species Viscum album. The sequence continues at coordinate 686,511,032 of OY728120.1, read as the reverse complement.
ACTCTAGTCCATCTAACATCCCTGATCACATTATGCACATTGTGGACAATTAGCCCTTTATAAATGAGGATGATTTCCTTACTTGGGAGCCTACTCAAAACAGTATTTTGGATTCCAAAAAACTTATATAATCATTGTTTCACTAAATCTGACCCCATTTTCTCATGGTTGAATTTTTTTGATAGACTGTGGATTAAGTCTTCAAGAATTAACCTTGTCTGGCGCATTTCCCATAAACGTATTCCTACAGAGGATTGTGTTCAGTCGTTTGGTACCCAACTATGCTCTAAATTTAAATTATTCCATCAACATAAGGAGGACACCAATAATATTTTATTATCTTATGCTACCGCCTCTGCCCTTTATAATTATGTTACCTACATGTTTTACTGCAGATGGTTATCCTATGGCTCTATTTGCTCTTAGCTAAAACATTGTGTGGAACTTGAATCTTCTTGAAAAATCAGAAACCTCTTCCTTTCTGTTGTTTCCAAGTTTCTATATGTGATCTGGTATGATAGAAATGCAATTGTTCACAATAATTACTAATTTAATCTTGATGCAGTTCGTAGGAGGATCCTTATTGCCATCAGGGAAATAGCCTTGCTTCAGAAAGCCCACTGTGACAATTCGGTTGGGGACTTTCTGATACTCCGATGTCTCAAAATTGATGGTGTTTACACTATGCCGAAGGATTCTCTTGAGGTTTTTTGGAAAGATCCGACTCCTGGATGGATCAAGATCAATATAGAAGAAGATTATAGAGGAAACCCGGGTTCTACGGGGTGTGGGGCCATTTTTAGAGATTATCTCGGTCGATGTCACAGATGCTTCTTTGGGAGCTGTGGCAATGCATCTACTCTTGAAGCAGAAATAATGGCAGTGATTCGAGCCATTATTTTTGTCAACCTAAAAGAATGGAATAACATTCAGATAGAAAGTGACTCCACCACCATTGTGCATGCTATTTGTAATGGGGTGATCCACCTTGCATGGACTCTCACTGCTCGCTGGAAGAACTACCTCAATTATCATCTGGAAATCAGATACATTTCCACCCATACGTATCGAGAACAAACATGGTGGTGGATGGCCTTGAAAATAAAGGATTCAACCAAGCTATAACATGGATTGATACTTTTTTGGTTGATCTTCTCCCTCACTTAGTAAGAGATTGTAATAAGATACCATCATTCTGATTCATGTAACCCATATCTCTCTCTCTTTAATAAATGTTTCTTGATATTTTAAAAAAATGATTTCATGGTGGTTGGAATGGTCATGTAAATTTTCAGAATATGCCAATATATTGTCCACCAAATCCACCAAAAAAGAGTCCAGGTAAGGATGGAACACTCAATTTATCAGTTCCATGAAAACTACAGGCACATTCATACGACCAAAAGGCATTTTCAAATCCTCATATAACCCATACTTGCTACAAAGGGATGTATGAGGTATGTTTATATGTCGAACACTCACCTAGTGATATCTGGACCTCAAGTCTATCTTATAGAACACTTTATATCTTCGAATCTTATCAAACTGGCCATCTATCTATGGAAAATGATGTTGATTATTAATTGTCATGTGGTTTAGTTTCTGATAGTCCACACATAACCTATGAGTTATGTCCGAATTTTATGAAAAAAGGACCAATGAACCCCACAGAGAAGTATCGGGTCTGATAAACTCCTTTTTCCTCCAAATCCCATAGCTTCTACTTGAGCTCTTATAGCTCCATTATATCCATAATGTAAATAGGAATGAATACCAGTGAATCTCCTAGCACTAGATCAATGGAGAACTCCACCTCTCTCTTAAGAGGTAATCTAAAAAAGTCATCGGGAAATATGTCCTTGAAGTGCTCAAGAATTGGATGGAATTCTGCCTAACTCATTACCAGCTCATTCGAACACAAACTACTGATCTGGGAAGTCATCCTACCCAGCTCGGGATTCTAGGGTCTATCTCTTCATGCCAAGACATCCCATTTAACCTTTTTAATAAACTCTAGACCCTCTTGTGATGTGAAATTCACCCTCTGGTGATAGTAGTCAACTTGAATTTGAAAAGCCACTTGCTAGTTTATTCCAAGAATGAAATCAAAAACTTTCATCTCAAGGACATTAAGATCCCAGATGAAGTGACACACTCCTCCCTCAAGGGGACACTCCATACACTGGGGCACATCACCTGTTCCAACTCCCAAGGTTTTATCAAGCATAAAAAATCCCTTAGAAAGAAAAAAAAGGAGGCAAAGTATTTTTACCACCCATTAGGATATAAAACTACGTGATGCACCTATATCAGAAAGTGAAGATGAAATAGTAGAAGATACTAAGATCGTACCTCTCACTGTAGATGGTTTGGGATCCTTCTCATGTGGAGTTTGTTGCACTGTATATGTATGTATTTTACCACGACCCTATGACCTTGACTGGCTATCCCAAGCTAATATACCCTGCTATCTATGGGAACTTGATGTTTGGATACCATGCCCATGACCACTACTACCCAAGACTGACTGACATGTACTACTATATCTCCCAGTCAGATGTAGTGCTGATGAACCTACTCCTAAACCAGATGTCGGAGCTTGCCCCTTCCAATCAAAGAAAGAGGGAAGGTCCGACAAAACTACTGCATGTTCCCTATCATCCTGCAACCTCGACACTAGACTGGGTTATGACCACATTTATTTTTCACATGGCCTCAGGTGCCACACTTACAGAAATTTACCAAGATACCTACACCCATAGACTGACCAGCACCAACCTCACAGGAAATCTCTAAATGGCACATCCTTCATGAGTATGTTGATACACATGGTCGAGAAACAAAAATTCTCTATTTTTCACCCCCCCCCATCTTACCTCAGGTTTTTTCTTTCATTAGTGCCTAATTCACAATCACAGTGATATAAGGCAACCTAAAATGTTGACCAGATATTTGATAGTATGTCTGAGATCTTTCTCAAACTGTCACTCCCTCGACAACTCTTCTGTAAGATACATCAGCGCAAAATGATGCAGATCTGTAAAGCGTGCGGATTATTCCGTAACTATCATCGCACCATACTCTTGATGCATGAACTCACCATCCCACTCTTCTTGTAGAGGCAAGCGGTAAAAGTAGTCAAAGAAGCAGGTTTGGAATTCATCCCAAGCCATATTATGCAGCCCATCATCCTGGTTCAAAACATCAGACTAGCACTTTCCCGATCCACATAGCATGTAAGTTGTGAGCTTGACCCTCCTCTCTGGAGGCATCTCTAGATTCTAAAACATCACTATGGTGGTCTCTAGAAATATCTCTACATAATGTGGTCCTACATCCCCTATAAACATAAGAGGAGGAGGATTCTAGAAGACCCTTGTCAACTTATCCATTTTCAAGGATGGTTTCAGTGCTCCCTTGATCATCTGTATATATCAAAATAAACCCTCGCAAAAAATTACCTCAGCAACTATGTCTAGAATAGCCTCAGGTTTCATAGTTGTCACTATAGGAGGATCAACTAGTAACCTGTGGTCCACTTTCTCTAAATTATTTTCATTTCCTCCACTACTTCATACCTCTAGAGGTTGTCATGGTGGCACATCTCTACAATGCCAAACGCATGCCTCAGAAATGAACAACATCAAAGCACACATCTCAAAGTGTAAGTGGAGTTAAAATCCTCTTAAAAACAATGTTAAACCCACATCCTACTCCTAAATCTAGGGTTGTATAATGAATAACCATCGAAGCACTAGAAATTATTCCTCTTTCCCACTCAAAATCTTGGTCTAGGTCAAGTCTCTATACATTATTTCTAGTTTCCATTTCAATTTCATATTCAATAATCGAGGAAATTTTTACCATGGTTTTAGGAATTCCCAATCCATCATGCCCCATAACACCTCATTAACCCAAAATTTTTCTCCCATTAAAACCATACATATAATATGGTCATTTAAGCCTTTACATTTCAATGGTGCATCATTTCCAAATTCATAAGGGCCCATACTTCTTTTGTATTGAAATATGACATCACAACATTATCTAATAAACCCAACTAACATAACATCAGGAACTTCTATCACATAAACTATCAAAACAATATGCAATATGTAATGCAACATATATTGCATGGCATAATTCAAGACATTTGATTCTAACAATTGTATCTATGATGCATGATATGGAATACCATCATCTCATTAGGTTACAATATAAATAGAACCTAGAATTGTATTAACAATAAAAGTAGAAATCGAGTGTGTCACCCAAAGGTAAAATGAAATCAACTCTAACCATCAAAATCCAGAAAAATTGAAATTCATTCAAGGTAATTTAGATTTTTCTTGTATAAGGGTAGCTACTCCATGGCATAATTTATTTCCAAATTCTATTTCCTTATTATCCCTAAATATTATCCCCAAACAAAACAGAATACCAGAAAAGAATTCCATGATACAACTTTGTAATGTCTCGGACACGGATGTCGCCCTATGGTTACCCAATCTCGGTTGGAAACATTTCCTAAGCACATATACCCAAATTCTAGAGGCTACTAACTAGTAGTGAGGTCCTAAGTGAGTCAGTTGGGAGACTACTCCCCCATTACTGGAGTACCATAGTGGAAGTAAAACATACAGTATACAACAGGAACCAAATAAACAACAATCAACTAAATGTAAGACAGTAGAGGAATACATATCAATAACTAGAAGTTTCACATATAAAAAATGATGTAGATGGTACAATAATATAGAAATAATATAAATAATTAAATCTATATCAGATATAGTAAAAGTATCCAAAAATAAAAAAATGATCAAAAAGTGGTCGTTGCATCGAAGGCTTATGTTTGATCCTATGCTCCCCTACTCAAAATCTATAGTTAATAACCAATATTGGGGAACTTTACCCTATCATCAACTGCAACCGTATAAACAGTTTGGGTCTTTGAGGAGGCCCAAACAGGGTGTGAGATAACAATGTAGTAGGAAACCACCCATGACTATATAGTTCTAACAGAAATTCTTAAAAGATCTATCAAGTGTAAATGAAGTAGTAAGGTAAATTGAATTGCCATGGAATAAGTATACTACAATAAGGAATACTGATTAGTCCCTCATTTCCAACTTCAAATATGTCAACTCCAAACAAGGTAGTTATAACAATAGTAAACAAGTCACATGACCACATTATACATTCATTCATATCAAGAAAACTACTACCAAATTGTATAAATAAGTGAGAAAAAACATGGGCACCCCATATAGTGAACATTATAATACCATGGACACACTATATATTGAAATTTAGAATCCCACATCCATTCCATAGAGTGATTTTTATACCCCAATTGCCAGATCCAAAGTGTCCCATACCAGGGCATCCCAGTAAAAAATCTACATCACGATGTTCCGGATCTATGGAGCTTGTCCAAGGCATCCCATTGAGTACCATGGGTGAACTAGTGGAAACATGGTTGTGCACTAGTTGGGGTCTTAGAGGCATTACAAAGTCATGGTGTACGCAGGCCCAAGAAAGATGGATCCAAGGGATAACAAGGCCCAAGGCATCCCACAGAATCAAGATCCAAGGAGTGGAGTCAACCTAAGGCATCTAATAACGCATTCTAGATCCATATAGAGCATTCCATGGAATCTACAAAACCATTATTTCAAGAATTTTATTTAAAAAACATCCCATGTGAGAATAACCACTCACATAAATATACACAAGCCATGATTATACCATATCATGCAAACCATTTAACAATTTCAAAGCATATGGGCCTACCCTCACATATAAAATATTTAACATTCCATTAGTCATTTCATATAGGTATTCCCACCCATATTATATATTTAACATGAAACAATATCCAAATAGACATGGAATAACAAGATACTCATTAATCAAGGAGATAGTATATCTCCTAAGAAAGTTATTTAAGATATCAAATCATTAAGGTCCTTCTTTTACATTTTCAAGAACAAGTACACACCCATTGAGTGTTTTAAACTGGAATAAATAGTTTAAATATAAAAGGCACTCCCCATGGTTTACCTTGAAATGATTAACAGAATCAAACACACTTAAAATGAACCTACTGCCATCCTCACTAGGTCTGACTAACCTATGGAAAGCAACTCACTCAAAAACGGGGCTGCACTGGAAAGTAAAATAGATGACATATCATCCATACTCCAAGAACGCAAAAGAAAATCCCAAATAATGTATATACCACCTATATCGTCTCATTAGTAGAGATCTCATCAAGTATCAGGTTATTATTCATCCTGGTTTAGGAGAAATCTGTTAGGTTCCAATGAGACAAACCACGCTTTAATCGGTGTGCAGATAACTTCTCTATCTAAAAATATATTTTAAAATGTTTTTAGGCTTCCAAAATGAGAGTGAAACGATTTAGGTAAGAAAAATGACTATACTGTATCTTTTATAAAAAAACTTGGAGGCCTAGTACATGAAGTGTAGGACAAGTATACAGTGTGTATTGCCCTATTTTTTTCAATCGGAAAGGTTACATGTCTTGATAGGCCAGTGCACGACGTGTACTAGGAGTACATGACATGTACCTGGCCTGCATCTAGCCTTCAACATTTTTCTCCCTCCTTTCCTCACAACATCCCAACTGGCCCATGACCCTACATAGTGTATTTTCCAAAAATGAAACTAAACACACTTAACCCGAAATGATAAGATATGTACGTCAAGAAAACCCAATATCTTACATGATTGGTATAAAAATATCAAAAAGTATGTGGGACAAGATGGAAATTATTTTCAAAGGGAATAATTAAGGGAAGGAATAAAAGATAAAAATCTATTGTATTAAGTTTGAAAGAATCTTAATGAAATATGAGGATGCTATTTTTGAATAAATCACCAATTTAAATGAAATTATTTTCAAAATCAGAGGAGTTTTTGATTTTTTATAAGATTACATATTGATAAGAAATTTCCTCTTTAGATAATAAGGATGATTTATCTCTTGAGGAACTGCATAACTATATTATTTCTTATAAAATAAGGAAATATCTAATGTTCATTAAGAATATGAAAGATGAAAATGATTTTGATTCTATGAGAAAAATGAAAATACAATATGTTGAAGATTTTTATCATTGTGACTCAGATGATAAATAGGTTGATGAGTTGAAAGAAAAACAATGTATTCTATATCAATGAATTATCGAAGAGGAAGATGTAAGTATTTTGGTAAAATTCCTCTCAAATGTCTTTATGGTGGTGGAATATGACACTTTTCTAAAAAAATTCCCAAGATGAACGTTTGATAATAATGAGATGAATCTAATGAAAATCGTTGATTGAAAAAGTGGAACAAAATTTCTAAAGAAGAAAATTCATCCAAAAAATCTAAAATGAAGAGTACTATGAATAGGAGAAGTATGTTAAGTAAGAAAGATAAATCAGAACCAACTAAAAAATTAATCAGAATATGGAAGTATAGAAAAATTTAGAACCTTCATTGATAAATTTTAAAAAATCAAAATATTTTTCAAATTGTGAAGAAGGTTGTGAAGAATCATATATAGAGTATAAAATAATAAAAGAACCTGTTACATGACTCTTTCAAAACTATACTCCCAAGAATGAAATAATATAAATGAATAATGATTTTGTAGAAGTTTTTAGTGGAAGAAAATATTTCATCAAGTAGGAGGAAGAATATATCCATTATATATTATATTACGAACATAGAATTTCTAGACAAGGAATGATGTTTGAATATTATAGCAAGAATATGGTAGCTGAAGAAAAAGAAAAAGTTAACATGTTTCAATCAAAACAACTTGATTCTGAAATAAACATGAGTAAGATGACTAAAAACTTCAAAAAAATCTTTTGAGTTGAACACTTGTACTTCTAATGTTGATGACATGATAAAAAACATGAATCGTATGAAATATTTACTCACCAAAAATAATGTTTCATCTAATTCTTCTACCATTCCATATTCTAGAAAAAGTGGTGGAAAGTCATGGGAGAAAAAGAAGGTGATAAACAAATTTAATCTAAAAAATATAAAAACTCTCTCTAGAGGAATGATGGTCCATGTCCAATGATTTTTAAAGAAGTATGAAATCATCAACATCCAAAAAGATTCTACAAAGAATGATCTCACTTCAATAGATAATGGTATTTGATGGTTACTACTGGTGTTTTAAAATCTATGGTCATAGAGATTAAAATTTCTAGAATAACTTTTCACATACCATAATAAGTTTTGGAAAAAGTGAAATAAATAGTGGAAGAAGGATGAGGAACTTTCAAAAACAAAATAAGTTATAATGAAATGTCTCAAGATGTAAGAAAAATTCTAACAAAAAATAATTTTTAATGTATGGAAGAAGTTTGTTCAAGATGTGTGAGGCTAGTCATCATGCTGAAATATGTATGACAATACTTTTAGAACAATATTCTTATGGTGGAAAATAGAAGGAATATGGAAAAAATAATGTTTAATAAAGAGATATTTTTTTGATAAACCTTTTAAAATTAAAAGAAATAAACCATGGATACTTGATAGTGGTTGTTCCTCACATATTTTAGGTGATATAAAATATTGAAAAATTTCAATGTTATGATAGATGAGTATTTACCTTTCCTAGTGATAATTCCTTAAAAATCCGTGGAATTGGAATGACTCGGATCGTAGAAAAAAAGGTGAAATCTAATGATGTTTTATTTATTTATGGGATAAAACATATCTTAGAAAGTGTAATTAAACTCTTTTAGGATTAAAAGGAATTTTATTTTCAACCGAAACTTGTACCATTTGATGTATAAAACACAATTAAATTATTCCAAAAGGAGAAAAAAACATGTGAGAATATCTTCTAAATATAGAAGTTTAATAAATGATGTTACTCGATTGCTGAAGATTAAAATCAGTTATTACCACGATGACTTGCCCACATTGGATAGAAAAAAATGAAAAAGAATTATAAACATGATGATGTGTGTTATTTTGATTAATTGAATTGATGGGATGAATATATTTTGTTACTTTTAAAAGGGGGAAGACGACTAACAATAGTCAAAAAAGAGTTAAGATTCAATATACATGACATCTTGAACTTATTCATTCTGATTTATGTGGAGAGATTAGACATCAATCAAGAGAAAAATATTTATACTTCATCAATTTTATTTATGATTTCACTGAGATGAAAAACATCATTTCTATGAAAAATAAGTCATCAGATGGTAAAATATATAGGTTTTTAAGAAATAAGATGAGAAATAAATGGATGTTTATATAATGAATATGAGAAAAGATATTGGTACCAAATTAAAAAGTAATACTTTTGAAACATATCTGAGAAATAATGGAATCAAACATCAGTATAGTTCTCCCAATACTCCACAAAAAATTGGTGTAGATAAAAGAAATAATATTTGTTTGGTCAAAATGGTGAGAAGAATGTTAGTAGACTAAAACAATTTAATGCTATACTGGTAATAATCTCATAGTAAAAATTTACTTGATTAAAATAGCTTCTCATAGAGACCAAAAACCAACATGAATTCTTAGAAAACATGGTATTACAAAAAACATTCATTAAAAAACATCAATTTTTATGGATCTCCATGATTAAATAAAATAAAAAATATGGATCTAAGAATGTTTTGTGAGAATTATGGGGTATGAATTTTAATGTGTTATTCATGAAATAGAATAAGTTATAAATTTTTTACAAAACATTTGAAAATATTGGTGGACTCATATAATGTGCATGTAATTTAAAATATAAATTACATATAAAATGTTGTTGCTAATGATGAGGAGGATACACTGTATAATTCAAATGATAGTGAATGTGAGTAAAACCATCTTCAAAAAGATTCAATATAATCATGTGGTGTGGAAAGATTAGTTGGAAAACAAACTATGAAAGTTATTGCATTACAAATACATGTTGACATCAAAAACATTAATGGAAATCAGAAGGCTCCATATCAGACACAAAGAATATAGAGATTTCAAAATCTGAGTTCACTTATCTCAAAATTAGAACCATAAAATGTTACATAATCTATTCAAAAAAATAATGGGTGAATGTTATTAATGAATATTCAGATGAAATTGAGAAAAATTGAACATTGAAACTTGTTCCACAGATAGAGAATAAAAAAATTATCAGAATTGAATGGGTTTATAATAAATTATTAAATAAACATGGACAAGTTTCATGAATAAAATATAAAATAGTATTTTGAGGTTATAAATATGTGGAAGGTGTAGACTTATATGAAACCTATACCCCCATTGCAAGGATATAAACTATTAAGTAGATGTTTACTTTACCTTACAGCCTCAAGAGTTGATATTTTTTATGCTGTGAATTTTTGTGCTAGATATCAATGTTGTCTGAAAGAGTCATATATGATGGAAGTAAATAGAATTTTGAGATATGTTGATGTAATAATATTACTTGGTATGTTATATAAAAGAAATTTTGAGACAATGATTCATTTTTATACTGATTCTGATTAGACAAGAGATTGTAATGACATAAAATCAACCTCATGAAAAACATTTTTCTTAGGTGAATGTTGTTTTAGTCGGTATAGTAAGAAATAAAATTTAGTAAATTTAAATAAAACTAAATTCGGATATGTTTGATTAATGAAATCTTTTACACATATTTTTTGGAACAAATTTACCTATAATACATAATATAATGGTTTCTAAACTATTGAATATTATTTTTGATAATCAGAGTGTAAATGATATTTCTAAAAATCATATGTAACATTCAAGATCAATACACATTGTTATAAAATATTTTTATCAGTAATGGATGTAATTCCTTTACAAATTACATTATCTTGTAGTGTGGTGTCAGGACACACTCTTTTGAGAAAGGATGTGTTGTTTTAAAATTAAAAAAACATAATTTGTTTACAAAAGGTGACTTTTGAAAAATTTCTCAGAGTTTGAAAATGTGTTAAAAATGGTTTTCAAAAAATCCAAATAGGGATATTGAAGTCTCTTTTTGATAATTTTTTTAACAATGTATTTTTATTTGTTGTAAAATATCATTTTTAGAAGATACTTTTTTTATTATTTAGGATCAAACCCATCCAATAATAATGAGTTTTCAAAATAAATATGAATTTTTCATAATGTTACAGAATAAAAACACAATGGGAGAATAAATTTTTATCCTTATGAATGTTTTTTTCTAGACACAGGTTTCATGACTAAGGTTATTAGACCAATAATCATTGGATATAGAAGTGTCCAGAAAGAATAATTTGTTGATCAGATGCCCCATCATTCTATAGTCCAGCGGTATGAAGTTCAAGATCAATTGAAAAAAGTGTTTATTAGAATGTCAAAATTTATGAAATGAATAAGTCTTAATGTTTCTAAAGTGTTATGAAATAATATAGTTAATCTTGGTTATATAAAGTGTTCATACATTTTATCCTAAAATCAAATTATTCTTTTCTTTTCATGATTTTATCAAAAATCATGAAAATATCATGGTAAAATATTTTGGGGAAATGGATGAATCTGAAATTTTATTCATATAACAAAAACATGGAAATGAAATATTAGTTCCAAAAACCATATCATGGAATATAAAATCTAGAAGTACCGGACTGAGAGGTTGTCATAAGATAAAGTGTATAAAGATAATGGAGATTGATGTTTTCTAAGGTTCATGAGTGGAGTTGTCATCAGATGGAGAATATCATAATGATAATTCCATTGTAATGACAATTCAATTATTATGAGGATTTTAACCAGACTAAATATAAGGAGGAAGATCAATCAGATCAGTAACAGGAACAGATTCAAAAAATGATTTCCTCACATTCATAAAAAATTAGATGCAAGACATCATAGTGATTAGAGTTCCTGATGTTTATCCATCAAAAGGTGATTTGGTATGAAATAATATATAGATTCTAAAATAGTGGTGTTTTTTAGGGAAGAAACAAATGTGATGTTTGATTTTACAATCGAATTATGCTAATCGTAGTGAGATTAGAAAGGATAGTTAGAATGTAACGAACTGAGAATGAAAGGAAGATTGTAATGAGATGAAAAAGAAAGGATGATAATAATGAGATGAGAATAAAAGAATAATCAGAATGAGATAATAATTAAAGGAAGATCACAATGAACTGAGAATCAAAGGTTGATCGTAATGAGATAATAAATAAAGGAAGATCGTAATGAGATAATAATTAAAGGTATATTTTAATGAGCTGAGAAATAAAGGAATGGCATAAAGTGGTGAGAATAAATGGAAACTCACAATGATCAGAGTATAAAAGGAATATTATAATGTTCTGATAGTCAAAGGAAGATCATAATGAATTTAGAACCCAAGGTAGATTATAATGAGAAGAGAATTAATGGTATATCGTAATGAGCAGAAGAATCTGAAGATGATATTGAGGAAGTTATATTTTAATGATGAAAAGTTATTTTGTGTGGGAATAATAATTTGGAACAGATCATGAGAAGGTTTAAAGGAGTCAGTGTTGAAATTTAATTGGGAGTTTTTTTAGTGTTTTGATGTTTTGGTAAGAGGGAATGGTTTTTCAATTTCATGATTTAGTGTTTCTATGTCACCTATTAATAGAATCAATATTATTTCTCATGTTTGAACCATTCATATAAGTAGAAAAGTTGGTGTTTTAAATATTTTGAGTGAAAGTTCCTTTAGGATATAGATTTCATTTATAAATCAGACATCTATTTATTATCGTATTGAGAAACACTGTATTTAAATGATCATATTGATTTGATCATACTAAGGAAGATCAAACTGAGTTGCTTAGAGGAGTTTGATAAGCACATATTGTGAACGGGAAGATCACATTTGGTCAATGTGACTGAGGGAATCAGACCCATCCATAGTAGAATGAGGATTTCAGATTGACCATTCCTAGATCAAATTGGAAAAAGTATTTTTAAAATTTTTTCCATTTATTTTATAAGAAAACATTGTAATTTAACTGGTGTCAATATAATATTTCATATAGGATTATAGAAGGTGTTTAATGGGAGTTGGAACATGTTGTATTCACTTCTTAATAATATTGAATTTATATAAACCCATGGGAGTGGGTTTGAAAGGATGTAGGCTGTCACATATAGGCTGAACATTATAATCATGTGTACATTACATCCTTCCATACATTTTTCATGCATGAGAATTTACTAAAATAAGATAAATTAGTTAATTTTATTATGTTTTATTGGTTAATTTTATAAAACATTCGATACTCATAAAAGTGAACAACTAATTAAATGCCTCTTATCAGTTGTTATTTCAACTTTCAAAACTTTAGTATTTAAAATTCCATTTTGGGATCTATATTTTTTCATTCAAATCATACATTAAAAAAGTAATAAGTTTATTATTGAGTCAATATCCTTTCACTCGATTATACATTTTCCTCTTAGAACTTTTTCTTTTAGGATGGAAATAAACATGCAATTTTGTTATCAAATATGGAATATTCTCTTTCTTGATTGAGATATTACATTTATTTTATATTTTAAAATTTTTTATTGATTCTTTCCTAAAAAATATGCATTATCCAAGGAAAATAACCACTATATATTTTTAAAAAAAATTCCATATCCATATTATTTCATAATAATATTGTTTAAATTTGTTATTTTGAAAGATATATGTGTATTCTCTTCTATAACATTAATATTTATCAGTATATCAATTAAAAAAGAATTTATATAATTCTTTTATCATTTTTTGATTTTTTAAAATTTATAAAAAAATGAATTTATTTAAAATTCCTTATTTTTTTATATATTCAATAAAACATTCCACCTTAATTTTAATTATTAATTTTTAATATATCAATAATTTTTTGGTCATTAAGAAAATATTTTGCAGAGTATTTTTCAACATTTTTAAAAGATTTTAATGTGTTATTCGCTGTAGTTTATATAAAAAAGTCACAGAAAAAGAAAGAACAATGATTGCAATTTTTCATCAATTTTCATCTATATAAAAATATGATACATCAAGATAGGGATATTTATTCATGTATAATTCTATTTACTCTTATGAAATGTTCCTTTATTTGATTTTTGATTATGTATCTTCTGATCTAATTATTTATTATTCATATATGATACCACTTGAAAATATTTTCTAACACATTTTATTTTCATGTTTAAATAAGGCTTTGATATATGATTTATTTCTTTCAGGACACATATATATGGATTTTCAATATATGATGGGTGAAAAAAATTATATATCCCTCAAATACAAATGGTAATGCCTTATATTTCATGAGATTACAATGAAACATGGTTCATTTTCCAATATAAAAAATATCTTAGGACATGGGTGCCTAGGAACTATACACTATGTAAAAAACCCAACCCAAATATATTCTCATACTAGTACATGGGCCGAATGGTCACATAATCGATGGTAATTCCTGATCCCCATGGGTTAGAAAATAGAAAATGTACATAAAAAAATAATATGAAAGAACGATTTATCCAAAACTAAAGTAGATAACATGACAGAAGTACATATATAGAAAGAAACAATAGAAGAAAATATTCTCATATACGTCATGACATATAAATCCCAACAGAAGTTATACAACTAAAATAGTAGAAAAAAAACCTCCAATAGAATTTTCCGACTACTAAAGATGATGAAACAATAATAGTTACTCCAACATTATCCATGTGATAGCATGGGAAAACCCTCACCATCTCACTACTAGCTACCCAAATCCATCTCATAGAGAACCTGGTCGCCTCCCTTAGGTTCATTACCATTCCTTTTGTTGAATTACATACCATGTTCTATACATTGTTGAATGGGTTCATAGGGTATGAGCTAATAGGCTCAGTAGGATCCCAACTATGTGTTCCATAACAAGTTTTTGTAGAATAATCTAGGAATTTTCAACATTAAATAAAACAATTCATGATATAAAATTTTAAAAATTTATATCAAAATTATAGAGAAACTATTTAATTTCACCTTTTTCCATATTTTACAATATATCAGGTAAATTAGTCTCAAATTCTTTCATATACATATATTGATGTGGCTATATCAACTGAAACCCACAACATGTATCAGATATCATATGAATTATAAGGTAAAATATAAAAAATAGTACAATCCAAAAGTATCCTAACAACCAAATGAAATCATAGGTAGTATCACACCAAGGATCCATATAGGTTAGGCTATCAAGAAAACTCATGTCTAATTAAAGTCAATTTCTCAAATCATGTCTCTAGACTTATGCGTAAAATATATTGTGCAGAAGAAAACACCTATAAGTGAACAACCCAACAAGTCTATCATTTCCATAGAATAATAGACCTCAGGAGCATAACAACACCTCATGAATGAAACTAAAAATAGTGGATGAAGAAAAAAACTACACCATCTACCAAAGTATCCAAGGCTTCCCATGTGATCTATTTTCCAAACAATTTCATCAATCCATTTGATAAAAACCATTTTTTAAAAACCAATACATAAAACTAGTTTATTATGCATTGAAAAAACCTATTAATTTTAAAAAAAATAAGGTGAAAATCACATTTTATGAAAAACACTTTCCCATACAAAAAGAATAAAATTAGTTAGTAATTTCACTTCATTAATAAAAAAATTATCAAAAATAAGAGCAATTCAATTCAAAATAAATTATATAGATATAGAACCATCTACCTCAAAACTCAGGTCACACACAACTATAATGTGAATAAATAAGGGGGATAAAGAGTACGAAAACGATGGAGACCCCAAAAATAGTATACACATATAATAATTGATTTAACTCATTGAAATAGTTTGAAAGGGGGAAGGTAAAACCAATACCTTGAGAAACCTTTATGCTACACCACAACCTATACAAGAGTTATCCCTAGAGTAAGATCACATGACAGATCTCAAATAAATCAAGAGGAATCATCATCCCAAATCAATGAATATGATAATGAAATGACACAACACAACAACAACCAAAGTCAATAATTAATATAAATGGATTACTCACCCTGAGAAATGCACCATAACTTCAACAATGATCCATCACCAAACATAATGATATGGAAGGTTCATAGGTCTCTAAAATCACCCTTGAGAGCCTCTAATTTTATAGGGTGATGAGATACAATGAATGAAATAATATATCATCCTTACAACACCCTAAATTCCAAATTGAGATGATTATATGAGGAATAATCCAATTACATATCATATAAAACATTAAGTCGAAGTAAATTTAAAAACATTTCACCTTTTTTTAAACCCTGATTTTTCCCATTGCATGACTTGTAACTTTTAAATATTGTGTACCCATTTCATGTTCTAGGCCATTTTTGGGAAATTTCCCTTCAGATATTGCACAACATGTAATACTATTTCAATTTCTGTAATTCTCCTATAGAAGATGAAAACTCAATTTTCATTTGAAAACACCAAACCCAATTTTTATATTCTTCGAACTCATGGAGAATCCGAAAATCCATTTCACATTTATACCAAGACTATATTAATTAAAAATAAATATAACAATATGTCATTTTCCCTAAAAAATTATCTACATTCTTATGGGTGCCAATACTTACACAGATAGTGAGGGGAAAGAATAAAGGGAATTTTAATCCCAAATAGTGTATATTGGGATATTAAAAACTCCCCAACATAAGACATTGTGTCCCTAAGAAGTCAAGACGATGAATGATTTCTATTAAAGAGGTGAGGCCATTTCACCTTCACTAATGAATCGTGCTCCCATGTCCCATTAGAATCTAATCTATGACACCATAGAACTCTATCTAGATAAATTCTCATTACAAACAAGAGGTTCACTTAAGTTTCAACAATCTCTATGGTTTTCTCCACAACATAATCATTTGGATCTAGCCGAATCTCTTAAAATTAAAAACATTGTAGGGATCAGGATGTTATTTCATGAGCTGTGATGTTTGGAAAAAATCCAGAATACTTTTCAACTGAATGAACAATGAATACCAATATTAAACCATCCCAAGACACTCGGTGTCTTTAAATATTACCACATATTATGGATCCAAAATTCCCAAAATTCCCAACCATTGAGAACCCAATCGAGGAGAAACATTATTGAAAATATGATATTCTATTAAAAATATTAAAGGATGATATGTCTAATCATCATAATATTTATATCAACTATAAGATGAGACCATATGATTACATATATCCAAAATCCTTGAATATTACTCCTGAATGAAACACACTCTCACTAAAGAGGATTTTCCCTCCTTTACCCAATAAAAATTTTATTTTCATGGTTGAGTGTAAAAAGCCTCTAATGGGCCATTATGATCATTTAATGATAATTTTTGTAATAATAAATCTCAACTAGTCTTAGATGTATATGAAAAAATCCAACAAAATCTGAGAGAAAGGTACAGATCATATCCTCGAGGATCTAAATAGAACAAACCATTTGGCTATCTATATGGGGATTGGTTGTTGTACTCAAACTGACCTGAGTCTCGATATCCTCTTGGATACTCCCCTAGAACCTCAATGTAATCCTTGAATCCCTATTTGATACAGTAGATTGTGGATCCCCATGTGACCTACAAATCTCAATCACATACAACATACCCAGATCTTCAAAGTTATTGGTGTCCCTGTTCAAAACAACGTGAGTTGTCATTGTCAACCGAAAAATCACTACCAAGATAACATTCCTTTCTTAATAAGTTCATGTTCATCTAGAATGAAAATACATATACACCTCATTTCAACTCCATAATTTCACCATAAAAGGCTTGAGAAAACTGAAATAATTCATATTCTCTATGTTTTACTATTACTAGGTGTAATAATGGGACACATAATCAGCAATGTCTCCATTCATACCCAGACAAAATAACCACTGTCTAATGTCACAATTCATCTTCATATCTCCTAGATGAACTATTCGTAAATTACTATGAAATCATACAAAACTAAGCTCCTCACGGATGTTGGTACAAAAATATGATTCCCAAAACTAAGATTACATATGAAGAAAGAGACTAACCAGAAACGCTCTCCCCACTATATTAGGTTTCTAAAATTCTTTTGAGCCTGACATCCTACTATTATAACATTAGAATATACTCAAGGGGAGATAATGAAAATAGAAACTAGCTAAAAATACCTAAAACATCCTCCCGAACATCCATATATAACTGATACAACATCCCCCTATGGTTTCACTATTCCTTCAATTCTAGAACATTCTGTAATGGTACATTCCATCTGAGAGAATCTTCAACAACACTCCCCTTTCCCGCGGTTTTGGAAATGTCTATATAAGGCCCCAGCCTTAAACCTTACTTAAAATTGAATTAAATGAATAATTCACATTGAGGATCTTTTCAGGTTTAGAGTTTTATAGAATTAGATCATGAAACTTGCATTACATTCCACATTTAAACAAAGTGGTTACATAAAATACAGTATTCATTCTTCCCATCAACGGAAACATATTTAAAATAAAACACAGATTCTTTCTTGACACATTCTTGACACTATCATCACATCATGTACCTTTCCCTTGACCTGTGAAAAGCATTTCAAAAACTTGGAATGAGCATAAAAATCTCAGTAATGGTTATAAAAATATGGATAGGAAACATGAGTTCATATATACATAAGAATGAAATCATACTTTACCCATAAAACATAGGCACTTTAACATACCTCATCAAACCATGAATAAATCATAGAAAACATGAGACATAAAGGTAACTTGAGGCATTCATAACATTCTTACGTAGGGAGTAACCCTATTGGTTACGTTTGGAATACCCATCACAGTATATTCCCTAAAATCTCTTCGGAGAAACCTTAACGTTTCACTCCTTCGCGTTACCCAATGCATTGGAGAGCTATATCGGGCTCACCCGCCCTTAGTTTATCACGGAACCACCCGTTTTCATAACAATGCGCAAGAACCATAACATAAACGTATCACATAAAACATGCGTAAAGGAAACATATCATTTCCACATTTCAATCACAATATAACATTTTAGTATATTGAAATAATGAATCCGTTCAAAAAGAAACCATTTCCAAAACCATTTAAAACATTTAATAAAGAGATTTTTGAATCAAAGTGTCCCATACCACCTTGAAGCTTAAAATTTTAAACCATTAATATCCATATAAATAAATCCTTAAAACCATTTTGAAAACATGGATATTAATAAGAACAAATAATTAAAACATTTAAAGCGATATTTTGGTTAAAGGGGTTTTACCAAAATTAGAGACACTTGAATACAATAATTGAGGAATAACATTTAGTCAGAACTTTATAATATCATGAGAATAAATGTATTCATGATATATTACTCCAAAGGACAGTATATACACCATATAAGAGTTAATTGGTGCATAACAACAATGAACTCTCAATAGAAATGTCAAATGTGATGAAATCCCTTATAAAGAAGGTATCCTTAAATTAAGGACAAATAAATCTCAAAAATATGTGTGAAAAATATAAATACACCCAATATAAGTGGATATTAAGTGTAAAACAATAAAATGTCATTCACACATATTCAATGGATGACATATTCAATGACTACATGTTGAACCCAAAGAAATCGAAATTGGGTTAAAAAGTTCCCTTGACAGCCTAACAGCATCACATTAAAATGAGTTGATGAAAGATAAAAAGTGTATCTCATCACTTGGACATAAAATTTACATCAATAAGGATATATGAGAACATATCCCAACATAACAATATGTAAATTAAAAGACCCAACAAAAGAAGTCTTTTAAAAAAAGGAGGAGGGTGAGAGGTTCCCTTACCGACTTGGGTATCTTTCAAAACATACACCCCATGAAAGAAGGAGAATAGATCATTGATGTAAATACTCATAAACAAAAGTATATTATACAAAGAGTAGAATAATGGGCAGTAAATACACCACTCAATGGAATTTTTGGCAAATGTAGCATAAATCTCACGGGAATAAAAGTGAGATGAAAAATACCTTACGAAAACTCGGCAGCCTAACGGCGCCACATAAAACTTCCGAATATGGATTGATGAGATAAAATATGGTATCTTATCACATTAGAATAAAATGTACAGAAATAGTAATATAAAAGAACATCCCCCAACATTACAAAGAGGGGCTTAAAAGAAGTGACATAAAGGAGAGTACTTAAAAAGAAAGAGAGAGGTTAGATCTCTTACGAAAGTTCGGCAGCCTAACGGCGCCACTCAAAACTTCCAAAATGTATTGATGAGAGAGAATAGGGTCTATCATAACATGAAATAAAAATTACAGTAAGTTTAATATAAAATATCATCCCAATAATAAGAAATATGAGTTTTAAAAGGAATGACATAAAAGTGTGTACTTAAAAAGAAAGAGAGGAGTAGGATCCCTTACCTCGGGTCCGACTTGACTCGATTGTTCTTTAACGTCCTGAATAATAAACTTGAGTTAATTTCTATTTTCTTAAGAACCTTTTTCAAGTTCATTATTCCTTTTATATCACTTATTTCCATTTTATGAACATTATGTAATCATTTAAGTTAATAATGTTTGTTTTGTCGATATTTGGTTCTTAAGTCGAAAGTGGACTTCTTACAATTACATGTTGTTCGTGTGGCCAAATGTTTATTATATCCAGAATTGTATCCATGATGTAGATATCATATATTTCATATATATCCAGTAAATTCATGCATTTATAACATTACATAATCATTTAGAGGTAAGAAATGAAATGCACCGTTCATGGAGACGGTAAGCCGTACGTACGCATGAACGCTACTTTCATTTCTATTTCGTATATTATAGAATGGAATAATAATGATATAAAGTTATATTATAATTCCAGTATAATATCATATATAATATCATAGTTCCATCCTTTATACGTCCCACATATGGTATTTAACGAATCAAATCACATTGAGGGGGCGGTAGTCCGCACTTCCTTAAATGAAGATATCGCGTTTACCCATAATGGAAACCATAAAGGTATGCCCAAAATGAAAAAAACAGAAGCTTAAGGAAAACATAAACATATTATATATCATATATAAGAATAGTGACATCATAATGGCCACCTTTGAAGGTGTTAAATGAGTATTGAACAATCATCGTTTCGGGAGGCAGAATTTCGCCATCCACGGAAACCGTATGTTCTTTAACCATTTGATGTAGTTGTGTGAGAGTTTAGCTCGAATAAATCTTATAAAAACATCCTAGTATATTTAATATACTGGTGTTGTTACAAAAGAAGTAAATAAAAAGAGTTTAGGGGGTTGGATAAGCAAAATGAAACAAATGAACAAGAGAGAATGAATTACCTTTAAAAGTGTAACTCCTTTTGATTTGAGCCTAAAGGCTTCCTTTGAAAGGATTATTCCCAATGGGAATCCTCTAGGATGAGGAGAGGGATGTGGAGAGAGTAAATGGGTAGGGGATGGCCGAGCCAAAGGCTTGAGGAATGTGTGAAATTAGGTAGAGGTGGGGGCCTTTTATAAGAGGAGAGGAGGGGCACTTTTGGAAAGTAAGAAATATTACTTTATTTGAAAATGTGTTTCGGTTTTAAAAGGTCCCACATTGATATAATTCGTGGATAAGGTGTTAAGGGTTGGAAATACACCCATCCAATAAGTTTTGGACATGTGTAGTTCATAGATTTTACATTATCTTTCCATTTTATTTAAATCGTTAAACAATGAGGTCATCGTTGCATCATCATGATGTCATAAATAATTTAATTTATTTAGTGTCTAAAAATTATAAAAAAATACTATGATGTAGGAAATCCTTTTATATTTCCAATGAATATTTATAATCAAAAACCTGATCTTTATAACCCCATGTAAAAATTGTTTTTGTAAAACATATGATGTTTGTGTCATTTTTACTTTTACATTAAATAAAAAGTTATTTATGTCATTTCCCAACCAAAGTGGCTCCATGGGGTCCCCAAGTTGACCCATGGATTTTCATGGTCGGCCATGACACAACCAATGAGGTTAGTACCTGTTTCAAGCTCATATTATTTTATTAAAACATTATTTTTACCTTAAACTACACTAATTACCACTAATTGCGATTAAAAACTTAATAAGTTACTATTCACCAAAAAATTATTTTTATCCCATTGAACCACATTTTACTTCTTAATGACAACCATGTATGTCGGATTTTTGAAATTCAAAACACAAATATGGAAAATTTTCATTTAAACGAAAAAATCAGTTTTTATAAGTACCACTTAGTGATTTCACTATTCATCAAAAATTGAAGTTTTTCAGAAAAATTCCAAAAATTCACCCTAAGATATATTTGATATTCTGAATTCAAAAATGAAGTCCATTTTACAAAGTTCAGAACATATAAGTCACATTAATTAATTTAATAATTAATTCCCGCTGTCAGAGCAAATAGCGTGTTTTTATGAAACAATAAGTATCAAAAGATTGACACTGGTTTAAGTCTGATTTCAAAGTGAAATTAATTCCAACGACCACTATTGGATTTAATGGTAAAAATATATTCTAATTTCACTTTAAAACCAATTCAAAAGATAATATAATCATATAAATAAATTATATTAAAAAGTGGTTTTGAATTAAAATAAAACATTTTACACTATTCATTAAAAAAATGAACTTTATCGGAAAGATACCAAAAATTTAGACAAAGTAAATTTTGATGTCCCGATTCTTAATACGAGTTTTATTTGGTCCAAAAGAATGTTTAAGAGTGAACAAAACTATATTTAATGACAGTTCTCCATCAAAAGGCGATAAGTGAACCTTTAGTGAAAACTAGGGCATATACGCCTAAAATTGAATTATTTCCGTATTTTATGCCTTTATCTTTTATTGGATAAATGTAAAAACATTAAAAAACATATATAATCATATTTTAGTTATTTATATCCATTCCCTCCAATACAACGGCTACATGTTAACTACCATTTAAAATAATATTATTTTATTATTAGAGTGCAACGTAAGATTCCCAAGAAACTCGTTGTTGCGTGTTGGGTACGCCATCGAGCATTGCGTCCCCTTTAAAGTCATATAAATATTTTATTCACAAATATGGATAAATATGAAAATGTCATATTCTTTATTTACCTGGGGTGTTACATCCTTCCCCCTTTTGGGAATTGCGTCCTCGCAATTTTTAAAATTGAGATTGGAAACATCATTGAACGTCCCACATCGGAACAAGAGTCGGTAAAACAATCACTTTAAAATAAAGGATGATAAGTAAAGAGGTCACCTGAGTTAACCCATACTAGGATTCAAAGTATGAAAATATGGACAAGGAGGAAAAAACAAAGGGTCATGTTCTGATGGAGAGTGATAGAAAACATGTTTAGGAGAAAGTTAACAATAATAAAATCACAAACTTGTGATGGGTTAAACGGTGTTGGGTTCCCCAGTAGGAAAAGTTAATAGACAACATTTTTGTTTTAAGTTACTTTTTATTGAGGAATTTATTTTTGAGCTTAAATAAAACATAAGGAAACATACATACTTGTCATGTTGACTTCCAACTTTTACTAGATTCCTTAATCAAACTCATATTTTTTCCAAAAGACGAGTATTTAGGGAGACTTTTTCGCATTAAGAGTACTATAATAAACTTCTAGAGAATCACCTAATCCACAATAGAGAACTATATACTTCCCATGTCTTTAGACTCTAACCAAAACCAAAACCAAAAAGGTTAGTACAAGATCAGATAAACCAGAAAGGATAACCCTTTATAAAAAGAAAATCTATTCTCAATCTCCAAAATTGTCCAACAAAACCCAAAGATCAACGAGAACCATTCTATAATCAATTTGTCCATAAAATTATTCAAAGTAAACCAATATAAGATTGAAACCCAAATATTTGAAGGATTTAGTCACATAGTCTTCCAAGTTAAATCGTAACATTTATCTCCAAACAACATCAGTTACTCCTAAAGTCTCGTATTGAAAAGTAATTAACCTAATCACATATACTCCATGATAGGTTAATCATTTTCATAAATAATCCAAAATCAACTTACTCTTAATTAATAAAATCATATAACTAAAAAGAATCATTCAAACTAACCAGGGACTTCACGTAGTCCAGTGGTAGGCGATAAATACCAGTTGCACTTTGGTTGTGGGTTCGATTCCCACGGCTTTGTCCGACGCGACGGGTTGTCACATGGTCTGTGTGTTGTCCTTTTTACAAAACTATATAATTCTTAAAACATTCCCCAAAATGAGATAAAATCTTCAAGAATAATCATAACATATTTTAACCTCAATTTTATCTCATTCCTTTCATTTTCCATCATATCATAGAGTAACCCATAATTACCTAAAAATTAAGGATCATATAAACTATAATGGTTACCTTTATAATTATTACCTGAACTTCCATATCGATTGGTCATCTTGTACATTATGCATTACAGAACATACCAAGGTTCAAGTGGTCGATCATGACTCCTTGATAGTTGGTTTCGAACAACCATGAGTTTCCTCATTGAATCCCCCATTTTATCTAGTATCTTAATCAGAGAACCACCACAGTTTCCTTCAAACCTGTTGTCTCTTTGGTGCCTGTTAGATCCATCCATTCACTAAAAATAGAAATATCAGTGTGAGTATATCAACAAAACCATCATGTACTAATGAGGAAGGTAAACACTAAGATATACTTACTCATTCACTTTATCTAAAATTAGGACTCTTTTTGAAATCCTATCCATTATGGTAATGTCACTTATGCTTAGAGAATACCTTAACCTCTAAAGTTATCTAAACCGACCTTTGATACCAACTATAAGGCCCCAGCCTTAAACCTTACTTAAAATTGAATTAAATGAATAATTCACATTGAGGATCTTTTCAGGTTTAGAGTTTTAGAGAATTAGATCATGAAACTTGCATTACATTCCACATTTAAACAAAGTGGTTACATAAAAGACAGTATTCATTCTTCCCATCAACGGAAACATATTTAAAATAAAACACGAATTCTTTCTTGACACATCCTTGACACTATCATCACATCATGTACCTTTCCCTTGACCTGTGAACAACATTTCAAAAACTTGGGATGAGCATAAAAAGCACAGTAAGGGTTATAACAATATGGAAAGGAAACATGAGTTCATATATATATAAGAATGAAATCATACTTTACCCATAAAACATAGGCACTTTAACACACCTCATCAAACCATGAATAAATCATAGAAAACATAAGACATAAAGGTAACTTGAGGCATTCATAACATTCTTACGTAGGGAGTAACCCTCTTGGTTACGTTTGGAATACCCATCACAGTATATTCCCTAAAATCTCTTCAGAGAAACCTTAACGTTTCACTCCTTCGCGTTACCCAATGCATTGGAGAGCTATATCGGGCTCACCCGCCCTTAGTTTATCACGGAACCACCCGTTTTCATAACAATGCCCAAGAACCATAACATAAATGTATCACATAAAACATGCGTAAAGGAAACATATCATTTCCACATTTCAATCACAATATAACATTTTAGTATATTGAAATAATGAATCCGTTCAAAAAGAAACCATTTCCAAAACCATTTAAAACATTTAATAAAGAGATTTTTGAATCAAAGTGTCCCATACCACCTTGAAGCTTAAAATTTTAAACCATTAATATCCATATAAATAAATCCTTAAAACCATTTTGAAAACATGGATATTAATAAGAACAAATAATTAAAACATTTAAGGCGATATTTTGGTTAAAGGGGTTTTACAAAAATTAGAGACACTTGAATACAATAATTGAGGAATAACATTTAGTCAGAACTTTATAATATCATGAGAATAAATGGATTCATGATATAATACTCCAAATTATAGTATATACACCATATAAGAGTGAATTGGTGCATAATGACAATGAACTCTTAATAGAAATGTCAAATGTGATGAAATCCCTTATAAAAAAGGTATCCTTAAATTAAGGACAAATCAATCTCAAAAATATGTGTGACAAATATAAATACACCCAATATAAGTGGATATTAATTGTAAAACAATGAAAGGTCATTCACACATATTCAATGGATGACATATGCAATGACTACACGTTGAACCCAAAGAAATCGAAATTGGGTTAAAAAGTTCCCTTGACGGCCTAACAGCATCACATCAAAATGAGTTGATGAGAGATAAAAAGTGTATCTCATCACTTGGACATAAAATTTACATCAATAAGGATATATGAGAACATATCCCAACATAACAATATGTAAATTAAAAGACCCAACAAAAGAAGTCTTTTAAAAAAAGGAGGAGGGTGAAAGGTTCCCTTACCGACTTGGGTATCTTTCAAAACATACACCCCATAAAAGAAGGACAATAGATCATTGATGTAAATACTCATAAACGAAATTATATTACACAAAGAGTAGAATAATGGGCAGTACATACACCACTCAATGGAATTTTTGGAAAATGTAGCATAAATCTCACGGGAATAAAAGTGAGATGAAAAATCCCTTACGAAAACTCGGCAGCCTAACGGCGCCACATAAAACTTCCGAATATGGATTGATGAGATCAAATAGAGTATCTAATCACATTAGAAGAAAATATACAGCAATATGAATATAAAATAACATCCCCCAACATTACAAAGATGGGCTTAAAAGAAGTTACATAAAGGAGAGTACTTAAAAAGAAAGAGAGAGGTTAGATCTCTTACGAAAGTTCGGCAGCCTAATGGCGCCACTCAAAAATTTCAAAATAGATTGATGAGAGAGAATAGGGTCTCTCATCACATGAAAATAAAAATTAGAGTAATTTTAATATAAAATATCATCCCAATAACAAGAAATATGAGTTTTAAAAGGAATGACATAAAAGTGTGTACTTAAAAAGAAAGAGAGGAGTAGGATCCCTTACCTCGGGTCCGACTTGACTCGATCGTTCTTTAACGTCCTGAATAATAAACTTGAGAGAATTTAAATTTTCTTAAGAAACTTTTTCAAGTTAATTATTCCTTTTATATCACTTATTTTAATGTTATAAACATTATGTAATCATTTAAGTTAATAATGTTTGTTTTGTTGATATTTGGTTCTTAAGTCGAAAGTGGACTTCTTATAATTACATGTTGTTCGTGTGGACAAATGTTTATTATATCCAGAATTGTATCCATGATGTATATATCATATATGTCATATATATCCAGTACATTCATTCATTTATAACATTACATAATCATTTAGAGGTAAGAAATGAAATGCACCGTTCATGGAGACGGTAAGCCGTACGTACGCATGAATGCTATTTTCATTTCTATTTCGTATTTTATAGAAGGGAATAATAATGATATAAAGTTATATTAGAATTCCAGTATAATATCATATATAATATCATAGTTCCATCCTTAATAAATCCCACATATGGTATTTAACGAATCAAATCACTTTGAGGGGGCGGTAGTCCACACTTCCTTAAATGAAGATATCACGTTTACCCATAATGGAAACCATAAAGGTATTCCCAAAATGAAAATACAGAATCTTAAGGAAAACATAAACATATTATATATCATATATAAAAATAGTGACATCATAATGGCCACCTTTTATGGTGTTAAATGAGTATTGAATAATCGTCGTTTCGGGAGGCAGAATTTCACCATCCACGGAAACCGTATGTTCTTTAACCATTTGATGTAGTTGTGTGAGAGTGTAGCTCGAATAAATCTTATAAAAACATCCTAGTATATTGAAGATACTTGTTTTGTTACAAAATAAGTAAATAAAAAGAGTTTAGGGGTTGGAGAAGCAAAATGAAACAAATGAACAAGAGAGAATGAATTACCTTTAAAAGTGTAACTTCTTTTGATTTGAGCCTAAAGGCTTCCTTTGAAATGATTATTCCCAAAGGGAATACTCTAGGATGAGGAGAGGGATGTGGAAAGAGTAAATGGGCAGGGGTTGGCCGAGAAAAAGGCTTGAAGAATGTGTGAAATGAGGTAGAGGTGGGGGCCTTTTATAAGAGGAGAGGAGGGGCACTTTTGGAAAGTAAGAAATATTACTTTATTTGAAAATGTGTTTCGGTTTTAAAAGGTCCCACATTGATGTAATTCGTGGATAAGGTGTTAAGGGTTGGAAATCCACCCATCCAATAAGTTTTGGACACGTGTAGTTCATAGATTTTACATTATCTTTCCATTTTATTTAAATCGTTAAACAATGAGGTCATCGTTGCATCATCATGATGTCATAAATAATTTAATTTATTTAGTGTCTAAAAATTATAAAAAAAATACTATGATGTAGGAAATATTTTTATCTTTCCAATGAATATTTATAATCAAAAATCTGATCTTTATAACCCCATGTAAAAATGGTTTTTGTAAAACATATGATGTTTGTGTCATTTTTTCTTTTACATTAAATAAAACGTTATTTATGTCATTTCCCAACCAAAGTGGCTCCATGGGGTCCCCAAGTTGACCCATGGATTTTCATGGTCGGCCATGACACAAACAATGAGGGTAGGACATGTGTCAAACTCATATTGTTTTATTAAAGCATTATTTTTACCTTAAACTACACTAATTACCACTAATCGCGATTAAAAACTTAATAAGTTACTATTCACCAAAAAATTATTTTTATCCCATTGAACCACATTTTACTTCTTAATTATAACCATGTATGTCTGATTTTTTAAATTCAAAACACAAAGATGGAAAAATTTCATTTAAACGGAAAAATCAGTTTTTATAAGTACCACTTAGTGATTTCACTATTCATCAAAAATTGAAGTTTTTCAGAAAAATTCCAAAAATTAACCCTAAGCAATATTTGATATTACGAATTCAAAAATGAAGTCCATTTTACAAAATTCAAAACATATAAGTCACATTAATTAATTTAATAATTAATTCCCGCTGTCAGAGCAAATAGCATATTTTTATGAAACAATAAGTATCAAAAGATTGACACTGGTTTAAGTCTGATTTCAAAGTGAAATTAATTCCAACGACCACTATTGGATTTAATGGTAAAAATATATTCTAATTTCACTTTAAAACCAATTCAAAAAATAATATAATCATATAAATAAATTAGATTAAAAACAGGTTTTGAATTAAAATACAACATTTTACACTATTCATTAAAAAAATGAACTTTATCGGAAAGATACCAAAAATTTACACAAAGTAAATTTTGATGTCACGATTCTTAATACGAGTTTTATTTGGTCCAAAAGAATTTTTAAGAGTGAACAAAACTATATTTAATGACAGTTCTCCATCAAAAGGTGATAAGTGAACCTTTAGTGAAAACTAGGGCATATACGCCTAAAATTGAATTATTTCCGTATTTTATGCCTTTATCTTTTATTGGATAAATGTAAAAACATTAAAAAACATATATAATCATATTTTAGTTATTTATATCCATTCCCGCCAATACAACAGCTACATGTTAACTACCATTTAAAATAATATTATTTTATTATTAGAGTGCAACGTAAGATTCCCAAGAAACTCGTTGTTGCGTGTTGGGTACGCCATCGAGCATAGCGTCCCCTTTAAAGTCATATAAATATTTTATTCACAAATATGGATAAATATGAAAATGTCATATTCTTTATTTACCTAGGGTGTTACAGTCTAAGTCAAACATATGATGGTATTCTATTCATGGTGTTTGGATGAGATTAAATTACTCTTCAGATAATATATAACTCAAAAACGTTTGTTTAGAAAATGTTGTGAACCTCTCCAAAAAAGAAATTATCGCTTACACATAAAAGCCTACATATCTTTGGAATTCTATATATCATGATTGCGGTAAATATTATCATATGGTTGGTTTTTATGAGATATTTTATCCACCACATGATCAAAATTATTTTTAAGAGAATAAAAATATTGTTAAAAGAATCCTAAAATACCACATACCCATTACCAAGCACATGTTAGACCAAAATTGGTTTGGATGTTAGAATATTTTTTAATTACTTGAAAGAAGAATAAAACTATTCGTCCCATGTAAATATCACCCCTTTTCTAGTAGGAGTATTCATAGGTGATTCCAACACTAAGAAATCCATAAAAACTCATCATTACTATCCAGAAAGACCATACAAGCTCCAAATATTAGTGATATTGAAAGGTTATTACTAGGAAAAACTATCCTTCAAATTCCGAGGTTCAAATGGTAAACCATGATCTCATAACACAAGCCCTGTGAAAATCACATCATGATTCTATAAAATTAATTTTAAAATATTTACACACCAAAATTGAATGCATAATATTTTCAAATCCAATATAAAATGTTTCTCATGGTCATCTCTCAAATAAATGAAAATATCATCCAAGAGAAATTAAAAAAATATTTTATATAATGATCTATTATATAATTCATCAAATCCATAAAAGAAAAAATAGCATTATTATAACCAAATTGGATCACTATATATTTGTATTAGTCCTACCAGCTCCTAAAATCCTTCTTCCATATATGAGACTCCAAAAAACTGAGTTTATGATAAGCCAACCGAAGATCAATATTCAAAAAGCATTTTTCCCCTTTAACTAATAATGAAAATATTCCAATAGTTACAAAGGATTCTTGATCTTAAACACTACGTAGTTTAACTTCTGATAGTCCAAAAAAATCAGAGTAAACTATCTTCCATCATTGAAATTAGAACTAGGGATTCCCAAGGAGAAATAATATGTTTGATAAAATCCTTTGTCATCAGATTATCCAATAGAATATTGAGAACTTTTATCTTCATTGGTTCCACTTGAAATGTAGGTATCAATATCGACTATGTACCTAGAGTACGGTCCATCGTAAACTACACTTCTCTCTCTAGAGGAAACCTAGAAAAAACATTTGGGAAAATTTTATAAAAAACAAATAATTGGTAATATAAAAATATATAGGAATCATAATTGAGATAAACTACTACAACAAAAAAACAAACACCCAGTACATTTGCTGGAAGGTCCTTCATGACCAGACCCTGGATCCAACTCTCTTGGAAAAACCCATGTTCTCCCATCATCCATAATAAATGAGACACACTGATAATAAAATTATCCTCAACTCGATGAGAAACAAGACAATCCATTCAATTAATGATGTCAAATATACCTTGATTGAGAATAATAAAATCCCATATTAACTCCACATTATATATTGATTGTGAACAAGAAGGAAACTGAAACCCTTCGTCTTTCCTCATTATTATAGGCGTATTGAACTCCATTATAAACTATATGAGCTATGTTGTTTTTATTTATATCAAAAAAATGGACATGTATAAATGAGTGGGAAGCACTAGTATAAAAAAATGAAATCACTGTGGAAGATGGAATAATGAAGGTATATATCCCTATCACTATAATCGCGTCTATCTCCACCAGAAAATCATGTATAATGTGAAGGTGCTTCACTCCAGAGTCATGTAGTCGTACATTTACATTCATTAAATCATCTAAATATACCATAACAGTCTTTCATGTCAATGATCCCAGACCATATCTAGGAGTATAAATTGCTTGAAAGTATTATTGTACCAGACCATGAAATCCACAACCATTACACATCATTGTAGGTGATGGATGAGAATGTCAATTATGTCTTATCATCCAATAATGGTGAAAATTCCAGGGCGCACTAGAAGATTTAACTAATGGTGAAGTGGAGGCCTTCCGTTGAAGACCCCCAACCCCCCACTTGAGCAAGGATATTTCCAAATTCTCTATATCCCTAGTGTTCCAATGAAGCTACAATTAGGTGGAAGATAAGGGTAAGAGTATCCAACCATTCCTAGCATATACAAATCTTCCATTATATCCATGTACACTTTCTCTAAATTGGTTGAAATGTTCCAAAATAATACCTATGTTATATTATATGGTCTCAAACAATATAGGTACTTTTGATATTTCAGTTGGTTTATAATTACATCATCTAGTGAAGAATGAACCATCTCAGTAAACTAACTTGTGTATGCCAATATCAAATTCTTTCACTAGTAGAAATATAGGAACTTTAGATAATTTACAATCATCATCAACTTTTTAAAAAATATTAAAAAGGAGAGGGTATTAAAAACCTTAAAATCAAAGATCACATGACAATCCTTTTATACCTATAATCCCACAAACACTAGTTGGTACCATCATGTATAAACAAATAACACTTCACCTTGATATATTCATTGTATCAAGGATGTCAATGATCTGATTGACTAGGTCAATATTTTCCTCTCCCTCATGAGATTTATTCGTAACCTTAATGTATGGGGGCTTCTCATGGAAAAACATCGCTGATCAGTTTGTTTCCCCTCTTACTCTAGGATATAACTCAACGACTACATTATAGACAATTGGTACATTATTTTAAGAATCTTGAACTTCTGACATGATAAACATGATTAAATTCTGATCTATAGGAGGATTCCCATGAGGAGAATTAGCTACACCCTCATGTGAAAACCAAAAAAAACATATTAGAGGCACACTATAGTACAAGAAAATAGGAGAAATGATTAGAAAATATAAAATTATCATTTATAACATGAAATCTATAAGAAAACACAGATATTACTATCAATAAATTAAGACAAGAGACACATCCCAATAATGCATAGTAACTTGAGTCTCATCATGGAGAAAGTTATCCAAAAACTCACCATAACCTACATCCCATATCCCAAAAATCCTATATCCATTTTAAAAAACAGACCATGGAAAAGAATATTGAGTAAATACCTCCCTCTGATACAAAAATGTGACGAACCCAACCCAGAAACCCTCTTAAACTGGTATCCAACACAAATTTTCAAATACCAGAAATGAATTCTCAATCCTGTGGGTTAGTGACTACAACTCACGCATCAAAAAATTCATATTTAATGTTTTTTCACTAAATGAAGTAGCAAATAAGAAATATATACAAATATAAAAAGAATTTTGTAAGAAAACATGAATGTATATGTCATTAGAGATTGAGAAAAAATGAAAAAAAAAATGAAATGGTAGAAAAATAATCTACAAGAGTAAAGTACAACTGATAATTTTGACTTATCTAAAAAAGAGATTCTAATAGTCTCTATGAGAATGTATGGAAAGACTCCCACCATTCCACCTCATGCCACCCAGCCCTAGCTGACAAAAAATGTTATCGCCTTACAACATCACCTTGCCTTTCCCTACCTCGAAATACATTACATGGTTTATACATCGCCAAAGGGGTGCGTAGGGTCTGTGTAATAGGCTTAATAGGATCCTACTCATGTGTTCTATGAAAATAATCTATAAAATAATTCAATAATGGTCAATATTAATGAAAACAAGGTATACTATAAATTTTAATTGTTTTATATCCAAATCATGGGAAAATAAATTAATTTCCCATTTTCCACATTTCCCAATAATTATGGTAAATTAGTTTCAAATAATTTCATAGGAATATGTTGAATTAGATATATATGTATATATATAAGCAAAAAAATCATATATTTAATATCATATAATATCCAAGGTAGTATAACTAGAACAATATAGGAAAAAATTAATCATGCATCCAAATCAAAGAACATGTAACAACATGCCAAGTATAACTACATATCAAGCTAACTAGGAAACTCATACATAAAAATAGATAATTTTTTCAAATCATTTCTCAAGACATTTGCATCAAATCTTGATATTATAGAAACACCCTACCAAGATAACCCCAAACAAGTCTAGAATGTCCCCAGATCAACTGGAAAAGGGAGAAGATAAACACCCAATGTTTGAATCCACTGATAGTGTATGATTCATGTTACTACATCATCCACCTAAGTACACAAGGATTCCAATGAGATATATTTTCCAAACCATTTCTTCAAACCCTTTCATCAAAACAATTGTTGAAAAACTATCTCTTTAAAGTAATTCATCATGTTTTGAAAACACCATTTCATTTACAAAAAAACATGGAATTTTATTTATCAAAACCCATTTCTATAAATACTTATCAAATATTACAATAATTACATCTAATTTATAAAAAAACTAAACAATAACAAGATAAATTTAGTACCCCAACACATGATAGAGACAAAACCACTTACATGAAAACGTGTGTTGCACATGCTCGCAATCGGATCCACTAACAATGAAGAACACAAAGATATCCTCATATGACCTATAATCAATTCACACATATTATAATTGATTAAATTTAGTGAAATGGTTGTTGTAGTGTAAGAAAAAACCCATGAATTAAAAAATTTCACACTAAAACACAACAAACATAAGGGATATCTTTAGTAGGATGATCATATGATGGATCTAAAAATAATAAAAAGAATCATATTCTAAAATAAATTGGTTACATAAAACATTTAAATTATTCTACAAAAATCAAATGAAATAAAGAAACATAAATGATCACTCACTTGAATAAATTCAAAAAAAATTGAAACAATGATCATTCACCGAATGAAACAATTAAGAAGGGATGAAGTTCTCAAAAATTATCCATGAGAGTCAGTAGGTTCAGTCAAAGAAGGGATGCAATGAATAAAATAATTAATCATCCCTATATCACCCTAAAATCCCATGTTAGTGTGTTTACAAGGAATTTTATCCAATTACACATTTTCTAAACCATGATTCTCATGTAGACTAAAAAATCCATCACCTTCTTATTAAAACCCTATTTTTTACTGTTACATGGTATGCAAATTTTACCCAAAAATTAATCCTTACAAAATTTGTACCACATTAATGGAATCTTCCTAGAAAACATTACATATTGTGTAGTACCATCACATGACATGAATTTCCCCTACAGAGTGTGAAAATACAACTTTGCAGTAGAAACCTCTGAAGCCACATTCTGTGTTCTCTAAACTAGAGGACAACCCTCATATCTATTACAAGTTTAAACCTGTTCTACATTAATTAAAATAAATATACATCCTTGAAATGTTGGTGATTTTCCCCACTAAAATATCTCTATCCTTATGAGTCCTTAGATGTATCCAAATAAAGAGGGAAATAAATAAAGAGAAAGAAAATTACATGAAATCATGTAACATAATGTTACACACTACATCATGGGACATGGATTGTTATCCCGAGTATATGATGTTATGTGATATACATTGTTAAAAGAAGTATATTATGTTATAGGATCTTTTTTAGCCAACTACACTAAGATATCAATGTCTTGGTGGTTAAAAAAGGTCATTGTTAGGATTTCTATGTAAATTATTGTTCCACATTCCTATTATATATAATTATGGAACTAGATTATTCTTATGGTTTCACTTTATTAGGCCATTGTAGAAGACCCATTTTCATGATGATCCTTTTATGGTTCAATAACCTTATACTATGGTTTATGACTGTGTTTTCATAATTTTTTATCACTTGCTATGATTCAATGATCATATTCTCCTAATCATTTATTTGTTTCTTATTTATGATATGTTACAAATTAATGTTTTAAACCACTATGACTCATTGATATTTTTTTCCTTTCATGTAAATTTTTCCCACTATAATCTTATGCTTTTTTATTTCCCTATTATTTTACACTTAGGACAATGCCTACGTGGAAATTATAACAACCCTGCTTTTTATTACACACATAAAATAAAGTACTACATAAAATCTTTCACTTGATAAAACATATAACATTAAGAGGTCTAGTTTCTTGGGGGATTAGTAACGCTAAATAACAACTTAAAAAATAAAAATCGACATCTTATTGAAAACTTCCTTTACATGACCACTACATTCTCCCATACCTAGCATTGCATGGGATAACCTGAGGACATAAATAAGAAATGGTTGAGCTAAAAAGCCCAATAAGGGAGTAAAAAAGGAATAACATATAGAATAAAATACATGTTAGGCAATAGGAATTTAAATGGAGCATAAAATAACATGAACATAAAGGAATGATATGGCATGATTATCATAACATGGAAATGTAGCAACAACACTTAACATGAAATTAGCATGAGTCAAGGCTCATTGCACATGGAGCATGAGTTAACCCTCATTGAACATGAAGAACGAGTAAATCATCATTTAAATTGAATTATTATGAGTAAACACCCATTTCACACGACGTATCATGATACTATACTTTACCCAATGCATTGGAGCGCTATTAGGGCGCACCCTTCATAGACATTTCATTTCATGAAAAAGTGTGCCACATGGATCAAACAACATGGAATTAATCATCATAATTTATTCCATGATAAAGTGATGTTGATTATATACAAGAATATTTATAATAAATAAGTAAATGTGCATAAAGCTGAATACCCTTGGTAGAGAAATGGGCATGGTATTCATTACACAATGACATTGGCTTGGAAAATCGATGCAATTTCGGCAGCATAATGGGGTGACGTAAGAATTAATAAAAATGGTTGATGAGATAGAAAGGAGTGACTCATCATATTTACATGAAATTGACATTAATTGTGTCATATAGATACATTTTCCAACATATGTAATTGAATTTATATTCATAGTACAAAAGAATTTGTTGAATGTAAATGAGGAGAGGGAAATTCTTTTAAGAATTTTGGCATAGTAATGGGTGTACAAGGAATGGATTAATGAGAGAGAAAGGGGTCTCTAATCATTTCAAAAATAGGGAGGGGAATATAAGGGAGTTGCGAAATCATACCCCAATATTTGTAATTAAAAGAAAAAGGGTATTACAACAAAATCAAACTTGGATAAAAATGAGAAAGGTTAGAATACCTTACTTTGAAGTGTGATTCCAAAGGCTTGGGAGGGACTTGATAGAGGATTATTGGGAGAATAGGTAAAATTGGGAGGATTATAAACAGATGAGGGAAGAATTTGGATGAAATCCAAATTCTTTGACTGAAGATTAAGTGGGATATTAGGTGGGTTTATATAAGAAAGGAGGGGAAAATCTTTATTATTTAGGTTTGGGACCCCACACAATAAACTAATGAAAACCACAAAATAGACCATGGTTTTTTACCATTTTTTTTAATGGGGAGTGGAAATAAATATTATATAAGGCCAATGGCCTAACTTCTTAAAATAATAGGGTTTTTTATGTGGAGGTGAGTCACACTGTCAAGGAAATCAATTTAAAAAGAGAAAATGTTTTATAAATCGCGGAGGGTCCACTAAGGCTTTGTAAAATAAATAAAATAAACCAAAAATCACATTATTTTAATATTAAAACATATTATGGCCGAATTTAGTGTTTATAGTATTTTATTACATCACTATTGGGTCATTATGATGACATAAAACACATTATATAATTAAATGGTATTTAATTTTTTACCCAAAAATTCGATTGTCTCGGAAAATTATGAAAAATTCACTATTATATAATATTGATGACCAGATTCAAAAGATAATATTCATTTTATCTAAATAATTCTTTAAATATGTGAATTTTTACTTTTAAGAGAAAAACCGACATTTATCGAAAATTCACGGGTTTTGACAAAAACGTCTTTCAAACCTTAATAAATTTTAAAATTGTATTCCTAAAAATTATACTATCATTTATATTTAATAAAAATTAATTTAGTAATAATATATTATTAAAAAATTATTGAATTATAAAATCTATTATTTCATCAAAATAGATTTCATAATTGAATTTTAACTAAAAATTCTATTTGTGCTTTAAAAACTATTTACAACGTAATAAAAATAAAAAGAGTGTATATTCATTATTATATACAAAAATATTGCACATAATCATAGTGCTATGGTCTTGTTACATAACCCCTTATAAAACCCGCATAAAACCGAAAGGTAAGGTTTGGGATGGTGACAGACTCTTGGGGTTGCTCGGATAACCTCACTTGGGTGGTAATATATATCAACTTCCACTTCTCCAATAGGCAGTTCCGTTCGTGCATAACATGTTGAAGCTCAGCTTGGGATTGTTCAAGAGAAAATCCCAATGATTCCACCTCCTTTTTGAGCTTCGAAAAATGGGCTACATAAGGGGCAAGTCTACAGGATGAGGCCATCACTTCATTTTTCTGAGTAAATTGGATTTGTTATAGCCCTATATGTATACTAATCTTGTGATCACTATTCAATGGCTATATTAGTAACAGTCACAATTCATAATAGTATTTTAAAAATACAAAAACCTAAAACCAAATAAATTCATATTTTATATAACATTTTTACAAAATAAGACATTTAATTAGTTCTAGAAGAATTTTCATTAATGAATGTTTGGGTTGTTACAATCTTCCCCCCTTAAGAAATGTTTCCCTCAAAATTTCATTTTCCCACACTAAAAAAAATGCAGGTAAGTCTACTACATCACTTCCTCTGATTCTCATGTCACTTATTCAAACTTGTGGTTTCCCCACAACACCTTGTCGAGGGGCATTGTATTATTTCGTAGATCTTTTTCTCTACGATCTAAGATCTTCACTGGTTTCTCCTCGTAAGAAAGATCGTCCTCTAACTATACTACCTCTGAAGAGAGTACATGTGAAAGGTCTGGTATGTACTTCCTTAAGACGGATATATGAAATACTTCATGTACTTTGGACATAGTTTGTGGATGTGCTAGTCGATAGGCCACAACCCCCGACGTGATCAAGAATCTCAAAGGGGTCGATGTACTGAGGAATTAAATTCCCTTTCTTTCCAAACCTCATGACCTTCTTCCATAGAGATATGTGTAGAAATACCATGTCTCCAACTTTGAATTTAATGTCTCAATGATGGTAGTCTGCATAACTCTTCTATCAACTTTAGGATTCCTTGATATGCTGTTGAATTGTTTTCACCTTCTCCACCATTTCTTCGACCATTTTAGGCCCTAGCAGCTTACTCTCACCAACATCATCCCAACACACTGGTGTTCTGAACCTTTTCCCATAAAGTTATTCATATGGTGCCATTCAGATGCTTGATTGGAAATTGTTATTGTATGAGAATTCAACTATTGGAAGATATTGGTCCCATCCGCCTTTGAAGTCTATAGAACATGATATTAACACATATTCTAGTGTTTGAATAGTTCGTTCAAATTGACCATCAGTTTGAGGATGATAGGTTGTACTGAAGATCAGTTCAGTGACAATAGCTTGTTGGAGCATTTACATAACTTTGAGGTGATTCTTGGATTACAATTAGATACAATAGATAGTTGTACTCCATCAAGACTTTCCA
Source organism: Viscum album (assembly GCA_963277665.1). Classification (NCBI taxonomy): domain Eukaryota; kingdom Viridiplantae; phylum Streptophyta; class Magnoliopsida; order Santalales; family Viscaceae; genus Viscum; species Viscum album. The sequence goes on along the minus strand of OY728120.1, from coordinate 686,471,722 downwards.
CTTCATTGATGTAAATCCATGTAGTTTTATCTAAATAAAAGTCCTCTCAAATTGCGATAAAGTGAGTTTTCTTTGTATGACGGTCCACAACGACCCATATAGAATTTTTTCTTTAACATTTCCTTGGAATTCAAGTGAAAAATTCCTTGGTAATTTTGTCCCACTTCCATGTTGGTATGGGTAGTGGTTTCATCATCCCCTTAGACATTTTCCTCTCATCCTTAACTTAATAATATATTAAGAACATTGATTTATATTCAGAAATCTCATTTTTCATATTGTCCCACCAAAATTTTTCTTGGAGATCTTGATACATCTTTGTGCTCCCTTGGTGAATAGAAAAGGTTGAGCTATGTACGTCATTATGAAGCTCCTTATTTATCTCTGGATTGGATGGTACAGATAATCGTGACCTAAATCTCACAATTCCATCCTTATCAACCACAAACTCTGAGGATTTTCCATTTCTAATCACTTCCACCCTTTTCAGAATTTCCACATCATTTCTTTGATCATCGTTTATTTTCTCTATGAGGTATAGTTGAGCAATAATTTGTAAGGATTGATGATGTTCCCTTCCTTATGATTCCCATGTCCATCTTCATCAAATCTAAGAAGATGGGATCCTTCTCAATTCTCATCAATGACAGAATTTCCATATCCTTTCTACCTTGAGCATCTTCCACCTTTTTAGCTTTCCCAGGGTGGTAATGGGTTGAGCAGACATAATATTTGACCATCTCAAACCATCTTCATTGGAACATATTCAAATATTTCTAGGTTAATATATACTTGAGGCTTTTGTGAACCTTGTATATTTCACACTTATCCCCAAATAGGTAATGCAACCAAATTTTTTATGTGAAGATCACCGCAGCCAACTCTAGATCATGTGTTGGATAATTCTTTTCATAAACATTCAATTTCCTTGAAGCATAGGCAATGACTTTGTAATTTTGCATCAACACACAACCTAGGACCTTCTTCAAAGAATCACTGAATACCACAAAAAGTTCTCCACTTGTGGGTAATATGAACACAGATGTAGTGATAAGCCTCTTTTTCAACTCCATAAATCTTTATTCTAAGTAATCCCTCCAAGAAAACATTACTCCCTACAGAGTTATCTTGGTAAGAGGGTTGGAAAATCATGAGAAATTTATCAGAAATAGTCAATAATATCCAGCTAACCCCAAGAAGCTACGAATATCCATTACTGATTTTTACTTCAGAAATCCCACTATTATATATGCCTTCAAGGGATCCACAGATATTCCCTTTCTTGTGATTATATGACCCAAGAATGAGACCTCCTTCAACCAGAAGTCACACTTGTTGTGCTTTTCATAGAGCTTCTCCTTTTGTAAGGTCTCTAGTATAGTTCTTATATGCTCTTCATGATCCTCCTTGGTTTTGGAGTATATTAGAATATCATCTATAAAGACTACCACAAATTTGTCGAGGTAACCACTTAAACCTCTATTCATCAAGTCCATGAAGATTTCTAGAGAATTAGTGTGTCTGAAAGGAATTAATATGAATTAATAGTGCCCTTACATTATACGAAATGTAGTCTTAGGGATATCCTCCTTCTTCACCCTTACTTAGTAATATCTCGATTGTAAATCCACCATGGAAAAGTAATGTGACGCATGCAACTGATTAAACAATTCCACAATTTGTGGCAGAGGATAATTTTTCTTTATCATGATTTTGTTGATCTTGTGATAATCAATGTAAAGGAGCATTGAACCATCATTCTTCTCGATAAAGAGGACTGGTTCAACCCATGGTGAAGCACTTGGGTGTATAAACCCATTATCTAGATTCTCTGGTAGTTGTTTCTTCATCTCCTAAAGCTCCTCAACATCCATTCTATGCAGAGTGTTGGATATTGGCAATGCCCCAGGTATAAGGTCATTTGATAATTCAACATCTCTTCTTGGAGTAAGACCAGGCAATTCATCAGGAAAAACATCAATGAATTCCCTCAAAATAGGCATGTCTTTAAGGATGGTTTCCTCCTTAGACACAATCATCTAAGCTAGATATGCATGCTCATAGGGTAATAATATCCGTACATGAGATGATGGTGCTAATTAAGATTCATCTTTCTCCTTTTACTAATATAGAATCGGGGGTTTATTCTCCACATGGATAGTGATTCTCCTCCCATGGAAATTTATGTTTTCTCTATATAAGGAAATCCAATCGATGTCGATAATTGCATCAAATTCCACCAAAGGGAGTATGCTGAGGTTCATTGGGAATTTTAATCCAGTGATTGTGCTATGGGAGGAGTTATATTCATGGGATGAAATTATTTCACCATTTTCCGTACTCAATAACATCTTCACTCCCATGTTTTGTGGTGGTGTTGGGGTAGTTCTACTAAAATTTCAGGATATACCAGAATGTGTATAACTAGAATAAAAAAGTATGTTCGCTATTATTGAATGAATAACAAGCATACCTTTCACCACTTTGTTTTCGGGGTTCACTTCGGCGGTAGTGATGGAAAAATCTCTACCTTGTTGCCTTGGTGGTTGTTGGTTGCCTCCAAAAACCCATGGCTTAGGGAACTGATTTTCACGGTGCCAGGTTTCTTTATAGTTGAAGTAATGAATAATTTGTTGAGGTTCAAATGGAGTGTTCCTCTCCTCTGTCACAGTTGCAGGTTTTTCTTGTCTGCAATTAATGGATGGGTTCCCTTCTTTTACACACCTAAAGAATTTCCTCATCCCCTTCAAACCAGTTCAGCGGTGCTTCCTCCCACACCTTTGGCAAGTGGGGTCCTGGATCTTTTTAGCACATTGGATTTATGTATTGAACTGCCAGAATTGAATTCCACCTTAGGCTTCTTATCCCCATGATACCTCTGAGATTCGCTAATCTATTTTTGACCTTGAGGTCACATTGGATAATTTCCACATAACTGTCAAAGTCATGGATTGTCAGGGCATTATGCAGCCTCAGTTTCAGCCCACCAAGGAACTGGTAAACCTTACATTTAGTGGTAATAACAAAGCCGAAAGAGTATCATCTAAGCCGTGTGAGGTTTTTCTTCATATTCTCTGATGGATTTTACATTCTTTTTATTGAGGGCAAGGAATTCCTTTTCCATTTTATGCCGGAGGGTGGGAGGAAAATCTTTATCAAAAAACATTTTCAGGAAATCCTTCCTTTTCAATGCCTTGATCTCCTCCTTAGGCTTCATATTTTTTTATCAATTTATACCATTGATTGGATTCACCCTCCATATGATAAGAAACTAGAAGAACCATCTCTTGTTCAGTACATTGAAGGATGGAGAAAATCTTTTCTATGGAGTTGATCCGTTGTTCGTCGATTGAGGGACAGATGATCCATTAAAATTATGAGGCATTTCTCTCATCGAGCTCTTGATAGAGAATTTTTTTCTTAGGGGGGGGGGGGGGTTGAACGTTCCTATGGACCCATGTTTCTATTCAATACATTAGTAAAATGAGGTAGTATCGTGAAAAAGTTCATGATTCCCACTCCCTTTGGATTGAGAATATCATTAGAACAGTCATTGCATTGATCTTCACATCGGTTGTTAGCTTGTGTCCTCTTATTATTGGCCATTAGTTGCAATAAAATAAAAGTTAGGGGTAACACATAAAGTGTAATCCAATGAAAAAAACGGATGACTTATAAATTACTTTTATTTCCCTAAATTATGATTCTATTAGCTTCAATCTATTTTATCCATTATCTACTTTCTAGCATCTATTCTTAGGGGTATTTTTTAAAATTCCCTTAATAATGTTTCATGCTAAGATTTTTAATTTACCAAAGAATATCCCTTAGGAGTATCATAACCAAGTGTTTCACACGACCTACTGTTATGTACCAAGATACATCGGTTCAAGCCCGAAACTCCTTGTCGGTGTTTTCACTCCTAGGTACATCTATGCCAAAGCTGCCTATACCAGCTCATATCCAAACAAGGATGTATTTTTGATAAACCACTTAATCAATACTCACCAAAACATAGGGATATTTTGTTATTATAGTAAGTCTCTAGTCTCTAAGGCTTCACTAGGGTTTTCTAATCCTAATCGCGAAAATAACTAAACCTATCCTCTGATACCAACAATAACAACCCTCATTTTTATTACACAGATAACATAAATTATTACATAAAAACCTTAACTTGATACAACATAGAAGATCGGGAGGTATAGATTCTTTGGGGATTAGGAACATTACATAACAACTTAAAACATAAAATGAAACATCTTATTGAAAACTTTTTTTACATGACTACTACATTTCCTCATACCTAGCATTGCATGGGATGACCTGAGGACATACATAAAAACGGGGTGAGCTATAAATTCAAGTAAAGAATTAAACAAGGAATAACGTGAAGAATACATTACATGTTTGAAAATAGAAATATCAATGGGGCATAAAATAACATGAACATAAAGGCATGATATAGTATGATTATCATAACATGGAAATGTGGCCACAACACTTAACATGGTATTATCAGGAGCCAAGGCTCATTACACATAGAGCATGAGTAAACCCTAATTAAACATGAATCATTAGTGAACCCTCATTTCAATTGAATTATCATGAGTAAACACCCATTTCACATGACGTATCATAATACTGTACTTAACCCAATGCATTGGAGTGCTATTAGGGTGCACCCTTCTTAAACTATTCATTTCATTCATAAGTGCGTCACATGGATCATATAACATTGAATTAATCATCATAATTTATTTCATGATAATGTTAAGTGGATTACATACATGAAGCTTTATAATCAATATGTAAATGTGAATAAGTGTGAATACCCTTTATAGATAAATGGGAAAGGTATTCACTACACAATGACGTTCTCTTGGAAAATTAGTGCAATTTCAGCAGCTTAACGACGCGACGTAAGAATTCATAAAAATGGTTTATGAGAGATAAATGGGTGTCCCATAATATGTAAATAAAATGGACAGTAAGGGGTATATATATATATGTCCCAATATATGTAATGGAATTTATATTCATAATAAAAAATAATTTCTTAAATGTAAATGAGGAGAGGGAAATTCCTTATGGAATTTCAGCATAGTAACGGGTGTACATGGAAGGCATTAATGAGAGATAAACGGGTCTCTCATAATTTCAAACATAGATAGAGGAATATAAGGGACTTTCAAAATCATACTTTAATATTATTAATTAAAATAAAAAGGGTATTAAAACATAATGAAACTTGGATAAAAATGAGAAAGGTAAGAATTCCTTAATAGGATGTCTGATCCCAAAGGCATGGGAGGGGCTTGAGTGGGGATTATTTGGAGCATGGGGTGACTTGGGAGGATTATAGAGATAGGATGGAATAATTTTGATGAACTATAAAGTATTTCAGTGAAGAGGAAGTGCAAGATTGGCTTGGGTCTATATAGGAAAGGACGGGGAATTATTTATTATTTAGGTTTGGGACACCACACATTAAACTAATCAAAACCACAAACCAGCCCATGGTTTTTGGCCATGGTTTTCTTCAAAGGTAATAGGAATACAATATTATATAAGGCCAATGGCGGAACTTCTTAAAATAATAGGGTTGCGTATGTGGAGGTGAGTCACACAATCAAGGAAATCAATTTAAAAGGATAAAATGTTTTATAAGTTTTGGAGGGTCCACTAAGGCTTTCTAAAATAAATAAAATCAACCTAAAATTACATTCTCTTAATGTTAAAACATATAATGACTGAATATATTTTTTATTTTATTTTATTACATCACTATCGGGTCATTATGATTTCATAAAACACATTATATAATTAAATAGAATTTGATTTTTTACCCAAAAATTCGACTGTCTCTAAAAATTATGAAAAAATAACCGGTGGATAATTCTGAAGTCCTAATTAAAAAAATAATATTCATTTTATCTAACTAATTTTATAAATATGTGAATTTTTAATTTTATGATAAAACCTGAAATTTATAAAAAACCCATGGGTTTTGACAAAAACGGCTTTCAAACCTTAATAAATTTAACTACTGTATTCCTAAAAATTATACGATCATTTATATTTAATAAAAAGTAATTAAGGAATAATATTTTATTAAAATATTATTTAATTAAAAAATCCATCAATTCATCAAAATATATTTCATAATTTAATATTAACTAAAAATACTATTTCTGCTTTTAAAACTATTTATAATATAACAGAAATAAAATGAATTTATATTCTTTATTATGTAAAAAAAGAATGCTCATAGTCATAGTGCCATGGTATTGTTTAATAACCCCTTATAACACCTGCATAAGAGTGATTGGTAAGGTGTGTGATGGTGGAAAACTATTGGGGTGGCTCGGATAACATCGATTGGGTGGTAATCTATATCAACATCCACTTCTCCTGTAGGTGGTTATGTTCGAGCTTAACATGTTGCGGAAAAACTTGGGATTGCTCAAAAGAGAATCCCAATGATGCCACCTCCTTTATGAGCTCTGAAAAATGTTCTTCATATGGGGCAAGTCTACTGGATGAGTCCATCGCTTCTTTTGTCTGAGTAAATTGGATTTCTTTAAAGACCTATACTTATACTTATCATGTGATCATTGTTCAATGGCTATATTAGCAATGGTCCCAATTTTAAACAGTATTTTAAAAATACAAAAACATAAAACCAAATAAGTTTCTATTTTATATAACCATTTTACATAATAATATATTTAATCACATCAAGAGTAATTTTCATTAATGAATGTTTGGGTCTTTATATAATTTTTTTTGGGTTCTTTTTATGGGTGATTTCAATGCATTATTAGGGTATAAAATGTTTTTTACCTAATAAGAAAAGACACTAAACCTTTGGATTTATGGAGTTTTTTCTATTCATGTAATGTAATATATAATTTTTTTAAAAAATAAAAAATGTATGTATATTATTTTTCGGTCATCTTTGTTTATTTGTTGATGTTGGAAGGCTCTACAATAGGGAGCCTTTACAATTTTACATTTCATGAATTATGTACATATATATTTGGTAATGTGGTTAAGTGTAAAAATAAATGTATGGAGGTTATATTGAAACAAATAAATATAAATTATTTCATCACTAAAATGGTTTTTTTAGTTGAAATAATAATGTTTTGTGGATATTCCTACAAATGAATGACGTGTCTCCAATGTAAATGTTTGATAAAACATTTAAATGATTAATTTCTTATTATAGAGATAATTGAAGGATATTTTAGAAAGTAATGAATAAAATAAACATGATTTCATATATGATATATATTCTAGAGAATCATTAAATTAGGAAGGAATGATTAATTGATTTTCTAAAGAACATATTTATTTTTTGTTCATAGATTTTAAGAACATCATACTACTATAATATTTGTTTAATTTGTTAATATGTTAGTAATTGGGGAAGTATGATTGAAATATTTTTTCACTATGTATTATCATCTTGATAAAAGAAAAATATATCCTTATAAATCAATTTTCTCAAGTGTTTTACTAATCATTTAACTCAATAAATTATAATTATTCAATAAGGATCCTATCACACTAACTAAATAATGGATTTGAGAGTTCTTTTTTTTGTTAACCACTAATTCAACTCCCCCATTATAGTGGTGGTCCACTCTCTCCTAGGAAAAAGACGTTGTATCATATTACACATATGGGTTTTTGAGATATTTCCTCATAGATATGAGTTTTACCCTTATCTGTAAAATATTGTTATCATAGATATAAATATAATTCATCAAAACCCTCAAAAAAAATTATTTACCTTGTTTGATGGGAAGAGATTAAATAAATTAATGGATATGATGGTTAAATATCAACTTTTTCATTGGTTATTTGTTCATGATATAACCAATAATGGTTTTAATATTTTTAAATTATCTAATTAATAAAAATATAGAAAAAAATAAATACTATTTAAGATCTTGTAATTCTTTATTCCCATCCATATTGTGGAAGGATATTACATGGGCTATGGTAACAGAGAAAATGATGAATATTTATAAGAAACATCATAATATCCATAATGGTGATATGAAAAATTATGGAATACGATTTCAAATCATGCATGCAATAATTTGAGTAATTTTAATGGGTGAACTCAAATTTCTGGATGAGTTCTTCATTTGATGGATTAATTGAAATATCAGTTTGATGTTGTCGAGAAATTATTAATGATTCTATAGTGGAGAAGAAGTTAATGGTTTTTCTACTAGTTAATTTTGATGAAAAGATATATCTCATAGAGAATCAAGTCATATTTAAATACATAATTCATATAATAAATGAAATCATTATTACTCATACTATGATAATATGGACATACTTAAGGAGAGAAAGAATTTTTTTTAAAAAAAGTGACAAATTTCAAAAAAATAATTTTTTTTGATACACCTTTATACTTAGTGGATTTATGATGACAAACCATTATTAAAGAAAATTATAAGAACATCAAATTAATTTATTTCATTCATTTAAAAATATTTAAAACAAGTAATTTCTATATGAAGGGTAAACTTGAATTTAAATATTTCATTCTCATAACAATTTACACTTTTCAACATATTTACATAAAAATTACAACAAAGGTGAATTTGATGAAAAAACTAATAGATCATAAAGGAAATGAAAGGTGGGAATTTGATATATTTTATAAAATACCCTTAAGGGTATGAATATGGCAAATACATAATGTAAAAGGATATTTCTCTCCAAACACAATTTCACAACTTGTGATGATGAAATTGATAATGATTGTTTTTTCTTGGATGAGGAAGTTCCTAAAAATTCCATGACTCACTCAGACCCATAAATTGATCCATCCGGTGAATAATAATAGGTCTGTATATAAGATTAATGATGTGATGACTATACACAAAATTAATTCCAATTGAGATGAGAAGAATGGGTGTGATTGAATAAAATTAAAAAAGATATGACATATAGGATATTGAATTGAAGAAGAAAATTGATTCATCAAAGAAATCATATGTTATGTCAAAACCCAAATGCATTACTGATATAGAAATAATTTTTAGATAAATGGTAAAATATGTCAATGAATTCCTTAAATATTGATGTAAAAATATTAATATTTCAATAGAATGTCAATATTTTTAATATGGATTTGGTGAGGATCTTAATACAATACTATTTTAATGTAAAATATTTCTTGAAAAAACCATATATTATGATTCTGAATTTTGTTATGGAATTTTGAGGATGTTATAAATAAACTGAAAACATTGGTGATGCTACTATTAAAACAAGTATATTTTCATATGGAACATTAATCTATCTGGATGGACACTCAAAATGTCAAATAGAAATGTTTTTTTTATTGAGATAGCAGTATAAATCAGGTAGACACAATACTAAAGAATATGAAAAAACTAATTCCAAAAACCTAGTGGTGGTGATAATGTTCCTAAAATTAAGAGATTTGGAAGGAGAAATCCCAGAGTCTAGGACAAAGAGAAAAATAAAAAATAAAGGAGAATCCTTCTAAGGATGAAGAAGTGTAATGAAAGTATAATATTTCAAATTAGAAGAAAGATCCATGATAATAATCAGATGAACCATATTTCCAACCTAGGATACTTTGATTTGAATGTGTATGTTAGGTATATGGATACTCTGAATGTATATCTTGTATGTTCTAGTTCAAATTTTTACACCAAAATATATAAAGTGCTATTGAATTGATGTTGATCCATCCCGATATTTCCGGAGTCCAATTGAGATAATGTCCATTGTGGAAAATAAAATTACCCATTTCATTTGAATTACATATATAAATGATTGGGAGGTGTTTCCAACCTAGATACACCACCAATTCAAATGTCACAATTCTACTAGATCAATTGAAAAATAATGAGTACAAAAAATTAATTAATAGGACTGATTAGGGAAATTCATTGGTGGATAATGTGGTTTAAATGTAATATAATTTTTACAATCTAATTATTCATTATAGAGGATTCTAATCATATATAAATTGAAAAAAATAAATCTTGAGTGATATTTAATGGTTTTATAGAGGTGTTATAACTTTTTTAAATAATGGATCACTCAATGAAAAATGAGTAGGAACCACTAAAATTTCTTAGAATATTATGAATCTAGAAAAACAATTATTCATTGATTCGTGTGAAATATCATAAATATATCTTTCTATGATAATGGGACTAAATTTATCTAGCACAAAATTTTGATTCATTATAATTTTATAAATGTTTCTAAATATAATAATGTTGGGTTAGAAAACCAATGATAACTTATTTTATATTTTCAAACATGATATTTTTTAAAATGAATTCGTGGAATGAAAAATGGAACATGTGAATTCTCTATTTAGGATTAAATGACCTAGATATTATTTTTAATTATAATGGATATTGGAATATAATGAATTTTAATTCAGAAGGACCCACAACATATGAAAGGTTTCCAAAATTTAAAATTGTAACCAATATTCATAAGGAAGAATATATCAACAAAAAGAAATATATTAAGTAGATACATTCTAATGTGTGTTCTATAAAAAACAAGATGTCATATAATTAAGACAATATATTCATTTAATTTCTTAATATTTTCAATCATATGAGTTAGGTATATTTTATGATGAGTAATTAAACAACTAGTGAGATTTTTTTTTATGTTTGAAGATAATCTGAAAAAATGGGGAGTTCAATAAAAATATTTTTTCAATGAATGGATCCAAATAAAAAATGGAGACTTTGAATCATATCATAATATGCATGTAATAACTCATTTTGAAGATTTTATGATACCACGTCATGTTTGGAATCCTCCCATTTCTTCCAAAACAACATAAGGAAGAGAATCCCACCATGATTTGGAGATGGTTGAAAATTTGGGAGATAGTGTAACAACTTCTCACTCTGTAAAATGTATTTACTTGTTATTAATTAATGACTCTGAAGTTTTGGTTGTCATAAAATGGTGGAGAAAAAAAATGGATATAAAAATAAAAGTGATTGGAAAAGTTAAAAGAAAGGGGGAGTTTATCTTTACATGGACAAAAAATATTTTTATCACTGAGGGATGAAATTCCTTCAAATACGCTAATTTATCTTATTGTGTGGTGTTAGGACACTCTCATTTGAGAAAGGGTTTGTTTTTGTAAAACTAAAAAAACATGTTTTTTTAAGAAAAGTTGAGTTGTGAAAAATTAAACAGAGTGTGAAAAGTTGTTCAAAATTGGTTTCAACAAATCCAAAGGGGGATACTAAAGTCGCTTTATGATAATTTTTTGACAATGTTTTTTATATGATATAAATTTTTCTTGTTTTAAAATAATGTTTTTCTTATTTAGGATCAAACCCATCCCATCATATTGATTTTTCATAAGAAAAATTATTGTTTCATAATGATTTAGAATACAAACACAAAGAGAGAGAAAATATTTAACATTATGAATATTTTTTTTCTAGACATAAGTTTCTAGACTCATGTTATCAGACCAAGAATAATTGGATGTAGAAGTGGTCAGAAATAAGAATTTATTGATTAGATGCACCATCATTCTATGGTCCAATGGTTTCAATTTCATGATCCCTTGAAAACAATTTTTATTATCATGTCCTAATTTCCAAAGTGAATAAGTCTTAATTTTCCTAAAGTGTTTTGAAAGAAGATAGTGAAATTAGGAGTTATAAAGTTTTCATACATTCTAACCTAAAATTATATGATGATTTCTGGTCATGATGTTATCAAAAATCATAAATATATCATGATAAAATATTTTTGGGAAATGGAGGAATCCTAATGTTTATTTTTATTCTAGAAACATGGACACAAAATATCGGTTCTAGAAACCCAGACATTGAGGATCAGATCTAGAAGCACTAGATTGAGAGGTTGTTAAAAGTGAAAATCTTTTAAGCTAATGAACTTTGATGTTTTCTAAAGCTGCTAAGTGGAGTCTCTATCAGATATAGAATATCATAAGGATAATTCCATTGTAATGAGATTTACATTATTAAGAAAATTTTAACCAGAATGACTCTGAGGAGGAAGATCAATCAGATCCGAAATAGGCATGGATTCATAAAATGAATTCTTCACACTGCTAACATATTGGATGCAGTACATCATATATATTTGAGTTTTGAATACCAATCCATCAATGGGTGATCCATCATGAAACAAAGTTTATATTTTTAAAGAGTTGTGTTTTATTGAGAAGAAACAAAGGGAATGTTAAATTTTACAATCTAAGGATGATCATCATAGTGAGTTTAGCAAGAATGTCAGATCCTAATGAAATGAGAAATAATGGTAGAATTTAATGATCTAATAATGAAATTTTGATCGTAATGAGATGAGAATAAAATAAATATCATAAGGATATCATAATTAATGGAAGATCGTAACGAGATGGGAATCAAAGGTAGATCATAATGAGCTAAGAAATAAAGGATGATCGTAATGAGATAAGTATGAAATCTATATTGTAATATGCTGAGAAGAAAAGTCATATCTTAATGTGAAGAGAATAAAAGGACACTCAAAATGAGCTAAGTAAGAAAGGAATACTGTAATGTGCTGATAATTATAGGCTAATCGTAATGAATTGAGAACATAAAGAAGATCGTAATGAGTGGAGAATGAAAGGTAGATCGTAATGAGGAGAGGAAGCTAAATAGGATGCTGAGGAAGTTATATCATACTGAAGAACATTTATTTTTTCAAGAATAATGATCTCAAACAAATCATGAGAATTTTTAAAGAATTCAGTGTTAAAATTTAAATGCGAGTTTTTTTGGAGTTTTCATGTTTTGGTGAGAGAGAATAGTTTTTCAATTTAAATATTTTGTGTTTATGAGTAACCTATACATAAAATCAAAATTATTTATCATATTTTAACTTTTCATATAAGTAGAAATGGTTGTGTTCTAAATATTTAGAGTGAAAGTTCCTTCCGAACATGGATCTCATTAGTAGACCAGACATCTATTTTTTACTATATTGAGAAAAAAATAATTGAAATGATCATATTAAGTCGATTAGACAAAGGAAGATTGAAATGAATTTCTAAGAATATTTTGATAAGTGTACTGATAAAGGGATGACTGCATTATGTTGATTAGACTAAGAGAATCAGACTCGTCCACATCAGAATGAGAGTTTCAGATTGAGGCTTTCTATATCAAATTTGAAAACGTGTTTTTACATTTTTTGATAAATTATTTTATAAGAAAATATTTTGATATTATGATTGTTAAAATAATATTTCCTTTCATGATATAGGAGTATAATTGGAGTTGAAAAATTTTGTATTCACTTCTTCAAAAGAGTGAATTTCTATAGACCCATGGGAGTGGGTATGAAAGGATGTAGGTTCTCACTTTGAGGCTGAACCTTATAATATTGTGTGATTTTCATACGTCCTTACATTTCCATGCATGAGAATTTACTAAAATATGATAAGGAAATTAATTTTAACAGGTTTCATTTGTTAAAATTATAAAAGAATTGAATCTCATAAAAGTTAACAACTATTTCAACCCCCTTCTCAGTTGTTATTTTATATTTTGGAACTTCGGTATTTAAAATTCCATTTTAGGATTTATATATTCTTCATTTGACTCATACATTACAAAATTTATAATGTTAATGTTGAGTAAATATCCTTTCATTCAATATTTCATTTTCCTATTAGAACGTTTTCTTCTAAGATAGAAATATACCTATAATTTTTTATCATATATGGGATATTATATTTTTTTATTGAGATATTACATTTCTTTTACATATTACAATTTTTTATAGATTATTTTCTAAAAAATATTACTTTTTTAATGGAAAATAACCATTGCATATTTTATATTTTTTATTCCATATCCATATTATTTCTTAATAAAAAATTTTAAATTTTTTATTTTGAAATTTATATGTGTATTGTCTTCTGTAATTTTATATTTACCATTATCTCTAGTAAAAATGATATTATATAATTATTTTATCAATTTGGGGTTTCATTAAAAGTATAAAAACAAAAAAATGTATTTATTTCCACTCCCTTATATTTTTAAATATTCAACTACACTTTCCATCTTATTTTTCATTATTACTTTTAAAAATATAAATTATTTTTTGGTAATTAGTAAAATATTTTTTAGAGTATTTTTCATCATTTTTAAATTATTCTGAAGTGTCCTTCACCATAGTTTATATGAAAAATTATCAAAAATTAAAAAAAAATCATTAAAATTTTTCATCACTTTTCATCCCTATCTAAATAAGATCCATCGTGATAGGGATCTTGATTCATGTATCATCCTCTTTATACTATTATGATATATACTTTTATGTCATTTATGTCTATTTATCTTCTGATCTAATTTTTTATTCTTCATATATGATACCACTTGAAAATATTTTATAACACATTTTCTTTTCATGGGTAATTCATGCTTTAATATATGATTTATTTCTTTTAGAAAACATATATCTGGATTATCAGTTTATGATGGGTAGGGAAAAAATTATATATCCCTAAAATACAATTGGTAAAAGTTTATCATTAATGATATTACTATGAAACACAGTTGATTGGACCATATAAACAATTTCATGGGATATGAGTTCCCAGAAAAAGTACACTATATGAAAAACCTGACCCAGATACCTTCTCAAACTAATACATGGACTGAATTGTCGCAAACTTGAAGGGTATTCCCGATATCAATGGGTCAACAACAAGAACTTGGGCATCAAATAATAATATATGGGAATGATTTCTCCAAACCTAAATTAGATAAAATGAAATATCTACATATATAGAAAGAAAAATTAGAATAAAATAAGAAAATATATTTCATAACATGTAGATCCCAATAGAAGTTAGACAACTAAACCTATAGAAAAAAACCTCCAATATACTTTTCCTTCTACCAAAGATGATAAAACAATAATATCTACTCCAACATTCTCCAAGTGATAGCGTCGAAAAATTCCCACCATCTCACCTCCAGCTACCCAAACCCATATATAGAGAACCTCGCCACCTCCCTACGACGCCTTACTATTCCTATCATTAAATTACAAAACATGGTTTACACATTTCTGAATGGGTTCATATGGGTTCATAGGGTGTCAGGTAATAGGCTCAGCAGGATCCCACCCTTGTGTTCCATAACATGTCTTTGTAGAATAGTCCAGGAATTTTCAATATTAAATAAAACAATGCCAGATATAAAATGTAAAATTTTTATTTCAAAATCATACAAAAATAATTAAATTTCACCTTTTTCCACATTTCACAATAAATCAGGTAAATTAGTCTCAAATACTTTCATATAAATATATTAATGAGGATATGTCAGCTGAAACCAAACAAAATGTATCATATATCATATCAAATCCATGGTATTACATAAATAATAGTACAATAAAAAAGAATCCTAGAAGCCAAATCAAATCACAGGTAACATCACACAAAGGATCTCAAAAGGTTAGACTATCAAGCAAACTCATACCTAAATAATGGAAATTTCACAAATCATATCTTTAGACTTATGCATCAAATGTAGAGTTTATAAGAACACTCCAACAAGTGAAAAACCCAACAATTCTTACATTTTCCAAGAATAATATTCCTCGAGAGCATAGGAACACATCATGATTGAAACCCCCGATAGTAGATGAGGAAAAAAACTACACCTTCCACCGAAGTACCCAAGGCATCCCATGTGATCTATCTACCAATAATTTCATCAATCCATTTCATCAGAAAAATTGATTTAAAATCATTTCATAAAACCTATTTATCGTAAATTAGAAAAACCTTTTAATTTTTAATAAATTATTGGAAATTAATATTTTATCAAAAACACTTTTCAAAAAAAAACTAGTCAATAATTTCATTTCATTAATAGAAAATTTTATCAAAATACAAGAGGAATTAGGTTCACCAAAATATGATATAGATGGAACCACCTACCTCAAATCTCATGTCACAAACAACCCTAATGGGATCAATCAAGGAGGAAGAACAAAATAAAAACAATAGAGGCCCCAAAATCAATATACACATATAATATTTAATTTAATTAATTTAATGGTTGGTGAAGAGGATAGTAAAACCCAAACATCAATAAACTATCATGTTGCACCACAACTAATACAATGGTTAGCACTAGAGTAATATTACATGATAGATCTTGAATGAATTAGGAGGAATCATCATCCTAAATCAATGGATATGATAAAAAATGCTATGACACAAACATAATCAAAGACGATAATTAATCTGATTGGTTTACTCACCCAAAGAATCACCCCATAACTTAAACAATGATCAATCACCAAACTTAAGGATATGGAAGTGATAGAGGTCTCCAAAATCACTATTGAGAGCCTCTAGGTTGATAGGTTGAATGGATACAATGAATGAAAGAGGAAATCATCAGTGCAGCACCCTAAATTCCAAAATCTCAATCATCAGATGAGGAATAATCCCATTAAATATCTTTTAAATGATAAAGACCATGTAAAATTAAAAATATGTGACCTTTTTAAAACCTTGATTTTCCCATTATATGGCTTGTAACTTTAAAACAGCGTATATCCCTTTTGAAAACTACACAATGTTTAGGAAATCTTTCTCTTCAGATAGTGCAGAACGTGTAATACCATTTCACTTTGTGTAATTATCCTATAGATTGGGAAAACTCTATTTTAATATGAAAACTCTAAAACCACTTTTTGTGTTCTTGGAACTCAGGGAGAATCAGAAAATCCATTACACATTTATAAAAAATTCCATTAATTAAAAATAAATAAAAAAATATGTCATTTTCCCTAGAAAATGCTCTACATCCATATGAGTCCCAAGAGGTATACAGATAATGAGGGGAGTGAATAATTATTATTTAAAATCCCTAATTGAATATAATGGTATGTTACATACTCCCCAACAAAAGACATTATTTCCCTTATAAGTCATGTGAAGAATTATGTCTATTAAATAGGTGATTCCATTTTAACCTCACCAATGAATCATGCTCCCATGTCCCATTAGAATCTATTCAATAACACCATAGCACTCGGGCTAGTGAAATTTACATCACACACAAGATGTTCACTTTAATTTCATCAATCTCTATGGTTTTATCCACAACATATACATTTGGATCAAACTCAATCTCTTCCAAATTCAAATCATGGGAAGGATCATTATGTTATTTCATGATTTGTGATGTTCTGGAAAAATCATGAATATTAGTAAATTGAATGAACTATGAATACCAATATGAAACAATAACTAGAGACTAGGTGTCCTCAAATATTACCAAAAATCTTGGATCAAACATTCCCTATATTCCCAGTTGTCGAGGACCCAATGTAGGATAAATATTCAAGAAAATTGGTAACCTATTGAAAATATTAAGGGACAATACTACTAATCCTCATAAAATTTCTATCAACTCAACAATTCGACCATATGGTGACATATAACCTAAATACGTTAATATTACTCTTGAATGAAACACACTCCCTCCAATGAAGATTTTACCACCTCTTCGCAAAAAAATTATTTTCATGGGAGAGAATACAAAGCCTCTAAAAGTGACATTCTTATCATTGAATTATAATTTTTGTAATAATAAATATCAACTAGTCCTAGATTTCTATCCAAAAATCCACTAAAATCTGGGAGATAGGTATCAAGCATATCCTTCATGATCTAAATAGAATGATCCATTTGAATGTCTACATGGGGATGGTATGTTTTACTCAACCTAACATGAGTCCCCATTTCCTCTAGGAGACTCCTCCAAAAACTTAATGCAAACCTTTAATCCCTATCTAATAAAATATATTGTGAAACCCCATCTGACCTCCCAGTCTCATTCACATATAATATACTCAGATCTTCGAATTTATTGGTGCCCCTAATAAGAAAAAAGTGATTTTTGTGTAAACTACTAAAATACCTCCAAGATAGCATTTCTTGATTAATAAGTCCATGGTTATCTAGAAAATAATACATAAAAACATGATCTCAACTCCGTACTTACACCAGCAGAGGCTGGGGAAATATGAAAGGCTTCAAATTCTCTGTATTTTTCTTTTTCTAGGTGTAACAATGGGATATATAATTAGCAATTTCCCAATTCTTACTCAGACTAAATAATCACTATCTAATGTCACAATGCATCTTTATAACTCCTAGATGAATGATCCCCAAATAACATTGAAATAATAAAAAACTAAGAGACACATAGATTCGGGGACAACAATATGATCTCAAAAAATGAGAATACCATTTGAATAATGTGACCAACAAGAAATGTAGTCCCCAACATATTTGTTTTCTCAAATTCCTCTAAACATAATATCCTATTATTAGACCTTCAGAATACAGTCAAGGGGAGATGATGAAAACTAAAACTAGCTATAACCATACCTAAAATATCCTCCCAATCATCCATATGTAACTGAGACAAAATCCTCATAATTTTAAACACTTAATTCAATTCTAGAACATTTTGTAAAAGTACATTCCTACTAAGAGCATATTCAATGATAGTCCTTTTGCCCAGGGTTTTGGAAATGATTAAGTCAAACCTATAAAGGTATTCCATCCATGGTCTTTGGATGAGATAAAAGTACTCTTGAGATAATATATATCTCAAACACTTATGTTTAGAAAATTCTATGCACCGCTCTAAATAAAATATATGACCTATAACACATAAAATCATTCATATCTATGGGATTTTCTATATCATGACTAAGGTAAATCTTCTCATGTGATTGATTTTTATGATATCCATAAGCCTCCACATGATCAATATTATTTTGAATTGAACAAACATAAGTGCTAAAATAATCAAAATAAAACTCATACTTATTACTAGAATTAGGTAAGATCAAAATAGGTTCCAATGTCAGAATATTTTTTAACACATAGAAAGAAGAAAAAAACTATTTATCCCATGTAAATATCACCCCTTTCCTAGTATGAGCATTAAACGGTCATGTCAACACTGAGAAATCCATGAAAACCCATTATTACTATCCAAAAAGACCATTTAAACTCCAAATCATAATGATATTCCAAGTTTATTCCCAGGAAAAAATATCCTACACATTCTGTGGATCAAATGATAAACCATGATCAGATAACATGTGCCCTATGAAATTCACACCATGAATCCATAAGATGCACTTTGAAATATTTACATATAAAAAGTGACTACTTATGATTTCTAGATTCAATCTCAAATGTTTCTCATGATAATATCTCAAATAAATGAAAATATCATCCATAAAGTATTCACAAAAAATAGATACAATGATCTATCATCTAATTATTCAAATCCTTAAAATAAAAAGGAGAATTACTAAAACCAAATTGGATCACAAGATATTTTTATTATCCATAGATGCTCCTAAAATCCTCCTTCTATATATCTGACTCCCAAAAACTGAGTTAATGATAACCCAATTGTAGATCAGTCATCAAAACCCACATTTACCCATTTATATAATCAACAAAATAATCTAATAGAGGAAAATGATCCTTGTTCTTAATCATTACCCAGTTTAACTACTTATAATCCACAATCAATTAGTGTGAACCATATTCCTCCATAGAAATTAGAATTATGGATTCCTGGGGAGAAAGAATATGTTGAACAAAATCCTTGGACATCAAATTACCCAACTGAATCTTAAGGACTTTCGTCTCCACTAGTTAAATATGATATATAGGTATCAATATTAGCTGCGTACCTAGAATAAGGTTCTTCTTAGACTACACTTCTCTAACTAGAGGAAACCTAGAGAAATCATTTGGGATGATTTTATAGAAAACCCAAAAATGTTCATATAAAAAATAGTGGAATCAAAATTTAGCCAAACTACTACAACAGAAAACAAACACCTGGTATCTTGGTGGGAAGGTCCATAATGACCATACCCTGGACCCCACTCTCCCTGAAACACCCATGTTCTCCCATCAGACACAATAAATGAGACACACTTATAATAAAAATTATCCTTAGCTTGATGAGAAACAAGACAATCCATTATAATAATGATGTCAGTTATACAAAGATTTATAACAATAAAATCCCATAATAACTCTTCACTATCTATTGAGTGTGCATAAGAAGGAAACTAAAACCCTTTCCCTTTCCACTTTCTAAGAGGTGTCTCTAATCCCATTATAAACTACATGATCTGTGATTTTTTTATATTAATAAAGTGACATATATAAATTAGTGGTAAGAACTATTATCAAATAATGAAATTTCTATGGAAGATTCAATAATGTTGGTACATATCCCTATCAATAGACCCATGTATGTCTCCACCAGAAACATATATGTTATATAAATGTGATTCACTCCTAAGGTATGTAGATATACCTATATAATCATTAAATCATCTGAGTATACCATAATAGTGTTTTGAGTCGACAATCCTAGACCATATCTAGGAGTATAAATAGCCTGAAAGAAATAATGTAGATGACCATAACATCCACAACCATTACACACCATTTTATCTAATGGAAGATAATTCCTAGTATGTCCTTTAATTCAATAATTTTTAATATGAATGGTGCCCTAGTAGCTATAACTAAAGTCATTGAGGAGGCCTTCCATTGGGGACCCCCAACCCCCCCCCCCCCCCCAACATGAGAAAGGATATTTACACTTTCTCTTTCAACATAGTGTTCCAATAAAGATACCATTAGGTCGATGGTAAGGGGAAGAATATCAAACCTTGCCTACCATATTAAAATCATCTATTCTATCCATGTCTAATACCTTTAAATTGGTTGAAATATTCCAAAAAAAATACATATGATATGATATCTGGTCTCAAACTATAAAGGTGTGTCTAATATTTCAGTTGTTCATTACCTATATCATCTAGTGAAGAAATAAAAATATCATTAAACTAACTTTTTTGTTCCAAAATAAAATATTATCCCAACTAAAAATAGAGGATTTTTATATAATTCTACATCGTTAGTGACTTTGTAAAAAAACTTTAATAAGAATAGGGTATTAAAACCCTTGAAATCTAATATCACATGACTATCCACTTATACCATGGAATCCCACAAACACTAGATGGTTACATCATGTATAAAAACATAACACATCACCTTGATACATTCATGTATATCTAGGATATTAAAGATCTGATTGATCAAATCAATATTTTCCTCTCCCACTTTTTGTTCATTTGTAACCTTAATGGATAGTGGATTCTTATGAAAAAAACATTGTTAATCGATCCATTTCCCCTCCAGCTCATATCTATACCCCAACGATTATATTATAGAAATTTCGTACATTATTTTCACCAACATGAACTTCACACATGATAAACATGATAAAATTATGACCCATAGGAGGATTCCCATGAGGAGAATCATTTACACCCTCCTGTGGAACCCATAGAAGACATATCATAGGAATACTGTTGCACACTGAAATGTGATAAATGATAATAAAAAAGAAAATTATCATTTAAAATATTAAATATATAAGAAAATATTGATATTAACATAAATAAATAAGAAAATAAATACACATCCCGACATCCCATAGTAACTTCAGTCTCTTCATGGAAAGAGTTTTCCTGAAACTCACTACAACCTATATATCATGTCCCGAAAATAAAATATCAATTTTAAAAAAAAAACAAAAGATAAGGAATCATGAGGAAAACCCTCCCTTTGAGACAAATATTCAATGAACCTAGCCCAGATACCCTCTAAAACGACTATCCAACTGAAATTTCCAAATATCTGGAAAGAATACTTTATCCTACGGGCTAGCGACTAGGACCTGTGCACCAAAAAACCATATGTAATGATTTTTTTACAAACTAAAGTAAAAAAACTAGAAATATATACATATATATAAATAAATAGTGGAATAAAACATGAATATATATATGTCATAACAGATAAATAAAAAATGATAAAACTGAAATGGTAGAAAAAATATGCAAGAGTAAAGTCCAACTGAATGTGATGAAAAATCTAAATAAGTTACTTCAATAGCCTCAATGAGAAAGCTTGGGAAAACTCCCACCATCCCACTACATACTACATAGTCCTATCTAACAGAAAACATTGCCACCTCACTGTATCACCTTGCCTTTCAATACATCGAAATACATAACATGGTCTATACATCATCGAAGGGGTAACCAAGGTCTGAGTAACATTCTTAATAGGATCCCACACATGTGTTTTATGAAAAGTTTCAATAAAATAATACAATAATGGTCAACATTAATGAAAAAAAGGTATGATATAAATTTTAATAATATTATTTCAAAATCATAGGAAAATAATGTTTCCCCATTTTCCACATTTCCCAATAAATAAGGTAAATTAGTTTAATGAATTTATTATACATATGTCTAATAAGATATATATAATTGAAAAAAATCATATATTGAATATCATATAAAATACAAGGTAGTATAACTAGAATAATACTGGAAAAAATCAGCCACACATCCAAATCAAATCACATGTAACATCACGCCACGTATCACTACATATCATGCTAACAAAGACACTCATACATAAACATATTTTTTTTTCAAATCATGTCTGAAGAAATATGCATCGAATCTAGGGAGTACAGAAACACACTATCATGATTACCCCTAACATGTCTAGAATGTCCCTAGATCAATAAGACTATAGACCAAAGAAACACCCCATACATGAATACACCTATAGCAGATGATTCATGTAACAACATTTTCCACCCATATACATAAGGCTTTAAATGTGATCAATTTTCCAAACCATTACATCCAACTGTTTCATCAAAACAATTCATTAGATATTATCTTTTAAGACTATTTCATCATGTTTTGAAAACACCTTTTCATTTAAAAAACATGGAAAAACGAGTTTTATCAAAACCCATTTCATCAAATACATATCATATATGAAAATAATTTGATCTAAATTATAAAAATAAAAAAAACTATATCAATTAAATACCCCAACACATGCTAGAGAAAAAAACTACCTACCTTAAAACATGGGTCATACATGCCCCAAATGCGATCCACCAACAAGGGAGAACATAATGATGTCATCAGAGGTACTAGAAACAATATACATATTTTATAATTGATTAAATTTATTAAATGTTCTAGTAAAGTGGAAGAAACAACCCATATCTAAAAAAACTACACTTTGAAAGACAACCAACACAAGGGTTAGCCTTCGGAAGAAGATGACATGATGGATCTAGAAAGAATAAAAAAGAATCGTCATCGCAATTAATTGGTCAGATAAAACAATGAAAATATGATACCAAAATAAAATGAAATGAATAAATATAAAGGATTACTCACTTGAATAAATTCATCACAACTAAAACAATGATCAATCACCAAATGAAACAATTAAAAGGGGCCGAAGGTCTCCAAAATTTCCCATTAGAGCCTATAGGCTGAGAGAATAAATAGATTTATTCAATAAAATAATAAATCATTCTTAAAGCACCCTAAAATCCCATGTTGGGGTGGTAACATGAAATTTTATTCCATTACATAGTTTTTAAACCATGAAGCTCATGTACACTAAAAATGTCATAACCTTTTTATTAAAACCCTAATTTTTATCATTACATGGTATGGAAGTTTAACCAAAAAATTAATCCTACCAAAATGTGTACCAAGTTAATGGAATATTCCTGAAAAACATTAAATAATGTGTAATAACATCATCCAACATGCATTTCTCTTATAGAATGCGAAAAAAAACTATTTTTCATTACAAACCTCTATAGCCACATTTGGTGTTCTCTGAACTAGAGGAGATCCCACAAATCCAATACATGTTTAAATCCATTTTCCATTAATTAAAATAAACATACAACCCTAAATTTTTTGTCATTATCCACATAAAAATTTCTCTTTCCTCAAGTGTCCCTATATATACCCAAATAATGAAGGAAATGAATAAAGAGAAAGAAAATTACATGAAAGCGTGTAAAATGATGAAACACACTACATCATGGGACATGGGTGGTTATCCTAAGTTTATTATGTTATGTGATATGGGTTATTAAACCAAGTATATTATGTTATAGGATCTTTTCTAGCCAACTCCACTAAGATATCAGTGTCTTATTGGTTACATTGGCCAATTTTTGGATTTCTATGTATATTCTTGTTCCACGTTCCTATGATATATCACTACGGAACCAGATTATTCTTATGGTTTCACTTTCTTTTGTTAGGGAATAAGTTTAATTTTCATGATTATCCTTACATGGTTCAATGACCTTATACTATTTTCTATGATTGTGTTTTTGTAATTTTTATCCCATTATATGATTCAATGGTCATATTCTCTTAATCATTTATTTATATCATATTTATTATTTGTCGCATATTAAAGTTTTAAACCACTGTGAATAATTAATATGTTTTTTCATTGCATGGAATTTTTTACCTTTGTATTCTTATGTTTTCTAATTTCCCCATTAATTTACACATAGGACTACTCCAAGGTGAAAATATTTTTTAGAGCCTTTTATGGGTGATTTGAATTCATTATTGGGTAATAAAATGGTTGTTTATCTAATATCGAAAGATACTAAACTTTTGGTTTTATGGAGTTTTTCCTATTTATGGAATGTGATATATAATTTTGTGAGATGATAAAAAATTTATGTTGGTTATTTTTATGTCATATTTGTTTTTATTGATGTTAGAATCCTCTACAATAGGGATCCATTACAATTTTTCATTTTCAAATTAAATATATATATATATATATATATATATAATTTTATAGTAATTAGGTTAAGTGGAAAATCATGTTTTGGAGGTGATATTGACAAAAAAACAAAATATACATCATTATATCACTAAAATGGTTTTTTAGTTGAAATAATACATTTTTAGGGATATTCCTACAAATGAATGATGTGTCTCCAATGATAATGTTTGATAAAATATTGAAATGAATATATGCACATTATAGAGATAATTTAAGGATATTTTGGAAGGTAATTAAGAGAATAACATGGATTCAAATGTGATATACATTCTAGAGGGACATAAAATTAGGAAGGACTAATCAATTGATTTTCTAAAGAATATTTTTTTTCATAGTGTTTAAGAACATCATACAACTAAAATCATTGGTTAATTTTTTAATATGTTAATAATTGGTGTAAAATGATTGAAATATTTTTTCATTATAGATTATCATCTTGATAAAAGAAAATTTAATCCTTCTAAATCAATTTTCACAAGTGTTTTATTTCTCATTTACCTAAATAAATTAAATTTTTTCATCAAGGATCCTATCACACAAACTAAAGAAAGTATATGAGTGTTATTTTTTGTTAACAAATAATTCACCTCCCCCTATTAGTGGTGGTCCACTCTCTCCTGGGCTAAACACAATATATAATATTACTCATGTGGGTGTTCTAGATATTTTCTCATGAATATGAGTTTTACCCTTATCTATAAAATATTTTTATCATAGATATAAATATTATTCATGAACACCCTCAAAAAAATTATTTCCCTTTTTTGATACGAAGATATTCAATCAATGATTGGAGATGATGGTTAAATATAAAAATTCTCATTGTTTAATCATTAATGATATAACTGATAATGGATTAAATATTTTTAAATTTTTTAATTCATTAAAATTATTGAAAAAATTAGAATGCTATTAGAGAGAATTTAATGGTTTACTCGCATCCATATTGCAGAAGGAGTTGACATGAGCTAAGTTGAGATAAAAATGATGAATATTTACAATAAACATCATAATATCCATGAGGGTGATATGAAAAAATATATAATATTATTTCAAATAATTAATGTAATAATTGGAGGACTTTTTAATGGGTGAACTCAAATTTTTGGACGAGTTATTCATTTTATGGAATAATTGAAATATCATTTTGAATTTTTTTAGAAAGTATTAATGATACCATAGTGGTGAAGAAGATAATGGGAAAATTCCTAGTTAAAATTGATGACAAGATATATCTTATAGAAAATAAAAACATATATAAATTCATTATTCATAAAATACATGACATATTGGTTACTTATACTATGATAATATGGGAATACTTAAGGAGAAAAGAAATTTTTGAAAATGAGATAAATTTCAAACAATTAATGTTTTTGATACACCTATATAATAAGTGGATTTTTGAGTAGAATCCATTTCAAAAAAAATTAATAACCTAAAATAACTTCATTTCATTATTTTAAAAAGTTATAAGACATGTAATTGCTAAAAAGAAAGGTAAACATAAATTTAAATATTTATATGTCAAAAATATTTTACACTTTTCAACATGTTTCCCTAAAAATGATAAAAAGATGAAATTGATGAAAAAAATAATAGATCATCAAGAAAATGAAAATTGTAAATTTAGTATATTAAATAAATTGTTGTTAATGGTTTGAATATGGCCAATATATCCGGGAAAAAGAAATTTCTCTCCAAACATGATTTCACAACTTCTGATGACAAAATCAATAACTAGGATTTTGGCTTGGAAGAGGAAGTTACTAAAAATTCAATGACTCAATCAAAACCATAAAATGATCAATAAAATGAATAATAATAGGGGTGTAGATAATATGAATGAAGTGAAAACAAGACCCAAAATTAATTCAAATTGAGATGAGAGCAATGGGTGTCATTAAATAAAATCCAAAAAATACTAAATAGAGGATATTTAATTCAAGAATAAAATTGCTTCATGAAATAAATCACATGTTGTGTAAAACCCCAAACACATTTCCAAGATTGAAATCATTTTCATATAAATTATCAAAGATCTCAATGAATTCCTTAAATAATGTGGTAAACTAAATAATTTTACAATTTAATATAAATATTCTTAATATGAATTTGAGAAGTATATTAATATAATACTATTTAAATATAAAAAACAAATGAACAAACCATATATTATGATTTTGAATTTTATTATGGAATTTGGATAATGTTCTAAATAAACTGGAAAAAATGGTGATGCTGCTATGAAACAAGTATATTTTCATACGGAACATTAAAATATGTCGTCAGACACTCAAAGTTTACAAGAGAAATGATTTTTATTGAGATACAAATATACATCAGGTAGCAGTATCACTAAAGAATAAGAAAAACCCAATTTTAAATCCTTATGGTGGTGATAAAATTCTTAAAATTGAAATATTTGGAAGGATAAATCACATATTTCTAGAAAAATATAAAAATAAAAAATAAATGAGAATTCTTCTAAGCATGAAGAAGTGGGATGAACGTATAATACATCAAATTAAAAGAAAGATCTATAAGAAGCATTTGATGAACAATATTTCCATCCTTAGAGATAGTGATTTTAGTGTGTATATTAGTTATAAAAAGATATGAATGTATATCATATATGTTCTAGTTTAACATTTTACACCCAAATACAAAGAGTGTAAATGAATTGATGTTGAGAAACCTGATATTTTGGGAGGCCAACTGTGATAAAATCTATTGTGGAAGGTAAAAATAATCTTTTTTTAATTACATGTAGAATTGTGTGGGAGGTGTTTCCAACTTGGATACACCACCAACTCTAATGTCACGATTCTATTATATAAATTCAAAAATAATTAATACTAAATATTAATTAATAAGAATAATGATCATGGAAATTCATTTGTGGGTAAATTGGATTAAACGTAATATAATGTTTACAATTTAATTATTCATTATAGATGATTCTTAAAATATATGAATAGAAATAAATAACTCTTGAGTGATATATAATGGTTTGGTATATGAGTTATAAATTTTTTAAATGATAGATCACTCAATGAAAAATTAGTTGGGAGCACTAAATTTTATGAGAAAATTTATGAATCTTGAAAATATATTTTATTTATCGATTCATTTGAAGTCTCAGAAATATATCTTATGTTTATCATAATGGGACTAAATTTTTATTTCACAAAATTTATATTTATTATAAATTTTTTAATGTATGGAAATAAAATTATGTTCGGTTACAAAACTAATTATAACTTGTTTTATATTTTGAACGACAATATTTTTTAGAATGAAAATGATGATTGAAAAATTGAACACATTATTCTATATTTAGGATTAGATGAAAATTATAATATTTTTAATTATAAAGGAGATATGAATATTATAAATATGAATTTTTAAATACCCATAATATATTAAAGGATGCCAAAATTTAAAATGGTGACCAATATTCATAAGGAAGTAGATATCAAAAAAATAAATCTATTAAGTAGATACATTTCAATATGTGTTAACTAAAAACATGATTTCATATAATGGAGAGAATATTTTTCTTAAATTTATTCATAATTTCAATAATATGAGTTATTTATATTTTATGATGAGTAATTAAACATCCAGTGAAATGTTTCATGATGTTTAAAGATAATCTGAAAAATGGGAAGTTCCATTAAAGTATTTTGTCAATGAATGGATCCATATAAAAAATAGAGACTTGGAATCATATCATAAAAAACCCATAATAATTAATTAATATATTTTTCCATATTCACCACAAAAATATACTACCAGGGTTAAACAAATTATTTTGATTAACATGGAATGAACTATTTCATTCATTCATGGTTCCCGAAATTATATTCTGTGAAAATCTACCAAAGTGACTACCAATATCATTAATCAATTATATCATCAGTTCTATAATAATAGGATTTTAAAATTACACCAATGTTTAATTAAAAAAATTAATTATTCTATTAATATTAGTCACCATAGTTTAATTATTTACCTTTATATAGTTCCTATATATCTTTTTATGTTTTGAAAACAATTGAACATATTTTATGAGTTATACATATACAAATAAGGGATATGAAGATAATGGAATCTCGTTCATCTTTTGAAAAACATAACTACCCATGAAAATGTTCAAAAATTCACTTTAAATATTTTAAAACATTAATAAATCATATTAATAAGAGAAAATAATTATTTCACATATAAAAACATTGGAATCAATTATACACATATAAAATCATGTTGGAAACATTTTTTAAATAGTAACTCATGAAAACATTACTTATAAATCATTTCATTAACAATTAACATATTATAGTGATTTCATTTCTAATGAAACTAAAAAATTTACATAAAACCTATTAGATGGAATTAAATAAGTATCATGTAGTATCATATTCATAACACATGATTAATTTTCATCAACCCATTGAATAAATAATTTAGGCATGGATTTTTTTTATATGAGTAAACTACCACATTATCTCCCACATTTTTCTCATTCTAAGTCTACAGAGTACCCAACGCAATGTAGAAAAATTTCTAGATTGACCATCATAATGATACATATAGGGATAAATTAATATCACAAATCATTATCAACTACAATATCAATAAAAATAATTTTTTGCTGACAATGATCATCATAAAAAGCATTTTAAGACTCATTTGAAATAATTATTGATGGAACTTTACATTTATATAATTGTTTTAGAAATATCCATTTCTTATGAGATATATTTATAATCAAAAATTTAGTAAACCGATGGGGAATAAAATAAAATTTGTAAAACCATAAAACTCTTTAAAGGAATATTTTTTAGGTATAATGCCTATGATTTTAGGAAAATTCTATCAAGTTATATGTGATAAAAAAATTTCTTTTCTAATTTAGAAGAAAATAAAAATCATTGGTATCATATATGTAAAAATTATTCCTTTATAAATAATTCTAAATAAAGTAACAATTAATAAAAATTTACCATTAAAAATATTTTTTGAATATTTTTAAGAGTGTGGATATGTGGTAGAACAATTTTACAGGAATACATTTAGGGAAGGTACTGAAGAAAAATACCTTACCAAAAGTATTTTCTATATTCATAAATTATCTCACTCATGATTAATAAAATTATATTTATTATTTACATGATTAAGAGCCTTAATTATTTTCATTCAATTATCATTATTCCTTTTAATTAATTTATTTACATAGTTTAATTAGTTTTTATAACAATTATGTTCATGTTAGTTCTTATTGGGTCATTTGTATTATACCCTCAATATACATCGGTTTGTGAACTATATTCAAAGGGGGGAACTATTAAATAATTTATAGAACTATTAACATGTTATAATTATCATTCTAATAAATTAAATGTTATTTTATACCCATTGATTCAAGGTAGTAATGAATAATGGTGTATATTATTTCATAGATATCGTATATTATACACACACATTATGGATGTTTTGATTTTTTGAATAGGTGTAAATAATATTAGATAGACAGTATTTCACATTTACCAAATCATAAATATGTTATAAATTTAAAATTCCTTGGATTCATCCTTAAGAAAATCTATTTGAATCGGTAGTGACAAATGAATCAGATCTCATCACAGAAGTGGTTTTCTATATCCATGCACAAGAAAAGTTATCATTTTACAATTGATGATAATTTAATAAATGATATAATATATTATCTTTATATAATCATAAATATATCATAAATACCAGATATATTAATGAAATACATCATTTTCCCTAGACAAATAATTATTATTTAAAAACAAAACACATCACTTTATGAAGGTGGTAGTTCACATCAGCACTTGAGAAATGTTTCAATATCTGATAGGATGAAAAAGGAGATAAAAAGTGGTTTTTACATAAAAATAACAATATTTCAAAATATGTATGATAATGATGTTTATATATCATCATGGTTAATTAATATTTGGGAAAGCATCTTGGATGGGAAGATTAATACTTCTAGGATTAAACATCTAGTGTGACCAATACTACTATTACGTGGTGAGGGATGTTGGGATGTAATTTTTTATATTCCATTAATCAATATAGCTCAATTTATTTGTATAAGATATGATATTAGGTTCTCTTTTATAAGTGACTAGAGTGGGACTATTGTAAAAAAATATAAACATTTAAATATTATAAATATATTACTAATTGTAAAGTGTCACTAAATCAATTAAATAATTATTAAATGGTGCTAAGGGTATATATAATCTCACACAATATTAATTAAGATCATATTTTGTGACCTTATCACCTTTTTTTACCTTTATTAACCTGATTCAAACTATAACACCCAAATATTCTGAAATAACAAAATTCTATTTGGTAGCGTGTATAAGATGAAATGATAAGTGAATAAGGGAATATAATATCCTAATAATTTTTGGTATATTTACTATTTTAATTATATTAAATCTATTATATATATTTCAATGCATGAAACATATATTTTATCTTGTGTTCAATGGAATGAGTTTCTTCGATGGATTGTGTTACACACAAGAATAATTCTTACCAAATAATCTTAATATTACTATTTATAATTAATTACTAGCCATTAATGTTTTGGTTATTAATAGTATGACATAAAATATTAACATGTAGATTTTAATTAATTGGTACCAATTAATTAAAAATGAATATAGAAACCAAATTATAATAATGTGAATGACTTTATAAAAAACAATTTTTATCCTCTAAATGATATTTATATTTTTAAATTAGATTAATTAATATTATCAGATGATATGAATTAAATATATATACTATATATTCAATCAATTATATCTAACATTTTTACAATATATTTTACATTCAAAAAAAGAACAATTCCAATTTAACAAATAACAAACAATATTTTTATAATGGCAGTTTTTCCTCCTTCTAATTGAAAAAATACTTTATATAGAAATTTTGACACTTTTATAAACATTATTAAACCAAGTGAACTTTATTTTTGATATATTAATGTTTAAATTACCTTACAGTGAATTGTTTAATTTTTCTGAGAAGTCTCATTTTTGGAATAATAGTGCGCGATAATTAATTTTAAATTGAAAAATTCTTTTTCGTCTAATTTATTTTTATGGTAAAATTATAATTTAATTTAGTTTTAAAGATTATTTAGTCATATAATATATAAATTATCCTATTTTGTTTAATTGTAACTATATTCATAATGAAATTGGATAAAAAACATTTCAAAACTTTTGAAATTTTCATATTAAAAACCCGCTTTGTCTTCTTGTTTACATGATAAATTTTAAATTATATTTTCCACTAATGTGAATGGAATTTGGAAAATTGATTCAAAATATGGAATAATGAAAATTTATTATTAATAATATGGTAAACATGTTTCTTACCAAATGGATTAGATAATGAAACTAAAATTAATTACAACGATGAAGTGAAAAATTTCCTTAACAAGGACTAAACATTAATCTTTAAGGAAAAAATAGCCTATAATCATGTAAAAAAACTATTTTATGTCCATATATAAACCATATACACCATTTTAATAATTAGGATCATTGTTTGAATCACATTATTTAAGGTATACCTCTAAATAATTTTTACCATTATATATTTACAAGAACACCACTCCTCATCTACTATAAAAATATATTCTATCATCCCACTTGTTCATGTATCTCAAGCCATTTGGATCATAGAAAAATTAATGAATTAATATCTTTAATTTCACCCCATAATACTTGAAGACTCACTTAGGTACTAATGAAATCAATGTTTGTCTCTTAGTATAAACCAAAAGGAGTAACCCAAAAAAGAGGTAACATTTTTCCATGAGAATTTTGTTTTATTTCTTTGACCACGCCTAAAATTAGTGTTACATATTTTGTATATAATAAAAATTGTTTAATAAATATAATGATATGTTTTATTATAAGGTTATTACCTAAGAATACACACACTTAAATCAAATGTAATACATAATCATTGTTCTTTTGTATGGAAAACTACCGCCTCACAAACCAGTGAAGTTTGTTCATCCATTAATACCATTAAAAGATGTGAATAATTATGTATTTATCATTTTTATATGATTTATATGATATTTTTAATTTATTTATTATTATGTAACTTGTATATAACACATTCTTATGGGATTTCCATATTCTGGTAATATGATATCATCATTTGTGGACTTTTGACTACCGCCTCCACTAAGAGATGAGATTCATCCCTGCTATACATGGAATGTATTAAGTATATTGTTAATAAAAAAATTTATAGATATGAAATAAATATGATAAAAAACTATAATATAAATATATATCATTTAATTTTTATTCTATTTGATTGACAATAAAATAGAAACAACGTTTATACGTACATAGGGCCTACCGTCTCCATAAACGGTGGATTTCATTACCCAAATGAGAATATAATTTCTTATTCTATATACATATATAATTAATAGATATGATTTTTATACTATGTATTAAATTTTGGATATGATTGAATCATTATTGAGGGGATAATAACATAAATAACATGTCAACACATACTCAAAATAAATGAAAATTAACATCTGAAACAATAAAAAAATGAATGATTATTTACTAAATGGTAATAAGATATTATAATAAATCATATATTATAAAATAAATATTTTTATATATATTTTATAATTAAGTGACCTGATTAGAACCATTATACGGAAGGTTAAAATATGTTCACTTAATAGAAATTCAAATTAAGGGATTTCATCTCAATTTACAATCCATTGAAACTTATTTTTTATTACAAAGCGATTCAAATTAATTTGTTGTTCACACTTCTCATTTTTCATTTAACATAATTATCAACTCATACATCATGTTATTTTATTTTCACTTAGAACTGTCTCATCCAAGGGGGTTTTACATGAAAATCACCAAGGGGTAAATGTTATCTTTTTAATATCACTTTGTTTTGAGATTTTTAATATTCTCTGTATACAATCACTTACTTATGATAATTTTTATTATACATTAAATTTATCTTAAATATGAATATAATAATTCAATGGATATTATTATTTCTTAAACCATATATAGTTTTTACATAGGGTGTTCACTTTGTTTTTAATTTGATTAATTGGGGAAATACTAATAAATCTGTATGTTTTTCTCAATATAGATATATGATGAAAAGGAATGTTTTTAATTAATTAAATAAATTATTAGATATGTGAGGAATTATTTAGAAATTCACTACACGATTTGTGGAATAGTTATTGAAATCCCCCCGATGCATTAGATGTCCCATGATATGAAATCATTTGGAGAGATCATGTGGGGTTTTTCCCTATGTGTTTTAAATTATCTTGATGATAAATATTGATAGTGAAGGTCTTCTGTTCATAGGAAAAATGAAGTCCAAAAATTTGGCATTTAAATTATTGAGAATATAGTTATAACTGTTATATATGTGTTTTTTCCTTGTCATCATTTATGGATTCATTATTATTCTTAATTATTTTGATTTTATGGAATGTGTGTTCAATTATTTTCCATTCCATATTGATTATATCTTATCCAGTTATTTAAGTGGAATTTGTGTTTAATTATATACATTTTGGTATTTATTAATAACTATTAATTTACGATATATTTAGTTATAATTAACTATTACTAGGTTTTTGGTCTCACCCTTACTTTTTCATTCCCTGGGTTATGAAGATGAAATATTTGAATAAGCTTTGAAGTATTCTATTCATTTCCATTAATTTTGTATCATGATTTAGTTTTTATTTCCCAATGTAATATAGGTCTCATATATGTAATATGGTTTCCTATAATTTATAAAGTGATTAGTCCTTCAGGATACGATACCTTAAAATCATGATAATGTGATATGGTAACCACTGACTCCATGATTCGGGGGTTAGGGTGTTATAGTTGGTATCAATGTAATTTTAGTAGAAACCATAGAAACTAGACTTTGGAAAACAAAAATTAGAGAACTTAACCCATGGAATTATTTTATTATATGTATGAAATAACATTCTAATTTTTGGTATAGTTGAGATTATCTAGATCTTCCTAGAAATACATCCCTTTTTAGATTATACAAGTGGATGTGGTCCTAGAATAGATTTACCTATTGGTAACAACTCTGAAAAGGTGTATCTGGCTAAACTCAGGCATAACTAGGTACACAACAATGGGATTTAATACACACATAGTTTTACAGTCATGGGAGAAAAACTTGTGATAATTAAAATTTCCTATAAATATCATTATATATTATTCTAAACTAAATAACCTCCCATGGAAATCATATTTATGATTATAAAATTATACACCCATAAAATTTTAACTTTATGTTATGTATTTTACTAGTTTAGGGATTTATAAGTTATTTTTTGTTATGATATGATCTAATATATCATATTACATGGTTAAGAAATGTCACATTGAAGGAATAATGGTATCACTACAATGGGAAAATTTAGAGATTATTGTGCAAAGGGAACTAATACAAATGAAATTAGAGCAGAGAAATTTATGAATACATTGGGTGAAGATAATCCGGTTTTGAAAAATAACTTTCCTAAATGGAGAAACTTTTTCCACAATAAGAATCTTATAAGTTTGATATCTTTATCTGATATAATCCCCCGTCCTTTAGTGGGACAATTGATTGAATGTTATATGATAAATGGATTATGTTTTTGGAGATGATATTTATGGTATTGAGATATGGTAAAATGGTAAATGTTTCACATGAATTATATTTCCTTAATCAATTTGTTTATAAATGGTGGTCATTTATCCAGAATTAAAATAAGGAATATTAAATCGAACATGTGAAATTGAAAACTTTAAAAGATTAATTTTTCATTAAATACTTCCCTCATGTGCAAAAAATTGATTTTATGAGATATTTCCTTATATTAATTAAAAATGATGAATAAGGAGTTCCATATTATAAATCTAAATTTAAAATGTTATCCATGTATTTAACATATTATATACTCAACATGGAGTGCCTGATTGACCAATTCATTGATGATAATAAGACAAAACTACAAAGGGCATAGTTTTCTTATAATTTTCCATAGTATGATGAAATAATTTTATATGACTTTAAAATAGAGAATTAATTATCAATATGAAATATATTAAATGGAATCCAAAATAATAATAGGTTTCTATAACACCACGGTAAATGAAATGTGTTGAAGGAGAAGAAGATAATGAATTAATTATCATCTTGTGATAACTATCGGAAAATAACTTTGGGAGATGTTGGATGGGATTGGGAGTTTATTGTATGTATATAGAAAAGAAACATCTGTCCATGGAATGAAAGGGGAAGAAGTAAAAAATTATTATTCAGTATCTCTCCTATAGGGAAATGGGGCACAGCACACATGAATTACCCAAGATTCAAGGTAATATACCTTTGAAAGAGCTATATAATGAAAGTAAATAATATTTTATTTAAATAACTAAAGTAGAATGATTAATTTACTTCTATATGTGGATTCGAGAAATATGTTTAAAAAAAATTTAACTGATGATTTTATTATCATATAAATTATGAAATACATATTTATTTGAGCTCATATTTTGTACGGTACTAAGAAATGTGATTTCGTAGAAATTGAAATCACATTTTTAAGAGAAATATAATCATTAATATGATCCTAATGTTGATAAAATGATGTTTAGATAAATATATTATTGATATAAATAAATTTTATTAGATATTAAAAACAAACTTGGAATGGATTTATGTTTTTTAAAACAATTTTATTTATGGTTTAATTGATGGAGATTACAACACTTGTGAATTGAATGAATATGTTAAATAACATGAGTTTTACATGAGGAATAATGAATAATTCATTTTTCTAATACTGTTTTAATTTAATTAAAGTTGTTAATATGTTTCAATAGGATACATGATGATGGTATTCACAAGATTGGTATGTGGTGATTTAGACCTACTCAATGTTGTTTAGATTAAAAATATGATAATTTTTAAAATTCAAATACCTTCCTTGTAAAAATTTTAATTCATAATAGTTTTTGAAAATTTTCCCTTTTATGAAATGTTTTATGTTGATAATTTATTGATATTATACAGAAAAATTTAATACTTCATGATATGATGAAAGTTTTTCCATGAAATGAAGTAGATGTAATTCAAGCCACAACAAAAGGATAATATTGGGTATATGAAATAGTAATTTAATAGTTAGGTTTTCTTTCATAAATAACTAGATATTGAAACAAATCCTCAACTATATGAAAATGGTCTTAAATAAAAATTTTGTGTTATTATCATTATTTTTAATGATATCATTTTCCATTTTTATAATAGTGGTCTAATTATTTGTGGTTGTTTCATAGATCCTTGAAACATGTGTTCTGGATTTAAGAATCACTATTTCCAGGTGGTTTCTAATGGATTTGTTCATGGAACTGGAAACTTCCAACATTTCTTTATCCAAAGAGGACCTACTTTTCAAAGGCAAGAATTCGTTTAGTTTTGAACTTTACGATACTTAAGAACATGCATTGGTCGATAGGATGGGAGGTCAGACTCATCACACCCTTTTGGGGGGAATTATTGTCTACTCTGAGACTCTATTTGTAAAATTAAAATATTTTTTCATGAATCCTTATTAATTCACCAAGTATATCATAAGTATCCCTTAGAATTTACAATCACTTTTTAACATGTGTAAAATTTAGAATCATCAACATGCATTCAAGGTTCTTCATCAATGTAAACATTTGTATGTATTTGAGGTTTTCCATCAATGGTATCCTGTAATATACCGATTAGAGATTCTTCTAATCATCGTTATGATGATACTAGTTTTTAAGACACTCAGTGGGGCACATTAGAATTTATTGCCATATAGGGAGATGAAGGTTTGTTTTAATCTTGGGATCGTGCTCATAAAATGAGCTACCTACGTATCCTTGTGAAAGGAATCATAACCCTCTTAGTTCAGTGCTGCTTAATTAGACACATCGTATCTTTTAAAGTCATGTGATAAAGACCTCTAAGCGGAAGGTTCTTAGTTGAAAATTAGCGAGGGACTTATGCTGAAATAGCCCAAGGAACATGGAAAGGATATGAGTTTCTAAATAGATCAAACCTTGTGGGGAATATGTCCCTAATCGAACAGGGTTTATTTGAAATTTTGGGTTTGAACCTCAAGGAGGCTTCCTCTTTATCCAATATTAATAGGAATCAAATCCCACATTGTTCGATTTGTCTCATAGGATGGTATAGTCCTCTGAGAGAGATGAGTTTGGGCCTACTTCCTAAAAAAGGATTCCTTGATTATTTGAGGATTGAATTTGGGGCATATTTCCTAAGGAGGATGCTCAAATTGGGGGAATTAGGGTCGGATTCCTGAGGAGGATATCTAGTGATCTCGGACCCTTAAAGGGCTTCCTACGTATCCTGGATTGAATAGGAATCAGAGTTCTCATAGTTCATTTTGGTGAGTTTTTGTGCATATGTTGCAACCATCATGTATCTCTAAGCCCAAGTGAGTCATGCTTGGTGTGAGAAACAATACTATTTGAAAGATTCAACAATGAAACTTCACACTTTTCCTCCTCCTCTAATGGAAGAGGGAGCGTCGACCGTGGAAGAGGGAAAGGTGAAGAGACTTTCCACTATTCTATTTACATTT
Source organism: Viscum album (assembly GCA_963277665.1). NCBI lineage: Eukaryota > Viridiplantae > Streptophyta > Magnoliopsida > Santalales > Viscaceae > Viscum > Viscum album. Next base: position 686,433,122 of record OY728120.1, on the reverse strand, counting down.
GACAAGGGCCTAATGTAAGGAAGAATGGGTGAAGGTGAGGGAATTATACTAGGATGGATGCCCTAAAATTGGTTCTTGTAAGGGAGTGAGACTTCTCCTGTACTTGCGAGGAATGGAAAGTGTTAATTGTACCTTCCCTAACAGAGAACTGAGGTCTCGGGTCACCTCTTTGAAAAGGGCGATGTCGGTAACAAACCATCATCTAAACTGAGAACTTCCCAACACTGTTTCTGGGAGAAACGTACATGTGACTGTGGATATAAAAACCCACAAACATCCCATGAATCTTAACCCCATTGTGAAACGAATGTGGGAAGCTTATGACTGTGGAAATACAAACCCAAATTAGAGACACACTTATGTGTCTTAGCCAAAGGTCTAAGAAGTCAGGAGGTTTTGGTGGAGGCTTCAACTTAGCCCCTTTCGGATAAGGGAACCAAGGAAGGATATACCCTTCCATGGATGGATTTAAAGAAGGGTACTTAATCCAGTCATGTAGGTACCCTACGCAAGTATGCCGCATAGGTACCCCGTGTTTCCTTATCGTGCAGGTGTGGTGCGCAGATACACCGTTTAGGTTTGGTGCGTAGATACACTACATAGGTATGGATGAGGACTAAATAATGGGAAGAATTTCAAAACCTTCCTATAAATTTTAATTATCCCTTCTATTGTAGTTTAGAGAACTACCTGGGACAATTTTAGAGATCTAGGTGAAAGAGTTATGCAATTGGTTCTTCAGAGAGTCTTTCAATTTTTTTCAGTCTGAAAATGGGGAGCCCAAAGGTTCTATTTGTAGGCACGGATGAGGCCTGTCCAAAGAAACTATGCCCGTGTAGGTATTTCTCATAGGTCTGCCATGCAGGTGCTCCGCGTAAGGACATCAAAAATCTTCTCGTGCGTAGCTTGTCCACATAGCACACCCACGAATCTAGGCCACGTAGGCTGGCCATGAAGCTACTAGATGTTACTACATTGCGTAGAGATTGGGAGTATTTATTGATGTTTCCCTCGTACTCTTTGAAACTTTTTACTATAAATATTTTTAATTAGTGTCAACAAAAGCCCCACCTCAGGATTGGATCCGAAATATACAATGTGGGTCAAGTCCTGAGGTGAATGTCTGGGAAAAACATCAGGATGGATTTATGAATATCACAATTTTGTCACGCAACTACTTCGCATAGGTATGTCGTGCAGGTATTTCGGGTAGATACGGTGCATAGTCATGACGCGTAGGTGTTCTGTTGCCTATAAATAGACCTCAAACTTTCACGTTTTTTCATTCACTTGTTCTTTATCCAAAATTTAGAGCTCTCGTTTCGTAGAACGTTTGCCCAGTGGCATCCCGTTGTGATATCATGTAATACTCTTGAAATTTCTTCAAGTTTAAATTGTTTACGTGATTTCACTATTCCAAAAGGACTGCACTGATATATTTTCTCGAGGATCATTGTTAAAGGAACTACGTGATTGACCTTGTCGAAGGACTTTGTCAAAGGACCTTGTCTAAGGTCCTACGCGAACAGTGTCCTTTTCCAAAAAAATTTTACTTTCTTCTTTAAAGACTGACTTGAAAGATTGATAATTCTTTTTGCAGGAAAGAATGACTCATTTGATGACCCATACTAAAGAAGCTAAGGTTCTCAAAAATTAAATGATGAGGATCGTTGGGCAATACTATTATGATTTTTTTGAATGTACTCTTCCTAGACTATGGAAGGGTTTGATTCTATACCAGCATGATTATCCAAAATGTTCTTACTTACCCCTTTATGGGCATGGGCTTTTCCAAGACACCCATGTTCCATATTTTAAGAAGTACTTTCCAAATAATTGGTTTCTTCAGAATTCCAACTATAATTTCATGAATATTAGTGCATGGTGGATCCAATACAAGAAGGCACAGTCCCTATTAGTTGCATCTTTCATTAAAGTCGTTTCACTCCAGACATGAAGGATCATTTTGTAGATCCAAGACCACATTGTTATGATTCCACTTTTTGGGCTTCTCAAACAGATCAATCTAATGGTTAGAAAGGATACCAGAACCTTCGTTCTGGAGGGGGTGTAAAACCTAAGTGGATGTTGGAATTATAGGTACGTCGGACTTGTGTAGAATTCAGAAAATATTTATCAGATGGTCTTATCTACGAAGCTGTCTGGATGGGGAAAACTTGTGTTTACAAAAACGAATTCATTCCTGAATTACAGAGCCGATGGAATCCACTAAAGAATTCCTTTCATTTGACACATGGTGAAGTTGGTATTATTCTCTGGGACATTTACCAAATAGATTGAATTCCTATTCTTGGGGAAATGTATGATAAATTCATCGCACCTACTTCAACATGGGGTGATGTTACTAGAACACCACCACTGGCCCATGAATTACTTAAGATAGTGAATAATTTACCAATAGATAAAAATATATCCATGCTAGAGTGCGGATGAAAGCCTTCTTAGAACCGACAAAATAGAATGGTCCAACCAGTGGATGTCCTACTATTTTTCCTTTTGTTGATAACTGAGGCAGTTCATACACATATTGGCCTACACTAGAAAGAGGTGATTACAAGAACTGGGGTTATAAAGTCAAACCTGATATAGATGCTAAAGTACGCTTAGCTGCCTTCCTTTCTATATTGATAAGTGTTTATTTTCTTCCAGTCTGTGAATCTGGAGGAGTTTTAAGACCTGGTACTTTCATCATTATAGCTAAATTGGTAGAGGGGAAGTATATCGGGCTAGCAACCCCTCTTTTGGAAAGAATTTACCATCTCCTACTGCATTTATACAATGGGAAGGCTCCCTTGGAATTTCAGGGCCATTCCAAATGTTGTGGGGATAGATTGTTGCAAATTTTTCTTTATAATTAGTGCTGAAATTAGTCAATGTTCTTAATGGTCAATTCACCCCCTTTTTATAGAAGGTTTCTGGTATTAAGCCTCTGAACTTGTGACCTAATGAGGTACTGAAGGTATTGAATGTCTCATGAGAATTAAACTTCTTACTTTTTGGTAATACACCAACTGGAACATTTATTAATGATGGTAAAGAAAATAATTATGAGTTGACATCTTATATGATGGAATTCAGGGATGATGTGGTATCAACCAGGATTGATGGTGAAGTTATCTGCGAGGCTTATGTGCCCTATAGGTTTTCTTGTCAGTTCAGGTGTCTTTAACAATCAATCACCTTTCCACCTAAATATGTGAGGCCAGAGAAGCACCCAATGGTAGCGCTAAAATTATGGATTCTCACAACTTTAGAAGTATCCAAATCGTCAATTACATTACCTCCACCAGATGCATCAATCATATTGAAATATGGGTATTCCAAAGCTTGGGTTTCTTCATATCCTCAAGGGGCTCTGACCAAAGGAATATATCGAGTGGTGGATACAATGAGTGTTGCATGTTGAAATTATGGAAAGAAGTCCAAGGCCAGAGATGATACAGAAATTTCAGAGGTTTCATAGCCCTCAAAACATCTTTATAGGGAGTATACCAGGAAGACCAAGGCTAGAGAAGAAATACCTCCAATTCCAAGACAATCCAGTCGCTGCCATCAAATAGAGATTCCTATTCCATCTGTTGAACATTTTGAGGAAGAAAGGTCTGAAGAAGCTCTTCAATCAGAAGTTTTTGAATCTATTCCACATTAAACCCGGCCAAAATCTAATTATGTATAACATTCATCCACTCATCATTGGGAGAGTGTAACTCGTGATCTTATGGACACCTGGTCATTTCTTTAACATGGAATTCGAATTCCATATATTGGTGATATCAAGGAACCATATGATTTCAATCCAGAAAATAACTTGGCTTAAGTATAGAAGTATATTGCAGATTTAGATACTTTTATATATGAAACTGATGAACAAATTCCAGCCTCTAAACGAGTTTCTCATATACTGGACTTGGGAGTCTACGAAGGGGTAATTATCGACTCTGAAGAGGACTGGGATATTTATGTTAATACTAAGAATGTATTTCCCTTTTTCATTCATATAAACTATACATTATCATTTATCATCATTAATCTTGATGACAATTTATTTTTGCATCTTGAATGTAGAGAAGGAAGATCTGGACCGATTCATGAATTGCCTCAGTATTGACCTGTAGGTTCTCCCATTAATACAATGAATGATCCTCCCAAGTCTCCAGAACTATCTCTGGGAGAAAGAATCATGACTGGGGTAATGGTGATAGATAATCCTCAAACATTATCTCAAGTTTCCCCTACTAAGAGAATTGTTTCAATCTCTCCCCATGGTTTTGAACAAAAACGCAAAAGAGAGATGAGATTACTTCGAAGAATTCGTCGAAAGAGTAAGTATTTATACAATCCTTAGGGCATAAAACTTTCTCACAAAGTTCCGGTAGCCACATTATATCATCTTTTTGGATCTATATATCTCTCCTCTCTCAAGGGATTAAGAGTTGATTCTTTAAGACCAGAAAAAGAAGCCCTTGGAAAACCTAGGTCCATGCTAACGAATCTATAATTTTAGTAGATAAATCATCAAGAGATTCATCTATACTGGCTCCTAGCTCTGTTGAGAGAGAATAAATCCATGGTAAGATTAAATACATTCCTCAATGGCTTTTCTCAAAGAATCCTGAAATAATCAACAATGATATTCTTATTACGTTAGAAGAAAGGAATGAAGATCCAGGGAAATCTAAGACATATACTAATGTTGACCCAAATCTGGAAGGACCTAATGCTACCATATCAATTGAAAAGACAACAGAACCAAATGTCAATGGAGCCAATTTGGGAATCAACCAATAATTGTGGGATACCTCAAATGGTGATGATGCTGTAACATTTCAGGTCGTATACACTGAAATGATGGACACCCTTTATCCAAATATTGATATTCCATGTTCCATCAAGGAGTTTGGGGATTTTCATGATGAATTTCAAGGATGTAAGTCCCTGATTTTGAATTTTACATACATAATTTGTTCTTCCACTTATTTCTATACATCAAAAACAATCTTATGTAGCTTTATCTACAGAAAATGTCGCAATGTCTCTTCAGGAATGGGGTATTCCACTTTATCCTTCTGTTAAAGATGGGGAAATACCCACAGAGGACCATTCATCAAAAGATGCTTCAGAGCCTACAAATGTCATAACCGAGAAAATTCATGGAAATACCCCGTCTCAAGAAACATCTGCTCAAAATACTAGAGCTGAGAATACAGGGGAAGAATCCAATCAAGTATCTGACTTATTTTTGGGTAAATATAATCATCCATCCGAATCATATTTTCTTCCTCTATTTGAAAATAATAATGACCTTTATTTAATATTTACGGTTATCAGCTCCTAGATTAGAAGGTGAAGCTTCTACTGTTCCAAGAAAAGTAGAAAAAGGTAGCTCTTTAAGTGACCTATTTCCAGAATACATTTTACCTCATGCTAGTGACTCAGATTCAGATTTAGAGATGCAATATTCTCTTGGAATGGCATGTAAACAAACATGGCGATAGATTTTGAGTATAATTTCTAAAAATCTTATAAAGGAATTGTCGTCCCATTTTTCAAAACTCCCAGCATTATTCTACATGTTGGGATTTGGTGGGTTCAATTATCGTCCGGTCTACGATGCCATGAAAGAGACTATTTTCCAATGAGAGAAGGAGTATATGCTGCGACAAGATTTTGAAGAGGCTAAATGACTCATCAATATTGAGGGATTTCAAGCTGCAGTAGTTGAGGCAGAGGAAAATCATAACAAGAAATCACTCGAGATTAGCCAACAAATCAAAGAAGCCACAAAGGAGTTGTTATCTCTTCAACAACAACTAGATGTTGTTCATAATAAACTTGATAAATTTAATCAAACATTAGGAGAAACCCAATTAGAGGGGATAAATATAGTTTCAACTGCGAAGGAAGCACTTCGTCAGGCATAGAAGGCTGGAGTTGCTCAACTGTCTTAACTTCAACAGGCAGCTGATAGAGCTTATGAAGCGATCCAAAAAATGAAAATTCATATCGAGAGTTTATTCTAAAACATGATATAGAGGCTTCATTTTTTGGACGGCCCTCTATTTTCAAATAAATGAAAGAAATTGTGTTTTCAATCATATAAATCTTCATTCCTATTTTTCATGATAGAAAAATGAAAGGTAATGATGATAATTATTCATCTATATTAAAAAATCATTATTATAATAATAAGAGTGAAGTGCTCAAAATTTTCTCATTAAGTCGAGGGACCTAATGATCATAATTTGACTTTTTCAAGAGTTATATGGATAACCCTACAAATTTTGTGTCTCTTGACCTCTTTTTTTATATTTCTCAATATTACCTAAATCATACAAAAATTTATGATTAGTGAGCTCGGACTGGACTTTTGATTAGATTTCTCCTTGAAAGTTCTCAATCTACTGAGTACCGAGTATCTTGTTACTGGAAGTTTAAAGTCATGCATGTTGGACTGTAAAAGGTATAATATTTATGGTCGAAATAGTTTTGACCATTAAGTTTGAATTAAATCCCAAACAAAACACTATGGCTAAGAATTTCTTTAATATTCTTTAAATATTTCCAAAGAGAATCCTGGGCCATGATTTTTTATGGATACCGAATCATAAAGCCTGTGTCAACATAATGTGTGTCTTTTCCATGGATGAAGTTACCATTATTTGACAAACCCGTTATGGGGATGTATTATGCAGGGCCAAATGGGGCATATGCTACAAAGCCAATAGTGGCATCTTTTGACTGATTGACCTGTTATATAGGCAACTTATGCCAGTTCGCCTAAGGGAAAGTGCTTCATAGTCAGGAAAAAGAGATTTTTAATAATTGAACATATTGTTGTTTAAAAATAGGGGGAAAATATTTGGATGACTTAAGACCACAATAGGTGGTTTTGCCAAGTAAATGAATTTTAAGAATGAAAAACGGTTATTTTAAACCCACACTCATACAGTGAGGACATCGGTACTATGCAGTTTTAAGTCATGCAGTGAGGACATGGGTACTGTATAGTTTTAAGTCATGCAGTGAGGACATGGGTACTCTGCAGTTTTAAGTCATCTAGTGAGGACATGGGTACTGTGCAGTTTTAAGTCATACAGTGAGGACATGGGTACTGTACAGTTTAAAGTCATGCAATGAGGAAATGGGTTCTGTGCAGTTTTAAGTCATGTAGTGGGGACATTGGTACTGTGCAGTTTTAAGTCATATTTTGAGGACTTTGGTGTTGTAATTTAAGGTCTTTATCTCTAACCAAAAGTATGAAATTCTCCCAATTTTTTGATAATTTTTTTTGAAAATATACAATCATATTCAGTTATGAAAGGGAAAATTTTAAACTATGATTTGAAAATTTCTGAAACTGAGGAATGGTATGGGAAAAGGGCTAGAAGCATTAGAGGAAGTCTTTTCTAAGAACAAAGTTACCATTACTGGACAAACCCGTTATGAGGTCTGTATTATACAGGGCCAACTAGGGCATATGCTGCATAGTCAAATAGTGGCATCTTTTGACAGACAGTCCTGTTATGTAGGCAACTTATGCGAGGCTGCCTAAGGGCACGTGCTGTATAGTCAGGAAAAAGAGCTCTCAGAAGTTTTAAGTTCTATTACTAAAAGTCGAAGAAAGTTTATGGAGATTCATATTTTAAAAATCATAGAGTTTGGTTTATGGAGAAAGGTACCTAAATATGGAAAGTGTATTTCCAATCAAGATATCTAAATAATCAAAGGAATATGACTTTTACAAAGGTCTGACCCAAATGTAAAAGCCATGGTGTCTCTAGTTTTAGGTAATAAAACTAGGACCAGAAAAAAGAAACAATATATAACTCGTGGCCAAGTGATTTCAATATTATTTCATAGTGTATCGAGCACATGATGAGGGAAATGTGTAAACCATTGTCTTGAAGAATTTTAGATTCTGAGAAAGATAATGGGACAAGTATACTTGAATAACTGTTTTAAAATACAAATTCTTGTATATAGTCATCAAAGATTAAAAGGGAAAAATATATTATAACCAACAACGAAATTAACATTATTTGAAAAACTGATTATGGGGTCTGTATTATGTTGGTCTAACTGGGGAATATGTTTTATAGCCAAATAATGGCAACTTTTGGCTGACAGGCCTGTTATGTAGGAAACTTATGTAAGGCCGCCTAAGGGCACATGTTTCATGGTCAGGCAAAAGAGATCTCAGATATTGGGAACCTTGTCACTAGAAACCATAAGAAATATTATGAAAATCTGAAAGATTATTTCAAGATTTAGAGTGTGATATATGGAAGGGGGTTATTCCAAATGTATATGAGAAATATTTTAATTAATATTCATCGTGAATTTAATGTCCTTTAAATAGATCTGACTCATATATAAAATGGAGAATTTCGTTGTTTCCTTTGAATGAATATGGTAATGTTCAGTTTTAATTCATGTAGTAAGGATATTAGTAACCCCATATGAAATTAAAACACCTTATATAAAGAAGCCATTTACTCAATTCCTAAGCCCACGTGATCTATGCTTGGTGTGAGAAACAAGGGGTAGTAAGGGTTTCCTTTATAATGCAAAGGTGATTCAAATGAGGAATAGGGGTATTATAATTTCATTCAGTGTAACGTCATGAGGTAAGGAAAAAATGAACTAATATGAAAGGAAAGACATATTAGATCTAGATTAAGGGATAAAACCTAAGTATCACTATATGTTTTTCTGTGGAAAGGATCAAGTCATACATAATTTAAAACATCCCCTATGCATATTTTATTTTATATAAGAAATAAAGGGGGGGTTTATTGTGATTGTGGATCGGCCCAAGATTGGATATCTAGGCATCTCTACATATCTCAAAAATATATTAGGATCAATCCATACGTAGTTCTTGAAACAATCATTCCTCACGCTAAATTTTACATGAAGAATGGGGGCTTCTTGATACGTTCTGAGAGAAAGATAAATCTTAAGAAAAAAAATGGTATAACAAACGAATAATATATCTTAAGGAAACCCTCTATATAGATATAATTCATATATAGGAGGATAAATGAAAATAAAAAAAATTGTGATTGTGGCTGGGCCCAGAATTGGAGATTCAAGCGTCACTATGTATCTCATTGAAAATGAGATTCAAGCCATATGTTGTTCTTGTAACATGGTCTATATGCATATCTGACTCCATAATAGGAAAGAGGGGGACTCATGTACTACTAAGGAGTAGTGATGACGTCAATGACGTTTGCTTATGTAAACTTCTAGCATCTTATAGAGAAAACGTTAGTTGTACAAATGATGTCATGCAGTTTAACGTCATGCGGCAAGGACGAAGATGCTATGCACATTAACATCATGCGACATGGATTCTCAAGGTTTTTATGCAGTTTAATGTCTTGTAATTAGGACATGGGGGGTGTGCAGTTTTAATTATTGCTGCAAGGACATGGTACTGTGCGGTTTAAAGTCATGTCGTGAGGAGTAATTTGTATAATTGCACAAAGTATTTCTTCAAGAATCTCACATTGGTTGGAGAATTAATGAGCTCTCTATCCGTTGAGATTAAATCATAGGCTCCGTTTGAATAGACCTTATGTATGAAATAATTTCCTTCCCATTTTGGTTCAAGTTTTGGAGGTTTCTTTCCTGGTATCATCGGAATCCTAAGGACTAATACCAATTCTCCTTGAAGGAATGAACGAAGACTAACTTTATTATTAAAAGCTCACGCAATTCAGTTCTGATAGAATTATAGATGATGAAAAGTATGAAATATTTTCTCATTTAGTCATTCCAACTCATTAAACTATTTCTGAGATCTTTCATCTATAGATAACTAATCACAGATTGAAACTCTTAGTTAAGGAAATTTTATTTCAATTGGGAAAACCGATTCAGTTCCATATACCAATGAATAAGGAGTTGCTTGAGTGGCAGTAAGGACAGTTGTTCAATAAACCCATAAAGAATTCAAAATTTTATTAGGACATGATTTCTTATCTTTATCCACCATCTTCTTGAGTATATTTGATTGGGTTTTGTGAAAAGCCTCTATCTGTTCATTGGCTGTCGCACGATAGTGAGATAAATGGTTGGATTTGATATTATATTCCCGATATAACTATTTTACTTCAGTAGAACAAAAATTAGTGCCATTGTCTATCAAAATAGTATGAGGGATGCCAAATATGGTGATGATATTAGTTTTGACAAAACTAATGATTCTTTTGGGTATGACTTCCTTGAGAGGTATTTCTTCATCCCACATAGAGAAGAAATTAGTATCAGTGAGAATATACATGAACTGATTAGTCGTGGCTGGAGGATAAGGCTATATTACATTCATTCCCTATGTGGAAAATGATAACAAGTATTTATTTATGTTTAGAAACTCTAGGGGTTGATGAATGAAGATGGCATGCACTTGATAGGGATGACATTTTTTTTGAATTCAATAAAATCTTGTGTCATTGAAGGCCAAAAGTATCCAAGCCTTTGGATCTGATCGAAGAGTCTGTGCCCAGATTGGTGGGCACCACAAGATCCTAAATGGACTTCTTTCATGAAAGCTGTGGTCTCTTCTCCATCAATACATCTTAAAATAATTCCATCAAAGCCTGGCTTGTAAAGGATCTTTTGGTTTTTTGGACCATCATAAAGAGTAAAATTCACCACTCATCGTCGGATATTCTCTTTCTCATCCTTATATGGTGGAAGTATACCATTTTGAAGATATTCCATGATGGATGTTCTCCAACCCGTGGTTTGACCATAAGATTCAGAAATAGGGAAAATTTATTTAATTTCTTGTCTTATGGATTGAAAAAAAGGTTAAACCATGCGACGATGGGTTATACTAATAAATTTATCATCCTGATTTGGATCTGCCAAGGCTGTAGCTGCATTAGCCAGTGCATCTTCTTAGGCAATTTGTGATCACGGTATGTAGGAAAATGTCGGCTCTGAGGGAAATTCAGCCATTAATTCTCTGACATAATCACAGAAAGGTATTAACTCTTCCTTTCTGATAAATTATTCCCCATTGATTTGTTTGATTACCAATTATGAATCAACTTTTACCTTTAGATGATCCATTTTTACTTGAAGATCCAATTCCAAACCTGCTATGATAGCTTGATACTCTACTTCATTGTTTTTACAACCTTCCGATAATAGAAAAAAATAAGGCAATACTTCCTTTTCTGGGTAAATAAGGACTATTCCTAATCCAAACTTGTTGAGTTTAGAATTTTCTAGTCTCTTCCCTGTTGGACGTCTAGAAGCACCCTCAAAATACATTTCCCATGTTTTGGAATTATCTTTAATAGAGAAGACCTCTCCATCAAAAAGTTCAGTATTAAACAATGTATCTTTTGTGGAAGGATGCTCAGCAAGGAAATCAGCCAGAGCTTGGCCTTTTATTTCATTTTTAGGAACAAATTGGATATCAAACTATTGCAAAATAACCACCCACAGTGCTAGACGTCTTGTAAGCATAGGATGACTGATGATAAATTTGAATGTGTTATTACGAGATACCAATTGGAATTCATGATGTTGCAGGTAATGCCTCAATTTATGAATAGAAAAGATTAATTCCAAAAAGAACTTCTCAATACATAAATACCAAGTTTCAGCATCAAGCATAGTGCGACTGGGTTAATAAAGGATGTTTTCATTTCCAGTATCATTCTTTTGGGTGAGGAATACACCTAGTTGTCGCTCTAAATCTATCATGTAGAGAATGAGTGGTCTTCCATCAAGAGGTGGAATCAATATTGGTGGACTCAGGAGATATTTCTTGATTATATCAAATGATTCTTAGAAATCCTTGTTCCATTGATAAGTGACTCCTTTCTTCATTAATCTCGTGAAAGGTAAACATTTTCCAGCCAAGTTGGCGATAAAGCGCCGAATATATGCCAAGTGTCCTTGAAGTTATCTCAATTCATTCAAATTTTGAGGAGGTGAAAAACCAAGGATTGATTTTGTTTTCTCAAGATCACCTTTTATACCTTGATGGCATACAATGATGCCAAGGAATTTTCCTAAGGATACCCCAAAAGCACATTTTAAGGGGTTCATCTTCAAATTATGTTATCAAAGTTTGAAAAATATGGTTTCCAAATCATCCAAGTGATTGTAAAGTTGTTTGGATTTGACTACCAAATCATCCACATAACATTCAACAAATTTTCCTAAGAAGGGTTTCAAGATATGGTGCATGGAACGTTGGTATGTCACGCCTGTATTATTTAATCCAAAGGGCATTACCCGATAACAAAACACACCTTGAGGAGATCTAAAGGCTATAGATTCTTCATCCTCTAGTTCCATTCAAATATTATTATACCCAGAATATCCATCCATGATGGAAAGATCCTCATAGCCAGCCGTTTCATCAATTAGAAGTTCTGTAATCGGGACTGGAAAATCATCTTTAGTAAAATGTCGGTTAAGATCTCTAAAATCAATGCAGACTCTAATTTTCCCATTCTTCTTTTTCACTAGGACAATATTATCCAGCCATTTGGGATACCTAACTTCCCTAACAAATTTATCATTTATAATCTTATCAAATTAAGATTCAATTTTAGATGCATGAGTTGGGTGTGTTCTCCTTGCTGCTTGCCTGAACCCACTATATTCTTCTGGAAAACCCAAATGATGGGTGGATACATCAGGATTAAGAACTATAATTTCTATATAATTCTAATAAAATATATCTTTATTTTCTTTATAATGAAAGTATACACCTCTTTCTCCTTAGAGGTCATGGACGCACTAATTATGGCGAGGCATGGATCTTCTCCTATACCTAGATTTATTTCTCTGAGTTCATCCATGGTGGTAGAAACACCTTCTTCAAATGCTGTAGGATCATCCCCGAGATCTTCCTCTTCTTCTTCATTATGTGTTACTTCTTCTATTTCCATTTGCATGATAGATGAAAAGGAAAAACTCCCAAAGTTAGGGGAGGAATCAGTATTTGAACATATCGAAGAAGAAGCCACCATATCTGACCCTCCTGATAATGAAAGTTCATCCTGTGGTAAGGAGGGATTGATGGATTGAGAATCAACATCATGATCTTCCTCTAATATTGATACAATTTATTCTATTCTGATTAACGAATTAGAGGATCTTTTTAGTTCAACATATGGAATAAAAACATCTCCATTCAGGCTTCCATCATTTCTTGGTGCATCAATAATTTCTCCCATGTTATCAGGCTCAATTTCTATAATTGACATTATGGGAATTATTGGAAGAGTGCATATATTTGGCTTTACACTTGCAACTTGATGGATGGGTAACACATAATCTGTACACAAATTCATGAATGGATTTTCTAGAATCTTTTCTAGTCCATTTGAAGCATTAACTCTGGTTATCTCCTTGGTCATGGACTTCGTTCCTCTTGTGTGATAAAAATATACCTCAATATATTGATATTCACATGTTTTTAATGGAGCCTAATCACCATAAAATGTTCCGATTTGACCATTGAAATAGTTTTTCAGACATTGGTGGTATGATGAAGGTATGGATGCATGTTGATGCAACCAAGACCTTCCAAGAATAATATTGAAGGTTGTGTCCTGAAGAACAACCATGAAATCTAAATTAGACACAAGATCTCCAAACTGAGTTCTGAGTGTAATTTCACCCAGAGTTTCTTGTTCATTATTTTCATATCCTTGCAACATTATAGTCGAAGGAGATAATTCAGATTCAGTCAAGCCCAATCGATGAAGTGTACGAATGAGAATGAGGATGACCCTGGAGCCATTATCAATGAAGGATCATTAGATATCCATGTCATTGAACTTTCCAGATAGATATAAATGTCTGATGTGTCCATGTACCACATGGTCTTCATCTTCATCTGTAAAAGATTTGACAGCATGACATTATGCAGAATCATTCTCTATACGGTAAACTTCAGCAGCAACAACTTCAGTTTCAAATTCTTGAGGAATTAACAAGGCCTTAATGAGTGCTTCTCGAAGATCTTTTGATAGATTCAAAGCATCCAAAATTGATAACTTGGATGGTATATGGGCCAATTTTTTCAAGACAACATACTTTTGGTCCAAAGGTCTGCATTTCCCAGCATGGATATGTGTTCTTGTAGGTGATTTGGAACTTGATGCTTCTATTATAGATGTATTATGTGTTGAAACGGATGCTAGAAATATTGCTGACTTTGGGAAATTAGACTGAATACGTCTGTTAATCTGCTGAGAAGAAGATGGTGGAGCTTCTAATCGGTCCTTCGGAATAATTGTACCAGAACTAGACTTGTTTTCCATGGAAGAAAACACTTGTTCTTGTTGAGCTCGCAAAAGTTATCTTCCATGAGTTTCTGCCGCATATATGGTTTGAGCATGGGTAGAGTTAAAATGAGGGTTTATGGAATTCCCATGTCTTCCCATGTATCCTCGACCTTGGCCTCTTCCTCTAGTTCCCCAATTAGGCACAAGGAATTCAGGCTCAATAAAATTAGAATCTCCATTGGCATATGGATCTGTTAAATTTATAACATTAATGGAACCAAAGATGAATTCTTCATCTAATGAGGATTCTGCGATAGGTTATTTCGGGTTGTACCATTTGGTAGGGCGGTGCCCATGATTTTGAAATAGATGGCATGAAATCTTCTAGGGTTAAGGACAACTTTGGCCTTGATATGAGCTCGTCTTCTTTTGACTTCTTTTTATCCTTATGACCACCTTGTTTCTTTGAGGAACGAACCTTTGATGAAGATGGTTTTGTTGTGGCAGGAGTGGCGGAAGACACAATTGGTTGTTTCAACTATGTTAGAAAAATAGCATGAGTTCGGTTGATCATTTTCCTGATCATCCAATAATAATATTGTTGTACATTTTTACTTTTAACCTCTTGCATTCTCCTTCTTCCTTTGAATTGGTGGCAGTAACACCTAATACATGAGGTGATGAACTTTTCAATTTTACTTTCCTATAGTCTACCGTATTTTCTAGAGGGTCTTTGAAAACAAAGCACTCTAGAATGGGGTGTCCCAATATCTGATGAAAGGGATAATAGTTTAGATGAACTTCATCATCGACCTTATTTGGCTTCTTTGGCCATGGAAACCGAACCAAATTGTCCTCTAAGGCTGAGAGGAAGTAGCCAAAAACATTCTCATTCCTGAAAGAATAAATTTTATTCTTTAATTCCTCAAACTGTTTCCTCCTTTGATCTCTTTGATCATCTTGACGAGGTGGTTGTTGCTGATAATGCTCTGGAAGTGGAGCCCTTTGGTATAATGAGGGTCTTGAAGTAGAAGTAGGTACAGATTATTATTTGAGTGTAACTATTGCAGGTTATGCCTTTCTTATTCTCCTTCCTGGAAATGATGGAATTACACGAGTTTTATCCCTAGTCTTTATAATAGAGTCTTCTATCTACTGAACGATTGAAGTAAGGTCTCAAAACCTTCCTTTGTATTTCACAGGGATCAATGGTGTGCATAATTCATCATACAGATTTTCCAAATAGATTGGCAGCAACTCTTCTTGAGGGAGTACTAAACATAAAGAATATGTTAATCCCTTCCAGTGAGAAATGAAATCTGAAACACTTTCATTTTCCCTTTTTTCCAATTGGTAAGATCAAGAACTGTTGTTTTTGGTAATGTCGTGCTAAATTGAAGAAGGAATTTCTGATGGAGATCTTCCAACCCAGTAATTGATCATGATTGAAAACTTGTATACCAGACAAAAGCTGGTCCTTATAATGACTTCATAAAACACCTAATCTTAACTACTTCTTGTTATTGAGGAGTTCCCATCATAGGATCACAACGTGGAAAAAAATGTGTTATTTGTTGTTCCGGATATCCCGAACCGTTAAAAATTGGGAATGTGGTATTCAAAAAAAATTGGTGGGGGAGGAATTGCATCCACCCATTCAGGATAAACACTTTTTTCTGGTTGAACTGGTACATGTTGTTCCTACATATCTTCCAATAGATTCATTAATTCCTCAATTGTGTTCATAATAATTTGGGTAATATCTGGATGAGGATGATTATGTGTAGGTATTGCAACTGGAACTTGAGTCGGTGCAATAACTGGTAAGACCACTGATAGTGATATTTATATCTATCTTGGATAACCCACAAAAAAAAATCTATCAAGATGTACATGAAACTATCTTGATTGTGTACCCAATTGAGGGAATTCAATATCTACCACTGTAGTTACTACAAATCCCCTTTGCTGAGGAGATACTACGGGATTTTCAAGTTGAGGACTTTCTTGGGGATATCGTCTTGCTGGAATGTTGTTTTGAAGTAACTCCATCTTGAGCCTTTTCAACTCCTTCATTTCCTCTTCTTGTTATGAAATTCTCTCTTCAAGTGAAAGAGATTGACCTTCTCTAGTGGAAAAGTGATAAGCAATCTAACTTTTTCCTTTCCCCTTGTTGGACACCTTTCGGAGAGGGGGGAGTGGGTTATTTGATGGCATACCTAGATTCTGGGTAAGCCTTTGATTTCGGGTATGCAGACCTTCTTCATTTGCCTAAGTGTGTACCGCGTTGTGGAAAAGAAATTTATATTCTGATTCCCCTGAACCATACTTATTTTCTAGAGGATCTTCTGTAATGGTATTGATAACATTCACTGATGCAGAACGCATTCATGGCATTCTGTTAGTGTTTTTGGTAGATCGTCTCCCTTTTTGTCTTTCACGAAACTCTATTCTCCTATATGGATAATTACCTGGATCTATTTGGTAAACAGTAACATGAAAGGAATCATTTGATAGTTCTATTTTACACTTTCCTTGTGGATTCTTCACTAATCGGGAGAAAAATGACTTCCGTTGCGGAGGGAATTGTAGATGTGAAATAGCTCGTAGCCTTACAGGCTGGGGTTGATCATGTTCTTCTTCTTAAAATCATTGAACATTGTTTAATAAATTTTAAGGTTGTATTAAATGATCCCCCAAACTAGAAATCTAGGGATATTCTTGAACTACTATAGCTAAAATTTTTGCAACTACTTTTCTGATTTTGCGGATTTTGGTTCGGACATTAGCTGGATGCATCATCAGACAATTACTTAAATCACCTGTTTCAAAATATCATTGTGATATTTTGGAAATTTTCATCCTCTGACACATAACATCCTCTAAACAGCACACCTGCTCAAGATTCTTAGAGCCTTGATGTAAAAGTAGTTCAACAATTTCTTTTCTTTGGGCCTGATTTTGATGAGAACTGATTGAGGCATGTTCTTGAGTGTACATTTGATTACACACAAAACCGATTGACTTTGGCTAGCCATGGGAAATATAATTGCATGAGACCACTTTGGGCGGAATTTCCTAATTTTGGAGTGTTGTGAAATGCAATGCTCTATATCACCCCATCCTCTGATGCGAACATTATATGGGGAATCAAAAATTAATTGGTATAGCCTCTTCATAGCATTGAGACATGTGCGCTGAAGGTATTTATGTTATTTTTAAACCCTTGAATGTTGGGAAACTGAAATAGATGCCATGTCAATTTGGAACTGTAACCCTTCTATTACCTTTATATGATTTTGATATTCATCATATGGTAATATTTTAGTTTTCAAATGATGAAGATTTTTCCATAAGTTGAGGAAAATTTCATGAATGCAATCTTCTGTCATCAATTTTGGAATATCAAAATGAGAATTTGTTGATGGTTAGAACATGACTAGTGTTTCTCCTTTAGCTAATTGTTTCCCCATGTTCAACATGTCTTCATAATATTCTACTAGAGGTTTCTCCACTTGGTCTGACCAAAGTGGATGCTCTACATTAGAGGATAAATGACCCAAGGGAGGTTCTGAAAATGACCATTCCCTTAAGTTGTCTTCTTACTGAGAAAGTGTTTCACCTATCAATGACAAGGAATCAGACATGACTGGCATTGTGTTTGTAAGTGCCTCGAGATAGGAGGGCTTTCTTGTGGCTACATTTTCAATTATAGAATTGTTTTGACAATGTGAAATACTACTATAGAGAGGTATTTTGCAGCGAATTCCATCATGGGGAGGATCACCATGATGGATTACAGCAAGGGATAAATCGTCTTTCTCCTTGGTATTCTAGCCATAATGGATCTCATCCAAAGATAGACACTCTTCATTGACCGAAGTTCCATGAAGAAAGCCTTCATGATGATGTGTCCGGTGAGAAAATTCAGAATTACAACTACCACTCCCAAAATTTGGTAATGAGTGGGTAGGATCTTGAGGAGGAATAGATAAATGTCTGAGGGCTTCAAGAACTCCAGCATTAAGAGGAGCTAAATTGCAGCTTGACTCTTGATTTTCCAATGGTATTTGATGAGATTTATTCTTAGATGTTCTCTTATACTTAGCTGGGGCCACTTTCTAGGAAAAGTGGTTATCATGGGCTGGTATATGTTCATGCTTTGGATTAGTTACCGGAACAGACCGGTTACCTCCAATTGGAAATGGTGTATTTTCCCTATCTTGCTGTCCATGTGATATGGGGGAGTATGCCCCATGACCCTCCTGGACTAGAACATAGGTATGTATCTGCTCTGGGATGGAATGCCAATGTGTCATCCCATGTGTGGGGATAGATTTATATTTTTGTTCCCCTGATACAACTGAAGTAGTTGTTAAAATATCCTGACATGCTTCCAGAATATGGGAAGGGATATGATTCTTCCCTTTTACCATTGATAATATGTGTTTAGTGACTTCAGCAGCCAGAACGGGAATATACGTTCATACGTATCTAGAGTAGGTGTATTTTCCTACTCATATCCTCCTTTTCCAATCAACGGATATTGACAGTACTCATGCATAGGGGTAGAGAGTAGGGTCTTCCCCAAATTTTTAATCAGAGCTTTCCGACTGACTTCTCTGAGTGCTACCAAACGAGACTGTTGGCAGGATTGATGAACATTGGCAGGTGTATGTGCTTTTTGGATATTCTCCATCAAGTATGGTTAACAGGTTTCCTTCAATACTGGTAGACGAGACTGATGAAAGAATTAGTGATTGTAAAAAGGTGTGTGTTCTTGTTTACCAGTTGCAACCATATTAGATTGGTGGGTCTCTTTAAATGCAATCAGATGAGCCTGCTGACTGTCTGATAACTTGTTAATAGGTGTATGTTCCTGTGCATGGTACTCCACTGGGATTATCTGGTGGGATTGGTGGGATGCTATCTAACAAGACTGTTGAGCAGAAAAATTAGGACGAATGGGTGTATGTGCCCGCTCGTTGATTTCCATCAAGTTTGATCGATGAACTTCTCCGGTGGAGGTAAAGGTGGGAACCTGATTCATGTTAACCGGAAGTTGTCCATGGTGGTTCATCTTGCATGCCTAGGTCTGAGAGACTTAGGAAAAACATCCAGAGGCAACACCCCTATCATATTGGGGATACACTACCGTAGTATTTGGTGGTGATTGCTGGTGGGAGTCCCCAGGAAGGACCCCTGTATTTTTGAATTGAGGCCTTCAGTGAACTCTTGATCCACCTCCTTGTAGTATGGGAGATATTTTTCATTGTGTTCTGGGTATAAAGACCCGAAAAGGTTCGAGACGGTGGTTGGCACCATTTGCTTCCTGATCATTGGTTGTTGTTGGCCAGATGATCGAGGATTATTGTTGACCCTGAGAGCCTGCTGAGCAGTCACCAATGTCGGAATTGTATCATGATGGTGATATTACCTTATCATCACATTAGAGACCCAACGTTGAAGGTGTTGGGTTGGTGATAACGTCCTTCCCATTTATGGAGATCCATCTTGATCAGTAGTCGGGAAGTTCACAGATGTTGTCTTAGAGAAATCCATTATTTGGATTCAAGGGAATTCTATTGAAAATTGAGAACAAAAACAAGTCCTATTAAAGTGATATCTTGTCATATGGATAAATGCATGATTAATTCCTTTTTCTGGTCTTCCTTTATAAATTTTTAGGGGTCTAACATGTGGGTAACATTATTAACTTGGTTAAGGATTCACGTCGGGTTCCCCATTTTTTGTTTCGTAGTTCCTTGAAATGTGTGTTCTAGATTTAAGAATCACTATTTCTAGGTGATTTCCATTGGATTTTTTCATGGAACTGGAAACTTCCAATAGTTCTTTATCCAAATAGGACCTTATTTCCAAATGCAGACGTTCGTTATGTTTGGAACATTACAATACTTAAGAACGTCTATTGGTCGAGAGGATGGGAGGTTAGACTAATCACACCCTTTTGGGGGGAATTATTGTCTACTACGGGACTCTCTTTGTAAAATTAAATTAGTTTTTCATTAATTTTTATTAATTCACCAAGTATATCATAACTATCCCATGGAATTTACAATCACTTATTAACATGTGTAATATTTGGAATCATCATCATGCATTCAAGGTTATTCATCAATGGAAACATCTATATGCATTTGAGGTTTTCCATCAATGGTATCCTCTAATATACCGATTAGATATTCTTTTAATTCTTTTAAGGAAATGTTCTAGTCAACAAACAAGAGAGAATATATTAAAAACAAGTAAGAAAATTACAGAATTTTGAAAGAGGGAATTTTATTACAATCATTAGCAAGGAGAGGGAGGAGATCATCTGGTAACTCATCAGACCACGTAATGGGAAAGTTGATCCCCTTGTTGGCAAGACCATCTACCACCATATTAGCTTCATGGTAGGCATGTATGGAAATATATCTGATTTCCAGAAGCAAGTTCAGGCAAATATTCCAACTCACAGTAAGGGAACAAGAGAGGTGAACGTACCCATTCCAAATTTCTTGAACAATGGTGGTGGAGTCTCTTTCAATCCAGATGTTGTTCTAGCCTTTAATCATAACAAATCAGATGGAATGGATGAGAGCCAGCATCTCTGCTTCAAGGGCGGAGGTGACCCCATAGATTCTATAGAAACAACCATGGTAGTGACCTTTTTAGTCTCTAAAGATTGCTCCACAACGTGCAGGGCATGGATTTCATTTGGAAGCTCCATCTATATTGATCTTGATCCATCCAAGTAGTGGGGATTTCCATAAGACCTCAAGAAAACGTTTTTGCAAAGAAAAATGCCTCCAATTTTCAGTCGTCATAGGATCATGAAGTCACCGATCAAGTTTTCACAATTAGCTTTCTGGATCAAGGCAACATCGTTAATGGAAATCCGGATTCTCATATGGCCTGCAATGAGGTTGGTCGAGTGGTTATTGTAAATAATGGAATTAATATCATCCCAGATAATTTGTAGAAGCTCTGCCACAGTAGATAGGAAGAGGTTTTTGACTTCTGGTGAGAAATCGAACAGTACACAATACTTTAGGTGGGAAATAATGTTGTCAGATAAAGTCCACCTGCAATCAAAGATGTCAGTAATAAAATTCCACATGGAAAAATCCATAGCAGAAGATAAAAATAGATGGCTGATATCCTCTCGGTGTTGATGACAGAGATGGAATTTAGAATAGAGATGAATACCAAAAGAATGGAGACAAGTCTCAGTAGGCACACGATTGTGTACCAAGCACAAATATGATTAATCCTAGAAGGTTGAATCCAAGGTTTTATAAAAAAAATGGCCAAGCAAAGTCATGATCCAAGTTCCAAAAATAATGATTGTAAAAAAAATTGAGTTAAGAATACCATTTTGATCCAGTTCCCAAACAAGGAAGTTCTCATCATTAGAGAAAGGATAACCATCAACCACCTGCATGATAGATTTAGGTAGCTCCAACGTTCTGAATTGCATCACTTCCTTTATAGTGCAGTTAATGATATCAGTGGAAGTATTAAGAGGAATCTTGGAGATAAGAGGGGAGCACGTCCAGTCATCCATCCAAAAGCGAATGGTGGAGTCCAGGCTAACCAACCATTTAGAGTTATTCATGATGTGAACAAACAAATTTTTTAAGGAGGGCCAGAGAGAATATTGGACATAGTTTAGATTACCATTTTTTAAGCTCATATGAAATTTATTTCTAAGGAAAGCAAGGGAGTCATAGGTATTATTGATCAGTCTCCAAGTAAGCTTAGCTTGGATGGATTCACTGAACAATTTGAGATTTTTAATATCAAGGTTACCCTTCTCAAGGTGGGTGCATCAGGTCGACCAGGGGTTGGAAACAAGTTTACGCTCAATGATGCTACTCGTCCAGACAAAATTTTTGGTATACATATTGATTCTCTTGAGAAGACCAAGATTCCATTTGTAGATAATGAGGGAATAAACCAATTTAGAGATAATGGTCAATTTCACAAGGAAAATTATGCCCGCCATGAACAAGGATTTCCCTCTCCAGGAAAAGAGTTGATTAATCACCTGATCAACAACAGCATTGAAATAAATAGCTTTAGGCCTACCCCAAAAAATGGGAACTCCCAGATAAGTGAAAGGGAAAGAACCTTCATAAATGCCAAGAGATTCAATAATGTGACCTTTCTGTTAGAGGGGGAACAATTTCCCAATGAAAATAAAGGATTTATTCTAACTGATGGATTGAATCGAAACCTCTTCATAGTGGGATAAGTATTTTTTTAAGTTTAAGGACGTTCCTTTTACTTCTATTGAGGAAAAGGGTAATGTCATTGGCATAAAGAATATGGGTTAGGAAAGCTGGATTCCTGGATGCCGAGATGGGTTTAAGTTTACCTTGATGAACAAGAGAGGAGAGAAATCTACTAAGATAGTCTTCCTCAATCGCAAAGAGAATGACAGAGAGAGTATCACCTTGATGAACTCCTTTAGAGAATTTAAAATATCAGTGAGTGTTTATGCATATGTTACAACCATCAAGTATCTCTAAGCCCATGTGAGTCATCATCAGTGTGACAATCAAGTGGATGTGAAAGATTCAACAATAACACTTCACTCTTTTCCTCCTCTCCTGATGGAAGAGGGTGTGTCGACTATGGAAGAGGGCGAGGTGATGAGCCTTACCTCTGTTCTATTTACATTGGAAAAGGTTCCAATGTAAGGAAGAAGGGGTGAAGTTGAGGGGATTATACCAGGATGGATGCCCTGAAATTGGTTCTCATAGGGGAGGGAGACTTCTCTTGTACTTGCGCGGAATGGCAACTATGAAGTTTACGTTCCCTACCGGAGAACTGAGGTCACGGGTCACCTCTTTGAAAAGGGCGAGGCTGGTAACCAACCATCCTCCAAATGGAGAGCTTCCCAACATTATTTCTGGGAGAAAAGTCCATGTGACTGTGGATATAAAAACCCACAAACATCCAATGAATCTTAACCCGATTGTGAAAATAATGTGGGAAACTTCTAATTGTGGAAATACAACATCAAATTGGAGACATGCTAATGTGCCTTACCCAAAGGTCTGAGAAGTCAGGAGGTTTTGGTGGAGGCTTCAACTTAGCCTCTTTTGGATAAGGGAACCAAGGAAGGAGATACCCTTCCATGGATGGATTTTAAGAAGGGTACTTGATCTGGTCATGTAGGTACCTTGCGCAAGTATGTTGCGTAGGTACCCTACATTACCTTAACAAGCAAGTGTGGTGTGCAGATACACTGCATAGGTTGGGCGTGCAGATAAACTGTGTAGGTATGGATGAGGACAAATGAATGCAAAGAATTTCAAAAACATGCCTATCCCTTTTAATTATCCCTTCTTTTGTAGATTAGAGAACTACCTAAGTCAATTTGGGAGATCTAGGGGAAATATCTATGTAATGGGAGCTTCAGAGAGTCTTTCAACATTTTTTAGTCTGAAAATGGGGAGCCCAAATGCTCTATTTATAAGCAGGGATGAGGCCTGGCCGAAGAAATTGTGCCCATGCAGGTATTTCGTGCAGGTCCACCGCACAGGTTCTCCACGTAAGGACATCAAAAACCTTATCATGTGTATCTTGGATATGTATCTCACTCGTGAAGCTGGGCCACGTAGGCCGGTCATGATGATGGGACACATAGCTCACTCACGAAGCTGGGCCGCGTAGGCTAGTCGCGAAGCTGCTGGATGTTACTACATCGCGTAGAGATTGGGAGTATTTGTTGATGTTTCCCTTGTAATCTTTGAATATTTTTACTTTGAATATTTTTAGGTAGTTTCAATAGTGGTCATAACATTTTAGATAAACATGTTATCTATCTCTCCATAATACATCTTGAGAGTTAGATTTCTTTTTCATGCTCATTTTTTTACTAATTTTCTCCAATTTTAAAGCCTAGTTTTATGGTGACCTTATAATTTAAATATCAATATTATTAAGAAGATGTGTTATAAACCCTATTTAATATGTGGGTTTTTCAACAATAGTATTTTCAAATATAAAATTATTGATTACCAAATTTATTCATAAATTGAAAGAATACGGTTTATTTAAGGTGGGGATAATTTAACACTTCAACGTTCTAAATTAAGGAAATTGTAGTTGATAGAATGTATGTAATGAAAAAACAAGAACATAAGGGAATATAATATCAGAAGAGTTTACAATATAATTACTATTAGAAATACATTCTATATATTCTATATATTTCAATATTCACAGTGTATATTTTAGCTTGTGTCACACGCAATGAGATTCTTCGACAGCTTCTATTACAAGAAAGACCGAATCTTACTGAATAAAATTATTATTATTATTATTATTTTAGATTATCTCCAATTAGATAAATTTGAGGTTATGAATTGTATTATGTAACTTATGAAATTAGATAGTTGAATTCATTGGTTAAAAATTTACTAGAAATGAGTATTGAAACAAAATAAATATCAAGGGAATTATTTTATAAAAAAATATTTTTATACTCCAAAGGGGTTATTAGTTAATAAATTAAATTAATTACTATTTTTGTATGATATTAATTAAATATATAAAATATAGATTCAATAAAATATTTTTTAATTTTTTCCAATATATTTTATAGACATATGATAAGAATAGGCCCAATTTTATGCATAAAAATCTTTATTTTCTTAAACGTAGTTTCAAAACATTTTAATAGAGAACCTATTATGAATAAAATTTTGAAAATTTGATAAAAATTATTTTTCAAAATAAACATTATTTTTGAAAACTTAATGTTAAAATTATCTTAATGTTATTTTCCGGTATTTTTCTTTAAATCCTAAGTTTTTTACGAATCACGAGAAATACTAAACTTTATTTGAAAACTGTATTTTCATATAATTTTTTTAATGTTAAGTTATAGTTTTTGTGTTTTATAAATCATTTAGTTCAATTATACATCAAAAAATCTAATTTAGGTCGTTGGAACTAATTTCACATTGAAATTGGAAAAAATCATTCTTTTTAACATTTCCTTTTTAAAAACATTTTGTGTCGTCTAGTATACGTGTTTAATTTTCAATTAATTGAATTCACTTGTGGGATTTAAATATATAAAAATAAATTCCAAGATTTTAATATACATAAATTATAATTTCTATGAGGTTAAATTTGTTTTTTATTAATAAAATATTAGTTAAACCAATTAAATTTAATTACTGTGATTGAGAGAAAAAAAAGAATAACAAGGAAATAAACCTTAAACATATATGTCGAAATGTCCTAGTCACACGTCTAAAACCAACATTCAGGTAATATTTAGACCATTTACTCCCTTTTATATAATTGGGATAATTATTGGAGGCACATTATGTAAGGGAGACCTCTCAATAGAGTTTTCCTTTTTATATTTACAAGAATGGCACTCCTCATGCACTATAAAATGGTACTCACTCATACCAATTATTCAAAAATATTAGCCCCATTGTATCTTCAAAAATAATCCCAAATAATCCCCCAAATATACCTCCCAAAATCCTAAATGACTAAATTTTTTCATAATGTAAACTAATAAAGCCTTTTAATATAAAACAAAAGTATTACCCAAAAAATATGTAACGTTCTACCACAAGATCTTTTGATTTATTTATATTTCCACCCTTTAAATTTATATTATATATTTCTCATATATTAATCTAATTATACTAAATATAATGATATATTGTTATTATAAGGGTATTAACAACACCTACAAACACATCAGTTATATGGGATACACAATCGCCTTGTGTGTGTGTGGCGAATTATCGCCTTGCGAGCCTATGTCGTTCATTATTCTATTAACACCATTCAAGAGTAGTAATAATAATGGAATTATAGTTTATATATTATTTTTATGATATTTATTATGTATTTATAATTCTATTATTTTTATATAACTCATATCTTCTTTCAGAGCATTTTTTGGGAATATGATAACAATATTTGTGGAAGTGTTGACTACCACCTTCTCAAAGCGATGTGATTCATTCACGCTATAAATGGAATGTATTAAGGTTTGTTTTAATAATAATATATAAAATATATGAAATAAATAATATTCATAAATTATAGTATATAAGTATATCATTTACATTTTATTATTTTTATTTACAAAGTAAATGGAAACTTCATTTATTTGTACGTATGGCCTACCTTCTCCATGAACGGTGCATTTCATTTCCTCTTTCCAAATATAATGGATTATTATAAATACGTATATAATAATTAGATATTATATTTAAACCATGTTATATATATTGGATATGATGAAATC
This sequence comes from Viscum album, assembly GCA_963277665.1. Lineage (NCBI taxonomy): Eukaryota > Viridiplantae > Streptophyta > Magnoliopsida > Santalales > Viscaceae > Viscum > Viscum album. The sequence goes on along the minus strand of OY728120.1, from coordinate 686,406,533 downwards.
ATGATCAAAATAAGAAAACAGCAAAAAGAAAATCAAAACAACCTCGAAAAACATGTTAATTAACACCAGATCCAATAAAAATAATGAATAATTATTCACAAATAGGTAATAAGATATTATAAGTAGATAATATGTGATATTATAAATATGATTAAAGTCAGGGTATAAGTTAATAAATTTATTAAAACCATTACATAAGAGGCTAATTTATTTTGATCCAAAAGGAAATGCAAGGTAAGATATTTCGTCTCAATTTACATTCTGTTGAGACATACTTGTCATTATGAACCAATTCACATCCCTATGGTATCTATGCTAACCATTTTTAATTTAATATCATGATTCACTCATAAATATTAGTAATTTTTTTTAATTCAACTTTCTCATCCATTTATTTTAACCATCAAAATTACCTAGTTGTAAATTTAATCATTATAGTATCAGATTCCTTTGTGATTGTCCACATTCTCATGAGACAATCACTTCCTTATAATAATTATTATTTTAAATTATATTTATATTAAATATCAATTTTATTATTAAATGGGTATTATTATTTCCTAAATCATATAATTGTTTTCATACAATTTCCACTTTGGAAGTTAGTTGATTAATTGATGAAATATTGATAAATCAGTATGTTATACCCCATACAGATTTTTTATGACAATTAATGTGGTTCATTAGTTAAATATATTATTATATGTAAGGGAAATTAATTTTACATTCAATACACATGTATGGTATTTGATGATTAAATCCAAATGACGCATCAGAAATCTAATGAGATAACATTAGTTGGCCAAATTAGATTGGTTTTTACCCTATATGTTTTAAATAGTATAGAGGCTTGATAATGGAAGTATAGGTATCATGTTCCTAGGAAATATGAATTCCAATAATTAATAATTTAGTTTTTTTATAATACCATTGTTATTATTGTTAATGAGATTTTTTATTTGGAAATGTCTATGGATAAATTTTTCTCTCTGTTTATTGATTTAATGGAATGTGTGTTCAGTTATTTACCTTTATATATTGATTATGTCATATACAATTATTTAAAAGGAATTTGTGTTTAATAATTTACCTTCCCATATTTATTATTCATTATAAATTCATGATATCCTTCTATATACTTAAACCTATCTCATAATTCTTTATCACCATTATTGTTTTTCTTTCCCCAGATTATGATGAAAAAATATTTGAATAAGATTTTAAGTATATTGTTTATTTCATGTTTTTTATATCTTGTTTTATTTTCAATTTCAAAATGTAATATTGGTATCATTTTTGTAATCAATGTTTCCACAACTACTAAAATGATCTATCCTTTTGGATTTGATTCTTTTTAATAATGACAATGTAATAAAGTTTTGCACCAACTCTTGGTTTCTGGGATAACAACGTTATACAACTTTTATCATGGTAATTAATTTTTACCATGGTAACCATTCATATGAATAACAATTATCTTAAAAATTTACTAAATATGAACCTCATAATTCAAATTATGAAATCTATTTTTCGTGATTCATGTTTTAGATAATTTTATGAAGTTACTTTAAATATACTTGAAAAAAACTATAATAAAATATTTTTAGATAAAAAAACCTTTTTATGTATAAAAATAGATTCATAACAAAATATTTATTAATTATAAATAAAATAAAATTAATTTAATATTTTATAATAAAAATTATTTAATGTGAATTTTAAATATTATAAAAATAATTTTATGTTTTTAGTAATAAAAAATAAGAGATTATTTTTATAAAAAAAATATTTTTCACAATTTACCCAAAAATCAATATTTTAAAAAATCCAAAAAAAATCATCCAATCATAAACTTGATTAGATGATATAAAAAATTATTACCATTTTTCAAATTAATTTGACATAATATATAAATATAACTTCTAACAAAAAGTGCATAATTTAAGAAAAATAATTTATATAAAAAAGGTATATCTTTTTTGATTGATAGTTTTCATAAAATTAGTATAGTGAATAAGATATCAAAAAATATAATTTTAAATATCACACATGCATGAATTATTTTCTTAATATTATAATGGATATCATATTTTCTCCCACTTTAGAAAATTTCATCGCCACAAAATTATTCACAACTTAATCAAGTGAGGGTATTTTTTCCTCATATATTTTTTTTGGATTCCCTTGTTAATTCTTAAATCATATGAATTTTTAATAAAATGTTAACTATATTAGTCACATTATTCTAGAATTAATTATCTCTGTCTTATAGAATGTTATTATAATTTTCCACATAAGACTTATTGTCTTCTAAATAAATTACTTTAGGGATCGATACATGATATTCCTAAGGAAGGTTTTTCCATAACAAGATAATTTATACACATCAAGTAAAAGATATTAACTCGAAGGTAAGACCACTATGTATGAAATTAATCTCATTTTTTCACAAATTTCAATTTGACAAATATATCATAGAAATAATTTTCTGTTCTTTGAAAGCACATCCAACCTTTCAAATGGTATAATTTTTTTAAAATTTGATCTCCTAAATTAAATGGTAGATATTTCCATATATTATATGAATAAGTTTTAAAAAATATCTTTTCTTCCCTCATATGGTCCATATCATCATTACATTCTCAAATATATATTCTACCAATTATTTACCCAAGAACATACTTTCACAAACTACTTCCCAAATTATTGTTGATCGGAATTTCATTCCATATAATTTCTCAATATAGTTCATCTATATATTGGAATTATAAAAGTTAATATAAGAATATTTTAGTAATATATTATGTTATTTACAAATCCCCTGAAAATACAATGATCATTCTTTAATCAAATATTTTTATGTTTTAATTTTTTATTCCAATTGTCCATCGTATTGTGGATGAAAATTTACACAGATATTTAATTCAGAAACCAATGACTTCTAAAATCCTTTCCTGAGGATTTATGTAATCCTATGATCGCAATAAAATATAATATAGTGATGGACTCTATGTATTATGACTATCTCCTTTAAATAAAGTCTAAAAATATGATCAAAAGGAATAATATCTCAATTAGGAAGAAAAAGTAAAAATTTATCCATCTAATCAAAAATAAAAAAACACATGGATGCCTTAATATATCCTTGGTAACCAAACCATGTAATAAATGGATATATTCTTTCATTTCAAATTAGGATATGAAATATTCTGGGAATATTTTTCTGTTGTTTTCATTCATCATTGACAAACTCAATACTAAAACGTTTCATGTCATAATCCGGGATATTTTTCTTTATTTCCCCTTGAATAATACTCTTGGATGTCTATATACATATTTGTGCTTCTAGGATGGATAGAAAATTGAATTCTATGAGATTCTATTAAAAATTCCTTCCTAATATTGGAATCACTTAGTACACTTATCCTCTATCAAAATCTCAAAAACCCTCTTTTATAAAGTTTAAATTCTATCCAATTACCCTTATTGACCAGTTCTACCTTTTTTATACAAAACATGATGCTATTTTTTAGTATACTTAATTCTTTTAGATAAAGGGGAATAAATTGAAATTAGAACCAAATAAGATAGAGTTACTACAAGCGCAGTTTCTTGGCCAATATTCATTAAATCATTATTGAAAGGACGATGTTTTAAACTGAGAAAAGTTAATGATATATTGTCTAATCAACTCAAGGAATCAACTACATTTATTTCCTTACTAATGTGATAGTTAATAACGAAATAATAATCCTTTATCATATCCAACTATCTTAAATTCCTCAAGTTCATCTCTTTTTGAGTGAATATATACATTGATCATTTTTTGTTAGTATATATTTCACATTATTCCCCTTCTAAATGATTCCTCTATATTTTTTAAGGAAAATCCCCCAATGGAATCTCCTGATAATGAATATAGTAATTTTGCACATGTTTTTTTAACTCACACGATGCATATATAGTTACCCAATCATCATGTATCAAGATTCAACCATGAAAACATCTATAATCTATAACATAAACAAAAAATCCATTTACTAGAGAAAATGTAAATACTATTGTAATTACCAATCTTTATTCTATTGTTTAAAACATTTATCATGATATTTTAGGAACTTAGGTATAACTCCTTCTCAAGTTATCATAGTTAGTGGGATATATAATAGAGCTATGTTTCCAAAAAAACTATATATAGTAACCCAAAAACAAATAACAGATTGAATCTTACTGAAATTTGCAGGTCATGTTAACTCTTCTAGTAAAATTTCACAAGATATTATATGTACTTATTTTGAAATTAACATGATGTATTTGATGTCTTTCATAGATGTAAAACATAGTCTAAATGAACCGAAATATGATATTCTTGTATTAGATAGTCATTAAACTAAAAAATAAATATTTAAAAAATAATTATATTAAATAATTATATTATTTTTAGATGATGAAAAATTATTAATTATTTTATTACAAATAGGTACTTAATTTCATGAAAATTAATTTTATGCTTCAAAAATATGCATCCTTTAAAAAAATTATAACATTTTATAGATGGGTAATAAAATAAATATCAACCATTTTAAAGATTAAATATTTTATAATTAATATTATTTTTCAAATAATAATTTTAATGTTATCATAGGTTTAAATTTGACTTTTTTTCTTCAAATATTTATTTTTAAATAAATTGTAAAAATTGATGATGTTTATAAAAAATAGTCATTTATTTTCATGTTAGTGTGAAATTATGTTGTTAATTTCAATATAAATTTACATGTTTCTCCTTTGATTATAAATAATCATATTAATTATATACGAATAATCTCTATAAATTATTTTGGAATATGTTGGAATTTGGTCTTAAAAATAATTATTCTAAAAAATAGTTGGTATGTGAATAAAGTGTTTTTTCATAATAAATAAAATAGAACCCTATTTATTGATTCGTTATATTTAAATTTAAAATAATTTTTTTATCATATATCTAAAAATTCATTTTATTGTTTTTAAAATTAAGGGGGTGGATGTAAACTTTTTTTTTTACTTAAAGAAGCATTTTTTAAAAGGGGTTACTTTACATTATGCATGCTTATTTTAAATTAAAATTTTTGACTTATATAATTTTATTTGGTAAAATATAGTCCTAATTAATAATAGTCAAAATTAATATAATTTAATTTGTTCAAATTAATATGTTTTTCATAATTAATAGTAAAAATATAAAAATATTACTACCATTATTATGGTTTAAATAGGTTTACTGATGGTGTTGAACTAAGAGATAAGGGTTAAATCTCCACCCACATGTCACTAACCTCTTTCGTCAATATGAGGGAAGTGATTGAAATTTGTCATGACCTTACTTAATCTAGATGAAAAGGTGATAATGACCCCTAAGTCCCACCTCTAATAGGCCCCGGTGTGGTGACCATAACCAAGGGTATTTAAATCTCACAAAATCGGAGGCATTAACCTTATTATAGTAACAAAGATCAGGAGATAAGATCTAACAAACTCAAAAAAAATACAAGATATATTTATATATATAAGAATCCAAAGTCCATCCCACCTGCATATTTAAAGTAAAACTACTAGAATAATACAATTAAAAAATCCTATGTAAAAACCAAAAGAACAAAGCAAAGTAGTGATATAGAAACAGTCCCAATGCCCTAGATAATAAGGCCCTGCATGGTCCTTGTAATCTCCCTAGAAACCTAAAAACAATTTTATATACATTGGTTGAGAATACAAGTCTACTTAGTAAAAAAATCAAATGCCTCTCGTGCACAACAGAGAGAAGAATACTAATGCCCCTGTATGAAAAACATTAGAAACTCGAAATCACCTAACAAGGAATAAAATCCACCCCAACCTCACCCAGGAATGATTACTATATAATGAAAGTCATTTAAAGCAATATAATATAATCACATTAAAGATAGGTTACCCCGCACCACTTCTCACCAGTTAACTTCTCATCTCTAACAGTGAACGTCCTAATACTACCACGCTCTTCCACAATCCCCACTGTCACTACCTTCCCACACACACCTAGGACACCAACCACCTCATATTCCACCCAAAAAAACCTAGGCCACAAACCATATCTCATCCTTCCCGAAAAACATGTAGTCTTCATCCCAAAGATATGTAGGACATCATACCTCACCCGAAAACACCTGAGCCTCCCAACCACACCAAAACCTACCAAAAGAATCTTGGGCTACCATATTTCACACAATAAATAAAATACATATGGTAATAAACCTCAAGCCATTACATCCTACCTGAAGGGTCCTGGGTGGCAGAAAATTCCTAGAAGAGGGAGCAGGGAAAAGATAATAACCATACATCTATCCTCCCGCCAGGATGTTGGGAAATACACCCTCCCCCATATTAATGGGGGTGTTTGGCATATAGTTCCCAATGTAGGTGGGGTGAATATAGAAATCACAAGGAACTACAAGCATATATATTTGTACCAAACACTCTTCCCAACCTGAGGGTGTTCAAAAAATATATATGAAAAAAAACTGCCATTTCTTCTACCTCTAAATGCACAACCACATAAACAACCAAAAACCAAAATCATAACCCCCATCCAATTTATTTATCCAACAATCATTATTTATTTAACAAACCATATGTTCATTACATACCTACCTGAGAAACTAAAAAACACAACACAAGAAACAACCACACAATCATCGATAGAAAACCAGGAAAAAAAGACTATGGTAAAACAACCCACTAGACACCCCCATTTCTTAACACCCATACAACCACTACCAACATAATTATTGAAATTCATGCTACAATATTCTTCTATTCAACAAGAAAACCCCCAACACACGTTATCATAACCACACTTGTCACCCTTACAATAAAAAAATAGCACACCCAGTAACATAAATATAGAACAGCCTTAAACTAAAGCCCTGCGGCCCAACCACAATCATGATGCATCCCCACTACATAACAAGTTAATTCATTCCAAAATCAACCAATATCTCAACATGAGATTCCACTACATGACCATACCACCCCATACACACAACCTCATTCCAATCCACAACATCACCAGACTAGAATAAACACAAGGTCAAACATAAACATACACAGCTCAGAGCTATAACAAAAAAAGGAGAGTGTATTAGGATTTGATCATAACTATTATTTAATAATAATTTCATAATTTAGGGGTGATCATAGGACAATTTTAATATATTTGGATCCATTTATTGAACTAGTTATACATGAATAATGGATTGATATTTATAGTAAATTATTCACAATCTACCATAGTGCACAAACAAAGACAAACAACGACCATGATTTTCAGAAGGCTTACATCCCATACAATTCACATCATTAATCAACGATAATAGATAACACAAAATGATCATCAAGATATTCTCAAACCTTTATCATAATAGTTTGATTATCTTTTCTATCATCATATTTCACATTAATTACTTCCTCAAACGTTGGATTCAGCCATTTTTTCAAAATAGGAATCATTACACCCACCCTGAATGATACACAATTGATGGAGGGTCAAAGGAAATCCCTACATGAAACAATAAAAAATAAAAAATTCTTCCTTACACCAAAAATAGGGGTCTGCCTGTGTAGCAGGAAATACTCCAAGGAAAACTGGACCCATTGCTATAGTAGAGATTCCACTCCTCTAGGAATAACGATTATTGTCACACAAAGAGAAAATAGAAACATACAGGGAAGATAAGATCTCATCTTAAAGGATCCAAATCCTATATCAATGAAAGAAATAGTTTCGAGGGCCATTAATTTTTGATCGTGGTCAAGACAACACATCTTGTATATTTCAAAGTCCTAGGTGCATTAGGATATTAGAGATATAATTAATATCCATTGAAACTCCATTATAAATGCTCAAATAAGGTTTTATACAATATTTATGTCAAATAAAATGTATGAGGGGTGAAATAGAAAAAAATGGACAAATCTGTAAATGTCTCACCATTGGGTGATTCTCTAATAGAGAGTCATTTATTGGTGACTCGCAGATATTGAGTCACCGACATAACCCACTGACGTTAGTCACCGACATGAGTCACCAATATTGATTTACCGACGCGACCAACCGAAGATGCTTACCGATGTCACCAACAAATTCCCGACCTAATAACGCCAAACCTACCAACGCCCGACCTACAGAATACACATAATGACAGCCTAACCTACTGATACCCTAACCCACCGATGCCCTGACTCACTGATGCCCTAACATACCAATATGAAACCATATATTTGGAAAACTCTTGAAATGAATCACTAAGGCCCCCAAGAACACCCCAAACACTGGATTTTTACAAAGCAATGGATTGTAGGGTTCCAGGTCATTATAAAAAAATTTCTAATTCTTATTATTTTAATATGTTTCAAAATTTTATTATCCAAAATTAAAATCCTTGGAATTTTTCAGCCACATTCACCTAAATTTTACCTTAATCAATGACTTATTTTATGAATTTCCTTTTGTGTCCCCCCAATCAATTATAAAAGGTATCATATCCTCTCTTATTTACACCTTTTGAGGATTATATCTCAAAAAAACTACAATAAAACAATTATATATTCATTAAATTATTATTAGTTGTTATGGACTTCTCCTATGTCTAATATTTCATTGAATAATTTTTATTCTGAAGGAGGTTACTCAATGAATTGGCACAAAAGTTATCTGAGAACCATTGATATTATTTTCCCCTCTACTTCATCTAGAAATGGTGTATCCATAAAGTCATTATTAATAAAATAAATAAATATATGTGTGTGTGTTATTATGGTCATATATAATTCAGTTACAATATATTCTCTATCAATTTGGAGATTAAATTATTGCTCGTAGAAACATTTGTGTAACTACCTTAGTGTAGTGAAATGATTCATTTTCCATCGACATAATTCATGGTTGCTTATTATTTTATATTTAATTTATATAAATGATATTTTGTATTTTAATTTTTCTATAATGTAGAATTTTTATTTTAGTTTATTTAATTACATCCCTTACAATATAGAAACATTACTCATGTTTATGTACAAACTACCATCTCCAAATAGTGATGTGATTTATTTTTAATTAAATCACCATATGAGTGATTATAAATATGTATATATTAAATATATTTGATATTTATATCATAAATTATGTTATTGGGAGGAATATACGATTATCAATGTTCATGGACCCTAATTTCCAAACCAAAACATCTATGAAAATGTAGCAGTTAACTCAAAAAAATATGATGTTAATGAATGATTCTTAATTAAGAGATGATAATATGTAATATGTAAATCATGTGTGTTATTATAGGTTTGAATATGGATTTGTTAAAAATAATAATAAATTTAAATTTTCTATAAAGTATTTTAGAAAATAACAAATGTTGGATAAACATGAGGTACATGTTTTATTATACAATCTCATTTTTATGAGGATAACTTATTATTAAATCAAATATGAAGAAGTTATAAGGTCGATCTATACAAAATATTATGAATTTTATTTTTCTCTATTTATTTCATGACACTAAATTTTTTCCTTTGTATTCAACTCTTTAACTAATCGGGAGTCTAGAAGATTTTCTTATTATATGTTTTCATGGTTTATTATTGGTTTTTAATGATTCCCAAAACATATAAATTATATCATTTTTATGAAAAAAGTGACTTATTTCCAAATTTATAATTAATGATCATTTTATGTTTCTGTAATATTATTTTGTGTTATGTTCATGTCTTTATACTATTATCCTTATATTATTCTCATGTATAATTGTTAATTATTATCATATGTTTACCATTATTTAACACCTGAGCTCAACCATTCTTATGTTTCCTTTCCCAAGGTTATGAGGACTGGTTTTAAGTATGATATGGGATTTAAAGAGTAATGTAGTCAATAATCTAATATAGAATGATACAGATAACTTATATACATGTTTTTCTTTTATCTAATTTTTCAAATAAACTAAAAACATTCAGTTCTTAGATGGATCATATTTATTAATAATGCATTTTTTATTATAAGATGTAGTTTTTGTTTGTATGTAATATTCAGATCAAAATAGTTGGTATTAATGAATTGGTTTTTTTACATTTGGGAGAAATTTTGAGAAAAAAATTGGTAGAACCCTTAGAATTATCCTATGAATGATATAATTTCCTTAGTTTTTTTATAATATTAGAGTTTGGTTTTCTTATAAAATAAATCCCTATAAAAATATTAAAAAGTGGATGTAGTAGTGGCATAGGTAAAAGTATGGGTAACAATTTTATAAATGTCTAATTGGTTACTAATATGATCATCATCGATGCATATTGAGTTAGTCTGAGACTAAAACCATTGAAAAATGTTTTCAGTGGAAAAATAATGGTTAATTCAAATTTTATTTATAGGAAATTATGAATTATTTCACATCATATTGATCATGGATGAAGTAGGATAATTTTATAGTGTTATATATTGAAATGATTGTATATAGATTTATACATTCTAGGAGTCAGTTTATTGATTATATGATCGATCACTATAAATAATGATGTTTTCTGGTTACACAAACCTATTGAGCATGGTGTTGCATTTGTTGTCAATAATATTTCGATAAGGTGTCAATTGTCAATATGTATGGAAAAGTGGTGGTTGTGATGATTGAAGATGGGAAGTTGTTCCAAAATAAATGCCACTAATATTTAGAGATTCAATATTTGGAATTGGATGTAATGCTTTGTCATTGTCTACACTAATTCATATGATTGTTAAACTGGTCCTAAGTTCCAAGACTTGTATCATGGTGATACATTGTTACAACACTTGAAGAAGTCCATTAAATAATAAATTGCATGATTAAAGAAGTAAAGATCCATCCATAGTCACTAAGTGGATGAATTTTTGAATATCCATCCATTGAATCGAAATGAATGATGTTTATAAATCAGATGATTGATGTGTTGATCCTAAAAGAAGAAGACATGTGTTTAAAAGATAACACATCACTCACAAAAATGATTCCATGAATTATGCTTTAATGCATTATGAATGAAGAATCATCCATGATTGGATTAGAAGAAGGTATTGAAGATATTTGGTATTCATTATCTAAAAAGAAAGGAATGAATGATGGTGGATGAAGAAGAAGAGAAGATGAATAGACTTTTGGTATTTTTTTTAAGGAATATAATCTTGGTTATACTTTGGTTTTGACAATGTAAATTTGTTCTATACCTTTTTAAAAATATGGTCTAACTTACAAGGGTAGCCGAGAACCTCAACCTCAGGCACATGCGGAACCCAAGGGTCAACCACGCTTGAGGGAAGCCTCATGCTAGTCCCATAAGAGGTGAAGAAGTGCAGACCATGTAATGGATCAGACCTCTCCTGCTCATTCCTTTGTGAGAATATGGTGTTTGAGGTGATTTGGGAGGTCAAGGGGACTTATCCCCAACACTTTTCTAATTTTCCAGTTTAGTGAACAGTTCTAATGGTAGGCAGTTGTGAACAGTGCAACGGTAACCTTCTGTGAACAGTTTCATCGGTGACCCTTGGTGAACAGTTTCATTGGTAACCTTATATGAATAATTCCATTAGTGAATAGTTATATTGGTAACCTCTATTGGTAACATTTATTTCCATTTCCAAATTTCCAATTCTATGAACAGTTCCATCAGTGAATAGTTCTATCAGTAACCTCTTACGGTAACCTCTCATTCCTTTGCCAAATTTCAAATTCTAGGAACAATTCCATCGGTGAACAGTTCTATCGGTAACCTCTAATGGTAACCTAAATTTCCTTTTCCAAATTTTTAGTTTGTAAACAGTGTTTCCAGAATGGTGAGGTCTATCGATAACCTCTATTTCCTTTTCCAAATTTCAAGTTCGTGAACATTGTTTCCAACTTCTAACAGTTTGACCCCTTTAACGTTTCCTTTGATGTAAAATACATTTATAGCCTTATTTTAAGGACTTTAAGGCCTATTCAAAGTCCATAACTCCTATATTAATTATTTATAAGGCTTGGGATATTTTTACTTGGTCAAACCACACGGTTTAATGCGATCCAATTTTAATGGGAAATTATGTGTATCTTAAACCACCACTCCATTAAATATTCTAAAGGGATGGGATATCTTTCTCCCTTGTTCTTCCTCCCAGTTCTTGGCTATGAGACACTAGAACCTTTCATTCAATTCCGTAGGGGTTGTGAAATAAAAATTTTCTCCTAGGATTGGTTCCGATCTATTTCTGTGAAACCAAGCAGTATCAATCAATCTTCAATATAAGGTATGTTATTATCGTCATTATTTTGGGGTTTATCTTCTCCTATTTATCCATTATATATTATATTGTGTGATCTACATTCTTCTAATGGAGTTTTCTTAGGTTTCGGTTGGTGTGGTCGTACCGTGGCATCCTCAGGTGGATGTAGTTGTCGCGAGAGGATGCGATCATGAACCATTGTTGTATAAAGAATGTCAAGAACTATTTGAGGTAGGAGATTCATTGCTTCTCTTTTATTTTATGTTCAACTGTATAGTTAGGATGTTTTATCCCACTAGATCATAATGGAATTGACAAAATAAATATTTGAACCGGATAAATAAATTAATATCATTCGTATGTTATAGCCTCTTGTTTTTCTAGATAATGTGATATTTATGCCTGCTTCGTATAGCTATTTGTTCTTGATGGAAATTGGTAAAGAACGTAAACTGGAATTAATTGATAATTGTTTGGCTAAAGATAAGGACGAATATAAATGAATATAGTTCTTCTTGTTCTAATTTGATGTTAATAAAAATGGGGAAGTAGGCATGTTTAATTAATTGTGACCACTAACTATTTAGGTTTCCCAAATATAGAACCTACGAAGAATGATCGGTTAATCTATGATGGATTAAAGAACTGATTGTTTGATAGAAGATAACTCCTTGTAGGGTCCTGAGTTACCCTATTGTTTGTTAAAGGTCCAAGAGCCCAATTGTTTAAAAAAAATTCCTTCTTCTTGTGCTGTGATGTGATCCAAGATGGTTGTTCTGATATGTCGGGGCATGGAGGCCTTTTGGTTGTTGCATCAGATGACTCCTAGAGTGGCGAGATGCATCAGTTTTTTCATGTAATTGTCAGGATGACACAAGGGATGAAGGAACGGGATGGATGTGATTCTTGGATGGTTCCTCTTTCTTTTTGGATGATTACCTGTTTTAATTTTCCCCACTACCTAAGTTAGCTGGTCTTGATTACCATTATTCTGAAAGAGGTGAATATTCACAGGGTATGCCACGTGCTTTCCATGTTTATCCTCTCAAGGGAGGATGGGTCTACGCTCTTACTATAGGAGGAAAAGATTCTATGGGTAGAATATCTACTCACCATGTTGATCCCCCTTGTGTTTAGTAGCATAGAATGTTTTCTATAATGCCTGGGTATATGGGAAAGTAATTCTATAATTAAATAATTAAATAAATGATGTCAACCCATGGGGTTTGGAGCTTGCTGGGGAGCAATGCTAAGGTTGGGATTTGAAGGAAAAGTGTACTTTAGATGTGATGCTAATGAAATTTTAATGTGGAATTGTAAATGGTTAATTAATGTTTAAAAAATTAATTAACATAATGTAGAACTAATAAAAAGGGAATGAAGTAAGGAATTAAAGCTTTTAAATGGTTTTGTGCTTATAGGATACCTAGTCTCCGAGAGGCGTTAGCTACAGTTGAGTCTAAGACTAGGTTTTTTACAGAGTGTGGTAGTGAGCTATAGTATATTCTGTACTTTTTTTGTTTCTATATGCTATTTCACCCTGTCAGTAAGGGAAACTGACACCCTGGAGATTCTGAGCCCTGGGGGTGTTTTCCCCAAAATTCTGGTGGGAGGATTGATGGCTGACTACCCCCTTTGTCACCACTCTCTTCTCTTAGTAGATACTTGTGCTGGTAGGCACAGTGGTTAGTTTTCCCCATATATGTGTTTAGAGGGATGTAATGGCTTGTGTTTATTCACACACATGTATTCTGGATATATTATCCTATAGAATACTATAGGTTTAACCTGTATAGGCTCTGATGGATTCAGAATCTTTACACGGTGTATCGCTTGTGATGGCTTGAGGTATAATACTCGATGTATGATACATGTTATGCTAGCTATGGTGGATCCCGGAAACTACCTGGTTACTTTCTTACCTGGATATGGTGGTTTTGTTGCACGAGGTGCATGTTCTACTTCTTCGTCGAGGTGTCTGCGGTGAAGCCTTTTTGGAGAGATATTCTTAGGGCGTGCGACTTTGGGTCAAACTAGTAAACCAGTGTGGAATTAGTAGCGGGGTACACTTGATATTCTTTATTATATTTTATACTCTTGTATGTGTTACTTGGTGAGAGTATCCATGGTGAGGTTGGGAACTTAGTATACCAATTTAGGTGACAGGTTAGTTTCAATTTTTGTTCACTTTGCTTTAGCATTGTTTCTTTACTTTTGAATGAGAGGCTTCGGGGAAAATCATACTGAGTATATTGTTATACTCACCCTATTTCTATATAAACTTCTTTTCAGGTCACTTGTTGTAGATTGGAGATCCTGCTGTTTACTACTAGCTTGCGGTTGCAGGAGCTGTTCGGGCTTGTGGTTGCTGCTGTTTTTTTACTCTCTTTTGTGTACTTATAATTTTTCTCCTTCAAGTTTTAGTACTTTTTCATGAGACTACATATGTTAAATTTGGTTTTCTTTTATATTTCAGTTCTGAGTTGGAGTTGGTTGGTGTCTATCTTATCTGTCTCTTCCTCATGATGCCTCCCATTTGTGTGTTTACAATACCCTTGGTGCTAGTCGCCAACCCGAGGCCTACTGGAGGTGGGACTCGGGGGTCATTATCTCCCTTCTCACATTTCTGGCCCAGAAGGGGTACACTTTGAGGGGAGGGGGTCATGGAGGAGTGGAATCATAGGTCTAGTTAAGGGATAGGATGGATTTTGGAGTTAGACACAGGTGAGGTTGCATGGGTTGGTAGGGAAACAGTGTCATTCATGTTTATCAACTGATGTAAACACTAGAGACCGGTTGAGACATAGGCGTTTAGGGACCCCTATGATCTGATGTACGAACCATTAAGTTTGCAATGTCTACTAAATGAGGTGATACTAGTTTCAGGGTAGAGACCTAGGAAAGGATCATGCATCATTCCTCTTTTTGCCTGTGTTTGAATGGGTAGACCTTGGGATAGGTTAATATGTAATAAATAAAAGAAAGAAATTAATTGATTAATGTTGATTTTTCCATATTCTAGGTTTCGGAGCCCTAATTGTTTGTTATTTTATAGGTATGGCTCCTAGTAGACGTCCTTGTCAAAATTTCATAGAAGATGTCTAGAAATCTATTCTGGAAGATCATCGTAGGGTAGAGGTTGACAATAATGACACTTGGAGGAAGACACTTCGAGATTTTTAGTTCCAGAGTCTGTAGAAATACAAGGTCTCCATTTCAGATGCAGTCACGATAGACTGGTTAGAGGAGGTCAAGATCATATTCAGTTCCATACAAGCTCGGAAGGATATTTGGGTGTCTTTGGTTGTGATGATGCTGCATGGAGCAGCGATGCATTGGTTGTTCTTGTTCCTCAAGGATCGTGAGGAGTCAACGATCTCATGGGAGGAGTTCCGAGACATGTTGAGGGTCAAGTTTCTTTCTTCGACTATGAAGGTGTCCAATCATTAGGATCTTATTACACATCGACAGGGGATCTCCAGTGTGCAAGAGTTTGGAATCCGTTTCAAGAACCTTTTACAATATGCTTCGAACCTGTTGCCAGATGAGGAGGCCAGGACGAGGCATTTTGAAGAGGCTTTCCATCCAAAGATCCAGCATCAGGTCACCATGAAGACATGTCTTGAGGTGGTGGAAAGGGTAGAGTTCGTTGAGAGGATTTCTTCCAGAACTGTATCATCATGAGAGGGGAGTCGTCATGATTCCTCACGAAGTCGAGCTATGGTGTAAGGTTCCCGGTTTTCAGGACAGAAGAGTTTCTGTTCAGCCAGGGGTAGGTCCCAGCCCTTAACATCTTGTTTCTCAAGGGTAAGTAGCTCTCGAGCCTATTCCAAAGGATCAAGCACTTGTTTTTATTTTGGTGGTTGAGGTCATCAGCAGTGAGAGTGCCCGACCTTTCAGAGCAGTCATCGTCCACCAGGTTTTCCGCTCCAGGTTCCACTTTTGAAGTAGTTCCAGCCGAGGTAGAAATAGCAGGTTCCACTAGCTATATATGAGCATAGGGTAGATGAGGAATACAGAGGACGGCCTCATGATGCTCCCCGTCCTCAGAGAGTAGAGCATGGTCGTGTTGGTGGTCGTCATCAAGGACAGAGAGGTCGTGGACGTGGTCGGGGTCATCTTCATGATTTAGCATTGACAATGCCAGACGAGCCAGACGTCGTTCGAGGTACCCTATTCTTGTTTTCTACCTTGTTGTATGCCTTTTTTGATTTAGGAGCGAGGCACTAATTCATATCACCTACTATTTTCCATTCTTTGGGACTTTAGGTATAAAGGCTTCCAGTTCCCTTGGTGTTGACTATGCTAGTTGGAGGTTGAGCTGACTTGTTTGAAGTATATAGAAATTATGAGCTAGTGTTAGGGTATAACCACTCTTTGGGAGATTTCCTATGTTTACGAATAAAACCATATGATTTCATCCTCAGCATGGATTGGTTGTATTTGTTGTAGGCAGTCATGGATTGCTTCCGTAAGAAGGTCATTTTCTTTGTTGCGGATGGATAGACGATGGTGTTTGTTGGAGAGCGAGATCCTAAAATGGGTCATAAGTGCGTTTCGTCCCTATCATCCATGATGGATGAGATAATTTTGAGTTATTCAGAGGTTCAGTAGTTGGTGTTTCCTATGGTCAAAGAAGAGTACACTGATGTCTTTCCAGAAGAGGTTGCAGCATTACTCCCTCGACAAGATATCGAGTTTGGGATCGAGCTACAACCAGGAGCATATCCTATCTCTATTTCTCCATATAATATGGCCCCTTCAGAGTTACATTAGCTACGTATATAGCTTGATGGTCTGTTACAGTGTGGTTTTTTTCTTCCAAGTGTGTCACCGTGGGGTGCATCAGTTTTGTTTGTGAAGAAGGCTGATGGAAGTTTTCGGTTGTGTGTCAATTATCGTCGTTTAAACAAAGTGACAATAATGAATCGCTATCCTATTCTATATATTGATGATTTATTTGATCAACTGAAGGGTGAAATTTGGTTCTCAAAGATCTACGTGTGGTTAGGATATCATCAGGTGCATGTGAAGGATGAGGATATCCTGAATACTTTTTTCTATTGTCATCATGGGAATTATGAGTTCGTTGTAATGTTGTTATGGGTAACGAATGCTTCAGATGTGTTCATGGGATTGATGAATGTAGTGTTCCGTGAGTTCCTGGAAATATTTGTGGTGGTTTTCATCGACGAAATCCTTGTTTAATCCACATCTGAGGAGGAACATGCAGAGCATCTACATGATGTTTTGGGAGTTCTTCGTCAACATCAATTGTTTTGGAAGTAGCCGAAGTGTGAGTTCTGGGTTTGGGAAGTCCGTTTCTTTGGGAATGTTGTGTCCCAGTAGGGATTAGTTGTGGATCCATCAAAGATAGAAGCAGTTGTGTCTTGGGAATCCCCCAAGACATTGTTGGAGTTTAGAAGTTTCCTTGGTCTCGTAGGCTACTACATGAGGTTCGTAGAAGATTTCTCATGAGTTGTGACTCTTATGACCGCTTTGACTAGGAATTATCAGGCATTCATATGGACTGATCAATATCATGCAGTGTTCAAGTATCTAAAGGAGAAGTTTTTAAGTCCTCTAATTCTTTGCCTTCCAGCTAAGGGAGTTTAGTTTGATGTTTTCTATGATGCTTTGCATCTGGGGTTGGGCTATGTTCTGATGCAGAAAAGATCAATTTTTTCTTATGGGTCTCGGTAGTTATGTCTCCATGAACATTACTATTCCACTCATGATCTTGATTTGGCATCCGTGGTGTTTTCTCTGATTTTGTGGAGACATTACCTCATTAGTGATCATTTTGTGGTTTTCACTGATCATAAGAGTTTGAGGTATATTTTCTCCCAGCATGACTTGAACTTACGACAACGTCGGTGGATAGAGTTCTTACAGGAATACGAATTCAAAATATTGTATACAACTAGAAAGGGGAATGTTGTAGCTGATGTGATGGGTCGGAAGTCAAGTAGTGATGCAGTGCGTGAATCTGGTGACTCCTGGAGAGTAATGGAAAAATTGTCAGCATTACATCTTGATATGGGAGAAGTTGGGGGCATAGGTTTTCTCTTTCCGATGATGGTGTAGTCATCTCTCGTGGCGCAAGTGGAAGATTCCAAATTGGGTGATTTTGAGGTGGAGGTGTGGAGAGACTGAGTTGTTTGTGCGGAGGCCCCTAATAGATGGTCGGAGGATGAATAACACCAAGTGTTATATCACAGAAGGATTTTTGTTCCCTTTATGATGTGAAATATGGTTCTAAAAGAGTTTCATAGTTCGCCTTTATCAGTACATCCTGGCATGAAAAAGATGTACCGAGCCTTGAGGAGCCAATTTTAGTGTCTTGGGATGAAGCGTGCGGTTGAGGAGTTTGTGTCTCGATGTTTGGACTTCCAGAAGGTGAAGGATAAACACCATGTTTCTGGTGGTCTTCTACAGCCATTATAGATTCCTCAGTGGAGGTGGGAGGACATATCAATGGACTTTGTTACTGGTTTACCTCGAGCTTCGGGAGTTCATGATGCTTTTTGGGTGTTAGTGGATCACTTAACAAAATCCTTCCACTTTATAGCAATCAAGGAGTCGAGCTTAGTGGAATTTTTGTTGAGGCAGTATCTGGAAGGGGTGGTGAGACTTCATAGAGTCCTAGGGACGATCATTTCTGACCGAGATCCTCATTTTACTTCTAGGGTGTGAAGATTTCTCCAGCATGCTTTCGGTTCTCAATTATGCCTTAGCACTACTCTTTATCCTCAAACGGATGGTCAGATAGAGCGAACCATCTAGACTCTTGAAGATATGTTACGCTCTTATGTTCTTGATTTTGGAGTTTCGTAGATGAGTCACTTACCCTTGGTGGAGTTCGCATACAATAATAGTTTTCACTACACCATTGGTATGGCGCGATTTGAAGCCTTTTATGGATGACCTTGTTGTTCTCCGTTGTGCTGGAGTGGGGTTGGAGAGTCAGTAAATCTCGAACCCGAACTAGCGAAGAATACAATAGAGATGGTCCATGTGATTCATGAGAGAATGAAGAGAGCACAAGATCCTCATAAATCATATGTCGATCAAAGGAGGAGGCCCTTAGAGTTTGATGTTGGGGACCACGTGTTTTTAAAGGTGACTCCCTATTGTGGGCAGTGAAGGTTTGGTCGTGGAAGTAAGTTTTCCCCCCGGTTTGTTGGGAATTTCGAGGTGTTAACTCATGTTGGAGCTGTGGAATATCGAGTTTCACTTCCCCCTATAGATGAGTCAGATACCTGATGTTTTCCATGTATCACAATTCCATTGTTATCTTCATGATGACTCTCACATCATCGATTAGGGAGAGATCGATGCTGATGATGATGCTACCTTTGAGGAGGGACCTGTGGAGATCCAAGACCTCAAGGAGAAGGTGTTATGTGGGCGTTCTATAACCTTGGTTCATGTGTCATGGAAACACGGTGGCATGGAGGAAAGTATTTGGGATTTTGAGTCACATATACGTGCTCAGTACCCAGAGTTGTTTCATGTTTAACTATTTTCATGTATCGATGTAGCCTTTGTGGTTATAATTCTTTCATGTTTATGAGATGCCTTCCTTTTGTTTCTTTTGTGGCTTTCTCTCTTTTGAGAGGTATCTCGATCTTTTGTTGTTCGAACCTCATTTCATTTTCACTTTAGGTGGGTTTTGAATTCTCTTGGATGAAAATGATTTGAGAGGTATCCGATGTAATAGCCTGGACCTCTCCGGATCATTCATTTGTGAAAATATGGTGTTTGAGGTGATTCAAGAGGTCAAGGGGACTTATCCCTAATACTTTTCCAATTTTCCAGTTCGGTGAATAGTTCTAACGGTAGACTATTGAGAACAGTTCAACAGTAATCTTCTGTGAAAAGTGCATCAGTGACCTTAGGTGAAAAGTGTCATTGGTAACCTTCTGTGAACAGTGTCATCAGTGACCCTTGGTGAACAGTGTCATCGGTAACCTTCTATGAACAGTTCCATCAGTGAACCGTTCTATCGGTAACCTCTAACGGTAACCTCTCTTTCCATTACCATATTTCCTATTCTATAAATAGTTCCATCGGTGAACAATTCTATCAGTAACCTCTTACGGTAACCTCTCTTTCCTTTTCCAAATTCCCAATTCTATGAATAGTTCCATTGATGAACAGTTCTATCGGTAACCTCTAAAGGTAACATCTACTTCCATTGCCAAATTTTGAGTTCGTGAACAGTGTTTCCATCTTCCTACAGTTTCACCCCATTAATGTTTCCTTTGTCCTAAAATAAATTTAAAGCTTTATTTTAAGGACTTTAAGGCCGATTAAATGGCTATAACTCCTATATCAATTATTCATAAGGCTAGGGATGTTTTTACTTGGTCAAACTGCGTAGTTTAATGCGGTCCAATTTTGAGGGGAAACTAAATGTATCATAAACCATCACTCCATTAAATCTTCTAAAGGGATGATATATCTTTCTCCCTAATTCTTCCCCCATGTTCTCGGCAATGATACGCTAGAACATTTCATTCTATTCCATAGGGTTTGTGCAATCAAACTTTCCTCCTAGGATTGGTTCTACTCTATTTATGTGCAACCAAGTAGTATCGATCAATATTCAATATAAGGTATGTTTTTATCATCATTATTTTGGGGTTCATCTTCTCTTGTTTCTCCTTTCCATATTATAGCATGTGATCTCCATGCTTCTAATGGAGTTTTCTTGGGTTTTGGTTGGTGTGTTCATACTGTGGCATCCTCGGGTGGATGTAGTTGTTGTGAGAGGAGGCGATCATGAACCGTTGTGGTATAAATAACATTAAGAACCATTTCAGGTAGGGGATTCATTGCTTCTATTTTATTTTATGTGAAACTATATAGTTAGCATGTTTTATCCTACTGGATAAAAATGGAATTGACATAATAAATATTTGAGTTGGATAAAAAAATTGATATCTGTTGTATGTTATTGCCTCTTATTTTTCTATATAGTGTGATATCTATGCTCTCTTTGAATAGTTGTTCATTCTTGATGGAAATTGGTAAAGAATGTAAACTGGAATTAATTGATAATGGCTTGGATAAATATAAGGATTCATGTAAATTAATCTAATTATTCATGTTGTAATTTGATGTTAATCAAAATGGTGCAGTAAGAATGCTTAATTATTTGTCACAGCTTACTATTTAGGTTTCCCGAATATGGAACCTACAAATAATAATTATCTAATCTAATATGGATTAAAGAACCGGTTGTTTCATAAAATATAATTCATTGTAGGGTCCTGAGTTACCCAATTGTTTGTTAAAGGGACAAGATCCTAATTGTTAAAATTTTTGTTTTCCTGCCGCTTGTGTTGTGTTGTGATCTTGGAATACTGTTGTGATATGTGGGGCAATGGAGGCCTTTTGGTTATGGTATCAGATGATGCCTAGAGTGGTGATATACATCAGTTTATGCCTGTGGGTGTTGGGGAGGACACTAGGGATGATGGAAAGGGATGGATGTAATTGTTGGATTCTTGCTCTTTCATTTTGTTTGATTGCCTTTTTTACTTTTCCCCACCACCTAAGGTAGCTGGTCTTGCTTACCCTTCTTCTAAAAGAGTTAAAGAGGCACGGGGTATGCAATGTGCTTTCCGTGTTTATCCTCTCAAGGGAGGATGGGTCTATACTCTTTCTATAGGCGGTAAAGATTTGACGGGTACTACATCTACTCACCGTGTTGATTCCGCTTGTCCTTAGTTGCATAGAATGTTTTTCTAGAATTCCTGGGAATATGTAAAAGTAATGTTGTAAATAAATAATTGAATAAATGATGTTAACCCATGGGGTTTGGATATTTTGGGGGCATAATGTTGAGGTTGTGATTTGAAGGAACATTGTACTTTGGCTGTGATGCTAATGAAATTTTAATGTTGAATTGTAAATGGTTAATTAATGTTTAAATAATTAATTAACATAAAGTGGAACTGATAAAAATGGAAAGAAGTAAGGTGGTAAATCTTTTTAAATGGTTGTGTGTTTATAGGATACCTAGTCTTAGAAGTGGTATTTGGGAGTCAGAGAGACGTTATCTGCGGTTCAGTCTAAGACTGGGTTATGCCCATAGAGTGGTTGTGAGCTATAGTATATTCTGTTCTTTTTGTGTTTCTATACGCTACTCCACCCTGTCAGTATGTGAAACTAACACTTCGGGGATTCTGAGCCCTAGGGGGTGTTTTCCCCAACATTCTGGTGGGAGGATGGATGGCTGAATACCCCCTTTGGCCCTGCTCTCTTCTCTTGGTAGATACTTGTGCTGGTAGGCACAGTGGTTAGTTTTCCCCATATATGTTTATAGAGGGTTGTAATTGCTTGTGGTTATTCACACACATATATTCTGGATATAGTATCCTATTGACTACAATAGGTGTAACATGTATAGGCTATCATGGCTTGAGGATACTTACTCGGTGTGTAGCCTGAAATGGATTGAGGTATAATACCTGACATATGATACACATTATATGAGATATGGTGGCTCCCAGAAACTACTTGGTTACTTTCTTGCATGGATGTGGTGGTTTTGTTGCACGAGGTTTATGTTGTTGTGATTTGCCCAGGTGTATGCGGGCAAGCCTTTTTGGAGAGAGATGCTTAGGATGTACGACGTTGGGGAAAAGTGGAAAACCAGTGGGGAATAAGTAGTGGGGTACCCTTTATATTCTTTATTATATTATATACGCTTGTATGCATTAATTGGAGAGAGTATCCATGGTGAGGTTGGGAACTTAGTATACCAGTTTAGGTGACGAGTTAGTTTCACTTGTTGTTCACTGTGCTTTACCATGCTTTCTTTACTTTTGCATGAGAGGCTTTAGGGAGGATCCTACTGAGTATACTGTTATACTCACCCTATGTCTATATAAACTTCTTTTTAGGTCACTTGTCACAGGTTGGAGATCTGAATGGTTACTACTAGCTTGCGGTTGCAGGAGCTGTTCGTGCTTTGGGTTGCTGTAGTTTTTTTACTCTCTATTGGGTAATTTCAGTTTTTCCCAATATAGTTATAGTGATTTTGCATGAAATTAAAAATGTGAACTTGTGTTTTCTTTTATATTTCATTTATGAGTTTTATTTGGTTGGTTTCTATATCATCTCTCTCCTCTGGATGTGTTCTCTTAGAGGGTAATGCCTCTTATTTGTGTGTTTACTATACTCTCGGTGCTAGTCGCCAACTCGAGGCCTACTGAAGGGGGGAATCTGGGGGACATTATATCCCTTCTCACATTTCCACCATAGGAGGGGTACACTTTGTGAGGAGGAGGTCGTGATAGTCCATGTATAGTCTCACAGGAGCATGCACGTTGGTCAACCCGTGTGGCGGTTGAGTATGCATAGTGGGTGCCAGGAGTGCGCCTGAAGAAGTAAGAGGGGGTGCAGAAGCGCACCTGTAGGAAGAACCGGTGTGGGGTGACACCAGAGGGGGGAAAGGAGTAATATAGAACTAAGGATATATGCCTTTATTGATATACCGCTCCTCACATACATCACTGTTTCGAGGTGGGGCAGAAATACAAACCAAGGAATAAATCTGTGGCATTGATCTCATTCCAGAATAGCACTCCATCGTCTGATCAATCACAGGATTGATCATGTGTATCCGGGCCATCAATCTGATCTCCGTACTTTGGGATTAAATCAAGACCATTGGATACCCACCACCAAGGTCTGTAGGATCGAAATAGAATATGATATGCTCAATATACAAGAGGGGGGGTGAATTGTATACTTTAAAAATTCCTTAGGAACCTTTAAAGTTAGTTATGAATAACTAGAGTTTCCTTAAGAAAAGGAAAGAACTAAGTTTAACAAAGTTAAACTAAGTAAATTCACAACACCTCTAACACCGAACTAAACTTGGAAAGAGATTCCAAAAGTAGGTTCCGGAAATATGGTTCCGGAATTTGAAACTTAACAAAAGTTACAATATAAGATTCTACCTTAAAGCGTATAGAATCTGAATGAATCAGAGTAAGTAAGGAAGTATAAGAATGTTATACTTTCCTTAAGATACAAATTACAGCGGAATAGAAACGAGTAGTAAAACTACTAGTAACAAGATAATAGTCTTTTAACCCAAAGAGAAGGGTATCCAACAACCTTGGATAAAGGTCCCTTGATTTATACTTTCAAGCAAGTCTGTCTTACCCACACCAGGGTAAGCCCTCGATACGAAGATCGGTGTCTCTGTCTTGCTATCCCCGCAAGCCCTCAACTTCAAGGTAGTTGGCAACCTCTGTCTTTCTCAGCAAGAAAGCCCTCGATCTTTAAGGTAGTCGGCACCTCTGTCTTCCTATCCCCGGAAGCCCTCGAATGTAATCACCAACATTCGGAGTCGCACGAAGCTTTGAGAGTTAATAAGAGACTCTCTCTCTAGAAATCACTTCAACAGCATGTATGCACAAAGTCCAAATGTTCATCCATCCGTTGTGAGCTTTTTCAAATGAGCTCCTATTTATAGGTGAGGTCGGCTCCTTCTCCAACGGTCATATTTCCCTTAAAGTTAGGAGGGACCTGTACACGTGTCACTTAGACAACGGTTAGTTTGTAACAAAATGGACGACATCGTTTTATAACAAAGTAAGTGTAACAGAATGCACGACATCGTTTTAAACTCTAACATAAAAGTTCGGAATAGAAATTTCGGAGTGAAAGTTCGGAGTGAACAAATTCAGAGTGTATAAAACAATGATATCCAGATTCTGTTTAATGAGTGATTTCGGAATGAGAATTCGGAATAGGAATTCGGAATAGGAATTCGTCATCAGAAATCGTAATGAGAATTCGGAATGAGATTTCTTCATTAGAATTCGTAATGAGAATTCTTCTTCAGAATTCGTATCCTGAATCTGGAATAGAACTTAGTCAGAATTCATAACCGGAATTCGGAGTGAAACTTCCTTATAGTTCTTGTCCAGAATCCGAACCCTAAAACAGAATGCTTTTTATCAGTTTTAATGATTCCGAGAAAGTGAATCCGAATCTTCATACTTAAGAAAAATATTAATGAAAATATGATAAGGATAATTTTTCTTATAAAAGCGATTTTCCTTAAGAAAGCATTTTTCCTTATAAAAGCGATTTTCCTTAAAGATAAGGTGTTTGTGATTTTCAAAACAAGAAGGAATGGAAAAGTCATAAGGAAAACCTTATTGACTCAACAATCTCCCCCTTTTTGGAAAGCACAAACATCCTTACGAAAAAGCTATTCTAAGAAGAAAGAAACATATTAAAGCTTATCTCCCTTGGTTTAAGAATATAGATGAATACGACTAACTCCCCCTTAGGCTTTGAATCTCTAAGGATCGTATTCATATTTCCGGAGTGATATTTCTTTAAAAAAAACTCCCCCTTAAACAAACTCTTATTAGAGTTCTATCTCCTTGGGTATTTTTCTTTCTCCCCCTTTGATAAGCACTTATTAAATTTCCTCTTTTTCTTAAGGATCTTTTCCTTCTCCCCCTTTGTGATTTTCAAAAAGAATTTCGAGGGAATGGAAAAAAAAATAACAAAGTACCTGAAAGAATTAGTAACAACAACAAAACAGAACAACAAGCACGATTCTCATTAAATTTGAAATGTCAGCAACAAAAACAGATTACAACAAAAAGATCGGATTGGTCATTTGGGA
This sequence comes from Viscum album, assembly GCA_963277665.1. Classification (NCBI taxonomy): domain Eukaryota; kingdom Viridiplantae; phylum Streptophyta; class Magnoliopsida; order Santalales; family Viscaceae; genus Viscum; species Viscum album. Next base: position 686,380,554 of record OY728120.1, on the reverse strand, counting down.
TCTTTCTCTTTCGACATCAGCCCCTTGAGAATAGTCTTGATCTTCTTGAGATCCTTATGATCTTCCTCTGCTTGCTTTTCTAAGACAACTATTCTTGCTGATTGAGCTTGAATGATTTCTTCCTGAGCCTTCAACTTTTCTTCCTGAGCTTCCATTTTCTCTTCCTGAGACTTTATCCTTTCTAGAAAATTGATCCGATGATCCCTTTCAAATTTCCAACTTTGATTAACAGAGTTGAGCTTTCCATTCAGATCTCTTACTTCCTGACTCCGAATGTTCTTTTCCTCTGCCAATTTCTCATCGAAAGATGCAGTCATCTCATGAAACTTCTTGTCCTCGGTTTGAAATGCATCCTTGACATTCTCCTGAAACTCATCCAGCAGCCTCATCTCTTCCACATTCTTCTTCGACCAGCTAGTCATCCTTTTGCAAGATCTTTTATGAGCTTCATAACCAATAAAGAAATTTTTGAACTGGGCTTCTATCTCAACACACTTATCCATTACCATGGATACGGAATCGGTTTTCTGATTCAGCGTATGTTGGAGCATCTGGCACCGAGAGTCAATACTGGAGAAGGTCGGAATGGTTCCTACCAACTTCTTCAAGGATTGAACAACAAAATCGTGCCCCAACGAAGATGATTCCGAATCTGACATCTTGCTAGGAGAATTTTCTTCTTCAATAAGCTCCAACTTCCTCTTTGAAGAACTACCAGCTTCCTTCCTCATACTCTTTTCTGAACTCGGGGTATCAGCAATAACTTGTTTCCCCTTATCTTTTTCCAGAATAGAAACCTGTTCCGGAGATTTCTTCTCACTGTCAGAAACTTGAACAACCAAATCTTCCTCATCAACAACTTCTATATTTTCTTTCTGAGCAGCATCAAGTAATAATTGTTCTTCTTTTCCATGATAAGAAACTTCTTCCTCTCCTTCCTTTCCTTCTATTTCTGGAGTAACTAGTTTTGAAGATTCGGCTTCAGAAGTTCGGAGCGACAGGTGTTCCGAAGGAGTTCCCTTATATTCATCTACTTGTTTGAGCACATCTCCTGTCTCGCCACTTCCTTCAGCAACCTCTTCAGCTTGTTCCACTTGTTCAACTTCGTCAGCATTCTTAGCAGCAGCCTCTTTCGGATCATCGAGATTTCTTCCTGGAGTCTTAGGTAGAGAGTCCAAAGAAAAAGTTCTCGGAACGGGAATGGTTGCTGAAACCATTTCATTAAACTTCAACAAGGCTTGCACAGCCTCAGCTTCTGACAACTTCTTCTTCAGCTTCTTTTCCTTAGCATGCTTCTCGAGCTCATCAGCAGCCTTTTCTTTCCGAGCCTTAGCCTCTGCGGGATCCAATCCGAACTGCGGATCTCCTTCCTTCCTCTTTTCCTTGTCAGCTCTCCACTTCGCTGCAACCTCATCAGTATATGTCTTCTTCTTCTTAGGCTTAGGAGGTGCGGAATGGACTTCCTTAGACTTAGGTTCCTGAGCTTCACCTACCACTTCTTTCAGCTTCCTCTTCCTTACCGGCTTAGGCGATTCCGGATCAGCCACTTTCGGAGTCACTTCTTCTTGAGGCGGTAGATCGATAAATTTTCCAGACTTCTTGTCAAATGCTATATTCATCCTTTTAAGAGTTGCATCACTGAGCAACATGATCTTGCAAACTTTCGGTTTAGAACTGCAAGCAACCTTGAAGGACTCAAGGCACCGAACTATCAGCTTCGACAAAATTGCCGGGTACATTACTATCTGAGCTCTCAGATTCCCTTTCTTTAAATTCTCAAGATTAAGAAGGATATGCTTCATCAGGTTGAACTTCCTTAGATTTATCAAGAAATCTAAGATGTATATCTCACTCTTCTTCAAGCTGTCCTTGTCTCCTTTTCTCGGTACAATAAGCCCTTGCACCCATAACTCCAGAATCCGGAAGTTTGTAGAAAGGGTTGCAATTTTCGAAGCCTTATCATCATCCAGTCCGAGAATTTCTAAGGCTTTCTCCTTGTTGAAACTACCCAAGGAGTCTGGCAGAACATGCGAGATAAACTCAGCTTCCCCTTCATAATTCAACCCTACCAAGCTTGCAGCCTTGGTGTAAGATAGCTTGTAAGTCTTGCCATACGATTTGAAGGAAAATTTTTCTCTATTGTCTTCCACAAAGAAAGCAACCGACTCATAAAACTCAACAAGCAAGTCTGGGTAAACTTCATCTTGGTTTCCGGTTTTTGATATCGCAACATCTTCCCAGCCATTGAGCTTGATATTCTTTGATATAATAGAATCATAGTTGCTGAAGAAATTTGGATGGACTAACCGTTCTCTGTAGACTAACCACTGAGAAATGGGCTTGGTTGAAGACATCTCTTGAGAAGCTAACTCTGCAGACATTCGGATTAGAAGTCTCTGAGAAATTCGGAACTGAGAAGACTGAAGTTCGGAACTGGAAAACTGTAGTTCGGAACAGCCTTAAATCAGAGAGACAGAGCTTCAGCACGCAAGAGCTTGAGATCGATGTGGGACAAGAAAATAGGGTCCCCTTTATATAGGCTTTGGGATGACGGTTCAACTTCCTCGGTTGATCTAACGGTTTAGAATGATCTGAGATCAGATCTGACGGTTGAGAGGTTGAATCCGATCTTTTTGAGGTTTTATTAAAACAGAATTCAAGAAATTCAAAAAAAAAACCGAAAACAAACTATAAGAAAATGCCAGCAAGTAAAATATGATTACGAAAACTTCAGTAAGGAAGTCATACCTTTCGGATTAGCTTAGGAAAGTTATTCGTAATGGGTAATGTAAAGATGACTACGAAAAAACTCAATACAAAAAACCTAATACGAAAACCTTCATAAAAAAAACTTGTTATGGAAGATTCAAAACGAAAGTTTTTCCATTATGAAAATACCAGTACGAAAATTTTCCATTCCGGAAATTTTCAATACGAATACTTTTATTCCAGAAGTATTTTGTATGGAAATATCCATTCTGGAAAATTGTAGTTCCGGAAGTTCCATTCCGGAAAGTTTCGTTCCGAAAATTTTGAAAACAAATTTTGAAAAACTTTGTTAAATAAACAAACAAATGTACTCCCCCTATGAAAAGGAGTTTATTACTGTGAGGAGATTTTTCCAACAGAAAATTAATTAAGGAAGATTACCTTACGGTTATCATTCCTAACTTCTGTTTAATATATTCAAATCTATCAGAAGGTAAAGATTTTGTGAAAATATCAGCAAGTTGATCTTGCGTTCCGATAAACTGAAGAATAATATCTCCTTTAAGTGTGTGATCCCTAAGAAAGTGATGCCTAATATCTATGTGTTTTGCACGGGAGTGATGTGCAGGGTTTTTACTTAGGGAAATGGCACTTGTGTTATCACACAAAATTTGAGTTTTAGTAAAACTCAAGCCATAGTCTGTGAGTGTGTGTTGCATCCACAACACTTGTGCACAACAACTTCCAGCTGCTACATATTCAACTTCAGCAGTGGAGAGTGCAACAGAATGTTGCTTCTTGCATGACCAAGAAACTAATGAATCTCCTAAGAAATGACAAGTTCCGGATGTACTTTTTCTATCCATTCTACAACCACCAAAGTCAGCATCAGAAAAGCTTTTTAGAACAAAATCATTTCCAGAAGTATAAAATAATCCTAGATCCATGGTTCCCTTAAGGTAGCGAAAAATTCTTTTTACCGCCTTTAAGTGAGATTCCTTAGGATTGGATTGATATCTTGCACATAAGCATACAGAAAACATTAAGTCTGGTCGACTAGCTGTTAAGTAAAGTAGACTTCCAATCATACCTCTAAAAGATGTTTGATCTACTGGTTTCCCAGCTTCATCAAGATCTAAAGAGTTTGAGGTACCAATAGGAGTACTTATACTCTTAGTGTTGTCATAACCATACTTTTTAAGAAGATCTTTAATATACTTATGTTGGGATATGAAGGTTCCTTCTGGTTTTTGAGAAATTTGAAAACCAAGGAAAAATGTTAACTCACCCATCATACTCATTTCAAACTCAGATTTCATTAGACTAGCAAAAGAATCAGTCAAAGATTGCTGAGTTGAACCAAATATAATGTCATCAACATAAATTTGAACAATCAAAACATTTTTCTTATCTTTCTTTATAAAAAGGGTTGGATCTGCATTTCCCTTAACATAGTTATTTTGAAGCAAAAATCCAGTAAGTCTATCATACCATGCTCGTGGGGCTTGTTTAAGGCCATACAAAGCTTTGGTAAGTCTAAAAACATGATCAGGATGTTTTGTATCTTCAAAGCCAGGAGGTTGTTCAACAAAAACTTCCTCTTGAACATAACCGTTAAGAAAAGCACATTTCACATCCATTTGAAATAGTTTGAAATTAAAGAATGCTGCAAAGGCAAGTAGAATACGAATAGATTCAAGTCTAGCTACTGGAGCATAGGTTTCTTCATAGTCTATTCCTTCTTGCTGATTATAGCCTTTAGCAACAAGTCTAGCTTTATTTCTAACAATGACTCCATTTTCATCACATTTGTTTCTGAAGACCCATTTTACTCCAATAACAGAAGTTTCCTTAGGTCTTTCAACCAAGGTCCAGACTTTATTCCTTTCGAATTCATTTAGCTCATCTTGCATTGCTTTGATCCAATCATCATCACCTAAAGCTTCATCAGTGCTTTTAGGTTCTAGTTGGGAAAGAAATGCTAGATGTTCTACTTCATTTCTTAAGGAACTTCTAGTCCTTACAGGTTGATTTACATCACCAATGATACTATCACTGGGATGATTCTTAAGAAACATCTGATTTGGGTTTTGTAAAACCTGTTCATCAACATAAGGTAGAAAGTCTTCTGGGGTAAATGTTTCAAGAGTATCTTCTAGAACAATTTCCTTATCAGAAGGTTCTTCTAACAAAAGTTGACAATCAGTTTTTGAAAACACATCCGAAGATGTAAGTTGGGAGGTTTTAAAAACAAAAGGATCTGACTCATCAAATTTCACATGTACTGTTTCCTCAACAGTACAAGTATTTTTATTAAAAACTCTATAAGCCTTAGAGGTTGTGGAATATCCTAAGAAAATCCCTTCATCTGATTTTGGTGCGAATTTATGTAAGTTATCTTTAGTATTCAAAATGAATACTTTGCAACCAAAAACCTTGAAGTAGGAAAGCCTTGGTTTTCTACCATTCCATAACTCATAAGGAGTTTTATTAAGAAAAGGTCTAATCAAAACTCGATTTATAGTATAACAAGCAGTACTTACAGCTTCAGCCCAGAAATGTCTAGCAATAGAATATTCACTCAACATGGTTCTAGTTATTTCTTGAAGAATTCGATTTCTTCTTTCAACTACACCATTCTGTTGAGGAGTTCTAGGTGCTGAAAAGTTGTGAGTAATACCTTTCTTACTACAAAAAGTTTCAAAATCAGAATTTTGAAATTCTCCTCCATGATCACTATGAATAGTTTTCAATGGAAGGTTTTTCTCATTTTTAACTTGAGCTCTAAAACTTTTGAAATAAGAAAAAGCTTCAGATTTCCTTGCTAGAAAATAGACCCAAGTAAATCTAGTGTAATCATCAACTAGAACAAACACATAGTATTTGCCTCCAATGCTTCCAGTTTGTGTTGGACCAAAAAGATCCATGTGCACCAACTGTAATGCATCGGTTGTTGAGACTTCACCGATTGACTTAAAACTAGATTTATGTTGCTTGCCATATTGACAAGGATCACAAACTTTAGAAGAATCAAATATAAGCTCCGGTAGATCCTTAACTAGTTTCTTCTTAGAGAGTTTACATAGGTTTCTAAGATTACAGTGTCCTAGTCTTCTATGCCATAACCAAGAATGATCTTCCATTGCACTTAGGCAAGGTAAATCTTGGCTTCTTAGGTCTTCTAAGTTTAAGGTGTAAACATTCTCTTGCCTGTTGGCTGAGAGAATAAATTCTTCCTTGGAATTGTGAACTAAGCATTTATCATTCCTAAAATTCACAAGGTAACCTTCATCACATAACTGACTTATGCTAATGAGGTTGTGCTTAAGACCTTTAACAAAAAGAACATTTGAAATCAAAGTTTTACCTAAAAGAACAATATTACCAATACCAACAATCTCTCCCTTAGCATTGTCTCCGAAAGTTACCTTTCCTCCTTTCGTTTTGATAATATTTTCAAAGAAGCTTTTGTTACCAGTCATGTGCCGGGAACATCCACTATCCATGTACCAAACATTGTTGCTGGAACTTTCTTTATTTTCCTGAAATTAAGAACAAAGTTAGACTTTCGGAATCCAAACTTGTTTGGATCCGAGATTTCCAGACAATAAAATTTTAGGTACCCACATTTTCTTAGAAAAATAAGCTTTATGAAAACCTAAGGATTGGGTTTTGTTTAAGGAACAATTTCTTGCCCAGTGACCACCACATTGACACTTAGTACAAAATGGGGCACTTTGAGGAACAAAATAATTGTTGCTGAAAACAGGTTTTGCATGGGTATAACCAAATCCGGATTTATTTCTTAAAGGTCGTATTTGAGAATACATCTTATCAAAATTTTCCTTACCATGGGTAAAGTTTGATAAGCACTTCTTTAAGGAAAAAATTTCGGACTTGAGTTTTACAACCAAGTTTTTATCTTCAAAATCATTAGTTTTGGAACTAGAGTTAGGCTCGAAAACATTTTTATTAGAATTTACTTTTTCTAACTCTTTAGAAAGTTTATTCTTCTCAGAACTTACTTCCTCAAGATTTTTTGAAATATTTTCAAAATCAGCATTTTTCTTATCAAGATCTTTAGAAAGATCTGATATCTCTTTAGTAAGAATAGAATTCCTAGAATTTTCCTTATCAAGTTTCTTGTTGAGTTTGGAATTCTCAATCTCAAGAAGTTCAGCAAACCTAGAGACTTCTTCAAAAGTAGGTAAAGTATTTTCCTCATCAGAAGATGATTCTTCATCAGAAGAGTTATAATACTTACTATCATTGGAATTTAAGGAAACATTGGTCAAAGATTCAGCATTTCGTACCTTAGCCATAAGACAATGATTATCAATAGGTAATCTGGCTATAAGACCAAGATTCTTCTGTCCTGAAGATTCATATTCAGAAGATTCATCTGAAGAGTCACCACCACTGGCACTCCAGGTGTCATTAGCTTTCAAAACTTTCTTAGCTTTAGCTTTGTAATACTTCTTCCTGTTCCTGTCTGAATGTCTTTCCTTTCTTTCTTTCTTTCTGAGCATAGGGCAATCTGGTCTAATATGTCCAGCTCTTTTACATTCATAACAAGTAACTTCTCCATCTTTCTTATCTTTCCTATCCTTTTTCTTATACTTGGATTGAAAGTTTCTCTGTCCAGCTATCTTGTTCATCCTTCGAGCAAGATTGGCTAATTCATTTTCTGAAACTTCACTTTCACTAGATTCGGATTGGAAAATGACTTTCTTCGATTTGGATCTGGTTACTCTCTCAGGAGTCTTAGCTTTCATCTGATTCGAAGTTGTATTAAAAGCAACAGTACCATTTCCATTCTTCTTCTTGATGTTGTCAGCATCTCTCTTCATTCTAGTCTCATGTTGTAGAAGAGTTCCAAATAATTCATCAAGAGTAATTTGAGTAACCTTCCTGTTCTCATCTATAGCTGTTCTCTTGGATTCCCACTCATTGGGCATAATGTCAATTATCTTGTCCACAAGAGCTTCATCATCTAAACCTTTCTCTCCCATAGATTGCAGACTGTTGACAATTGTCATAAATCTTTGTTGTACTTTGCAGATAGGTTCTCCATAAGGAAAATTAAAGCCATGATAATCAGCTCTAAGCATAGCTCTCCTTGTCTCAATCACCTTAGAAGTCCCAAAATGAGTAACCTCTAACTTCTTCCATATACAGTTAGCTGCTTCACAAGAAGAAATTTGGCTATATATATTTCTAGTCATTGAACATAATAAAGTGTTGCGTACCTTATAATTCAGTTGATATTCTTGCTTCTCCTGGTTAGTAAAGGTTCTGACTTCCTTGTCAGGAATTTTGTAATCACCAGTAAGCATGACAAAGTTATCTACTCCAGTATTGATAACGAATGTCTTCATACGATCTCTCCAGTATTCATAATCATTACCATCGAAGATTGGTGGCCTTGTAGGATTCAAATTGTCTATCGAACCAACATTCATTCCTGCCATACTTGAAAATAACTTGGAAACAAACTTGTTAATAACAAAAATTCGGAAACAAAAAGTTCGGAATAGGAAAAGTTCGGAATGGATAATCCGGAATGAAAAAGTTCGGAATTGAAAAGTGAGCAAGAAAAACTTGAACGTGAATACAAGTATTTCAGTAACCTTGGATCTGATACCAAATGTAAGAATGGTATAGAGTAAGAGGTTTCCAACCTCTGATACCAATTGTAGGATCGAAATAGAATATGAGATGCTCAATATACAAGAGGGGGGGTGAATTGTATACTTTAAAAATTCCTTAGGAACCTTTAAAGTTAGTTATGAATAACTAGAGTTTCCTTAAGAAAAGGAAAGAACTAAGTTTAACAAAGTTAAACTAAGTAAATTCACAACACCTCTAACACCGAACTAAACTTGGAAAGAGATTCCAAAAGTAGGTTCCGGAAATATGGTTCCGGAATTTGAAACTTAACAAAAGTTACAATATAAGATTCTACCTTAAAGCGTATAGAATCTGAATGAATCAGAGTAAGTAAGGAAGTATAAGAATGTTATACTTTCCTTAAGATACAAATTACAGCGGAATAGAAACGAGTAGTAAAACTACTAGTAACAAGATAATAGTCTTTTAACCCAAAGAGAAGGGTATCCAACAACCTTGGATAAAGGTCCCTTGATTTATACTTTCAAGCAAGTCTGTCTTACCCACACCAGGGTAAGCCCTCGATACGAAGATCGGTGTCTCTGTCTTGCTATCCCTGCAAGCCCTCAACTTCAAGGTAGTTGGCAACCTCTGTCTTTCTCAGCAAGAAAGCCCTCGATCTTTAAGGTAGTCGGCACCTCTGTCTTCCTATCCCCGGAAGCCCTCGAATGTAATCACCAACATTCGGAGTCGCACGAAGCTTTGAGAGTTAATAAGAGACTCTCTCTCTAGAAATCACTTCAACAGCATGTATGCACAAAGTCCAAATGTTCATCCATCCGTTGTGAGCTTTTTCAAATGAGCTCCTATTTATAGGTGAGGTCGGCTCCTTCTCCAACGGTCATATTTCCCTTAAAGTTAGGAGGGACCTCTACACGTGTCACTTAGACAACGGTTAGTTTGTAACAAAATGGACGACATCGTTTTATAACAAAGTAAGTGTAACAGAATGCACGACATCGTTTTAAACTCTAACATAAAAGTTCGGAATAGAAATTTCGGAGTGAAAGTTCGGAGTGAACAAATTCAGAGTGTATAAAACAATGATATCCAGATTCTGTTTAATGAGTGAATTCGGAATGAGAATTCGGAATAGGAATTCGGAATAGGAATTCGTCATCAGAAATCGTAATGAGAATTCGGAATGAGATTTCTTCATTAGAATTCGTAATGAGAATTCTTCTTCAGAATTCGTATCCTGAATCTGGAATAGAACTTAGTCAGAATTCATAACCGGAATTCGGAGTGAAACTTCCTTATAGTTCTTGTCCAGAATCCGAACCCTAAAACAGAATGCTTTTTATCAGTTTTAATGATTCCGAGAAAGTGAATCCGAATCTTCATACTTAAGAAAAATATTAATGAAAATATGATAAGGATAATTTTTCTTATAAAAGCGATTTTCCTTAAGAAAGCATTTTTCCTTATAAAAGCGATTTTCCTTAAAGATAAGGTGTTTGTGATTTTCAAAACAAGAAGGAATGGAAAAGTCATAAGGAAAACCTTATTGACTCAACAAGGTCATCTTCAACCTCCAGACACCTGCATGCACTCGTGAACTAGTACTCGAGCTGAATGATGATCTCACCACTTAGGGCATCAATTTAGCTCATTTCAAGGCCACAATGATTGTTAGGATGTAATGAACACATGAATGCAATCGAAATTTCATGCATGCATAAAAATAGAGGAACTGAATCTTTTTTGAAGAAAAAAACTTATGAGGCCATGTTAGGATGATCAACGGATTCAGGAGATGATTTTCATGCGTTCAAAAATGCATGCACGTGAGGATTATACTCACTGTGAAATGAGAACCTGTGTTGAATGGAAATAAACTAGGAGTCTCAGTGTGACAATTATCCCACGTTTTGAGATTTCAAAATTCCATATTTCTCATACATTCAAATCTTGATATTTGTGGCTTATGTCTAGGATTTTTAACATGGAAGGAGGAGTCACCCTTGCCTATAAAAGGAGGATCCCAAGATTAAAAAAGTTTCTTCCATTCTCAAAAAAAGGTGCTATTGTATCTCTAAAGAAATAGAGATATCGTGAAACCCACTGGTTTGCAAATGGTAGAAGGGTTTCTGCATACTCTTTCTATGAAAAATATAAGGTAGATCCAACTAACCTTCGATGAGTGCTATGCACTCTTGAAGTTTCTCATGAAAAATAAATCACACACAACCCTTGCATGAAGGATAACCACAAACCACCATGGTTTGAAAAAGAGACTGCACCCTTTGTGTGAAGAAGAAACACAAACACACGACATGTTCTCTTGAACCCTCGCCTATATTTCATGAGGAGCATCCTGCAGGTAAAAAACTGGTGCACACACACACTTCTTGTACCTTTTCGAAGAAAAAACCAATAACAACCCCTAGTTCTGTGATGGAGACCTCACGAACCCATTGTGTTAAGAATAATAACTTGATCCATTTGGTTTCACGAACTAAAGAAGAAGGGGATTGCAAGATAAGTTTAGTACATGTTGGGATTCACTCATATGATTGATATGAGGAAGACCAAGGCATTTGTGAGATTGTGTGAAGAGGAAGACCAATGAGGGAAGAGGTAATGCCAGAACACATGCACTCATATGTGAGAATAAAATTGGTCATGCATGAATAAATGACACCATCCATTCAGGTTCCCAAGAACAATGCCAAACCATGGACTACAACCATTTAGGTTTGAAGAAGAAAATACAAAAATCATAAAGACAACCTAACCATGTGCATGAAAAAGAGATAAAAATAGACAAAGATAAATAAGAGATAGTGAGTTGCACCATAAAGGGTATACATGCACATACATAACACACATTGAACCCAAATCAAAAGAATGTGTCTGTGTGAAAAGATCAAAACAAATGGAAAGTGAATGTGTGAATATTGAGAAATAATACAGTGCGTGAGAAAAAACCTATATTGTTGATACAAGAAAACTGGGAGTGTTTGGATTTACAAGATACATATTCTACATGCATGAAAACATACACGATCACATGCACATGTGAGAAGTATTTGATAAACCCATGAAATCCGTGCCTAAAATGAATGTGTATTGAGATTAAATCCACATAGAATTAAAGAATATTTTATATCTAAGTTGAAAGTGTTTGAGAATCCAAGAAGAGAGAGAATGCTCATATTTTGAAAGATCATTCATACATATTAAGTTCTTGAAGAATTTGTGTGCACCATTAAAACACATCATAGTAATTCCATGTCTTCAATTGAAGGATAAATAATTTCCTAAGCATTTTTTCACTAAGGACTGATCATAAAAGTGATCAGTGTTATTTAAAAAGGCCAACAGACCTTACTAAAGGCTGATGAATATTTTTGAAGAGATTCCTGAGAAAGTATGATTCATCAATCTCATGAGGGAAGATCATAATATCTATCCACAGTGAATCTAGAAACATCTCTTGTGAAATCTAGGAAGAATAAGACTTTAGTGGGACTCTGAATTAGGCCAGTGGGAATTTGGTAACACTGTGGGAAGCAGTATAAAAAACCTCATATGGGACTCTGGAGAGATACAGTGGGACTCTGTATTGACCATTGTAATTGATAATATTATTATAGTGTAGAATCAGTGTTTGGGAGAATAACCAACACAACTAGGAGTGGGTCTTTGAACTGAACCTTTTAAATCCTTGCGTTCAGTGCCTTTACATTTACACCATCATTGGAGGTAAGGCTGAGAGACACAAGAAGAGTGTGTCGAGCCTTTACCATCCATATAGGTTTAATTTAAAATAATAAATTAGTAAATATATTGAAAGGGATCACTGATTCACCCCCTCCCCATCTTAGTGATTCACACTGATATGGGAACTTTAATTGGTATGTGTGCCAGGTTACCTCTAAAAGTTCCAAGGGAGTCTTTATGAAGTTTAGATTTCAGGAGATGAGTGAGAAACCTAAAATGGAGATATCATTCAAGACTCAAAACAATAGAATGAATAAACAAGCAAGGGATATGAAGAATAAAATTAATTATAATGGTAATACATCTTCTACTAAAGGTAATATGGACGGTACAACATGTGATAATACTTATTATGCTTCAGATGAAGCATGTTCAAGCTGTGATGGTGATGGATCAATTAGTGATATTCAAAAAACACTCAAAGAACATCTAAATAGTGTCCCTAGATAAGTAGCAAGACATATTGGTGTAATCATTAGTACTCTTCTAGATGAATATTTATAGCTTAAGGAAGATGTTAATGCCATGGAAGATGCATTGTCTAAAAGGGTTGGCATATCCAACACTCTCAAAAAACTTGGGAAAGAAAAGGAATAAATAATTTCTCTTTGCAATGAAATAATTTATGAAGTTACTAAATAATTTCAAGTAAGTATTTTTGGGAAGGAATTATTTGAGTTTGTGTTTTTTAATTCTTTCCATGCATTTGAAAATTTTCACAAAGTCTCTATGGTTTTGAAAACAGCTCAACTAGAAGACAAAGGCAACAAGGTGATGGAAAATTCCATCTCAATTAAACAATTATAAAATGTGAATTAAGAACAAATTATAAAGATGAAGAAGAATTGGTATAGCCAGATGAGATCAGTTGAGGATGAAAAGAGCTCCCTCAAAATAAAGTTTTTATTGGTGGGGTGAAATTAATGAATCAATAATCACTCCATGATGGAACTTCCCAAACATCTGAATGAAGAGATGATTCCACTCATGTTTACATTAAGGAATATTATTACAAGAGAAATTTCAAATCATAATCTAATCCAACGGAAAAATCCTCCAAGAAGAAGGTATCCCAAAAACCGGTTATTTCTGTTTCTACTAATACAATTGAATCTACAAGTACATGTTCACAGATAAAATCTGGTAAGATGTGGATTGATAAAAAAGTTGATACATCCATCAAAATTTCAAGGATGGATTTTGGGATGACTAAAAAGAAAAACTCCCAAATGGATTCTCTAAATAAAGAAAGAAAATTCTAGAAACAACAAAGAACTTAATCTTTCCCTGCTAATACTAAAAGAAAAAGAAGGAGATTTATTGGATACTATAGGTGTTGCTAGAAGTTTGGGAATCAGGCCAATGATTTTTGGAATAATATTCCAGAATATGAAAATTATGGAAGGTCTACATTCAGGTAAAATAGATGTGACGAAATGAAGCATCCTGCAAATCAAAGTCATAAAACACAAATGAAGAAGAATTTGTCTATCAAGAACATATTTAACTATCTTTAATAATTCTACGATATTTGAAAAATAAGTGGTCATAGTTATAATGAGTGTTGGTTTAGTCCTACCATGCTTCTTGCGTTTTTTGATAAGACGTATAGACTACAAAAAAGGCACGAGAAATCAAAAAAGTGTTGAAAAGTCTTCCATTGTGAATGTGAAAAACAATTATGTCAAGAAAACTATGAAAGAAATTATTTCTAAGAATAAGTTCAAGAAGGATTCCAATAATTTCATCTCAACCAAGAAAAGATGTTTCTATTGTGTAAATAAAGTTCAAACCATGGATCACTGCAAAGAATCCTTGGAAATGAATTGAAGCCGATTAAAATTAAAAAGGGGATCAATCCAAGAGAATTCAAGACTGATTGAGAACATTCCTAAAGCTAAACTTGATAAGTTTCCTAAGAAAGTTAACTTGAAAACAATGAAGAAGCCATGTGGAAGCACCAAACCATAATATGTTAAGGAGTGTTTAGTTATCTGGACTAATCAATTAAAATTTTCTAGACAACTACAAAGAGAAGAAAATGAATTTGTAGTTAAATAAAATGCAAAGGGTAAATAGGTCATTCAACATGGAAGAGAATTATAATTTCATGAAACCTTGTCAGCACATGACAATGAAAGTGTCTCACAACTACTTTTTGGAAGGATAAAGTATGATGAAAATCATTAAAAAAATGTATAACTATTTTACAAGGACAAATAGATATTTTGAAAATTGAAAAACATGCACTAGTGGAAACTACATCACTATTGGTAGAAGTTTAGAAAAATAATAAACATAGGTTGAAGGTGAATGGAAGAAAATGGTCCATACTAATAATAAAAAATCAAAATATCAAATGGAGTGGATACATCAACATGAAGAGTACCAGACACATTAGAGCTACAATAAAAGGATTTCGTGAGTTGAGAGAAAATTATCAGCCTTGTTTCTCCCATTAAGAATCTCACGTGTGTCCCATATTATTCCCTTATATTTTTCTTGTATATGTGTGCTTAATTGTAGGGAATTGAAGTTTAAGTTCATTTTCAATGTGATAATTGGATGACCAAAGTGGAGAACAACAAGTTGGACTCATTATTCATGATTTGATAATAACTTGAAGTGTTCCATAGTGGAAGATTATCAACATGAATATCTTCAAGAATATCTGATGATATTCTCCACCATGGAAATTCAAAGGGAGTTCACCCCATGATGGGGAGAAAACATAAAGGATATGATATCAAGGATTATTTTATGAAAAACCTTGAAATTCATATCTTCTCTATAAGTTAAAACTTGAGTTATTCCAATCACACATTCATCCCTTTTTCTTAATTCTATGTTTCATGCCAATTAAGGGGAAGTGCTTCATTGATGACAAGATGGAATAAAAGGGGGAGATTTATCTTTTCAATTGAACTTTTTATTAAGTTTGCTTATTTATGTGTAGGATTTAGAATTTCATTGCAAAATATTATTTTCTCCAATCCCATGGCCATGTATTGATACACCATGAGCATGATTTCACATGTATGGTTTCTTATGGACAGTAGTGAAAAACTAGGTCATATCTCTCTTATTTTATACACTAGGTTATCCCATGTAGACTTAGATTTGATTTACTAAAATATCTTTGCTATATGAACCATGTGACCTCATCCCTATCTCATAAATATTCAAGAAGATATTCCTCAAATGGAGGAGGATATGTTTTTGAACAGTCCCCACTATACCTTTTCATTTGGTCACCAATAAGGGGGAGAAAATATTACCACAAATATTGACATGTTCAAAGTTTTCATAAGTGATATAGACAAAAAAATACAAAGGGGTATATTTTTTAGCATGTTGTTTCATTTTTTTCAATAATACTTCATTAAGGTTTCAATTTTCAATATGTATGGAAAAGTGGTGGTGATGATTATTGAAGAGGGAAAGTTGTTCCAAAGAAAATGCCATTGATATTTGGAGAATCACTATTTTATATTGGATGCAATTCTTGGTCATTATCCACACTAATTCAGATTATTATTGAACTAGTCCTAAGTTCCAAGACTTGTATCGAGGTGATACATTGTTACAACACTTGAATAATTCTATGCAATACCCATTTTCATAAGTGAATAAGTAAAGATCCATTCATAGTCACTATATTGTTGAATTTTTTAAGATACACCCATTGAATCTCGATGGATGAAGTTTAAAAATCAAACGATTGATGTGTAGTCCTTGAAGAAGAATACATGTGTTTAAAAGAGAACATGTCACTCACAACAATGATTCCATGAATTTTGATTTAATGCATGAGGGACGACGAATCATCCATGATTGTATTAAAGGAATGTATTGAAGATATTTTGGATTCACGATCTAAAAAAAACTAATGTATGATGGTGGATAAAGAAGATGAAAAAAAGAAGGGGCTTTCAGTATTTTTTTTATGGAATATAATCTTAGTTATAGTTTTTCTAACAAAGTACATTGTTTCTATGCGTTTTCCAAAAATATGGACCAATATACAAGGTCATCTTAGGACCTTAACCTCAAGCACATGTTGGACCCAAGGGTCAATCGTGCCTGAGGGAAGCCTCAAGCCAGCCCCACAAGAGGCGCATAAGTGAAGTCCATGTATAATCCCACAGAAGCATGCATGATGATCAACCCATGCGGTGGCCAAGTATGCATAGTGGGTGCTAGGATTGTTCCCAAGGAGGAAAGAGGGGGCACAAAGTCATGCTCGTAGGAAGAACTAGTGTAGGGATCCACCAGAGGGGGGATAGGAGTAATATGGAGCTAAGGCTGTATGCCTTGATTGATACACTACTCCTCACCAGCATCTCTGTTTCGATATGGGATATAAATTCAAACCCAAGAAGAAATATGTGTCCTTGATCTCATTTTAGAATAGAGCTCCACCATCCATTCAATCACGGGATCGATTGTGTGCATCTATACCATCCATCTGATCTTTGAGGTTCAAGATTGAAGTAGGGGCATCAGATCTCCTCCACTGAGGTCATCTTTAACCTCTGGACACCAGCATGCACCTATGAACTAGTACTTGATCCAAATGATGATATCACCACTTAGGGAATCATTTGAGCTCATTTCAAACCCACATTTGTTGTTATGAAGTAACGAAAAAATGCATGCAATTACATTTCCATGCATGCATAAAAATAGATGAAATTGAATGTGATTGAAGAAAAAAAAGCTATGAGGACATGTTAGGATTCTCAACTCATTCAGGAGATTATTTTCTTATGTTCACAAATGCATGAACGTGAGGATTATATTCACCGAGAAAAAAGGACCTGAGTTGAATGGAAAAAAATTGAGAGACTTGGTGTAACAATTATCCTTAATTTGAATATTTCAAAATTTCATAGTTCTCATGCATTCAAATATTTATCTTTACAGAATATATTTAGTATTTTGAACGTGGAAGGGGGATCCACCCTCGCCTATAAAAGGAGGATCCCAAGACAAGTAAAGTTTTTTCAATTCTCAAAAAAGAAGGATCTCTCTTTTTTCAGAAGAAAAATAGACACAGCGAACCCCTATACTTTACGAATGGCAGAAGGGTTTATGTGTAGCCTTGCTATGTGAAGAATAAGAAAGATAATGCAGACCTTTTACAAGTGCTATTCACTCTTAAAGTGTATCATGAAGAAAAAATGTCATGCATAACTTGCGCGAAGGAGAACAGCAAACCACCTTGGTTTGAAAAAGAGACTGCACCCTCTGTGTGATGAAAAGACAAAAACACGTGACAGGTTCTCTTGAACCCTCGCATGTGTTTCTTGAGGATCATCCCACGATAATAAAAACAGTGCACATGCACCCTTATTGTACCTTTGTAAATACAGAACCAAGAACAACCCTTGGTTATGTGAAGGTGATCCTCACACACCCTTTTCATGAAGAAGAAAAACTCGAGCCATTTAGTTTCACAAACAAAAGAAGAAAGGGATTGCAAGATAAGGGTTGTACGTGTTGGTATGCACTCATTTGATTGATATGAGGAAGACCGATTCCATTATGTGGTTGTGCAAAGAAGAAGACCCATGAGGGAAGAGGAGATGCATACACAAATGCAATCATATGTGAGGAGAAACTAGGATGTTCATGCACAAAGGACTCCATACATTCAAGTGCACAAGAACAAAGCCAAACTATGGACTACAACTATTCAGGATTGAAGAAGATCATACAAAAAAACATAAAGATACATTAACCATGTTCATTCAATGAGAGAGAATAAAAATAAGATAAAGAATATATATTGAGTTACACCAATAAGGGAATAAATTAACATACATAACAAACATTGAACCCAAATAAAAAGAATAAGTGTGTGTGAAAAAGATCAAAACAAAAGGAAACTTAATGTGTTCTTATTTGAGAAAGAAGACATTGCATGAGACTAAACCTAAACTATTGATACAAGAAAACTGGGTGTGTTTAGGTTTACAAGGTACATATTGTACATGCATGAAAACATGAAAAATCACATGCATGTGTGAGAAGTATTTGAGAGACCCATGAAATACATGCATGTATTGATTGTGTATGGAGACAGAAGCCATAAAAAATTAAATAAGATCTTATATATGAGTTGACAATGTTTTAGAATCTAAGAAGAGATATTGAACTGATATTGTGAATGAGAATTCCTACATATTATATTCTTTAAGAAGTTGTGTGCACCATTGGAACACATCTTAGTGACTCCAGGTCTTCATCAAAAGAAGAAATAATTTCATGATCATTTTTTCACAAAGGACTGATCAGAAGAGTGATGAAAGTTATTGAGCATGGCCAATAGACCTTACCAAAGGCTATTGAATATTCTTGAAGAGGTTCATGAGAAAGTGTGATTCTGCAATCTCATGAGGGAATATCAGAAGATTTATCCATAGTGAATCAAGAAGCATCTCTTGTGAATGCTAAAAGAAAGAAGTCTTCAGTGGGATTCTAAAGCATGTCAGTGGGAATCTGGTTACACTATGGGAAATAGTATAAATAACCTCATGTTGGACTTATAAGGTTTATAGTGGGACTTTTTATTAACCATTTTAATTGATTATAATATTATAGTGGATAATCTGTGTTGGGGAAAAAACTAATACAACAAGGAGTAGGTCTATGAACTGAACCTTATAAATCCTTGTGTTCATTACCTTTACATTTACAGCATCATTATAGGAAAGGTTGAGAGACACAAGAAGTGTGGATTGAGGATTTAACCATCCATAGAGGTTTAATTGAAAATAATAAATTAGTAAAAATATTTAAATGGATCACTGATTCACCCCCTCCCCCTCTCAAGGATTCACACCGATCTGGGCACATCAAAATAATTTTGGTTCTAGAAGGGGATTGATGATATAACTATTATCATTAGGTTGTTATAGGTACACTCAAATATTGTATTATCATATTTTATCTTAGACATATGAAATAATTTATATCATGAAGTTTTCAAGGGAATGTTAATTCATATCCTCAATGATTAGATGTAAAATTAGAATTAAAAACTCTACATTATAGGAATATTTCATCTAAAGTATATGATTCTTGTTCAATTAATGTTTGTTGGAATGTTCAATCTAATATTTTTGTTATTATCCCTTTAGTTTAATTTTATATTATTTTTTTAATGGAATGAATTTCAATATATTAAACCCAAATAAGTTCCTATGTTAGGGGTGTAACATTGGATATTTCAAACATACCTATGAATGTATATTAGTAAGAGGATAAATATGAACATCAAAGTACATTTATTCCCACTAATTGGGTGTCGATTCCGATTAATTGAGGATATTTATCCAATATGGTTGGGGAGTAACTCAACATAGATGATATACCTATTTTAAATTATTTTTCTAACGTTTTTGGGAAGAGACTATTAATATTTCGGTGAATTTTAATATTGACTTTCCAAAAAAAACATACTAGGTGCTACAACTATTTTAAATATTGTACATAGATTTATTATTATTGATTTGTGGGTATTAAAGAAGAAACTATTATATAATATAGATAAAGTATAAGTTTATCCATTTTCCTCACTATGGGTTGAACCAGTTCTTTTTATAAATAAAAAATGTATATCTATGTGGCTCGTAATTTATTATCAAGAAATTAACATGATTAAAACCAAGATTATATATTGCCTACCGCATATTGATTTTTTTATATATTAATATTATTTGGATTGATCATCGATTTATATAATAATAGATGAGGGGTAAAAATTGATGACATACCCCAGTTAGATAACCATTTTTTGGTATGGACACATTGAATTTACCATGATGCCATTTGGTTTTACTAAGTCCTCTACTATATTCATGGATATAATAAATCTAGTCTTTAAAGATTACATTCATCAGTATATGAATGTATTTATAGATGATATTATAATATATTCAATGGTGAAGGAAGATAATTTTGTTCACTTTTAGATTGTACTAAATTTACCAAGGAGAATATGTATGAAAAAATTTTAAGGTGGGAAATTTTTCTACAGAAAGTTACATTTTTTATTACATAATCTCAAGAAAGGGTATATAGGTGTATAAAAAAGATAAAATATATTGAAAATTGGTCTAGACCAACCTCTATGATTGATATCCATATTTTTCATGGATTTGTTGGATATTAATTGAGATTTTCAAATTATATCTATTTGATTGGTAACCCGCACACTATTTTAACCAAAATGTGTGTTATGTTCTTATAGACTAATGAATGATATAAAAATAGAATGTAAATGATGAGAAAGATAGTATGTTCACATACACTAAAATTATTCTATAATAGAGAAGGATTTTCTTTTTATAATTACTGATCATAGAAGTGGTAGGGAGGTGTTCTTATGTAGCTTGATATGGTGATAGAATATGCTTTACCACAATATAATGGTCTTGAAAAAATATACATGAGTAATGATTTAGAGTTAGCAATAGTAATATATTCATTATTTATATAGAGGAATAATAATTTCAAAAATAGGGGTTTAAGTGACACATTCATTTCATTCTTTAATATTACATTTTATACTATGTATATTTGTTATATAGTATTACGATCCATTCCAAAAATGTAATTTTTTATATTCATTGGAATCATGGATACATAAAAAACTAATACAAATAATATGTATATCATCTCCCATATGATTCTCTACAACAAGAACCCTTTTTAGAAATTATCCAAATAATATTTCTATTTATGTCTTACTAAGAACGAAACATAATAAATGGTGAGCTCAGATGCTCAATAAGGGTAAGCATGAGAGAAATAAAATATAGGTGTAGGTTCCTGAAAAATCCAAAATGTACAATGAGAATCCCCTTTAATCCAAGGGATATTCAACCCAATTTCCCCCCAAATAATTGGGTAAATGTGTGGAAAATACTCAAAGGATGGAACAAGGCTAACCGGTCCAAGTCCAGTCCAATGATAACGGTACGTGGACGGTTCTGCGAAGCACCCCCCTCCGCGGACCATTGTCGTTCGCGGAATAGAGGTAGGGATCCTCTACGGGTGCGAAGCACGACGGGTGCCAACCCGGTCCCCCATCATGAACCACCCCAGCCGCGAACCGCGTCAACCAGCCTGGGCTGCATCCGTTGTTGTTTATGGAATGGAGGGGGAACCCTACGTGGCTGCGAAGCACTCCCCGAGCTAGTTCGTTTTACGGGGGAGGTGCGTCCAATGCCCCTCACGAGTTGTGGATTGACCAAGTCATCGATAAACCAGGTTTCCGGTCATGGGCCTCCACAAAAGGTGCCACATGACCATAGATACATCTCTTTCCCCACTCTATAAAAGGAGGTGGAGGGGGAAGAGAAAAGGGGAGATCGATTAGATTCGGGTGAAAGGATTTCGAAGGAAGGAGCTTAGGATTTTGCAAACAGTGAAGTTACAGTTCGTGAACCAGAACAGATATGAAGCTGGAAACTAATTAATAAGGAACCGAAAACACATAACAACTTGGTGAACCGTGAACTTAAAATAACAAAGAAAAGAAGACTGTGAACCATGGCCCCTCTGTCGATGCACTCCCCGCGGAACAGGGAGTTTAGGCCCCTCTTCCGATCCATCGCACCGCGTAGAACCCTCTTACGCGGATGAAGCCCTGACCAACGAACCTCCGACTAGCGTTGCCCTCGGCTACCGATGCTCGTGTGGACCCCTCCACATACCAACCTGGTATACGGGCTGAACCCGAAGCCACGAACCACCCTGGTTCATAGGATTCCCATTAGTCTGCGGACCACCCTAGTTTGAGGACAGCCTCTCCAGCTGCGTAGCACCTCCCTACGCAAAGGGCTCTACCCCTCATACACCCGTGTGGCCCACCAAATCCTTCGGAGTTCCCATTCCCCAAGCCAGATAAAATCATTCCAATCCGTCCTGATCCTTTTCGACCCCTACATCGGCCTATTCATCGAGCCCAAGCCAAGGCCTCTACCGAAGCCACCGGACCCGTATGATGAAACTTTCAGACTCGTCAGCATTTCAATTTGTGTTCACATACCCACGGTAGGTGAGTGCTAAGGGGTTTCCCCGGCCCTTAAGCGGGTTCCCGAGTCCCTCCTAGGTCCACATACCCACGATAGTGCAGATTCCAAGCCCGGGAGTCCCCTTTCAGCCCCTCCACTTGTTAGGACGGGTGCACTTCTCCCCTCCCTGGGGAGTGGTAGACTACCCATCAGAATGAAGCACAGATGCACCTCTATACTTCCCCACAGCCATGGCCAAGGAATGGCGTAGTGGGGAAGGGTGCTACTCTGTTCTTCTTCAGGGACAAGTCCCTTTCCCGCTGGGGTTTATCACAACGGGTGTCCATCTCAGAGTAAGCCCCGGCTTTTTGGGCCGCCCCCACGCGTAAGCCCCATCGCACTTCCCACGAACGCACCTTTCGCGGTGTGATTGTCTGGTCCCTACTGCATCTTTTTTCTCACACCGAGCATGACTCATGTGGGCTTAGAGTAAGCATCGACCATGACATCCTCCCTTGGGCCGCCTTAGAGTGTAAGCCCCATCCCAATTGGAACTACATGGACATTGATTCCCCACCATAGGGATATGTAAGAAGCCACCAAGAGGTTCATGCCCAATCACCATCAGACCCCTGGGTCCACATTGACGCCGGTTCTACGACATCCCCATCCAAACTATGTGGACTTTGATCCCTATCTCCTAGGAAGGGTACGTAGGAAGCCTCCCCAATGTTCAATCCCAACAATTGGTCATTCTGACCCCCCCCCCCTTTATGTCGGTTTACCCGCACCTAGGGAATCCCTTCTGGAGTAAGCCCCATACCAATCCAAACTACGTGGACTTTGATCCAGGTCTCATAGGCAGGGTACGTAGGAAGCCTCCCCGAGGTTCAAGCCCACCACCCGGCTATTCCGACTTCCTTCACGTCAGTTCATCCTTCGTCCCACATTACGTTAAACTGTACTACCGAACTACGTGAATTCTGATTCCTCTCGTAGGGATACGTAGGAGGTCCGTACCACAGATTCGATCTAAACGCTAAAGTAATTATCTGTCCCCCCTGGATGACAATAAACTCCTGATTTCCTGGTTAAGAGGCATTAAACTAGTGTCGTCTCAATGAGTCCAGACTCCTCGGGGTCATTAATCCAACGAGGGATGGTAAACCCTGGGCATAAATGATTCTGAACCCTTGCGTCCAGCTGACCATTGCCTACCAGGAGTAATCCTTGAATACTATGCTTGGGTATAAACAAAAGATTCGTGAGCATGTGAATACTTCTTAAATCTATAAGAGAGTCCTAGAACAGGAAATAATCCCCCCCAAAAGGGTGAGATGAGCCCAACTTCTTATCCTCTCGAACAATGTGAGTTCTTAAGCATCGCTGGTAAAACCACCCAGCGAACGCCTGCCTTTGGAAAGTAGGTCCACGTATTGCTGGATATGGAACTGTTGGGCATTTTGAGGAAAAAACGGTGCACCCGATATGAGTGATTAATCAGAACCCATTCTTCTCTAATCAAACATCGGGTAGTGTACGTTTCTCCACCACGATCTCGTTGTGCGTCGTGAGAAAAAAATTGGTGAACCCGATGTGAATCTTTAACCAAGCATGATGGATTTAACCTCCCACCATGTTCCCCCTTTATAATCACAAGGAAGGCCAAGAAAGGTCATTAATTAAACATGGTATCATGAGATTCTTCTTTGACGAGTTTTCTGTTTTTATTTGTTAAAATATTTTACAGCTACCACTCAAAACTCCCTTCGATCCAATGGTGTCACGAAGGAACTCACAGGAACGTGCTTCCAACGATGCAATGACCGGACTTCCCCACCAATGGAGGACCCCGTCACCTACCTAGAATCTTCAACGCTAGGTCTCAGATGCGTTGATCCGAGAGTACCACTTGAACGGTACTCTCCCAACGGTGGAGGCGGCCATGCACGCCCTCCAATCCGCCAGGACTCGTCGGTCGCATGCCTAAAAGCGGCTACAAAAGCAGATCCAGACGACCCCTATTGCCGCCTCAAACCATTTTGGGAGTCTATCAATGGAATGAGACAACGCGTACCTCCCTTATCTTAGGGAGGCAGATGAGGTCGACGCTGAGGACTTTATCCACGCTGAACGGGGGTTCCACTCCCAGGCCCCCACCAGAAGACGTCATCGCAGTCACACCACGACTTAACATCATCACGACAAGGAGGATGCCACCCCGAGGATCCAGTCCCATGCTCCCTGAGCTGTGGACCCTCGGACCACCCAACGAGGGTGGAAAACATACAACCATGGATCAGTCATCACCCTTGTCCCTGAGGAGGAGTTCCACTGCCCAATCACGGAGACATATCACGAACAGGCACATACACATGTTCTCTCCTCCAAAGCCCACCATCTAGACATGGCGGCATCATACACACTGCCACGCATCCCCACCGGGCTCTATCAAGCTCGTCGCTCACACAGGACGGAACCTACCCGGCAGGAACCTCTCCCAGCCCAGGGTTTTGAAGCCCACTAACCTGACATGGTGGCGACCCAGCGCCTACAGGATGATCTCCTAGTAGATGCTCTTGACGCCTACCATCCTGGGACGGTGGAGATCAACAAATCCCACCATCCAGATGTGGCGGCAATTAATAGGCAGTCATATCTCCCTGCCAACAAAGGTCACTGAATCGATACGGTGGGAAACCAACATATGCAGGGCCAGCTCCCTACAGATGCAGGTAATGTCCACCATCCCAAGGTGGCAGAAAACGGAGAGATAAACCGGAATATCCCAGCCCAGGGGTAGATTCATTCACATGCCCAGACACATGATAATTGTCCGTACCCACTGACCACCAGAGGACTGGAGCAGGATATTTCTACTCCAATACCGGAATGGGACTTCATACCCGTTCCAGCCAAACACGTCTCTCTGCATATCCTCGCAATGATGTAGGAGCAGGTATAGATCCCAGATCATATCTTGCAGACTTTTCAGAATGTGATTGCATCAGCAGCAACAGAAAGGACTCGGGCCTGTGAGCCCGTCACCCCAATTGAGGCGACTCATCTAAGAGATGAGATAGCCACCTCGGAGCAGATCTTCATCCTTAATTCCACCCAGGAGGGTCGTTAGCTATATTTTGTGATACAAGGAAACCAGATCGAGCAGCTTGACTCGTTCCAACTGGGGGACACCAGTCCATCATGGTGGAAGCTCCATAGTAGACATATATTCCTGCTAGAAGTAAAGATGTTCATCGGTATATCTCGGAAATATCACAAGACCCAATTAGATAAAGACCCAAAGGTGAAGGTCATTGTCAACAGCAGACGGTCTCCGCTACCCGCAAGAAAGCGCCCCGAACGTGCCGAAGGAAGTCGAAAATAAAGAGCGGGTTAATGACTCTGCTCTGCTGGAAGTTGGGGTTCCCAATGTCACTAAGCACATGCAAAAGTCTCAGAACCTAGACCACCCATTACCATATTATGGGAGTGGTGGAAGATGTTGCGAAGTTCCTCCCTGCAATGTCGCTACCAGTAGCTCTGAAGGTCCTCCCCAGAGCACCTGCTGGGGCTTCCCCACAGGAATATAATGATTGATCACAAGAGCTTCTCTTTTGATGCGAGTCACGGCAACCCTCCACGTGACCAGAAGATCGTACAGTAAGAAGGCCCTCCACTTGCTGCAGTTCACCCTGATGGTCCTCCCCGGGGGTATACACTACAAGCACTCTCTATGCAGTGGGACCATAGATTATGATAGTAGTCCTCGCTATCATAGTCGCAGCTACAGAGGCCCTCCCCACAATGACGTCTCATCACGACAAGAAGGCCCTCCCCTTGTCGTGGCCTGCCCTGAAGGTCATCCCCATGGGTTACGTTGCAAAGACCCTCTGCACAGCTGGGAATCAGATCATGATGGTAGTCCTCACCACCCTGATAATGGAGGTCCTCCCTATAGAGATGTCAAGCAACAAGAAATCCCTCACCTCATTGTGGTACATTCTGAAGGCCATCCCTAGGGTGTACCCCACAGATATTCTCCATGTGGTAGCTGTAATGGTAGTCCTCGCCATTGCAGCAGTTGTGATGGTAGTCCTCTCCACCACGGCCACCATTGATAATGTCCTCCCCGTAGTGGCCCCAAGAAACATGAAGGTCCTCCCCTTGTCGCAGTGTGTCTTGAAGGTCCTCCCCAAGATGCACATCTAACATCAAACCAAGCTGTTCATCCTCACCATGATGTCAGTTGTTGCGAAGGACCTCCCCGTAAAAATGTTACATAGCCAGAAGGTCCTCCCCTTGCTACGAAACGCCTTGGAGGTCCTCCCCAGGGTATGCACTGCAAAAGTCCTCTATGCAATGAGGCGTCAAGAAGTAATGGTAGTCCTTACCATTGCGTTCTCCATTGCGAAGGTCCTCCCCGAAATGACATATCATATTGATAGGAAGGTCCTCCCCCTACCGAAACTAGCACAGAAAATCCATTATATGCCGAGTCACTTAGGAGGACTGGATCAAGCATGTCAGATTCCCATCTAGTCACCAACGACACCCTTCTTCAATCTGGAAACGTTCTTGGGCCACGTTCATCTTCTAAACCACCTCGGAATCGCCCACATGATAATTTGATACCTACCGGTCCCACTGCCTCTGACCACGTTATCAGTGAGCATCTCAGTTCGGCTGACCAGGTAGAGGAATCACTAGCGGTGGAGTATGATGACATGTTGCACCTGAGGAAACCACTAGCCAAGGATGATATACCAGTTATGATTTGTCCCACGACCACCTATTAATTCGACATACCCGGAAAGTTGTCAGAAGAATTATTGCACGCCATCTGCTACAATATATGGACAACCCTCCGCTAGCTGAAATCAAGCTTCCTACCCTATGACGGGTATGTAGACCACATAAAGACAATAGGAGACCTCATGTGTCACGTCGACCTGGAATCTCTTCCTTCGGCGTGGCAACAGCGACCCGAGAGGTGTAAAGGAAACATGGATATAGCATGCCTCTGTGCACTGCACCAGCTGTGCCACCTCATCAGTGATGCCCCGACGGGAGTCCATATCAGGGGATGGGGGGAACATGGAGATCTGCATTTCACTCTACTTCCCACCCAGAAGAACCCATTCGGCATGGTGTCTTGCAACGTTATCACATTAAGACAGCAATCGAATGGGGTCCCCGCTCAGGAGAGACAACACACCCAACAGAGACAGGCCTTGAGTAAGTCCCAGAAGCGTGAGGCCCGACAGGAACAATACATCCTAGAACTCTTGAATCAGGCCACCGAAAGAATAAAACATGCCTCTCGCCTAAGAGAGGTCAATCAGCGGTCATTGCCTGCCTCCCCAGAAGGTATTGATTCACAGAAGAACTCGGCACCAAACCCAGTTCACCCCCGAATGGGGGAACGCAAGATCAGGTAGGTAATGATAGCAGCAACCACTGCCTCAATCCAGGGTCAACCCCACCCTCTAGGGATGGGGGCATTTTTAACAATAAATTCCCCCAGAAGACAAATAAAAACGGGGAGAGACTCAACGTCCAAGGAACGGAGCCAACCCTAGCCCTTAGGGGTGAGGGTATTTTTACCTCCTCAACAACAAACTACCCCACGAGAATCAGTATTCTCTTGTCTAGGGAGGATAGTCAAGAGAGGAGGTTCATGCCCTATCCCGTCGTTTGAATCATCATCCCCTATGAAAGGGAGGTGTACCGTAAGGTTGCATCAAAGGACTCTCCACGACACCCTTTGACAAGGAGTCCAAAAGCGATCCCGGGACATGAAAGTGAAGACCAGTAAAAGACGTGGAAGATCATCTTCCTATTTGGAAGATGACATGTTCTCTGCCCCACGATATGCATCCATCAACACCATAGAGGTTAACCCCTTGGGTAACACCAAAGATGGTGAAAATCTGGATGGACCGGCAGACGATGGTTCCGTTCAGGCTATGACTCACAATGAACCACCAGGTGTGCACACCCAGAACCAGAGGGCAGCCCTAAATATGTCTTCCCCTTCAGATAACCTTCCTCTTATCACCTTGCGAGCTCCTAATAAGGATAAGAACAAAGGACTGGTTAACCTTACCCCACCTCCTTCTCTCGATAAAAACGAGCCACTTACGCTCAAAGAGAGGTTTTCTTGAGAATAAGAAGAAGTGAAGGAATTGAGGTGGCTCAATGCCGAGCTACTTTAGAGGAACTGTCTTATTGAAAGCGTGTCCCAAGAGGAGCCACATCATGCAATCCTAGTAAGTGCACCTCAAGGAGCAATTTTTGCCCTGGCAAACGAAGCATGGTCCAGGCGCACGCCCAACGAGGCACCAGGCCCATCAAACTACCTAAATGTGGATCGAGATGAATACCATGACTTCCCTCCACTCATGAAGCAATCGAAGCGAGTATGTCTGAACCCTCAGAAGGTGTCACAAATGACACATGCACCCCGGGTGCCGACCGAGTTGGATCCTCAAGTAATGCCTCAGGCTACACCTACCCAAGACCAGGCCCAACAGGATGTAAACCAGGGTCTCACCAAGACCATTGAGGCACTGACATCTTGATTGGAAGCGATGGAAGGTTGACGTGCTCCGATACAGCCAGAGTGGAAGCCATACCTAGATTGGGTGAGCAACACACCACCTCCACCCAATTTTGGGAGCCCTTTATTCCCTATTTTCAACAGATCAGGCAATCCAGAACAACATTTGATACACTAGGAGTCTAATTACAACCCTATGATGGGAACTAGAGAATAACAAGAAGAAGTGAAACTCAGATGCTTCGTACGGACCTTTCAAGGATCTGCCTTCATCTGGTAAATGAGTCTTCTAGCCCAGTCAATAAAAAGCTGGGAGGACCTTCGGCAGCAGTTCCTGTTCCACTTCAGCTCAACGTTGCCTAATTCAATGGTTAGCGACCTCAGGAACTGCAAGCAGAGGCAGACCCAGAGGGTCTCATATTTCATCACCAGATGGAAAGGTCTGACCTACTCTCTGAACTTTCCAATGCCCCAAGATGAGATTATTTCCATATGAATCGATAATCTTCGAGATGAGCTACGAACGCCGCTCATACCAGTAGAGTGCACCACTAGCTTCAACCATCTCTCGGCCATTGCCTAGAGAATTGAGGACTCCCTACAACAGACTAATCTGAAGTCCCGAATAGCCTCACAGGCTCTTGCAAAAAGGGCAGCTAGAGCTGAAGCGTCCACTGTCATACTCAAGCCAGCCCTTGTGCCTGATCCACTACTCAGGCCTCCACAAAATCATTATGGGCCCCCTGTATATCAGCAGCTACCTCCTCCTAAGCAGGACGATTAGAGAGGATCGAAGCAGAACCAGTTTGAGGAATGAATACACAAAGAATACTCGTTTTGAGAGGACCAAGTCCACAGATACTTCATTACTGCCAGGAATTGCAACTTGCTCCGCCTCCCGGAGCCAAGGAAACCCGAAGAAGTCGGCCGCGATGACTGTCCAGATTACTATCCCTACCATTGAATGTTGGGGAACAATATTCGGGAATGCTTCGTCTTCAAAGACCTCCTAAAAAAGATGGTAGACTCCGGGAAGGTCGAGATGGGACCACCCACAGCACATGTGACATATATTTCTACCACCGACTCTGACAAAGGGGAGGGGTGGAAGGAAGTCATCAGTAATAAGGTGTATAATTTTGATGACTGGATGACTCGGAAGTCTATCAATGGAGCCCAGGTAATACTCTAAGCTCAACTACAGCATCTGGTGCTGCCGCCAATAGCCCCTGATGCCACACAACTGACAATATCGGCCTCACAACCCTCCATGATCCGGTCATCCAGGCATAATCGGAAAGGAAAGAAACAAGTGCAAGAGGATCAGTTCGCAACGAGGCTGAAGTTAGCCCAGACACTGGCGGATTTTACGCCCTCAAACTTAGCACCACGGGCACCGAAAACGGCACCTTAAAGGGCAACCGAATATGTTGACTTGTCAAAGGATGAGGAGCCAATATTTGGTTCCATCAACATCATCCATCTTATGGAATCGTTCCCTGATGAATGGTATGGTTATGAACCCGAGTTCCCAACACAAGAAGTTGGGACGAGGAATCACAGAGGCAGGGGATACCATGGGAGGTGCAGTCACAGCCGAAACCAACCCTACGGTTAGACTTCGGCCAAAACCATCAATATCGCGGAAACCTATGGGAGATCCCTTCAACAGACTCAGCAAGAAAAAATAATGTCCCTCCACCTCCACAAGCAGCCACTCTGGCCCTGTTTTTCTGCGGTACCCATCAAAGGAGGAACAAGCGTCTAGCCTCTTAGTGCGCACAGACAGACCGGTCGGGCCGAATCCCCAAAATGTGGGAACATCGTTAACATTTGACCCCGTGTCTGGTCCCTCCTCATCACATAATCCAACTCAAAAAGTGACTGCTAAGACTCCCCCTCCAATGGAGAAGCATCTGCCATTGGAGTAGAAATATGACATCCTTAAGTAGCTGGTGTCGGTACCAGCCAAACTGTCAATCCTAGATGCCCTGAGTTTCTCAGCCAGCCTCAGGGAGTTGCTTATAGAGACCTTTCTCATCCCCCATAAGTTTCAAGTTGAGGTAGCTGCCACCGAGATTTACCGGATGGAGACTGGCTCGGCTGAATGAAATGCGGTGATTTCCTTCACCGATCTGGATGGAGATGCCATCATGCAAGGACACATAAAACCACTATATGTGTCTGACACACTAGATGATGTTGAGATCCACAAAGTCTCTATTGAAAAAAGATCTGGAGTTAACCTCCTTACCCTACGGACACTCCGTAAGTTGGGCTACAGTGAGGGTGATTTAATACCCTTAGCCACAACTCTGCTAGGTTACGAAAAGAGTGAACAGAAGCCAATGGGAAAAATTAATCCAAAGACCCATTTTGGCGACCTTGTGGCCTACTCGAAATTCATGGTGGTCCAGAAGAACACAACATTCAATGCCCTACTAGGAAGGTCATGGCTCCATAAGCACATGGTCATTCCTTCATCCTACCACCAGTGTATTATGTATTGCGTCAATGGGAAAAGTGGGACATTGCACGCTGACAAGGCCCCTTTTGAGCTCTCCGAGTCACATTAAATTGACGTCGGGTTCTATGAGAAAAACAAGAAGAAGCCTTAGGTCGATGGTTTTGACTGGATCCCCTCTCCAAATGTTCTAGAAATGGTTCCTGATGACCCCCTCAGACAGCTTGGCTGAGACTACATACTGCCCATCAACCATGTTGAGAGTAGTGGTGCAAGTTCGGACCCACACTCAGTTGTCCTCATTGTAACACCCCTAGATTTTATGAAAAATATTCTTTTAATTTTATTAATGTCTTGTGTTGTATTCTACACCAAGATTACCTTGCGCTATACGCATCACCGTATTAGCTTGCAGTATACGCAACACTATTCTTGGATCGTGTTACACACAATTTTGATAATAGTTATTCTACACAACATTGAGTATATATATATATATATATATATATATTAAATGTATAAATGAAATATGGTTGGATTATGTTATACGAAACAACAAAGGATTCTTTCACAACACGCAACCCTGACTTGGCTTGCATTACACGCAATCGCGACCTTCCTCGATAGCGTGTGTTGTACGCAATATCGGGTTTTAATAAACAATGTTATATTATTATAATATTGTCATGAACTAGCCGTTATGAATAGTATTCACTAAATTTTGAATTCTATAACATTATTATTCATCTTTCACATTTCTAGAACATGGTATAAGAACAAAATAAATTTTTCGGGTAAAATAAGTATTTTTAAAAAAATGCAGTTTTGCCGCCTTTTGATGGCGCACCCACTTTAAATCTAGTTTTTGACATGTTTATAGGTTCAATTGTCAAAATAAAATTCTTCTTTGGAATCAAGAAATAAAAATTTACTTTGGATAAATTTTTCATATTATTCTGGTAACTTTCACATTTTAATGAATAGTAAAAACACGCTATATTTTAATTAAAAACAACTTTTTTCATCGTAATATCTTATGTGGTTAAATTATAATACTGAATGGTTTTAAAGTATAAATAGAATATATTTTTACCATTTAATATAATGTATGTAATTAGCATTGATTTTACCTTGAATTCATAGGTTAAATCAATTCAATCTTTTGCAATGTTTTAAACAAAAACCCGTTTTTATTCGACAACGGGATTAATTTTAATTTAATTTCTGCAACTTCTGTGTATTGAATTTTAAAAAATGGATTCCATATTTGGAATCAGTGGGTCAAAATTATGTTAATAGGCTACTTTTTATTTTTGGGAATTATGAATAGTAACTACGGTAAATTTTATTTACCATAGTTAAAGGTAAATCGGGTAATTAAGGGTAAATATAATATTTTAAAATTACCCCAAAAAATGTCAAAATCCTATTGGATGACTAAAAATAGACCCATATCACCTAAGGGTCGGATTAGATTCATTTAATTAAATTTTTTCAATGAAAATAATTTAATTATTATTAAAACCAAAGAATGTGACAACATGTCACTTTCTTAAATCTTATAAGTATAATAATTTTAATCTACTGATAAACTTTTTGAAACTTCGAACATGAATAGTCTCCAGAAATATAATACAATTATCTACATCATAGGAATTTATTTTGAATTTTTAGGGATTAAATAATTATCATTTATTATGACACAAAGATGATGCAGTAATTGTCTTATTAATGAAATATTGACATAATTGATGTTATAAATTCCCAAATAAATGTAATTTGAGACTTTTTATGACTTACACTAATTTTATAGGTTAATATGACATGTTATTGTTGATATAAGTAACTTTGATCAAACTTATCATTCTGTTATGAATTTCATAAAAATCATGTACCAAATAGTGTCAAAATTTACATAAAATAGTTTTTAAAACAAATATTATATTATTAATTGTTATTTTATTCCTAAAAATCTATGGTTCGGAAAAATGACTTAGATAAGATTATATATATTAATAATAAACAACTTGGGTTTCTTTTGGACTGATATAGTAAGTTTATTAACCATATAGTGTAAGAAAACAAAAAGACACGGTAAAAGTTAAATTATTTAACTTAGAGTTAAATCTAATTGATAAGGTTAAAATAATAACCTAAACTTGTCTAAATCCTATTGGATGAGAGGATTTCGACCCATCCCCACATTATCCTCGAAATAAATCAATTTGGAGCTATTTAAAACCGAACTTGACTTTATAATAAAATAATATTTTTAGTTATTCCAAAGGTGCCCCTCTCCTCCCTTATAAAAGGGCACCCCCTCCCTCTCTTCCTCACACAACTTTGAGCCTTAAAACTCGGCCAACCCCTGGAAATTTCTCTTCTCCACTTCCCTAGAAACATCCTAGAGGTTCTGTTCTTCCTCAAAGACCGATTTTATTTCCCTAAAAGGAGATCTCAAAGAGGCGCTTCAAAGAAGAGGTAATTTCCGTTACCAATTCTTTCAACTTTATTTCTTCTTCCACTTCTTCTTCTTAGGTTGTTTCATTATGAAGTAATAACATCAGTATAACTCATATACTTATATGTTATTATAAGTATGAAACAACCCTATTTCACCATCTATCCATCCTACGGAAAACGAAATCACCGCGTGTGCGTACGTACGGAATATCGTCTCCACGCCGTGGTGTAATCTGTTTTTCCACCAACACCATACATGGATGGGTATTATGGTGTAAAGAATAACTATAAATAGTTATTATAACATCATAATAATTCTGATATATTTTATCATCCACTCCAATTCAATTCAATAATTATGGAAACGATATCATCGCTCGTGCGTACGTACGGACTACCGTCTCCACGACGCGATGAGATTCATTCTCCATGTTAACCATTTAAGAATGATTATAAAGTATATATATGCAATAATAATGAAATATAAATCTACTAGATTTATGTGTATATATATGTATGTCATCTACTTAATTCCACTAAATTCAATAAGGAAACGAAAACAACGTTCATGCGTACGTACGACCTACCGTCTCCATGAACGGTGTATTTCATTCCATTTACTAATTTATTATATATATGTATATTCTGAATATATATATATATAAATCATGTTTTATATTCTGTAATTAAGTAATCATGATCTAAGTAATCATATGAATATTTACAAGTCAAAACACGGACGACAAATGAAACAATTTTACCCAAAAGGCTCTTTAACATTGAATTTACAAAAGAACGGGTAATATAAAGTCATAAGTGAACCATATATGATATCATAACAATGAATATGATTCTGTAATAAGTCAATGAAATTATTTAAATCATTATACAGGAGGTTCGGACACTTACGAAACAAATCGGACCTAATGTAAGGGAAATATCACAATCTCATTTTTATCCGAGATTGTTTATACTTTAGTATTTACTGGGGTGTATTTTATCATCCACGTCCATGTTTCCTCGATATGTAATTTTATTTCCATTCACCTACAATTGTTTAAATCCAATTTTAACCTTCGTTGAGTTTTTAGTAAAGGATATGAAAGGAATCTTTTGTCGTTTTTCGTACAAGGTACTTTTTTGACTTTTCCGACAAAAGTACGAGAAGAATGTTTTTTTAACTTATACGAAATGAATGGATTTTTAAAACATTATTTCCAAGAAGCTTACTTTACAAGTTTTCAAGTTTATTTTTAATCAACTTCTTTTAGTTTAAAACTGTATGACATGTTAAGAAAGGAAAAGTTTTTTTGAAGTAGAAAGGATATTTTCCTCAAGAATGGAGTTCAAGTGTTTTATCAAAATTATTTTCCATATAAGATAATAAAGGGTTCTATTTTTATCCCTATTATTACATTGATTTGATTATGTTGTGATGGAATTATTTTTATGAATTCCTTTATCGTATATGAATTGTTTTATGATGTCATGATGTTTAAGATTCCCATTTTTATTACATGGGTTATGCAGTGATGCATGATTTATGATTTTGTGGAACACATAAGAATGGTATCATTATGAGATGGGTGGGACCTATATCTCCCTCCAATGCATTGGGTAAAGATTTTATATCTCATGAGATAGACATGGCTAGAATGGTAGGCTATACCGGTAAGTGAAATAGGACTGAAACGAGGGTGACTCGGTTCAGAAAGGGACTTTGTCCACTAAGATAGTCTTGGCAATGAGTCTTGACCAACAAGAAATGATTCTCTATGATTATGTGTGTATGCCACAATGTTTCATGTTTTAAGTTATGATTATTGTGATTACATTTCACTGCCATGATTTATCCCATGTTATGAAATTATGCTCTCTTTTGCAGGTTAATATTTTCAAAATGTTATGTTCTTATGATGTGATTGATATTTCTTTTGTTTACCCTTACTGAGCATTTGAGCTCACCCTTTTATGTTTTCTTTTCCCCAGGATATAAAGAAAGGTTTTAGGTATAAAAAAAGAAGATCTTTATGGGATATGTTGAAGATCTTTCACCAGGATTAGAAGATTATATTCCGAGTTTCCAAAGACACTAAACTATTACGATCCTTGTGTGTGTGTTTTTGTTATGTACTAAGTATTCCACAAATGTAATGTAATGTCAATGTACGTCAAGCTTCGGGTCTCTACAGTTGGTATCAGAGGAAAAGTTTAGTCAACCTTTGGAAACTAGGATACAAGAACTTTAGTGAGATTCCTAGAGATATTTCTAAGGTATGTCTAGGGATGTCTCTAAGGTTAAGTATACGTATTGGTTATAGTCCTAGAATTGCGCTAACGATATTAGAATTTAACCTAAGATGTTAGATATTAAGTGTACTCCCCCTTTTATTATGTTTTTTCCCGAGCATGATTTTTTCCTCTCACACTATTCTTTTTGGGTTTTAGATGATTCACGATAATGGAGGATATGATGGAGAATGGAATGATGAGAAACCAAATGAAATGGGATTTGGAAGTCCAAACATCATTATTATTCCGAATCAGAAATCTCATAATATTATCAATAAAGTAAAATTTGGTAAGTTTCCTGACTCGGCTAATAAGAGAAAGATGGAGTTTCATGATGATCATAGAGGAAATAAAGTTCAATTTCACCTATGTAAATCATTTGGGAAGAGGCATCAAGGAGAATGTTTCAAAGGAACTGGAAGATGCTTTGGGTGTGGAAAAGAAGGACACAAATCTAGTAAGTGCAAAGGAAAAGGTTCAATTAACACCATGGATGAGGATAATGGTATTGCTACGACATCGAAAATGGTTAAATGTTTTAAATGTGGAATGTACGGGCATTATGCAAACCAATTCCCTAAGGGAAAGTCTCATGAAGAGAATCAGTACGGCCGTATGGGTAGTATTTATGTTGATGATGATGAAGAGACTACAAATGATATGTGAGATGAAATAATTGTTGAAGCTCGGTCAATGGTTTAAGAAGGTAGTGGAATGATTACATGTTTATTAAGTGTAAAGAATCTCATGGTACTATGGAATAAAGAGACATCTAAGGATTGTTACATTGTTGTCTTTCCTTGAGTTTTGAAAGTGTGTGATTAATGCTACCAGTATCCATGAAAGGTTATTCAGATATTTTTGGAATGAAGATGATATGCGCATAATGAAGGGATAAGGAGAAAATTAAATGTTTGATAGTGTTCATGAGCTCATGACTGATATAAGGAGAAGGTTATATCATGGTTTGAGTATATAGAATTTTTGGATTTTGGTATGTGGTAAGAGTTAACTTTTGAAAGAATTCATGTTTTCACTAAGGTTTAATAAGTATTCATTTTTCAAGAGAATACATGATTAATGTATTCACATGATTGGAATGTGACCAACAGGATATATGGGGG
Source organism: Viscum album (assembly GCA_963277665.1). Classification (NCBI taxonomy): domain Eukaryota; kingdom Viridiplantae; phylum Streptophyta; class Magnoliopsida; order Santalales; family Viscaceae; genus Viscum; species Viscum album. The sequence goes on along the minus strand of OY728120.1, from coordinate 686,343,519 downwards.
ACAAATGATGGTATTCACATGCTTGGTTGATGACATTTCAAGTAATTGTTTTCTTTATACTATGAGCTTGGACCGAAGTATTTTAGATAAGCCTAAATATTGGAATGGATTATGTAGGACATAAGTTAGTATTGTTTAAGGATAAAACTTTTTTTTGATACTGTTGATGGGATGTTATAATAATGTAGTTTTAGAAAAAGGACAACCTGCAGGATGTGCGACAACCCATCGCGTCGGCCAAGGCTGTGGGAATCAAACCCACAACTAAAGTGCGATGGGCCTTTATCACATACCACCGGCCTACAGAAAGTCCCTGGTTAGTAGAAACTAGTTTTATTTTATTAAGCGGTATGATATATGAAGTATAAGTTCATTTTTGGAATCGTATATGATTAACCTCACCAAAGACGGACTTATGTATATTTGATAACTATTGCTAAACTTTTGTTTGAAACAGATGGAATGACCCATCATTCTATCACATGATCTGTTAACACTTCACGAATAACAAATTAAACTTCATTTCTTCAAGAGATGAAGTGGAAATTGTTCAAAGCATGAACAACAGTGAGATTGTACCAAAATCAAGTAAGTATTTCTTCTAATTCAAAATTTTCAACTTTAGGGAAACGATCTTAAAAACCAAAAATGTTGTCCTAGTGCTCTTATATCTGATTAATCATATGGTACCTTAGATCATCACAAATTTATGGATTTGTGATTGTTGGCTTTTCCATAGCCATGTTCTCTACCACTCTCCATCAGAACATGATGGTTAGATTTTTCTTCCATATCCATATTTTCACCTATGTGGAAACCCAGTGATTAGTTTATTTGGGTAACCATTACGTTTCATACTTTTGTTTTTAAAGATTGGTTTTGGTATTCCTTTTTACGATGTGGGTTTCTATTAAAGAAACTTTCGAGTAGTAAACCATTTATAACCCCGACGAATTTCGAGGGCAAAATTCATTTTAAGGGGGGTAGAATGTAACACCCCTAGATTTTATGAAAAATATTCTTTTAATTTCATTAATGTCTTGTGTTTTATTGTACACCAAGATTACCTTGCGCTATACGCAACACCGTATTAGCTTGTAGTATACGCAACACTATTCTTGGATCGTGTTACACACAATTTTGATAATAGTTATTCTACGCAACATTGAGTATATATATATATATATTCAATGTATAAATGAAATATGGTTGGATTCTGTTATACGAAAGAACGAAGGATTTTTTCACAACACGCAACCCTGACTTGGATTGCATTACACGCAATCGTGACTTTCCTTGATAGCGTGTGTTGTACGCAATACCGGGTTTTAATAAACAATGTTATATTATTATAATATTGTCATGAACTAGCCGTTATGAATAGTATTAACTAAATTTTGAATTTTATAACATTATTATTCATCTTACACATTTCTAGAACATGGTATAAAAACAAAATAAATTTTTCGGGTAAAATAAGTATTTTTAAAAAAATGCAGTTTTGCCGCCTTTTGATGGCGCACCCACTTTAAATCTAGTTTTTGACATGTTTATAAGTTAAATTTGACAAAATAAAATTCTTATTTGGAATCCAGAAATAAAAATTTACTTTGGATAAATTTTTCTTATTATTCTGGTAACTTTCACATTTTAATGAATAGTAAAAACACGCTATATTTTAATTAAAAACAACTTTTTTCATCGTAATATCTTATGTGGTTAAATTATAATATTGAATGGTTTTAAAGTATAAATAGAATATATTTTTACCATTTAATATAATGTATTTCATTAGCATTGATTTTACCTAGAATTCGTAGGTTATTCAATTCAATCTTTTGCAATGTTTTAAACAAAAACCCGTTTTTATTTGACAACGGGATTAATTTTAATTTAATTTCTGCAACTTCTGTGTATTGAATTTTAAAAAATGGATTCCATATTTGGAATCAGTGGGTCCAAATTATGTTAATAAGCTACTTTTTATTTTTGGGAATTATGAATAGTAATTACGGTAAATTTTATTTACCATAGTTAAAGGTAAATCGGGTAATTAAGGGTAAGTATAATATTTTAAAATTACCCTAACAAATGTCGAAATCCTATTGGATGACTAAAAATCGACCCATATCACCTAAGGGTCGGATTAGATTCATTTAATTAAATTTTTTCAATGAAAATAATTTAATTATTATTAAAACCAAAGAATGTGACAACATGTCACTTTCTTAAATATTATATGTATAATAATTTTAATCTAGTGATAAACTTCATGAAACATCGAACATGAATAGTCTCCAGAAATATAATACAATTATCTACATCATAGTAATTTATTTAGAATTTTTAGGGATTAAATAATTATCATTTATTATGACACAAAGATGATGTAGTAATTGTCTTATTAATGAAATATTGACATAATTGATGTTATAAATTACCAAATAAATGTACTTTGAGACTTTTTATGACTTACACTAATTTTATAGGTTAATATGACATGTTATTGTTGATTTAAGTAACTTTTTTAGAACTAATCATTCTTTTATGAATTTCATAAAAATCATGTACCAAATAGTGTCAAAATTGACATAAAATAGTTTTTAAAACAAATATTATATTATTAATTGTAATTTTATTCCTAAAAATCTAAGGTTCGGACAAATGACTTAGATAAGATTATATATATTAATAATAAACAACTTGGGGTTTTTTTGGCTTGATATAGTAAGTTTATTAACCATATAGTGTAAGAAAAAAAAAAGACACGGTAAAAGTTAAATTATTTAACTTAGAGTTAAATCTAATTGATAAGGTTAAAATAATAACCTAAACTTGTCTAAATCCTATTGGATGAGAGGATTTAGACCCATCCCCACCTTATACTAGAAATAAATAAATTTTGAGCTATTTAAAATCGAACTTGACTTTATAATAAAATAATATTTTTAGTTATTCCAAAGGTGCCCCTCTCCTCCCTTATAAAAGGGCACCCCTCCCTCTCTTCCTCACACAACTTTGAGCCTTCAATCTCAGACAACCCCTGACAAATTCTCTTCTCCACTTCCCTAGAAACATCCTACAGGTTCTGTTCTTCCTCAAAGACCGATTTTAGTGCCCTAAAAGGAGATCTCAAAGAGGCGCTTCAAAGAAGAGGTAATTTCCGTTACCGATTCTTTCAACTTTATTTCTTCTTCCACTTCTTCTTATTAGGTTGTTTCATTATGAAGTAATAACATCAGTATCACTCATATACTTATATGTTATTATAATTATGAAACAACCCTATTTCACCATCTATCCATCCTACGGAAAATGAAATCACCGCGCGTGCGTAAGTACGGAATACCGTCTCCACGCCGTGGTGTAATCTGTTTTTCCACCAACACCTTACATGGATGTGTATTATGGTGTAAAGAATAACAATAAATAGTTATTATAACATCATAATGATTCTGATATATTGTATCATCCACTCCAATTCAATTCAATAATTATGGAAATGATATCATCGCTCGTGCGTATGTACGGACTACCGTCTCCACGACGCGATGACATTCATTCTCCATGTTAACCATTTAAGAATGATTATAAAGTATATATAAGCAATAATAATGAAATATAAAGCTACTGTATTTATGTGTATATATATGTATGTCATCTCCTTAATTCCACTCAATTCAATAAGGAAACGAAAACAGCGTTCATGCGTACGTACGGCCTACCGTCTCCATGAACGGTGTATTTCATTCCATTTACTGATTTATTATATATATGTATATTATGAATATATATATATATATATGAATAATTTTTTATATTCTGTAATTAAGTAATCATGATCTAAGTAATCATATGAATAATTACAAGTCAAAACACGGACGACAAATGAAACAATTTTACCCAAAACGCTCTTTAACATTGAATTTACAAAAGAACGGGTAATATAAAGTCATAAGTGAACCATATATGATATCATAACAATGAATATGATTCTGTAATAAGTAAATGACATTATTTAAATCATTATATAGGAGGTTCGAACACTTACGAAGAAAATCGGACCTAAGGTAAGGGAAATATCACAATCTCATTTTTATCCGAGATTGTTTATACTTTAGTATTTACTGGGGTGTATTTTATCATCCACATCCATGTTTCCTCAATATGTAATATTATTTCCATTTAACTACAATTTTTTAAATCCAATTTTACCCTTCGGTGAGTTTTTAGTAAAGGATATTAAAGGAATCTTTTGTCGTTTTTCGTACGAGGTACTTTTTTGACTTTTCCAACAAAAGTACGAGAAGAATGTTTTTTTAACTTATACGACATGAATGGATTTTTAAAACATTATTTCCAAGAAGCTTCCTTTACAAGTTTTCAAGTTTATTTTTAATCAACGTCTTTTAGTTTAAAATTGTATGACATGTTAAGAAAGGAAAAGTGTTTTTGAAGTAGAAAGGATATTTTCCTCAAGAATGGAGTTCAAGTGTTTTATCAAAATTATTTTCCATCTAAGATAATAAAGGGTTATGTTTTTATCCCTATTATTACATTGATTTGATTATGTTGTGATGAAATTATTTTTATGAATTCCTTTATCATATATGAATTGTTTTTTGATGTCATGATGTTTAAGATTTTCATTTTTATTACATGGGTTATGCAATGATATATGATTTATGATTTTGTGGCACACATAAGAATGGTATCATTATGAGATGGGTGGGACCTATATCTCCCTCAAATGCATTGGGTAAAGATTTTATATCTCATGAGATAGACATGGCTAGAATGGTAGGTTATACCGGTTCAGTGAAACAGGACTGAAACGAGGGTGACTCGGTTCAGAAAGGGACTTTGTCCACTAAGATAGTCTTGGCAATGAGTCCTGACCAACAAGAAATGATTCTCTATGATTATGTGTGTATGCCACAATGTTTCATGTTTTAAGTTATGATTATTGTGATTACATTTCACTGCCATGATTTATCCCATGTTATGAAATTATTCTCTCTTTTGCAGGTCAAGATTTTCAAAATGTTATGTTCTTATGATGTGATTGATATTTCTTTTGTTTACCCTTACTGAGCATTTGAGCTCACCCTTTTATGTTTTCTTTTCCCCAGGATATAATGAAAGGTTTTAGGTATAAAAAAATAAGATCTTTATGGGAGATGTTGAAGATCTTTCACCAGGATTAGAAGATTATATTCCGAGTTTCCAAAGACACTAAACTATTACGATCCTTGTGTGTGTGTTTTTGTTATGTACTAAGTATTCCGCAAATGTAATGTAATGTCATTGTACGTCAAGCTTCGGGTCTCTACACTCATGACATCATCCATAACTGCTGAGTGTGACAATGTAGGAACGTCCACCAACCCTCAATTTGGAGGCGAATACTTGAGTGAAGAGGCCCATAATGCCTCACCTCCGGACTCCCATGAGCCCAAGTCAAGAGATCTCCCCTCACCGGATCAAGAAGATGAGTATTTCGGAGAAGAATAGGAGGAAGATCTTAGGGATGCACCTCTCGCATTTGAGGAAGGTATCTCCACCACGGTGGACAAGCTCATGGAAATAAACCTGGGTACCAAGGAAAACCTGAGTCCCACTCTTGTTAGTGCAGCCATGTCCCCCGAGAAGAACGAGGTATATACCTCTTTCTTGAAGCAACACCGAGATGTTTTTTCCTGGAATTACATGGAAATTCCGGTACTCGATCCCGAAGTGGCGATGCATCACCTGGGTCTGCCAGAATACCACCAAGGCTATAAACAGGCCGCCAGAAGGACACACCCCTCACATGCTTCCAAAATAGTGGCTGAAGTCGATAATCTCATTAACACAGGATTCATTCGGGAGGTCCAGTACCCCATCTGTTTGTCCAAAATCATCCCTGTCAAGAAAAAGAATGGAAAAATCCACATTTGTATTGATTTCAGATAACTCAATTGGCATTGTCTGAAAGCAGATTTCCCTGTCCCGATCACCGAGTTATTAATCGATGCAACTGCCGGGTATGAGGCTCTATCCTTCATGGATGGCTATTCTAGGTATAGTCAGATCAGGATAGCTCGAGAAGACGAAGAAGCCACTGCCTTCAGGTCCCCTCAATGAGTATTTTGTTACAGGGTTATTCCCTTTGGTCTCAAGAATGTTGTCTCCACATATCAGTGTGTCATGCATCGTATCTTTAAACCATTTCTGGGGAGATTTGTTGAATGCTACATGGATGAATTGATGTTTCAGTACAGACAGTTCTCAGATCACTTGTCAGACCTTGAGACCGTCTTCAACAAACTTTTACAGAATAGCCTGAAGATGAACCCCTTGAAATGCACCTTCGGGGTTACCTCAAGGAAATTCCTTGGCTTCGTCATACGCTATCGTGGCATCGATGTCGGCCCTGAAAAGACAAAGTCTATCCTTGGATTACCACCTCCCTGCAATCTCATTGAGTTGAGGGGATTCCAAGGACACCTAGATTATATCAGGCGATTCATATCCAACCTGGTAGGCAAATGTTTTCCCTTTACCAGGTTAATTAAGAATGGAGTCACGTACCAATGGACAGATGAATGCCAAGAGGCGTTCAACAGCCTAAAGAAGTACCTCTTAAGCCCACCGGTTCTCATGCCCTCGGTTGAAGGAATACCTCTCATCCTATACGTGACGGCACTAGAGTGGTCGTTGGGAGCCCTCCTCGCACAAAATAATGGCGCTGATAGTGAAAACAGTCTCTATTAACTCAGTCGAACCATGATCGATGCTGAGACTCAATACTCAAACATTGAGAAGAGTTGTTTGGCATTGGTCTTCACAGTTCAAAAGTTGCGACATTATCTTTAGCATCATGAAGTCCATTCGGTCTCACGTAGTAACCCACTCAAGTACATCCTTAGCTATCCAATGCTGACCGGGCACCTGTCCCGATGGGCAGTCATCCTGCAACAGTTTGACATTTGCTTTGTGCCTTAGAAAGCCATCAAGGGCCCGACATTAGTAGATTTTCTGGCGGTTCACCCTTCAACGAGGACCACCACACCGGACGCTGAGCTACCAGATGAAGACATCTTCTCGGTTCAATAGGAGTTCCCAGCATTGGAAATGTACATCGACGGCGCATCCCGAATCCCAACCGGGAAGAGGATGAAAGATCCCAAATTTAACAAGGTGGGATTGGGGAAAATACTCATGTCCCCAAAAAAGGCTATCTTTCTATATTCCTTCATCCTATCAGAAGGATTTATGAATAATGAATCGGAGTATCAATCCCTCATTGCAGGCCTGGAGCTCGCACTCCAAACACAAGTACAACACCTTAAGGTAAAAGGTGACTCGGAACTGGTCATCAAGCAAGTCAATGGGGACTATTCTATTAAAAAGGAGGAGTTGTTTCCCCCTTTTGACCATGTCCAAGGGTTAAAGGAGGAATTATCCACAGAACCAACATTGACCTATATTCCCTGGTCTTAGAATGCCCAGGTCGACGCATTAGCTAATGCGGCCACAGCCCTAGCAGACCTAGAATGGGATGAAACAGTTACCAGTATTTCTCACCGTCGAATGGTCTTTCCATTTGTTCAATAAAAGACTGAAGAAATAAACGAAGTTAGTCCTGTCCTGGAAGCATATGCTCCAGCCACTAACTGGATGACCCCCATTGCAAACTACCTTCAACGGGGAGAACTTCCGTCAGACAGGGATGAATGAGAGAAAATACGGAGAAGGGCAGTCTAATTTGTCCTATATGGCGGCGCGGGTCAGCAAGAGGTCCTCTACAAATGTGTCTGCAACAGAATCCTACTCATATTCATTGATGTAGAAGAAACTTCTACCTTAATTACTGAAGTACATGTCGGAGTATGTGGGGCACATCAGTCGGGGTCCTAGATTTCCCATCAGGTTCGAAGAATTGGGTACTATTGGCCCACAGTGGCACGAGATTGTGAGCGCTTTACCTCAATATGCCACTCATTCCAAATTAATTCCAACTTCATACACCATCCCCCATATTTACTTCATCAGGCCAAGTACTCTTGGCCATTTTCTGTCTAGGGAATGGATGTCATGGGACCATATCCTCCAGCCACAACCAAATAGCTGAAGTATATCCTCACGGAAACTGATCTCTTTTCCAAATGGGAAAATGTTTTACCCCTTAAGGAAGTCGGGGCGAGAAACATTTTCAGCATTGTTAAAACCAATATCATCACCAGATTTGGTGTCCCTCATACCATGCTGACAGATAACAACACCAACTTCTGCTCTGCTGAATTGGAGAAACTATACTATGAAGATGGTATCAAGGCTAACCACTCATCCCACTACCACACAGCGGCCAATGGATCGATAGAGGCTTTCAACAAGACCCTTTCCAACATTCTCCAGAAAATGGTGGAAAAAGACAAGAAATTGTGTCCAGCTAAACTCTTTCATGCATTGTGGTCTTATCGAACCATGATCTGCACCGCTACTTGGGCTACTCTGTAATCATTTGTATATGGAATAAAAGTGGTCCTTCCCATTGAGATCCAATTACGATCACTCCTCATTGCCGTTCATGATCAATTATACAACGATGAGAAATCAGAAAAGTGTCCAGGTGAATTGGAATAGCTAGACGAGGAGTGGTTTCACACTTTTCACCATCTAGAATTATATCAAAACCGGATTGCTCAAGCCTTCAATAAAAAGGTTCGTCTTAGGTCTTTCGTGGAAGGAGAATTGGTATTGGTCCTATGGACCCCAATGATGCCTTGAAAGAAACCTCCAAAGCTGGATCCCAAGTGGGAGGGACCATATGTTATACACAAGGTATACTGCAATGGAGCATATGCCCTGATCTCCATGGACAGGAAGTTCACTACCGCTCCTACAAATGTGAGATTTCTGAAAAAGTATTTCTCATAGAAATCAAAAGCAGTTATTGTCCGAGCTATAGGACGTTAAACTTCCAAGCACCCAACAGTCCAAACTCTATGAACATAAACTAAGATTATTTCTTCCTCATCGGTATAACTAAAAGCAGTTATCGTCCGAGCTACAGGACGTTAAACTGCCAAGCACCCAACGGTCCAAACTCTATGACTCTAAACTAAGAGTATTTCATCCTCACCGCATGATGTTAAACTGAACGGATTTCAGAGAACTAAGAACGGCTTGATTCTTGCCCTCGTAGGATATGTAGTGACACCGGGATCCCATATCCTATCCTAGACATTCCCAAATGGAATAACATTAAAAAAAATGTCCCCTTCCCCGGTGTACGGACCATCCATGCACGGGGTGTACTTATCTCAGAGAACTGTGTATGGCTTGATTCCTACCTTTGCAGGATACGTAGTGACGTAGGGGTTCCCCATCCTGGCCCATCCACCCCCGAATAAATGTTAAAAATGCCCCCTCCCCCCGTGTACAGACCAGCCCTGCACGGGGTGTATTCCTCATCCTTATCGCAGGACGTCAAACTGCACAGATAAGGATAAAAGAAAAAAAATCCCTTCTCCCCCATGTACAGACTAAACCTGCACGAGGTGTATTGTCTTTCATAGAACTATGCGTGTCTTGATTCCTACCCTCACGGGATACGTAGTGACGCTAGGATTCGGTATCCTAGCCCAACCACCCCCAAATGAGGTTTAAGAGAAAACATTTCCCTATTCCCCCGTGTATGGACCAGACCTGCATGGGGTGTATTGTCTTTCAGAGAACTAAGTGAGGCTTGATTCCTTCCCTTGTAGGATATGTAGTGATTCCAGAATTCTACACCCTGGCCCAGCCACCTCATATGAAGGAAAAAATACCCCTTCCCCCATACGGACTAGACCCGCATGGGGTGTATTCCCCAAAAGAACTACGTACATCTTGATTCTTGCCCTCGCGGGATACGTAGTGATGCCTGGGTTCCCCATCCTAGCCCATCCATTCAAAAAATGCTCTCTCCCCTCGTGTACGAGCCAGACCTGCACGGGGTGTATTCTTCGTCCTCACCACATGACGTTAAACTGTACGGATTTCAAAGAACTACATGAGGCTTGATTCCTACTCTCACGGGATACGTAGTGACGCCAGGGTCCCCCACCCTAGCCCAGCCGTCCCAAAATTAGAGTCAAAAATGCCCTTTTCCCTCATGTAGGGACTAACCCTACGTGGGGTGTACCTCCTTCAGGGAACTATGCGTGGCTTAATTACTGCCCTCGCAGGATGTGTAGTGATGTCAGGGTTTCCCATCTTGGCCCAGCCATTCCTGAATGAATATTTTAAAAAAATTCCATCTTCCCCCGTGTACGGACCAGACCTGCACGGGGTGTATTCCTCATCCTCACCGCACAACGTTAAAATAGCACAGATTTCATCCTCACCGCACGACGTTAAAACTACCTGAACTTCGTCCTTAATGCATGACGTTAAAACTAAACGGATTTCTTTCTCACCGCACGAAGTTAAAACTGCATGGACTTCGCCCTCACTGCACGGAGTTAGAAATGCACGGACTTCGTCCACACCGCATGATGTTAAGACTGCACGGACTTCGTCGCAACCCACCCAAGATATATGGTAAAACGATATGGAAATACTCCTTGCGCATTAGGATTCATCATCTCCATACATTAGACTCCACAACCCGGATAATTATGGATCTTCATAACCATTCACGGCCATCAGAAGGGGAAAGTTATTGACCCGGTGACACCTTTGCATGACTATGCATACCACGTCCTCAGCGGTTCTGCATATTGATATCCCCTGGCCTGTCTACCAAAGGCAATATTTCCTCAGGTGATACTCTTCCTAGCTCCGTACGCTTACCGGCCTTAGATCCCCCATATCATATCTCCCGATCCAAAAATTTATGGTGTAGTGGTTTACAAGTTTGTCAACCTTTTCACATCCAAACCTTTCTAGGGTATCCCTACCCATTTAGCCTATGTATCCGCCCATGGTTCACATGACGACCTGCATCTACGAACGTCAAGCCAGGGCTAGGCAACTTTGACTCAACGGAAAATTACAGTGAAGATGTTTCTTGTATGTTCGGACACCATTATCCCCGCATGCCGAACTCAGTACTGTGAGCATTCTCGGATTTTCATAATCATTCATGGCCATCGGAAATGGAAATTCATCGCCCCGGGGACACCTTTGCATGACTATTCATACCATGCCCTCAGCGGGTCTGTATATTGATATCCCCTGGCATGTCTACCAAAGGCAAGATTTCCTTTGGTGGTACTCTTCCTAGCTCCGTACGCTTACTATCCTCAGAGCCCCCACACCACATCTCCTGATCCGGGAAACCTCAGAGTTACAGTTTACAACCTCCATCCCCCACCCTATTCAGAGTATATCAGAGCATGGTAACTCATTTATCCTTCGAGTGACTGCAGAAATAGTCACCCATCGGTCCGAGCTCTATGACCGATAAACTAGGAGTACTTCTTCCTTAGCGCATGACGTTAAAATGAATGGAGTAAAGGTACACCCTCACGTGCAAGATAAATCATCGCAGGGATCTCTCTAAGATTTAACAGCAACTGGGGCCAAATATGCCCGACATGTCTGGATATTTTCTTACCAATTGATAGACTTCGTGGCCTGGACAATCACGGATCCTCATAACCATTCACAGCCATCATAAGTGGGGAGTTATCGATTTGTGGAAGCCTTTGTATGACTATGTATACCATGCCCTCAGTGGCTCTGCATATTGATAGCACATGGCCCGTCTACCAAAGGTAATATTTCCACTGGCGATACTCTTACTAGCCCCGTACGCTTACCATCCTCAGAGCCCCCATATCATCTCTCCTGATCTAAGAATCCCCGGAACCATGATTTACACCATCAACCCCTTTCCACACTTAGTACATGCCGAGATATTCAAGCCCAGTTATATTCTAATCAAGATCTTCCTTTCCAACTACATCCTTACTGCATGACATTAAAATGGCATAGAAAACATCTTGGACGCTTGGAATAAGGCTTCAAAGACAAAGCATTATACATCCAGGGAAATGCCTCCAACTACAAGCATTTTCACTGGTTTATAAATGCTTCATGTCCTCGCTGAACGACATTAAAACTGCACAACATCGGTAAAAATTCCCCCCATCCTCATTGCATGATGTTAAACTGCACAACATCCTTTAATAATGCTCCTTGTCTTTACCGCATGACATTAAACTGCACAGAATCCATCCTTGATGCATGAAGTTAAACTGCACGGTCAAACCTATCATGGGTTTAGTAAGGAACATAGGATTTTCTATATCACTCACTACATTGGTCAGACCTACACAAACCACCGTCTCACACTAGTGTGAGAAGGAATTACTTCACCCATTCTCATGAAATTTAACCTAGATGTTTCTCTCATATCCAGGAACCCTCTTTTTTTCCTCATAAACCATACTATGTACTCAGAAAAGGCCGAACTCTCATAAACCACCCCTAGTTGTCCTGAATCTCAACTTCCTTGAAGTTTCTCGGCTATTGGGAGAATGAAATCATTGACCCAAGGACACCTTTGCATGACTATGAATACTATGCCCTCAGCGGCTCTGCATATTGATCGCCCTAGGCCCGTCTACCAAAGGCAAGATTTCCTTAGGCAATGCTTCTCTCTATACGCCACTTGGTCCCTAAGCCCCCATATCAATCCCAGGATTCGGAAACCCTCTGAGCTATAGTTTACCAGCCTCTTTCATGACCCTTCCTAAATATGGTGGAACGTCTCTGACGAGATTACCGAGGACCAGGATAAGCCATTCCATTATAGATAATTTCCCATCTGCATGACTTTAAACTACGCCAAGCTCCAACCATCCTTTACGCTAGATAAATGCGTAGTATAGGGACCTTGCTTCCACACTCCTTATTGATACAGATGTTCTCAAACCCATTCAGATGTCACACACCCTTTCCGAGCCACCCCTAGTGGTTTTCATAATTCTCTAATCCATCCTTTGTGGTGTCCATAAGCCGGACTTCCATGAATTCCTCAGGCCATCAGGAATAGAGAGTCATTGACTTAAGGACACCTTTTCACGACTATGCATATCATTCCCTCAGTGGATCTGCATATTGATCTCCCTTGTCCCTTCTACCAAAGGAAATATTTCCTTAACCGATGATCTTCCTACCTCTGTACGCCGATACGGATCCCATGGCTTGAGACATGACATGCATGTCACTCGAATATAAACATGTTCCCCCCCCCACATGCATCTAAAGGATATCAAGATATATTCTAATCAACCAAACCTCATTGGGGCCCTCTCCCCACCATATCTGGTAAAGATGTTTGACCTAAAACATCAGTAATGATAGTCTTGTCGGTGGGACTTTAAACCGCTCACAAAAATAAGCACAAAGCTTGTTAGGAAGAAAACCCAAAAAGGGTGACCTAAGACAAAGTCGGGTCATACCCGCTGGGTCCACACCAAATGGGCGCATGAAAATTTAGGGTATTAACAGAAAAGATAATAGGTTTTTGGGGTTTTTCTATAAAACCCTAGTAATATTCAAACTATGCTCGCTAGATCCCATGGTCCAGGAAAAAGTTAGAGTTTGTTTTAATTTTCCAGAATTATGATGAATTATGATTCAGTGAGTTTTTATTTACACAAAAATTCTTCCAGTAACAATCAAATTTTACAGCAACAAAAGATTGGAATAGATTATATTGTGTTTGAACAAAAAGGGAGGACGTCCACAAGCTAGGGCCTCTCCCTCACAAAAATGAAAAAAACAGGGGGTAAGAAAAACAGAGTGTACAGGAATGGCTCTGATCATCACAAAGTATCCTGGCTCACTCTCTACATCAGATCGGAAACCATGCAGTGGATGTTGCTGTGAGTCTGCTCCAGCACGAACTTCTCCCTGGCCTCAACCTCAGCCACCTAATGAGTATGCCCCACTGATTTTTGGATATCATTGATTCCTTTCCTGGTGGCTTCAAGGTTACTAGTCAGAGTTTCCAACTGATCCCTCAGCATCACTGCCCGTACTTCACATTCATGAAACTCAGTAGATAGGGCGGTCGCCTGATCTCGAGAGCTCACCTCCTGCACTATCAGCTGATGGAGCTTTATCATGGCTTCCTCCAAGTCTCGGGTCTCGCAATGAGAGGCAGCGAGGTAAGCAAGTTTGCGTTCATTAGTGGAAACTTCCTCACGGGCTGTGACAACCTGGTAAGAGAGAAAATGAAACTATCGATAGTCAAATCCACCTGACCCCAAACCCAGGAAGAGTTGTCAGAGAGCTTCAGTTTTAGTTTCCATCTCATCCAGAGGAGTTTTGGCAACAATATCGCAAATAAAGGGCCAGGCCCACCAGCACACTACTCAGTGGTCCGCCATGACATGAGGATCTTTGGTATCCTCGATAGATAGCACGGGAACGAAGTCTGGCATTACGATCAGTGCAGACATGTGCATGCTAGAAGATGGTTCCAAAGCTGGAAGGAAGATTCTAACCCCGGTTCGGGATTGGGAATCAAGTTGCTAAGTCTGGTATCGGCCAGAAAAACATCAGGAATTGTCTCCCTGGGACCCGAAGCCACAGGGTCATCCTCATCCATGTCCAACAAGGTTGGGTTTGTCTGAATTTCGGCCGCAGAGGGGCTGGGAGAGGAAAATCCCATGAGTCGCTTTGACCGACGAGCCATCAGTCGGTCCTCCCTCAAAGCCGGTGAGGATGGTGCGGTAGGCACAACAGCTGCAATGACTCCTGATTTGGGAACCTGCCGTACATCCTTCTCCAAGATCCCATCGGGATAATGTTTTACCCACATTATTGCGTTCTCAAAGGATAGGCAGACAACCGCTCCTATGCCAGGCAAGGGAATTATTGTGTCAGATCCCTCCCACATCAGCATCAACCACCATTTACGGAGAGTGGTCGGGAGCAGTCCTCAAGACTGAGAAGGGGGAAGGGAAACTTAGAGTTTCATACACCCAAACTGGTGGGAAAACGATGGGGGTATACAACTCGCACAGAGAAACCCCGTCAATCTACGCGGACAAAAACCCATCCCATAGTGAAATCAAGTAAGAACACTCTTCCAGGCTCCCCCTGCTGTTTTCAACAATGATTCCGGAAGGGGTGGGGTAGGGAGAGAAAGAAAACTAGGATAAGTCACTCAAAGGATGGATAACTTCATCATAACTGAGGGACTTCAAACGAACCCCAGCTATATTGAGAAGGGTCGTCTGAATGGTAGGAAGAGGGATGAATGTGTTATGAAAATACTCATAACAGCGGCAATGATTCTCTATCCAGCCGTATAAGAATTGAAATGGCCCAATAAGATGGTAGGGTGACCCGCCCTTTTGAATTTGGCTCAGTAGTTCATAAATACTAGCTGAAGTGGGCACGGACAAATTCACTGGGTGTCCCTCTGCCAACTCAACTACCATCATCAAGGTGCAAGCCCTGACGCCCATGTTGATATCTCGAGAAGGGAATAGACACCCAATCAAAAACATAGCAAACATACCTTCCAGCCTGACTATAGGCGGCACACTGGGGCGCACATCGTAACCCCATGAGAGGTCGTCGCCCACCTCCAGAACCGCCCAGTAGGAACCTGGTACGGTTCATCACTGTTGAGAAGGATGAGTCCTGGGGCGCTTGGTCTTCAGCACTGGACTAGTGGTGTTTATAAATAACCCTATCCAGGTTTTATAAGGAATAAGAGAGGGGGCATGCAAGGCCTAACCCAATGACCGCACTTCCATAACCAGCAGATCCCTCACCAAAGAAGGCACTTGTTCGACGCCGTCCCATGCATCAGGAGTGGGAAGAAACTCGTTATACATCTCAACAATGATCGGAATCACTCATAATTGGTAGATGTCCCATATACTAATTCCAACTTCACCATGTGCAAGGTAGATTGTATTAGTGCTTTAGCACCAGTGACTGAGCAGGTCAGGCAGGATCAAAGACTGCGGGTAAACAACAAACTGGGAGGCCCACACTGCGGAGTACAGATTGACTGCTTCTAGTGACTCGAGAGATTCCCGGCAATGATGGTGGACCCAGAAGGCCCAACCCCAAGTATTTAAGAAAATCCCACCAGACTGAAGATCCCACCTATGAATCCACCCCGCGTCAGGATCCACTCGAGCAAGGTTGATAATATAGGGGTAACTTTTGAAGACAGCTTCTTGAGGGAAGTCTTGTGTGCACTAATCACTTTGGGTCCAAAAAGAGCCTCTAAAAATGAATGTGTCTTTTAGATCAAGATTAGAGATTATCTCCCCCGATTGGGCGAGTTTTGCCTTAATGCACTCCGACAACGCTTCCAAGAAAGGAGACAGTAGAGATGAGAAAGTAGGGGGGATAAGGACGTCGTCTTGAAGACCAAATCCATAAAGTGGAAGTCGATTTGATAGTGTATAATCCTAGAGATCAGAAGAGAGCAAGCCCTTAAAGGCATCATCGTTGGGAATGATGGACCGACTAGGGTCCTCTTTGATGCTCTTCGCTTTACGAATCATAGCTAGACATCTCCCTGAACCAATCGGAAGAGGGTCGGAAGAAAGCCTGGGTGCAGGGTGAGGGGGAACCATATTATCTCCCTGCATTATAAAAACCAGGCAAGTGGTTAGTTCGGAATAATAAAATTTGGACAAAAATAACAAGCATATGGCAAAGGAGTCAAGAAGCCTTCATGATGAGGAGGTCTGCGAGCAGGCCTCAAAATGTGGTTTGTGATTACTGCATCCCACGAACCAACCCTACACAGAAGAGTTCTGCGGTACTCTAGTTTGTGGAGCGTTGGCCAGAAAATCATGAACCAGGTTGCTCCGCGGAATCTTAATCCCAGATTTAAATAGTTAGGTTCAGAAGATGTAAGAAATTTTCAATGTCTGGAAGATTTTAGTCCGCGGACTATCAAAACTGCGGAGCGAGTTCTTACGCGGCCCGTCGTGACGTAATTTTTAATTAATTAAAAGTGTTAGTCGGCGACTGATAGATTGTTTCGCAGGTGAAGGCAGGCACGAATGAGGAATGGTTCGCAGAAGTGGAAGCTGGTTCGCAGAAGAGGCGTTTCACAAAGGAAAGAGCACGCTGAGACAAAAAAAAAGAAGAGAGCTCTTGTTTTGCAAAGAATCTAGTAGATGAAAAAGGAAGGTCCCCCGTATTTATAGGTGTTCCCCTACCAGTTCCACTCCACTACCGCAAACCATCCATGTTTCAGGACTAATCTACATCATAATGACCTCCTCTTCGTTCCGATCGGGCCCCATTCCGATGGGGGGGAATTTTTAGTGTCTTGAAAAAATCCGCAAAGTAGAATGAGAATCCCCTTTAATCCAAGGGAGATTCTACCCAATTTCCCCCCAAAGAATTGGGGAAAAGTGTGTAAAATAATCAAAGGATGGCATAAGATGAACCAGTCCATAGACCGGTCCAATGATAATGGTACGTGGCCGGTTCCGCGAAGCACCTCCCTCCATGGACCACTGTCTTTCGTAGAACAGAGGTGGGGATCCTCCACGGGTGCGAAGCAGGATGGGCGCCAACCCAGTCCACCATCACAAACCGCCCCATCCGCGAACCACGTCAACCGTCCCGGGCTGCATCCGCTGTCGTTCGTGGAATGGAGGTGGAACCCTGCGCAGTCGTGAAGCACTCCCCGAGCTAGTTCGGTTCGCGGGAGAGGTGCATTCAATGCCCCCCATGAGTTTTGGATTGACCAATTCATCCATAAACTGGGTTTTCGGTCATGGGCCTCCACAAAAGATTATGCATGACCACAGATACATCTCTTTCCCCACTCTATAAAAGGAGATGGAGGGGGAAGAGAAAAGGGGAGATTGATCAGATTCGAGTGGAAGGATTTCGAAGGAAGGAGCTTACGATTTCGCAAACAACGAAGTTCTAGTTTGCGAACCAGAACAGGTATGAAGCTGGAAACGAATTAATAAGAAACCGAAAATGCATAACAACTTGGTGAACCGCGAACTTAAAATAACAAAGAAATGAAGACCGTGAACCATGGCCCCTCCGCGAATGCACTCCCCGCAGACCAGGGAGTTTATGCCCATTTTTTTGATCTGTTGCACTCCGTAGGGCCCTCTTACACAGGAGAAGCCCTAATCGACGAACCTTTGACCGACATCACCCTCAACCGTTGCTGCTCGCGTGGACCCCTCCACGTACCAACCTGGTATGCGGGCCAAACCCGAAGCCACGAACCACCCTGGTCCGCAGGATGCCCATCAGTCTGCGGACCACCCTGGTTCACGGACGGCCTCTCTAGCCACGTAGCACCTCCCTACGTGAAGGGCGCCACCCCTCATACACTCGTGTGGCCCGCAAAATCCTTCAGAGTTCCCATTCCTCGAGCCAAATAAAATCCTTCCAATCCGTCCTGATCCTTCGCGACCCCTTCATCGGCCTATTCATCGGCCCCAAGACAAGGCCTCTATCGAAGCCACCAGACCCATATGATGAAACCTTCAGACGCATAAGTGCATCACTTTGTGTTCTCATACCCACGGTAGGTGAGGACGAAGGGGTTTCCCCAGCCCTTGAGCGAGTTCCTGAGTCACTCCTCGGTCCAAATACCCACAGTAGTGCAGATTCCAAGCCCGGGAGTCCCATTTATGCCCCTCCACTTGTTAGGACTGGGGCACTTCTCCCCTCCCCGGGGAGTGGTGGACTACCCATCAGAAGAAAGCATCCGTGCACCTCAAAACTTCCCCACAGCCATGGCCAGGGAAGGGCGTAGTGGGGAAGGGTGCTGCTCCGTTCTTTTTCGGGACCAAGTCCCTTTCCCGTTGGGCTTTATCACCATGGGCGTCCATATCGGAGTAAGCCCTGACTTTTTGGGCCACCCCCACGCGTAATCCCCATCACACTTCCCACAGATGCACATTTCACGGTGTGATCGTCTGTTCCCTACTGCCTCTTGTTTCTCACACCGAGTATGACTCACGTGGGCTTAGAGTAAGCATCAACCATGATATCCTCCCTTAGGCCACCTTAGAGTGTAAGCCACATCCTAATTAGAACTACATGGACTTTGACTCCCCATCACAGGAATACGTAGGAAGCCTCCAAGTGGTTCAAGCCTGATCACCATCGGACCCCCAGGTCCACATTCACATCGGTTCTCCTACGACCCCATCCAAACTACGTAGACTTTGATCCCTGTCTCCTAGGTAGGGTACGTAGGAAGCCTCCCCGAGGTTCAAGAACAACAATCGGTCATTCCGACCCCCCCCCCTTTACGTCGGTTCACCCGCACCTTGGGCATCCCTTCTAGTGTAAGCCCCATACCAATCCGAACTACGTGGAATTTGATCCTGGTCTCCTTGGAAGGGTACGTAGGAAGCCTCCCTGAGGTTCAAGCCCACCACCCGGCTGTTCCGACTTCCTTCACATCGATTTATCCTTCATCCCGCATGATGTTAAACTGTACTACAGAACTACGTGAATTCTGATTTCACTCATAGGGATACGTAGGAGGTACATACCACAGGTTCAATCCAAATGCATAAGTCGTTATCTGTCCCCCCTAGATGAAAATAAAGTCCAGAGTGCCTTGTTAAAAGGATTTAAACCAGTGTCATCTCAATGAGTCCAAACTCCTCAGGTTCATTAATCCAATGAGGGATGGTAAACCTCGGGCATAAATGATTCTGAACCCCTGCGTCCATCTAACCATTGCCAACCAGGACTAATTTGTGGATACTATTCTTGGGTATAAACCAAAGATTCGTGAACATGTTAATACATCTTAAATATATAAGGGAGTCCTGGAACATGAAATAATTCCCCCCAAAATGGTGTGATGAGCCCGACTTCCCATCCTCTCAACCAATGTGAGTTCTTAAGCATCGCTAGTCAAACCACCCAGCGAACGCCTGCCTTTGGAAAGTAGATGTACGTATTGCTGGATATAGAACCATTGGGAGTTTCGAGGCAAAAACGGTGAACCCAATATGAGTGATTAAGCAGAACCCAGTATTCTCCAATCAACCATCAATTAGCGCATGTTTCTCCCCCACAATCCCATCGTGCGCCACGAGAAATAGGAAAGAATAAGGTAACCATAAATTTATAATAGAAACATAAATATTTATTATCATCATGATTTTTTCATACATATAAATCCATATAAATTCAACTCCAAAAAATCCTTTTCTTGAAACTCATTCATTAAGGTTTTCAAAATAATAAAAATCATTTAAAAGACATATAGTAGGCATGTGGCATAAAATGAATATGAAATCCTAATCATGTAGACATTCCAAATACCAATAATTTCCACAAATAATATATTATGCACATATATATGGTGATCAAACTCATGCAAAATATTGTTTAAATAGCTATTTGTGTTCATGCCCATGAAAAATCGCGTGAGCATTTCTAAACCCAGTTATACAAAATTAATAATGTGATATAAAATATTCACAATCAGGTCTACATTTTTCAAAGTCATCAAATATGATAGAAATATCTAATTGGAAAATGAATTATAGGGATATAATAAAACCAATTATTTCATTATCATAATACATTCATATGATTTTCACATTATCATGAAAAATATTTAGTATTCTATCATTACATAACTTTTTGTAATCAAAATGGTTTTTATCATGATATCAACATCATATTAAATATCCATCTACAGAATGAGTAAGAATTATATCCATGGATCATATCCCTAGTCAAGTAAAAATAATATAAATAGTTATTGTTATAGATTAGGGTACAATTAAAAGATCTCCCAAACATTTCTTGAGTAAAATACCCATTTCAATCATAAAACAATTTTTAAAAATCTAATGTTTTCTAAAACATTAGGAATTTTTTTTAAATGAAATTTGAAAACATGTAAGAGATGTTTAGAAGTATTTAGGTGTCATAATGACATGGAAAAATTTCCATACCATAATTGTTAAAATAAGTATTCTTTTCGCATATTTATTAAATAGTACATTCTCAAGAAAAGGACAAGAAAGAAATTTTTAAAACATATCATAAATATTCGAAAATAGGAAAATGGAATTAAAAATATAACAACCCTAGTTTTTCATAATTAAATATTTTATATTTTAGATTAATATTCAATAAATATCACAAATAGATTCCCAATTACCATAATAGTGTAGTTTATTTATAGATCGAGTATGAAATCATCGTATTTAATGAAATATCTTAAAAAGCATCTATAAATATATTTCCATATTGTGCTCTTCACAAATATACCCAACTTAAAACATTACACTATAACCTGGGGAAAGGAAACAAAAGAAATGTTGAGATTAGATACTCAGTAAGGTTAAACAAAGGATATATCATTCTATGAACCAAAGAAATCCTAATATAATAATATGGTTATCATATCAGTAAAATAACATAAAAATTTCATTCCCAACCTTTAATAGATTATAATAATGATTTATTGAGTTATGAAATACCATTCAAAGAGTCATAATTTATAAGAGTGTAAAAAATCATAATTCAAGATCCATAAGCTCTTTTCATAATAGTGTTGTAGAAAAATAGGCATGTAAACCATTTAATTTTTCAAGGATAACTATAAATACCATCAAACCTATTAGATCAAGCCCCATCGCCTATTTCCTATTATGGATTAGGAATATTTGCATGTTTCCCATTGTGTACCAAGCCCATTGATAAGTTTCCCATTTTTTCTCAGGAGATATAAATCATTACACAATTCATTAGAGGGTGATATAGGTTCTACCTGTCACATAATTATTTTCATACATATGTGTTCCACAATATCAGAAAAATCATTTTATCATAACCCATTAATAGAAAAGGGTTTCATAAAAATTTCATCACAGTATAACCCACAAAAAAGAAATATTTTTCATAATCACGTTTTCATCGCAAACCTAAAACATATAGAGAAATAATAATTTGGGTATCTTTGTATTATATCCCCTATAAACATTTACTTATAACACGTATGTCATCTTAGAAGGAAATTTATTCTGAAACCAAAATCAAATCATACATTTCTTATAGAAAACATCAATTCATTTAAAATAAGTTTTTTATAAATAAAATTTTCATTAAATATTGTAGAAATAATTTTCATTTAAAATAAAATGAAAAACATAAAAAAAATACTGAATGAATTTAATTTTCATGACTTTGTCAAATTATGGTCATGCATAAATGTTAAAACAATTCTTACTTTAACATTTTTAGTAAAGGTAAAATGGGCCTTCATTAGAAAAAACATAAATATTCAATTTTAAATTTTTTTTAAAAAGTTAATAATTTGTGTAATTATATTAATATATCATTTTTGTAATGGAAAATCATTTTTAAAAACATTTTTTTGAAAATTTGGATAGAGAAGAAAAATTTCTATCCATCAAAGAGGGAAATAAAGGAGATATTTCATAAAACAAATTGGTCTCATAAGTCAATAAATAGAGTTAAATAATTTGAAAACATGTTTTCTATATAAATATCCATTGTATAATAAAATAAATTTATTTATTTTTAGTTAGATCATATTATTTCATCATCTAAAACTTAATAATATACATCCCAATAAACAATGATATTGAAAAATAAATCATTTTCCACTTTGGTAACTTTGGAATCATAATATCCATTAAATTAAAAAATTGAATGAAACTTAAAAAACCATTAAAATTATGAAATAATTTATAGAACATGTAAATTGGGAATTATATATACCTTTTAATATAATATTGGTGTATAAACTAACTTTTGTCCCAATTAGGAAATTTGGGATACAAACCCCTTACCTTTTGTATCAAATTCATTCATACAAATTCAATCCTCATCTATAACAGATATAATTTTTTTATAAATATAATAAATAATCATAATCATATTTTTCATAAAATATATTTTTTACCTATTACCTTTTCTTAACTATTTATTAACAATTCACTGTTAAAATCATGTTTCAGATTAGAGACAATATCATATTCCGAAGGAATTGATTGTATGAAGGTTTATGTGATATTATAATTAAATAAGTATAATGATTTAATAAATATAATACACATAATGTAAATCCTTTTTTATATTAATTTCTGATGTGTGGTGATATAAAACAAACTACATATATTTGCGAGGTGGTAGTCCTCCATGCACATGACAAATGGTTTTGGATTTTTACATGATGGAAGAGTATATTGATATAAGTCATTATATTTACATAATAAAATCTCATTATATTTATATTTATATAATGATTTTATTCTAAAATCTTGGTTAAATATGATTTGAAGTATGTGGTAAAATAAATAACACGATAACACATCTTTGTGAATTTAACCTCTTCTTCGGATAACCTCATTTTCTTTATAATTAATATATTTCATTGGAGGGAGTTAAAATAAATATTAGTCCTCTGGTATTATATTATGAAATTAAGGAAGATATATAGGTAGTTATTTTATAAAATAATGGGTTTTGGATATGTGAATAGTGGAGGAGAGTGGGTTTCCTTTTACAAGTGGGGGATATGACACACAATGATTTTTTTTGTAGAATGAAGTGTATGCATGTTTTCCACATGACATAATGGAAAAAAATGGTTAAATATATAAAAATATATGATATAATTATAAATATTACCATATAAGTTTTTTTGAAAATTATCAATGTCATTTTATCCTTTATCATTTGAGTTAATCTCCATGATAAATCGGTTTTAACCATAACTGTGGTAATTAATTTTAACTACATTTACAATTAATAATTGTGAACTATTTACAAGAACATATTATAAAATATTAATAATAATCCATAAAAATATAGAACACATTTTTTCAAATTTCATTCATAGATGTTTAAAATTTCAATTTAAATTATACCCATAGACAGGAAGAAATAATAGTTTTCCTCGGAGAAATTATTCCTGCTAATAAAACGCTTTAACATAAAAATAAAATATTAATTTGATTAAAATAAAATAATTTAGATTAAAAAATAATTAATATAATTAAATTAAAAATTAACTCCATCCAAAAAGTATTTTTATGTTTTTTGGATACATTAATCGAAAAGGCAATTATGAATAAAAACTAGTATTTTAATCAATTTTCAAAAAAATGGATCATTTTAAAAAATTCCAAAAAAAATAAATCTAAGATAAATTTAAAATGTTTATATAAAAAATTAATTTCATTTTTTCAAAAACATTTTCTAGATGTGTGGAAGATTAATTTTTAAATAAGTCCATAACATAAGATAAATAGGTTTTTAGAAAAATACTACTTTTTAGCAAAAACATTTATTTTTTCTTCTATCATTGAATGAAAACACATTAGAAGAATGTTAAAACAATTAATTTAACACACACACACATATATATATATTTCATTTTAATAAATTATGAAAATTAATTTGGTTAATTTATTGAGATAAAATTCATTTTTGGGAAGAAATATTATTTTTTTGAAAAATATTTACTTTCTTTTTAAATGGTTTTTTTTTATTTTCATTTATAAATAATTTGTCATAATTTAAATAAATAAATATAATTATATATGTATAAATAATATTTTTTTTCATAATTAATTTAATCTTATTCATATCATGCATTCCAATTTGTTGGCAATAACTATCCTATTAAATAATAATAAAACCATAGTATGATGTGTTTCATATAAACTCAATGTTATGTATATTGAAAGATAAAATCAGTATTGCAAGGAAAAAAAGATATAGAAAAAGATAAATATATTAGAAAAAAATATTCCCAAAAATCCCATTGTGTTACATTCTACCCCATTTGAAATTAATTTCTCCAATGATGTTATGTCACTCTTATAAGATCTACTAAGGATACATTTGTATCATCATATTCTCTGGTTCTCATATAGCTTCCTCAAGCAAGTTATTTCAACAAAAAACATTTACTAGGTGATTGGTTAGGGTTCCTATCCTCATCTCTTTATTATCCAAGATATCTACTCATTGTTCCTTATATGAATAGTCATACACCATTGGTATAACCCTTGTGTTTAGTGAATGTGAATGATGAATTATGTGCTTCCTCTGGAGAGATTCATGGAACACACTATGAAATTGAGAGTGATTTAGCTGAAATTTTTAATGATAGTATATTGTTCCTATATTAAGGATAATATAAATGTGTTTCAACTATATAGGGTCTACCATTCTATTATATCATAAGTAAAATATCATCCTTCAATTATGCTCTGATCAATTTCAACATCATATATTTCTTTAAATATGAAAATTCATAATGAATTTATTTCATTCCTAAAACACTAAAATCATCATAAAACCTCCAAAATATTATATCAGCCTATAAATATTAATCAATATAAAAATTGATAATATAATTCATCCAATAACATCATATGATATTTTTCATCAATTACATAAATAGGTAACCTTAATTCTCCTCCAAAAAAATGTCTTCTGAAAATTGAATCCCAATGATTGTAATGAATTGAACTCATTTCCTTTAATGTTAAACATGACAATAATAATTCCCTATAAAAAATGATAAAT
This sequence comes from Viscum album, assembly GCA_963277665.1. NCBI lineage: Eukaryota > Viridiplantae > Streptophyta > Magnoliopsida > Santalales > Viscaceae > Viscum > Viscum album. Next base: position 686,317,974 of record OY728120.1, on the reverse strand, counting down.
AAAAATCAAATAAAAAAATCACAATAAACCCATATATCCTTCTTAAAGATAAATCTCATTTTATTCATTAAATAAGATCCCATCATAGAAAATAACATTTCTATTAAAAATATGGGGTCATCCTTACAGAGTAAACGATCAAAAGTTGATTAAAAATTTCAAGTGTGATTTCTTTATTCCATAATATACTATGATAAATAGAAAAAATTATTAGAGTCAAATAAAATTTCACAAAATGATTTATATTAATATTTTCATGGGTCTTATTCATAAAAAATCTAAAATGAAATTCCCCACTATAGATTTCCTTAATTATCATGATTCATATCAGTTGTTTTGATTGAAAACGATGTTCATTTTCCCTTTGTCATTAAATTTTGGTTTGTCTTATCAAATTCACTATACATAATTCTTATTTAATTAATTTTTCATAATATCCAATCACTTATCATTTTAAACACTGGAGTATGGGGTGCCTTTATTTGAGCATTCTCTCCTTTTATTTTATCAACTATACTATTTGTATCACTTATATTTTTTCATGATTTCTAGGATAACCGTAGTTAAATCACCTCCAATACCCACCCATTAAATTCCCATGATGATTTTCTACATTTATGGCATGTTAGTGGATATAATTTCATTCTATAATTTAATTTATTAATGTTCTCATGAGACCAAATATTATTTTTCTTCTCATAACCATTATAATGGGGTGATTCTACAATTTATATTTCTACCTTTATTGTGAATCTAATTAATTATCGTGTATCTAATATAGTCTATAATTAATGATTCCATTCCAAGACTGTTTTTCCTCCCAAGAATCGATGAATTTACACATCAAGGATTATGAATAAAAAAATCATACCACGCATGTCTTAAAAAATTATCTTCATAGGAACAAATCGATTCAACATCCTTATTTTTGTTATGATATTTCCCTTATACTTTATTATATATTTAATATGTGGGAATTAATTACTATGAAATACTCTTAAAACTCATCCCATTATATAGAGTAAATTTAATCATCTTTATTCTTATTCGTAATATGGTTCCAACATTGATCCACTTCACCTTAAAATGATAAGTAGCTAGGACAACCATGTCTTGTTCTGAGAACTAGAGAATATAAATATCTCTTCAATGCAGCTAATCTATCGATCAACCACTTTTGGATCAGAAAACACACAGAAATAGGTTTAATTCTCTCTCATAAAGGATTCACTAGAATGGTGTTCCTTCCATCTATCATTTGTAATCTTAACATGATTCATAGAACAACCTTGATCATTATTATGATTTTAAACATGATTTATTACCTAAACTTTCACATAATACAACTCAGAAGATCAAGAGGTCTAATGTAATGACCCAATGTTTTATCAACAAAAATTCATTTTATATAAATATGTCATCTATTCACTTGAAATCATAATACAATGAACTATTAAGAACTATGTGGCCTTTAAAAAAAATATTTTCACTTCTGTGTTTTGAATTTTGAAAATCTGACATACACAGTTGCGATAAGTAAGATATTTGGAGTCTTATAAGACAAACTTAATTTTTGGAGAATAGTAACTGACCCTTGTGAATAGTAATTTTACCCTTATGAATAATAATATGACGATTATGAATAGTAAATCATTCAAAGGAATAGTAACCTCACCCAAGAATGTATAAATAAAATTTAGGCATCTTATAAGTGATAATATGACCATAGTAATATATTTTTATTTTTATAAGTCATAAATATTAATATCAATTAATTAATTAATTTAAAAGAAACTTTATTTTCCAAAACAGTGTACATAAATTAAAAATTTTAAGGCTTCTAGTATTAGGATAGTTTTATAAGACCTTAGTCAATTTTTTAATACATTATAAAATAAGTTATAGTTTTAAAATCTATATTTTTCAGGTAAATTATTATTTTAATTAAAAAATAAATTAATCGAATTTAGAAAATTATTTTTAAAAAATGGATTTCATTTTTGGATTCTACACATTGATAAATGTTTTGGGTGATTTTTTAGGATTTTTCTAAAAAACTAGAATTTTTTATGTATAATGAAATATGGTACTTTACTGTACATATACATTATAAGATTAATGGACTATTCCTAGCATCATGGATGATGTAAGCAACCTTAGATAGAATTCACATGAAATTTTTACAATTTTAGGTTTTGTAATTACCAATATTTCATGTCTTATGGAAAAATAATAAACTAATTATTAAAATATTAAAAAAACCCCTCTTTCCCTCCACTATAAAAACAACCCACACTCCCCTCTTCTCTTTACTCATCTAAAGCCTTGTTCCTTCCCTAGATTGTTCCCAAATATCTCCCCAAGATCCTCTCCCACTTCCAACATCCCTTGGTATCTTAAAAATACCAAGCTCTCTCCCAATAAAAGTATCTCAAGGATGATTAAATCAAAATGTCATTAAGATCAATTGAAGATCACCATCAGACTTAAGGTAAGGGATCCTCTCTATCTCACTCTTATTCAAGAATATCCTCTATGTTATGTCATTATATGAGTAACTAATAATGATTGGGTATGATTTCAAAACTCCCCCATAGTACCCTCATGATATATAAGTGATGACAAAACCCTTTCTCTCTCATTAAGCCCTCTTAAGTACACTTGATACCATGTTGATAATCCGTAAGGGATTCTACCCGAACCACCTTTGTTCCAATGGGTCTCCTCACCTTTCTTATTAACAAAATGAAGTTATCATATCTTTTTATGTGAATATTATAAATTTTTTTTACATGTAACAAATTAATTTTTCAATACCCTTTCATCATTCTCTTTCGGGGATATACATGTTGTTAATTGATTCCCTCCTCAATACTTCCTAATAAGAAATAAAATTTTTAAGGGAACTTCCCAAATTCATACCTTATTTAAAGTTCACTATATAATATATTCTAATCCAAAATTTCATGTATAAAATCAGTCTTTATTGGGAAAAAATTATTGTTTCACTTCAGATTTTATATAAAAGATTGATCCTTTTCTATTTTAAAGGATCTATACTATTTTCCTTAAAACTGCACAAAAATGTTTTAAAGCTAAAATTTTATAAACACTTTTCTTACTTGTTTTCACATATAAATGAAATCACATGGAAAGATACATGAATTATTTTCCTTATTAATGTATATGAATATTTTTGTTCTATTCTTTCATGGACACTTTTATAATACACTAATTTTTTGTGCTTTATGACATGATTGTGGTTCCCAATTCATTCCATGGGTATCCCATATGTTTATGTAAGATTGATTATATATGAATACTTATGTGAAAATATATTATTGAAAAGTTAATATTGGTGCGCCCAAATATCACTCCAATATATTTTGTAAAGTTGAGTCTAATGACACGTTATGTGCGATGGTCTTGGTAGTTAGCCTTGGCATGTGCTACCATGTGCGACAGTCCTGACGGTTAGTTGTGACTTGTTCTACCATGTGCAACAGTCTTGGTGGTTAGTCACGACTCTATATAAAGTTATTTTTTATGTTTCTTCCACATTATTATGACTTCATGTTTATATGATTCCATATTTATATGTTATGATTCCATATATTACATTCCTTTTTATATCATTATTTCATTCCTTCTATCCCATGTGTTAATGCTTTGTTCTTGGGGTTATTCCCTTACAACGCTATTTAGCTTATCCCTTTGTTCGTGTGTTCCCCAGGGTACCCTATGAATATGTTTGGGCACAATTGAAGTTAATAGATCAATTTTAATATATAATAAATAAATGATTTATTTAGTTCCATGTTTTCAGTTTTATGTTCCTAGTCTTCCAAGACACTATACTTTATGATCCTTGGTTTGTGCTCTGATGTATAATTATGGTTAAAGTCGTGTAATTTTATATGTAAAATGATAGTTTCTCAATAGTTGGTATCAGAGGATGGTCTTGTTATTTTGGGAGATTAGTAATAGAGAACTTTAGTAAGAACAGTAAGGATTAGAATAAGTATAAGAAAACATCCCTAAATTTTGGAAAGTATACAGTAAGTGGTTTATAAAATAAATACATACATGTCTCGATACAAATAGGTAGAGGTGGATCTGAAATAAATATATCTATGGGTAAAACCTGAAAACACCACTTTAAGCTAGACTCGAACAGGAATTGGTTCATGACAACGAGGCTTGTTGCACTCTTGGTTTGACACTCCCGGGGGATATGACTTGGTTAATTCATGAGAATAGTACAAACCATTATTAAGGGAATAAAAAATCCCATATGATTATATGTTGAGAAATAGATCAATGATAACCAAGATTTAAACATAGGGAATCACATGTTAGGATATACTTCTTCTTTACAAATTTATCCTACTGTGTTCAATGTTTACTTTTTATTATTAATAGATAAGTATTCAAGTCCTTTAATTGTACATTATTTTTCTTAGTTAATTCCATGAAATATAAGAACACATGAAAACAATCAATGTGATAGGGAAAGTGAAGATTTCCCAAAATACATTCCTGATATAATGGGAATGGGTGCTCAAAACTTCATGAAAATACATTCTCAAATGGATCAAGTTATGAATAATAACATGAATCATTTGTAACACCCTATTAATCTAAGTAAAGAGCATGTTTACATTGAATTCTTCTTGTAGAAAATACCTCTCATGTTTAGTGGATATTTTGATCCCCTCCTCGTAGTACAGTGGGTTAACTCCATTAAAATGATATTCTATGTCCTATAGTGTTCAAAATAAGAGAAAGTCATACTGGTGGTCTATCATTTTTATGGGTAATTTGATCAGTGTTGGACACTGACCAACATTAAAAATACTTTGGAGGAAATTATTTCCATGTTTTAGAAGGAATTCAAGGGAATGTTTTTTAATAAATATTTTCCTTGAACCCTCCATCTCAGGATGGAAAGAGAGTTCCTCAGCCCCAAGAAGAAGGAGGATGATTCAATTGGGGCATATGTTGAAAGCATTACAAGGCCTACAAGGTAAACTTATATCATTTTCAATGAAAAAGAAATCAAGTTGGATCACTTCTTTAGTAGACTAATGTTGTGTCTAAAAAAAGTATTTTTGATTTGAGACTTTGAGAGTTATGAGGCGATTGTCCATTGTTCTCTAAAGGTTAAAATGGATATTGGAGACTCTCAATTGTATCATGGGCCTGAGGACAAGAAGAGGAAAATGGAATCTATTGTGGGTGGTTCTGAAAATAAATTACATGATGGAAAAAAGCTCGATCACCCCACGTTTAAAAATTAGGGGAAAAGCATCCTGGGAATAGACTAAAGGGAACCAGGAATTACATTAAATGTGGAAATTTGGGACATCTGGATAAAAACTATCGATGGGATATGAAGAATCCCGCTAATTTGTATGAATAAAGTAAGGATCAGATCAACACTCAGCATGTAGTGTAGTGTTACAACTATAATGAGCATGGGAATTATGCGAAAAATTTCCCTAAGCCAAGTGTTTTCAGAGGTAATCAACAACAACAACCAAGGAAACATGGAAGGTCATATGCTATCACTGCTACTGAGGTGGATCCAAACAATTATGTGGTGACATGTATTCTAGTTATTCATTCAAGAATAGTGAACATACAATTTGATTTGGGTTCTATGCATTCCTTAATATCTTTCATGTTTATTAGAACTATTCAAACACCACATCAAAATTTAGAGGATAAGTTAGTTGTGAGAACAGAGAATGGGGAAATTATTATGTCCAAGGTTTATAACTCCTCCCTAGTTAATATTTTTGGACTAAGAATCCCATAAAATCTCTTCATACTTTCTTTAGAGGAGTTAGACACTATCTCTGGCATGGATTGGAGATCTTCATACAAAGCCAACATCATATTTCGGGAAAGGGAGATCACTCTTCACATACTAAAGAATCCTCCAATTCATTATAAGTGTAATGGGGAAGATGAATCTCCTTTTGAATCATTGTCTCAAGTGTGGATATTAATTCCATATGAGAAATCATGTATAGCTCAAGTGATTGATACAAATAAGATTCATGTTAGAAGGCATTCCCATGATGAGGTATAACACTGATTTAATCCCTGAAGAGTTGATTGTCCTTTCTCCTAATAGAGATGTTGAGTTATCTATTGAACTTATTCTAGGATCTCTGCCTTTAGAAAATTCATATTATATAATGGCCACCGTAGAGATGGAATAGATATAGAAGCAGTTATAGGAGAATCTGGAGAAGGGTTTTATATGACTGTGTGCATCACTGTGGGGTGTACCATTCCTCTTAGTCAAGAAGAAGGATTGATCAATGCACCTTTTCATTGATTATCATGAGCTCAATAAAATCCCAAAAAAACAAGTATCCCGTACCATGGGTAGATGACTTGTTCTATCAATTTTGTGGGGCCATGCATTTCTCTAAGGTGGACCTTCAGTCGGGATATCACAAATTAAAGACGAGAAAGGAATATATTCCCATGACTGCATTTAGAACGAGGTATAGACACTATGAGTTCATAGTTATTCCCTTTAGACTCACTAATTCTCGAATAATTTTCATAGATTTAATGAATAGAGTCTTTAGATATTACCTTGACAAACTTGTGGTAGTCTTTATCAACAATATTCTGATATACTCCAAGCGCATGGAGGAACATGATTAGAATTTGAATAATTTTTGAAAGACTTTGTGAAGGGAGTAGCTATATGAAAGTTATAATAAATGTGAGTTTTTAATGGAGGAAGTATCATTCATGGGGCATGTTATCACCATAAAAGGGATATTTGTGGACCCTTTCAAGACAAAGGTGATTGAATAGTGTCCCATACCAACATATATATCAGAGATCTATAGATTTCTAGGTCTAGATAGGTATTAACGATGAATTGTGAAGAATATTTCACGATTGTCAAACGCAATGACCAAGCTGACATGGATGGGTGAAATTTTTTTCTGCACTCAGGAATGTAAATACTGCTTTAAGGAGTTGACAAAGAGGCTAATCATTGTGCCAGTACTCACACAACTAACACATAGATAACTCTATGTGTTGTACAATGATTCTTCAAATACGTTCTTAGGCTATATGCTGATGAAAAATGATAAAGTGATAGCCTATTCCTCAAGGCTGCTAAAAATCCAAGAGTAAAACTATCCTATGCATGATCTGGAGTTGGTGTTTTTGATCTTTGCGTTAAAAATCATGTTCCATTATCTCTATGGGGAGAAATGTGAGATATATACTGATCACAAGATTCTCAAATATATATTCACACAAAAAGAGCTTAATATGAACAAGAGAAGATGGATAGATCTCATCAAGGATTATGACTACTCAGTCCACTACCATCCTCGTAAAGAAAATAAGGTGGTAGATGCTTTGAGTAGAAAGGAAAATGAATCTTTATCAATGATGAGAGCAGAAAAAGATTCAATCTACTTAAAATTGTTAAGGATGTACATGGGAATCATTAAGGGAGGAAAATAATCAATCCTTTATAAAAAGAATTCTCAAACATCGCTCATGGAGAAAATAATGGATTTGTAAATAAAAGACGTGGAAATTGAGAAAAGGGTGGAAGCCACTAAAAATGGGGAATATTAAGAGTTCATGATTGATGAGGAAGGATTCATAAGATTTCGGTCATAATTATATATACCATCTGATCCAGAGAAAAAGAAGTATATTATGAATGATGCACATATCTTATCCTTCTCTATCCACCTAGGGAGCACAAATACGTATTGAGATCTTTGAAATAACTTTTGGTGGGAAAGTATGAAGAAGGAGATTATTGAGAATACAAAAATGTGCCTGGTATTTCAACAAGTGAAGGCTAAAAGATATAAGTCTAATAGGATGATGGAAACACTACCCATACCAACAAGGAAGTGAGAGAACATCACCATGGACTTTTTCACTGGACTTCCAAGGACATTCATAAGAAATAATGCTATATGGGTAATTTTGGATCATCTTATAAATACTTCTCACTTTATTACGATTCGAGATGACTTCTCATTGGATCAAATTACACACATATATATATATCAAATAATTGGTAAGTATGTATATAATACCACTATCTATTGTATCCGATTGAGATCCGAGATTCACCTTGATGTTCTAGAAAAGTCTCCAACTTTCTTTAAGCACTGAACTGAACTTCAGTGTGGCCTATCATCCTCAAACTGATGGACAATCTGAGTGAACTATTTAGACACTGGAATATATGTTGAGAGGATATTCAATAGACTTAAAATTAGGATGGTACCAACATCTTCCACTGGTTGAATTCTCCTACAAAAACAGTTTCCACTCGATCATTCGAATGGAACCATACAAACCCCTTTAGAGGAAAAGGTGCGCAGAACAATAGCATGTTGGGATGAAGTTGGTGAACATAAGATGCTAAGACCTGAAATAATTGAAGAAATGGAAGAGAAGATGAAAAAAATTCATCAGCACATCAAGGCATCCCAATTTTGAGAAAATAGTTATATAGAAAAATGTCAATGAGTCCTTGAGCTCAAAGTTGGAGACATGGTATTTCTACACGTAACTATGTGGAAGAATGTCATGAGGTTTGGGAAGAATGGAAACCTAATTCCTAGCTACATCGTATCCTTTGAGATTTTCGATCATATTAGTGTTGTGGCCTATAAACTAGCACTTCCACCTACCATGGACAAAGTATATGATGTCATTCATGTATCCCTCTTAAGGAAGTACATACCAGAACCTTCACATGTACTCTCTTCAGAGGTGATATAGTTATAGAATGATATTTAATATGAGGATAAACCAGGCATTTAACACCTCAAGCTTCCACGGTACGTTTCCCTTTGAATAATAAAATATCTTGTGTTGTATGCAACTTTGAGTTCAAACACACAACAAATAATCAAACTAGCTATTATGAATAGTAATACACAGTTTTTGAAATTTTATAAATTTTATCTTTCAAAATGGACGTCATTTTTGGATTCGGAATATCGAAATTATTTTAGGGTTAATTTTTGGTATTTTTCTGAAAACTTTCAATTTTTTATGAATAGTGAAAAGCACTGTGTTATTGTTTAAAACCGACTTTTTAATTAAATAATTACTTATTTTATTTAAATTTCTTTTAGGTAAAAATTGATACATAATACCTATATATGTTCAATTTAATTCATTGGAGTCATTTTGTAATAATATTAGATATATAAAATTTTATTGAACTTTTTACCGTCTTTTTTGCAAATTCGCATAAAACATAATTTTACTACTTCTGTGAGTTGAATTTCAAAAATCCAAGAGACACACTTGATATAAGTAAGTAAAATTTTGTTGAATAAGATGAAAATAATTTTTTGTGAATAGTAACTTCTTACTTTTATTTACCACGGTTAAAAGTAAATAGGAAAATTAAGGGGGAAAATGATATTATTATTACCCTAACACATGTTCTAATTATATTGGATAAGTTTAATTAGAACAAAAAAAAACTTATTAATAAAATATGATCCTTTAGGTACACTTGGATTAGATTATGACATTTATTATTATTTTATTTTAAAGAAGTGTTAAACGAGTTAAATTCAAAGTTTAATAACTAAACCATTTTTAATATAGGGTTACACAAAATATATACTCAAATTAAAATATTCATTATAAATCTAAAAAGATATCCAACATGATGGTATTTTATTTGTAATTTTTAGACATTAAATAATTTAATTTATTTATGACACAATGATGTTACAGTAATTACCTTATTAAAGAACGATTAAAATAATTGATATTATAAATATCCAAATATATTTAATTTGAGACTTTTGATTAATTCCACTAATTTTATAGATTAATATGACATGTTAGGGTTGACTAAATAATTGTTTTTCTAAGTAATCATGTTGTTATGATTTTCAAAAAAAATCAAATACTAAGTAGTGTGAAAATAGACAAAATTGAGTTTTTAAAACAAATACTATATTATTAATGGATATAATATTCCTAAAAATCTTAGGTTCAGCTAAAAGACTTAGATAAGGTTATGTATATTAATAATTAACCACTTGGGGTTATATTTAATGATTATAGTAAGTTTATTGACCTTATAATATAAAAATACAAAGAGACATGGTAAATGAGAAACTATTTAACTAAGAGTTAAATCTAAAAGATAAGGTTAATATGCTGACCTAAACCTATCTAAAACCTATTGGTTGTGATTTTTTCGACCCATCCTCACCTTAGACTCAAAATAAATCATTTTTGAGCCATTAGAAACCGAATTTATTTTATTATAAAATAATATTTCAAAGTTTTCCTAAAGTGACCCTCACCTCTGTTATAAAAGGAAACTTCCCCTTCTCTTAATTTCACACACCAAAAGCCTTTTGGATCGACAAACCCCTACCCACATATCCTCCCAACTTTTATCTATTCATCCTAGAGGCCTTCCTTTGGTCATAAATCCAACCTATAAAGCCCTTTTGATCAAATTAGAAGAGAGAACTTGTAGAAGTGGTAAATATTTCATCACCTCTTTCAAGTTCTTTTCTTCTTCCACTTCCTATTTATTTGTTGTTTCCATTATCAAATAATAAATAAAATATATTCTATATAATGTGATGTTATTATAAATTTGGTACAACCATATTATTTATTCTATCCATCCTATAAATGAAAAAGTCTCCATGTGTGGGTACTTACGGCTTACCGTCTCCACGTCGTGGTGTAGTTTGTTATTCAAACACTTCATTATTTTTGGTGGGTATAATAAAAAATATAACTAATTTAAATAATAAATATAAAATATTAATTATTATTTATATATTACATACCATCCAATTACATATGATTTCACCATCAATATAAAGATATTGTCGCTCGTGCGTACGTACGGATTACCGTCTCCACGAACGGGATGATATTCATTCTCCATCGTAGTCATTCAAGAATAATTTTCATTTGATGATTAAAAATAATGTTTAAGAACTTAATATCATTATGGATATGAATCTAATACATCCTATCCTTATCAAATATGGCTTACATAACAAAACATATAAAGTAAAACCAATCAGTTAACACCCAAAATGACAATAATACTAAAATATTATTAACCAAGTAATATTAGAAGATCATATATGATATCATATTTACTTATATGGATCTTTTATAACTTAATATCAATGATTTAACCATTATATAGGTGGTTAATTTACCCTCTACCAAGGAAAATTACAAGGTAAGGGTTAATTTCACAATCTCTTTATTATCTGAGGTTTTTTTATAGGTGAGTATCTACTGAGACCTCTTTATCATACACATCCGTGTTTTCTTAAAATTTTATTTAAAAAAAATTGTAGAATTTTCTAGACAATGGGTTAAATTCATTTATACCCTTAGTTGACCTTATATGTTTTGAAAGAAATACTTCCGTCATTTTCCAAACAAGGTACTTTATGATATTTTTGACAAAATTAAGGTAAGAATGTTTTTTTAACTTATAAGGTGGGTGCGGCTATTTTCCACCATTATAACATTGTCTAAGCTTCCTTTACAAGAGTATAATAATATTTTCAAAATAAATTTTTTCTTTTATAATTATATGACTTTTAAATGATTTCAAAATAGAAAGATATATTTCTCTGAAAAAAGTTTTGATTTCATCTATGTCAACATCCTTTGATAGATTTTAAGAATATTTGAAGTTGATTTATTATGATACAAAACTTCAATATTGTATTGAAGGTATTGTGATATATTTGACTATGGATGTTTTATTTTTATACCATTAATGGTTTATGGATAAATTATTGACATTTCGTATGCTAGTTTTAATATGAATGTTTATGTTATATTTAAACCTTCTCATATGAGGATTGCATTGGACTTAGTAAGTGACGGGTTGAGCCCGCTATAGTTCCTCGATGCATAAATAGGTCTAATGAGACAAACTAGTGTATTGGAACAATGCCTTCACAAAATCTTATTAGTATTCTTGGCACAAGGCCTTGACTATTTGGTTATTAAGTCTATCATTATGCATTCCATAATTATGAATGTGGCTATTGATATTGCATGTGATTATTCAATTAGTATAATCTCCATGTTAATAAGTAAATTGAATTATTTGATTTTATATTTTCCATATTATTCAGAGGTTCAAGATTAAAAGGATTTTGTTTTAGTCTTATACATTTCCTTAAATGTTTATTCTTATTTGTGAAAGTTTCCACTGTATTTTTATCCTTATTGAGAATATTATTTCACCCCTTTCTATGTTTTATTTTTCCTATGATGTGAATAACTATATTATGACTGACCTTTTGGGGTATTCTAAGGGATATAGGTGTGGACTATGGAGACTATTTTGTTGTAGTTTTTCATTTTATAATGTAATGTAAAACTTATGAGTGTATCTAGTATTTCCAAGGCTAATAAACTAATATATCTTTTGAGACCTGATCTTTTGTGATCATGCCAATGTTATGTAATAATGCACTGACTCTGGGTAACTAGGGTCGGGGCATTACAGTTGGTATCAGAGGAAGTTTAGTACAAACCTTGGAATCTGTATTTACAAAAACTATGATTTGAAAACATTACCCTAAGATAGACATTGAGGATTAGTATAGAAGAACTTCCTAGAATTTTGGTATTATAGATATTCTATGAGTTTTCTAATAAATACATCCTTTTCTGGATACGATCAGGTAGAGGTGACTCTGGAACAGATATACCTAGGGGTAAAACCCGAAAACACTACTTTGAGCTAGACTCGAACAGGAATTGGTGCACGACAACGGGCCTTGCTGTACTCTTGGTTACGACACTCCCGGGGGATATGCTTAGGATAATTATCAATTTATTTACAAACCATTATGAGGTGTTTATGAGTATATACATCCTCAAAGAAAACATTTTTATGATTATGTATTATATCCATAAACTGTTCAATTTATGTGAATTTTTTTACAAGTTTGGAATTATATAGTGTGATTCAAAAACTAATCTAGTGTATTACATTATTTAGAAATGGAGAATATTGGAAGTAATGGAAACTTTATCAATGCATGTAGTCAATATAGGGATTTCCCTCCTAATCAATATAATTATAGTGGAGATGGTGAAGCAATTAGTGCTGGTCATCTTATCACCATACTGGGACAACTCACTCAAGATATGAATAATAACCTTACCCATATGGATCACCCTGATCCACAACGTGGAGGATCTATGTTAGACCACTTTATGAGGAAACAACTACCAACATTAAATGTGATTACAAATCTAGTAGTAGCTATGCAATGGATAAATTCTTTAGAGAATATATTTCACGCTTTGGGGAGTAACTAAAAGGAAAACGTTTTCATGGCATTTTGTCGCCTCGCGGGAGATGAAGATCAATGGTGGTCATTGATTCAAAACAAAAAAAAATATGATGAAGTATCAAATATGGAATAGAGTTAGTTTAATGAGCTTTTCATATAAAAATACTTACCTCGTACCATCTTGCAGATATGGAAAGACAATTTCTGAGTCTGAGGAAAAAAGAGGGTGAGAATGTTGCAAAGTATGAGGTTAACTTAACAAGGATAGCAAGGAATGTTTCTAATTTTATACATAACCCAATAAGTAAGATTGATCATTTCATTGATGGGTTAAAACCATTTCTTCTTTGAGAATTAGTCTCACAATACTTCCCATCATATGAAGATATTGTCTCATGTGCTATCAAGATAGAAAAGGAATTCTCTAAGTCCTATGACTTTAAAGAAAAGAAACAGAAGAAGATATTTGTTGAACACTCTGGAAATGGAAATAAGGGGATAAAGGGAAAAGTTGAATATCCATCCTGTTGTAAATGTGGGAAGAAACACCTCGGTACTTGCCTAAAGGGAATGGGAGTCTGTTACAGGTGTGGTGAAAAAGGCCACCAATCTCTTGATTGCAAGGGGAAAAAAGAGGTTGTCAATGTTGAATGCTACAATTATATAGAAAGGTGGAATTATGCAAATTAATTTTCTAACCACCAAGGAAATTTACCTCAGAAAAGGCCACGGGATCAAGGACAAACTTATGTTATCACTACTATTGAGTTTGATGCTCTAAAAGACGTAGTGGCGGGTAATTTAATGGTTTACTCGTGTTTATAAAATGATTTATTTGATTCTGGATCATCGTGTTGTTTCATATCTTCCTATTTTGCTAAAAAAAATTGATATTTCCAATTTCATTTAACAAGGGGGTTGTTAGTCAGAACTCTTAAGAGGAGTATCATTGCAACAAAGGTTTGTGAATCAATTCCCATTAAGGAATATAAACGTTATTTATATACTGATCTCATCGTTATACCCATGATTTAATTTGATATAATCCTCAGTATGGATTAGATTTCAGACCATGATGCAAAAATTTATCATAAGAAAAATGTGGTTACAATTTTTGATGATGGTAATGAGTACCTTATCTTTAGAGAAGAAATATCACCATCTGATTCTTATCTAGATCCACCCCCATTAGTTCAACTAAATTCAATTATTGGGTAGGAAAAAATGAAATAACTATGGGTGAGGAAAGGAATGTTCAAATAGAGTATATACCTATTGTGCAAGAATATGTTGATGTGTTTCTAGAATATTTTCCTAGACATCCTCCAAAAGGAGAAATTTAGTTTTCTATTGATTTAATTCCTGGTTCAAGGCCCATATCGAAGACCCCTTATAGAATGGACACTTTGGAATTAGTGTAACTAAAGAAACAACTAGAGGAATTGAGTAATATGGGATTTATTCACCCTAGTGTTTCTCCATGGGGAGCCCCTATTCTTTTTGTTAAGAAGAAATATGGATCTATGAGGTTGTTCATTGACTATAGGGAGATCAATGATATAACAATAAAGAACAAGTCTCTCCTACCTCGCATTCATGATTTATTCAACCAACTTCATGGAGCTAAATATTTTTCAAATATTGACCTTCGATCTGGATATCACCAGTTGTGTGTGAAGAAGGAAGACATTCCAAAAACATAATTTCGAACCAGGTACGGGCCTTATGAGTTTACAATAATGCCTTTTGGATTGACTAATGAACCCTCTATCTTCATGGATTTAATGAATAGAGATTTCGAGGAATATCTTGATGACATTGAAGTTTTATTTATTTATTATATTGTGGTATACTCCAAAAGCTATGAAGATCCTGAAAATCACTTGCACATTATTCTAATGACTCTTAGAAGAAATGAATTATATGGTAAGTTTAGCAAGTGTGAAATCTGGATTCAAGAGATTTCTTTTCATGGACATATTGTCTCTAAGTGTGGAATATTCATTGATCCTTCAAAGACCAAGGGAATCCAAGAATGGCCATCAACGATGAGTATAACTAAGGTACGTAGTTTTATTGGTTTAGCAGGTTATTATCGACGTTTCTTCTAGAATTTTTCCTGGTTGGCTAACCCAATAACCAATCTGACACGTAAAGGGGTTAAATTTGTTTTGAAAAAAGAGTGTGAAGAATTTTTTTAATAACTGAAGAGAAGATTAGTCAATGCTTCTATCTTGAATCTACCATCAAGGAATAATGGGTTTGTTATTTATAGTGATTCTTCAAAGAAAGGACTTGGTTGTGTCCTTATTAAAAATGATAGAGTTATTTCTAATGCACCACGATAGCTAAAAATTCATGAGAAAAACTATCGTACTCGTGATCTTGAGTTAGCAGCTTTAATCTTTGCTTTGAAGATATGGAGACATAATCTCTATGGTAAAAAATGTGAGATATATATCGATCACAATAGTTTGAAGTAGATTTTCTGATAGAAAGAACTCAACATGAGGAAAATGATATGGCTTGAACAACTCAAGCATTATGACTGCACAATACACTACCACCTGGGGAAGGAAAATAAGGTGGAAGATGCTTTGAGCAGAAAGGATCATGGAGTTTTGAAGAATATGAGAGTTTAAAGGGATCCTATATTCATGGATCTAGTGAAAATGGATTTGGGAATAATCATGGAAGGTGAAACCTTGATACTTTTTCAAATGGTTTCCAGACCACCTTTACTAAAAAGGATAAAGAGTTCTCAGACTGGTGATGAGGACTTTCCAAATAAGATTAAAGCTGTGAATGATTGGAGATTGAGTGACTTCATATATGAAAATGTAATTTTGAAATTTGGCATGAGACTTTGTGTTCCCGATATACATAATCTAAAAAGGGAATTATTGGATGATGCTCATAGATCCAATTTCTCTATACACCCTGGTTGCACTAATATGTATAGATATTTAAAGGAACATTTTTTTGTGGGAAAACATGAAGAGGGAGATGGCTAATTTTGTGTCATGATGTATGGTTTGTCAATAAGAGAAAGCTGGAAGGAAATAGCCTGGATGAGTCATGAAACCTCTTCCCATACCTGAGTGGAAATGGGATAATATTATGATGGACTTTGTCATGGGGCTACCAACGACTCCTAGAAGGAATGATGCAATATGTTTCATTGTTGATCGTATTACCAAGTCAGCACATTTTCTTGATATAATAGAAGATTTACCACTTGAACTTCTAACAAGATTATATATTAATGAAGTTGTAAGACTTCATAGAGTACCCTTATAAATTGTTTCTGATCATGATCCCTGTTTTACATCATGATTCTAGAAAAGTATTCAGAAATCCCTAGATACTGAACTTCGTTTGAGCACTACCTACCACCCTCAAACTGACGGACAATCAGAATGGACTATTCAAACCTTAGAAGACATGTTTAGATCTTTCTCACTTGACTTTAAAGGTGTGTGGGATCAATATTTACCTCTGGTAGATTTTTCCTATAACAATAGCTTCCATTCAAGTATTCAGATGGCACCATATGAAGCGTTATATGGAAAGAGATGTCACACAACAACTTGTTGGGATGATATTGGTGAAAGAAAACTTGTAGGTCCAGAACGTGTTGAGGAAACAATGGAAAAATTGAAGGTTATCCAAACTCACATCAATGCATCCCAAAGTAGGCAATAGAGTTATGCTGATAACTGAAGGAAGGATTTGTAATTTCAAGTAGGAGACCATGTTTTCATGAAGGTATCTCCATGGAAGGGTGATATAAACTTTGGTAAGAAGGGTAAATTGAATCCCAGGTACATTAGACCTTTCAAAATTCTAGAACAAATTGGAGTTCTAGCTTATCGTTTGGAAATGCCTCTAAGTCTCTCCAAAGTCCATGATGTGTTCCACGTATCACTATTGAGAAAATAAATGTCTGATCCAACACATGTACTCACCTATGAAGAATTAGAACTGGAACCTGATATGTCTTATTGTGAAGATCATATTAGAATTCTTGATACCATAGAACAAGTGCTAAGAAACCGGACAGCTCGTTTGGTAAAAGTTCAACGGGGAAACCATAAGATGGAAGAGGAAACGTGGGAACCGAAGGAACTTATGATGAAGAACCACCCGAATCTTTTTATACAGTAATATTCTATAAATTTTGACGGTGAAATTATTTTAAGGGGGGGATAATGTAACACCCCAAGCTTCCACGGTACGTTTCCATTTGAATAATACAATAGCTCGTGTTGTACGCAACTTCGAGTTCAAACACAACACAACCAACCAAACTAGTCGTTATGAATAGTAATACCCACTTTTTGAAATTTTATAAATTTTATCGTTCAAAATGGACTTCATTTTTGGATTCAGAATATCGAAGTTAGCTTGGGGTGATTTTTTCAATTTTTCTAAAAAAATTCTTTTTTTGATGAATAGTGAAAAACAATGTGTTATTGTTTAAAAACGACTTTTTTATTAAATAAATAATTATTTTATTTATATTTATTTTAGGTCAAAATAGATAAATAATACCTATATATATTTAATTTAATTAATTGGAGTCTTTTTGTAATAATATTAGATATATAAAACTTTATTGAACTTTTTACCGTCTTTTACCCACCTCCTAGGAGCATTTTCAAATTCTCATAAAACTTAATTTTACCGCTTCTATGAGTTGAATTTAAAAAATACAAGATATGTGGTTGATATTAGTATGTAAAATGTGGTTTAATATGATGAAAATAATTTTTGGTGAATAATATTTTTTTTACTTGTATTTACCACGGTTAAAATTAAATAGGGTAATTAATGGTACAAATGATATTATTATTACCCTAATACATGTCCTAATTCTATTGGATAATTTTAATTCAACCAAAAACAACCATAGGAATAAAATATGATCCTTTAGGTCCACCTGGATTAGATTAGGAATTTTTTTTATTATTTTGTTTAAAGAAGAGTTAAAAGAGTTAAATTCAAAGTTTAATAACTAAACCATTTTTAATACAGGTTTACACACAATATAAACTCGACTATAAATATTCATTAGAAATATAAAACTATTTCCTACATAATGGTATTTTATTTATTATTTTTAGACATTAAATAATTTAATTTATTTATGACACAATGATGATGCAGTAATTACCTTATTAAAGAATAATTAAAATAATTGATATTATAAATATCCAAATAAATGTAATTTTTGAGTTTTGATGAATTCCACAAATTTTATAGGTTAATATGACATTTTAGGGTTGGTTAAATAATTTTTTTCTATGTAATCATGCTGTTATTAATTTTACAAAAAACAAATACTAAATAGTGTCAAAATTGACATAATTGAGTTTTTAAAACAAATACTATTTTATTAAGGGATATATTATTCCTAAAAATCTAAGTTTCGGCCCAAGGACATAGATACGGTTATATATATTAATAATTAACCACTTGGGATTTTCTTGTATGTTTATAGTAACTTTATTAAATATATAATATAAAAATAAAAAGAGACATGGTAAATGAAAAACTATTTAACAAAGAGTTAAATCTAAAAGAAAAGTTTAATATGGGGACCTAAACCTATATAAAACCAATTGGTTGAGAGTTTGTAAACCCATACCCACCTTATCCTCTAAATAAATCATTTTGGAGCCATTATAAACCGAAAATTATTTTATTATAAAATAATATTTCGAAAGTTTTCCTAAAGTGACCCTCACCTCTCTTATAAAAGGGCACTTCCCCTTCTCTTAATTTCACACCTCCGAAGCCTTTTGTATAGGCCCAAACCTGCTAAAATATCCTCCCAACTTTCCTATCATCATCCTAGATTCCTTCCATTGGCCAAAAAGCTAACCTAAGGATCCCTTTTGATCAAATCAAAAGGAAGAACACGAAGAAGAGGTAAATATTTCATCACCTCTTTGAAGTTCTTTTCTTCTTCCACTTCCTATTTTTTGGTTGTTTCCATTCTAAAATAATAACCCTAGTATCTTCTATATACTGTGATATTATTATAAATATGTTACAACAATATTTTTTATTCTATCCATCCTATATATGACAAAGTCACCATATGTGCAAACGTACGGCATACCTTCTCCACGTCGTGGTGTAGTTTGTTATTCAAACACTTAATTATTTTGGATGGGTATAATAATGAATATAACTAATTTAAATAATAAATATAAAATTTTAATGATTATTTATATATGATATACCATCCAATTACATAATATTTCACCATAAATATAATGATATTGTGGCTCGTGTGTATGTACGGATTACTGTCTCCACGAACACGATAAGATTCATTACCTATCGTAATCATTCAAGAATAATTTTCATTTGATGATTAAAAATAATGTTTAATAACTTAATATCATTCTGGATATTAATAAAATACATCCTATCCACAAAAAACACGGCTTATGTAACCAAACGTATAAAGGAAAACAAATCAGTTAACACCCAAAATGACGATAATACTAAAATATTATTAACAAAGTAATATTAGAAGATCATATCTGATAACGTATTTACGTATATAGTTATTTTATAATTTAATAACAATGATTTAACTATTAAACAAGATTTTAACGTACCCTCGACCAAGGAAAATTACAAGGTGAGGGTTAATTTCACAATCCCTTTATTATCCGATATTGTTTTATAAGTGAGTATCTACTGGGACCTCTTTATCATCCACATCCATGTTTTCATAAAAATGTGTTTCAAATTTTTTTTTACTATTTACTAGACAATGGGTTAAAGCAATTTATACCCTTATTTGAACTTATATGTTTTTAAAGGAATCTTTCCATCATTTTCCAAAAAAGGTACTTTATGACCTTTTTGACAAAATTAAGGTAAGAATGCTTTTTTAACTTATACGGTGGGTGCGGCTATTTTCCACTGTTACAACATCGTCAAAGCTTCCCTTAAAAGCTTATAAGAATATTTTAAAAATAAATATTTTCTTTTATAATTATATGAATTTTAAATGATTTTAAAATAGAAAGATATACTCGTCTAAAAAAAGTTTTTATTTCATCTATGTCAACATCCTTTGATGAATTTTATGTTATTTGAAGTTGATTTATTATGATACAAAACATCCATATTGTATTTAAGTTATTGTGATATTTTTTAATGTGGATGTGTTATTTTTACATCATTCATTGTTTATGGATAAAGTATTGACATTTCGTATGCTAGTTTTAATATGAATGTCTATGTTATGTTTAAACCTTTTCATATGAGGAATGAATTGGACATAGTAAGTGATGGGTGGAGACTGCTATAGCTCCTCAATGCATTGGTAGGTCTCATGATACAAACTAGTGTCTTGGAACAAGGCCGTCACAAAATATTATTAGTATTCTTGGGACAAGGCCTTGACTATGTGGTTCTAAAGTCTGGAATTATGCATTCCATCATTATGAATGTGGCTATTTATATTGCATGTGATTATTCTACTAGTATAATGTCAATGTGAATAAGTAAATGGAATTATTTGATTTTATCTTTTCCATATTATGATGAATATCAAGTTTAAAAGGATTTTGTTTTAGTCTTATACATTTCCTTAAATGTTTTTTCTTATTTATGAAAGTTTCTGCTATAGTGTTATCCTTACTGAGCATCTGAGCTCACCCCTTTCTACGTTTTATTTTTCCCAGGATGCGAATAAGTATGTTATGACTGACCTACATGGATAGTCTAAGGGATATGAGTGTGGCCTATGGATACTATGTTGTTTTAGTTTTTAATTTTCTAATGCAATATAAAACTTATGAATGTATCTATTGTTTACAAGGCTACTAAATTAATTGGTCTTTTAAGACTTGTTCTTTTGTGATCATGCCAATGTTATGTAATAATGCACCGACTCTAGGTAACTAGGGTCTGGGCTCTACAAGTTAAGATATTTGATTATATAGATACAGTTTTACATACTCACCTGGTCAAAGTACTGTGGTGGAACCATAAGTACAAAGAAGCAACATGGGAACTGGATGAGGTAATGAAGGAAAAGTGTCCACGCCTGTTTACGGTTAAGAATGTAAAACAAAATTTCGAGGGAGAAATTTCATAAGGGGGAGTAAGGTAATTACCTAATGTTTTATCAATAGAAATTACATTCTTATAAATATGTCATATAATCACATGAAATCAAAAAACAATGAACTAATAAGTAAAATGTCACCGTTAAACATAATATTGTCACTTTTGTGTTTTGAATTTCCAAAATCTGACATACATGGTGGTGACAAGTAAGATGTTTGGATCCCGATAAGAAAAACGTAATTTTTGGTGAATATTAACTGACCCTTTTGAATAGTAATGTTACTCTTATGAATATTAAATCATCCAAAAAAATATTAACCTCACCCATGAATGTATATATAATATTTAGGCATCTTATAAGTGATAATATGACCATATTAAGAGTGTTGGTATTTTTGTAAGTCATTAATAATTACTTTTGATTAATTAATTTATTTAAAATAAAATTTATTTTTCGAAAATGTGTTCCTAGATTAAAATTTTTATGTCTTCTAGTTTTGAAATAATTTTATATTGCATAATTTAATTTTTGAAAGAAATATAAAATCAGTTATAGTTTAAAAGTCAATATTTTTCAAGTAAATTATGATTTTAATTAAAATTTAAATTAATCATATTTAGGAAATTATATTTGAAAAATGGAGTTCATTTTTTGGATTATATATGTCAATAAATGGTTAGGTTTTTTTTTGGGATTTTTCTAAAATACTTGAATTTTTTTGAACAGTGAAATACGGAATTTTGTTGTACATATACATTATAAGCTAAATGGACTACTCCTAGAATCATGGCTGATGTAAGAAACCTTAGTTCAAATTCACATTCACTTATTACAATTTGTTTCTTGGAATTATCCATATGTATTTTCTTATAGAAAAAAATTATGTAATGTTTAAAATATTAAGAAATCCCTCCTCCCCTCCACTATAAAACCCACATGTACTCCCCTCTTTTTGTCACACCCCTCATGCATTGTACCTTCCCTAAATTCTGCCCAAATATCTACCCAAGATCCTCTCCCATGTCTAAAATCCCTCGGTCTCCTAAAAAGACAAAATCCTCTCCCCTTAGGATGCTCTCTCTGAAGATTAAATCAAAAGGTCATTAAGATCAATCAAAGATCACCATCAGACTAAAGGTAAGGGATACTCTCTTTCTCACTCTTATTCAAGAATTTACTCTATGTTATTCCATTCGATGTTTAACTCCTAATGATGGGGTATTATTTCAAAATCTCTCCTCACATACTTCCATTATGATTTATAAGCGATTAGAAATCCCTTTCTCTCTCATTAAGCCCTCTTAAGTACACCCGATACCATATCTATAATCCATAAGGGATTTTACCCAAACCTCCTCTATTCCTTCAGGTTGCCTCATCTTTATTATTAACAAAATTAAGTAATATTATATTTTTATGTTCATATTATAAATTTTGTGTACATGTACCAAATTCATTTATGAATACCCTTTCATCATTCTCTTTCGTGGATATTCATGTTTTTAAGTGAATCCCTCCTCAAAACATCTCAATAAGAAAACTTGTTTTAAGAAACTTTCCGAATTATTACCCGATTTCATGTACACTCTATCCTATATTTAAATCCACCATTTTCATTATAAAATAAGTATTTTTTATTATAAAATACTTCTTGGTTCACTTTTTTTGTATAAATTATTGTTCCTTTTTCTATTTAAAAGGCTCTATAGTATTTTCCTTAAAACTACACAATTTTTTTTTAAAATTAAAATTTATTAAATTCTTTTCTTACATGTTGTCAATTGTACTTGACATCACTTACAATGATACATGAATTTTTTCCTTATGAATTTACATGTATATTTTAGTTTTTTTCTATCATATACACTTTTATGATACACCCATTTTTTATTCTTTATGACATGATTGTGGTATCCAATTCTTTCATTGGTAACCCTTAGGTTTATGTATGATTGAATATATATAATTCATTATGTGGAAAACATATTCATGAAAAGTTAATATGGGTGTCCCCAGATATCTCTCTAATTCTTTGGGTAAAGTTGAGTATCATGATATATTATGTGTGGTGGTCTTGGCGGTTATCCTTGGCATGTGCTACCGTGTGTAACAGTCTTGCTGATTTTCCTTGACTTGTGATACCATGTGAAATGGTCTTGACGGTTATCCTTGACTCATGATGAAGTCATGTTTTTTGTTTTTCCACATTATTATGACTCCATATTAATATTATTCCATGTGTATATGTTATGATACCATATTTTACATGCCTTTTTATATCATCATGTCATGAATTTTATCCCATGTGCTAATTATTTCTTCTTATGGTTATTCCCTTTATGGGTTATTTTTCTCATCCCTTGTTCATGAGTTCCCAAGGGTACACTATGAAAATGTTTGAGAACAATGGATGCTAGGAGATCAATTTGAATATTAAATAAACAAATGTTTTATTTAGTTCCATATTTTCCATTTTATTTACCTAGTCATCTAATGTAGTATAATTTACAATCCATGGCTTGTGATCTAATGTATAATTTTTCTCAAAATCAAGTAATTATTATATGTAAAAGTCAATGGTCACTGTATCTAGTTTCATGGTAAATTAGTAACATTACATAAAAACATAATGCATGGAATAAAACATCTTTTTGGAAAAAATATTTTACATGACCACAACATTCCTTCATACTTGACACTACATGGGATAACATGAGGATGTACATAAGAAAAGGGTGAGATATTAAACCCAGTGAGGGAATAAACATGAAATAACATAAGGATAATAATAAATGTTATAAAATACATATCAATGTGGTATGATGGAATATAAATATAAATGCATGATATATCATGATACTCTTAACATGGAAATGTGGAAAGAACTTAAAACATTTCATCATAAAAAAAAGGAATCAGGTATACTCCTATCCTGACAGGGTTGAAAAAATCATATAAAGGAATCACGTAAACCTGTGTCCCATCCCGATGTATCATGATACTAAACGTTACCCAATTCATTGGAGCACTACTAGGGTGAACCCTTCATAATAATTCAAATCTCATTCTTAAGTGTGCCACATAGATAATATAACATGGTGTCATTCAACATCATCATTTATTCCAAGATCGAGGAATATGTAATAAATACATGTAAGTCCCAAATCAATAATTATATGTGCATAAAGTTGAATACCCTTGATATAGTAATGGGTATGGTATTCACTACCTGATGATTTTGTAAAGGAAAATCACAGTAATATTTCTTCAGTATAACAACAACGTATAGGAATTCATAAAATGGGTTGATGTGAGAGAAAGAGGTCTCTCATAATTTACACATGTAATGGACAGTAAGGGGAACATGGAACCTAATATCCCAATATATTAAATTTCATTAATATACATAATATAAAATCATTTCTTTAATGGAAATGAGAAGGGAGAAATACCATATGGAATTTCGACATATTAACAGCTTAATAAAGTTCCAAACAAGGGAGAAATAAAATATCCCTAATTCAAATAATATAAAATGGAAAAAGGGAATATATTATAAAAGGATGTAAATTTAACCAATTGAAATTAAAAAAGACACATTTCAAACATGGTGCTTGAATTTAATGGAAGAGAGGAATGTATGGATCCCTAAAAAAACTTTGACGTGGTAACAGGTGTATATATACGATCAAAGATGGATTAATGAGAGTTAAAATAATATAACAAGATTTATAAAATAAATTGATAGTAATGGGAGTATTTATGAACATATATCAACATATTCAAGTTGAAAATTAAATACATATCACCGAAGGATTTCTTCATAAAAAATGATAGTAAAAGATCCCTTACATGGATGTGTGACTCCAAAGGCTTTGGAGAGGATTCTTGGGGGATTGGGGGTGCCTTGAAAGGACTCTAGGGAGTAATGGGTAGATGGTGGTTGAGAATAAAAAAAATTTTGAGTGAAAATAAATAGGATCTTCGGTGGGTTTATATGGAAAAGAGGGGGTTTTCATTATTATTTTGGTT
Organism: Viscum album; assembly: GCA_963277665.1. Classification (NCBI taxonomy): domain Eukaryota; kingdom Viridiplantae; phylum Streptophyta; class Magnoliopsida; order Santalales; family Viscaceae; genus Viscum; species Viscum album. Next base: position 686,292,489 of record OY728120.1, on the reverse strand, counting down.
TTGGACACTTCACAATAAAATATTCATAACCAAAAACAATACCATGTTTTTTTCACATGGTTTCTAGAAAATGAATGTTTTATAAATTATTTTATAATTATAAGAGAAGAATATATTAAAATATTTCCTTTCTTATGTGGTGGTGGGTCATACTTTCAAGGAAACGATTTTATAATGGTAAAATATGTAATATGTTTGGGAGGATTCACTAAGTATTTCTAGAATAAATCAAATAAACTAAAAATTATATTATTTTCATGGAAAAACAAATATTTCTCCAAATATAACTTTTATAATATTTATTACTTCATTATTGGATCATTATGATGTCATAAAACACAATAAATATTTATATTGTATTTAATTTTCAACCAAAAATTCGACTATCTAAGAAAATTATGAAATATTCACCGTTGGATAATTTCCAAATCCGGATTCCCAAAATAATATTCATTTTATCTAAACAATTTTCTATATATATTAATATTCAATTTGAAAATAAAAATACTGACATTTATTGAAAATTGAGGAGTTTTGACAAAAACAGTTTTCAAACATTAATAAAAATTACATTTGACTTCCTAAAAATTATATGGTATTTTATATTTAGTAAAATTAATTTAATAATAATATTTTATTAGAATATTTTTTTTTAAAAAAAATATATTAATTCATGAAAATATATTTCTTAATTGAATTTGAATATTTACCAAAAATACTATTTGTTCTTTAAAAATAATTTATGATGTAACAATAATAGAATGAAGGTATATTCATTATTCTATAAAAAATTAATGTAGATAAACATAATGAAAGTGCCTTGTTTCATATACCTGTATTAAATAATCATAAGCCCTAAGTGTACAGTGTTTGATGGTGGGGCTTTCATGGGGCCATTCAGTGACCATGGTTTGGTTTGTGATCTCGAGAAACTTGAAATTCTCCCGTAAATAGTTTCACTCTTACTAATGTTGTTGGATCAAGGATCGATCTTGGTCTAGGGAAGTGCCCCGAAATTCTATCTCCGTTGGAAGCTCTGATAAATGGAATTCCTAGGGAATGATCCTACTAGTTGAGGTGATGAATTTCTTTATCTATGTTAAAAGAATTAGTTAAAACCCCTATATTTATACTAGTCATATGATCACAATTTAACAGATTTATTATGAATGTTAAGTATACTTAATAGTCATCTAAATCCATATGGATATAATAATAAAAATAAGTTCTTGTGTCTTTAACATCCATGATATATTTAATTAAGTAAAAATAATATCAATTTTATTCATAAATGTTCAGGTCATTACAACCATCCCCCTAAAGAAATTTAACTCTAAATATATCATTTTTTCATACTGAAACAGATGAGGGTAACTATTATTCATCACATACTCAGGTTCCCACATTGCTTCTTCAAACACGTTGTTTCACCACAAAACATTTTCAAAGGGCATTGTCTTAGTTCTTATAACTTTTTCCTTATGATCTAAGATCTTCACCAGCTTTTCCTTAAAGGAAAGTTCATTCTAGACTGTACCACCTCTAGATTGAGTACATCTGATGTGTTCAAATGTAATTTTTTAATAGGGATACATGGAATACATATTTTACTTGGGACATGTTCGGTGGGAGTGCTAGTCGATATGTCACAGCTCTTATTCGATCAAGGATCTCAAAAGGGCCGATGTACCTTGCACTATTATTTACCTTCCTCAAAAATCTCTTCACTCTCTTCCATGGAGATATATGGAGGAATATCATGTTTCTAACATAATACTCTTGGTCACGTTAAAAATTATCAGCATAACACTTTTTTTGATGCAGGGCAGTAGTGATGTGATGCTGGATGGTTTTAACATTCTCCATCATTTTCAATCCTAGATAATTTCATTCCCTAACATCATATCAACATGCTATTGTTTTTCACTTCTCCCCATTAAGATCTTCATAATGTTCCATTTGGATAATCAAATGGAAATTATTGTTGTAAAATAACTCCCCCAAAGGAATATGTTGGTACCATACACCATTGAAGTCCATTTAGAAAGCTCCCAGCATGTCCTCAAGTGTTTGGATAGTCTTCTTAGATTGGTCATAGGATTGAGGGTGATAAGCCATACTAAAATTCAAATCGATGTTTATAGTATAGTGGATAATTTTCCAAAACATAGAGCTGAATCTTAGATATCGATCGGACATATTAGATTTTGGTACCCCATGCATATTTACAACTTATCTGATGTATATCAATTATAGTTGAACTAGTTATAAATCATCTAGAATCAAAATAAAGTGTACCCACTTGAAATTAATTTTTTAGTTACATATAGAAAGTGAAAAAAATGTTTACAAGAAATCAAGAAAATAAAACAGACCTACAAGGGCCGATAATGGTGAATGACAAGAGAATCATTCTAAAAAATTAAACCACATTCATTTGGTAGGGAACCTATGTGGAAAAACAAATAAATCCCAATTTGAAGATCACCTCTACTTTCAAGATCATTAGAATCAAAGTTTCCCTCTCTGGAAGTATGTTGGACGTGAATAATCTGTTTGATGCACCTCTTGCATTTACGTATTAAATAACTGAGCTTCCAAAGACACTCAACTTTGTCAGGTAAAATCCCCAAAATAACACTAGAATGAAAATCCACCACTAAGATTTTAATGTTATACAATCTGTACAGATGTATTCTAGGATCCATATCCCTATCTTTTCTTCCCACGATTATTCTATACCAAAATATAAACTGAATTCTAGAACCACGAAACCATTTTCATTCCATACCAGACCACCACTGTAGATGGATCCATAAATTCAATAACAATTTATGTTGAGATTCATACTTGATCAGGGAGCCTCCCATTTGATCAATCTACACGCAACACTGTTTCCTCTGAACTCCGAATCTGAAAAAACTCACAGGGCCAATTTTCATAGCACTGGTGACGAGCCCTCCCATCTGACAAGTTTCCCTATCTCCGCAACAGAACATAATTCTCATAAATTTAGCTGCATGAGAGAATCTTATATTCCACCCCTTTCAATGTTCCTCGACTCCCAAATAGTTCAATAGGTAGTATTAAAAATCATACTCTTGATCTATCCTTCAACCCACTGAGGGTTTGTTCCCTGAAACTAGGATTCTAGGAACATAGAGACATCTTATGTGACACATGGAAAACCACAATCCTTACCTAAAAATAACCAAATCCCATCCAGCGAATATCTTGAAAAAAAGATTCCCCACAGATTCTGGGATGGGGTGAGTGCAACACCTATATTTTGATGCAAGCGAGGCACCCATTTTTGGACATTGTCATTGGTGGGAAACTAGTTATTTCTAAACCACCAAACTGGGGAGTTCATTCCCAGTGCAGTCTCCTTAAACAAAATACTAGTCACCTATTCTTCCTGAATAAGATAATCACGTCTTTAATTCATAAAATCATGAGTCTTGAAGTATCCATACATGGAGCCTGAGAATACAGATCTGTCAAGTTCATCAGACCTGAATATATAATCATAGAAATCTAGTTGATGGGGATCCAACATAGCGCTAATGATCCAGAGATGATAACTAGATTCATGAAAAGAGATGCCCAGGGTAGGGTAGCCAGGGAAGAAAATGGGAGTCCCCACCCAGTTTTCAGCCCAATAAATGAGGTTTCCTCGACCCATAACCCATTTAACATCCTCTTACAATGAATCAAAGGGCCCTTCCATAGTCTTACCTAAATCTGTTTCTTTACCTAGCCTGAATTCTCATAGATTCCAATTATTCTCATACCTACTCTTCATCACTTTATCCCACAATGATTTTCATTCAATTATTTACCAAGTGAGACTTGATTTCATTCTATGCATAGCCTCCACCAAGATGCGTAATTCAAGACCCTCCCCCCTCCATGATGATTTTGGATAACATTCTCCAAGAGGGCCATCAAGAATCTATGACTTTGATTATTGTCCCATAAGAAATCTTAAAATACCTTTTCAATCAGATTAATGGTTCCCTTTGGTGCTTTAAAGATTGATAAGACATGGATAGGAATAGATGATAGAATGTTGTTGATCAAAGTTATTTTCTCTCTAAAGTACATGAACATGTTTTTCTAGATTTTCATTCTTCCCATAATCCTCCAAATGATGTTCTCAAACAAGTCCTTTTTTATCCTTCCATCTGAAAGAGGGGCCCCTAATTACACAAAGGGAAGGTTTATTCACTACATCCAGTTTTTTTTTGGATATTCCTAGAACAACTAATAGAACATTTTTTCAGATGTAAAGAAAACATTTCAAACAATTCTTTGTTTTCCCACTACAATTACTATATATTTCTAGGAACATTGTATAATACATTGATCAAATTTTTCCTTCTATTAAAGAAAAAGAGCATGTCATCTGCAAACATCAAGTGAGAAACCATACTGTTTCCACTCTTATAAAAGAAGGGTTTGATATTTCCATCCGCATTTGTAAGGATAATATTCCTTGATAGGGCATCATGAGAAATAATGAGTAAACTTTGTGACAAAGGGTCACCTTGCCTAAGCCCCCTGATAGATTTGAAAAAATCAAAACATTTTCCCATCAAAGAAATAGAAATCCAAGGATATTAGATGCATCAAAATATTATTTCTACAAGGCATTCCATAAAAACGAGCCTCCTTAGGACTCTCACGATGAATCTCCACTCAATATGATCAGATAATTTATCCATATCAACCTTGATCATGATATTTGAACCAATCATTTTTCTATTGATGTCAACCACCATCTCCTTGGATATCCTTATTTCCCCTGGATATTACATCCTTGGAAAAATACATATTGTTCACATGCCATGAGTTTGGTAACTATACAACCTAGACTTTTGGTGATGATGCTTCTCATAATATTATTGGTAAAATTTCCAATCAAAATCGTCATGTACTAGGAAAGAGAAGTGGGGCCTTTTCATTTCAGAATAAGACCCACTCTGGGAGCACAAGTGGCTCTATTGAGGATCTCACCTTTGAAGTAGCCATGTATGGATACACATATAAATGTCTTTGCAATGGAACAATCTTCAATGAAGAAGGACCCCAGAATACCATTGATTCCTGGGGTTATTTTTGAGTTTAGGTTGTAGATAACTGACCTTACTTCCTCCTCATCCGGCACTGTTGACATTTTTTCATTATTTTCTCCCTCGACTAGCCTCGGGATGGGGCTAAAAAACTTCTCCTCAGTAATATCCCTTGGTACCCCAATAGTGTATCTTAATATTACACTTTCAATAAGGTCGTTAAAGTGTTCAAGATCCAGTCTACAAGTAACATCAATCTACGAAGTATATCAGCCATCATCTAGCCTTAAAAACACATTCCTTGATGTATTTATTTCTTTCACAGGAGCTTGAACAAACCTTGTGTTCTGATCTCCTTCCTTGAACCAGAGAGCTCTGTATTTTATCTTCCAAATCCTCTCCACTTCCAAAATCCTCTCTGAAATATTTTTTTCTATGTATGAAAGGATAGAGAAAGTGTCATCATACCTATTTCCTTGCAGAAATCCTTTTATCCATTTAATCTCATCTTCGAGCAACTCTAGTCAATCCTCATCATCCCTCCTTCATGCTAACCCACCCTGCATGTCTATTCCTAGAAGATGAAGGAAATTGGGGATGCCTATCCTGGAAGCCTCCATCTCTGGCCTATTCAAGGAATCCTTAACCATTTGTATGAATCCCTCCTCCCTCATCCAATTTCTATAGAACGTAATTCCACCACCTATTATAATGTCTCTCCTAATTTTCACCATGATTTGTGAATGATATGATAGTACCTTGGTCATGTTTAGCACATATGTTTGTGGGAAATAATTGATGACTTGGAGGTTCTCTAGGTAGAGATACAACCTGCACTAAATGTGCATGGACCACTTTAAATTTGTTACACCATGTAAATTTTTTTCCCTCAAATCCAAGATCATGAAGCCCACATCCGCCTTGAAGTTTTGAAAGCCTTGAATGGAACCTTCATGATGAATTTACCATCCTATTTTTTCTAAGCCCTTAGATATAGCGTTGAAATTCCATCCCCCAAACCATGGCAATATTCCTTCTTGAAAAAGAAACATCTCTTTCCACAATGACGATCCTTTTGCCACATAACAATTGGAATACAAAAATGTGAAGTAGAGCTCAGAGTCCGATGAAGAATTTTTTGTTGTGATGAACTACCTCAAGGCCTCTACAACCACAATAGAAACCCCATTATTCACAAATATACCAATTTGTGAGTTTCATGGGCAAGTATGTAGGAAATATGAGAATGTCATGTCCTTGGTAGACTGATACAAAAGAACTGAGTTCAACTAGTGTTCCATAGTAGAAAAAATGGACATGTTTAAATGTTTGGATTCTCGCTACCCCGGAACCAATTTGGCACAGGTGCCCAACCCCCAGAAATTATAGATAAGGACCTGAGACATTAATGACTATGTTTGGAGGAATTGCGGCCTAAAAGTGTACCATAATAAGTACCTGAAAAACAACCTAGATAACCCTTTTCTTTGGATCGAGTAATATTGGTTGAGTTAGGGGTAGAGCCGGCAGAATCCAGCGAAAATTCTTTAGAAGGGGTCAGGGATGGTGCATCTTTCAATATTTCCAAGAGACAATCCAACACCACAAAACTGTTTGAAGATGGGAAGGAAAGGGATGATACCTTTTCATCCCATTTCGAGGCGCACTGAACATGCAAGACAGCTTTCCTAACACTAGGTGAAGAATAACCATCATCCTCAGAAACAACCAAGGGGAGAATCTTACTTCAATGATAATAGGTGCCTTCACTAAGGCAGAAGAAGTTATACTAAATCTAGCCATTTGAGAGGCCCTCTCCAGCTCCCCGCATAGGGAATGAGAAGAAATATTCAGCCGATAGCAAAGGGTATAGAATGTAGGTGTCAAAGATCTTACCAAAAGGTATAGGAAGGCACTGAAATCCAAAAAAATAGAGATAGAACTACAACTGATCAAAATACACAAAGAGGATAAACCAGACCACACATACACCACAATGGTTAAAAAAATTGAATTTGAAAAGGGAGGTGGCCCACGCTCAGAACTGCCCACCGGAGGCTCCAAACCCATAGACAACGTCGTAAATTCTAGAAAGGAAGTTCTATATTTTGAAGGGGTGCATGTCACCAGATGAGGGATCCCCTAGGTTATTTCTTATCAGTCTATAGCAGCTCGAGATCCTACAAAAAGATTTCTCATAGTTGTATGAACCTGAAAACTCAGACGACTGCACCTTTACATATCCTCTAAATTCCCATGGATGAAGAATACCTTAAAAAAGAGGGGGAGATCATGGTAAAATAGATATTACCACTATGGGAAATTGTCATCTTCTCTGATAAGAATACTAGAGGGAATATCTTGTTCCAGGTTGAGTTTGATGCAAATCCAGGGTCATGAGGTAGCTTGAAAGAACCTTGTGCTGATATCAGATAAAAAGAAGAATCTAATGTCATTTCCAACTGCCTATATAATCAAATTATTTTTGAAGGGGAAATAGAAGGCCAGGCAGAAGAACCCAAATGGATGCTTAACTATTATCCTTCCTATCATGGTTTCCCCCGATCTACTTAGATAAGGATAATCTTCATTTTTAGGTTTGACTCTCTTTACATGATGAAGCCCAAAAGAAATATTCTTTAGACCCCAGGTGAATGATAATGGAAAAATGGGAAAGGACATAAACACTCACCGGGAACGCATAGCCTCGATCCAAATCTCACAATGCATTCTTCATTAACACTAATCTCAGATTATTTACCTTATATGATACTTTTAAATTTCTTTTTAATTCCTTCATCATATTTTTGAGAATCTTCTAAATGTTCCAAAATAAATAGTTGATGTATAATTTGTGAAAGGATTGATGATTTTACCTTCTTTATGATTACCATGTCCTTCTTTAAAAAATATAAGAAGATTGTATCTTTTTCAATTCTCATAAGTGATATAATTTTTGTGGTCCTTTCTACCTAGACCTTCAGCCACCTTGTTCACTTTCACAGGATGTTAGTAAACTGAGAATTCATAATCCTTGATGAGCTCTAACCATCTTCATTGGCACGTATTCATATCTCTCTGTGTGAATATATATATGAGGCTTTTGTGATCCATATATATTTCAAACTTCTCCCCAAAGAGATAATTCTGCCAAATTTTTAATGAAAAGATCAAATCTACTAACTCTAGATCATGTGTGGGGTATTTTGTCTCAAGAATTTTCAACTTCCTTGAGGCATACCCAATGGATTTATCATTTTGAATCAATATACATCCCAATTCATTATTTTAAGAATCACAAAATATTACAAAAAGATGCCCACTTGTGGGTAGTGTGAGTAAAGGGGTATTGATAAGACAATTTTCCATATCCTTAAAGCTTTCTTCACATTCATAATTCTATGAAAACATTAATCCCTTCTGAGATAACATGGTAAGAGTGTTTGAGAATCAAGATAAATTTCTCACAAATTGGTGATAATATCCAACTATCCCACATGATCAATAAATATCCATCACAGATGATGGATTGGTGTTACTCTTAATTTCTTTTTACTTGTAAGGATCCACAGATATCTCATTGCTCGTGATGATATTCCCCAAAAATGAGACTTAATTCAACTATAACTCACACATTCTCTACTTTTCATAGAGATTATCCATTCGCAAGGTCTTTAGCATATTTATTAGATACTCCTCATGATCCTCCTTGGTTATAGATAATATTAGAATATCTTATATAAATACTACCACAAATTTGTTGAGGTAATCTCTAAATACTATATTCATCACGTCCATGAAGATTTATTGAGTATTAATGTGTCCAAATGGAATTACTATGAACTCATAATGCTCGTACCATGTACGAAATGTACTAATGGGGATATAATATTTCTTCACCCTTACTTTGTAATATCCCAAATACAGATCCTCCTTGGATAAGTATTGTACTCTACATAACTGATTAATAAAGTCAAGAATTCATGGAAAAGGATAATTTTTATTTATTGTGATTTTGTTTATCTCACAATAATTAATGAAAAGGCACATTTACCCATCAAAATTCTTGATGAAGAGGACCAATAAACCCCATAGTGAAGCACTTGGGTGTATAAAATATTCATACATATTCTCCAATAGTTTTTTCTTCAATTCCACAAGTTTCACAATATCCATTCTTTATAGAGTTTGGATATTAGATATTCCCTATATATAAGATCAATTGATAATTTTACTTATTTTATAGGAGGAAATAAAAGAAATTCCTCAAGAAACACATCATAGAATTCCCTCACAATAGGAATATTTTCAAGGATGGTTCCTTCCTTATACTAAGTCACCTAATCAAGAAATTTGTGCTCTTAAGTAAGTAATATCTATTCTTGGGATGATATTGTAGAAGAAGATTCATCCTCCTCCTTTCATTTTCTTAGAATCAAGTGTCAATTTTCCATATTGAGAGGTATTTCCCTCTCTCAGTAATTTATATTAGGTTTATATAGAGAAATATAATCAATGAAAAAAATTGCATCAAATTCCACCAAGGGAAGTATAACATGGTTCATTGGGAAGTTCAGTCCACAAATGGTGACAGGGGAGGAGTTATATTTATGGGATTCAATAATTTACCCATTTTAAATCTTCACCAACATCTCTACTTCCAATATTTTTTGTGGTGTTTGGATTGTTCTACTAATCTCTCATGATATAAAAGAATTCATAAAACTATAGTCAATACGCCTAAATTTCTCTTTTTGATTCATGTTCTACATTTTTTGATATATAATTATGAATTATTACTTCAAAACTATTGACCAAAAAAAGGATAATTCAATGATATTAATGGGATAAATAATAAATTACATTTACCTCCTTAAATTATCAGTTTCTTGGATTCAGTCAACATTATCCATGATCTACTTCTTAATATATATTATTATGGGAATTTTTTATTCCCTTAATAATGGTTTGTATTAAGCATACGAATTTAGAAATACATATACCCTAAGACTTTCAAACATGGTGTACATCAAGGCCTATTGTTGTGCACCATTTCTCATTCGAGTCTATCTCAAACCAATGTTTTTGTGTTTTACCCCAAGAGATTACTATGCCAGAGCCACATCCACTTGTTTTTATCTTGAAAAAGATGTATTTTCTATAAAAACCACTTACTCTATAATCACCAAAAATCTAGGTATGTTTTTCCTATACCAAGTCTCATTCCTAAGGGGCTTCACTATGGGTTTGTTATCAAAATCCTAATAATAACTAAACCTATCCTCTAATACCAACTATAACAACTTAGATCTTTTTTACACATTTAAAATGATTTAATACATTGCTTTTCACTCAATAAAACTTAGAATATCGAGAGGTAAAGTTTATTGAGAAATTAAGAACATTACAAGACAACATAATACAATATATAGAACATCTTTATTGAAAAAATATTTAACCTAACCAAAACATTCCTTCATACTTTACAATACATGGGATGACTTGAGGGTGTACATAATAAAGGGGTGATCTATAAGGTCCAGTAAGGGAATAAACACGGTATAACATGAGTATTATAATTTATGTTAGATAATTAATATCAGTGAGGCATGAAGGAACATGAATATAAAGTCAGGATATAGCATGTTAATCATAACATGTAAATCTTGAAAAAACATAAAATACTACATCATAAACAAAAAGGAATTTTTTAAACCATTGTCCCAACATGGTAGAAAAAAGTCTAAAAAATGAATTAGGTAAACCCCTATCCCAACATGATGTATCATGATAGTAAACATTACCCAATGCATTAGAGTTCTATCTGGGATCACACTTCATAATCATTTCAATCTCATGCTTAATTTCTCTACATATACTGTATAACATGGAATAATTCAGCATCATCATTTATTCCAAAATAGAGGAATGTTGAATAAATACATGTAAGTTAAAAATAAATTTTTATTTGTGCATAATGATGAATACCTTTTATTGAGTAAATTTTGTGGTATTCACTACATGATGATTTTGGCATGGAAAATCACTGTAAAATTTCTTCAGCATAACAATGTCATATGGAAATTCATAAAATGGTTTGATGAGAGAGAAAGGGGCCTCTAATAATTTATACATGAAATTGATTTTAAGGGGATCATGAAATATAATATCCCAACATATGAAATGGAATTAATATGTATGATATAAAATATGTTCTTGAATGGAAATGATAAGGGAGAAATCCATTTCAGAATTTGGGCATAGTAACGGCATAGGTAAGGGTCCAAATGTGGAGATAATAAATGATTCATAATTCAAAAAAGATCAAATATATGATAGGAAATATATTATAAAATGATGAAAATATAACCAATTGAAATTAAAATGAAACATTTCAAACATGGTTCTTGAATTGAAAATAAGAGAGGAAGGTAAGGATCCCTTACGAAATTTCGGCATGGTAACGAGTGTATATAAAGGACCATGGATGGATTAATGAGAAAGAAAAGAATATATCATTATTTATAAATTAAATTTATATTAAGGTGATTATTTATTTATGTATCCCAACATATGAAATATGAAATTAAAAGACATATCACAAAAGGGGTGCTTCATAAAAGAGGAGAGTGGAATATCTCTTACATGGATGTGTGACTCCAAAGGCTTGGGAGATACTTATTGGGAGATTGGGGGAGCCGTTTTAAGACTCTATAGTGTAAGGGGTAGTTGGTGGTCTAGATTTAAATAGTTTTAGTGAAGATAAATGGGATATTTGGTGGGTTTATAGTGGAATTGATGGGAATTTATTTATTATTTTGGTTTTGGACATGATATAATAAAATATCGAAAAACACAAAACATTCCATGGGTTTTTTCTAGGGTTTCTAGAAAATGGGAGTGGTATAAAATATTTTATAAGTCAAAGGTCCAAATATATTACATTATTTCACTTTCTTATGTGGAGGTGTTTCATACTTTCAAGGAAGTGATTTTAAAATCTTAAAATATTTTATATGTTTTGGATGATTAAATATGGCTTTATAAAATATATAAAATGCACTTAAAATGAAATTATATTAATATAAATCTATATATTTGGCCTAATATACCATAAAATAAACTATTGGATCATTATGATGACATAAAACAAACTATAAATTTATATTGTATTAAATTTTCACCTAAAAATTCAACTGTCTCTAAAAATTATGAAAATTTCACCATTGGATAATTTTGAAAACCTGATAACCAAAATAATATTACCTTTGTCTAGTTTTTTTTAAATATAATAATTTTCAATTTTAAAATTAAAAATTGATATTTTTTTGAATATTGACGGTTTTTGAAAAAAAACACTTTTCAAACCTTAATAAAAATTACATTTTAATTCATAAAAATTATGTGATCATTTATATTTAATAAAAGTAATTTAGTAATAATATTTTATTAAAATATTATATATTTTATAAATATATTAATTAATAAAATTATATTTCTTAATTGAATTTGAATATTAACCAAAGATACTATTTGTTCGTTAAAAATAATTTACAAAGTAAGAATAATACAATGAATGTATATTCATTATTCTATAAAATAATAATGTATATAATAATATTTCTAGTGTCAAGTTACATGCCCATTTATTACACCATTATACACCTTAATAGTAAGGTGTGTGATGGTGGGGCTTTCATGGAGCAGTTCAGGGAACATAGTTAGGCCCGAGATCTTAATGATCTTGAACTTCTCCTGAAACAGTTTTGCTTATACTTAAGTTATTGGATCTTGTATTTGGATTAGTATATAGAAAATCATAGAAATTTTATCTCCCTCATAATCTATGATAAATGGGGATTCATATGGAATGATCCAACTAGTTGAGGTCATCACTTCATTTGTCTGTTCCAAATGGATTTGTTAATACCCTATATTTATAGTAGAAATGTGAGCACTATTCAATGACTATATTATCAACGATAATGATACTTAAAAGTCAATTACATCCAACTTGATATAATAAGAAGAATAAGTTCATGTTTATTCTATATCCACAATATATTTAATTAAGTCAAAATAAAGGTAATTTTATTCATAAATGTTTGGTTCATTATAATTCATGACATCATATTGTTGTGTGAGAATATAAAGAAATGTCTATCCCAAATACCATGGAATTTTGTTTCTAAGGGGGATAATCCTTACATTATATATAAAAATCAGAATTATTATGGGCCCTTCAAGTCTCATCCATTGAATAAAATGAAAAATAATAGTTTGGTAAAATGTAATCACAGTGAAAAACTCATTGGAGTGAAAAATATTTTATATGTTTTTTAAATCAAGTCACTTTATTTTAAATCATTGACCCATAAATTCTAACTATCATAATACATTAACAACATCCACATAAATCTATCATGATGGTTTATAATGAAATGTGAATTAACAAAATCATATCCCATATGAGTGTCAAATAAGGTGTTTTGTAAAGCTAGTTTTCATATACAAGGAAACAGTTGAGTTAAGATCGATGTTCCTTATTTCGAATATTTACCCCTTGGAAAATATGTTTCAAAACCACATCAACATGGAGTATCCATAGAGGGATGTATTTATATGTAAATCATATAACATCCTCCTTTAAAAATTTTAGGATCTTATCTTATACTTAGAATTATCCTATAGTGTTTCACTAATTTTGTATCATCCTACTTTCTAAAGGCCAACTAAATCCTACATTGATATAATCTATAGTATGCTCAGATTGACATATATAAAATATAACATAATTTTAAATTATTATTCAATAAATTTAAAAAATACATAACTAAGGACAATTATTGATTAATTAATTTGGAGACTAGGTATACAATTTTAATATTTATTTGAACATAGTCAATTTATACAAATAATATTTTCCCCTTTTTATACTTAATTCACATAAACTACATAAATTATTTCTTCATAACTTCGAGAAAGGAAACATAATAAAGAGTGATCTCGGATTCATAGTAAGGGTAAACATAGGATATATGTTTGTATAATCATAAGAAAGAATAAGAGGAGAAAATGGGTATGAGATAATGACCATAACTTACACTAATCATACTCATCCTATCATATGTCATAAACATTAGTTATGGAATAAAGCCTTATAATTCAAAGTGAAATGATTTGGATGAGTGTAAAATCATCAAAATTCATGAACCATAATCTAATTTTAGAAATAATTTTCACAAACATAGGTATATAAACCATTTTTTCATTGTTAACTACCAATATCATAAAAATAGTGGATTAGGCCTCATTTCTTATTTCACATTGGGGATCAACACCATAAGATTATTTCCCACTATGGATCAAGACTGTTGTCTTGTATTCCATTATTATCTCATTTGATATAAATAATTACCCAATCAATTATAGGGAGATATAAGAACCAACCATAACACAGTAAATAATATACATATGTGTTCCATATGATCATAAGAAATAAATCATATCATAACCCTATAAGAAAAATGGGATTCATAATCATTTCACCATTAATATAACCCATTTGAAATAAATTGTTTCAGTAAATAATATTTCATTGAAAACATAACCATACAGATACATAACAAATAATGTATCATTGGATATTATCCATAATAATTATTAAGTAACATTAGAGGATGATAAATCAAATGGAAAATGATTTTGGAAGAAAAAACACTTAGAACATTTCTTGTGGAAACATAAATTCCATTGAAAATAACCTTTTTTAAATTATAAATCCATAAAATATTTATGAAATGCAATTTAATGAAAAAAACATCAACACATAAAATTCTTTCTTCTATAAAAATAATGATCAAGACAATGGAAAATTATATTCATTCCAAACAAATTATAACATAGATTCATTTCAAATTTTATTCAATGGAAAATGGGAATTGTTTAGAAAACAACATTAAGGTTCCTTTTTAAAAAAAATTAAAATTTTAATCATGGTTCATAATTTATTTAATAAATAATTTGAAAACTATTAATATATTTTTGAAAAAAAATAGAAAATATTAATATGATAGAAAAAGGGATTTCAATCGAAGAAATAAATAAAGATGATTTTTTCAAAAAAAATATTCATTAGTCTATTTAATCCTTTAACAGTGTGAAATGAAGGGAAACATGTATCCCACAAAAATAAAAAAAAATGTATAAGAAAACAAATTATTTTCTTGATAGTTATGTCATAATATTTCATTATTGGGAGAGAAATCATAAATAATCACAAAAAATAATTATATTATAATATAAAACTTTTTAAACATATGTATCTTTTAAATTGTAAGCCCAATTAATGAATAAAATCAAATGAGACCCTAAATATCATGAAAATAATGATATTTAAGATATAAAATTTCAATTGGAAAGTATATACATGTAAAAATATAGATATTTTTGTAACATATATCATGTTTGAAGTAATGAATTCTTAGAGAATAGTGCCCTTCATTATGTATCAAATTCCTTTATTCAGGATTATTTTTAATAACTCAGACTTATAATAGGGTAAGTTCTTGTTTTTTGTTTAATACCCTTTAATTTGGTAAATGAATTGTTTCATAAGATTATAAAGAGGCTCAGAGGTCTCCTGGTGGTTTAAAACATAACAGATGGGAAAAGGGGGAAATCTAGTGCATTTTTAATTATTGGGGAAAGGTTAATTGTAACTATGAACCTTAACCATTCATGCCTATAGGAGGTGTTTCATAGTTCTTGAAACTATAAAAATGGGGAGGTGAAGCCTTGTGGGAATGGATAGATCCAACATAAACAAATTTTAAAACCAAGCAAGCTCCCAATGAGACCTTGAAGTGTATCACCCTTTAGGACAGTGGGTGGGGCATTGTTTGGCTAACTATGCAACCCAACCATGTGCCTCATTAAATATCGGGAAAATTTCCATTTCTTCCCTTATGATATATGTTTTATCACCAAAATATCCTCCCCATTCTTCCTAATGTATAAATGTGAGATAAACCCTTCCTCTAAAAATTTCCAAGAATGAATTTCCCCCACTTAAAAGCTATATAGAGCACCATTGGGTGAGGATAGATGCTCCATGTGATTCGGAAAATACTAATCCTTCATTTTACTAGATTTGAGATTAAAGAATAATTCTTCTTCTTTTGAAGCACTAAGACTCTATTTTTCTATAGGATTCTAGGTTGGGAGTTTCAATGTTGTCTGATCTTGAATCAAATTATATAGTTAAACAAGAATTCATCTATAGAATTGTGGTGGGTGTTATATAAGTTATATCACATAGTCTATGGGATAAATTCATTTCAATGTGTTTTTGAACTTGACCCATTTTTTCCATTTCTTTTCTATAGTATAAGTGATTAATTAAATGGTTAAATGATGATATAAACCCACCATGATCCACATGTGATGCATTGAGGCTGATTAAACAAAGAAATATGTCATACATGGGGTATGTTGCATTCATAAACATGATATTTGGTTATATGAAATTAAATGGGTTTTTATATTGAACATATGATAGTTATGTCTTGAATATTAACGTGGGTTTATAAATAGAAAGTAATGTGAATTGTGTTAATCTTGTTAATTTGGATTGTGAAATGAAATTTATGTTCATTGTGTTTAGTTGATAACATGGAAAAGGGGGGCATTTGCTGTTACATAAATTTGTTAAATGAGTTTTTTTTGTACATGGTGTATGTGTTAAGGATTTTTTAATTTTTTATGGTATATGTTTTAATGGTTTAAGGCATGTAAATGTTAAATTTGTTAATGGGATAAGTCATAATGATGGTTCATGTGTTGAATAAACTATGATAGGTAAATTATAAATTTTATCATTGAGATATGTTTGTAAATATTATATTTGTTTTGTGGTTAATGAATATTGTGCATATGGATTAATGGTATGAGTGGGGAATTGAACTTTAAGATCTTCTCCCATGGGTTTGGTTTTAGTAAGGCTCTAATCCAAACCCCTATAATTTATTAGTGAGGGAGTCATATTGAGGATTTATTCACCTAATGAATGCATGAGATATGAATACCTGGATTGGGGCTCCATGGTAAGTGTTATGTATTTTTTTATGTAATACTTTTCCATGTGATGTACAGAACATGAATCATTCCCCTTATATATAGTTTATATGATTGGAATATACCAATTTTTATTTAATAAAAATGGATAACCCCTAGAATAAATGTTGACACTTTCTAAATTATACCATGTTAATTAGTGGAACTGAGTTTATCTACCTTATTTTTTTTATTTTTTCATTTTGAACCTACATGAAATATATATTTTTCTGATATTTCATAGACACTGTTTGTGGTGGCCTATATAATTGTACTCACACCCTAATCTATTGTCCATTGGGTATGAGAGTAGACATCATTGTTGTTGGTTGGGATAAGGAAAAAAGGCCCTATGATATAGGGTTTTTTGTGCTTAGGGATGTGTATATAGGAGGGATATAGACATATATTTGGGACCAATTTTGTAGATTCATCAGTAGTATTTATTTTTGTTTTTCCTTAAACATGGCACTATAATACATGAAATATCATACTCTTTGTTTTGGTCATGTATCTGGAATTAAGAAATGCAATCAGTGTTTATAGTAATTGTTTATTTGTCTTCATTATTTCATATCTTGTCTCTTGTGGATTACTATGATAAAGAGGGTATATCCCCCTATGTGTTTTATTAGACCCTCACTTTTACATATAAGACTCTATAATATAGGGAGGTGTACTTGAGGTCATGTAAAGAACCAGCTTGGGGAACCAGGTTAGCGGGACTTATGTCGAGAAGTTACAAAGTGGTATTAGAGGGATTTTTTTTTCAATTGTTTTACTATTTTGGAATGTTATATAGGAGACTAGGATGTGTCGGGACTCTGAAATGGTCTTCTATGTGGGAGTATAAAACCCATGTATGATAGAAAACCCATATACCTAAATTGGAATTTCTGATCATGATGTATGTTGTATCGGTTGAATGATATTTTACCTTGAGTGATGCACATGTTTCCTCATGTGACTATATTATGGTATTTTTTTCATTGCCAGAATGACATGGGGTTGTGCATACATGCATAATTTTAGAAACCTAGGGATACATGAGACATGAATTATGGTTGGAACACATGGTAATGACATGTGGTATGTTAGCAATAGAATTAGTTTTAATTTTGTATAATTTTTAATAAAATGTTGTCTAATAAATATGATGTAATAATAAATCAAAATAATGTGAACAAATCATCAAAGAATGTTGCCTTATGAAGAGACATAAATGGTTAAAAATTTGATATTGATAACTTGTAATGATATATAAGTTCTTAAATAATAAATATTTATGTGTACATGGAAATATGGTTAAAATTATGTCTAATGAAAGTATTGTTCTATGTGAGTTGGTTTACACCATGTTTTCCATGACCTGTGGTTGGGATGGCTAATTGTATAGATAGATATGTGACTATATCTATTGGTATATTATATCAAAAATTGGATGTCTATATGTATTATATTGCCTTCCTTTTTCACCTACTGATGATGTTTTATGTTCTGAGTTTTGATATGAGTGTTTAGAATTGTAGATAGATGCCTCTATGATAATGTGTTCTAGTTGGGAAATAAGAGGATATCATTGTAAATGCTCTTCCAAAATAGGATAAAGAAAAATCATTGATCCAGAGTAATATATGGAATGAGAAGTTCTATGATGACTTTATTCATTTAATGTAGATGATGGAATGATACACAAGGCTATTTGTGTCGTGTATGATTGACATGGCCATAGAGTTTCATTTGTAGCACCAGCTGACATGTTCTGAAGAGGTTGGAAATAAGATTTTTTAGGTCTTAATATATTTCATCTATATGATTCTAGAGCACTTGGAGACTCCTCCTAGTAAGAGGGTCCAGTTGGAGGCTTATATGCTATGTGGACTGATGAAGCACTAGTGGGATACTAGGGTTTAGATTGAGTAAGTTGAAGGTATGTTGTGGAAATTCATCCAAGATAATATTCTAGAAAAATTTTATCTGGAGATATTTAGATAGTATAAGGATGTATAGTTTATGAATTTGACCCAGGGGGAAAATATAGTGATGGATTATTCTGACCTCTTGACTAAATTAAAATTCATTCTTCCAGCAATGGAAGAAGATGAGGCACGTATAGTGAGAAGTTATAAGGATGAACCTAGATATTATATCATGTGCTAGTTGAATATATTCTATTTAAATAGGTTTACTAATTTGGTGTATTAGGCCCTTATTTCAAAAGGAATGAGCCTTCTAGTGGGGGTCATGACATTCCAATTGGGTGACCTAGTGGTGCCACTTCCAAGGGTAGGAATCAGTGTATTGAGATTTTTCACTAGGTAGATGGTAGAAAAAGTACCTGTGGAAGAGGATTGATCTCTCAAAGAGGTGATTGGGTTTTTTACTAGTGCATCAATCTAGGACACATATTTTTTCAACGTCCTGAACCACCATTTGATTCCCAATCTAGTGGTAGGATGCAGAATTTGTACAGGTTCTATAGGAACCCTTGACACATGGGCAGTGATGGACAATCAACCCAAATGTAGAGTGTCAAAAGGGGGCCAGACACCCAATCTTAGGCAGGCAGTTGGAGTTCTATTGGCTGTACTGTTCAGGGTGAAATATGTGGTACTCCCGAAAAAGGGATTCTTTATTATCCAGGTAGTAAAACAGTAGGGACATAGATTATATTTCATGGTATAGGGATAAGCCATCTCCATGTAGTTCATCCTGCACCTAATTATGGTGTGGCTGGACCATCGACTATTCAAGGTATGGATATTGAATATTTAATTCTTTATAGTACATTATTTGATTTAGGTGCCTTGAAAAAATTAGTGTCTACTTAGATTTTGAATTTTTTGGGTCAAGATGTAGAACATTTTTGTGGGTATATGATGGTTTACACACCATTGGGAGTACTAGAAGAGAATATATGATAGTATAAGTAGAGTTCGCTTATGGTTGTTGGGTACTATTCCATGTGGGACATGTTAGTTCTTGAAATGTTGGGTTTTGAACTGATATTGGATATAGATAGAATAGTGTTGTATCAATACAATATTGATTGTTACCACCATAGGATAATGATAAAGGGTGTACTTATGTTCACTATGGGTATTGGATATCAAGGCATGTCATTCAAGGTCCATTCTTAAGCGGTTGGGAATTCATACATCCCAAGTGGCACGTATTGTGTTTGATGATGTGGGATTAGAGTATCTTGTATTCCATGTTATGGTGGATAAGTTTTAATATGTGTTTCTTAAGAAAATATTGAGGATTCCCCTGATATAGAAGTTGAGTTCACGATTTAGTTACTACCTAGAGAAAAATGTTTATATTCTACCATATAAGATTGAACTGATTCATATACAGGAGCATAAAACTATGTTAGAGGAATTGGAGTATAATATGTGTATTTATTCGTGTAAATCACCTTGGGGATCCCCAATTTTGTTCTCTAAGACAGATGAAAGGAAATTATGGTTGTGTGTTAGTTATTAGATGATGAATTGGACAATAGTTAAGAATGGATGCCCTCTTCCTAAAATCAAGGATATTTTGGACCAGTTGATAGGTTCTTCTATTTTATACAAAAAATTATTTGACATCAGCATTTCTTCAACTAAGGGTGAGCCATTATGATATACCAAAAACTAATTTTAGGATAAGGTATGATTTATTTTATTTTTTAATTTCATTCAAGTTAACCATTTTTCCATCAATGATTATGTCCCAAATGAGAAAAATCATTCACCTGAACATGGATCAATTAATAATTGTTTTTTTGGATGAAATATTGGTGTACTCTAAGACTCCAGATAATCATTCTAAACATCTTGACATCATCTTGTGTACACTAAGAGATAATGGGATACATTTTATTCTATCTAATGTTTATTTTTGGATTAACAAGGAACATATTTTGGGCCACATAATTTTGGTGTAAGGTGTGTCAGTTGACCTAGAGAAATTGAAAATATTTTTTTATTGGGAGAAATCCAAGGATGTTTTTAATATCAAAATCATTATGTGTTTTTCAGGTGATTATCTAAAGATCATAAAAGAAATTTTCTGTTGGGAAGCACATATTTTGGGCATGGCCATAAATGAAATCATGCTTGAATTTTCTATGACATGTTATAATTTATTCCTTGTGTTAAATAATAGTTTGACTACTACTCATATTTTGACCCTACCCGGTCTAGTTAAGGAGTATACCTTGTTTTGTGATGTGTTTAGTGTTTGGGCATGGGATATTCTTGATGTACGATAATCCGGTTGGGGTTTATGGGTTATGGAAACTAAGTATTATGGAATGAAATTACCCTATGCACAATCTTGAGTTGGATTTGGTAGTTTATTATTTAAATTTTTGTGGCGTTATTTTTTGGGTAAGGTTTACTATGTATAAAAATCATAAAATCCTTAAGTATATATTCTACCAGTTTGATTTGAATAGTCTATTAAAGGGGTATATTTATCATAGGTATTCATTTGATTTGGCTGTGGTATAAAATTATAGAAAATGAAGTGGTGATGTAGATTAATTGAGTTGGAAGAATCAAAATCAGGCAGTTCAGATGTCTAATTATAAAGGGAAGATGATAGTGTTTTTTATGAGATGAAAATAGAGGTTTAGTACAGATAGGTGTAGATAACCCCCATGTCCTTTGGATATTATTCTATACATTTGAGTTTGATAAATGAAATGTAGTATGAGGATCTAGAGTTCTTGACCTTGATGGAAAGTATTGATGGTATAGATTCAACTACTGATTTGAATATTGAGGATGATTAGATTGTTTACTATTGTGGCCATGGTGTTGTTTCTACTTGTATGTGGGAGGAGATGACGTATGAGTTCCATGACTCAATGTGGGTGGTCTATCATATTTTAACCAAAAGTTTTATTTATATTCATAGATAATATTGGTTTATGGTTTTGAAAAAAAATGTTTTAGGTTTCATGACATGATGCTACAATTGCCAGTAGGTAAAGGCCAAACATCAATGGTTGGGTGGTTTGTTACATCTGTTACCCTTTCCAGAATAGAAGTGGGAAAATGTCACGATATATTTTATGGTAGTTCTCATGAGGAAACATCAAGAAATGATTTTATATGTGTAGTTTTATTTTATTTGACCACAGTGGATCATTGGTTGCTCATATAAGAGACTATAACTATTGACCCATTGGGTGATTTATAATTCCCTTAGATAGTTTAGTTTCATGGGGTGACAAAAACTATAGTATTGAATCATGATCAATGTTTTTAATTTCACTTCTAATAGGGTTTATAGAAGGAAATGTGTTCCCATTTTTTTCATATAGATTTCCACCCCCATATAGATTCACAGTCAGAGCATACTATTCATGTGATAGAGGACATATTAAGGGCATGTTTCATTAACATTGGTGGATATTTGGAAAATAACTTTTCACTTTTTGAGTTGACCTATAAAAATTGTTACCAAGAGACTATCCATATGGAACAATATTAGGTTCTCTATGATTGGCTGTGTAGATCATAGTTATGTTGGATGGGGTATGGTGAAATATATTTGTTGGGAACAATTCTCAAGAATGAGACATCAGGGAAGGTTTATATGATTCAAAAATATGGGGATATTGCTTAAAATTTCATAATTTGTTTTCTCTAACTCCACAAGTTTATGGTGGGTGTTCATGTGCTCATTGTTTTGTCCCCATGGTCCGTTCACTGTCGGATTTAGAAACAGGGTATGTTGGTGCCCATATATATGGTACCATTTGAGATCATGGGTAGAATAGGACATATGGAGTACTGATTGGTGCTCCCATTGTAGTATAGAAGAATTCATGATTTTATTCCTATTTTCAAACCATTGGTAGTATCACCAAACACTTTTTATGTGACATATGTTGATTATGTTGAGCTTGAGGCTGATGTGTCCTTTCAGGAGCATCCATTTCGTAATATGGATCGCAAGGAGACGGTTTTGAGAGGTAAGATCATGCCATTGTATTGAGTGTTGTGGAAGCAATGTAACCTTAAGAAAGAGTCTTTATAGAGTGAGATTATTATGTGGTCCCAATGCCTCAATATTTTCAACTGGGGGACTTGGTAATTTAAAAGAGTGAAGCTTAGTGAAGAGGCATTATAAATTGTGGAGGTTGTATGATCCCGGACCTCTAATGTGGTATGTTCTTGTTCAATATTTGGTTTAAACCCTTTTAAAAAATTTAATTAAATTTTATCTATATTTATGAGGAATATAGAGGGTTTATTAGGGTTTAGGTACATGAATTATGGGAATAAGGTTCCATTCAGTGCATGTAACATGGTTGGCACATGGTTACTAGTAATTGTGCTCCTTAATCTGTCCTTCTTGATATAGGTGGTGCATGCCTATTGAAAGGGGGTGAAACCATGTATTCTTGTATAGATATTCCACACGTGGTTACTACACTGGTTTTCCAACCATTTTATCCCCATATGGGATTGTGTGCCCTAGACCACTCTTAGATAGAGGGTAGTGCATGGTTGGTGCATGGTTTGGCCAACCATGTAACCATCTCATGAACTATAATTTATATAGAAAATTTTACCATTTACCCATAGTATTTATGTTTTTCACCAATATTTCATCCCCATTCTTCCTACATTAGTGAAGTGTGGCATACCCTACCTCCCAAACATCCCAAGTATTGATATTATATTTTATATGTTGTTTAGAGCATCGTTTGGTGGGGATCGAAGCTCTAGGTGAGTGAAACACTCATCTTCCTTCCATTTTATAAATTAGGTATTGTGTAACAAATATTCCTATTATCAATCCCAAAAAACCATTTTTCACTAGATCATTTACTATTGAAGAATTTAATGTGGTTTTATATTGATTTAAAGGATATGGTTGCGTAGGCATGCATCTACAGAATCAAGGTAGTGGTCTATAAGGTATAGACCATAGTCTGGTGGTTAAATTCATATGTATATGATTTTTTTATTGTAATTTTGTGTTATCCCTATGGTTTCCCATTGTATAAAAGATTAATTGATTGGTTAAATAATGATTTTAACACCACTGATCCCTGTGGAATTCATTGCGGTTCAATAGATTGGGAAAGAAACCACTCATGGGTTGTGTCGCATTCCAGAACAAGGGATTAGGTTATTAAATATGAAACTGAATGGTTTTAGATATATAACCTATGATAGAAACGTTTATAAAGATAATAATTTATTATCAATTGAAAGTATTGAGAATTGTTTTTAGATTTAAAACAAATATTATCAAATGAAATTGTTGTTAATTGTGGTTCTCTGATAACATAGAATTAGGGGGAGTTTTTTGTAACATAAATGTGTTAAATGAGTTTTTTGTGAATGGTATTTTTGTTAATGAGTTGTGAATTGTGGATAATATATGTGTTAAATCAGCTAACTTCTATAAATGGTAAATGTTTTAATGGGATAATTCATGAAGGTAGTAGATGTGTTGAATGAACTATGGTTGGTAAATAGTAAATGTGTTCAATGAGCTGTGGTTGTAAATGTTATATTTGATAAGTTGTTAAATAAGAATGTTGAAATTGATTAATAGCATGAGTGGGGTATTGGAAATTAGTATCTATTCCCATGGTTTGGGTTAGACTTAGGATCTATGCCCCACCCCTATATTGAATGGTTTAGTGAGTTGAACTAATGCTATATACCACTAATGAATACATGAGATATGATTAATAGGACTGAGGCACCAAGGTAATTGTTATTATTACATTCTATAATATTTTACATGGTTATTTATAGAACATGATTCCTTCCACTTATTCATATTTTATATGACCAGTATTGGCTGAACTGTATTTAGGGAAAATAGATAACCTAGAGAATGAATGAAAAAGGTGGATAAAGTGAACCATTTCAATTAATGTAACATGTTTTATCATTTGTTATCTTATTTTTCATTATTTACCTACATAAACTATATTTTTAGACTGGATATTTTATATACACCATTTTTTCTAGACTACTGAGTTTTACTCTTATCATTCTCATGTCACCATTGGTTTCCTGAGCATACTTATTGGTAGCATGTCAAGATAGGGGAAAATGACATATACTAGAGGGTTGATATGGGGATTAAGGATGTCCATAGACGAGGGATCTAGATAAGGAGTAGGTAATTTTTTTAGATTCTTAGTTAGGATTTATATTGGTTTTCCTTACACTTGGAACTGTATGACATGATATATAATATTAATTATTGGTTGTGGGATTTTACATAGTTTTTGGAAATGGATTCATGATGCATGGTTATTATTTATTAGTTTCATTTAATTAATATAATATATAATAATAATTATTTTTTTAAAGTGGTTATATTCTCCACATGTGTTTTATTAGTCCCTCGCTACTAGTTGGTTATCTCTATCATACAAGGAAACTGCTTGAGTTTATGTGGCATACCGACTAGGGGCACCGGTCAAGTGGCACCTAGGTCGAGACATTACCAAAATACTCTATTATAATAAATATAAATTCAATATAAATGTATTAGATAACCATATTAATATGTATCATACCTTTTAGGATTTACTTAGGATGTTTTATTACCCACTTAATAACAATTACTTGTTGAAATCATGTTTTGGGTAATAATGGTTTTGTTTTTTATGTTTGTTTGGTTTGGTATTTTTTTAAATTTTTCATTGATAATGGTTAAACAATCTAAAAAATATTTAAGAGGATTTAAATATAATATATATTTATTATATATATATTTATAGTAATCCATTATAGTTAGATATAAAAAATGAATCACACCATTTATGGAGACAGTAGGTCATACGTATAAATTAACGTTGTCTAAATTATATTGATTGATTAAATTAAATAAAGCTTAATAATATATTACAATTAGAGATCCATTATTTTATCAAATAAATCCAATATTTCCATTAAAAATGTCCTTATTAATCTTTATGAGAAGCGTATATGATGAAAAAAGAGCATTACTTCACGGGGCATTAGTCTTGCGTAAACTTGTATGATGTTATCGTGTTCAATTGGAATGGAATGTATGAATTTATATATGATATTATAATTAATGAAGAATTATAATTTCTTAAATATAATATTAGTTTTTAAAATTAAACATTTTATCCGGTCATGAGAGGTGATGATGGAAAAAATGAACTACAACGATTTGTGAGGTGGTAGTCCTCCCAACAGACGATCCTCAATAGAGTTTCCCACATGATGGAAGGGGGTATGGATCTAAGACATTCTATTAAACTATAAATTCTCATTATACTGAATATAATGATGTTATTATTTCATCATAGTTAAAGATGTTTTGAAAAAGTTGTATGAACAAATAAAACAATAACACATGTTTAATAATTTTACCTCTTCTTTAGAGAACCTCTTTAGGTTTATAACTAAATCCTATTTCTGAGGGGTTAATAATAAAAATAACTTCTTTATGATTAATTTTATAAATTTATTAAGAAATTTTTTATGGTATTTTAAACACCAAAAGGTTTTTTCATGTGTGAATAGGGGAGGAGAGGTGTGGCCTTTTATAACTGGGAAAGAGGACAAACATAGAACTTTTAAAACTCATAATTTGTAGCCACATTTTCAAATTATAAATTATCCATAATGGGTAGTGTTTAACCTAATAGGTCATTATGTTGAAAAAAGTATATAAAATAGATTTTTTTAATGATTCTATGTCATTTTACGCATGATTGTTTTAGTTTATTCCAATGGAAAACGCAATTTACCTTAACCACAATAATTAAATTTTATTTATTTTTCTATTTATAGTGGAGAAAAAAATAGTGTACCATATTAGATAATATTGATTTTTATAATTATAAATCTAGAAACCATTTTTCCAATTTCAATTCAAATAAGTGGAAAATTTTAATTAAAAATTAAACCCTTAAATGTGAAAAAATGGGTTTCCAAAGGGAAGTTTTCTATAAGTATAAAATATTTTAACATTAAAATTAAATATGAAATTTATTAAAATGAAATAAATTGGATTAAAAAATAAATAACATGAAACTAATTTTTTTTAGAACTAGAATAATTTTTTATGTTTTTAAATACATTTTATGATTAAACAATTCTTAATAAAAGCCTATATTTTCCACAATTCATTGAAATATTTATGTTTTTAAAAAATTATAAAAAATTAAAACAATGAAAATTTATACAAGATGATTTAATATTTTAAAAAATTTAAAACTATATTTTTTAATGTCGAAATAATTTTTTTTTAAAATCTGTAGAAAAAATACGGCAGAATAGATTTTTTTAAAAACACATATTTTGATAGAAAAATTGTATTTATTAATACCTCATACGTATGAGACACAAAGTATGAATGTTAAAACATTTTATTTAATATATAACATATATATTCTATTAAATTCATTTAATTAAATTGATTTTTTTATTGTGATAAAATGTGTTTTTTCATATAAAAAAATGATTGTGAGAAAAATATTTCTTTATTTTAAAAATGGGTTTTCATTTTAAATTATAATTATTTATTAAATAGGGAAATAATTTTATATATATTTACAAACTATATATTTTGAAATTTTCGTTGATCTTATTCATACCATCCATTATTATGGTTGGATGATAATTATCAAATTAAATAATATAATTTTAATAGAATGTCAAGTTTTGTTTAAACTCAATATTTCATTTAACTCAAACTAAACTCAATGTTGCGTGTAATGAAAGTTATCAAAGAAAATTAATTTTTTTAAATTAATATTTTGTTTATATAAATTTATTACAGAAATATCCTTAAAAATAGTAAAAAAATCATGAAAACATTTTAGATAATAATGATATGAAAAGAAATTGGATTTCCAACCAAAATATGTGAAAATGACAACTTTTCATTAAAAACGTGATTTCATCCATTTTGAGTTCAAAATAGAGGGGAATGGAACGATTAAATCAATATTCAAAAATTAAATATAGGATAATTAAACTGATAGGTTTTTATCAAATAATAATCATATAATTTCCTCAATGGAAATTCCAACAAAAACAATCTTGAGTATAATGTGATGGAAACATCAATCCCTTACCACATGTAATGTTACACTTTTATGTGTTCAAACCTATTATATAATAAATATTAATATATTATATATATATTATGTAACAATATAAATGAATAAATTTCTAGGTTTAATTCCTTTATAGTTTACAATTAAGCTTTTATTAAAACCTCTTCCTTAAATTGGACATTAAGGTGAAAACCTACCCATTTTCCATGCATGTTCGAAGTTGATTGTTTTGGACCATGACCTTCATTATGGTTTTATTATATCTATACGCCCAATCATTTCATAAGTATAATATATATATATATCAATAAAACTTTATAATCATTCATATAAAATGTCGTCGGAAAAAGAATTGCATCCCTTAGTGGAGATGGTAGTTCATATGTACGAAGGAGTAATGTTTCTAAATTTTGATTGTCTTAAAAATTAAATATAAATAATAAATAAACTTAAAAGAAACTTAATTATATCATAAATTTAATATATATTTATTTATTCTATTATTATTACCATCCATGTAAATTGGAAATAGAAAATGAATCACATTTGCTTTGTGGAGGTGGTAGTACACACTTACGCACAAGAGACATTATCATTTTCAAGTGGATGGAAATGTTAAAATGTAGATAATATATTTAATTATAGGTGTTTAACTATATCATAAATAAAATTTATAAAAATTACATCCATAAGGATAACAAAACATGAATTATTATGAGTGAAAATGGATCATATCCTAAATTGTGGCGGTAATCTACATGTATCCTTGGGAAATAATTTCATTTACTCTTTGATGGAACGTAGGATGATAATTAAGGTTCCGTAATAATATTAAATATGAAATTTATTTTATATATTTTATATATTACTTTATGATTAAATCTATACATTTATACAAGGTATAATAAAATATAAATTGAAAGGGGACGTGTAGTACAATAAATTATTCTGCTATAAAACTGCCCTAGATCCCTTATTAATGAAAATTAGAAGTGTATGTTAAGATGATCATAAAATTTTATTAATTTATAGTTTATTTTATAAGACTATTAGGCAAAACTGTTTTAAGGTAGGTTTCTCAATATGGTTTAAAGAACAGATTTGGGTGATTTTTATTTATATGTGTGGGAGAGGACACACTAGGAATGTATTAAAAGATTAAAATAAATTAATGAATTATTCATTTAAAATGATTCAGAATGTATGAGGATAATAGGTTAGGATAATATATGGAGTTAATATGGTCATAATATTATATTTAGTAATTATAATAGACAATAATACCCTTATCACTTTGTTTAACCCTCAATAAACTTGGTTTAAACTTAAACATTATATTATTTTTTGGGTTTTACTATTAATTATGAAAAAAAAATATATAGGAATTACTAAATTATATTAATTATTTTGATTCCAAACATTTAATTTATTTTAGAATATTGAAATTCTATAATTGATAGAAATTAATTTTAAAACAAGCGCACAAATCATAATGAAAACCTTATTTAGAAAATTGAATTCTTAATAAGAAATCAGATTTACCTTAATTTCATGAACTATAAAAACTATTAGAATAATTTTATAATATTTTTTTCGATATATATTATATAAATATGATTAAAATGATTCAATAAATGTGATTATTTTAGTTTTTTTACATAAAAACATCAAGTGTGAAAATTGTTTTAAAAAAACATGTTTTTAATCCCAAAATATTACTTCTACCTATATAAATTAAAATGATTATTAAAATTTGATTAATTATATTATTTTTAATTAAATTATAATTATGGTAGTTACTAGTAAAATTCAAAACAAAATTTTACTTTTAATTGAAATGAAATGACATTCTAACAAAAATAATTATTTTTCACATTTCACTGAAAGATAAATCTATTTATAACAATTATAAAAATTCATTCAATTATAATATTGACATTATAATTTCAATAATGATATTAATTACAAAAAATAAAATTCAAAAAATTTCTAAAATTAATTATAATGTTCATGCAAAAATTTGATAAACAAAATTTTTGAAAAAACATATTTTTAATGCATAAAAAGGATTTAATGATAATTGAGTACTTATTTATTAGAATTAATCAATATATTACTATTGAGTATTAAAATTAAAAAGATATTTCGTAATATGGTTATTAAGATTTATACCATTAAAATTCAATTTATAGGTTATAATATATAATTTAAAATAATAAATATTTTACAATATATCGTGACTTTCTTAAATATAAGTATTTCTCGTTATGAAACCTGTCAAGCATATAATTATTTTATGATAACATTTTAGGTTGTTACATTCAAACATTTCCCCCTAAAATAAATTTCATCTAGAAGAATTTATATTGGTAATCAAACGTTCAATAATTGAAAATACCTTTGTTGAAAATCCACATTCTTCAAAAGGATAATAGAACATCCCTATAACAAGGGGGTATAAAACATAATAGTCTACTTAAATAACACATAATCAGGATACCAATTAATGAGAGCATTAATGTTATCCTAAAATACATAAATTTATAAGAAAAATAATTTTTAGGGACTAATATAGAGTGATATAGGACATGGTCATGGGAAATTTAATGACCAAAAAACCTTAAATTAGTAAGGGGTTAAAAGACCACAATTTTGTTAGAAATTATGGTAATATAATAAATTTTTTTATTAGAGGGTCATTTTTATAACATTTCATGATTATTTAATAATCAAGATATATAATGAGAGAAAACATACTTACCTGGTTACATTCCATTTCATAAGAACAGTTTCATCCTTTGGGTGTTTTTTGATCAATTTCCACATCATCTCTTACTCAATGCACTGAATATTCAATATGATTTTTTTTACTGAAGCACTAAAATTAATTATTAATGGATCATAAGATCCATAAATGAATAAAAATTAATTCCATCAATCCTTATATATTTACCAACACTATAATGGATATCTTCTTTACACAATACGAGTAAATGATCATATGATGAAATAATACATTAATATGAAAAAGCATAATAATAACAACCAATGTTAAACTAGACCCTTCCATATGTAGGTATCCTTATAAATCCTCCAAAATATTTCCATGATACTTCAAAAAATAATTATTTATTAAGAATATCACAAAATTTCTAAGATCAACATTACTTTAATACTAACCCCATATGAGGTACCTCATAATATCAAACCCCAATCTGGTTATTAACATGAAAATATATTATTTTAAAACATGAAAATCCCTTCCCAATGAAATTATATATTCACATAGAAATTATCTAGACATAATATATTCCAAAAATTAAATAAATATCATGTAATTTAAAATAAATCAACTTTTCATCATATCACTTACCAATATCAAGGTCAGCAATACAATATTGTTTCCATAATCAATTTTACTCATTTTTTTTCTCAACTAAATATTTTTACCTCCACATTAGTCAATTATTAATGGTTATTTAGCATAAATCATGTATTTTCTATAAAATATCAACCAATAACTAAATAACTTTTCATGGTTTGTCGGTACCATTCAACGTATATTTTAAAATCCTTTTTAATAAACCTCCTCAAGGGAATCCATAGTTGTTTCATGAAATGTATAACCATAATATATATTACAAGTAATATATATAACATATTTATAAAATCTCAATGTATAAAAACATAAATCATTCCACTTCAAGGATTGGAATAATATATGCCCTTCTTAGGTATATGGGTATAATTTTATATTTGGGAATTAACTAAGATTATTCCCACATTCTCCACATATATTACATTGATCAATAAATTGTACCACATAATGTAATTAATTTTACTCTATCAAACTATCCATATTTTCTAAATTTTTTCTTTCTCTATGACCTTATTTTCCACACATAAGACATCTTCTCATTCCTTTTAAACATTTACTTGGGAAATTTTTCTTATTTATTTGACATGTTGGAAGATGAATATTCTTCCCTTCGTTGACATTATCAACTAGACTCCCATGGAACTCCATTATTCACTAATATGGATGTTTAAGAAATTCAAAACTATTATGTTTGTCAACGATATAATAATATTGCTGAATAGGAAAAATTATTGGATTATACTTTCTATCTCTCTTTTCATTTGGATTCTAACGAGGAAACGTATTCTAATTTATATTAAAATAAAAATTAAACTGAATTCAATAGATTCCAACCATTTACTCAACCCAAATCCATATTTTTAGAAACAATAATCATAGTGAGAGACCAAATAATCATGAAAAGTAATTTTTATGATGTATAAATTATGACTTAGTATTTTCAATAAATGAAACATTGGGACTATCATTGAAAATTCATGATATTTATTTATTAAAATCCTTTTTAATGTCATATAAACTATGCTTCAATTTTCCCAATAATATCCCATGTGATTTTCAAGGTAACATTACAGTCTTTATCTCACTCATAATTCATCTTTCATGATTAATTTAATGCCTAATGCACCCCATTCAATTTTTTTAACCCTAACTGTGATGTTCCATAATTATATCTACATTCCAGTATCTATAGAGGGATGTATTTTCTGGGAAAACCACACAATTCTTACGTTAACAAATCATTAGGATGTTATACGATAACAATAGTTATCCCCAATGTTTTAAATAATAATTCATAACCCTAATATACATATATGAACTAAAACCAACAATGATACCAATTTTATATACCTATAATTTTCATATATAAATATTACATAATATTATATGAATATTTGTTATATAACATTATGAAAAATTCCATAATGATAATGGTTTATATTCTATGGAAACATGGATACATATAATAATGTTATATAAATGATTTATATCATCTCCCATTTAATTTTTCATAAATTGTTCTTTTCAAAGAAAATTCTTACATAACACCATTATTCATATCATGATAAGAAGGTAAATAAAGAAGGGTTACATCCAAAGCTCAGTATGGGTAATCATGGGATATATCAATCCAAAGAAATCATAAAAATATTATAAGGATATGATAACATAATCAAATGCATGTTCTCAATATAAAATATTCATATCAAAAAAAATATAATAAACACTATTAATTAAGTCTTATCTAGAATAATTATCAATAAGGGTGTCAAAAGATTAATCATCATACAAGTGTTAGATCATTGGATTGTGGAATCATAATAAAATTAAAGAATAATATTTTCATCATATTTAATCATAATCACGTCAACATATCTTACTCAAATATCAAAATGCTGATATAGTGATTCATGGTAGTTTTCATGAATAATATTTTGAGAATATATGGATATAATCATACTCAAACATTAAAATATAAATAAATATATTCATAACAATGTCAAATATTTTGATCAATATATCATGAAATATCAATATCCCATTATTCAATTCATTATAGGTCTATAAAAACCCAATCCTTAAATTATCATAATCCATAAATAAGTATGCTGCGTGACCATAAAAACATTTATCAATTAATTATAACTTAACAAGTTGAAAAAATAGGTTTAATCAAGTTTTCATCATTATAATATATAATAATCCAATGAATTAATAAGGATCTTATCATTGGATAATTTCCCCAACAATGCATTGTCATGAACCCTCCCCCCAAAGACGCCCCTCCTGAACTAGCGATGAAGGAAGATAGATAATTACCATCAAGTCCCACCTCTAATAGGCCCCTGGATGGAGACTAGTACCAAGGGTATAGAATCTCATGAAATGGGAGTCATTACAATTTTTAAAAGAAAAAAATATTGGGAGATAAGATGCTTCATCCCATAGAACTCCAAGATACCTATATATATAAAAGAAAGCCAAAATCATCACTCATACATGTTAAAAATATAACTACTATAAGACATGAGTCTCTAAAGTAAATACCCAAAACAAGGTTAAGTAGTGACATGACAATTGTCCCAATTCCCGAGCTAGTAATTCCCAACATGTTCAATGTAGTCCTCTTGGAAACCAGAAAGTATTTTTATATACATAGGGTGACCATACGAGTATACTCAGTAGGGGAAAAACCAAAATCTCTCATAAAAAAGTGGTAGAAGCATACTAATACCACTATGAGAAAACATCAACAACAGAACCTAACAAGGAATACTATCCATCCCCACCTCACCAAGGCACTCTCAAAAAGTAATGAAAGTAATGTGATGTAACATATTAAGAGCATTGATTTTTGGGTACCCCACACTACTTCCCATTGGTTAGCTATTGATACCCTAATAGAAAAAAATGTGGTGCTTCCAAAATCTTCCACAAGCCCCACGTCACAACCCACCTACACACACCTAGGCCTCAATGATAGTCCCAAAAACTTGGAATACAAAGCTCACCACATCCCTCCCACACACATCTAAGCCACAACCATATGACATCCCGCTCGAAGACACCTATACCACAACCATACCAAATCCCGAATACACCTGGGAGGCACATCACATCTCATCTCATAAACAATTGGGATAGCATACCTCTCTTACAAACACCTAGGCCTCACAACCACCCCACAACATACTTGAAGAATATTACACCATCAATGCCTAAGATAGGGAGGAGGGAATAGCCAAAAACCATCCATCCATCCTCCCACTAGGATGTTGGGAGAAGTCACCCTGCCCCCTGATAATGGGGGTGTTTGTTACATAGTGCTCAACTAGGGTGGCGTGTGTATTAAAAACATAGTAAAATAGAGATATGCACATTTAGTATCAAACACGGATGCCCAACCCATGGGTTCTTCACAAACAAAAAACTAGCCCACAAAATAACTTTATAGGTACCACTAAATGCATTTATTAAAACCTACAATAGTCACTTTAGAAGTTGATAAATGGAATCCTCTTCACAACAAGACACAACTAATAACATTCCCCCATAAAACTCATTTAACTAGTTACCATTATTTATTAATAAATAAATTTATTCATTCCATTCATACATGGGAAAATACCAACCACAAAACTCAACAAGAGACATAGCATTAACCATGTAGAGGAAATAGAACCAAAGTAAAGAAACTCACTTCATATTTCCATTCTATTTAACAGCCATACCAACCAATTCCATCATTATTATAAAAATTCATTCCACCAAATCTATACTAAAAAATAGAATAATCGACATCTCATACCTATACCCATTATAACCTCTCATCACAACCAAACTCATCATCCCCGTTGCATAACAACAGCAAACCCATCACCCCCAGTACCATAAAAATATAACAACCAGAACATGCAGCCCTAATACTCAAAAACATCCCATACATTACACAATTAGATAATATCTCAACTTGAGATTCCATTACACCAACTATATCACCCCACCTTATAGTAGTGATATCAACCCCATCACCACACAACCACACAAGTCAAAAGTCAAAAAAACCACACAAAACACACAGCCACCCCAAACAAGGCATTGTGTATTCATATTTAGAAATCACTAATTCTTTAATTCAACTTTTACAATTTAGTGGTTAATATATAAAATTTTTGATTATGAGGCATCCATTTATTTGACTACATATACATGGTTAATCAATTTCACATATACAGCCATTCAACACATGATCAAAAACAATCCATCATAGGTCATTTCAAGTGTATAACCATGGACCACCAACAGCCATGATTTTCAGTAGGAATGCGTCCCATAAAACTCACAAAATCAATAAACAACAAAATAGAAGTATGTGTCACTTTTTCCCAGACCCCGTTGATTGGTTTAAAGCCGATTCAATTATATTTATTAAATTCAGATTCAATTACATTCACATGGGATGCATTCTTACACCCACCTCACATGATACACAACTAAAAGAGAGATGATGGAATCCATACCTCAAGAAATAGAATATCAACACATCATACTTGCACCAAATTGGGGGTGTGCAAGGCTCCAGGGAAACGCAATCCAAAGGTGCAGCACAGATGCACATTTCCTTGGGGAAAAAAGGTTTATATGATTCTTGGTAGAAATATTAAAGGGAAATGTACAATGAAAAACGGCTCATGTATTTAGAAATTTGAGATCCTATATCAATAGAAGAAGTAGTTTCAAAATAAATTAAAGAATAATTGTGTTCAAGACCACACATTTTGACTAACTAATGGATTCCCAATCATTTTTAATTTAATGATATAATTTACTTCCTTTAAAATAGGTTCAAAAATAATAAACATGGGATTAAACTCATTTTACATAAAATAAAATGTTAAGGGTTGAATCTGGAAAAACTAGGAAAAATAGGAAAATTTACAAATTGTTGGAAGTGACTCATCATTGGGTGAATTACCATTGCAAGTCACCAATGAGTGAGTCATCATTCAGTGAGTAACCATTGGCTGTGTAACAATTTGATGAGTCTCCTTTCATTGAGATATTGTTCAGTGAGTCACCATTCTGTGATTCATCATTTGGTGAGTCAGCATTCAGTGACCTACCGTTCGATGAGTCACCATTTAGTGAGTCACCATTAGGTGATTCATTGTTTGGTGAGCTACTATTCAGTGAGTCACTGGTGGATGAATCAGTAGTGTGACCCACCACTGGATGAGTCACCGGTGTGACCCACTATTACAAGTCACTAATCTTGACTCCCCATTAGTGACCTACTATTTCCACCTACCAATGGATGACTCATCATCATATGTGCTACTATTAAAAAACTGGATTTTGGAAAACTTTGTAAATGAGACACCATGACCTCCCAAAACACCTTAAACACTATATTTTCACAAAGGAGTAGACCGATGAGGTCTGGTCAATTACATCATATACATCATGAACTATACTATCCCTTGATAATTCAAACCCAACTCAAAAGGAAAGAGGGGTCCAAACAACCACCATGTGAGATTCTACTCAAGGATCTTGCTACACATGAAACACGGTTACTGACAAAACACAACAATTATCAATGATAAACCACCATTTTTTGTTTGAAAGATGGATTGAAACATAAACATCCAAGAATAAATCCTCCAATATCTAATACCCCAACTGAACATATGACACACCACACAAGAACAACAACCACACTATTCAGACATATGAATCAGGGAATTTCTTCCTCTATGTCAAGATTATATCTTCTCTAGGCCGCACTAACTAACCCACATGGGTTTAATTGCATCTCAATTAATGTGTCTCAATTAATATTAAATACCTCCCCTTTCCTCATGTCA
This sequence comes from Viscum album, assembly GCA_963277665.1. Lineage (NCBI taxonomy): Eukaryota > Viridiplantae > Streptophyta > Magnoliopsida > Santalales > Viscaceae > Viscum > Viscum album. The sequence goes on along the minus strand of OY728120.1, from coordinate 686,254,980 downwards.
TTAGTTAAACATAAATTCTACCACACAACACATGGTATGAATAAAATCTCATCATATAAAACATTGTTCAAATATTTCATTCTGAGGGAAAATATAACAAATAAGAACTCAAAAAAACTGTTGGTGCTGGGCCCAAATTTTCACCTCTTTATCCCATGTACTCTCCTCTAGGACACCATGCCTCTATAACATGTGATCCAAGGGAATGGTTCATCCACATGGCACCTTCTCCCAATGATCCTATATCTTTATTGGTTGCTCCATGAATGTTACACCGTCTTCGACATCCAACTATCCCCGGTCAATGGAATGGGATTCATCATGAAGATACGAAAAATGTTGGGAGATGGGAATGACGTCTTGGACCTTATCTAACTTTGGTGTAAGCTCCAATGGGAATGCCACCTTTCCAACTTTCTGCAATTCCTCAAAGGGTCTGATGAACCGGAGGGAAAGCTTTATTCATCTTCTAAACCTCTCCTACCCACGTTTAGGGGAAACCTTCAAGAACATGTAGTCCCCAACCTCTAACTCCAAAGGCCTACTCCTTTAATTGACATATGACTTCTTCTGGTCATTTTCTAATTTCATCCTCTCATGAACAAGTTTAACATTCTCTATCCTGCTCTGTATGACCTCTGGACCAAGAACAATTGTCTGCCAAACCTCTATCCAGCACAAAGGAGAACGAAATATTATTCTGTAAAGAGATTCAAATAGATCCATACCAGTAGAAGAGTGAGAGATTTCATTATAAGAAAAATATATCAAGGGAAAGTGTCTCACCAAATATTTATGAAACCCCAAGACTCAAGCCTGCAACATGTCCTCTAATGTCTAGATGGTTCGCTCAGTATTCCTGTCCTTCTGAGGTTGAAAAGCAGTGATGAGTCGTACCTCAGTGCTGAAATCATGCTACAATCCCCTCTAGACTCATGAGGTAAAACATGTATCCCGATCCAAAAAATGGATCTTGTAACTCTAGTAAGCCACACCACCACATCCATAAACCTAATTTCCATTACATCCACTATGTCTGACTCCTTGATTGCTAAAAAATGAGCTTATTTTGTCGACTGATCCAATACTACCCAGATTTCATCAAAACCTCCTTGATACCTATGTAATATTATAGATAAATCCATCAATATTTCATCCCATTTCCACTTAGGTATATCTAAGGGCTGAAACAAACCACTGGGTACACAGTGCTCAACCTTCACCAAGTGGCACATAATGCACATCACCACATGCTCAGCTACTTCCCACTTCATCCAGGGCCATAAAAACTGCTCCCCAAGCCATGGAACATTTTATAAATTCATGTTTGTGCTACCAAAGGTGAGATATGAAATTCATATAGGACTCCCCCATGCATTTCCACTAAAAAAAACTAGCATTCTATGGAACAACATCTGATTTGGACCAACCTTTGACCATCCTTACATACCATCACCATGGTCGGAGGGATAAAACATCACCTCCTCCGTCTGAGTCTCCATAATGGGACTCCTCAACCTATTACATCCAAGATTAATACACTATCATCTGAAACAGACAGCCTCTGCCACAATCCATTCCTTCATCTAGTTGCAAGTCACCCAACTCCTCCATCACTTTCCAAATATTCATAGAGTCCCGAACTACCCCCTTATGTGACTTCTTGCTCAAGGCATCAACCATGACGTTCCCATTTCATAAGGAATAGGATATCTAAAACTCATAGTCTTGAGGAAACTCTATCTACTCTTGTTGTCTCATAATCAGATCTCACTGGGAAAATATATACCTCAAGATATTATGATCTACGAAGACCACAAAGTAATCCCCTATGAGTTATTGTTGCCACAAATTTAGTGTGAACACGACCGCTGATATCTCGAGTTCATGGGTGTCATAGTTACTTTTTGAGGGATGTTACTACCTTGACCCATAAGAGATCACTCTATATTGTTTCATCAGCACATATCCCATGCCCAGAAGCAAATCATCAAAAAAACCTCAAATATCACCCCTTCATATGGAAACTAGAGCCCTGAATTAATGACAAACTTCCCCTTTAGATAGTCGAACGCTACATGTAACTACTCACTCCACATAAAATCATATTCATTTTTTGTCAGGGCTGTCAATGGGGCAGTAACTCCATAAAAATCATATACAAACCTCTAGTAATTTGTATCTAGACAGAGAAAAACGTGAACCTTTGCTACATCCTTTGGTTCTTACCATGAAACAACATCCTTGAACTCGAGGGGTCCACTACTAAACATTGTTGTGACACCACATGTCCAAGTAAATTAACCTCTCAAATATATAACATACACATTGAAAACTATCCAAAGAGATTGTGGTGTCAAAGAACGTCTAAGATAGTCTTGATATGCTTAGTACGCTTCACCTCAGACATTGAGTTGAATAGGATTTCATTGATAAATACGATGAATAATTGGTCCTGGAACTATTGGAAATTAGATTTTATGAGACCCATGAACATGACTGATATGTTTGTAACACCTAATGGAATGAATATGAACTTGAAGTTCCCATAACTGCTCCTAAAATAATTCTTTGAGATATAGAATTCCTTCACACAAAACTAGTGATACCCAAACTATAGATTGATCTTAGAAAACCAACATTCTCCTATCAGCTGGTTGAAAAGATCAACTATCCTCATGAGGGGTAATAGTTTATTACTGTCAACTGATTCAAACTCTGGGATTATATATATAACCTCAGACTAATATCTTCCTTTTCCAAAAACAAGACTGGATCACCCCATAGTGACACATTGGGATGAATAAAACCCCTTCTCCATAAGATCATCGATCAAAATCCACCACTCTTGCATCTCTGAAGGTGACATACAATTTGGAGCAATCAAAATCCAGAAAGCACTATGCTATAAGTATATCCTAAACTCAACATCACATTAAGGGTGTAGATTCACAACCTCCTCAATAAAAGAAACTGAAAGCTCCCCAAAAACATTAGGAACCTCTTCTATCTTAGCATCAACTGATTCCATTGGTAGCTCAGCCAATAATGAAAGAAGAGGATCCATATGTTGACTGCCCACTTGACAGCTCCACTCACTGATGAAGTACACATTGATCATCTTTGTATGAATACATGAATATTCTCCAAAATCATTCAATAATTGTATGCACATAGTACAAAAAATAAATGCCAAAGATGACATTATACAGTTTCATCTATAACAGGAAATAATCCCCAAAGGACTGATGTGGTCCCATCATCATCCTACAACCCCGAAACACATCAGATAAGCTGGTATGACCTCCGAATGGCATACATAACACCAGGGGTATGGGAATCCACTCTACATCTAGTCCTAGACCATGGGATTGAAAGAGTGAAAAAGGGATTACTAAGCTCCTGAAGAATACAAACCAAAAGCAACAATACTGAACAAACTGATCATACCTCGAATGATATCTGGCCATGTTGGGAATCGTGCCTCTATGGAGTGAAACTGAACATGCCCATCTCCTCTTCCCATCTAGGGAATACCACCACCTACATCACGTCCAGTTTTATGTACCTAAGGAACACCCTAAGTTTGTCCTATATCAGCTCTGTCTCTCCTCGATGGAGAGTGAGACTGTTGTCCTAGCTACTGGAAATTCTCTATTGTCAACTGATACTGAGGCAGGCACAAGACCTATCCACCTCTACCATACTGATCTCAAATGACCATTGGTCACTAACTCTAAATATTTCCATGGGATCAAAAATATACCCACCTTGGAGCCAAGTTCACAAGAAAATCACAAAGACCTGAAGCCCGAAACAAGAATTGCTCAAGTCGACCCCCCGTTGTCCAAAACCATGAAGGCCCTGGAACCTAAGACCTTATACTAGTATCATTTCCATTAGAAGAACCAAACATACTGCCCTCTCATTTTAGACCTCCTCACGAGTTCTTCCACTCAACTACCTCTACCTTATTTTGGACTTCCAAGTATGTCAGTATGGTAAAGGGAGTAACTGCATACTGGATATAAGGATGAAGTGCCTCCTCTAAGCATCTCGCATGAGACTTCTAATTTGGCCTGATATCTGAGGAAAAATGAAGGAGGTACTTGGACACAATCCTCATATCCATACAGATATATTCACTTGTTGAAGGGAGTGTAACTATGAACTTTTCTCATCCTTCATGGTGGAAGACTGTAATTTAGCTTGGAGCTCCTTCTCAAAATTGACCCACAGAATTTCAGCCTCCTTCCTCTCCCCCTGGTACAATGCCCACCACTAATGCACAACTACCCGCATCTAGCTTATTGCCAAAGGAACCCAATAATTCATCAGATACAGGATCAAGATGAAGGTGATCACAAGATTCTTGATCCAAATCTCCATCAACATGTTTGAAACACTGCCCTCATACATTCCCAGTGTCTGCCGCTTGAGATCATGTATCATCTTCTACCACTGGTCATACTCCCCCACTGGATCAACCCTCCACTGATCAATTAGTTCAGCCTACTAAGCCTCAGCTACCTGATCCACCCATGGATGATGGCCAAGTTCAATAGCCAAAAGGTAAAAAAGTAATTCCTAATCCTGAGAAGTATGTAATTCTATTTATGTTTCATTTTTAACTCATTATTTATTTAAATTTCTCAACACTCCCAATTCAAACATGGACACATGTAATTATGATTCATGTACCATTCCTAAGTTTACTACACTACAAATACTGTAGCCTCACATGGCCATTCAGTAGACTTAGAGCACTTACATCGGATCACAGGGTGGCCTAAAATCCCATGTCATTGTTGGTCTTCCCTAGCCTATTTCACGCACCATGATCACCTAAATTTTTTTCCCTACCATCCCATGAAATCCTCATTGTGTCTAACTCCAAACTCCATTCTATATCTTAAAAATAACCTATAATAACATTCTATAATGAACCCATCCCACTAAAGATGGCCCTCTTGAGCTAAAAATGAAGTAAGAGAGATAATTACCCCTAATTTCTGCCTCCAGTAAGCCCCAAGTTGGCGACTAACACCAAGGGTATAGAATCTCACGAATGGGAGTCATTACCCATTTTATAAGAGAAAAATATTGGGAGATATAATGGTACATCCCATAACAAATCCCAGACATATATATATATATATATTAAATCGAAAACCATCCCACGTGCATGCTTAATATATAACTGCTACAAAACATGAGTCTCCAAAGTAAATACCATAAACAAGGATAATCAGAGACATGGAAACATTCCAAAAGTCTTAGTTAGTAATGCACAACATGGTCCAATTAGTCCCCCATTAAAGATAAATGTAGTTTTATATATTTATGGTGAGCATACAAGTTTACTCAGTAGGGAAAAACCAATATCTGTCTTGCATAAGTGGTAGAAGCATACTAATTCCCCTATTAGAAAACAACAACCAGAAGTACCAAACAAAGAATACTAGACATACTATCACATCCCTGACTTCTTTTGAAGGTATTTTTCATTTAATTTCAATTATTTCTTTATTTTGGGGGTTTCCCATTCATTTTGGTGGAAATGGTGGGTTTTCAAAATTTTGGCCAAACCATGAGTCCATTTCTATATTTAAAAATAATTTTTTTTTATTTTATAACTCAATATTTTTTCGATATTTTATACCAATTACACTTTCCAATGGGAATCCCCTGGTATATTAAATCCACCATATCAATTTTGACCCCATAAGAATCCATAATAATGATGGATTTGGGTTTTTTATTAAGGTGTTGGGCTATCCCAAAAGCTTTTTTCCTCCATTGAAATATTTTTTTAATTATTTAATAACTCATTTATTTTTTATGGTTTTTTTACTGATTCCAACTCTCACTCGAGGCCACTTACCCATGGAGGGATCTCATGCTCTCCTCCCCCTCTTTGGATCTCATATCCCCTACGGATTAGGGTGATTATTCTTAATCATTATCAAACAGCCCAGATTTGATGAGTTGAAATGTTTCTTAAATAACGCCTTTAATTTTCACTCTTTTTCCCTAAATTTAGTATCCAATTAACTTAATATTACTCCTTTTATAATCCCTACAAGTTTTGGTTACATAGATATTCGACTATTGGTGGATTTGGGCCGATTTCATCAAGATTTCTTTAAGTAAGTGTTTCTCTCTTCATTTCCTCCCATCTCTTGAGGATTTCCTCCCTCTTTTAGGATGTAATAAAATGTACAGAAGTTAGGGTTTGAACATACGGTTTGTTTTGGTGTCTTTTTGGTCAAATATTTGGGTTTTATGTTGGATTTAACTTCCTTGAGGTGCGACAGTGGTGCGGTTGACGTTTCGCACCAAGATTTGGGGGTTTTGATTCAAAAGGTAGGTGACTCCATGTGTAATCATTTTTTGATGAGTTAACATGCTTCATTTAATTATTTTTAATGTTAATCATATGTCGTTCATTGTGAGAAAACCATTTTTATGGAGTTTGTTAAGCGGTTAATTTTATAGTTTCAATTTATTTCAAATTAGGTGTTCTCCATGACAAATCCTTGTGGTAATCATTTGGTTGATGTTATAACATATACAAGTGGTTTGTTAAATATTTTTTGGGAATACAAGTTTTATTTTATAGGTTATTGGTGTGATTTTGGGTTTAAAATAATATTTTTCAATAGGTTTTATGTGTAAAACCTTGTTTCACTCCTTGAAAGTGTTTTATGAAAATGTGTGTTTTTTATGTGTATCTTCTGTGGTATAATTTGAGATGATTTTATAGTACATGAGAATGGTTTAATAAATGATTAAAGGGAATCTAATTCTACTTTGGTAGGGTCTTTGTGTGATTTTGTCCTTGAAAGGGGTTTTTGAAATGGTTTTTGTGTGCAAGACATAGTTATACCCTTTGGGGTTGTTTTGTGAAAATTGTAAAAAAAATTATTTGGTTAAACAAAGTGGTAAAATGGTGTATATGTACTTTTTGGGTGATTTTGTTCACCTAATATGGGTTTTTTAAAGGTAAAGTGGTGGTTTAATATGTCAAACATTTTTGAAATGTGTTATAAATTGCTGAAATGTTTAATTAAATGGAATGAGAAAGGAGAAACAAGTTTGTGGGCTGTTTTCTATGAGTGTGATGTGCGAAATGAAGTTTGTTGAAGAAAGAAGTATTATGTGATGTGTGTGTGGGTTGTTATGTGAGTTTTAATATCTTTGAAAGGTTTTATAAAGTTTTTTAAAGGATTTTTGGAAGTGTTAAAGAAATTTGAAAAGTGTTGTAGGATATTTTGGTGTGAGTATGATTTCAAAATTCATTTGAATGAAAAAGTGGATTATGTGACTTGCGTGATATACATGTGGGATTTTTGGTGAATGTGTGATGTTTAAGAGCTATTTTCATGTGAAAATTATATTTCTTGACTTTTTGAACTTGTTTGAGCACAAGAGGGAATCCCAGGTATCTAGGTGAGTGGACGTGTACTAGTATGTCAGTGGTCCCATGGGGTTTGGCATCAGTTTCACGTAGCAAGATTGAAACTTACAACACCTACTAAACTATGATTATGATGATGATTATGATTATGTGGGACCACTATATTATGGATATTCCCCCTACTAGTGTCTCATGTGCACGTGAATAGATATTGTGATGGTTACTCTCACTGAGATATGAGGTACCTGGGACACACAGTGAGCTAGTTCCTAGGGGATACATTCCCATTGCTTATGTTCATTAGTTACTTTATGCTTACTATCAGTATATAGAATGGTTGGATAGAAAATTAATTAGCTTTTACATTATTTTTAAAATTGTTAATTGTTTAAAATATCCCACGTGAAAATTGCTTTTATTTAAGTTTCATCTTTTAGAAATTGTCACTAGAATTTCATGTCTTGAAAACATTCATTATTTTTATCTTTGAATGTTTATCACATGAAATATCTTAGTGGTGGTATATTACTAGGATTTTTATCACACCCTACTTACACCTTTGGTTGTAAGTATACTGGGTTATTTTGGCTGCAGTTTTTGGTACAGCTTTTGTGCCAACGGTTCATATTTTTAGTGGTCCATCGTGATGCGGTGTTGTGGATATGTCTTGAGGGCAGTGCCTCTCACCGTGTGGAGGTTCTTGGGATGTATTCTTTGGTTTTATTCATTTGTTATGGTCCTTGATATTTTTTTAAAACCATGTAATTCAGTTCTGAAATTTCGTAAAAGATGTTTTGTTTGAAAAATCTGGATTGGTTTTATTACACTTGTTTGTCGTTGTATATTTATAAACTCGTGTAAATCATTCCGAATTTTCATTTTATGATACCCAGGAACTTGTTCCATCCCATGGGAATCATGAAATACCTTAGGGTCATGTCACGGGTTGGTATTGGTGCTGGTTTTGATGGTGGTCAGATTCGGTTCGTGACCAAATGGTATAAGAGGAGGTTCGATCTTTTGGGTCATGTTATTTGGGGAACAGTCAGGATTTTCTAGAGTTAGGACTGTCATGAGTTGAAATTCCAGTTATGGATATTGTTCCTAGCTAGAACACCCCATGATGGGATTCAATTCTCCAGGGGAAGTAGGGATTTTTTTTTGAGTCCTTTGGTTTTCTAGGTTTGATGATGATTAGGGGAAATGAAAAGAGAGTTGGGTTAATGGTCTTAGTAAGCTCACAGGTCATGGAAATCCTTAGAGATCTCAGGATATTTTCCTAGAGCACTCTTCGTGATGGTAAATTGATTTCCGTATGGACTCCAACCATATTTTCATGTCACCCAATGAAACTCGTTTCCTCTCGCATTGTCTTACGTTGTTTAGTTTTGAAATCTTTGAAGATTGGTTTAAAAGAAAAATGACATTGTTTTAAGAACCGTAAAGTATCTGTGAAATGGTTTTCTAATAAAGAGGGAATGGTTTGATTTTTGAAATGGTGGGACTGAATTTTCAGAATTTTCCTAAAATGTAAAATGGTGTGTTCACACCTCTTTTGAAAGCAATAAATTATGTTAAAGTTGGTTTTGAAAAAGTGATCCCAATTGATTTTTCTAAACTATTGAAAGGTGTTTTAATGGGATAAGATGTTTTGAAATTTATGTATATTAATTGAAAGTTATTATTCATTAGAATGATAAATATTTTGATTTCATGGATATAGGTCTTGAGAAAAAGGAAGTATTGGTTGATTGTTTTGGTTTTGAAAAGTGGAAGGAATTTTTGTTTTAACCTTTGGTATTTTTGTGAGAGACCACATTCATGGGGTTATATGGGATGATGGATAGTTAATGGAATTCTTTGATGATTTTTAGGATAGATATGAGTAGGGTTCCCAGTGTGGCACAGAAACATGCATGTGTGAGGCCCATGGTGTACCATTGGTGGATACGCTAACCACTGAACCATTTGTTTTCAATGAAATGTTTTTAAAGGAAAACATGATATCCTGATGACTGGTTTGAGATGGTGTGTATTATTTATTTTTTAAAATGATGATTTTGCGGTATTTTTTGAGTCCAAGAACCCCTCTTATTTGAACCATGTTTTGGGTTTGTGTTTGTTTGGTAAGCTAGGTTGAAGGGCCGGTTAGTGGTCTCTTCTGAGAAATGTTTCGGGATGCCTTTATTGCGGTTCCCTTCATGTGTTTGGATATAGTTTGTGGAATGTCTTGTCCAATGGAACAGATTTTTAGGGTCCTTTTTTAATCATGTTTGATAAGGTATTCCACCATTAAAGGTTAGTTCACTATTGAAGTGCAATCCGGATTGTTTCGTCGTTCAAAAATCATCCAGTTGATCAATATAAGGAATATTTTATCAAGTTTTTTAGAATGAGTCTACAACCTTTCCATTTTTGTTTTTTGGATCCTCTTTTATTTATAGAGTTCCCTTGTATAGTTGGAAGAGGCCTTAGTTTCTTAAGTTACATGTTTCGTCGAAGGTGGAAGTAGTATGGGGTTTTTCGCCAGGATGAGAATCTGGATGGTGTCTAAGAGGGCCTCTGGGTCCTCTGTAGTCTCTTCAAAGCAGGGGTTTATGTTAAACCACCAGTGTGGGATGTCTGGTCATGAGAGGATATTATGGAAATTTTCTAAAATTGTGTGATGTTTGGGGACGTTTCATAAGGTCCCCCTCAATGTATTTTTTTCAATCAGTCACATTGGTCATGTTCGGTGACGCGTTGTGATGCTGCGTGCTCATTTGACTCTAAAGGTGGATTTGTACAATCTTTTGTGGGTATTTGTTTTGTTAGATGTCTATATCCTTTCTATAAATCTCAACATCCTTTTTTAGAGGAATGCGTTTCTATATATCATTTCCTCAATCTATTTCTCATCCGAAGAAACACGGGGTGATGTGTGTTCATATTCTATGCCCTTATTTCGGTGAAATATGGGGTTAAGGAAAGATGATTCTGGTGTTTTTTATGTCTTGGTCAACTTTTCTAGGATTTTAGAGTAGTTTTTTGTGGCACAGAAAGAAGAATTTTCATAAAAGGGTTTCCAAACCCTAAATGTGAGGTTGAAGATGTTTTAATCTATTGGGATCCAGCCATAGGCCCCGGAGTGAAGTTGGCATGTATTCAGGGGAAGTCCCAGGGACTTTCAAAACCTTGTAAAATGTCCTCTACTCAGTATGAAATAAGGGATTAGTTTAAACCTCTAGTTTCATTGTCTTTCCTTTATTTTTCATGTTTGGTTGAAAGAGGTGGACTGCCTTGTGCCCATGTTATCGCCCAATGTCATTCATTTACCCCTTTGGTTTCCATTGATTTTTTGGAGTATGGTTGGGAATTTGGATAGATTGGTTGAGCGCACGGTTTTCACATGGTTATTAGTAACCATTCCCCGGAAAACCATTCAAGTAGAAGGATCCACACGGTTAGTGAACGATTTCTCAAACTGTGCGGATTAATTGTGCGGTCATCCCAACTCTTTAAATTTGGGTTCTTCATGTGTTAGCCCATGCTGGTCGGTTAAGATGGTTGGTTGTTATGGTGGGGAGACCCACAATGATTCCCATGCATCTTCCTTTGGAAATTTCGAATGGAGTTCTATCGCTTATACTAGGGATTCCATTTGACCTCCCCCTATTAGTGTCCTGATCCTGTCTCGGGAAAATTTGAGTTGTCTCTTATAGTAAGGAGCCCATTTGTGTCTCATCATACTAGTAACTCAGATTGGTCCTTGGTCTTGGCTAGGTTGTAGGTCGTCTTATTCATAACTATCTAACTACCTGCATCTTCCTTGGGTAAACATTGGGAGTGGAGAATTCCGAATAGTCTGTTTAAAGCAAGGTAAGTGTATCCTTGTTTGTTGTTATTGTTCGTTTGGGTAAATTGTTGGAACCTTGTTCGGATAGTGTTTAAGGAGTTTTCTTTGGGGATAAAATAATAATATACTTTATTATTTCAGTAAGTGGTGCATGTTTTGGTTGGTGAGATTATTCCTTCCTTTATTGATACATTGTAGGTGTTTTGGCCTTTGGGGTGGCAAATCATGACAAAGGAGTCTATTTTGACCTTTCGATTGGGTTTGGTTTTTTCCTTTGGCCTCTTGTGGCTTTTTGAGGGAGTAAAGTTTTATGGTGGGGAGAATTGTTACATACATTACTTATTTTAGAGGTATTTTTCATTTAATTTCTATTATTTCTTTGTTTTTGGGGCTTCCCATTTATTTTGGTGGAAATTGTGGGTTTTCAAAATTTGGACCAAACTGTGAGCCCATTTCTAGATTAAAAAATAAATATTGTTTATTTTATGAATCCATCATTTTTCAACATTTTATATCCATTAAATTTCTTTATTGGAATACCCTGGTATATTAAAACCACCATATCAATTTGGACCCAATATCAATCTATAATAATGATGGTTTTGGGTTTTTTATTAAGGTGTTGGGCCATCCCAAAAGCCCATTTCTTGCTTTAAAATACTTTTTAATTTCTTTCATATCTCATTCAATGTTTATGTTTTTTTGGAAATTCCAACTCTCACCCGAGCCCACTTAACCAAGGCATGCTCCCATTCTCTCCTCCTCCTATTTAGAGCTCATATGTATAATGGATTAAGAAGATATTTCTTAATAATTTTCAAATATCCCATATTTGAAGAGGTAAAATGTTTCTTTCATAACTCCTTTAATTTTCACTCTCTTTCTCCAAATTTAGTCCCCACATGACCTATCATTACTTCTCAAGGCTTCCCTACTAGTTTTTGTTACTTCACAATTAAACAATTTCTAGATTTCAGACTATTTTTTTAAGATTTCTTCGAGTAAGTGTTTTTATCTTCATTTCCTTCCTTCTCCTTAGGGTTTTCTCCCTATTTCATGATATTCAAAAATTTAAAGAAGTTAGGGTTCTAACCGAGGGTTTTATTTGGTGTATTTTTGGTCAAATATTTGGGTTTTAGGTTGGATTTAACTTCCTTGAGGTGCAGAGGTGGTTCGGTTGATGTTTCGCACCATGATTTGGGGGTTTTGATTCAAAAGGTAGGTGATTACATGTGTAATACTTTTTTGATAAGTTATCATGCTTTATTTAATTGTTTTTAATGTTCCTAATATGTTTTTCATTGTGAGAAAACCATTTTTTAAGATTTTTGTTAAGCGGTTAATTTTATAGTTGCACATTGTTTCAAATTGGTTGTTTTCCATGTGTAAACCTTGTGCTAATCTATGGGTTGATGTTATAACATATGCAAGTGGTTCGTTAAATATTTTTTGGGATGCCAATTATTCTTTGGTAGGGTGTTGGTGTGATTTGGGTTTTAAAATAGGGTTTTTGAATATGTTTTATGTGTAAAACCTTATTTCACTCTTTGAAAGTGTTTTATGAAAATGTGTGTTTTTCATGTGTATCTTTTGTGGTATAATTTGAGGTGATTTTATAGTAATGATAATGGATTAATAAATGCGTAAAGTGCTTCCAATTCTAATTTGGTTGGGTCTTGGTATGATTTTGGCCCTGAAAGGGGGTTTTGAAATGGGTTTTGTGTGCAAGACATAGTTATACCCTTTGGGATTGTTTTGTGAAATTTGAAAATGTTTTATTTGGTTAAAAAAAGTTATAAAAGGGTGTATATGTACTATTTGGGTGATTGTGTTTACATAATATGGGTTTCTGAAAGGTAAAGTGGTGATTTAAGATGTCAAACATTTTCAGAATGTTTTATAAATTACTGAAATGTTTTATCAAATGGAAAGAGAGGGGTGAAACACATTTGTGGGATGTTTTGTGTGAGTGTGATGTCAAAAATGAAGTTTTTTAATGAAAGAAGTGTTGCATGATGTGTGTGTGGGATGTTATGTGAGTTTTAATATCATGAAAATGTTTTATAAAAAAATTTAAAAGATTTTTGGAAGTGTTAAAGAAATGTGAAAAGTGTTGTGGGCTATTTTGGTGTGAGTATGATTTCAAAATGCATTTGAATGAAAAAGTGGGTTATGTGACTTGCATGATATACATGTTTTATGTTTTTTTAATGTTTTATGTGGAATTTTTATTTTCATGTGAAAATTATATTTCTTGACTTGTTGAACTTGTTTGAACATAAGAGGGAAACCTGGGTATCTAGGTGGGTGGACGTGTACAAGTAAGCTAGTAATCCTATAGGGTATAGCCTCAGTTTCATGTAGAAAGCTTGATGCTTAAAACAATAACTAAACAATGATGATGATGCTGATGTGGGACCACTAGGTTATGGTTATTCTCCATAATAGTGGCTCGTGTGCACGATAATGGATATTGTGATGGTTACTCTGACTGAGATACGCGGAACCTGGGACCCACAATGAGCTAGTGCCTTGGGAATACGTTCCCATTGCTTGTGCTCATTAGTTACATTGTGCTTACCGTCATCATACAATATGGTTGTCTAGAAAATTCAGTAGCATTGAAATTATTTTTAAAAGTGTTTATTCTTTAAAATAGCCCACTTGAAAACTACTTTTATTTAAGTTGAATCTTTTAGAAATTGCCACTAGCATTTCATGTCTTTAAAACAATCATACTTTTTGTCTTAGAATGTTTATCACATAGAATATATTAGTGGTGGTATCCTAATGGGATTTTTCTCACATCATACATACCCCATTGGGTGTAAGTAGACTTGGCAATTTTGTCCGTAGGTTTGGGTATAGCTATTATTCCAATGGTTCATGTTTCTAGTGGTTCATCGTGATACGATGTAGGAGAGATGTCTTGAGGGTGGTTCATCTCACCTTGTGGAGGTTCTTGGGCTGTCCTTTTTGGTTTTATTCATTTGTTATTGTCTTTGAGAGTTGTTTAAACCCATGTAATTCAGTTCTGAATTTTTTTTAAAGATTGTTTTGTTTGAAAAGTCCAGATTGGTTTTATTGGACTTTTTTGTCATTGTATGAATGTCAAATCAGGTAAATCATTCCCAATTTCTGTTTTATCATACACAGGAACTTTTTCCAGCCCATGGGGATTGGGAACACCCTTTGGGACTTATCACGGGCTGGGTTTGGTGCCAGTTTTGATGGAAACTAGATTTGGTTTGTGACACATCCCCACCTCACCAAGCAATTCTTACAAAGTAACACAATATTGTAATGTAATATATTAAGAAAATTAATGCTTGGGTACCCCACACCAATACCCACTAGTTAACCTCTCATACCCAATGACAAAAAGTATGGCCCTTCCATACTCTTCCATAAGCCCCATGTCACAACCCGCCCTCACACACCTAGGCCTCAGAGCTATTCCCACGACCTGGGTATACGAAGCTCATGACATCTCGCCAGCACACACCTAGACACAACCATTCCACATCCACCTAGTATACACCTAGGCAAAAACTGTAAATTATCTAGAAGACACATTATAAGGACACCACATATCATCCAATATATACCTAGGAAAGCATACCTCGCCCGCAAAAATATGGCCCTCACAACCGAACCATAACATACCCAAAGAATCTTGGTCCAAAAATGCCTAGTTGATAGAGTAGGGAAGAGCCATCAACCCACCATCCATCCTCCCAATGGGATGTTTGGAAAAGTCACCCTCCCATGTGAAAATTGGGGTGTTCATCACATAATTCTCAACTAGGTTGGGGTCCGTATAGAAAACAGAAGGAAAATATAGTTATATATATATATTATAAAACACTCAAGACTAATCTATTGGTTTTTTTCAGAACAAACAACCATCCCACAAAACTGCATTTTCTGTTACCTCTAAATGATTTTATTATTACCAGTAACAGTCACTTTAAAAGTTGAAAAATGAAATATTCTTTAAAACAAAGCACAAATCAAAACATTCCCCAGTCAACTCATTTCACCAATTAGAATTATTTATTAAGAAATCCTTTTATTCCTTCTATCCCTACCTAGGCAACTACCAACCACGGAACTCACCAAGCCACATAGCATAAACCATACAGAAGAAGAAGGACCCCATAAAATAAAATCACTTCATATTTCCACCCCATTTAAAACTCATACCAACCACTTAAGTCATCATTATTAAAATTCATTCCACCCAACCAATCCTCTAAAATAGAACAATAGACATCTCATACCCATACCCATCAACACCCAACATAACAGCCGAACCTAGAAGCCTAGCTGCATAACAACACCACACCCATCAAACCCAGTAATATAAACATATCAAAACTCAAACATGTACCCTTGCTGCTCAAACACTGCCTATAAATTCAATAATCAGTCAACCTAAGATTCCATTATACAACTTGTACCACCCCTACTTACAATAATTTTATCAACCCTATCACTACACAACCACACAAGACACAAGACAGAACTAAACGAGACACAACACACATCTACACCAAACAAGGTAGGGTGTATTCAGATTTATATAACACTTGTTCATTAATTCCACATTGATAATTCATGGGTTATCACAGAGAAAGTTTTATCTTAGGGAATCACTTTATTTAACTTGGTATATGTGGTCAATAAATTTTATATATATAGATGTTCAACACATGATCAAAAAAATCCATTCCAGGTTATCCTGAGTGCACAAACAAATACCACCAATTACTAGGATTTTCAGTAGGCATACATCCCATAAAACTCACAATATCAATAAACAACAAAACTAAAGCATGCATCACTTTTTCCTAGACCCTATTTATTGTTTTAAATATGATTCAATTATATTTATTAAATTTGGATTCAACTGACTTCACATGGGAAAAATTCATACACCCATCCAAAATTATACACAAATAATAGAGAGATGATGGATTACCTACCTTAAGAAATAGATGATCGACACCTCCTCTTTACACCTAATAGTGGTTGTGAAAGGCTCTAGGGAAACGCAATCTAGGTGTACAACATAGACGCATGAATCATCATTGAAGAAAGGTTATGGGTATTCATGGTATCATGAGTAATAGGAAACGTACAACGAATAAAGGGCCTCATCTTTAGAAAGTCCAGATCCTATATAAATGGAAAAAACAGTTTCAAAAGCCATTAAAGATGGATCACGATCAAGACCACATTTCTTGACAATATAAAGGCATCATGAGAATTATGAAATTAAATTTATAGTTTATTTATATGGAAATCGGTTCAAAAACACATAAAAATTGTTTTAAAATCATTTTATGTGAAATAATACATTAAAGGGGTGAAATTGGAAAAATTGGGAGAAATTGGACACTTAACAAACTGTTGGAAATGAATCATCATTGGGTGAGTCACCTTCACAAGTCACTAGTGGGAGTGTCCCCATTAGGTGAGCCGCTATTCAGTGAGCTGTTGTTTAGTGAGATACCATTCGGTTATTCACTATTCTATGAGTCCCCATTCGGTGAGTCATCATTAGGTGATTCACCATTCGGTGAGCTGCCGTTTGGTGAGTCATCATTGGATGAGTCAATATTGCGACCCACCATTGGAAAACATACTACTATGACCCACCATTATGAATCACCATTCCGGACTCTCCATTAGTAACCTATCGTTTCCACCTACTGGTGGATGACTCACCACTAGAAGATCTACCATTGGAAAAACTAGATTTTGAAAAACTCATCAAATGAGCCACCATGACCTCCAAAAACACCTCAGAAATTGGATTTTCTAAAAGTAACAGACCTGGGAGATCAATTCCATTACATGCATAAGGAAAATCAATGACTTTTTTATATAAAAAGATACCTTTAAAACACCACTGGAAAATTTCATTAGGAAAATAACATTTTCATTTTGATATCATGTGTTTAAAATATAAATTTTTTCATAATATTAGGAAAAATATTTATTGAAATTAACCATGGAATATTTAAAAATAAACTTTAAATAATTGTGATTTTATGATGTAGGGGAATTAAAATCATATCGTATTCCTTAAAATAATGGTTCTCTCCACACCTTCAGAAAAAAATACCTTATTCAGAAAGCATAATTAATTTTTTTTAAATGTTTCTGTAAAAATTAAAACACGATTGAAAATAAATTTTTAAAAACATTTATACTATTAAATATCAATTTTTTAATTTTTTTTGGAAAACTTGGATATTTAAGGAATACGATTTCTGAAAAAATGTAGAGATATAAGGCCAGTTTCTCTAAAAAACATTTTCATAAAAAAAATTTGTTACAATGAGAGAAATATGGAATTAAAATTTAAAAATTCAAGATATAAATATAAGATAATAAAAAATAAATGATTTAATCATTTATGAATCATATAATTTCCCCTATATAGATTCAAGAAAAAACATTCCTTATTAAAATTGTACTGTAATAAAAATGCATGCACTTAGTTTGATATTTCCTTAGACATGTTCTAAAATCCTATATAATAAATTTAGATTAATTATACATCTATAATATAATGATATTAATGAATAAATACCCAAGTATCATTCCATTATAAATTTCAATTAACATTTTATTAAAAATTCTTCATTAAAATTGGCATTTTAGTGAAAACCTATACATTTTACATGCTTGTTTTAGTTCAATGGTTCTAGTCCACATATATTTTTCATTATTTAATCATATATGGAATATTAATCATAATATAAGAATGAAATTTAATCCTTATATACACGTAAATATTCAATCACATTAACGACGTTGAAAAATTAACTACATCACTTTAGGGAGATGGTAATCTATACGTTTGCATATGGGATGTTTGAAATTTTTGAAGGTTTTAATAAAAGATTTTAAATTAATAACATGCATATATATAATCATTATTATATCATAAATTTCATTTTTATTAAATTAATATATTCTTATTACCATCTATGTAAAGGTAAATTAAAAACAAATCACATCACATCATAGTGGTGGTAGTCCACACATAATCTTGAGTGACATTATCATTTTCCAATAGATGGAAAGATAAATGGTATATAAGATCATATATTCACACAATAATAAATTAAAAATAATATAATACATTAAAATTAAGTCCCTCATAAAAACTAATCAAGAATTATGGTTATGTAAAATTAATTATATCGCTACTTGGAGGGGTTCATCCAAACATACGCATGAGGAAACATTCTATTACCATATGATGGAAAGAGGGTGGATAATGAAGGATATAAAATAATAATAATATATATATATATTTAGGATTTTTAATATGTTACCTAATGAATAATTTATCATATTCAGTAGAGTTATGTGAAAAAATAAATTAAAATCGGTTTGGTAGGATTATTACTTCTTCTTCTATAGACCTTTCTTAAATGACAAATTAAAGACCATACGACGGTTTTTTAAGAAGGAATGAAAAACTAAATAATGGATGAGAATGATTAGAAGGAAATTTTTTATTTTAGGTAGGTGGAAATTTTTTTTATAAATATAAGACTGGTGGGGTTCCCTTTTATTATCAGATGATATGACATAGTTTTAATTTCTTAAAACATTGAAATTAAATAATTTATTATTCAAGATAAATGTTTCCAAATAGTTTGGGATTGGAAATTAGGATGATATATTGTCTAAATATGTCCATAATATATGATTTATACATGTTTATTTCCCAATATTAAATATTATATCTTGGTTTAACCACCCTGGTAAATTCATTTAAAACAAAATTTTGGTCACTATGTTTTAATGTTTTAACTATATATTATGACAAAAAATAATGTTTTAATTATTAAATTAATATTAATTAATACATTGAATAAAACTTTAAATTTTAAATTTAAATGTTTATAAGAAATTCATTTTAAAATAATGGATTATAATATAATGATAACAATTTATAAAAAAATACATTTTAAGCATAAAATGAAGTTCAACTTCATTCCATTACATATAAGAAATATCTGATCGCTGTTAAAATATTTTACTAATAATATATTATATAAAATGAATTAAAATCAACTAGTAATATTTATAAATTTAATTTATTGAGGTAAAAAAACTTCTTGAATAAAAACATTTTGAGAGAAAATGTTTTTAACCTAAAATTTAACTTATACCAAAATCAAGTATAATGATGATTCCTATGTAATTAAAAATATTATTTCTAAAAAATGAAGCATTATGTTAATTTATGATAATATTTTATGAATAATAAAACTTATAATTGAGAAAATGGAAGAGCTGCAAAAGACATTCTTTTTAACTACTAACCGAAAAATAAATATTTTAGAAAAATCCTTAAAATTTACCCTAAGATAATATTGACATTATTATTTAAAAAATATTATTCATTCCCAAAAATATAATTTCCCAAAATTTTGGAAAATAATTATAATCTTGGCATGCACAATAAGATATGAACAATTTTATAAGAAATATATTTTTAATGAATAAAATAAATTTACTAAAAATTGGGTACATATTTATTATGTATTAATAAATTAATATTTATAGAGTGGGACCATTATAAATATATTTCATAATTAAGTTAATCTTGTTAAAATATCAAATTCAATAAAAATTTTATAACAACAATATTTAAATTATAAAATTTCTACTTTATATCATAATTATTTTAAAAATTGTGACTTCTCAATACATCACTAACCATGGAAAGTGAACAAGGTAGATGTTACTATGCCTCAAAAGGATCCTGATATTGTATTTATGATAAGGATCCGAAAATATACATAATTTATAGATATTTAATGGATGTAACTTGAAATCATAAGGTAATATGATAAATAATATCTTTCTTAAATTTTTATTCAACCATATATCCATTGGAATATAAAAAAGGTAAAGAAGGGGAACACATTGCTATAGAATATGTTGACCAATGATCCTACATTCATCTTTTGTTTTTATTGAATGATAAGGTACATGAACAAAGAATGTATTCTGTTAATACTATAATTTAAAAAGGATCTATTTGAAGAGGCTCATATATTATCATTCTCAATTCATCTTCAAACTAAAAAGATGCATACATATATGAAAGTGTATTTCTTTAGGTAAAACCTAAAGATATATATTTTTAGAGTATTTACATTTATTATTGGAATTTCATCATGTTAATTATGAGAGATATAAATCTATGGGGATTTTACAACTATTACCTAAACAAAAATGGATTTGGTAAAACATCATTATGGATTTCTCCATAAAAATCCAAAAATAATCTTAATTCCATATTTTTATTTGGGTTCTAGAAATTTTAGTAAACATAATTTTTTATAGATAACATTAATTTCTTGATCATCTTCCTTGGATATAAATTATAGAAGTTTTAAGGATTTATGGATTACAATATTCTATTGTTTCTAATAAAAATCCATGGGTTACCACAGTGTTCTCAAATTGTATTTATCTTGTTTTGGATATAAAGATGTGTTTTATTACATTATATTATCCTTATATAGATGGTAGTATTGAGTAAAATATTCATGTTATATTGGTTTTTTTGAGAAATATTTGTCTATATTTCCAATTTTGTTGGGATAAACAAATATCTCTTGGTGATTTTTTTATAAAACATTAGCGTTCACTCGGCCATTTAGATGGATTATTATGAATAAAAATATGGAAAAAAGTTATGAAATAAAAAATTATTGGATAAATATCCTGAAATATGATATTGGGACATTGGTTAGATTAGGAAATATAATAGAGTATTAGAACCATTGAACCACACATCAGGGGATCTTTGAGTCGATCGAAGTGTTATGATAACAATTGTTAATGAGATATGTAATTTATAGTTATGAGAATGTATTCTTAGGAATTTATTCATTTATGAATGTTCTGAAATATATAATCATGTTATATCAATCCCAATGTATATTTTCCCATCAAAAATTCATGACTAATTAGGGAATAGTGATTATTGCTCAGGGCTTCCATTGAACGTTCCTCAAATTCATGATGTGATCTATATATCACTTTTGAGAAAGTTCATACCAGATATTTCACAAGAAATTAACTCAAATAATGTACCACTAAATAATTATCTTTTTTGTGATGATAAATAGGTATAAATTATTGATCGTAGAGATAAATCTCTACAAAACAAGACTACTCTCTTTGTTAATGTTCTTTTTCATGAATCTTAAAATTGAGGAACCTATATAGAAACCAAAGGATCTGATAATGCATTTATATCCTAATTTTTCTATATTAGAGTGATGAAATTTAAATATATAAATTCATATTACAAGGTGTATATTATATCACCCAATTATTTTATAAATATTTTATTTTAAATAAACACGATGTATTTGATAGCCTTCCTTACACATAACCCTAAATATAAATGAACAATAACAAAGTAATTTGTTATAAAATAACTAATAAATTGTAAGTTATGAATATTAATAACAACTTAATGAAAAATATGAAAAAAAATTATGAAATTTTATAGATAAATTCATAATAAATAATTGCCGAATTTTCTATACAAACATTTTATTCTTAAAAAATATGATTTCTTCAAAAAATATTTTTGTTTCATTTTCCTATAAACAAGAAAATTAATATCTCAGAGTTAAATATATTTTATTTAACTAAAAAATATCATTTTTAAAATTATTATTTCCATATTATCTTCTGGACAATTTTTTTATTTTTTGAAAAAAGATTCATTTTTTAGTGAATAGTGAAAAATAATGTTGTTTGTAAAAAAATATCATTTCATTTCAAGTAAAAGAACATTTATGTTTTTAATTTTTTATTAATTTGACATAATTAGACCTAAATTATAAATAATATAATTAAATTCAATGTAATCACCATTATATTAGATTTTAGAATATATCCTTTTTTTGGGCATAAAAACATATTTTTATAAAAACTATTTGAATAGATAGAAAGTTATTTTATATTAAAAATTAAATTCATATGAATGAATCAAATTTTTAAATAAAAATATAAATAATTAATAATAAAAAAATATTATAAAATTCTTTTTATTGTTTTTACATGGCATGGAAAGGAATTAATTTTATATTATGCTTAAAAATACAATTTTCTATTAAATGTTTTCATTGGAGTTTGGGAATTTATATAAAGTTAAACTCAACCAATTATATAAATTTAATCAAGAAAAATTTATTCAATATTTTTAATTATAATAATTAATATAACATAATAGGTTCAACATAATCTTTGGAAAAATGATAGTTAGAATAGTCAAGTTTTTGTACCATGGTTAATGTAAAACTACATTTATTGTGGGTTAGACCAATAAATAATGGTAGGATTTCCACCCACATATTTATAAATTTTTTTAGATTAATATATTTCAACATTATCTTATCCTACCTTCGAATATCATATATTTTGGAGCCACATTCTCATGTAAATGATGTTATATCATTGAAGTCTTTTATAAAATACCATTTGTGTCCCACCCCTCTTATATAAAAGGGGACCTCTTCTCATCTATTATTCACACCATTTAAGACTTATAGATCATCCAATACCTTAGAAGAAACAACATATATTATTCCCCTTTATCCGAGAGAATATATTATTTTCTTAAGATCATTCCATTAAGGCATATTACAAAAGTTGAAGGAGGTCTATCAAGGAAGCGAGATAAAACATAACTGAGATCTTTCATCATTATTTCTTATTCTAAATCCTATAAACATGTAAAATCAATAAACATTTGGTTAATATAGTATTATATAATTATTTATAATTTATTATTATGATGTATCAACCATTTACCACCTCTTATATATCTAACAGGGGGTGGAAGTATAGCACATGAATATGTTTGGACTACCACCTTCATGTAGCAATATAAATCATTTTGCATCACCATACATCATAGTATATTATTATGATAAGTTTAATTTATATATATATATATATTATTTATGATATAATAATGTTTTTGTAACGTAATAATGTTATTTACCTTTCTTTCATTCCATTTATCCAAAAATGGAAACAATAGTCATGTGTACGTATGGACTACCACCTCCATGTATTGATGTAAATCAATTTTATTTATAAAAATACATGATTAGATATAAATATGTGTATATTAAATATATAATACATTTATATTAATATTTTAATTATAGATAAAAACTAACCATGATCAATGTGAACATAATATATTAATTAAAGAAAAACATTATTTAATAAAAAAGTACTCATCGCTTTAAATGACATTGATAATGAATGATTGTTAATGAATAATTGATTTGATAATTTAAGTAAATAATTTCATCATTAATTTACATGAATAATATTATATTATATAATAATAATTGATATAAATTTAAAATAAATATGGTTAGAGAGCATAAGATTCTTGATAGACTTGAGGTAATTTTTTTTTGTTTTATTATCACATTTTTACTAATATAATCTATAGGTAAAATTATAATGAATAATTTTTTTGATATATATCACAAACATATTATTTCCTTTCAACTAAATGAGTAATTCTTGTAGATTACATGTTTTCCTCTTCCACATTTTTTATGAACTCAAGACATCAGAATCATGTTTTTAAGGATAATTGACATTATTTCTCTCTTCTGTGGAGAATATTTTCTTCCATGTCCATATTTTATTTATAATTATTCCATGAATGTTTTTTATATTATCAAATAGATTATTAAAATAATTTTAAAACGTGTTTTTAATTCTATATAAATATATTAAAATAATATTTCTTCCATTTTGTAAGGGAGTTACTTTTACTTTTTATAAAAATTTGAAATTAATTTTCATTTAAATAAAACCACATGAACTTTCCCCCCCAATAAAATTAGTAATATTTTAATTGGAGATTAATTTGTAATATTACTTGGTTATTTTCAAATATTATTTTTTACTTAATATTTTTTTTATTTTCATAGGTTTTAAATAAGTGATTTCAAAATTATACGTGTATATTTATAACAAAATTCACTAATAAAAATTAAAAGGAATTTTAATAAATAAGAACACCCATTTTGTATATTATTATCTATTGAAGATATGATACAATGTTACCATATTTATTATTTCACAATGTGGTCTAAGATTATGATAATGATTTTTTTATGAATCGTATATCCTTTACAAAAGTTATTATATAATGGTATGATGATTTCATTACGATCATATGAAACATATATATATATATATGTTTTTTATTATATGATGATAGGTCACAGAATTATATTTTACTCCAATTCATTAGGTAAATATGGATATATCATTACATGATAAGGACTTGAATGGGGTGTGAACCCAATTATGTAAGGGACATTGTTCAATAAGATAGTTTTGAGAGTGAACCTTCACTAAGGAATGATGAAATAGGGAGTGATCTGAAACCACTATGATAATCATCCCAGTATTCCTTAACCATAGATAATATTTCTAAATATTTTTTGTATTCTAAATATAATTGTCTTATACTTATGATCTGTTCTCTTGAAACATGATTTCTTATTGATGATTCTGCATACTTATGAATTGTCTCTATTATTGGGAAAATAAATTATTTAATGATGTATAATTTATGATCATTGAATTCTTAAGTATGATTATTTTATTTTATTATCAAGTACTTGTATTCTTATTCTTTTCTCAGGCTCACTTATTTCTCCAGGTTGATATCTCTTATGCTTACCAACATTGAGAATCTTTTTAATGACATGAACATTCATTCTGTAAGTAATAAAATAATTTTTTCCCATAATTGATATTTTATTATATTTGGAACTAGATGTACATATAAATACTATAAAAAAAATATACATTTCATTTAATAATTCCAATTTCTACAACTAAAACAACTATAGTGATATTGAAACCAAAGAACATCAACTGAAAAATGGTATACTCTATATGATCAAACTCTTATAAAAAGACTAAACCATCTATAAAAATGGTTTAGAGAAAAATAAATTCTATGAATATAATAGACATTATTAAGGAAAATATAGATATCATTTTTTAATGAGGTTGTAAATACGAATGTTTGATGGCATATAGAGAGGATAAAATATAAAATTTGACTTTCTGGAAATGGTTTTTGGTTAATAAGACTATTGGTAAATATGTTTATTGATCAATATCATGGTTGATCATTATGATCAGGGGTAATAATATTAAATTTAGAAATAGTTTATATATAGGTTAATGAAAACTGATAGTTGATTCTAAGATGAGAAACGATGGACTCAACCAGTAACATCATTCCTTTTGAATCCAAACAGTTCGATCATGGGAGGGGGAATTGTCACTATGGGTCTCCTGTGACCAACACCAAGAGGATCATCAACATGTGAGCCTTAAATTAAATAAACTATAGGAGATAATAAATTTTAGGGAGATCACTAAAGGGTCATTATTAGTAGATTCACCCAATGAAACTACCACTAATTCACATCTTACCCATAATGCATAGGATTGCCAAATAAGGTGTTTTTTATTTAGAACATAGTATGATAAAATTATAAATTAATTGTTATAATTTAAATATATGTTTAATCAATTAAAATTTTCATTATTATTTATTTAATATAATACACATAAATATAATATGATTCTGATAAATAGTTTTTTAGAAAAAATAATAATAATTGAATATTCAGAAAAAATAAACACATTAATAAATTAATGTATTTTAAATAAAATTTATTTTTAAAAAATAGAATTCAAAATAGTATTTAGTTATATATAAATTAATATATATAATATATTAATTTCCCAAAAAAATTATAAGTATTAGAAAGTTATTTATGTTATAAAAATAGTTATATTATAATAAATAAATATTTTTAAAATAGATGTCAAAAAATATAATAAAAATTAAATTATATTGATAAAATATAAATTATATATCGAATTTTAATTTGAATATTTGGTTGGGGTGAAATTTTATAAATTTTCTCAAATTACATTGTGTTTTATGAATCGTAAAATTAAATTTTTCTATTTAAAGTAGGTTTTATGACAAAATCTATATGATATCATGATTAAATGATTAATTATATATAATATGTTGAAAAAATATGTAATGTTATTTATATAATATATTTTATTTTTTTATAATCAATTTCCAAAGTAATAAAAACATTCCAAATAATAACATGGAAATAATGGTTTGAAAAACAGTATTTTATAGATAATTTAGTTTTCCATGTCCAATTTAATATTAAAATAAGTATTTTGATTCTAATGGATTGAAATTTTATAAAATTTTATTTTAATGAATAAAAAATGGGTAAAAAATTTGTATGAAAATGTTTTATCATTTTACACAACATATAATTCCAAGGCCCATATTTAGAAATTATTAAATAAATCCCTCTTTTTAAAAAAAATACCCACCCATATTTTCATTCATCTCCACTCCAAAATTAAAAAAAACATGTAATTATTATCATTTCCCTTCTCTAATTTCCCTTCAAGGTGACTCCAATCACTAATTTTTTCCGATGCAATTATTATGAATTTACATTGTGAGGTAAGGGTATACTTCTCTTTCACTTTTCCATTTATGTACCTATTTTCAAGTGTCTTTTAATACTGTTGAATTAAATTCTTTTAATACCCTTATATATAATCCGAATATATCCAATATAGCATTTTATTAATGGGATACCACCATTATATCCAATTAATCACTTTCTTTAATCCATTTTATATATCTACATACTTCCAAATTCATTTTTTTAATTTATACCTTTCATATGAATTTTTATTATAATTTGAATACACAAACCACATCCTTATATATGGTTATTATCCAAGATATAAAACTAATTTATTGATTTCAGTATTTACATGTAAAAAATCTACATTCTATTTTTATTATTTAATAGTTATGTAATGTAAAAATCTTCATGAACTTTTGTACTTAATGATTTTATATGAAAAAAATTTGTTATTATCCGTTATAGTGTTGATGGTATATTTTATTATGAAAATTGTGTATGACATTAATTACAACACATAAATGGTTTTACCAGAAATAAATCCAACGCAATATGTAAAGAATCAATTTTTTGAGATGACATTTATTATGATACATTAGTTAATAACCTTGTAAATTAATTTATATAAATCCTTTTTTATATGATTATAAATCCCTCATTTCTATCTTCTCTCTATTTTCTATGTTATTATTCATGATCAATATTTTAGGAAATACATACTTTCTTATGACATGATATATTGTTCAATTTTTAATCATTTAATGGGCTTTAGTTCAAACACATTCATTAAATTTAAGTCCCCAGGAAATTAGATATAGTAAAATTAACCTTGTATGATTCTATTAAGAATCTATTCAAGTGAAATCGATGATTTTTTTTGGATTTTATTAATTACTTTTAAAATATCAATTAAACTAAACGCTTAAATATCCTTTGTGGAATTAGATATTATACAATTTCAATAATGTTATATGTATAAAAAAGGATGGATATTAGAATATGTTCTCACCCATTATTATTTATCATTTCTAAAGGTTATTATTAAAGGTTTTATGTATGATATTTCTAAAAATGGTTCTAGTTATGAAGAATGCAATTCGAAATGATATATATGTATTATTTTGGAATGGTTTTTTTATCCTAGTTTCCCAATTATAAAAACAATCATTTTTCATGAATGTATTTTATTAATATATAATGAATATTTCTCTAATTAAATGTAATATATATTTATTTATTGTATATTTCAATATATACATAGAAAAAATTTAGATTGATGAATACTTATAATATCTTTAGATATAATATTACCAAAGATAGAAATCTTATATAACCAAAATTCTCATTTGTTAAATTTTAATTGAACATATTTTATTTTAAACTTTATAGGATTATCCTTATATATTTCTAGAGTTCCACATATATTTTTGAATAAATTAGAATATCTTCAATTAAATAAAATAAAAATATATCCAAATACTCATTTATAATTTGATTTAGAGTATCCAAACATATAGTGGGTGAATTTAAAAATATGAAGGGAGTAAACAAAGGCTCATAATAGACATAGCTAGTTTTTAATAGACTCCTTAATATTTATTCCTCCACATTCATATACTAATACAACAACATGAAGTAAATCATCCAAAAATATGGGATACTCTAGTGATGATCAAATAATTCATCATAATGAGGGCCCATATACTTATTTTTAATTGTGATGTTATTGATTTATCTATAATCAATTAAAATTTTCATGGAACTATCCATATTTTTTACAAAAAAAAGAGGATCACAGAATGTGATGTACAAGGATGATTGAATCCCTTATCTAGAAATTCTTGTATATACCTTTTAAATTAAAATGTTCTACTTGATCCATTTGATAAAGGGGTATTGAAATTGGTATAGAATCAAACACTATACTAACAATACATTCAATCTACAAATTAACAATAAAACTCAGAAAATAACCCTGAAATACATTTATATATTCATTTTCTGCTGGAACACAAATAATTTTCCCAATTCCCTTCATTTTAGAGATATATGGATTTTAAAATTCACTACCATAATGAATAAATTTCGCAGATTTGGGATATATTTTTAAATGTATGAATATAGTATTATGAAGAAACTAAAAATCATTCAATTATATAATTTGTTAAACATTGACATATATCCTAATAAGATAAGCTAAAATCCATTTATTACATAGAATAGCATTAAACACAATATTTGGAATGAAAACAATAGTTGAAGAAATAAAAACTTCCACAGATGATATTAAGAATATTCATTTGAGTTATTATTTCTTATGTAGTACCCATATGATTTTTTTACCAAGGGTAACAATGTTAAATCATGAGATAGTATTCCCATTCTACCTGAAAATTTCTAATAACGAAATGAATTTGTGGATCAAAAATAAAATAATTCCTTGAAATAATCTAAATAGACATGTAATGTATGGGACACCACATTATTTAATGGTATAAAATTTTACATAATGGTATAAATATACTTTTCTACACATTTATGAATTTGGTATTAGTGATTCCCACTATATTAACTATCTTTGGACAAGTTTTTACATATTTACCCAACTCACTGAAACATAAACATCTCATTGTTGGTAGAATATATATTTTTGCATTATTTGTTTGATCCGATCTATTTTACATGAAATATTGAATCAATTAACCAATATTTCCATATTAATAATACTATAAAATAAATTCCCATATTGGGAACATTTTTGGGTTTGCCACTAAATATCATTGTTGAATACTTGTCCATTTATTTCCCCATTTAACACTTCATACCATTTTTTCAAAATGAATAATTGTGTTTAAAATCACTATTTTAATATATATTGAATAATGATATACATCCTTATAAAAAATAAATTCACAAGATTCTAGTGCTCTTTATAAACATTGTGTTAGAACAGTAAAAAATATATTAATTTTACTTTTATATTTTTAACAAAATTGGGTTCATTCTTAGCTAGTCATGAAAAAATTAAATCATAAGCACCCACTGGATCTTATTATTTTTTCCTTCACCTATACATGATTCTATTTAATTCTATTTCAATGAAAAATATGAAAAATGGGTCTCGTTAAAATCTATTTAACAAACTTAAACTCCTTGTAATTTTTCTTATATTCTTATTTAGTATTATTAAATATAGATCAAAAATGATAAACATCACCTTTTAAATTATAAATAAAATTAGTATCTTTTGATTTTTCTTCCATCAAAAAACATTGAATTTCATCTTCATTAAATTTATCCTTCCTGCAGCATTAACTAGGTTTGAATAACCATCAAAATATTTAGGGTTTAATTTAATGAAAATATTCAATATAATAATCTTTGTATATATAAAATTTAATCACACTCCTTCATAGGTTCCAACTATCATGAACCAACCCGAGTCAACCCTGATTCAGTCACCCGAGTCGGTCCATGACATGGCCTGAAGGGCGTTCCTGATCCCCAAGGGCTGGAAACCAGTGTTGTGATTCAAAAATTAACTATTCGGAATGATTTGGCCCAAGAAGAAAAGATAAATATATAAATAAATAAAGTAACAATAATAAATATAATAATAAAACTGAACTCATGCAGCGGAAAAAGAAATAAACAGAACAACTTAACATACCTCCATGTGACCTTCCAGGTCCTCTCCCGACCTAAGGCCTAATTTTCTCCAATAATGACCAACTCAGTCATGAAAATCTAGGCAGAAGAAACCTTCAACTGAAATGATAGAAAATGCGTGAGCCTTAAAAATTATCAGTAGGTTTTCTAAGATAAACCACAAAATCCAACGTCTCATTTCCTGAAACAATCTAATAACACAAGTTAAAAATACAATTATAAAAATAGGGTTTTCACATTTTAAAATAAGCAACATGATTTTTTCCATTTATAAATCCAGAAGATGCTACAATATATTTCAATAAAACCATTTCTCATTTTATAAAATAAACCCAAGGCCAAATAAAACAAATATGGAAAAAATAATACAGGTAAACAAGGAAATCTAGAAATAAACCAGTACAACAGAAAGTAAATAAACAATATAAATATTCAAGTAACGATGGGTGATCCTAAACATCCCTAAAATACCCCTAGATGTACTCAGTTTTAGAACCACATGTTAGTGATTCTCTTAATTATATAACCAACTCTCCTCCCTATAACTAACCAGTCCAGTGGAAAATCCCTCTTGGCCTAACAATCAATCTAGTGGGTACCAAACCATCTAATCGAGGTTGATCATAAACCATCACTCGATCATCTAAAAGACACCCAGGAAACTATGGTGGTTATAAAAATACTATGTAAGTAGGAAGGCCCTTGAACACGTGACTCATCTCACCGCACATGCCTTCCCTAAACAGGGATGCTTTCTAGGCATTCACCCACAAAGGGTTACCCTAAAGAGGAGAGCCTCCAACTACACATTCAATAATTTCCCATTAACAAACCGTTAACTAGTTCTTCACAACATTTAAAACTTAAATCATTTCATAAAATGATCCAAGTTTCCCAATCGGGCATACACTTTCTCCCAAACACAATATCCGTTAAAAGTTAGTACAAACATTACACTTGGGTTAAAAGTGAAAAATGGACCTTTAACACAACATGTCTAAAAGTAACACCCAAAACATCACACAAACACCACTTTTTCCTTTACAAATCCAAACTGACATATGCTCAAATATTTCATTTCAATCCATTTCAGAAATCACACAAAGAACCCAAATTCTTTTAGAAAGCAAGAACCATTTTCACAAAAATTAGCACTCCATTTCAAATAAAACACAAACCCATGAAGAAACACATTTCACTCATGATTCTCATGTCAAACATCATTTAATAAATCATTCACTAATTTCATAAAACATTTAAAAAGGACCAAACAAAGAATTAACTCATGATCTCACCAAGTTCACATGCGAATTCCATTTCAAAATAAACGGCATACCCAAATGCTTAAGAAAACTACTTTCTCACCTTTCAAAAACTAACTCGCACAACATGAACAACCAAAAGAACCATTTTCTCAATTAAATAAAACACTTTCACCATCGACTAAACTACAATGAAAAATCGTTAAACAATTTTAAGAACCAACACATGGCATGGACACAAAAACCCACTCAAGTCTTCTTTTGTAACTAAATCCACATTGATGCGACACCAAAACATAGTTTGCAGTCCTTTCACAGTTAAATAAACTAGTAGTACAATTCATAAAAAACTAGTAGAGGACACAATATGGGTTTTCATAAGATATTTCACTTTATAACACACAACATGCTACAAGGATAAATCACAAATATTATACTTCCTTCAAATCTAAGTTTGCACCAGATGAATTAACCAAAGAACGTGTTAAATTAATTAGATAAGAAAAATCATTTATCAAACAATTTTATTTGAAAAACTACCAATACATATTGATATAATTATTTCACAAGTTATCTTTAAAATTTTTTATCTTATCAAAACACCACAAGTATCATAGATCGTGTAGGGAAGGAAAATTTTGTAAAATTCCTTCCTCAATGTTAAGCACGGATACAACGACGCATTTTCAGAAAGACGAACAATTCCCAACAGACCATTTTCATGCCCTAGACAACGAGAAGAATGTGAAAAATACAAATTGCGGTATTATGATTCAGCCAGAACAAATAAAAACACCATGGATGAAATGAAGAAATAAATGAATAAATAAATAAATAAATAAATATACCGGAGTAGGGGGTTTGGAATGCCCAAGGGGAAGGTGGTCAGAGGTAGGTGAAGTGGGTTTACCAGTGCGAGTCGCAAGGGTGAGCAGAAGGGGTCTAGGTGCGTCGTTGGCCGGAGTAGGGGTGAGAGGGGGGATGCTTCAGTTTGCCGGTGCACTACAGGTCGATGGTCAGGTCTGGCCGGATTGAGTGGGAGAGAGTGAAACTGGGTGTACGGGAGGCCGAAGTAGGAGAGGTAGGTTGAGTGAGGTTTTGGGGGTGAGGGAAGGTCGGATCTGGGGAAGGCTGAATGTGGAAAGGATATTGCTGGACGAGGGTAGGGGGAGAGCGAAAGCCAGGTGTGCTGAGGGGAGTGAGGCCGAGGGACTTGGAAAGGGAAGTTGGGGAATGAGACCTGGAGAACTACTACTGGCCGAAGGCATAGATGGTCGGTGCAGGATGAAGGCCGGAAATGGGTGAGGCGCATAAAGTTCTGGAGGGCGGACGACGAGTGTGAGGATGGGGCGCATGCGGAATCCTGGAGGTGAGTAGGTGTTGGGTGCTGGGAGAGGGGCGACTATAGGAGGGTAGAGTGCGGAATGTAGGTTGGCACTAGGATGAGGTGAGGACTGAGGTATTGGGGATGAGGTCAGTGGAATTTTGCGCAGCTAAGAGAAGAGGCATGCAGAGTTGGGGAGTAGACTAGGTGCGAGAGGCGGTGTGCGGTGGATATGGGAAAGGGGGGGTGATCCGGTAGATTAGGGTTTTAAATTTTTTTCATTCAATTATAATAGTAATAACATTATTATTATTATTATTATTATTAAAAATAATAATATTAGTATTAAAAATATTCATAATAAAAATAATAATCTAAAGAATAATAATGATAATAATAATAATAATATTATTATTATTATTATTATTGTCATTGTCGAACATTATTTTTAAATCTTAACCCATTTATTTATCTTATTCTGAAAATAGGGTAACTGAATGTTCATCACACGACTTAATAAATTGTGCACAATTTTCACGCCTCAACCCAGACAACTTGGGCACCCGTACGACACCTAGGGAGACTACGTGGCTACCGCCAATCATGCATTGATCACACATGGGTCTGAGACCCAATAAACATATTAAACGATGAAAATTTTATGTTGGGACCCAGCCCGGACCTTGGCCTGAGAACAATGATCCATGAATTATCAAAATAAAAATTAATTTAAAAAGACATATGTGCCAATTCTCCCCACTACAGGAACTTTCTAGCCCCAAAAAGTCACCTAGCCAAATGATGGACAAAACAAGAATCCATGCCCAATAGAAACCAAAAGAAACCACAACATAATAGAACGAGATAACACAAGAGGGTTCTCCCCACCACTTCAACTCAACTAGCATATAAATTTAACACCCAAACCAACCACCCTGGGAAGGGGGTGATGCAGGAACTCCAAACCAATCTAAAATAACTTCTATAACACGAGCGAACAACACATCACCTGAAACTTGGATCTCCCGACCCAGACCAAAAACTCTGAATACTAGAGAAAAATCCATAAACATAACTTAACTCAAATAGTTAACCCAAGTATAACCACAAGCCTTAACTCCTTCACAATCACTTATATCTCCAAAAAAACACTACTAAACTAAGATCAACCCATACAGGGGCCAAAAACATGTTTAAAAAAATGCATGATTCAGGAAACCATGATTTGACAAACAAAACTATTTGGGATACAATAGAACATGTCTGTCATAACTCCACAATAAAAAAATAAACTTACAACGATGTCAAAACATTAATAGAAGAAAATGAGAACTAAAGTACTTTAAATGTTCCACTGCCAACATGGAACACAAAACCCAGACAAAGGCTTCACACCCCTGGAAACTACTGACTGTGCGCAAGCTTCACCCCAAGAGTGGTGGTTGGGGCTCTGATGGATGAAGCATATCCTACCTCACAGTCAGGCACTAGAATCCTATGGTCACAGCATCTTCTTCAGGCGATGCTTCTTGAAAAACTTTTCTAGATGACCCAGGCACCTGAAATGATGACAGTTCTTTAGAGGTATGTGACATGATGGTTTCATGTGCCCAAACCGGCCACACTGGTGTCACACCATTGAATGGTCTGAGGGACTAGGAACCAGAACCACTACATATGAATATTTAGAAATAGGTTCCTCTATAACACCTTTCTCTCCCGACGGGGAACCTTCATGAGCAACTGGATATGTTGGATTTCCAACTATCTTCTCTTCGGAGACCAACTCGGCTATGTACACCTCATCCACTATCTTCTCGAATCCACAGTCCTTATAATGCGGGACCCACTCCTTGATCTTTGGAAGAATACCCCTGATGAAGAGAGAATTATTCATTAAATCTTGTGATGCCACCTCTGGAGAAAAAGAAACATGTTCCTTGAAATGTTCAACATATTCTTTCACTATCCGTTGGCTTTTTTTAACACACATGATCTCTTCCCTTTTCATCTTCTTCACCTCTTCAGGTATAAACCATCGGATGAAGAAGGATTTAATGAAATCCCACGTCCTCCCAACTTGCATTGATGGAGGGGTGAAAAACACCCATTCATGTAGAGTTGGACCTTCAAACATTCCCAAAACAACATGCACTCTGACAGATTTAGGTGTTCCTAATAACTTGAAGATGCATTCGACCTCTTCAAGCCAGTTTTCTACCTCTATTGGACCACGTTCACCATGAAGGATTGGCAGTGTCCAAGATGGACCAAAAACTGGGAATGACTTATCAGAATCTCCAGGGAACTTTCTGGGTGGCATTTACTGAACAAAATATAAAACACAGATAAAAGAAAAATATCAAGCCGAAGAAATATCGTTGAATGTTCTTTCATCCCAAAATAGCCATCTCAAAAACCAAAAAAGTACAAACACAACACAAAATTCCCTTTTCAAAATCCCCTTTTCATTTTAAATTTCAAAACCTCCTTCTTTCAAGGCCAGTTTTCAAATACCAAACCCACATTTTAAACCAAATTCAATTTCCAAAATCATTTTCCCTATTTAAAATCACTTTAGAAAAATAAGTTCAATCTTTTAATTTCATGTACACACCCCAGTAATCCCATGAACCACTTCACATGTCTTCATATGCTTTCATCCATACACACTAACACACACTTCCCATGCATTCCCTCACATGTGAGAACATTCATAAAGAGTAACGAAGGTTGCACCCAAACCATTTCTCTACCAATTCCAAGAAAACATCAAAAAAAAATGACCAAAATCTTTCTGTTTTAATACCCATTTCACTAATTTAAATCTATTTAAAAGAAATTATTCTCATTTCAAAAACCCTTTTTCATTTTCAAAAGTGAACTCACAACCACCAAAACAAAGGCGACATTCAAAATGCATCAAAATATAAGAGTGAGGGTCTAGTAGTCATGATTAACCTAGGTACAATGTAGTGGGACATGCCTCGAGTAAGAGTTAACAACTACGAGGAACATAATCCATGTACTCGGACTCCACATGGGCCACTACTCCTTGTTAAATCACGATTTAACATCAGCTTGCCTCCGTTGTCATCCCTTAATCCAAAACAAACAAGAATGAGACAAGGAATCAATTCCCGAACTACCCCTGGATACTCAAGGTTCGGAAAGGGTAAGGGAACATGACATCCTTCCTGTACATACCTCTCGAGTCCCGAAAGTCCTAATCTCCATCTATTGGACACCCCAAATAAAAAGGACATCCTTTGACACCTTTTTTCCATGAACCTACATGGTTCGACCCTGATCCTGTCACCTGAGCCAGTCCGTGACATGGCCCTTATGGTGTTCCAAATCCCTATGGGCTAGAATCCAGTGTCGGGAATCAAAAATTAATTGTTGGGAACGATTTGTCCCAATAACAAAAGATAAATAGATAAATAAATAAATAGGAATAAAAATAATAATAAAACTGAACTCAAGAAGTGGAAAAATAAATAAACAGAACAACTTAAAATACCTCTATGTTTCCTTCCTGGTCACCTCCCTACCTAAGGCTGACCATGATCCAAAAATGAGAAACTCATCCTATAAAACTTGGGAAAAAGAAACTTGCAACTAAAATGATAGAAAGGGCATGAGCATTAAAAATGTTCAGAAGGGTTTCCAAGATAAGCCACAGAATCTAACGTCTCTTTTCCCAAAACAATCCAATGACACAAGTTTGAAATAAAATTATAAAATTAGGGTTTTCACATTTTAAAATAAGAAACATGATTTTTTCAATTTAGAAATCTTGAAGAGGCTACATGATATTTCAATAAAACCATTTCTCTTTTTATAAAGAAAACCCGAGGAAAAATAAAAAAAAAAGTTAGCTAAAATAATATAGGAAAACAAGGAAAGCTGTAAATAAACCAGTATGATAGAAGGTAAAAAACAGTGTAAATAATCAAGTGACCATGGGTGATTCTAAACATACCTAGAAGACCCCTGGATGTACTCGGTTTCGGAACCACCTCTGGTGTATGGTGAATCTTTTGATTATATAACCAACTGGCCTCCCTATAACTAACTAATCCATTGACAAATCCCTCCTGGCTTAACAAAAAATCTAGGGGGTACCAACCCATCTAATCAGGGTTGATCAATTACTGTCACTCGATCATCTAAAATATTCCTAAGAACCCATTGTGGTTATAATAATATTGTGTAAGTAGGAAGGACCTCGTATGCGTGACTCATCTCACCACACTTGCCTTCCCCAAACACAGATGCTTCCTATGCATTCACCCACAAAGAGTTACCCTATACAAGAGTGCCTCTAAATACACATTCAATCATTTCACATTAACAAAGTGTCAATCAGACCATCACACCATTTAAAACTTAAATCATTTCATAAATTGTTCAAAGTTACCAATCGGGCATACACTTTTTCCAAAACACAATCTCCATTAAAAGTTAGTACAAACATTACACTTGGGATAAAAGTGCCAAATGGGACTTTAACTCAACATTTCTAAAAGTATCACCCAAAACATCACCCAATTTTTTTTTTCCTTTTCCAAGACAAACTGGAATATGCTCAAAGATTTCATTTCAAACCATTTTAGAAATCACACAAAGAACCCAAAGTCATTTAGAAATCACAAAACATTTTCACAAAATTAGCACTCCCTTTCAAATAAAACCCAAACACAAACTGAAAAACATTGAAATCAGGATTCACATGTCAAACATAATTTAATAAATCATTCACCATTTTTGTAAAACATTTCAAAAGGATGAAACAAATACTTACATCACAATCTCCATAAGTTCACATGCGAATTCCATTTCAAAATAAACTGTATACCCCAATGCCTAAGAAAACTACGTTCAAACCTTTCAAAAACTAAATCGCACCACTTGAACAACCAAAAGAACCATTTACACAATTAAAGAAAACAATTTAACCATTGACTAAACTAGTATGAAAATTCATTAAACAATTTTAAGAACCAACCCATGTCCTAGACATAAAAACCCACTCAAATATTCTTTTGGGACTAAATCCACAGCAATGTCACACCAAAACACAATTCGCAGTTCGTGCATAAATAAATACACTGGTTTCAAAGTTCATAAAAACCCTAGTAGAAGACACACTATGGTTTTTCATAAGATAATTCACTTCATATCACACAACATGCTACAAGGATAAATCATGCATATTAAAATTTCTTGAAAACTAAGTTTACACCATATAAATTAACTAAAGAACATGTTAAATTAATTAGATAATAAAAATAATTTATCAATAATGTTTATTTGAAAAACTACCTACACATATTGAGATAATTATCTCAAAATATATCTTTAATAATTTTTCACTAATAAAAACACCACAGGTGTCATAGATTGTGCGGGGGGGAAAGTTCAGAAAATACCTACCTTGAAGTTGAGCAAGGATACAACGACACATATATAGAAAGACAAACATCACCCAACGGACCATATACACTCCATAGACAATGATCTGAACGTGAAAAACACAAATCATGGTATTGTGATTCATCCTAAACAAATAAAAACACCATGGATGAAATCATGAAAAAAATAAATGAATGAATGAATAAATAAATAAATATATCAGAGTAGGGGGTTTGGAGTTCACAAGGGGAAGGTGGTTGGAGTAGGGTGGTGTGGGTTCATCAGTGCGAGTTATAAGTGAGAGTAGAAGGGGTCCAGGTGCTTCGTTGTCCATAGAAATGGAGAGCAAGGGGCGGATTCGGTTTTCCAGCGCACTACATGTCAACGGCTAGGGCTAGTCGGTTGGAGTGGGAAAGGGAAACATCGGGTGCATGGGAGGTCGGAGTAGGAGAGTGGGTCTGAGCGTGGGTTCACCGGTGAGGGAAGGCTAGAGCTTGAGAATTCCAATTGTGGCAAGGCTTCTATTGGACAAGGGCGGAGGCTGAGCGAAGGCCAAGTAAGCTGAGGGGGGCGAGGCCGAGGGCCTAGGCGAGGGTGGACGAGGAACAACACCTGGAGCGTTGTTGCCGGTCAAAGGCACGGATGGTCGGAACAGGATGAGGGTCGGCTCTATGAGAGGCACTTGAGGTTCTGGAGGGCAGACGGCGAGCTTAAGGCTGGGGCGCAGGTAAGATCCTTGAGGTGAGCATTTGTTGGGCGTGGGGAGCGGGGCGACTGCAGGAGGGGTGAGTGCGGAAGGCAAGAAAGTGCTAGGATGAGGCGAGGGTGGAGGTATGGGGGGTGAGGGCAATGGAAGTTTGCGCAGCTAGGAGGAGAGCCTCACGGGTATGGGGAGAAGACTATGGGCGAGAGGCGGTGCGTGATGGATAGGGAAAGGAGGGTGAATAGGTAGATTAGGGATTTAACTTTTTTTCATTCAACAATAATAGAAATAATAATATTATTATTATTATTACAAATAATAAAATTGGTATTAAAAATAATAATAAAAATAATAATAATGTAAAGAATAATAATGATAATAATAAAAATACAAATAATAAAAAAAATAAAAACAATAATATTATTGTTATTGTCAAACATTATTTTTAAATCTTAACCCATTAATTTATCTTATTCCGAAAACCGGGTAACTACACACTTGTCGCACGACTTAATAAACCATGTGCATCTTCTCCGCCTCAACCCAGACCACTTGGGCACCCGCACAATACCTAGCACAACTATGCAGCTACCACCAATCGCGCGGTGACCTCGCACGGGTCCGAAACATGATAAAAATATTAAACGATGAAAATTTTAAGTCGGGACACAACCCAGACCTTGGCGTGAGAACCCGGAGCCAAGAATTATCAAAATAAAAATTAATTTTAAAGGAAATATGTGACACCAGCACAAGTATATTTCATTAACTATGAAAATAATTCTAAAAGCTTTATGGTTCTAAAAAATCATCATTATTGATTAAGAAATTTGTTTTAACCAAGATTTGTTTCTTCATAATATACTATATTTTTCTTGTATAAAAATATTCATAAAATATATGGACTTATAACACCTCCAAATTCAATTATAAGATTACATTTATTGAAGTCAATGTGTTTGAGATATTTCTTCCCAATTAAAACCAACTTAAGAAAAACTATGATATGATAAGACAATAAGAATCCTTGATGTTGAATTACCATGAATGAATAATTGTAGACTATTTATGAATTATATTTATAGAGAAACTTTTATTATAGTTATAATATGGATGAAATTGAATTAATTTAAATAATATGTATAAAAATAGAAATTCTTATCTAGAAATGGGTTTGATTAAAAAAATACATTTATATGATACACAATTATATTTAATGAATCATATTATTAATGATAATTTTGTATTAATAACTGTATAACACAAATTTTCTTGGTAATTTATATGAAATAACAATAATAATAATAAGTATTTGAAAAAAATTGTTTTTAAAATATTTTTTTATAACATTTTATATTTTTAATAAGGAAATAAATTTTCTAAAATTTAATTTTATACTATAAAAAAATAACTTAATTTTTGAAATCATCATATTTAAATAGACATAGTATTATATTTTTATATTTTTCAAAAAATGAATTTTTAGTCCAAAATTATAATTTTCAGTAATTTCGTAAATATTGTCAATTTATCATTATTTGCGATTGAACAATATGATTGAAAAATGTTTAGGATAATAAATATGAGTCCATAAAGAATTAAATTTAAAACATTTAGTGAGCTTATAAATCATATGCCTAAAATTTTCAGAACTTAGTAAAATGTTACATTAATAAAAAATTAATTTTCATTATTTTATTTGAATCAATTATTTTCAATGGAGATTTAGTTTTGGATTTCCATGTTTGCTTGAAATCCATTATTTTGTTTATAATAATTTAATTTATGTCATTAAAATTAGTATAAGAAATAAATTTATCATATATATATACATATATTTAAATAATAAAAATATATTTCTTTAAAAATAGTTGACACGAATGAGTGTATTTGTTTTAAAATTAGAATTTCATAACTTTAATAAATATTTTTCTATAAAATAATTTTCCAATTTTAAATTTTTTTACCATATTACGTAAAAACATCAATATTAAACATTCTCTTTGAAATTATTTACTAATGTTAAAAATTAATTTTAAAGTTAAAAGAAAATTAGGGTAAAGAATAAAAGATAAAACAAAAATCCATAAAACACTACATTTTAATTAAAATAGAGTTTTTGATGTGCTTTTAGACACAAATTCATTATATTCTCTTATTTATTAATTTTTTTTGTCTTCTCTCTAGTTTAGTAACATTCCATTAATTAAAATGTTAGAGTTAAACCCAAAAGTTTCGTAATCCTCACTAATAAAATGGTACCATCTCCAGCACTTAAATACAAAACTCTCATTGAAATGTCACCATGAAACTTTACCAAGTTTCTCTTCTAATAAACCTATCCCACTCTTTAATTCTTGTAGCCACGATTATTATAATGCCCTTGGATTTTCATACATAAATATCACATCATTTTTTATGAATATTCAATATATTTCTTAAATACACACTCAATAACTATAATTGTTTAATGTATTTGAAGAAAATGTATGTAATATTATTATTTAATGAAATGTATACAATATTTTCAATAATAAACATCCCATTTCTTACTCTTCATTTACAAACTCTTCTTTAAACCATTATTCATTACCTGGGAAAGGAAAAAAAAGAAAGGGTGTGTTCAGATACTCAGTAATGGTAATCATGAGAGATATCATTCTATGATCATAAGATATAATATGATAAGATAAATGGTATGATTTCATGAATAAAAAATTAAAAATTCATACCAAACTTATTATAGATCATAAACATGATTCATGGAATAAATAAATTTCCTTCCAAATGACATGATTCATAAGATTGTGAAATTACTATAATTCATTAACCATTTTCTTCTGACATAAACATGTGGAACTGACATAGGTATAAAAACCAATTCCTTTTTCATGGATAACCACCAACACTATCAAAAAAATTGGACCAGGCCCCATCACTTGTTTCTTATTGTGGATCAATCCCACCAACTTGTTTCCCAATATGGGTCAAAGTCGTCGAATTGTTTCCCATTATTATCTCAAGTGATATAAAGCTTTAACCAATTCATTTGAGGGAGATATATTTCACACCTATTATATAATTAATATAATACCTATTTGTTCCATAAAATCACAATACATTCATCATATCATAACCCATTAAAATAAAATGCTTTTGAAAAAAATTCATCATAGTATAACTCGTCGAGAAGAAAGAGTTTTCAAATTAATATTATCATCATAACTAGACACCATCCCAAGAAATAATAAACATGGTATTATTGTAAAATATATGAAATAAATATTATTTTACGTAAAATTATTTCATTTTATAAGGAATTTTATGTTAATGAAAAATTACATGGATCATTTATTAAATAAAAACATGTATATGTGAAGATTATATTTTAAAAATTAGAATTTCATAAAATATTATGGAAATCAATTTTTTGGAAAATGATGAAATAATATAAAAGGAACCGTCACTAAATTTAAGGTTCATGACCGTTGGAAATTTTATTCATGTCATACATGATAAAACAAAAAACCCATTTACATTTTTGATAAAATCCAAATTGGCCTTGTTTGGAAAAGAATCATGATTCATTTTAAAAAAAATTCAAAAATTAAAAAATGGTTATGAATTGTATATAATAAATCATTTGAATAATTATAAATAACTATTGATAACTATTTTAGAAAACATAGAAATGGAATAAAATGGGTTTTTGACCAATGGTAAATGTAAATATGATGTTCCTTATAAAAAAACTTTTGATATTTTTAATCCATTAAGAGATAAAATTAATTCACATCATGTATCATATTGAAATAACATGTGGATTAGAATATAAATGAGTTTATTAAGATGTATATAATAATATTTCGTTATTATAATCTTAATCATAAGCAATCTCAATAACCAATGAGATTGTAACATAAAGGTATTACCACATTGGTATCATTTTAATTGTAAGCCCCATTAAAGAATAAAATAAAAATAAATGTTAAATATAATGAAAATAAGGATATTAATGATATAAAATGTCAAATATGTAGTATATATAACTCATAAATCAATATAGGTTCATAACAGAACTTATGATTCAGAGAATCCAACTTGAGAAAAATCCCTTACATTAATTATATACTTCCTTCAAAAAATATACATCCACCTTTATTATAAATA
The DNA here is from genome assembly GCA_963277665.1 of Viscum album. Taxonomy (NCBI): domain Eukaryota; kingdom Viridiplantae; phylum Streptophyta; class Magnoliopsida; order Santalales; family Viscaceae; genus Viscum; species Viscum album. The sequence goes on along the minus strand of OY728120.1, from coordinate 686,211,583 downwards.
TAATTTAGTTATAAAAATATAAAATAAACATACTCATATGTATAATACCATATATCATTTACTAATTCCATTTATTACCCATTTATTAACAACCCCATATTAAAATCATGTTTCAAGTATTAACTATATAAATTTTTACATATCTTTAGGTGTGGAATTTTTTGGCCCTTTAACATTGATAATTTTTACATAATCTTTTTAATTTTAAAAATTATATAGATATAATATATAAAAATAGTATACTTATATAGTGTAATCCATTAATTATGGAGAGAGAAAATGAATCACAGTAATCATAGAGATAGCATACGATATGTTTAAATGAGTGTTGTTTCCATTTTCAGAATAGAGAAAAAAAATAATGTCAAATAATATATTACTATTATTAAGTAATTTATATGTCATATATATCAAATATTTGCATTATAATATCCCTATTACCTTCAATTTAATGTTTATGTGAAGAACAAATCACATAACATCATAAAGAGGTAGTATGTTGTACACAAAAGCGATGTTATCGTATACCCACAAATTGGAATGTACGATTTAATATCTGATATAATAATTAAATATGTCAAATTATGCCATAAATATAATATTTTATTGTTTAATCCATCATTTCACACATCTATGTGTGTTTTTTATGTAAAAAAATAACATAAGTTCACGATGTGGTAGTCTTCCATAAACCTGCTCAAAGATTTCATTTACCACCTGATGAAAGATGATCTTGTTATATGTAATAATATTAAAATAATAAGGTCTCAGTATACAAGAGATAATTGTGTTATTATTTCATTAGGTATTAAGATCACTTTATAGAGGTTGGATAAAATGAAAACCCAATTTTAGGAATTTTACATCTTCATCCGAAAACCACTTTAGATTTATACCGATAAACATTTGATGATGGGTTCATAACCATACTAAAGACTCTATTACTATGATTTTAATTTATGGAATAGTTTTTTTCAAGTCATGGATGAAGAAAATGGTTTTTTTAGGAGATTATAGGTGGTGGCCTTTTCAAGGTGCATGAAAAGACATGCTGGAAATTTTTAAAATAGAAAATTGTATCCACATTTTTCACATGTAATAAGGCTTCAAAAAGAATTATTATCAAATTTTTGAGTGGATGGTTTCAAAATAAGGCTTGAAAATCATAGTTCTATAAGTTTATATTTCATTTTACTACTTAACTTATTAGTTGAACTCAGCACCCCCAACGCAGTAAACCATTTTTAACCGTAACAACGATAGTTAATTTATTCTATTCTTAATATTCATTTTGACCAAAAAATTATGTTGACCTTATTATATAATATAAATTATTCAAATTATAAATATAATTTTTTTTAAATTACATTAACTGATGTCATAAATGTTAAATTAATATTAAATCGACAGATATGATGAAAATTGGTTTTTAAAAGAAAAAACATTGTAAGAATAGAATGTTTTAATATAAAGAAACATTAAATTCACTCTAATAACCAAAATTGGATTAATAGACGTATATTTTAACTAGTTTCAATTTTATAATCATATAAAAATTAAATTGAACTTTTAAATACTATAAACAGAAAATATGTTATAAAAAATAATCAATATTTTTAACTATTCACAAAAACATTAATTTTTTCGAAAATTCAATGAAGATAAAAGTATAAAACTTTCGATATATAGATTTAATAACTGATTTTTTTTCTGATATAAATTTTCTAAAATTTTCAAAAATGGATTTTAATTTTTATTTAAATGGTTTTCAAATGATTTAGTTGAGAAAAATTTATTTTCAAAGTTGATAAAAACTTTAATAAAATTTAATTACTTATATATAAATTTATTTTATTTTCCTAAAACCTTTGTAAAAAATTTTATATATGTATTAATTCCTATTTACACTTCTAAATTTAGTGGATCATTTATAATGGTCAATATTAAATAATAATATAAATAAAATATTATGATTTGTAAAAACTCATTATTGTATGTGATAAAAGATATTGAAGAAATTAAATTTATTTGAAAAAATATATTTCATAAAAAAATAAAAGTGTTATATTTTTTCCAAAATGAAATGAGATCCCCCCTAAAATTTCCTTCGTTTTTGTACAAAAAAACAAAGGATACTTCTACCTTATTACATCCTTAGCTTCCCACAAATATTCCACCCGTAGGTGGTTTTCCCCAACAAAATTGAACAAGTGAGTTGTCTTGTTTCATTACACAATCTTAGTATGATCATGAAACATCATAGTTATTTCTTCATAAAAATGATCACACTCCAATGGTAGAAATTTGAGTTTATTATATTTTAAATATTATGTATGTACTTACTCAGTAGAGACACATGGAGCACATCATGCATTTTAGACTGGTTTGATGGAAGCAATAATCAATAAGCTACCATCCTGATATGATCAATAATTTCAAATGTAAAAATATACATAGATCTTACTTTTCACTTGTTTCCTTTTATCATTTATTTTTTCCATATAGATATATTTAAAAACACCATGTCACCAACATAAAACTTTATATCACATTGGTTATTATTAGAATAAATTTTTTACTAACTCTGTACTTCCCTTATCGGTTCATAAATGGATCTAACATTATCTAAAATTTCATCATCCAAATTTGGTCTAAATATCCTTCATTATTTAAATTCATCTAAGAATGCAGGGTTCTAAACTTATTTCGATAGGGGTCTTTATATGGATCCATATGAATGCAGTAGTAAATGATATTGTTGAATGAAAACAAAAGTGGAGGAAGGTGTCAATCCCCAAAACCATTTAAATATAGAGAACAAGATCATAACATATTCATTATAGTTTAAATTTTTTGCTCATATAGAAAATCTATATAAAGATGATATGCAGTGATGAAACTCAACTCTATATCAAGTTATTTCTAAATACATCACCAAAACATAAAGGTAAATATAATATCCCGATAAGATAAAATATAATGTAATACTACATAAATCCTTAACACATACATAATTTATATTTTTGGAAAGATAATATATATAAAAAATATTCTCTAATATTGATTAACAGTGAATAATTTATAATGTGATCAACTACAACCCATATAGCATAATACTCCTTTTCTATTTTGGGGAGTCTAACAATAAAATCTAGGTTAATGTTTTCCCATTTATACTATGGTATGGGTAATAGTTGTAACATCCCTTTATAAAATTATCTCCTATATTTACCATGATAACATATCAGGCATCAAGGTTAAAATCAGGAACATTTCTCACCTTGTTTTACTACCACACATATCCCTTCTACAACTCGTTAATCTTCACTATGATAGATGGTTGAAATTTCATCCGAAAAAGATAACATTTTTCACCTTACTTCATGATTTCCAAAACTATTCTTAACAATACTAAAATATAATTTCTTTTTTTATCCTCACCATGAATGAGCTAGCATGATCCTTCCAACTTAAAAAATTCACCATATTTTATTTCATAGGGTGGTAATGTATTGAGTTGTCATAATATTCAATTAGTTGTAACCAAGTTATTTAGTTCATGTTAAATTGATTCATTGTGAATATTTAAATTAAATATTTATGATTAGTATATATATATATATATATCACTTTCACCTATAATGATAATGAATCCATATCATTAATTAAATAATTACCACAATTAACTCTAAATAAGGATTTTGGTAATTTTTCTAATGAACCTTAAATTTTCATGTTAATGATGTTATATCGATTTCATAATTCCGAATAAATCATCCCAATACCTTGAAATATTCATCACAATAGATTTTAAATCCTCCTCCACATTAGGGTAATGTATGAACTAGGTCACTGACTAACTTTCTCTTTAGTTCCATGAAATTTTCCGTGTATTCATCTATCTTGTAGAACTTGGATCCCTTTCGGGTAAAATTATTTAGATGATTAGATATCCTAGAGAAATTATACTAAAAAAATCAATAATATCTAGCCAAAATAATAAAACAATAGATATCAGTTACTCTGTTTTTTCTGGGCCAATGTTCAGTAGGATTCACCATTTATGGATCAACCGATAAACTTTCTTATGAGATTATATGATCAAAAAATGAAACATTTAGTATCCAAGATTAAAAATAAGTGATTTTACATAATTTTTATCCTTTTTTAACAACTTTAGTAAAATTATTAGGTGATAATCATGCTTTTCATCATACTTAGAATATATAATAACTTCATCTATAAATACTACCATAAAATAATCAAGGTAATCTCTAAATACCCTATTAAAAAAATACATGATGATAAATTGAGAATTAGTATAGAAGAAATAGAATCACTATATATTAATAGTGTCTATCACTTATAATTAATGTTATCATGGGTATATCCTCCTTCTATACCCTCAATTAATGATATTTGGAATGATTTTCAATCTTGGAAAGGTATTGAGATCTACGTAGTTGATTAAACAAGTCATCAATATGGGTTAGATGATAATTTTTCTTGGTCATGATTTTTCTCATCTCTTGATAATTAATTAAGAGTTTCATAATTCCATATCCCAACTTAACAAATAGAATAGGTGCACCAAACAGTGACAAAATACGGATTATAAATAATTTACCATGATTTTTTTGGAGTTTCTTCTTCAATTCATGGAACACATTTTATTTCATTTCATATAGACTCATTGGAATGGTTGAAATTTCATGTTTATTATTTATTGAAAAATAAACATCATGATTTTTTTGAATAATATTCCATGTTTCTAGAATTACATAAAATAATCATGGAAATTGGAATGAATTCAATGTAGATTTTCTTACTAACCGTATGGGAAAAATATCCCTCGTTGATAGGAATTAAGAGCCACAAGGTTGATGTAATTACCAATAAAAAAAATTATTCATCCTTACACTGTAAAATGATCATGGGTTCATTTGGAATATGAAGTGTGGATTTTTATCTTCTAAAATTTATTTGGGTTCCATATAAAGATTGAAAATCCATTCCCATATAACAAAAAAATAAAATAATAGAAGATTCACAAGATTTCCAGAAATCATGTTTCTAAAAATAAATCATAGAGGAACTATAGACTTATATTGTGACCATCCAACCATTATGAGTGTTTACCAATAACTCAACATCTAATTTCTTTGGTGTTAATTCAATAAAAATGGAAAATTATATAGGTATAATAGAGTCATAGAGCCAAAATAAAATAAGTCATTATTCATTCTACAGTAGATAATATGTGTAACTTCTAGCACATCAATATCATAACCCAAATTAGTAGTCAAGAATACAACAGGTTTTTACTTATCTTTGGTCTTAAGAGAATATTTATATTTTTTATCAAAAACTATAGAATTCATACACTGGTTGGAATAATACTTATACTCCTTGGATTTGAATCATTAGGGACTAATTAGAGAATTAGTTAGAATACTCTTATCCTTGATATCATTAGGTGATAACCTCATTTCATTTCATCTTTCCTGGTATTTAAGACACATCATTCTATATTGGAATAAACTCCATATTACATTAAAACAATTATCTCTATGTTTCTTCCTATTTTTTTTCATATAGATTGATGGAATTTTCTTCCACCATGGGATTTATTCATGTTCTTATGAAATTTGGTCATCATTTTCTTATCGAAACCATAGTAATAGTTGGAATATCTAATTTGCATTTTTACCTTAAGTGAACATCATAAAATTTCTTCATAGCTATTAATTTTTTTCATGGATAATTCCTTTCATATACATGGTTTTAGGAAACAAAAGAAGAGATCAATTTTGATTTCAGGGCTAATAATTAAACCATATGCATACCTTGAAATCCATTTAAAATTATCCTTATAGGAACTAATTGATTCGTCAACATTTTTATTAACATCAAGAAATTACTTATGCCTCTTAATAATTATAATATTAAGGATATAAGTATTGATAAATTTACCCTTAAATTCATCCCATTATGTAGAGTCAATTTCTTCCACTATCATCAAATTCTAAATAAGGTTTCGCCATTGATATAATTAACCTTTTAAGTGATAAGACTCTTGGAAAACCATTCCTTTTCAAATCACTGGAAAATAGGAAATATCTTCTCATTAGTTTTGATCCATATCTCAACCACTATTGGATTATAAGACCCAAAAAATGGTGGATTATGTCTCCTTAATGATTCAACATAAATTTTTTCCCCTCTATAGATAATTTGGATGCTTATAAGGATTCGTGACTTCAGAATGTCGTGTGATCATAGAAATAATCTTATGAATCCCAACTCCCATAGAATTTTTTTTATTAGGTGTAAAATCATTTTATACATCACATTAAACATTAGAATAGTTCATTTGGGTTCTTACAATGCACTAAAACAAAAAATCCATTTTTGGGAAACACTAATCCTAGTGGGAATACACATAGTCATAAAGAATCGTTAATAGGTTTTTCAAATGATGGTCCATAATTTTAAATCCTTGAAACATTGTATTTATCTTCCAAAAACCATGATCATCATATATTAAAATTTTTCTTTAATGATCTGTAAAGAAAACATCAATTAACCAAAAGCATTTCCCTAGGTACTATAAAACCAAGTGCATAGTAACACTTTTTATCATGTATTATGTATCAATTGATTATATCCCAAAGAATATTTTTTAGAATATTACCCCTAGGTAAATTTATACCAGAACCCCAAACACTTGTATTATCTATATAGGGGTGCATTTCCAAGTGAAAACCATAATCTATTCCATAAAACAATTTTTGATTTTAACATATACATTTGATAAACATAATTGTTATTAGTAATTTTTTATCATCATGGTTTAAAAAGGGAAATTATACCCAACCCTTACAACAACTATAATTCCCTAGGTATCACTTATATATATATATATATATATATCAGATCATTTTATATAAATATTCTGTAGATTTCAAAAATATCCACCCAAGTACAGTAATGGTATAGTGTATTTGAAGAATATATATTAAATAATCATATTTAGAGAAATATATTAAACATCTCCCATAATGATGATTAACTTTTGTATTCCTCGTAATCATACCCTATTGGAATCATAAAATTTTATCTTGTGAAAAGGAAACATAAGAAATGATGATCTCAGATGCTCAGTAAGGGTAAACATGGGAGATATATTTCAATGATACTAAATAATTACAATATAATTATAATGGAATGATATAATAAACATAACATAAAATTGTCATACCCAGCATATCATAGATCATAAACATGATTCAATCCATAATGAATTAATATTCCAGAAGAACTGATTCATAATAGTGTGAAATCATCATAATTCAAGAACCATAAGCTCATTTCATAAAGTTTTGGCACAAACATGGGTATTGAAACCATTTCATTTGTAATTTTTAACTGTAAACGTCATAATACATGGTGGATCATGCCTCATCACCTATTTCCCATTGTAGATCAAGCCCATCGACCTATTTCCCAATGTGGATCATGCTCGTCAACTTATTTCCCAATTTGGGTTAAGCCCGTCGACTTATTTCTAATTATTTTGTAATGAGATATAATTAATTACCCAATGAATTGAAGGGAGATATGGCTCCCACCTATGAATTAATGAATAACATAAATATTTTTTCTAGAATATCATAAAACATTCATCATAATATATCCCTTGAAAATAAAACAGGTCCATAAACATTTCATCATAGTTTGACCCATGAAAAATAAATTGGTTTCTAAAAAAAATTTCATCAAAAACATAAGCCTTACAATGAAACAATAATGATGGTGTCATTCTATCATACCCAATTAAATATTATGTATCATAAAAGGATGAAATATATGATTGAAAAATATTTTGAATGAATGATCACAAGGAACGTTTGTGGGGAAAATAATTATTCATTGAAAATATCCTCCTTAAAATTTAGAATTATTGAAATATAGTGGAAATAAATTTCATTAATAATAAAAATATATATATAAATTAATCGTCAAATATCATATTTTTTATAACATATATATATTTTTTTCATTTCATTCATGTTTAAATAAATTTTCCATTCATATTTTCAAAAAAATCAAAACGAGCGTTATTTCCAAAATTAAATGAACATTTTCTTAAAAATGTTTAAAAAATTTATTCATTTGTACAAATTTATTTTATAATTGTTTTTGAAAATTATAAAAATATATTGAAAAAAATTAAAAAAATCACCGATATAGAATATAAAGGGTTTTTGACCAGAGCAAGAAATAAAGATGATTTTTCTTAAAAACATTATTTTGGTATCTTCAATAAATTAAGATAGAAAAATGGAAGGAAAATATATCTTTCATAAATCACTAGAGAATAAAAAAATTACATGTGTTTCTAGAGTGGTAGATAAAAATAAATCATCATCATAAACTTAATCCTAAACAATCCTGATAAATAGTGAGATTGTAACATAAAACATTTAACACTTTGGCATATTTTTAATCTTATTAACCATTAAAAAATAATATAGAAATAAAGATTAAATCTTAAAAAATTAGGAGATGTTTATATAATATTTTAAATGGAAATTATATACACCTCATAAATTAAACTAGGTTTATAACATAAAATATGTCCCAAAAAACTAAATTTGAGAAAAAAATATCTTATATTAAGTATCGAAATAATTCATACTTATTCAAAGCTAACATACATTAAAAATAATTTTATTATGAATCAATTAAAAAATGGTACTCATATTTATAAGAAAATATATTGTTTACTTATAACATTTTATTACTCATTTAATAACAATTTATTGTTACAATCTCATTTTAGCTAATAACTACATCATTCTCGCGTATGTTGTCTTTTTAAATTTTGGCCATTTTACATTGATCAAGGTTAAATAATATATATAATTTTATCCAAGATATTAATGTCATATATATATATATATATATTTAATTATATATTTAGTTTTAGTAATCTATTAAATTTTGTTATAGAAAATGAATCACATCCTTCATAGAGATGGAAAGTTGTATGTATGCATGAACATTGTTCCCATTTTCTCAATGTTTGAAAAGAAAGATAATAAAATATTATATTACCATAAAAAATAATTTCTTTGTAATATAAAGGTCATTTTATCATTAATCATAACCTTATAACCCTTAATTTAATGTAAATTTTAAGAATGAATCATATCACTTCATGAGGTGGTAGTCTGGCATACACACTAGCGATGTTGTCATATTCCCATGGAAGGTATAGAAATATTGTGTTTGTAATATTATAACTAAATAATTATAATTATTAAAAAAATAATATATAAATATTTTAAATCCATCAATATATATAGTCTTTGATGGTGATAATGGAAAACAAACTACATCAGTTTGCAAGACGATAGTCTGCCATACACATAATCAACTGTTTTGATTCTGAATTAATATAATAGAATATAGATGTAAGTCATGATATTATCATTATAAAATATATTTATATGAGAGATATTAATTTTATAATATCATCATTTTTTAATAGTATTTTATAGTGGTGGAAGAAGAAAAAATGTTAAACACCATGTTTAAGAATATATCTACCTCTTCTAATAAGTTTTTTAGTGTTATACATGAATACTTATTAAAATGGGTTAATAATAAAACTATGGAATCTCATATGATGGTAAAAATTAAGAAAAATATTACATATGGCCTTAACTAAACCAAATGGTTTTTAATATGTGATGAGGAGAGAAGAGTAGTTGGCCTTTTATAAGTGGGGGAGAGCACACACATGAACATTTTTTAATAGAAAAAAGTGTACATATGGTTTTTACATTACATAATACTTCAAAAAGGATAATTAAACAAACATATAGGTGATAAGGTTGAAATATATCCTGATAATGGGATTCAGATAAGTGTATAGGTCATTCTATCGTCTAACTTTTTAGTTTATCCCCTTGTAAAGTCATTTTAATGTTAACTATGGTAATTAGTTTTTACTAGTTTTACTATTATTTTTTAAATAAAATATTATAGTCATTATTATTAAATATAAATTGTTTTTATACCAAATGTGGAATCCATTTTTCCTAATTAAATTCATATGACTATAAAATTTTAATTTAATATTAAACCCACAGATGGGATGAAAAAGCGTTTTTCCAAACGAAAATTTTCAAAAGTATATAAATTTTTATATCAAAATTCCATATAAAATTGATTATAATTAAATAAATTTAATTAATAAAAATATAATGGTACTAATTTTATATTTAAAACAATCATTAAATAAAATGGGGATTTTGAGAACGTTAAATGAAAATAGTGTTTTTAATGAAAATAATTATTTTTTACTAATCATCAAAAAGTAATCATTTCATTATATTTAGAAACTTTCACTGTGTTTTTTGACATATAGATTTCAAAAATTAATTATATTTATTTAAATAAATATTTAAAAGTGTAAAAATTATTTTTATTAAATTTTCACAATAAATCAATGTAAAATATTTTTTTGAGTAAAAGGTATTTTCAAAGAACATAAAGACATTAAAATAATAAGTAACTATTTGAATAAATTTTTATTTATCTAAAAACACTATATATACTTTTAAAAATGTGGTTTTTCTTATTCACACCACAAAATGTAACAACTTGGTTATAATGGTCATCATTAAATAAAAATATCAATAGTATATTGTGGTTTGTTTGAACTCAGTGTTGAAAGTAACATATAATATTGAAGAAATAAAAATTATTTTGTTTTTTAAAAATAGTCATGGTATTACAATTCATTTTCATTGTGCCTTTATTCCCATGTATACTACCATGGAAAATTCAATTGTCCAATGTGAGTATTATCAAAAACAGAGTTTATCTTATTAACTATGTTCGTTAAAATTTATTATAAACACCATAATATAATGAGTTAAGTATCATTAATATATTTAATTGTAAAAATATTTTGGGTGTTACAATTTTTTGTTTATATACCCTATCGATTTGGTAAAACAAGACCATCATTCATGCATTCTATAGAAAACCACCACTATAATGTAACGTGTTTTTTTTCTTTACCACCTTAAAAGTATGGATGAAAGGATGTAGTTAAAGTACAAAATATGATTTTTATGATATAATTAATTTTTTATATGAAAAACATGATATCCTATTAATGATATGGTGAAACATAATCATCTTCAATTTAATAATTTAAATTTTCTGTACTGAGAGAATAATATTTTATCAAATTTATATAATTATTTTTTATCCATTAAATTTTACCCTTTTAATTCATTCAAATTGTTTTATATCACTCTAATAAAAACAAAATTATATCATTATGCTCTGACTATAACGATATTATTATAATTCCACATTATAATCAATAATTGAATTATGGTATCTTCATATAGGAGACTATTTAACCACATAATTGAACAATTTATATCCAATATCTGGGGAAGATTAGTTATAGTTATTATATTATATAAATGTTTAAATAGTTTTTTTTCTATAGACATTATATCAAAAATTTATTAATAAATTAAGAAAATACACTTAGAACATTAAGAATCATTGAAGCATGGTTGTTATCAATTTCATATTCCAAGATAAAGAATATAACGCCGATTAATGGAGCTTTAAGAATCATAAATAATTATATGTCATTACTAATAGTATAATTAATGATCAGATAAATAAGAATATTGAAGGAAGTATTACCATAGAAACATCATTTATGAAACCACTAAAAACTGTCAAAATAATATAATAGAAACGTGAAAAATAAAAACAGTTCATTTAGTGATTAGATATTTATGAAGAGTTTGAATGAAAGTAGATATGAGTTTGGTTATAAATTAATTTATTAATATTGTTATTATTTTCATGTAGAAGGTTAATATATGTTTGTGGATGTCGGATAGAAAAGGTATGGGTTTCATCTAAAATTTTCCTTCTTTGAGAAACACATTCTATTATGAACATAATTTCATTTATATGGTTTCTAAAATAATTATTTGAGATATAATAACATAAATAATATTTTAAAAAGGTATCTGAAGTAAATTTACCAGTATTATATATCAATGGGTTTTGATTTTATTTTTATATTATGTAATTATTTTTTTTGTCTTAATTATAATTCTTAGAGAAATAATACTTTTTTTAACACTAATTTAATTGTATAGTATATTCACATCCCATGTATATATGTAAGACCCCATTACCTTTATTTGAAGTATGTTTTTATCTATTTTCTTAGTATAATTATTTCTTTGGGATAGTATTTTTACACCTGAATTGGGAGGATACATATAATGGTGATTTAAAATATTTATTTTATATTCATCAATAACCTATAGTTTTTGTTGTTCTCTAGGAAGTTACATGATTTTTAATGGGTTTTCGAAACATGTAATACTGGTTAAACACATCCTATGAGTTGAATTCACAATGTCATAATTTACACGACATGTAAGGGATACACATCATGTAATGTGAAAAACATATTTTCAATTAAAAAGGAGATGTTTTTTTGGTGTAACATAAAAAAAGAGATTTAGGATGTGTAAAAGGTTACATGTCATGTATTTATTTAAGTTACAGTTTCATGGTGTTGTGCGGGTGTTTGAGGCTTTTTTATCTTTTGTATCCTTCCCCTCTCATCTAGAGATCATAAAATAGGCATTTTTTGTTGACTCCATTCACTCTAAATTGATATGTTCGATGATTAATCATCCTAATTAGGCACATCATCTCTTTCGGTAAGAAATCCTCTCAATTTCCCACTCATCTGTTATAGGTATTGGTAATCATATTTTGTTTTCTATTAATAATTTTCAGTCTCAAGTTGTTCCATGACTTTTAAGGGAAGGTCATGTGGTTTCTAATCCAAATTTTCAAAGGCGTTTAGGTTTTCTATTCTCTTTAGATAGTAGGATTAGTTAAATTATTATGTTTTCTCTAATTTATTATTTTTCATATTAATTTTCTTGTATTTTATGTAGAATTTCATGTTCTGAATAAAAAAGGGAATGGGTTCGAGTTTAAAATGGTGTTTCTTTGAAACAAAATTTCCTTGATTTGAAATAAAAGATGGATTTTCAAAAAATTATGCATATTTTATTATCTTGAAAAGGGTTTTATAAAAAAATTTAAAATGTTTTCAAAAATAGAAATTGAAAAAAAATCATAATGAGAGCCTTGGGTATATAGAGATAGAGACACAGGTATCTTTGTGTGTGTGACACAACTAGGAGGTAACCTCAAGTATTTTGATGGTATATGGTAGGCTTTGATGTTAGTTGGGTCTAAAATTATAACAAGTTAGGCTTAGGAGTGTCTAGTATGTATTTTACCATAGGCTAGAGATTGAATGGTAGGTTATTTGTTGTTTTTGGTTGTTCATTAAATGATAGATTATTTCATGGATGTCATCTTGCATGTTTATTTCTTTTTGTTATTTTACCTACATTGTTTCTAGATTTGGAAACATTATATGAAATTTTATAAAATTCATGGATAGTTTGAAATTGTGTATTTTTGTTATTAAAACTTGTATAGATTCTTAAGTGGTATTATAGTTTTCGTTATTTATCACAATTTACATATTCATGTGGTTTCCTGTAGACCAATTTTTTCATTATATAGTTAAATTTAATAGAACTCAATTGAAGGAAGGATTCTCTCTACATTTTTTTGGGTTTAAAGGTGATAGTTAGTCACATGGAGGCTAATTTTTTATATTTTTTATTACTTTAGGACTTTTTACTATTTACCTCACTTCTATCTACATTGTTTCATATTTTCACTATATTAGTATTTCATGTTATACTTATATATGAGACTTGATTCATTGTATTTTTCCCCACCCTGTAATGGGTTGACATGGGTGGATGGTTTGGTCAACTCTCATTGGTCTATTACAATTTTATATTATAGGAGTTACTCATCCCAAATTTTGTAAGTAATTCCTTAGTGGTATTTGTGTCTTGTATAGAAAGATATAGGATCATTAAAATTTGGACAGTAAGTGATGAACAGGTGATTATCTATCTCACTAAAAGTTACTGAATCCTATATTCCATGGGTGGTCAAAAAAATATTTACTACGTACAAGATATAGTATGTAAGTTTATTTGAATAAATTTTTGGTTTGATGTTTAAAATTAACATATATAAGAAAATTTGGGACTTATTGGGTGTGTACATTCATTTAAATACACTAAGTGCGGTGTTTATTTAGATGTACATGTTCTATTAAAAAGTTGTTTCCATTTTTTTATAGGATTCATAACATCTTTAAAATCATATCATTTTAAGGCATTGTTTTTATTATTATTTTTTGTTAGATGGTTTTTGAATTTTATTGTGGAATATTGGTTATTTTCTTTTGGTTAATAGACAATTCCACCTAAAATAGTTCTCCAAATATATGAGGGATGTCATGAGGCATGTTCTACAGGAGGATCCTCCAGTGGAACCTTCTTTGGTTGAAGAAGTTATCCATACCATTCTGACATTGTAGTCAATTAGTTATGTAAACCCATGACATTAAGTGGATCCTATCTTAAAATTTACCATCCTACAATGACATTTCTTCTGGTGTGTCGAAGGATCAAAAGAGTTAGAGGAGTTTCTTGAATAAATATAGATGATCTTTTACTTTTCAATGACTCTGGAGGATTCTCTAGTGGGTTTTTTCATGAATATTCTTGAATGACTAGGAATAATATGGTTGGTGTCGATAGTTAAAGCTATGATACTTGAAGGTTTTACCTAGGATTCATTCAATAAGATCATTAATGAGCATTTGTATCCTAATAAATTATGTGCGACAATGATCTATGTGTTTTTTATGTTGGTGCAATAGGAGTGTATTGTTCTAGAGTACTCCACCCACTTGACTAATTCGGTTCATCTAGTACTATAGCTTGTTATTATTGATTACTAAAATATGTGGAGGTTCCATATTCATCTTATGGATGATATTTAGTCAATTTTTTTTCATTTTTTCCATATGAAATTTGTGGGGGTAGTAAAATAAAGCATATTTGGATGTTTCATTCAAAACTAGAAGTATAGGTTTGGACATATCATTAGTTGGTGTAGTGGTTAACAGGGGTACTTCATATAGTTGTAAAAGGAATCGCAAGATTGGTGAGTTTTTTAAAGGCCAATTTTTGGGGATTCTTTAGGGAAGAAACTGGTAATATTATACAAATGTGGTATGCATGGTCATACTAGGAATTAGTGTATGGAGGCTCCTAGAAATTGTTAACTTTTTTTCCAATCTATCCATTTGATGTGTTTATGACATAATATATCCCAATGTAGTAAAACAAGATCAAAATTCACCAAGGGATTACATGTTCTCGTGGATGAATTCAAGAGTGATTGGTCTCATTCTAAGTACAAGGGGGATGTCCATCCAAAATTGTTCATATCGATTTATGAGGTAGAGTGCATGCCAGAGGAATATGAACCATGGGGATCAGCATTTAGAGTTATGGTGTATATTTATTCTTCTATAGTGAGTGATTATTTTAATACAGGTTTTACTCATTATTTTATTTTATCGATGTGTGTTTACATGTTTGGTTTTCATACTAATCTTATGCCATTATTGTTAGATTTCCCAATGTCTACTATAAATGGGTACGAACAAGGTTTCAAATGCCCCAGGTTTCAGGTGGTGATAAGAGACATTGATGTGGTTTGGGACTTCCTATTTCTTGATCTTGATATCTTGTACTTGATTATCAATATGGACTGGTTGATTTTCATAAAGACATCGATATAATATTATCTTCGTTGGGTACTACTCTTATCTATCGATGGGGTCACTCATTCTTCCATAGTGAGTGGGACTCTAGATTTGGAAGGGTAGGTCTAACTATTCATTATGCCATTTTAATATCATTGTAGTTTTAGAAATGTTTCTTAATGCATATGAACTGTGATTAGGAGTTAAACTACCTTCTATTGTGTGTGTGTGTGTGCCCAGAGGTGTTTCCGGATTATTTTTATGATTTTCCACAATATAGAGAGGTTGAGTTTAATATTTACATGTTACCTATAATTTTTCCCATTTTAATGCGATTATATCAAAGAGAACCTATAGAGTTGGTGGAACTTAAGGTCCAACTAGGGGAACTGGAGGTGAAAGGATATATTCATCATAGCATGTATCCATTGGCTTCACCTATTCACTTTTATATGAAGGTATATGGGAGCCTCATAATTTTTTCGATATTGGATTTTGAGTTTTTTTGTTAATCCATTCAGTCTCACAATCTATCATGTGTTATTTATGGCAATGATGAACCATATCCATAATCTATTTTTGTAATCTATTGTTTTTTTTCATTTGATTTCATAGTGTACTACCAAATAGATTAGGAGCATAGATACCATTTGGATATCATTATTCATACATTTAAGAAATATCATATGTATGGTAAGCATTCAAAGTGTATGTTTTGGATCTGATAAGTGATGTTTCTGGGGAATTTGATATTTGAGAGGGGCATCTTGGTGGATTCTAAAAAGGTGAATTAATTTATGTCTTGGTAGTAGCCCAAAACCTTTTTTAAGATCCATTTATTATTGGAGTTTGTAGCATATTATAGATGATCTGTTCAGGACTTCTCCATACCGACATTTTTTATGACAGATTTATCCCATAAGGGTCTAATGCTTGAATATAATGACAGGGTTTAGATATCTTTTAAGGATCCAAAAATGTGGTTAGATTTATTACCAATTCGATTCTTCTAAAATCGTGGTCAGTCTACAAGGTTTTTGAAGATACTTTTGGTACAAATTTGGGTTTTCTGTTATGTAGGGGAATAGGTTGTTGATTTCGCCTCATTCCAGTTACACACTAATGATCAGAACTACCCAACTCTTGAGATTTAGTTTCATGTTATTATAAATGATCTCAAAACACTATGTCATTATCTATTTTGATAATGGTATACAATATATTCAAATCACAATATCCTAAAATATATTTTTACTCAATGGGATCTGATCTTGTGACAGATATTCTTGGTCAAGTATCTTCAAACCATGATTTTGATATTTTACATATTTTCAGGAAAGGAAATGTGGTAGCCAATTAATTAGGAAAAAATAAATTGACACAAGCATTGAAGAAATCAAATTATTAGTAGTTTGTGATGAATTTTTTTCACTAGTATAATATTGGAAGTAATTTATATTGGTGGAAATGTCTTATTGTATTCCATAAAGATTGAAACGTATTTTTATGAGGGAGTTCAACATGAGGCATATTTTGATGAGTGAGTTCAACTTGAGAAGATTGTAGACACTGACCAACACTTTGGAGAAATCCAAAATAGTAGGGATACCTCGTGTGAGGTGTCTCCATTTTCTATTGGAGCATTGTGCTTCCATAATATGTTATTTAGTCTGTTTTCCATGAGGTATGTGTTTTTGGATACTGGAAACCAGTTATAAAGGTCTATGAACATTGAGGCTATAATGGTTTTCCATGATTTGAGACATCGGTATTGGTGGTTAGGGATGAGGTGGTCAAATGCATATTTCGTATCATAGTGTCTCACTTGTCAGAGAGATAGGGTGGAACACCAAAGACCTATAGGTTTGTTATATCATTTTCCAATTTTGGTATAGAATATGGATGATATTTACATGAATTTCATCTTTATATTAACAAAGTCTCTTAGTGTGAAGGATGAAATCTGGGATATTTATGAAAAAAAATCAATAAATCAATGAATTTAATTCTAATAAAAAAATTTCTATAGTTTAATAGATTAGGGACATGTATGTACGAGTGAATGAGAAGCTTCATGGGGTCCCTTTTTATTTTTTCTGATAGGGACTGAAGGTTCACATCTAGATTCTATAATGATTTGTAGAAAGAAATGTGTACCCAGTTGAAATTGGGCATAAATTTTCATCCGCATATAGATGGACAGATGGAGAGGTATGTCCAGGTTCATGAGAATATTCTCTATTTGTGTGTTCTTGGTTTTGGTGGATCTATAGACAATAATTTTTTTGGTTTATTTTTTCTATAGAAATAGTTTTTAAGATTTGATCAAGATGGTTCCCATTGAGGATTTGTATGGACGACCATGTCAATCTCCCTTGTGCTGGGAAGATTTGGGAGAGTAGTCTTTATTTGGGATGACTATTGTTTAGGAGATAATATAGATGGCTTAGTTTATCCAGATGCATTTGGTCATGATAAAAAGTCATCATAAATCATATGTTGATAGTTATTGTTGGTCACTGGATTTTGAGGATGATGATTAGGTCTTTCTTTGAGTTTCACCTTTCATATGAAATCATCATTTTGGTTTGTAATTTATGTTGTCATAGAGGTTTTTTGAGCCCTTTAGGATAGTTTATCAATCAGGGAGGGTGGCTTATAATTTGTGTTAAAAATATTGCATGACGTATATACACAAAATGATTCATGTTTCCAAGTTGAGGAGGTATATACTAGATCATTCCCTTGTGATTAGATGAGATGATTTTGATCTTAAGAACAATTACCACTTTGGCTCAGTAGCCAGTTCAGAATATAGATCTTTATGATAAGGTAATGTGTGGTAAAATGATCCTCCTATTCTGAGTAATGATGTCTTGTGGATGTGATCACAATGAGAGGTGGGAGTGAAATTCATTGATGAGGTAGTAATGGCCTTCTCATTGTGTAAATCCATGATATTGAGCTATTTCTAGGGATCTAAAGATTTAATGGGGGAATATATTTAATTCTCCATTACCATTCTATCATATATGTTATAATCTCTATATTAGGATTCCCTTCTTCATTTGTAAAGTATTTTAGAGGACACCTTTAATAGTGAAGTCAAAGATTTATATTATTTTCTACATGAATGTATAGTTTATTATGTTCTCTAGGAAGTTACACAATGTGTGATGCAGTTTCACAATGTGTAAAAATTCAACTCATCCCATGAGTTGAATTCACAGTGTGAGAATTTACACATTGTGTTTGGTTAATACATCGTGTAATGTGAAATTAGATTACTAATTAAAAAGATAATATTTTTTATAATAGCCTAAAATAAAAGTTTTACACAATGTGTAAAAGATTACACATCATGTAATTCATTGAGTTAATGTTTTTAGGGTGTTGTGTGGGTATGTGAGGATTCATTCTCTTTTCAATCATTCTTTTATTAGACAAAGATCCTAGCCTAAGAATTTTTGGATAACACCCTTCACTATGAATACCTCTATTCAGTGATTGGTTAGTTGGGTTAGTTTCTTCATATCTCTAAATAATCATTCCTCTTTATTTATCCCTCATATTTATTAGCATCACCATCTGTTGAAGGGATTGGTAGTCATATTGTGTTTTATAACAATCATTTTCAGTCTCTTATCATGCCTTGTTTTTTTGGGCATATCATGTGGTTCCCAATACCCATTATCAAAGGATGTTAGGTTTACTATCCTATTTAGAAAGTTGGATCCATTAAATTTTTCTAATTTATTTAATTGGTTATTTTTCATATTGATTTCATGAGATTTGATGTGGTATTGCATGTGTTGAAAATGAAAAGGGAATGGGTTTTCATTTGAAAATGGGGTCTTCATGGAAATGGAATCTCCTTGATTTGAAATGGAAAATTGATTTTCAAACCCTGAAGAAGATTGTCATGGTTTAAAAATTCTTTTTATAAATAAAATTTATCATTGTTTTAGATACTGATATAGACAAACATTTCACTACAGGAACCTTGGGTAAGTCGAGGTAGAGACCCATGTATCCTTAGTGTGTCTGACACCACTAGCAGATAACCTCTTTTATATTGATGGTCTATAGAAGGTGTAACATCCCAGGTAAATAATGAATATGAAATGTTCATATATATTAATATTTGTGAATAAAATATTAATATTACTTTAAAGGTGATGCTATGTTCGATGGCGTACACAATACACAACAACAAGTTTCTTTGAAATCTTACATTGCACACTAATAATATAATAATATTATTTTAAATGGTAGTTAACGCGTAGCTGTTATAATGGTGTGAATGAACAGAACTAACTATAAAATTATTATATATGTTTATCAAATATTTTTACATTTATCCAATAAATTTTAGAGTGTTAAAATGTGAATGAATCCAATTTTAAGCATAAATATTCTAATATTCTTTAAAAAATCGATTAACCGCCTTTTGAGGGTGAACCCTTTCTAAATCTACCTTTTTTCAATTTTATATTTTATATTTGACAAAATAAAATCCTTCTTTTGAATCAGGATGTCAAAATTTATTTTGTGTAAATTTTTGTTATTTTTTCGATAAAGTTCATTTTTAATGAATTGTGAAAAATGTTGTATTTTAATTCACAAGATCCTTTTAATCGATTTTATTTATATGGTTAGATTATCTTTTTAATTGGGTTTAAAGTTTAATTAAAATATATTTTTACCATTTAATACAATGGTGATTATTGGAATTAATTTCACTTTGAAATTGGACATTAACAATTGTCAATCTTTTGATAGATATTGTTTCTTAAAAACATGTTACTTGTTTTGACAACGGGAATTAATTATAAAATTAATTAATGAAACTTCTATGTTTTGAATTTGGTAAAATAGACATCATTTTTTAATTTGTAATATCAAATATATCTTAGGGTGAATTTTTGGTATTTTTCTGAAAAACATCAATTTTTGATGAATAGTGAAACCACTAAGTAGTTGTTGAAAACTAAATTTTTCGTTTAAATGAAATTTTACCACTTCTGTGAATTGAATTTCAAATATCTACATACATGGTTTTCATTAGTAAGTAAATTTTTTTTCAATGGGATGAAGATAATTTTTGGTGAATAGTAACTTTTGAGTTTTATTAACCGCGATTAAGGATAATTAAGGTAATTTAAGGTAAAAATAATATTATTAAAATATAAAAATACCTTCACATATGTCCTAACCTTATTGTATGAGTCATGTCCGACCAATAAAATACATGGGTCAATTTGGGGGCCCCATGGGACCACTTGGGTATGATAATGACATTAATAACTTTTTATTTAAAGTAAAAATAAAAATATCACAAACATGTATTGTTTTACTAAAAAACTTTTTACATGGGGTTATATATATTATCTTTTTGACTAAAAATATTCATTAGAAATATAATAATATTTCCTACATCATAGTAATTTTTTTATAATTTTTAAAAATCAAATAAATATTATTATTTTTGACACAATGATGATGCAGTGTTTACGTCATTAATGAATGATTTAAATAAATATGAAGATAAAGTTTAAAATAAAATCCAAAACTTGTCCAATTATTATTGGATGATTTTATTTCGAACATGGGACACCATATCTTCTACTAAAATGATTTTGGGACCTTTAGAAACCGAAAATAATTATATAATAAAATGATATCTTCAAGCCTTCCAAAAGAGTCCCTCATCTTCCTTATAAAAAGAACCCACTTCCTACCCCTTTCTAACACTTCTCAAGACCTTTGGCTCATAAAAAATCTACTCAAATAAGCTCCCAAGATCCTTCTTTTCATCCTAGTATTTTTAAATTACTCAGAAATCACTTCAAGAAACCCTTTTGGTTCAAACCAAAGGGAGTTACCCGATTTAAAGGTAATGTCTTCTCTTATGTTATTTCGTTTTATTTTGATTCTCCAACCCCTTAAACTCTTTTTATTCCTTTATTTTGTAACAAAACAAGTATATTCAATATACTAGTATGTTTGTAGGAGAATAATTCGAGCTACACTTACACACACATCCTTCTAATGGATGAATAACATATTGTTTCTGTGGACGACGAACTACTGCCTCACGAACTGATGATTGTTCAATTATCTCCTACCGCCTCTCATGGTGGCCATTAAGATGTAACTGTATTTATATATGATATATATTATTTTTATGTTTTCCTTATGATTCTATATTTTTCATTTATACCATACCTTTATGGTTACCATAATTGGTAAACGCGATAATTTCATTTTAGGAAGTGCAGACTACCGCCCCCTCAAAGTGATTTGAATCATTAATGTCATATGTGGGATGTATAAAGGATGTAGTTAATGATATTATATATTATATTATACTAGAATTATAATATAACTTTATATAATAATGTTTCCATTCCATTAAATTCGAAATAGAAATGAAAGTAGCGTTCATGTGTACGTACGGCTTACCGTCTCTATGAACGGTGCATTTCATTTCTTACCTTAAAATGTTATGTACTCATATAAATACATATATATACTGGATATATATGATATATATGATATCTAAATAATGAATGTCATTATGGAGATAATGGATATTTTACTACATGAACAACTTGTAAATATAAGAAGTTCACTTTTGACTCAAGTACCAAATATAGACAAAACGACCGTTATTAACTTAAATGATTACATAATGTTTATAACATGGTAATAAGTGATATAAAAGAAATAATAAACTTAAAAAATGTTCTTAAGAATGTATAAATTAACTTAACTTCATTCAAGAATAACAAGGAACATATGACCGAGTCAAGTCGGACATGTGGTAAGGGATTTCTTATTTCACTTTTAATTCCGTGAGATTTCCATTGTTCACCACTTATTTATTGAATGGGGTGTATTGTGTACTACCATTTGATATATATTATCATGATTATATTTATATTCATGTTATTCTGTGATTCATTTGGTTCATATTATATGTTGGTCATACGACTCGATTTATTACAACGAGGTAAGAGGTTTTTATCTCACTTTTTATTCCCGTGAGATTCATGATATATTTGTCACTATATCCTTTGAATGGTGTATGTAATTCCCATTATTCTACTCTTTGTTTAATATAATTTTATTTATTTTTATTTACATCAACATTTTATGGTCCTTCTTTCATGGGGTGTATGTTTCGTAAGTTACCAAATTGGAAAGGGAACCTTTCACCCTCCTCTTTTTTAAAAGGATTCTTTTTATTCACAACTTCATATGTTGGGATATATTCTTATATATCCTTATTGCTGTAAATTTTATGTCCAAGTGATGAGATTCCCTTTTATCTCTCATCAACTCATTTTATGAATTTTAAAATGACGTTGTTAGGCTGTCGAATTTATGTAAGGGAACTTCTTTACACAATTTCAATTCTTTGGGTTAAACCTCTACTTCTTGATTATGTCGTGCTATGAATATGTGTGAATGACCTATTATTGTTTTACACTTAATATCCACTTATATTGGGTGTATTTATATTTGTCACACATAATTATATCATTTATTTATCCTTAATCTAAGGATACCATCATTGTAAGGGACTTCGTCTCAATCTATTTTTGTTTAGGCATATTTTCATATTTACACAACTATCTTTTATACGGTGTATAAACCCCTTTGACTTTTACTTTTATTCAAAAGGAATCTTTTCTCTATGAAGAATTTTACTATATGAAAAAAGTATTTTTTTAACGTATGCGGTCACAATGACCTTTATGCTGCCTCGAGTATTATTTGATCTTTGGCTTCCTCAACAAGCCGTAATGTTTAAAAAGAAAATTAATACCATATAATCTCTTATGTGTTTTGGTATTGAAAATGGTTTTGATAAAGGATTATTTTTTGTCAATATATTTAAATGATATATTGTGACTGAAATATGGTAATGTTATCATTCCTTTATATTGGTTTTATGTGTTATGATTTCATAATGGTACTTGGACATTTGACGGGTGGTTACATGATAAACCAAATGATGGGTGATGCTGTGAAAACCAGGATGGGTGGTTACGTTATAAACACCAATGCATTGGGAATGGAAGTCGGCCTTATGGCTATTCCATTTAGTGACATGTGTGGAAGTCGTCCGTATGGTTATCCCATTTAAGTATGTTTATGTCCCAAGTTACCTTTATATGTTATGTGTTCTTTATATGGGTTTTATGGTGATATTTTGGTTACAAAAGGGTATGCTATGATCTTTTATTCATTGAAGAGTATTTAATACTTCATAAAGGTGAAAAGTATTACGTATGATGAAGTATTCATGAATTACTTATTGTTTTGAGAAACTAATAGTTTTATTTCTTTTTATATCCCTTACTGATCTTTTTTATGCTCATCCCAAGTTTTTGAAATGTTTTCCACAGGACGTAAAGATAAATAGGGTCAAGGATGGGATCAAGGAAAGACATGCTATCTAAAACATGGAACTAGACATCTTTCTTTTTAAGATTTTTTATTTTATGAAAAAAATAGAAACTGAGTAGAAGTGTCTACTTTGTAATCTTTTGAGATGTAATAGTTATGTCCTAATTCTCTTAAACTCTAAACCTAAAAATATCCACAATGTGAATTATTCATTTAATTCATGATTATAAAATGTTTAAAGGTCGGGTCCTTATAGGGTGTATCAAAGGTCGGTTTACATAACTTTAGAAGTTAGGGTTTTCTTTAAGCATAAGTGACATTTCCATAATGGTTTGGATTTCAGAAAGAGTCATAGTTTTTTTAGACAAATTGAATGAGTTTAAGATAACATGAATAATTATATCTTAGTATTATATGATGATTTTAATGATATACTCACACTGGCCTTTTTAGTTTTAGTAAATTGTTGGATCTAGCAGTCCCCAAAGTAACAGTGGTTGTGAAGAAAACTGTGACAGTTTTATGAGCAAGAAATTGAATGATATGGGAGCTGCAATGAGAACTCTTGTGGTTATTATCAACCATATATCTGGAGTCATGATTGACCACCTGAACCTTAGTGATTTTTATAAGGCATCATATATGAGAGAAACAAATCCCGACGGAAGTTCACGTAATAATCATAAAGGTAAGTTTGTTCAAAAATCTATGTTTCAAAGATGTGGAAAGAAACAGCTAGGAAAATGTTTCAAAGGTACAGAAAGATTCTATAGATGTGGAAATGAAGGTCATAAAGAAAGAACCTACCATGGAAAAAGGAATAATCTTGTTGACTCTAGGAAAGGGAAAGAATTTCTTTTTGAAGGATCAGTTGAATGTTTTAAATTTGGTGTGCATGTTCATTATGCAAACACATGTCCTACAAAGAAGTTTCGGGAATGGGATAACCAGGATCGTAGAAATATTTTTTTACCAACACCTAATTCCATTCCAATTGAGGATGAAGAAACTAAGAATGACCAATGAAAGGTATGGATTATTTCTTAACATATGTTTTCCTATTATTGAAATCTTAGGATATGATTCATGATTTTGTTTTTAGGAAAGAAGTATCTCAGGATAAGTTTTAAAGGAATGGTTAATGGATCATGAAGAATTTTTAATGATTAAGAAGTAAACATATAAGGGATTTAAGATTTATGGTATATTTTAGAATGGTGAAATTCATAAAATTATTAAGGCTCTTTTGATGATGGGATTACATTAGAAGACTTTTTATGGTATTTTTAACCCTGATATTTGATGTATGAAAATTTTATTCAAGAAAAAATTGTCTTATATTTTGTGGATATAGTTATAAAGAACCATTTGGGTTTATATGATCCTTGAATTTGAGGCAATTGTCGGTTAATACATTTTGGGTTGAAAAACGAAAGTTATTAGATAACCTTTGTGGTTAAAATATGTTATGGTTATTTTTGATGAATTTATATATTTTTTGGGAATGTTATAAAATTATATAGTTTTTTAAAAGCGACAACACGCAGACCATTTGACAACCCGTCGCGTCGGACGAAGCTGCGGGAATCAAACCCACAACCAAAGTGTGACTGGTATTTATCACCTACCACTGGGCTATGTGAAGTCCCTGGTTAGTATGACTTATTATTTTTAGTTATATGTTTTTATGAATCATGAATAAGTTGGTTTTGGGTTATCCATGGAAATTATTAACCTATCATGGATGATATGTGATTAGGTTAATTACTTTTCAATATGATACTTTAAGAGTAACTAATGTTATTTGGAGATAAATGTTAAGATTTATCTTGGAAGACTATGTAATTAAATCCTTCGGATATTTGGGTTTAAATATTAGTTTGGATTACTTTGAATATTTTTATGGATATCTATTTATTGAATGGTATTTGATGAAATTTGGGTTTTGTTGTAAAAATTATGGAGATTAAGAGTAGTTTTCCTTCTTGTGAAAGATTATCCTTTTTGGGGATTATCTGATATTGTACTAACCATTTTGGTTTTGGTTAAGTTCTAAAGACATGGTAAATATATAGTTTATCTTTTATGGATTATGTGATTCTGTTGATGTTGATTTTAGTGCTCTTAATGCGAACAATTCATCTTGAATACTCATCGTTTGGAGAAAATATGAGTTTGTGTTAGAAATATAATAAAAGATGAAAGTCTACATGACAAGTGAGTATGTTTCCTTATGTTTTAGTTAAGATCATAAATAAATTCCTCAATGAAAATTAACTAAAAACAAAAGCATTTTCTGTTAACGTTTCCTACTGGGGAATCAAATATTGTTTAACCCATCACAAGTTTGTGATTTTATTGTGGTTAACTTTCTCCTAAACATGTTTTCTATCACTCTCCATCAGAACTTGATGGTTTTTTTACCTCCATATTAATGTTTTCATGGAATACTAGTATGGTTTATTTCATGTGACCATTTTACTTCTTTTTCTTTCTTTTAAAGTGATAATTTTATTTACTCCTTTTCCGATGTGGGACTTTCAATAAAGTTTTCGAGCACAATTTTAAATTTGCGAGGATGCAATTCCCAAAAGGGGGAAGGATGTAACATCCCAGGTAAATAATGAATATTAAATGTTCATATATATTAATATTTGTGAATAAAATATTAATATTACTTTAAAGGGGATGCTATGTTCGATGGTGTACACAATACACAACAACAAGTTTCTTTGAAATCTTACGTTGCACGCTAATAATATAATAATATTATTTTAAATGGTAGTTAATGCCTAGCCACTGTAATAGTGGGAATGAACAGAACTAACTATAAAATTATTATATATGTTTATCAAATGTTTTTACATTTATCCAATAAATGTAAGAGGCTTAAAATGTGAATGAATCCAATTTTAAGCATAAATATTCTAATATTCTTTAAAAGGTCGATTAACCGCCTTTTGATGGAGAACCCTTTTTAAATATACTTTTTGTCAATTTTATATTTTATATTTGACAAAATAAAATCCATCTTTTCAATCATGACATCAAAATTTACTTTGTGTAAATTTTTGTTATTTTTCCAATAAAGTTCATTTTTAATGAATAGTGAAAAAATTTGTATTTTAATTCAAAACCTCCTTTTAATCTATTTTATTTATATGGTTAGATTATCTTTTTAATTGGGTTTAAATTTGAATTAAAATATATTTTTACCATTTAATCCAATGGTGGTCATTGAAATTAATTTCACTTTGAAATTGGACATAAACAACTGTCAATCTTTGGATAGATATTTTTTCTTAAAAACACGTTATTTGTTTTGACAACGGGAATTAATTATAAAATTAATTAATGAAACTTCTATGTTTTGAATTTTGTAAAATGGAAATCATTTTTGAATTTGAAATATCAAATATAGCTTAGGGTGAATTTTTGGTATTTTTCTGAAAAACATCAATTTTTGATGAATAGTGAAACCACTAAGTTGTTGTTAAAAACTGAATTTTTCATTTAAATGAAATTTTACCGCATCTGTGAATTGAATTTTAAAAATCCTACGTACATGGTTTTCATTAGTAAGTAAAATTTTGTTCAATGGGATGAAAATAATTTTCAATGAATAGTAACTTTTGAGTTTTATTAACCGCGATTAAAGGTAATTAGAGAAATTTAAGGTAAAAATAATATAATAAAAATATAAAAATACCTTGACATATATCCTAACCTTATTGGATGATTCATTGCTTACCAAGACAATCCATGGGTCAATTTGGGGGCCCCATGGAGCCACTTGGGTATGATAATGACATTAATAACTTATATATTGTTTTACTAAAACAATTTTTATATGGGGTCATATATATTTTAATTTTGACTAAAAATATTCATTATAAATTTAAAAATATTTCCTACATAATGGTAATTGTTTTATAATTTTTATACATCAAATAAATAAAATTATTTATGACACAATGATGACGCAGTGTTTATGTCATTAATGAATGATTTAAATAAATATGAAGATAAAGTTTAAAATAATATCCAAAACTTGTCCAATTCTTATTGGATGATTTTATTTCGACAATGGGACACCTTATCTTA
The DNA here is from genome assembly GCA_963277665.1 of Viscum album. Taxonomy (NCBI): domain Eukaryota; kingdom Viridiplantae; phylum Streptophyta; class Magnoliopsida; order Santalales; family Viscaceae; genus Viscum; species Viscum album. The sequence continues at coordinate 686,183,271 of OY728120.1, read as the reverse complement.
GACTGAAAATATTTTTGGAACTTTAGAAACCCAAAATAATTATATAATAAAATAATATTTTCAAGCCTTCCAAAAGAGTCCATCATCTCCCTTATAAAAAGACCCCACTTTCTACCCCTTTATCACACTTCTCAAGCCATTTGGCTCATACAACCTCTACTCAAATATGCTCCCAAGATCCATCTCTTCATCCAAGTAGTCTTAACTTAGTCATAAAGCACTTCAAGAAACCCTTTTGGTTCAAACCAAAGGGAGTTACCTTATTTAAAGGTAATGTCTTCTCTTATGTTCTTTCATTTTATTTTGCTTCTCCCACCCCTTAAACTCTTTTTATTCCTTTATTTTGTAACAACACAAGTATATTCAATATACTATGATGTTGTTATGAGAAGTATTCGAGCTAAACTTACACACACCTCCATATAATGGGTGAATAACATACTGTTTCTGTGGACGGCGAACTACTGCCTCACGAAATGATGATTGTTCAATTATCTCCTACCGCCTCTCATGGTGGCCATTAATATGTAACTATATTTATATATTATATATATTATGTTTATGTTTTCCTTATGATTTTTTATTTTTTATTTATTCCATACCTTTATGGTTTCTATAATTGGTAAACGCGATAATTTCATTTTAGGAAGTCCGGACTACCGCCCCCTCAAAGTGATTTGAATCGTTAATTCCATATGTGGGATGTATAAAGGATGTAGTTAATGATATTATAGATGATATTATACTAGAATTATAATATAACTTTATATCATAATGTTTTTATTCCATTAAATTCGAAATATAAATGAAAGTAGTGTTCATGCGTACCTACGGCTTACCGTCTCTATGAATGGTGCATTTCATTTCTTACCTTCAAATGTTATGTACTCGTATAAATACTTATATATACTGGATATATATGATATATATGATATCTACATCATGAATATAATTCTGGAGATAATGGATATTTTACTACATGAATAACTTGTAAATATAAGAAGTTCATTTTTGACTCAAGTACCAAATATAGACAAAACGACCGTTATTAACTTAAATGATTACATAATGTTTATAACATGGTAATAAGTGATATAAAAGAAATAATAAACATGAAAAATGTTCTTAGGAAATTATAAATTAACTTAATTTTATCATTCAATAAGAACAAGGAACATACGAGCAAGTCAAGTCAGACATGTGGTAAGGGATTTCTTATCTCACTTTTAATTCCGTGATATTTCCATTGTTCGCCAATTAGTTATTCCATATGGTGTATTTTGTACTTCCATTTGATATATATTATCATTATTATATTTATATTCATGGTATTCTATGATTAATTGCGTTCTTATTATCCTTTGGGCATACGACTCGATTTATTACAACGAGGTTAGGGGTTTTTATCTCACTTTTTTTCCCGTGAGATTCATGATATATTTGTCACTATCTCCTTTGAGTGGTATATGTACTACCCATTATTCTACTCTTTGTGTAATATAATTTTATTTATGGTTATTTAAATCAACATTTTATGGTCCTTCTTTCATGGGGTGTATGTTTCATAAGTTACCAAATCGGCAAGGGAACCTTTCACCCTCCTCTTTTTAAAAGGCTTCTTTTTATTCACAACTTCTTATGTTGGGATATGTTCTTCTATATCTCTATTACTGTAAATTTTATGTCCAAGTGATGAGATAACATTTTATCTCTCATCAATTCATTTTCTTAATTTTAATGTGACGCTGTTAGGTTGTCGAATTTCTGTAATGGAACTTCTTTACCCAATTTCAATTCTTTGGGTTAAACCTCTACTTCTTGATTATGTCATGCTATGAATATGTGTAAATGACCCATGATTGTTTTACACTTAATATCCACTTATATTGGGTGTATTTATATTTTTCACACACAATTATGTCATTTATTTATCCTTAATCTACGGATGTCATCTTTGTAAGGGACTTCGTCTCAATCTCTTTTCGTTGAGGCATATTTTTATTTATACACAACTTTCTTTTATACGGTGTATAAACCCCTTTTACTTTTACTTTTATTCAAAAGGAATCTTTTCTATACAAATAATTTTACTAAACAACAAAAAGTGTGTTTATTTAACGTATGTGGTGACAACGACGTTTCCGCCACCGCGAGTATTATTTGATCTTTGGCTTCCTCAACAAGCCGTAATGTTTTAAAAGAAAATAAATACCACATACTCTCTTATATATTTTGGTATTGAAAATGGTTTTGATAATGTATTCTTTTATGTCAATATATTTAAATGATATATTGTGACTGAAATGTGAAAATTTTATCATTCCTTTATATTGGTTTTATGTGTTATGATTTTATAATGGTACTTGGAGATATGACGGGTGGTTACGTGATAAACCAAATGATGGGTGGTGCCATGAAAACCAAGATGTGTGGTTAGGTTATAACCTCAAATTCATTGGGTATGTAAGTCGTCCGTATGGCTATTACATTTAGTGACATGTGTGGAAGTCGACCGTATGGTTATTCCATTTATGTATGTTTATGTCCCAAGTTACCTTTATATGTTATATTTTTCTTTATATGGGTTTTATGGTGATCTTTTGGTTAAAAAAGGGTAATCAGTTATCTTTTATTCAGTGAAGATTATTTACTACTTCATAAAGGTGAAAAGTATTACGTATGATGAAGTATTCAAGAATTACTTGTTGTTTTGAAAAACTAATATTTTTATTTCCTTTTTTTATCACTTGCTGATCTTTTTATGCTCATCCCAAGTTTTTGAAATGTTTTCCACAGGACTTAAAGATGAATAGGGTTAAGGATGGGATCAAGGAAAGACATGCTATCTAAAACATGGAACTAGACATCTTTATTTTTAATCTTTTTTATTTTATGAAAAAATGGAAACTGAGTAGAATTGTCTACTTTGTAATTTTTTGAGATGTAATAGTTATGTCCTAATTCGTTAAAACTCTAAACCTGAAAATATCCTCAATGTGAATTATTCATTTAATTAAATATTATGAAATGTTTAAAGGCCAAGTCCTTATAGTAGGACACAATGTTAGGTATATCATTCCTTATTCCTTATTATCCTTTCGATTTCTTTATACATCATTTCCCTTAGGCTAGAGCCTATGTTGTAGGGGCATTGTTATTTCCTATTATTTTTTACATGATATATTATTTCATTAATGTGGGCTCACATGTTTATTTATATTAATTATTTTACATACATTGTTTATAGAATTGGAAACATGGTATTACATTTTTTTAAAATCAAGGATTGTTTGAAAAAGGATTTCTAATTGTATATTTATAAAAATTCTTGTAAAACTGCTTTTTTATATTGAACTTGTGAATTCCTGTTATTATACCATGTTTAGATAATTTGGTAGAAACCTACTATTCTATATTTATCAAACCATTATTCTACCTATGGGAAGAATTAGACAATATTTATCATGATATAGGTAAATATAAGATCCTTTTTTTGCATTAAGGCATCACTTTACATGTTTTTTGTTTGGATGTGAGTGTTGGACACATGGTGGTTAGTTTTTTCTATTTTTGTCATAATTTTTATTATTTCCTTGTATAGATATGTTTTACCTACCTAGTTTATGATTTTCACTCTATTTGTATGTCTTCTTATCCATATTCAAGAGACTTGTTTCATTTTCTTTTTTTTACCCCAACCGGTAATGGGCAGACTTCAGTGACTGGTTTGGTTGAAAAGGTTTGGCCCCATACAATATCTTCCTATAATAAAATTTTTATTTCATGGATTTACTATAAAATTATTATATTATTATTAATGTGGCTCTCCATTCAGTGGTTTCCCAAATTATAAGAATGTTTCATAACTCAATTTCCATTCATTGAGTAACAATCATTCTCTGAACTTATTTCATTTAAGTTATGTACATTATTCCCCTTTATTTTATTATTTAGTATTATCAAATTGTTCTAGATGATATAAATTCTATACCCATAAACATATTTAAAAATATTTCATAGTTCTTATGATAATGTTTATTGAAAAAATACATCTTCTTTCTCTAGATGTCCAATGATCATTTTATTACATCATTGTCTTAGTCGTAAACCTATTACACTATATGGTGTGAACTTCACATATTTTTTAACTTATAATGTATGTTTATCACCTAGAAATTATGATATTATATATAAAAATTAAATACCCACCATATATTTTTATTCTAATAAAGATGATTTTTATCATGTTAACTATGTATTTTTTTGACTGTCTGACATTTTTCTCTTGATGGTATATGATCATGTTATCCCTTTTGTTGACATGAGGGGAATTATTTTAATTATTGATGATTATTAGATACTAAAATAGGTTTATTTTGTATTTTATTTCTATATTTCTCATTATAGTTATATCCAATATTTATTGAGTAAGTGGTTCCTTAGGGAATGGTTTGAAATGTATTTTCCAATTATATGGTGAATGAACTTAACCTAAACAAGTGATGGGTGGGTAAATAATTATATTTACCATTAATTGATCAATAGGTATCCTAAGAAAAAAATATATTTGGACATTTGGTGTATTGCAACCCAATTCAATAAGATGTGTTGATTGTAACCTCAACAATAGGTAATGTTTCATTGAAGAAGTCTCTGACTGTGGGTATATCATTAATGATATTTTCATTCATTGGGAATGAGATTAGTATTTTCTATATCTATGTGTCCATATATTTTTATGGATTTAGCATTCTCTAATTTTCATGTTGATTATGGATTTGTGACATTTACTTATTTCGACTATAATATATATGTCATATTTATTCCCTCACAAATTCATTTGTAATGTTTTCCATTAATAGGAATCAGATTTCAATCTTTTTTGTGTTTAAATTTCCTTATGTTACTTATAAAATTATTAAATATGTAATTTTTAGAAGGATAACACATATGAGTTATTTTTTGGAAGATATTTAATACTTTTCATGACTTATGTAATATCTTATAAAATGGAAAAAATTTCCATTTGATATAAAGAACATTGAATTTATTACTCTATATTGTACCTTGATTTTTTAGGATCAAAAACTAAAAAAAACAATTAAATACATAATATAATAATTTTTCACTATTTAATTCATGATGGATATATCCAAGATTGTACTTCTTTTTTCAAAGCATGTAGGTAAATTATGTATTTATGGAATCGAATTTGAGAGTGTAGGTATAGGTCATTACAGTTGGTATTAGAATAATGGTTTTGAAAAATTATGATATTTAGATTTTTGTCGAGGTTAATTTTAGGCTTCATAGGTTAAGGTTGATAATAATATAAATCCCATTGTGATAATTATATGATTGATGGTTACGGGAATAATGAATTTTTTTTTTGGCAGTTAGGATAAGAATACTTCTATGAAAAAATCTACGAATAAGTATATGTACTTAAAAACATCCTTATGTTTTGGTGATGGATATATTATGAAATTTTCCCTTGAAAAACATCCTTTTATAGATACTGTAATTTGAATTTTAATATATTACAGATGAATTTTGGTGAAATCACATCTGAAAAAGTTTGATTGATCATTGACTCAATCTTCACTCTGGTGCACGGTGCATGAGACTAACACTTCAAATATTACAAGACACTCTTTATGGATATTCATTGGTTATTAAGTACTCTACTCATGAACCATTATAATGTATTTATGAATGATGTTAACTAATTATATTAGAGAACCTAATTGAAAATGACCACAAATAACAAAACATTGAACAAATACTATCATAGGTTGATCTGAAAGTATCAAATATTATGAAAAAGGTGTCATAAGGAGAGATTTGATTAGATAATGTTTTCATATTGATTTTTTAACTATTATCAAATCCATTTTGGATTTATTATTTTTTTAAAATAGGATGTCTAAGATGATGTTGAGAAATGTATTTATGTAGAATCCATTATGTCTTATAATCGAATATGGTACTACTTTCAAATGGTTAACTATATTTGTATATGCCCATTGTAGCGGAGTATGTGATTTTCCTTTTAATTTATATGATAGTGTGGTTTATATCATAAATGTAACTAATTATTCATTATCCTTACATTTATCATCAGGTATTGATATACATATATGATATTTTCATATATTCAAATAGTTATCAGCATTATCTGAAACATCCGGTGTATTTTATTTTGTAGATATTATTTAAAGGTTTGGAAAATATATTAAATTCTATAAATAACATTGATATTTTATTTAATGAAATGGTTCTATTTTTTGGGGATACCTATTGAGTAATCCATATAGTTGGTATGTGTAACTGTTAGGTTTGATATATGTGTAATATTGAGAAAATAAAGAGTTTTCTGATTTTGAATATTTAAGTTAGATATTATTGGAATCATTGGAATTGATAATTAATTTATGATAATTTATTATGAAGTTTATAACATTTTTTGGATTATGATATATAATGACTTAGTGTGTGGCCTTATATATGAGTGGTTAATTCCATTTGGGGGATAAATATTGAGTATTTTTTGGATGAATATATAATCACATTTTGGAGTAACGTCTTGGGTTTCAAATTGGTTATGGGAAAGGTGTGTCATTGAGAATATATGATCATATGAATGATTAAAATTGTTTGATAAATCATAAGTGGGATATGGAGTGCATATATTTCAATGATTATTAGGATTAGAATATTTTAATAATGTTCATAATAATTTAGGACCTATATTCTATGGATCAGATTAATTAGAATAAGGGACTTCAATATAATGTTTCCAAGGTTGAACCAATTATGATATATGCTAAGAAAAGAGTCATATAGGTTTAAAAATGTATAATACATGTTGATTTGTTATAACTAATGGATGAAATGGTAGTTTTGTAAATATTAGACAACTTCAACATAAATTTTATAATTGTTAAATATGATAATTCACTTATAGTGATAATCTATAAATTAAACAATTTTAAATTTATTAATGGATGGAACTATAAGAAACATCATTTTAATGGAAAATTCAACGATTACCTCAATGTAAAACCCAGTGAATTGATAATGAGGTAAGAAACCTTGTGAAAATTAAAAAGTAGTTATCATGAAATATTACTAACAATGCGAACATAGTTGAAGTACCAATCATACCATGGAAGATAAATATGGGTTCTCATTAATGATTATATGTGAAAGATAATAATTTATAGAATATTATGTTACCTATATTTGAAAAATATTATTAGAAGAATTAGTGGAATTTATTTCAAGGGAAAGATAAATGATATAATTATGGGGATCAAGGTTATAAAACATATAAGTACAAGGGAAATATATAAGATATAGAAACCTATTGAACAAATAGAAATAGAATTTGGAATTTTATGATTAATGTCCCAATCCATGGTGAAATGAATTTTGTATTCACCTGTAATTATGAGGACAAGGAAAAGGCTATTAAGCTACTACAATTGAATCATATCACGAACGCCTATCTCTAATGATACAACAATTAAGGGAGAGAGATAATGAATCCTTAGCCCTTTCACTAGTAGGAATAAAGATGTAGATAATTAGTGAGGGTATAATAATATCACATACGAGAGGAATTAACATATATAATATAACTGGATTGGGATATAGGATAAAGAATACCCAAAAAATCCAACAGATATATAATAGGAAACACAAAACCATCACACATTTATTGAATTTGTTTTAGAAGATATAAATAAATGTCTCTAATGTAATGTACCAAAAAGTTAGGATCTATTATAGTGGATCAACTATACCTAGAAAACCCAATATAGAAATGTCAATATTAATCCCCAATATCCTACACAAAACCTAAAAACAGTTTATATATATATGGTGAACATGCAATTATAGTATATAGGATCACACATAATGTCCCTAGTGAAAAAGTTAAGAGATAAAGCTAATATACCTGTGAAAAAATAACAGAAAAAAGTGAATATACAAGAAAAGTAACCAAACCCATCCTCATAATTTCCTTCTCACCAAATCATGCATCCAACATAGTAATATGACAACAAAATTAGGAAAATAATTATAGACCTGTGATATGACTTCCCCAGTAATTTTTTGAACTCATTCCCCAAAATCCAACATCATATGGTCTCATCCATTCTATACATATGACATGACACAACCATCTATCTTTTATGTGGTTCATGATGCATCACTGCCTGCCCCACCATTGAAAGGACTATAATCTTGCTCTAGCATTAGGTACAATAAAATCACTTCTTGAATGCAGATACCTAGTCCATCATATCATAAGTCACTCGTAGACACCTAGGAGATCATATCGCATCATGCCTGGAGACACCGAGTCCATGACATCACATAGAACCTCATCATATAATAATAAAAGTATGAAATCGTGAATGTGATTGGAATAAACCTCATTCCCTTATCCTACTATTCTAGACTATGAACACATATCACATGTCACCACAACCTCATCACATCACATCATTCCAGAAGACACTTGGGTCATCGAACACATCTCACCCAAACACACCTTTACCCATACTGTTGAAGGAAGTATAGGGATTAGGTGGTACCCAACCATCCATAACACTTCCATCCTAGAGGATGCAAATCACACTCAGAACCCAGAAACTCTAAGAGTTGGTATGATTATCTGGATCAGGAGGGGTGTTTCTAAAAATTACTAAAAATACATGATATATATATAACACATAATACCCAACCTATGGGTTCACAACAACTGAAATAGAATACACCACACAACAACCACTGCACCACACATCAACTATCTCAATCATTTCCACCAATATAGTTAACATGTCACATAACTACCAAAGAGAAACATGATCCCCATCTAGTTATAGTCTTTAACACTTTTATTTATATATATTTAAATATATACCATTCATTTAATTATTTTTTCCAATTATCAAAAATCAAAAAAATCTAGTCCATTCATATTAATTATCAAAACATTAATTTATTCATATCATTTATCAGCATGACTTATTCCATTTATAAATAAGAAACTAACATAACCATACCAAACCCCGACTTTCCTAACTCACAACATCCATCACCACATCACCACATATACACGACCATTATTGTACCACATTGACCAAGCCATCTCACTACATCAACCACACATTACAGCTACCATGCAGCCAAAACAACTTCTCCCCACAACAACTACACAACACAACCACTACGTACCATAACCACTTCACATCACAACCATTCTAGATCATTACCCCTATAGACCACAACCAATGCAGGACATAACTACTATACACCAAATTGAAAAAAAATCCCAAATATTTTCCATTTTAACCACCAATCACATCATATCCCCATGCATCACATATCCCATCTAGTTATACCCACCACCTAACAGTAGCCTGAACCACATAAGGAAACTCAAAAATAATAATCACACACAACAGAAACACATCGTGGCATCCTCAAAACATGTTCCAGTAATTTTATTAAATTAACTCTTTATTAATCATGGATTTTTTCACCCAAGACATGTTTAATGAGAAACCAACAATTTGTAATATATACATTCTTTATCATTTTATTTGGTGTGGGATCAAAAATATACACTGAAAGGGTCATAACATATATTGAATATATTTAATAATAATCTCCCAACTGTTTATAATTTCACTAATGGATTCGTCAGGAATAAACATAACAAAGAAATTTTGTAGGAGTCAAAGAAAGGAAATAGATCCCCATTGCCATCAGTTCAGGTTAAAACAATTAATTGAAATTATTATATTTCCCCTAAAAATCAACCTAGATTTAAAAAAAATTAATTAAATCCAAACACATTACACATATAAATGAAAATAAAATGGATCCCTTACCTCAAGGAAGAGTTTACAACTCATTGCACACTATATGGTGAATAAGAAACAACATGAAAGTCTTAATAATAGTAGAAATAATCGAACCACCTAAATGGAATCATTTTATCAACTAAACATATGAAAAATCACCTGAAAAACAAAACCAAAATGTTGTAGTCGATCTCCATGATAAGATAAAAGTAATCAATAGAGAAAATAATAACATGTTATAACCAGATACAAAAACTCTAGTAGGGGATCCCAAGGTTCAATATAAGTGAAAAAGGGCTAGATGGTATCCCAAAATTTCTCAGTTTTTATCCATAAAATAGAGAGATATATGATTTAAATAGAGGAAAGTCGGAATAAAAAAATAGTAATAATTTTAGATCCACAAAATTTACTTTGTAAATTCAAATTTTATGGCATAAATCCCCCAGGCTCTAAAAAAAATATTCTATAAACTATATTATGGAATAAAAAATTGGTTTTCTAATCATTTTAATGGAGAAACTTCCAGAATAAACTTATAGCATAAATCCCATTCATATGGTGAGATAATTTTTCATGTATGTCCCATCGATGAACAAAATATATTAAACCACTAGCCACAAAATCCATATACTGAACATTTATTCCATAAATAACACTTTTATAGTTTATATTCCACTACTATAATATATCTACATCTACAACCCAAAATAACCTCCACAAGCCTCGTAAAAATCACCTCAATCACCAAAACCCATAATGTAACAGTTTGGGAAGGATTGAACAGTTGCATTAGATTCCTCTCAAATGATTTCAACAGAAAAGAATAAAAACAAAACCCATATGAAATAGAAATGGTTAAAAATAACTACCCATTGGGATACAAATCACATATCTCATCACATCTTAAATTCTACCACCATCAAAACAAAACCAACTAAAACCCACATAAAATACCTCACCCAACCACATAACCACCTCTCACTGGGAACAACACCACACATCCAGCTCGATACACAAGTCCCGATCATTCACATAACAGCCCAAACAATTATCTCATCTTCCAAATGACCAAAACAAACAACTTCCATAATAAAGACACTACAATTCCATAAACAAACGAATTGAAAAATTATGTCTCCCATGTCAAAATATTATCCACTATACATGGAACTGACTCCCAAAGGATGTTTTAATCTCATAGTATAATAACATGTCTCAGTTATGAATCAGGTCTTACCTTCTACATGTAATAAAACCTTTTTGACTCATCACATCATCCTGAAAAAAATTACCTCTCATAAAAATAGTTCTAAAAATCACACCTTCTAAGAAAAACCAAACAAATAAAAGGAAAAATAAAAAATATCATATGACTTAGAACACAATTTCATCACTCACACCTATGTAGTCCTCTTTATGAAACCATGCCTCTAAAACACACAAACCAATGGGATATATTATCCATGTAGTACCCTATCTGAATAATCCTGGATCTCCACCATCCACTCCATAAATGTCATGTCACCCATAATATCCATGTCTACCCAATCAATAATGTGGAATTCATCCTGAATAGTCTTATTAGTATGGGTCATGTGGATGATTGTTTGGATCCACTCCATCCATAGTGGAAATTCATACTGATTATCCACCATTCTAACACAATCTATGAACTTAAAAGGTCCCACAAACATAGATGCAAGCTTACTCCCCAATCTAAATTTCCAATCCCTACATTGAGTAGAGATTGTCAAGAACACGTGGTCTATAACCTTGAACATTAAATTCATCTACCAATGATCAGAATAGTACTTTTAAAGGTCCTATAATGCACTCATTATCTCTTAGAAAAATGGGATCTTCTTGGACATTCTCTACGCCACATCAATACCAAGAACTATTGTCTCTACAATAACTATACTACATAATAGGGAATGATACAAACACCCATAAAATAACTTTAACGAATACATGACATTAGATGAATGATATATTTTGTTTTATGAAAAATCAACTAGAGGAATATTCCCTTCACATGATCCAAAAAAGTATAGGGTGCAAGCTCATAACATATCCACTTGAATCTAAATTTTCTACTATGTCATCACATCTGTCTAAGGGAGGTGAAAAGTGATAAGGCATAATTAGTACCCAATACCATATTATATTAACCTCTAGAAAAATAAAGAAAAATAAGTATCCAGATAACAAATAACAATCCTCATTACCTCATTGATGCTAAACACATCATCAATATACTTACTTGCATAGGAATTATTGACAATCGAATAATGGATCACCAAAAAATGAGATGACTTCATCAATTAGTAAATTATCACTCAAGATGAATCAAAAACTCGCAAATCCTATGGTAACTTAAAGAAAAAATCCATCATGTTTCATTCCCATTACTAATCAATAATATCTAAGCACTACAACTAACCTCACGAAACATGGTTCTCCTCCTTCATCACTGAAAAGCTAGTCACCTCACTACAAACTCATCCACCAAAAAAATTATCTATAACCACCAAATATGCCTCCCATGTCCTTGGGAAATTTTATTCTCACCATGATAAACTATTAAATTTGAGATATAAAATTCACTAAGAACTTCATTGTTGGATTTCAACAGATCAAACAACCTCCCCATAAATAAAAACCTATTATGATCATCCCATTACTACCCACTAGGAGCATCACCAATGAGAAAATGATTATATATCAACTCTAGTTGTGTGTATCCCTACTTAGACAAATCCACTATTCAAGAAAAGTATGAATCCATATTCATATGAAAAGTAAAACCAAATTTACTAGTTTCTCTACTAGTTTACAATAAGATAATGAAGAAATAAAAAATATATTCTAATCCCTTATAGTACCTGGATGGAAAATCACTCAAAATTTACGTGTTACAGTCAAAAAAGTATAATAAAAAACAACTAACACCTCTAGGTCATTGGTCTAATAGTTACACTCATGGTAACATAAATATTTTGTATCAAAATATATCAATACTTTCTACTACATTAACATGCACCACTTTTATAAATTATACATGTTATAGAAATCCTAAACAAAAAAACACCCCTAGGAAACTATAGAACTAGATCACTGAATAGCATGTCCTTTATGTAGTTGAATGTTTGTATAATAGAGCAGACCATACAAATTCTTGGTCCTTACTAGAAAAATTTTTCCGATATGATGAAACTTGAGGTAAATTGGTCACAAACTCAGATAAAATTCTATAAGACAAAGGATACTATGAAAATTTTCCATGGTCTTCAGTGTTTTTTAAGAAACAACTACCTTTATCATTAATAGTTCCACTAAAATACCATTATGAGGAACCATATATCTATTTAAATTCAACTCTCACTCCTGGAACAAGCACTTGGAAAAATTCCCATAATGATGGTCATGTTAATGGACCTGTAAAATATATATGGGATTATCATCTTTCTCAACCTTTAACATTGAGTATATCAAGATATAATGGAGGAAAAAAATGATTAACGGGTAAATTAACTCACAAAACTTTGAGTTTATAATCCTAATGAACATAGCTAGAAAAATCATGACACCAACTAACATAATCACAAACACAAAGTTCCAATACTTCCACCTGAAGTAAGTCTTTAGGATATCATAATCCTGCACCCTCAAATAGTGACATGTAGAAAATATATAGATCATAGAATACCAAAAAGATCTTATGAACTAGTCAACAAATCTTTAATCCTTAGAAGATGGTAACAAGTATTGACTACTACTTGATTCAACCTGTAGTAATATACACACATCCTTATATTGTATTCATTGGTCTCAGGAATGAGATTGTCAATGGAATTTTAAGGACCTAAAAACTATAAATATATAATGATCTAAAGGTCTATATGTTTCATTGGATAAGAATGTAATATGATAAAATTTTTATTTTAAAAAACAATATCATATATTTGAAGAATTAATTCACACTATATAAACATGCATAAATATACTTACTTAATACATTTTTATTTCCTAATCACATTATTATCATTTGGTTATTCGTTGAACTATTTCTACTTCATCTCTTAGAATAGGTTGTATCATATGATAATAAAATACATTACTCTCTAAAACCTCATAAAATGATCAACATAACCAATTTCTATTTTTTCTAATTGTTTTAAAAATATATGATCCAACACATTATATGTAAGGTCACTAAATTAAAAAATGAAATTATCATTAACCTTTAACAAACATAAAGTATCTCTTTAATCATCACATACCAAACATGTGAACACTTTCATCATGTATTATTTTTAAATTAGATAATAACTTGGATTAATATAAAATATTATTGAAAACATTCATTCTTCTTTATTAGTTAATAAATCCATGGATTATTAGATATATTCTATAAATTGAAAAAAAATTGTAAACTCCATCAATGATGAAATAATACACTTTTTCAACAAACCATTAATCATTTCCAAGGTTCTCACTACTATCCAATTTAATTTATCCAAATAAAACATCACATTATTCTAATATAATTATCTCAGTATTAAGATCATATTAAGGGTTATCTTTCCCTTAACAATATGTTTTGTAATAAGTTTAAATTTTCACTAAATCAGTTCTCTTGGTCATCAGTACCATCCAATATATGCTTTCAAATCATCAATAATAAAGTATTGTACTACAATCCTCATATACTGCATAATTATTATAACATGTACATCATTTGTAAAATAATAAACTTGCATAATTCTTATATCCAAATATATACACCTTAATAATTTCTCATCATCTGTGGTAATAGAATAATATTTACCATAATCGAATACCTTTTCTGAGGTACATTGTCTTGATGCTTTGAGGATTTATTTTCATAGTTCCCCTTTTCACTAATGTCAAAACATTGAATAATAGTATTTTATTTCTACCCTTTCCATTTATTTTCCTGGTGAAACTTTTCTCTACACTTATAAATAAATCCCATCCCTTTTAAGTATCCACTCAGTTGATTCCTTCTAGAGTTATTGAATGTTGGAAAATGCTTATTTCCCTTCTTTACTTTTATTCATCATTTCCCCAACATTCCTCTTCTTCTCATTCTTCTAGTTAGAGTAAAAATAATTCTATAACTCTTTCCATGCATTGTTATAAAATGATATAATGACCACATGTGATAAAAAAATATTTTTATACTAGTTAACTTTGATATAGTGGCTCGACATGACAAAATATATGATCTTTCTAACTCATTGGATCGCGTGAATTAGTGAGAATAAAATTCCTTCTTACAGTCTCCTTTTATAAATGTAGGCATAACCTAAATTATATTTTATAATTATGAACCATAATGTATCATGATAAAACTAGTAAAATAATTATCATAAATTGGAAAAAAAAACTTATACATAGATAATCACATAAAATTAAACATTCATTATTGGGGGAATTCTTCTATACTAATCCTCGAAGTCTATTGTAGTGTTATTTTCCCTAATATATGTTTTTCTAAATATAATTTCCATAGTTTCTACTAAACATCCCTTAATACAAAATGATACACTCCAACCATAGAATCCTAGAGTCGGTGCCTTTATTATATTTCCATTTTTACATAGAATGAAATCCCAAAGGGCTGAATAGTTTAGAAGTTTTTCAATAAAACATTACATACAAGATATCATTTTTTCATTGGAAATAGAAAATGAAATAGGGTAAATAAAAACCTAATAAACTACATCCTTTGAAAATCATTCAAGGAAGACTTATTTATAAAATTGGGAAAGGAAAGAGAATAAGGGGGAGCTCAAATTCCCAATCTAGGTTATGTAAAGTGGAAGCTATAATGAATATTTAATATGGGAAGGAAAAAACCAAACATGTATTCCATTTAATTAATATAATGAGAATTATATAAAACTATAGATTTTATCCTAGTGAGAATAGTTTGGATTCTAATAACTGAAATGAAGGAAATTGTTAATATTTGGACTTAATATATATGCCACATGAAAAAATATATCATGAATTCATATTCTCAATATAGTATAAGATTTTTGGTAAAAACCTTTCTGATTCTTCTTGGAAACATACATGAAGGGTTTTTTTCAAATAATTTAATCTCATGAGACTACTGATGCATCGAGGGTCTTTCCATAACCAGTCCCCAAACAGTTTCATTTATGTATAAAGATATAAGTACCATGTAATAAGCATTACATAATATTTAGTTTTAGTCATGAAATCACTTTCTTTCACATTGAGTATCCTTTCATGTTTATATTTTAATATAATTTGGCTATAAATCATGCATAACAAAACCATTAAATAAAAAGTGGGGACTTCCAAACATTATCTATTTTTCCAATATAAAAAAAATTAAATATTGCATGACCTCATTTATGAAAAAACATTATGAAATTCAAAATGAATTCTTCCAATCCCTTACTCAACCTTAATCCTTGTGAAAACATTTTAAAAATAAGGGATAAGAAAAAATAATATGATTAAAGGTTATAAAAAGAAAAGAAATTATTAGTTGGGTATAAAACTGAAAACTCATATAACATTTTCCTTTTTCTAAAATTTAATTTGAGAATATTAAATAACACATTTTCACATAAATAAAAAAATCACATTTTTATCAAATAAAATCATTAAAACCCATAGTAATAAAATAAACCTACTTTGGTGACATAGAGAATCATATACATAAACCTTTTTAAAACACATTTAATTATAATTACTATATGGTTGACTTCCAACATTATCATTAACAAATTATTTTGAGATCTATAATGGGAATCACCCTTCGTATATGCTATATTGGCCTCACCCATGAGGTATGTGGGGTCTCAACCTATCTTATTATCTATATTGGACTCACCTATTTCTCATGAGTTATAACGGGGATCAATCCTTTGTTTAACTTATATTAAGCTCACTCATGAGCTATAATGGGGCACAAACTTGCATATAAGATCTATTGATCTCACCTATTTTATATAATTCTCAGGTACTATATCAATTTTAAAATAATATCATCATAAAAACATTTGAAAAACTACTTTTAAACCAATAAGAAAAACACTTCCATATAGAAATTTTTTTCCCTTTTAAGAACCCAATTTCAATATCAAAACACCATTTTCTTAGAAATACCATTTTTAATACAAAAATTTCCAAAATTTAAGAATGTTTTTTCATTTCGAGAATCATAAAAATATTAAATGTAATTTAAAAATAAAATGATGGCCATGGTGGAAGAAAAGCCATTTTCATCAGGTACATTATGAATTCGTTTTTTCATTTATCAAAACATTCCACATAAATGACATAAAAATACTCCTTTTTAACCACATTGAATGAAATTAAAATAGATATAAAATTTCCATTATAATTTTTCACCAATATATTTTACGGTATATCTATTTTAAAATTTAACATCTTTAATAATTAATGATTCATGCAACACTGAATTTAAAACCATAATATACTATTAAATATGATCATTGTAATAGAAATGCTACCATTTGGATTAGTAATATGACCAACAGAATACTAACATATCCTATAAAAGTATTAAAAAAATTGTATCATATAAATGAAAATTTGGTATATTTATATAATGGAAAAAGTAAATAAATTATTTAAAAATGATAAATTACATGTTGGAATTTTTTTGAAACGAAACTATTTATTTACAATTTAATAATTAAAATAATGATTTAGAATAATAGTTATTTTCATAAAATAGAATCATAAATTTTCATTTTTTTTCTTATGATTATAAGATAACATTTTGAGACTTTAAATAATTTTTCAATGGGTCATAAAATCGAATATAATTTTCAAATCATAATTTTTCAAATAAATAATGATTTTCATTAAAAATTAAATTTATCATATTTATAAAATCATTTTAATAAAACTGAGTCCATTTATTAATTATAAAAATAAAAAATTGTGGTGACTTTTTTAGGTTTTTCTAAAATAGTTGAACTTTTGGTGAATAGTAAAATGCAGTAATTTGTGGTATTTAACAAACACATAAATTATTGAGTCATATATTCTGTATGGATGATGTAAGGTTGTAATATTGAACTCTACATGTATATTTAAATTATTTAGTCAGGTGGATCAAAACAATTCATAGTTTCGATCCAAAATAATAAACCAATAAATAAAATAATAAAAAATACGTTTATCCACCACTATAAATACCAATCATCACCACTACATCTCCTCACAACCCAATGCATTTAATCATGCTTAAATTCTCCCAAATTACTCTTCCAAACCTCTTCCTTTCATTCTAGTCTTTTGTTCTTACCAGAAGACCATTCTTGAGTTAGTTAACAAGGTTCTCAAGGAGAAGAAGTTCAAGAGGTAAAATCCTCTTTCATTTTATTTTAATTTCCTATAAATTTATTTCCTTTTATTATACTCTCATAACCATCCTATAAAAAAGTTACATATTAAATCCATTATATTTTGCATACTATAATTATATTATGATAATTATATATCAACCATCAATTCTCTTCTTCTCACCTATTTTCTTTAAAAATGAAAACACTATCTTTGTGGTGTTGGTTCACTATCATTGTGGATGAAGAGTTTTAATTTTTCAATTATGCCTTCTAGTCTAGTCATAAACCTATTTTTATTGTTAAAAAAATTATAATATATCTTTTAAAACTTATTTAAGGTTCATTAAAAGGTATATATATATAATAATAGTTAATAAAACAAAACTAGTGCGTAATGATCGAAAAATGGTAAAAATAATTTAATGGTTATCATTAACATTTTATCTAATGAATAAAAATCATATGGGGAGAAATGATAAATTAGACCATTTAAATTTCTAGAAGTTTATTAATAAAAAATAGTTTCTATTCTAGATAACTATTCTGATTTTTCTTAATTTTTTATATATGTATACAAGTGAATCGATAAAAAAACCAAGGAAACAAACAATTCCAAACGATGCAATTAAATATTATAACTCATGAAAAAGGAAATAAATTAACATAAAAATTAATAATAAATCAAATAAATGTTTAATATGTTCTAAATTAAATTATTCATGAATCTAATTTCATTATCTAGAACATTAACTGAATGTATAGAACACTTTCATAGATAAGGTAGGGGATTATCCCTGAACCATTATTTTTCATTTGAGTTATGCTTTCTCTCCCTCTCTCTCTCTTTACCTCAATTTAATTATTCATTATTTTTTATATAATTATTATAAATAATGATTATATATTACAAACTCTTGTGTATAGATCAGTTCATTTTTATTTGATGGGGAAACACATGTTTTATAAGGTTCCCATTTCAATTCATCCCAATAAGGAAGCCCAATTAAAGGGTAGTTCCCAATTTTATATCCATTTTAATGTATACTATGAAATATGTTTTAAGACACCAATATTTTTCTAAAATCACCATTTTTATCATGAAAAACTTTTGTAACTCTTTTATGGTTGTATTTAAACAAATAATCCTTTGTCCTTTCTAAATATTCTTATATTTTCCATTAAACCATACCAAATATGATAATTCATAAAGTTTCTTAAAATATATTTTTGCATGTTTTTCATTTAGTTAGACATCATTTATGCCTCAAAAATAATTTCATTTTCCTTCCCTTATATTTTCTAGGATACACATGTTTATAATCTGATTTTATGACAATGAAAAAATGATTTTCCAAAAGACATTTTCCTTTAAAAAGTAAAAGGTGTATTTTTCTCATGAATTCATCAATGATTTTATACGAGTATTTTTATCTATTTTGAAAACCATTATTGAATTTTATTTTTTAATGAAATTAATATCTTATGTTACCATCTATCATATTATATTTAATGGTTTATAATTATATTAACTGGGGATGTTGACAACACTCATTGTTGAGTGCCCCCAAATTAGAATTAATAATAACCTACTTACAACCTATTACATTGGGAAGAAAATTTTGAATCATTGGTAGGCACTAAATTTTTAATTATATCAACAAAAACTAAATGAAACAAAAATTGAAAAAAAACAAATACAAAAAAACAAAAGAAACATGGGTGATGGTTTGAAGTGAATGAAAAGGTGAGTGTTTGGATGTGAAAATGAGTGTGTGTAATAAGAGAAAATGGGTATACAGTAAGGTAGAAAGACAACAAATAGGGAAAAAGGAAAAATAAGTGGTGTAATATTTCAATTTATGGGCAGGGTAAGTCATCTCACCGACTTCAAAACTATTTTTTCTTATTCATGCATTTAAATTGAAACATCCAGAGCTGAATCAATTATTTTTAGCTAATAATTTGTTAGATAAACTAATTAATAAGTGAGTTTATATATTTTATCAAATGTAGAATTCATTCAATAAACAATTCATAGCAAACCAGTAAACCACTGAGATTGAAATGTTTGTTGAACTCATTATTTCTTCTCTTGTTTGAGCATTATTCAATTTTCAGAAGAATCCTTATATTAAATACAATTATAATTTTATTCAAATAAAGATCATTTTTCACTAATTCTTGAGATTTTTTAAAAAATACTCTAAAGGGAGATATAGATAAGTTATCTAGTAGAAAAATACTTGAACAAGGGATTCATATATTTAACTATTCCATCATATTCCCCTAAATGAGATAAGCTGATAATTGTGATTGATTTCAGTATATAAGAAGATTTAGAAATAATGAAGTTTTAGATGGAAGAAAAATATAGAAAAAGATAGCGAGGAAGAAAATTTTTCCTTATCATTGTTTGACATCTAGAATCTATCCAATCTATATGTGCTACACTATTTGATTCTGATTATGAGGTGTTCTCAATCCCCAACCTAGGAATCATGAAGTGTGATGGTCTACTTAGATTTGCTACTCCCATGTTTGGAAATAGTTATGCTTGATGATGTTACAGTGATGATATTTGGATGTGGTGAAGTCCTAAATTATATTCTTCTCCTTCTCTGATAATTTACCAATAAGTCCTATAAGTCTCTCGAATTTCAATAATCTCCATGATCAATTGCTTCTTCTTGATCCTTCGAATCTATATCGACTACTCCTACCTCTCTTATTTGGCCTCCATGTGGAAGCTTCATCGTGAAACTTCATCCCTCACTATCACTAGATCTTGAACTCCTAAACTAAATTAATGTGAAAACCCCACCATATACCTTAATCCCTCGCTCCTGAAATAAAAGAAAGAAAAAAAAATTACTTAATAAAAGTGGACATAAATAAAAAAGTAATTAAAAAATATTTATATAAACCGATTATTATCAAAAACTTTATATATATATATATATATATATTTACAATTGTATAAAAAATTATTTTATTTAATTATATAAAAAATGTACTAATAATTTTAAAAAGACATAATATTATTAATATTTATTTTTTTATTATTATTATATTTATTATTTTCATGTATATATGTTATAGAGATATATGGTTATATATATTGTTATTATTATTGGATATGTTAAATTATGTATATTATATAATATATATTATTATATAAAATAAATAAATAAAAATGAAGAGTATTGGGGGGGTTTCGACGCTTTATAAGGCGGAGAAAAGGAGTGGGGTAGGTTCTCACTAATAGGTGAAGGGAAAGGGGGAATCTCAGGTATATAGCAGGTGGAGACATTAGGTGGCTTCGCGGTGGTGGTCGACTGGAGATGGGAATTTAGGGTGGCACAACAATGCTTCTTATTAGAGGTTGGTGGTGGTGTCAGAGGATTTGAGTGGAAGCACTACAAGCTGCATTGGTGGGAGTTAATGGGGACAAAGGGATCAGGTGTGGGTCAGTTCAGACATTTGTGGGTTCTTTAGTAGCTTCCAATCAGTATTGTGGGTTCCAGATCTGGGGGAAAACAGTGAGGCTTGAAGCGATTTGGAAGAGTTGGGTTTGATGTTCTTCAGATTTGGAAAAGTTTAGATTATTGTGTAACTGATTTTTAGATATTTCTATTTCTAGATCATTTTCATCTAATTATGTTGGATTTAAAATTCTGTTGTAATTGATGGATTTATTCTATATTATTACTTGAATTGACATGTCTATGGTGGTATGTGGTGGTGGTTCCATGAGGAAATTGTGAGACATTGAGTCACCACTAAGGTTGTTGATGGTGACTAGAGGATGAAGGATTGGAAGTGAGAGAGAATAATAGTAGTGATTGGGAGTCACCATTGGGATCAACAGAATTTGGTGGTGCATCCATGACTAAGAGGGTTGGTAGAATGATGGGGGTGTGGTGGGGGGACACCGCCAGAGTTTGAAACTGGCAGTGTGATGGTGTAGCGATGTGAGGGTTGTCACCACCAACTATTGGTGGTGTGAAGGTGCAGCGGTGATAAGGATACACCGCTAGGGGTGCAAGGTATGTTCCCTAGAAGAATGAGAATATAGAATATGGAGGGCTGGTGGATGGATCAGGGGGTAGCTATGAGTAGTGAGACATTCCCAGCTTGTGCTAACAGTATGAGGCCAAACACAACCATGAGACATGGACTTTTATGGGGGTATGACAATGTCAAGTGGCCAGCGGTGTCAAAGAGACACCACTTGGGGGATGTATCTACACTACAAAAAAACAAATAAAATAAATTAATTCAAAAAACACAAAAAAAAAATAACTAAAATTTTAAAATAAATAATAATTTAGAATTTATAAAACAGAATGTAATTTTTATTAATTTTTTTTTAATTTTTAATTATTTAAGAAATATGTTAATTTATATTAGAAATTCATTACAATTAAATTAATTTAGAACAATAATAAAAAATAAATTGAAGTTAGTATTCTAAAATAAATTAATTGATAAATTAATTAAATGAATTAATAATATCAACAAATTAAATTAAATTAAATCTAATCTAAGTGTTAAAAGATTTAAAGTATATAATTTAACTAAATAAAATCAATTTAATTATTTAAAAGATAAAAGGAATGTGACAATTTATTTATTTATAGATGAAGTAATTAAATTAAATAATTTAACATTATTAAATTGATAATTAATTACATAATTAACAAATTAAATGAAAAAAATGAATTAATTAATCTTATTTCTGAAAAAACAAAAACAAATAAACACTAGATAACACACTCTAAACACATAAAATAATTTTTTACAATTTACTCTAAAAAATAAAAAAAAAAGTTAATTATTAAAAAAATACTATATTATAATTATAAAAAGATAGTAAAAAGTAAAAATCGATGTGGAAAAAGGAAGTGAAATTAAGCCACATCATACCCCCACACATATAAATCTTTGTTTTCCCATAAAAAAATGAAACCCTTTTGACATTATAAAATAGAACAGAAGGTAATAAGATGAGATCATAAAATGATGCATGTCAATAATTTTTGAATAAAGGAATAAGTTCTAGAAATACTTTTCAAAAGTGGTCAAAATATTACCCTTCCTAACCTCAAACACTCACTAGAAATCAAAGGTATCTCAAATTCATTAATTGTCAAGGATGTCATGCCTCTTATAGGAAATCTTTAACTTCCCTACATTAATTCATGTTCAAGTACCAATTTACAGAGTGGTGAAAGATTCAGATAAAGGGAATTAAAACAATGACCAAAAGTACATTCAATTATCACTTTACCAAGCTTCCAAAAATGGATTTCCTATTATTTCCTCTCCTTAATGTTTCAACTAAAATGATTTTTAATTATATAAATTGTTCCCTTTTTCATTTGAGTTTAAAATTCAACTCACCTAAATGAGTTCATTTTTTACAGGGAATATTATTTTATTTTTTCCCAGTCATATTTCATAGGAACAAAAATGTACCTAGTACACCTTGTCTCAGAGACTCGCGGCGGGATCCCATTTTCCCATTTTACTTTAGTTACAATGGAATTAAATAATTATCATTTGATTTGGATTTATAAAGGGATCATTTTTATTATAAAAAGTATATCCCCTATGCTTCTGTAAAATTTTATAGTTACCTAAGGTCTTGATTGTAATTATACAGAATTATTTTATCTCACTCCTTTAATAAATTCCTAAAAAAAATTCATAAGACATTGGAAAACTCTATTCAGTAATTCTTCATCTACAATAACTTTAGAGTAAGTGCAACCCTCAACCAGAAGAAGGTAGTTATCTACTAGGAAGGATAGAATTGAAGTTCCAACTAAACATAAATGACCCTAAGGTGATAAATGAATTTTAATTTTTTTAATGGTTTTTATTTTTTTTTTTAAATAATTTACAAATTTTTAAAATCTTATATGGGGAATTTGAAGTGACAACAGAAATAACCATATCCCCCAAAAATAAAACTCAAAATTTTCCCTAATGTTAAATCATAAAGTGAGAGATAGTATTCAATGTTTTAAAAAAATTTTGAGGGATGACATGAAATTTCATAAAGAAATTTTTCACACCTAAAAGAAAAGAAAAAACAATAAATATATACAAAATAATTCTAAAGGTTTAATTTTTTGAAGGTTCACCACATCATCCTGAAATGAACCTAGTAAACAATAACATAAGAATATAAGTTACTACTATAGGTGCAAGAATGTTTAACAATGTGGTTCATAAAAATTTTCAACTCACAATATTTTAATAAACTCTTCCTTAAGTGGGAAAAAATAATTTCAATTTCAAAAAAAACATAGAGTGGACTCCCCCACACATAGTATCATGATGAAAATAGAAAAAATAAGAATACAAATAAAAATAAGATAGCAGATTAACACTTCCCTAGATATGGATCATTGACATTAACATCCATTGAAAAGATCCACTTTTGTAGCACATAGTTTTTACTCCTCTTAATTACCTACATGTTTATAAAAATAAGTATAAGAATCTATAATTTTATGTTTAAGAAAAATTTAAAACAAGGATTTAGTTGAATAGATGTTATACATATAATGCAATGTGTTGAAATCTTGGTTTTCCTTTGCAAAGTTGCTGGTAGTAGTTACACTCTCAAGAAGAAGGAAGTCATGAGATAGCATCTCACATATATAACCTCAAACACGAGATTAAAGAATAAAGAGTTAACTTTATTAAAAAAACAATAATAAAGAAATTTATCATAAATACCATGCTTTATTTCCTATGAAACACTGAGTTTATAGTCCTCTGTTATATTTTACACAACTTTATTCTTTCAAACAAGAATTGGAATCCAATCCCATCAGAAGTCCTTCCAATAAATGTTTGATCCTTTAACTATTGTAAATGCTCCATTAAATTCACCAACTAAAATCACCACTCCATTAAGCAAAAAAAAATCTCTTAATGGAAAGGTTTCCTAACCACTTGGTATTCAACTTTCTAGGAAACAGTTTCAGTCTATAATTAAAAAATATCACCATATGACCAACTTTGAAATACCTATTTTGAATGATTTAATCATGAAAGGATTTTTTATCTCTTTAAAAATTCCATCATTCTCATAATACTCCCTCAGTATATTCTTTATGTCACTATGTTCTAACAATTTTCCCTCATAAGTAGAATTGAAATCAATTTTTAGAGCCTTCACTACCCTATATGAATTTTTATACAATTCCACATGTAGATGACAATATTTTTAAAAAAATAATCTTATATGGTGTCATCCTTATGGGAGTCTTGTAAGAAGTTATATAGGAAAAAATTTCCTCATCTAACTTCATTGAAAAATCCTTTATAGAGTTAAGAACTATTTTCTCCAAAATCTTCTTAAACTCTATAATAGAAACATAATCTTTCTTACTAAAATATGGGTGGTAGGTGGTACCTTTATTATGATAGAATCCATATTTCCCCATAAAAATCTATAAAATATAATTTTTTAAATGAGTATAATTGTTAGTATTGAATTCACAACACACACTAAACCTGGAAAAGATGTTTTTATTGATAAACTCGTCCACAATAGTAGTAGAATTTTTGGGAAAATCAACTTCCTACACCCACATAGAAACATAGTCACTGATAATAAGAATGTACTTAATCCCATAAGAGGATGGGAATAGTCCCATGAAATCTAATCCCCAAACATAAAGAACATCTACCTTCAAAATTCTTTTTTTAGGAAGATCCTTCCTTCTTCCAACATTTATAAGAATCTATAATTTTTCATAGTTTATGACAAAAATACTAGCATCTTTGAACAAAGTTGGCTAATAGAAACAATACTATAAAACTTTCTGAGAATTCCTCTCTCCTCAATGGTTCCCACCCCAAGGTGATGAATGAATGCTCTCAAGTATGGGAAACATTTCCTACTCATCCACACATATCCTCAAAATACCATCACAACACATCATAAAGAGAAGAGGTCCATCCCATAATTAGTATTTTAAGATATATATAACCAACATTCTTTGGTTGTGTGAGAGGTCCATGTGAATGAAACATACAACCCTAATATTGGAATAGTCTGCAAACCAGGAGGACTGTTGCACAGAAGCAGCAAACAATTGTTCATTATAAAATGAAGTGTTTGACTCTCTAGGATCCTCACATTGAATCATTGGAATCCTAGACAAGTGGTCTACCATCACATTTTTATCCCCTTTATTATCCTCGATAACCAAATCAAATTCCTACAACTATTAGGTCCACATCATCACCTTGGGTTTTGAATCCTACTTAGCCAGAAAGTACTTAAGGGATGCATGATCAGTGAAAATTATAACTCTAGACCATATCATGTACTGTCTAAATTTCATTCAAGGAAAACATCATTGCAGCTATATCTTTTTTAGTTGTGGAATATTTCTTCTAGGCATCATCTAGTAGCTTTCTGGCATAGTAGAGGACATGAAAAATAATATCTTTCACCTTCCCCAATAAATATCCTACTTCAATATCACTTTCATCACACATTACCTAAAAAGGGAGCTTCCCATTAGGGGAAATGATCACAGGTGAGGTTGTCAACTACTCCTTGACCAAGTTAATAGACTCTATGCACTTATCATCAAGAATAAAGGGTTTTACTTAACCATCTATGAGTTTATGGGTCCAATGATTATAGAAAAATAATAAATAAACCTCATATAGAACATAGCATGACCCAAATAACTTCGGATCCCCTTTAAATTTTCAGGTGGGGAAAACATTTGGTTGACCTCAAACTTAGAATTATCTATATCTAGTACCATTATAGAAACCTAGTTTCTAAAAACTATTACCCCAATAGCCATGAACTGGCCTTTTTCTAGTTTAAGACTAGATTGGTCTCTTGGAACCTCTTTAGCAAACATTCAAAATTTTCCAAGATGTTCTCAAAATTTCTTACCACGACTAAAAAGTTATACTTGAAAACTTCAATTATCCTTTCAATCCTATTAGAAAAAATGGCTATCATGCATCTCTTAAAAGTGGTTATCACACCACACCAGCCGAAGGGAATCCACCAATAGAAAAATTTCCCAAATAAAAAAGTGATGTTGTTTTTTCTTGATCCTCAGGTGAAGTGGAAATCTGGTTTAAATAAGTGTAACCATCTAGAGAGTAGAACAATTCATTTTTAGCCATACTGTCCATCATTTGGTCTAAAAATGGAATGGGAAAATGGTTCTCTCTTGTGTAATCATTGAGTCTTTTTTAATATATATAGAGCTTCCCTTTGTTCATAGCTCTTGATTTTATTTTATCATTCTCTTCCTTTGTGACCAATATCACTCCACACTTTTTGGGGATAACCTAGAGAGGACATACCCAGGGACTGTTAAAAATGGGAAAAATGATCATATCACCCAACACCCTAATAACTTCTTCTCTAACCTCTTTCTTCATTTTTGGTTTCAGTCTCCTTTGGTACTCCACTCTAATATTGCATTATGGTTCCATGGTAATTTTGTGCATATAGAATGATAGACCTATACCATTTGTATAAAAAAATTTCTAGCCAATGATATACTTGTACTTCCGCAAAATACACAAAAAAAATTCCTCATGAATTACCTCTATATTAGATGAGATGATCATAGGTAATGTGGAATATTCCCCCAAAAAGGAATATTTGAGATGGGCAGTGAGGGGTTTGAGCTCTATAATGGGTGATGAGTGACTTGAGGGAAGACACATGAGCCTAGGTGGACTATGGTGATCATGATTACTCTTGAATAAGGGAGTGTATAAGGCTTCCTCCTCATCACTATTAATTTAAGATAAAAATTCTTAACTGTTATACTCTTCTCTTATGGATAGAATGCCTTCTATAGAAAAGTCAAATCACTATTCCTAAAACTCTGCTTCAAATTCATCTATAGGCTCTCTCTCTATACTTAAGCTAATCCCCATGCAAGTAGCAGTTGGGATTTTAGGTTCACTATTGATCTCCTCTATCATACTTAGGAACTCATATTCCTTCTCATCAGCAACACCCTCAGAAACCAATATCTTAGGTTTGGGAATTATTGGGAGGGTGGGTTGTTTAATCTTCTCGAAAAAATTGAATTTATTTTTTTATCACATAGGTTGAAAACCAATTTCCCATTAAAGACCTCTATCACAGATAACCATGTGGCCAAGAAGGGACTACCAGGGATGATAGGTACATATTGGTCGAATTATATATCAAGGATTAGAAATTCATAACAAAATAATATTCCACCTATTCAAACTAGAAAATTATTAAACCTACCCATTGTAAGAGTGATAGGATATATCCGTAATTTATAACAAAACAGTGGTGGGATAGAGAAATCCTAGTCTAATTTGTTGAAAAAGTGATATAGGTATCAAATTTTTTCTAGCTCCAGGATCACATAATATATTTAACTTACCACATCTATCCCTAAAGCTTTAAGGGAGGGAAAATCTCCTTGGGTCCTAATGATTATGAGGTATCCTATTTTTTAATTGTGAACTATACTACTCTATCATACTAAAGGTGGAATACTCTCCAAGAGTTTTATTATATGAGAAGATTTTCTTGAGTGATTTTATTTATGATGGGATTTGATTGAGATCTTCTAATAAAGTGGTTTCAATTTTCATCTTCTTAACCACTTTCAAAAACAACAACTTCTAAGAATCATGAGTTGGTTTTTTATTCTTTGGGGTAAATTAATTATAGGGGAAACATTTCTCAAAATTGGGGGTATCCCTATCACTTCCTCTTTATGTTTCTTATTGTCTTTAAATTCTTTGTTTTCAATATATTTTATTTTGATTTTTTAGATAGAATAGTAGGATCAAGAGGGTTTCTAGTGTTATTTTCAAGTTTTCAAGTTTCATGATTTTCTAGCATTGAATTTTTAGGTTATTCCAATTTTTGATTTTCAATAGTTTGGGTAACTTTATAAGGTTCTTGATGGGATTTTAGACCACTTTTGATGGTCACATCCTTGGAATTATCTATAGGGTTGGATTTAGTGGTACTTTTTAGATTACCTTTGACTCTGCATCCCACATCCCTAGTCAATAACCACATTTAAATTTATTTATTTTTATTATTGAGTCTATTTGAACTTTATCAATGTCATTTTGGGTCTTTTTTTCACCAAATCTTCCTATCAACAGTTGAAGGATTTATCTCACCTCGTCTTTTGAACTAGATGACTCAGAATTGGGTTGGATTTTGGGTTGGAATTACATCCTAGGAGGATACTATAATCCATGAGGGATAGTAGGTCAAAAGAGAGAGTGCTCCCTCCAAAAAAGGTTCAGGTGGTTCCTATACCACTGGATATAAGTGGTTGAGAATGGGTCATCCCTAGGCTGCATACTAGGACCATATCCAATAGAATTGTAACTCTCAGGAGCTTTGGTGGGCATTTCAATGTTTGTACATCAAGTCTATGAGTTCCCATACATTCCAAAATGGTGGCATTGCATTCCACAGGTGGTGTGAATGTTATCATTGAAAAACCCAACAACATGAGATTTAGCTTAAGGGGTAGGGGTGGGTTATATCCTAACATTGAATATTATTCAAGAGAACCTTTTTTGGGGTTTTTTCCAAATTATTGAAGATACATCTGAGATCAAAATTGGTATAATCAATAAAATCCCCTCCAGCTAACTGATCCACCATGGTTTGGTGTTAAAGGGTAAGGTTGTTATATAATGTGTCCTTGAGAAAAAAAATGGGAGGTGGTGCACTGGTGATTTAGAAACATTCCATGTAAACCCTAAAACCTATCCCAAGATTCATGAAAAAGCTCACTCATATCTTTCATTAATTGAATTATCTAGTGCCTCATCTCAGATTTCATTCTCTGGGGATAGAATTTCATTATTAAATAATTGTACACTTCAACCTTGGTGAAAATATCTCCTCCTATAATTATTATAACCATGTACTAGAATTTACTTTGAGGTGGAATGGGAAAACTCTCAACATAAGTTATTCCTCACTAAGTCCCCTAAGTGTCATCTACTGGGCACTACAATATAAAATCACAATGAATTCACGAGATTGATCACAAGGTATCCCACTGAAGTTCAGAATCAAAGACAACATGGATTGAATGATTTCATAGTTTATGAACAATGGATAGAGACTAATGAATGAAGGGTTACTAGACACAGAAAGAAATATGAACTCTCTTAAATAGTGCCTCTCCACTATTTCACATCTAGTTTGATTATCATTCATAGGTGGTTTATTCAACTTTTATTTTTCAACATATTTGTTGTCTTGAATTTTGATTTCCATTTTTTTCTTATTCATCTCTCTTGATGCTTCTCAATTTTATGGTTTTCTGGTTCTAATGTCTTAGACATTGACCTTGTTTACATAAAACAACAAATTTGATAGTTTTTTTTTGAATTTTAATAGATAATTTTTTCATAGTTTTTTGGGATTTTTTTATTTATGATTAATTTTTTTACAAAAAAATTGTTTTTTTATGTGTGAATTTTAGTTTTTTTTATTTATTGTATGTGAAATCACCAGGAAAGGATCAAAAATTTGATGGCACGCATCATTGAGCATGTGAAAAATTTCAACTTATAAAATCCTAATTATGACCAAGTATAGTGGTAAGACAAGTTCTAACCATTGGGAGGGTCTAAATTTTTTCTTACATGAAAAAAAAATTGAAAGAAACAAAGACAAAAAAATAGTAGTGGTGGTGTGAAGTGAATGAAATGGTGAGTGTGTGAATGTGAAAATGAGTGGGTCAAATCAAAGAAAATAGGAATACAAAAAGGTAGACAAACAAAAAATAGGTAACCAGAAAAAAAACAAGCAGTTGAAACTATCAATTGATGAATAGGGGAAGTGAGTTGATCGGATTTAAAACTGGTTTCTCTTGTTCATGAACATAAATAGAATCATGTGAAGCAACTTCAAAGAGGCTGACTGGATGTGTTGTAAGATCAACTTGTGACTAATTGACTTCTACAGTTTATAAACTGATGAAGTCATTTGATCACCAATTAGGAGCCAATCATAAAAGCACTGAGTTTGAAATATCAGTTTAACTCTTTCTTGCCTCTCTATTTGGAGCTTCATTCTATTTTTAGTATAATCCTCATATTAAATAAACTTAAAATGTAATTCTAATCAAGATTTGTTTTCACTGATTCTTGAGTTTTTATAATCAATTTTTTTTCTAAAGGGTGAGAGAGAGGCTATCTAGAATAAAAATACATGAAAAATGGATACCCAAATTTAATAAGTCCAGACTATAACCCCAAAAGTGATTTATAGAGAATTGTGGTTAAGTTTGGAATATAAGAATATTTAACAACAATGAATTTCATGTTGTATGAAAAATACTGAAAAAAAGATCAATGGGGAAAAGTGTTTTGTCTCCATGCTTGATCTCTAGATTCTCTTTGATCTATATGTGTTGGTCTAGCTGTTGGTGAGGATGAGGTGTTCTTGGTCTCCCACCCTAGGAATCATGATCTGTAATTGTCTACTTTGATCTACTGATCTTAGATCTGAAAAAACGTCATCTAGTGGATGTTAGACTGATGATATTTGGATATTGTGAAGTCACCAAATGATATTATTATACTTTTTTGATGGTTTACCAGTATTTCTTGGAAGGTAGAAAAATGAGGTTCCATCATGGTAGAGTTTGAGTGGAGTAGGGGGTATGGGTCGATGCGGCAATGCTTCTCAGTAACGTACAACAGTAGTGGGGGAGGATTCATGTGGCGGAACTATGAGCTACAATGTAGGGAGGTTATGGAGATGAGGGGATTGG
The DNA here is from genome assembly GCA_963277665.1 of Viscum album. Lineage (NCBI taxonomy): Eukaryota > Viridiplantae > Streptophyta > Magnoliopsida > Santalales > Viscaceae > Viscum > Viscum album. The sequence goes on along the minus strand of OY728120.1, from coordinate 686,151,189 downwards.
GTGTGGGTCATCTCTAATATTGTTCAGTTCTTCAATAGGATTCAATCAACACTTCTGGTTATAGATCATGTAGACAACCATGAGGTTCAATCAAATTTAGAAGAGGTGGGTTCAATGTTCATTAGATCCGAGAGTTTTTAGATGATTGTGTAAATAATTTTTAGATATTTTTATTTCATTCTTATTTTTAGATGATAATGTTGGATTTCATACTCTGGTGTAGTTTTTGGATTTCTTTTTTTATTGCTGCTCAAATTTCTTCCACTGTAGTGGTCTATGGTGGTGGTTCCATGAGAAAACAATGAGACATTGGGTCACTACCAGGGTTGCTTGCAGTGACTGGAGAATGAATTAGTAGTAGTAAGAGGGAAGAAAAGTGGTGACTAGGAGTCACCATTGGGCTCACCAAAATCTGGATATGTATCCAGGAGGAAGAGGGTTGGTAGTAGGAAGGGGGTGTGTGGGGTTTCACCACCATAGGTGGAAACTTGTGATGTGATTGTGTGGTGGTGTGAGGGATGGCACCGCCAACTACTGGTGGTGTGAGGGTGTGTAATTGTCTAATGAGACATCACTATGGGTGTAAGGGAGGTGGCATGGAATAATGAGAATGGAGAGGAAGAAGGGTTTGAGGAAGGAGTGGGGGAGAAATGATAAGTGAGACATCACCATCTTGTGTTGGTAGTATTAGGTAAGAAATCGCCATCTTTTGTTGGTAGTATAAGGAAAGACACTTCTAGGAGACCTGGTGGTGTATGGGGGTGTGACGATGTTAAGTGGATGATGGTGTGAAAGAGACACCACGAGGGGATTGTATCTTCACAATAAACAAACAAATGAAATAATTTAATTCAATAACACAAAATAATTAACTATAATTATAAATGAAATAACATATCATAATTTATAAAATAGAATGTAATTTTTAATCAACTATCTTAATTATTAATTATTAAAAAAATATATTAATTAATATTAGAATTAGGTAACAATTAAATTAATTTTCTATAATAAAAAATAATAGGTTGAAGTAAGTCTACTAAAATTATTTAACTAATAAATTAATTAAATGAATTAATAAAATCAAATAATTAAAATAAAATAAATCTAAACTGAGTGTTAAAATATTTATCGAATAGAATTAATATAATTAAAATAAATATATTTATTCAAAAGATGTGAAAAGTTATTCATTTATATATGAATTAACTAAACTATATAATTTACCATTATTAAATTGAAAATTAATTACATGATGAATTAAAAAAATAAAAAATAAAAAGAATAAATTAATTTTATTATTGAAAAAAACAGTAACTTGAAAACACACTTGAATCATAGAAAAAAAAATTTTACAATTTAATTTAAAAAATACAATAATTATTAATTATTAAAAAAATACATTTTTAAATAACAAAAAGAGAGAAAAAATTTATAATCATGTACTATCTTGATATTATTCACCATATTACTATGGATGGTTTATGATTATGTTTATTATTTGGGTAATGTTATTAATTTTTCATATGTTAGTTTTAATATGGATATATATGTTGATTATGTTTAACCCCTTTCATATGAGGAATGCTTTGGAATTTTTAAGTGATGGGTGGGACCTGCTATATCCCTTTAAGGTATTGGTATGTCTCGTGAGACAAACTAGAATGGTTTATTAACAATTTATGTACGGTGTCTTGGCTGAAACCTTGAAGGAATTTCTATCATGTCCCACATTATTCATTTCATCAATAAGATATTACTAATTGATAATCCATGTGATTATATGACTAGTAGAATATACATTGATATGTTTTATTCTTTTTTAATTATTTATCTCAAATTATTTTGATCATCCTTTATTCCTTCCATATTATGTTCATTTTTATGTATTAATGAAATTTGTTGTTAGTTAATCACCTTTTATTATTGTCTATGTTTATAGATTATGTAGTATTGTTTACCCTCACTTCACATCTTAGAAAACCCATTTATAATGATTAAAGTTTCCCAAGGATGTGAATATATATATCATGAATGACATTCTTGGATAATCTTGGAGTTTACGGGTGTTTACAATGGAGTTTTTATGTTGTTTTCCTTTCAATTTTTAATGTAACAATTATGTTTGTATTAATTTTTCAATAGCTACTAAATAATTAGGTCCTTTAGGATGTGACTACATTATTTATTATTTCAATGTAGTAAATGACGGCACCTACTTTAGGATACAAGGTTTGGGGTATTTATAGTAAGTCACAGAGGAAGTTTAGTAGAAACTTCGGAAACTAGATTTTAGAAAACATATATTGGGGAAATATAATCCTATAACTGACTCGGGGAATATTCCAAAAGTACCCAATATTTTGATTTAGAGAGTATTTATTCCAAAATTTTTAATTTAGGATTATTTTATTCACTAGTCCTGAGATAATACATTATGTTTCAAAATGTAATGATCTTATCTAGTGTGTGCAATGTTTTTAGAATTGGAACCTAGTATAAGGAATGGAAACCTTATCAACATAAATATTCCCTATATGGATATCCATTCTATTTATGATAATGATATTGGAGTGGGAACTACAATTGGAGTTGAGAAACATATAACTGTGTGGGGACAAATGAATCAAGTTATGATAAATAACCTTACTTTCATGGATAATCCTAATCCACAACACTGTGTAACAATGTTAGACCACTTCATGTGAAAACAAAATCTATTTTTCATTGGGACAATAAAACCATTTATAGATGAGAAATGGATGTGTTCCTTAGATATGATATTTCTCAATTTGGGATATAATGAATGGGAGAAGGTTATCAGGGGAAATTATATTCTATTAGGAGATACATATTAATGGTTTTCATTAATTAAAAACACAATAGTGGAGGAAGAAATTGAAAACATAGGATTGAAGGACTCTAGGGAAATTTTATTGGAGAAATATTTCCCTTGAAAACATCAAATAGAAATGGAGATAAAATTCATGATTCTAAGATATAAGGAAGAAGAAAATGTTTCCATGTATGAATCCAACATTACAAGGGTAACAAGGCATACTAGAGACTACATACGGAATCTAAAGAGCTAGATTTCCCATTTTTTGATGGTATTATGAAAAAATCTATAAATTGAAGTAATCTCCCAAAAATTATCGTCATAAGAGGATATAGTATTATGTTCCATAAAGATGGGAAAATAATTTCCCATGCCATATGGATTTAAAGGGATGAAAGATAATAAGAGGTGTGTTGAGTACTCTAGAAAATAGAATAAAGCAAAATGGAATAAGGGAATGAGCTAATATGCATCTATAAAAATATGTGGAATGAAATATCATGGATTAGGCCTATTGGAAATGATATTTTTTTACAATTATAGAGAATAAGGCCACTATGCTCATGATTTTAGAGGAATTAATGAAGATGAAAATGTGAAATGCATCAACTATAAGGATTTGGGGCACTAAGAAAATGATTTTCAAATACATCTAGAGAAATTTTCGCAAAAAAGGTCAAGGGAACAAGGCCATGATTATGTAGTCACAATAGCTAGTTTTGATGTTCCTAATGATGTGGTGGTAGATACATTAATTATATCCTCAAATTTAGCTAAATCATTATTTTATTATGGATCAATGCATTCATTTATAACTTCATAGTTTTCTATGGAAATTATATATTTATAATACACCTTAGTGAGGTATTTTTCAGTCAAAACTCCTCGTGAAATCTTTATTACAACAAAGATGTGTCAAGTAGTTCATATTATGACACATAAATGTACTATAATTTTTTATTTTCCATCATACCTATGGTTTATATTTATATAATTCATTATACGTATTGGATTAAAAATTATAATGAAAAAATATATTGTAAAGAGAAGGAAATAATAATTCATGATGAAGGTGTTGAATTCCTCATATATAGAGGGGTGACATCATCATATTTTTCATATCTAGATCCACCTACAGTAGCTCTTATAAATGAATCTCTTGTAGTGGAAGAGAAGATTAAACTGACTGATGAAAATAGTGATCTTCAAATTATGAATTTACCTCTTTTATAGGAATACATTGATGTATTTTAGAAGGAATTACTTGGAAACCACTTAGATAATTAAGATGGGTTTATCTTTTATTTAATCCCAAACATAAGGCCAACATAAAATACTTCTTATATAATATCCATTATGGAGTTTTTAGAGCTGATGAAATAGATAGATGAGTTAGGTAGTAATGGATTTGTTTCTCCCTGGTGATTCTCTATGGGGATCCCCTATTCTATTTGTTAAGAAGAATAGTGGTTCCCTGAGGTTGTGCATTGACTATAGAAAAATAAATAATTTTAAAATAATGAACTAGTATCCCCTACCTCATATTGATTATTTTTTTGATAAAATTCATGGAGATCAGTATTTTTTGAAGATTGACCTTCATTTTAGATATTGTCAATTTTCTGTAAATAAGTATGTTATTCCAAAGACATATTTCAGGACAAGGTATAGACATTTCAATTTTACAGTAATGCTATTTGGTTAGAGTAGTGGACCCTTTTTATGGATCTAATGAAAAATGTTTTAAAGGAATAACTTGATGATTTTATTGTGGTATTATTGATGATATCTTGGTATGCTAAAAATGATATTAGTTCCATGATAACAACTTTTTTATTTTTCTAAATACTCCTTGATGAAAATAGTTATATGGGAAGTTTATCTTGTATGAATGTTGTCATAAATAGTAACTTCCCTTGGAAATATTGTCTCTATGAGTGGAATATCATATGATAATGTGACGACAAAGTTAGTTCAGGAATGGCATACACCAACAAATAGAACTGAGGTACATAGTTTTATTGGAATAGCATTTTTCAATCAGCATTTTCTTCAGAATTTTTCCCGATTAGATAACTGGTTAACAAATATTACTCGTAAAGTCATTATGATTATTTGGAAAAAGTATTGTGAATAATGTATTGAGTAATTTAAGAAAATTTTACTGAATCATCCTATCTAGACTATTCCATTAAGAAATAGTGGATTTGTGAATTGTAGTGATGCATCAAAGAAAGGACTGTGATGTGTCCTTATATAGAATTGTATAGTTTTTTCTCATGCAAAAAGTCAGTTAAAAACTCATTAATAGAACTATACATATCACTATCTTGAGTTAAAAGTTGTAATATTTTCTCTAAAGATATGGAGAAACTATCTCTATGGTGAAAGATGTGACAAATATACAAATCACAAGAGATTGAAATATATCATATCATAGTGAGAACTCAACCTGAGGAAAAGGTGATGGCTCTAGCTACTAAAATATTATGATTGTTCAATATAGTACCACTCAGAGAAGGAAAATATGGAAGCATAGGAATTGAGTATGAATGATCATGGAGTTATAAAAAAAATAAGTGTTGAAATTGATCCTGTGTACATAGATATAGAAAATATAGATATGGAAATTATCATGGAAGGAGAAAAATAACTAATCATTCAACTGGTTTACCAAAAATCATTATTGGAAAGTATTAGAAGTTCTTAGTATGATAAGAATAATTTTCGAAGAAAAATTAATGTTGTGAATGATGGGAAATTGGTAGAATTCATATTTGAAGATAGAATTTTGAAATTTGGGAAAAGGATTTGGGTTCGCCTCTATGCCCAACCAAAAAAGAGAGTTATTGGATGATTCGCATATCTATAATTTCCCTATACACCATATTTTCACTGAGATTTATAGAGGTTTGATGGAATGTTTCTAGTGGTATAATATGAAGTGAGAAATTTTGGATTATGTATCATGAAATTTAGTCTCTCTATTAGTGAAGGATGAAATACAACTTCCTAGAGGAATCATGTATTGTCTTCATATTCTTACAAGGAAATGGGGTGACATTACACATTATTTTTTCACTATATTCCCAAACACTATAAGAAATAATGATACAATATGTGTAATAGTTGATCGACTTACAAAATATGCAAAAAAAATCTATAAGTGAGGATTTTCCACTAGAGTGCCTTGAAAGACTCTATATTAATGAAGCTGTAAAACTTCTTAAAGACACTATTTCCATTGTTTTTTATTTTGGTCCCGGATTTACATTTATATTCTGGGAAATCCTTCAGAAATCTTTAGATATTGAGCCTCATTTGATAACTGCATATCACCCTCAAACTGATGGACATCCTGAAAGGTCAATCCAAACATTATAAGACATGTTTAGATATTCATCACTTGACTTTAAATGTATTTGTTATTAATATTTACCTTTGGTAGAGTTTTCCCATAACAATTATTTCAATTAAACTATTAAAATAGAATCATATGAAGTGTTATAAGGAAAGAAATGATGTACACTAATGTTTTGGGATGAAATAGGTGAAAGGAAGCTTGTAGGACTTGAACATTAGAGGAAACAACAACAAATATAAATATTATTCCAACACATATCAAATAAACTCAATGTATGTAGAAGAGTTATTCTAAAAACTGAATATTTGATTTGAAGTTTCAAGTGGAAGATCACATATTTCTGAAAGTATCTCCATAGGAGGGTGTCATAAGGTTCGGTAATAAAGGGAAACTAAGCCCCAAGTATAGCAGACCTTTTAACTTTCTTGATATAATTGTAGTTGTGGCTTATTATTTGGAAGTTCAACCTACATTTTCTAAAGCACACGATGCATTCCACATCTCATTGTAATGGAGGTACATTCAAAGGTCATTGCTTCTTCTAAATTATGAAGGGATAGAATTTGGACATCATTTATCTTACTCGGAAGGACCTATCTAGATTCTGAACACTAAAGAACAGGTGTTGAGAAATTAGATGACACAGGGGGTAAAGTTACTTTTGAAAAATCGTAAAAATGAAAAGGTGACTTTGGAATGAGGTAATGTTATCACGAGCAACTTCAAAATTCATTTTATTAGGTGGCATTATTCAAATTTTGAGGATGAAGATAACTGAAGGAGGGGATAATGTTACACCCCAACATTTTATGGTATCTTTATTTTAAAATTTAACATCCTTGATATATTATTCTTCATGCAACACTAAGTTTAAACCCATAGTATACTATTAAATATGAATGTTGGAATAGTAATTTGATCATTAAGAATAGTAATATATCCAATAGATTATTAATTTCACCTATAAAAATTTTAAATACAATTTGGGTATGTTATATATGAAAATATAGTATAGTTAAATCATCGAATAAGTAAAAACGTTTTTTAAATTGATAAATTAAGCGTTGCTATTTTTTGAAACATAAATGTTTATTTATAATTTTATAATTAATATAATTATTTTAATGAATATTTATTTTCATAAAACATATTAATAATTTTTTTGCCTTATTATTATAATATTATTTTATGAAACCATAATTAACTTCTTAAAGTGTCATAAAATCGGTTATAATTTTAAAATTGGTATTTTTTTATAAATCATTATTTTAATTAAAAATTAAATTTATAAATTTTATAAAATTATTTTCATAAAATGAGTCTATTTTTTAATTCTACATTTAAAAAAAGGTTATATTTTTCTAATTTTTCTAAAATAATTTATTTTTTCTGAATAGTGAACTAAATTATTGTGTGGTACTTAAGAAATACTTGAATTATTGAGTCACAAATGATTTATGGATGATTTAAGTCCATAATCATGAAATATCCTTCTCTATTTATTTTATTTAATCATGGGAATAAAAAATATTTATATTCCAATTCCAAAAATAATAATCTAATGAATAAAATAAGCAAGAAACATCCATCTTCTCTACTATAAGTACCACTCATCACCATCCCTTATCCTCAACCCTCCAAAGCCTTTAACCATGATTATATAATTCCCAATGCATTTCCCAAAACTCTTCCCTACGTTCTGGGGTTTATGGTATCACCAATGAACTATTCCCAAAGTTCCTTAAGGATATTCTCAATGAAAATAAGGTCAAGAGGTAAATCCTCTTTCATTTTTTTAAATTTCTTTTCAATTTTATTTCTTTTCTAATTCACTCCTCGCATACCTATACCAAAGTGGCCTGATAACTATAGTATATTTTATATACTATAATACTATTAAAATAGTGGTATATCAACCATAGATTATCTTCTTCTCTATATTTTTTTTAAATGAAAACATCATTCGTGAGTTGCTGATTCACTGCCTTCGTGGGTAATGAGTTTTCATTTCTCAATTTTACCATCAAGGCTGGTCATGGAATCATATTTATTGAAACAAAAAATTATAATATATGTATAACAACTTATTTAATGTTCTTCAACAAGTATATATACAAAATATTAATTAATACAATAAAACTAGTGTGTGGTCATCCAGAAATATCAAAATAATCCCAATAGTTATCATTAACATTTTATCGATTTAATCATCGTAATATTTGAAAAAAATGATATATAAGATCATTTAATTTTATGGATGTTCATTAATAACATTTAAGTTAAATTATTTATAATAATTCCTATTTTATATGATTATTTATACACATATAAAAGTTAATTAATCAGGAAAACCAAGGAAACAAACACTCTAGAATGACAAAATTGAATCTTATAAATGATTCAAAAGGAAAAAATGAATTTAATAAAATTATAATAAATTAAATAAATGTTTAATTGGTTATGAATTAAATTTTTAATGAATCTAACCTCATTATCAAAGAAATTAAGTGCATGTGCATAACACTTTTGAGCATAATTTAAGGGATTCACCCCAAACCTATATTTTTCATTTGGGTAACACATTATCTTTTTTTAACCCAAATTACTCCACCTTTAATTTCATATAATTCTTCTACATTCTATTTATATGTTCCAGAATAGTGTATCTAGATCATTTCATTGTTCAATGATGTGGAAATAGTTTTTTTCTTAAGGTTCACTACAAAATAAATAGCTTTTTTCAACAGGGGTATATCTGTTGGTAAAAGTTCATTTTCTGTTGGTAAAACGTTTTGCCAACAAAAATTGTCCTATTACTAAACTTTTGGTAAAAACTCTATCGCTAAATGTTATTGAGACAGATAAAATGATTTTGTTGGAATTATAAAAATACCAACAAATAATAAATATGTTATTAAAAAAAATTATCAACAAATTAATACGACTAATATATCTGTTTGAAATATTATGAACATTTATAAAAAATATCAACAATTAATATTTATTTGTAAATTATACACTAAATATTTATATTACAATATTTATTTTCAAAATTTTATCTTATATTTATTTATATAATTATATATAACATATTATTATATTTATTATATAATAATTACAAAATTAGCTTCTATAAAAAACCAAAAAATAAAAACATTATTTAAAAAAATGTTCCAATATAATTTAAATACATGTTCAAACTTCATGAAAAGACAAGAATCTCCATGAAATATATTAGAAACATGTTTAATCATGTTCAAACACTAAGATACTTTAAATGGAACTCAATGAAACTTCATCTCCAATCTATTTCCCGCAAACATCGGACGTCTTGGAATCGACATAACTTCACATGAGCTATTATCTAATGCAGTGGATCAGGACATGCACAACTTCACCGTCATCACTATAGTCCACTCATCTATTGCTTTAAGCAACACATGTCCTCACTCCCTCTACTTTAGACATGCATCATCATGAGCAGCATTCTCATCACACAAACAAAACAATTATCAAATAGTTTTCATTTAAATGAAAGATATAGAAATAATAACACATGATGTAAACCTATCATCTAGTGACCACAAAAATAGGATAATCTAACCAATAGAAACAAAAACCATAAGATATTCTATCTAGATACCACAATAACCATAAAATTATCCATCCTGACCACAATAATACTATATAACAAATACCAAAACAATTTCCATAACGCGTGATTTAAAAATAAACTGTGAGCGGAACAATAGAAAAATGAAAATTAAAAGTGACCACATTAACAAAAGATATCCAGTTACCATAAAAAATGAAAATAATAACGTGTGATATAAAAATAACAAAAATATTATCTAACATGTGACCACAAAACATTAATAATGACACTAACTTCAATTAACAGGGACACATAAATCAAAATTATATAATCTAGTCCAAACCATATGAGACATGATTTGGATTTCCTCTCCATGCCCCTAAAAAATCATTAATGAAAATGCAAGTTACAGTGCATACACAAGGATCAATTTCACAATCAAGGAATTGAAATAGATTTCAAGTATACATTACATTAACAAAAATAACATGTAGAAAGAAAGGTCACCGTTTTATCCAAGAATCCCAACCATTCATTAGAAAAATTAGACTTAGATAGACCATATATGAAGATGTTACAATTAGGCCATAATTAGAACCATTTGAGGGAAGTAAATATGGAAAGAGATACTAAAATTTTAAAATTGATTCACCTAAGAAAAACACTCGCAGAAGCTAGAATGGAAGGAACAAGAAGAAATTGATGGAATTTATAATCCATGGAATTTGAAATTGGATATCTGCATGTGTTATTGTCAGAAAATTAGGGGAAAAAGAAATATAGGAGATACATGACCAAAACTTCGTGAAGATCAAATCCTATGACTAAACAGAGGGCAAGACACACATAAATCTATCAATGATTTATATATAACATCTTGCCTATAATTATACTCCTCGTCTACTTCAATTTAAATATACTCCACATGGGCCTTTGAATCATTTAACTCCACATAGATACGAGAGGAAATGGATTAGAATAGAACTTTTGTTCTTTAGTCCACATAGAGGATACACTGAAGAAAATAATCAATAGAAAAACCGTGAAAATGAAAAATTCTATCAGAAACAAGCAGCTTCAAAAAAAATTAAATCCCAAAACCCACCATCAGTTCAAGGTAAAAAATGAAATGAAACTAATCTTATCACCAGAGAATTTACTGGTTGGGTACATTATCTTCAATGAGGGCTATGAGCTTGTTTGGAAATGCAAGCAAATCAGTGTACTCCTAGAATGGTGACCTCGATAAGTGAGTGGTTCCCCCAAAAATTAGGTGTCAAGAACCCATAGGTTTTTAGTAAGCATTTGAAATTGGCCTTCACATAATTCCCAAGAGTCTTGGTAGATTCACGGGATGAAGTGAGAATGTACTCAATACCATCAAATTTCAATACATTCTTATGAACCCTAGCTGCCACGATCCCTGAGCGATGGGGGGTGGGACCATTCAAATGGTGACAGATCCGCACTTTCTGGTGACTTTATAGGGAATGGTGTGGGGAAGCCCAATATTTTTACCTCAATAGTTGTTCCTCACTGGTATCATAAATATATTCTCCATGATGATGGCACCGCAGATGGTGATTGCCGCCTCCTTGCTGCACTTAACCCCCAACCCCACAAGACAGTTACTATCTCCGATGACCACAAAGGCTTTGAAACGCGTCTTCTGACCCGCGCGGGTCTTCTTCTGGAAGGGAATGATCTTCCTAACTTCTTCCTTTAAGACTCAAGGGCCCAGGAGGGCATCCACCATCTGAGACTTGCCGAGTTCAGAAGAGGAGGGAGGCGCGCTGCTAGGGTTCGCTAGGGCATGGGAAAAAACACGAACGGGAGAGGTGGTGTGAAGTTGGGGAGGAAGGGAGAAGGAAAATGTAAAAAGTAAAAATAAAATAAATTAATAATAATAATAATAATAAAATATTTTTTTACAAGAAAATGAAATTAATCAGGTCGGGTATGACAATGGAAGTTACAGTAATGGTGATCTGATCAAGGCGGCTCGGGACTTTTAATTTAGGAAAGAGTGTGTCATAATATTGGTATAATTTAAAAAAAACATGATGTAAAATAAATTTATATATAATTTATATATAATGAAAATGTTATAAATTTATATATTTTTTGAATAAAAAATTATATTATATACATATAATGAAATTATATATACGTGACTTTCTTTTTTTACTTTTTACTACATTTGGTCTTTTTCAAGTCTCCAAAAATTATAATAATTTATCATCAATTTTATATCATATATATATATATTTGTATATATATATATATATATATAAATGTGTGTGTATATATATACACATATATTATCACGAACATATAATGTGTTAAAAAAACATATGATTATATGATTTTATAAAAATATTTATAATTTATAACATTTGTTGAAAATAATATATATATATATATGTGGTAAAATATTTTATGTTATTGGTTAATATATTACAATAGATTTTTATAATGGTAAAAAATTTGTTGGTAATAACAATTAATAGTAATATATTTATTTTTTGGAAAAAAATGTTAGTATTGATATGATAAAGTAATAGATCTAACTGTTGGTAAAAAAATTGTTGGTATTAAACGATCAATATCAACAGACACAACTGTGGGTGAAAATAAGTGTTGGTACATAAAATATATACCAATAAAATTTAATATTTATTGGAATTACTCAATTTTACCAACAAATATATCATCTTTCAATAAATTTATGTTGGTATAAGTCTTTTTTTTTTAGTGTTTCCCTTTTCAATTCCTCCAGATAAACAATCCTGATTAAAAGGTACATTCCAATTTCTTACCCTTTTTCAAGTACATTACATAATTTCTTTAAAGATATATTTTTCTGTCTAAAATCATGATATTTATCATGAAAAACTTTTAATATATTTTATGGTTTTATGTAAATATTTAATCCAATCTCTTCTTAAATGGATCTTTTATATTTTCCCTTAAACTGCACTGAAGTTTCCCATTTCTAAAGTTTCTTAAAAGATCGTTTTTAAATGTTTTCTCTTAATTTGGAGATCATTTAGGATTCAAACATAATTTTTTTATCCTTGCTATTTTATTTCTATGATATAGATTTCTATTATATAATTTTATGAAAAATAAAAAATGATTTTCCAAAAGAAATATTCCTTTTAAAAGTAAAAATGGAATTCCTCCCAAAATAACCTCAATGATTTTATTAGAGTATTTTCACCTTTTCATAACCCACTTCTGATTATTAATTTTTTATTTATATTGATCTCAAATGTTACTATATACCATATTTTAGTAAATACTTTATGATTATTTTAACTGGGGATATACTATCTTGATACCATTCTCCATATTACTCAAGATTATTTATGATTATGTCTATTATTTAGGGAATGTTATTAACATTTCTTATTCTAGTTTCAATATGAATGTATATGTTGATTATGTTTCACCCCTTTCAAATTTGTAATGAATTATACATATTAAGTGATGGTTGGGTCCCTATATATCCCTTTAAGTCATCGGTAGGTCTCATGAGAAAAACTAGACACATTTTTTACCTATTTATGTATGGTGTGTTGGTCGAAGAGCTGACTGTATGCTTATGGTGTCCCACGTTATGCATTCTCTCATTATGATATTATTAATTGATAATCAATGTGATTATTGAATAATTATAATACCCTTGTTTATGTTTTATTAACATGTTTTTATATATAAGGAATTTTTATTATTAGATTTTATTCCTTCCAAATTATGTTTAATTTTTTGTTTTAATGACATGTTTTGTTAAATATTAACTGTGCCTTATTTTTTTATATTACACTCTATCTTTTAACCTTACTGAGCATCTGAGCACACCCCTTTATTAAGTTTTATTTTTTATCCTTGATACAAGGATTTATATTATGATTGACTTGTAGTGATAATATTAGAGTTCATTGGTGCCTCTGATGGAGTTTCTATATTTTTTTCATTTCAAGTTGTAATTTAACAATTTAGTTTGTATATTTTTTTCCATACATACTAAACTATTTATTCATTCAGGATATGGCTTCTTATTTTATTATGAAAAATTAATAATGTAACACCTTTTCTCTGGGCTACTGGGATTGTTTTCATTACATATAACCAATCTATAACTATACAATTAAATATGTAAAATAATATCACAAATATTAACATGGGTAAATTATTTTCAAAAAAATATCTAAACATTAAATGTGTCCCATACCTCATTGAACATTTAAATCATACTCCTCGTGATAGAATAAAATTTTAAAAGAATTAAATAACATGAGAATTGTCACGACCCCCTCCCACCAAAGATGCCCCTCCTGAGCTAGAAATGGTGAAAGGGAGATAATGACCCCCGAGTCCAGCCTCCAGTAGGCCCCAAGGTGGAGACTAGCACCAAGGGTATGAGTTTTCACAAGTATGGGAGGCATTACCCTTTTTTATTATTTAATATCAGTAAATATGATGAGTCAACCACCGAAAATGAAAAGAACAAGTGTATAGAAATAAACCCAAACCAATCCCACATGCATGTTTAAATAGTTCTGAAATAAGGTACAAGTACAAGAAAGCTCAAAAAAGTACAATACCAAAAAAAACAAGAGTACAGAAACTGCAACAACTCCAACTGTCCCGACTAGTAGGGTCTCGCACGGCCCTAGTAGTCCACCTGGAAACCTGAAAGTAAACATAGGGTGAGCATACAAGTATACTCAGTAGGGAAACCTTAATATCTCGTGCACAAGTGGGGATACATCCTAATGTCCCGTGAGAATAACAGAAGAAACCTCACAAGGAATTCTATCCACCCAACCTCACCAGCCACACTCGCCAAAAACACAATCACAACAGTTAGTAGTGTATAAGAACAAGAGTATTGGGTATCCTGCACCATTTCGCACTAGTTAGCTACTCTTACTAACGGCGAACGTCATGATGCTACCACGCTCTTCCCACCCGCACACACCTGGGCCTCAAGAACCACATCTCTTGCCCACACACACCTAGGCCTCATAACCACACATCCCGCCCGCACACACCTGGGCCTCACAACCACGTATCCCGCCCGTACACACCTGGGCCTCACAACCATGTATCCCACCTGCACACACCTGGGCCTCATCCCGAATATTCTTAGGAAACAAACCTTCCCAAAGAGTCTTGGGCCAAAACCACCCTAATCGAAACCTACCTGAAGGGTCTTAGGTGTAAGGTCGCCTCAATCCATCATAGCCTAGGGAAGAATGAGCAGGAAGGATCTAGTAATTATGGGAAAAACACCCTCTCCCCTGAAATGGGAGTGTTCGTAACTAAGTGATCAACATGGGTGAGGTGCGACAAAACACAAAGATAAAGATATATATATATACCAAACACTCATCCCAACCTATGGCTTCTAAACAGAGAGACGGAGCACATGCCTCGGCACTACTATCACGAAGCATGCATACAACAAACAATCCTGAAACCCCATTTAAGTTTTCATGTTTCAACAGAATCAGTTTATTAGTTCCTTAACTACTTGGAAACTATCCACAACCAAACACATCGATTGTTCGTAATCATATCCCTACCAACCACAAATCAAGTTAGGAAAACACAAGCAACACAACCAAGTCCCTTATTATTAACCAACCAACTCATTGATAATTATTCTCGTTCCATTACCATGCCCCACCATTTATTAACTCTTCAACTTTTTATTTATTATTCACAACCCATAGTTCGTTCACAATCAAACCCATCCCTGCAGCCCCGCTGCCAACCACCATAACCACAACCATACCGTACATCATTATCCCTTTAATACCATTTATCGAAGCCTTGTTTCCCATCATCAACATAGCATTAACACCAACCCACAACCAAGCCAACCGCAGCCATGCTACTCACCCGATCCACAACAACCCACAAAACACCCCCATCACATGCCACGTGTCCAAGCCAACACCCACATGTTCATTATTCCATTTTGTTCAGCCAGGGTGATCACACAAGGGTTCCATATTTTAAATCATCCAACTTTACGTGATTAACCAAATTTCACATTCAACAAAGTTCAATTCACAAAATGGTCTAGAAAGATAAGGAAACATTTAATTTCACAAGAAAAGGCCCCCAACGACCGCAATTTTCAGTAGGCATAAGCCTATTCAATTCACAACATAATATCACAGGATATAAAGATAAACATAGCAACTTCCCCATCCCCGTTATTTAACCAGTTATTATCTTCATTTAATGGTTCAACTATTTCTCATGAAAACAAGAGGATACCCACCCCGCATGATGCACAATTTAGAGATACGGAGGTAAGATCCCTACCTCAACAGGTTCTGATCACAATGCTCCCCCGGATCAACATTAGAAGACGTCCACTGGCGTCCGTCACTTCTGTCAAATCCTGGAAAAACCTCCTCAGGTGGAAGTTGTAAAGGAAAGGCCGAAGTAAAGTCAACGGATCCAATCTCATAAGTTCTGCCTCGTCGTTATGATCCTGTGGCCGTTGACGGATCGTAAATCGGAGCTCGGACGAAGAATTTATGGAAGAAAAGAGCCTTCGAGTCTCTTGGGAGAGCTCTACTCAGAGGAATGGAGAGAAGAGGAGTGAGTTGAAAAGGAGGAGGGGACCCCTCCTTTTATAGGCATGAAAAAAAAAGTTACACGGTGTGTAATTTATGGTACATGGCGTGTACTCGGCCAATTCACACGGTCACCATGCGGCTTCCAACACAGCCTTCAACGCGGCACGCGGCCGTTGACTGATAAACACACAGTTTGAAGGTAACGCATACACGGGGAGGGACTACATGGCGTGTAGTATTGGCTACACGGCATGTACTCATTTATTTCACGCAGAAAAGACACGGGTCCAACACGGCACATGGTCGTTGACTGGTCAACACACGGTATGAGGGTAACGCGTACGCGGGGAGGGACTACACGGCGTGTAGTTTGGGGTACATGGCGTGTACTCATTTATTTCACACAGCAAGGACACGGACTTGATCACAGGGTATACCCGGTGAGGGGGTACATGGCGTGTACTCACACTACATGGCGTGTGGTTTCAAAATTCTGAAAAGTGTGGGAAAAGTCCATTTTTCCCTCCAGAACACTTCGTGACCTACTTTTTGACAAAGGAATGGGCCGGAGAGGTCCGGGCCTTTACATCAGATACCTCTTAAAACATTCTCATCCCTGAGAATTCAAAATCCTACCTAGAGGAACCCAACAAGATACCTCTTATGGCCCTCATTATAATAAGAACCAATCCAACAACCCTAATCATATGTGTTAGGAATTCCTTCTCCTATGTCGAGATATTATCCGCTTTAGGTGGCACTGACTCGCTTTCACGGGTTTAATCGCATCCTCATTAACGCGTCTCGATTAAGAATTGGGTCTTCCCACTTTCATACATTAGGATTTTTCAACTTGCACTACCCCCGACACCACACAACCAACACACTACCCGAACATGTGGTTTGGGGAAATTTCTTCTCCTATGTCGAGATATTATTCGCTTTAGGTGGTACTGACTCGCCTGCACTGGTTCAAACACATCCTCATTAATGCGTCTCGATTATGGATCAGGTTTTTCCCTTCTTCCCACACATCTGGACATGATACACACTTCCAGAGAACAAGGAAACAAAAGGTCTCATAACCGAAAAGCCAAGATTTACATATTTCAAAGGTACAGAGTATAACATCAACCCAAAGCTCAGAAGAACAAGGGAAAACAAAAGTCAAAACAAATCCGGGTACTGAGTGTGAATCTGAGCCTCCCGCTCCCAAGTTCTCTCCTCGAGGACGCCATGCCTCCACCACACACGAACCAAGGGAATGGTTCATCAATGGAGAACCTTCTCTTTACGATCCTCGATTCTGACTGGTCGTTCCTCGATGGTTTCATCATCTCCCATATCTAAATCTCCCTAGTCGATAACGTGAGAGTCGTCATGTAAGTACCGACGAAGCTGGGAGACGTGGAAGACATCATGAACCTTCTCCAACTGAGGTGGAAGGGCTAGCTGATACGCCACCTTGTCGACTCGCCTCAGCACCTCAAAAGGTCTGATGAACCTAGGGGAGAGTTTAATCCCCTTCCCGAACCTCTGCTGCCCCCGCTGAGGGGAAACCTTCAAGAACACATGGTATCCCACCTCAAACTCCAAAGGCCTCCTCTGACAATCAGCATAAGACTTTTTTCGATCCTAAGCCTCTTTCATCCTCTCACATAAAAGCTAGACTTTTTTTGTGGTTCTCTGCACTAACTCTGGCCCAAGATCACCTGTCTCACCAACCTTTTCCAGCAAATGGGTGAACGACATGGTCTTCCATACAAAGCTTCAAACGGTTCCATGCCAATAGTAGAGTGGAATCTGTTGTTTTAGGCAAACTCTACTAAAGGAAAGTGACATACCCATGACCCTCTGAAATCTAGAACGCATGCCCACAGCATGTCCTCCAACGTCTGGATAGTCCGCTCTGTCTGCCCATCGGTCTGGGGGTGAAAAGAAGTGCTAAGGAGTAACTGGGTGCCAAATTCATACTATAACCCCATCCAGACTCATGAGGTAAACCGAGTATCCCGGTATGAGACGATAGTCTTCAGAACTCCATGAAAATGCACCACCTCGTTTATGTACCTCTGTGCTAAGGTACTCACCGGGCCTGACTCCTTAATTGCTAAGAAGTGAGCTGATTTCATCAGTCGATCCACCACTACCCAGATAGCATCATAACCACTCTGAGCTCTGGGTAGTCATGTGACGAAGTCCATTGAGATGGCATCCCACTTCCACTCAGGGACATCTAAAGGATGCAACAAACCACTGGTAACATGGTCTTCATCCTTCACTTGGTGACACACTAGGCATTTAGCCACAAACTCCACCACTGCTTGTTTTACCCCAGGCCACCAAAACAATTCCCTCAGGCCTCGGTACATTTTTGAAACTCCTGGATGTACCGCCAAGGCTGAGCTATGGAACTCACAAAGAACTCCATCATGTATCTCCTCCGGAACAAACAACCTTCCATGAAAAAACAGCTGACGTCAGCTGTCCTCTGAACATCCTTCTAGACTATTTCCCTGTTCGACACGATCCCGCATCACTTCTACCTCGGAGTCCCCCCACTAAGACTCTTCCACTTACTTCTACAAGGAGGATTGCACCGTCATCTGAAACAAACAGCCTCTAACACCTTCTACCCTTGCATCCAAGTGCAAGGCGGACAACTCTCCCATCGCTTTCCAAGCATCAGTGGATTCCTGAACCACTTCCTTATGTGACTTCCTGCTCAGGGAATCATCCAAAACGTTGCTCTTACCTTTAGTGTAATAGATCTCGAAGTCATAGTCTAGGAGGAACTCGACCCATATCCTCTACTGTAAGTTCAGGTCACGTTGGGAGAAGATATAACGCAGGCTCTTGTGATCTGAGAAGACCACAAAGCGCTCCCCAAAGAGGTAATGTCACCAAAATTTCAGTGCGAAGACTACTGTTGCAAGCTCTGGGTCATCGGTGGCATAGTTATGCTCATGAGGGCACAATTTCCTAGACCCATAACAGATCACACCCTTCTTCTGCATCAGTACGCACCCCAAAACAAGGCCAGAAGCATCACAAAACACCTCATACAACAATCCTTCCTCTGGAAACCTAAGAACTGGAGCACTGACCAACTTCTCCATCAGGTAGTCGAAAGATTTCTGGAACTGCTCGCTCCATAGGATGACCTGGTTCTTCCTAGTCAAAGCTGTCAATAGAGAAGAAACTTGAGAGAAGTCCAAAACGAACCTCCGATAGTAACCTGCCAACCCCAGGAAACTACAAACTTCCGCAACGCTCTTGGGTGACGCACGAGAAAAAACTTCCTCCATGTTCGACGGGTCCACTAACACTCCATGCTGAGACACTACGTGCCCAAGGAAGTGTACTTCTTGTGTCAAGATCTTACACTTCGACAATTTCCCATAAAGCTGGTGGTGTCGAAGGACTTCCAAGACTACCCTGAGATGCTCAACGTGCTCCTCCTCTGCTATTGAGTAGATCAGGATGTCATCGATAAACACAACGATGAACCGGTCCAGAAACCCTCGGAAGACAAAGTTCATAAGTCCCATCAACACAGCCGGTGCATTTTTAACTCCAAACGGCATCACTACAAACTCGAAGTGCCCATACCTGCACCTGAAAGCCGTCTTTGAAATTTCACTATCCTTCACCCTCAGCTGATGATATCCAGATCGTAGATCAATCTTAGAAAACCACCCTGCTCCCCTCAATTGGTCGAAGAGATCATCTATTCTTGGAAGGGGGTAACGATTTTTGACCATTACCTGTTTCAACCATCGGTAGTCTATGCATAGCATGAGACCACCATCTGCCTTCTTCACGAACAAAATTGGAGCACCCCATGGTGACACACTGGGTTGAACAAAACCCTTCTCCATCAGATCGTCAATCTGAATCCGCAACTCCCGCAACTCCGAAGGTTCCATCCGATAAGGGTCCATTGAAATCGGATGGGCACCAGGCTGTAAGTCTATCCCGAACTCAACGTCACTTCAGGGGGGTAGAGTCACAACCTCCATGTCGGATGGGCACCAGGCTGTAAGTCTATCCCACTTGATAGCTCCTCTCACCAACAAAAGCTACATGTTGCCTATCCATGTCGGAGAACACGACTCTTCTTCGGAAGCAGTCGATAACGGCACTAACAGAAAACAACCAATAGTTGCCTAGGATGACATCGTATGGCTGCATCTGTACCAGAAGAAGGTCTCCACTAGATCGATGTGGTCCCAACGTCAGCCCACATCCCCGGCAAACACAAGATACGCTAGTCTGGCCTCCAACTGGTGTACTCAGCACCAGTGGTACGGAAAGTCTATCTACGTCTAGTCCTAAAGCATGGGCTAGACCAGGTGCAACAAAGGAGTGTGAATCTCCTGAATCAAACAAAGTAGAAAAGAGAGTTCTGAACAAACAAATCGTACCACACACCACCTCTGGTCCTGCCGGAGCTATAAACTCTGTTGTGTGAAACTGTCCACGCCCAGCTCCTCTGACTCTCTAATGTAGACCACCTCCCCAACCACGTCCTAGTCGAGGTCCCTGAGGAGCACCCTGAGGTCGGCCTCCTCCTGCAAAATCTGCCCTCGGAGGAGAAGGGTCCCACTGCTATTGGAAGGGCCTCGCCGACAACTAGTGCTGTTGAGGCGGGCGCTGAACCTGCCCACCTCCACCATACTGAGCTCAGGTCGGGCACCGACTCTGAATGTGCCTGAAACCTCCTCAAGAAAAAACACTTCAGTCCTGGGCTCGTGAAAAAGGGATGAGGACCTGGAGATCTGAACTGGAACTGCTGGGGCCTGCTCCCCACTGACCTGAACCTGGAAGGTCCCGTCATAGGAGACTTTCTGCTGACTGCCTTCCCCTTCAATGAACCTAGTTGGATTCCCTCATGTGGTGCACCTCCCTGTGAGTGCATCCTATCTATAACCTCTTCCTTCTTCTGTACTACCAAGTACGTCGGAAGGGTGAAGGGGGTGACAACATACTTGAGTGAAGGATGAAGCTCCTCCTTCAAACATCTCACCCGAGACTCCTTATCCGGAAAGAGATTCGGTGGAAAGCGTATGAGATCTTTGAACTTGATCCCCAAATCTCGTACTGACATACTCCCCTGCTGAAGGGAGAGTAACTCCTGCCGCTTCTCCACCTTGATCATGGAAGAAAGGAATTCCTCTCGGAATTCTTTCTCAAAGTCATCCCACAGAACCTCTACCTCTATCCTCTCTCCGAGGTAGAGTGTCCACCACTGTCAAGCTGCACCTCTCAGCTGACAGACTGCTAGGGGAACCCAGTACTCCCTCGGAGAACAGATTAAAGTAAAAGCAAACCCTAGCTCCTCAAGCCACCCCTCTGTCTCCGTATCTGAAGTACAACTCTCATACTTCTTGAGGGTATGTCGCTGGAAAGAATGGAGAGGCATCTGCCACTGGCTATCTTCCTCCGCTTGGTCAATCCTCAACTGATCGACCGCCTGAATCTGCTGGGCCTCTGCCATCTGAGTCACCTAGGAACGACGTCCAAGTTCCATAGTTGTATGGTAAACAAGGATTGCCTAAGCCCAAGTAGCAAGGAATTTATCAAGGTTTCATTTTATCATTTTATTCAATTTCTTTCCCAGAACACCCAAATCAAGTAAAACACAATCATGATGATGCATGTACCTTCCCTAGGGTCTCTACCTTGCAATCAATGTAGTCCTACTTGGTCATTCGGTAAGCTCAGAGTCCTTGCATCGGATCACGGGGGGCCCTAAAATCCCGTGTCCTAGCCAGTCTTCCCTGGCCTATGTCACGCACCAAGATTAATCAACACTATTTCCCTACCATCCCATGCAATCCTCATTTTGCCTAACTCTGATCTCCATCCTATCTCTCAGCCATCACCTCTGATACCATTCTATCACGACCCCCTCCCACCAAAGATGACCCTCCTGAGCTGGAAATGGTGAAAGGGAGATAATGACCCCCGAGTCCCGCTTCCAGTAGGCCCCGAGGTGGCGACTAGCACCAAGGGTATGATTTTTCACAAATATGGGAGGCATTAACCTTCTTTATTATTTAAGATCGGAAAATAGGATGATTCAACCACCAAAAAGGAAAAGAAAAAGTGTATATAAATAAACCCAAACCAATCCCACATGCATGTTTAAATAGTTCTGAAACAAGGTACAAGTACAAGAAAGCTAAAAAAAGTACAATACCAAAAGAAACAAGAGTACTGAAACTACAACAACTCCAACTGTCCCGACTATCGGGGTCCCGCACGGCCCTGGTAGTCCTACTGGAAACCTCAAAGTAAACATAGGGTGAGCATACAATTATACTCAGTAGGAAAACCTAAAGATCTCGTGCACAAGTGGGGAGACATCCTAATGTCCTGTGAGAACAACAGAAGTAACCTAGCAAGGAATTCTATCCACCCAACCTCACCAGCCACACTCACCAAAAACACAATCATAACAGGTAGTAGTGTATAATAACAAGAGTATTGGATACCCCACACCATTTCCCACTAGTTAGCTGCACTTCCTAACGGAGAACGTCCTGACGCTACTACACTCTTCCCACCCGCACACACATGGGCCTCAAGAACCACATATCCTGCCCGCACACACCTGGGCCTCACAACCACACATCCCGCCAGCACACACCTGGGCCTCACAACCACGTATCCCGCCCGCACACACCTGGGCCTCACAACCACGTATCCCGCCCGCACACACCTGAGCCTCATCCCGAAGATTCTTGGGAAACAAACATGCCTAAAGAGTCTTGGTCCAAAACCACCCCAATCAAAACCTACCAAAAGGGCTTTAGGTGTAAGGTCGCCTTAATCCATCGCAACCTAGGGAAGAAGGAGCATGAATGATATAGTAATTATGGGAAAAACACCATCTCCCATGAAATGGGAGTGTTCGGCACTAAGTGCTCAACATGGGTGAGGTGCGATAAAACACAAAGATATAGATATATATATATACCAAACAGTCAGTCCAACCTATGGCTTCTAAACAGAGAGACGGAGCACATGCCTCGGCACTGCTATCATGAAGCATGCATACAACGAACAATCCCGAAACCCCATTTAAGTTTTCATGTTTCAACAGAATCAGTTTATTAGTTCCTTAACTACTGGGAAACTATCCACAACCAACCACATCGATCATTCGTAATCATATCCCTGCCATCCACAAATCATGTCAGGAAAACACAAGCAACACAACCAAGTACCTTCTTATTAACCAACCAACCAACTGATTATTATTCTCGTTCCATTACCATTCCCCACCATTTATTAACTCTTCCACTTTTTATTTATTATTCACAAACCATTTTTCGTTCACAATCAAACCCATCCCAGTAGCCCCACTGCCAACCACTATAACCACAACCATACCGTACATAATTATCCCTTAAATACCATTTATCGCAGCCCTGCTGCCCATCACCAACATACCATTCACACCAACCCACAACCAATCCAACCGCAGCCCCGCTGCTCACCTGATCCACAACAACCCACAAAACACCCCCATCACATGCCACGTATCCAAGCCAACACCCACATGTTCATTATTCCATTTTGTTCAGCCGGGGTGATCACACAAGGGTTCGATATTTTAAATCATCCAACTTTATGTGATTAACCAAATTCCACATTCAACAAAGTTCCATTCACAAAATGGTCTAGAAAGATAGGGAAACATTTAATTGCACAAGAAAAGGCCCCCAACGACCGTGATTTTCAGTAGGCATAAGCCTATTCAATTCACAACATAATATCACAGGATATAAAGATTAACATAACAACTCCCCCATATCCATTATTTAACCAGTTATTATCTTTGTTTAATACGTCAACTGTTTCTTATGAAAACAAGAGGATACCCACCCCGTATGATGTAAAATTTAGAGAGATGAAGGTAAGATCCCTACCTCTACAGGTTCTGATCACAACGCTCTGTCGGATCAACTTTAGAAGACGTTCTCTGGTGTCCGTCACTTCTGTCAAATCCTGGAAAAACCTCCTCGGGTTGAAGTTGGATAGTAAAGGCCAAATGAAAGGCAACAGATCCAAGATCAGAAGTTCCGCCTCATCTTTACGATCTTGTGGCCGCTGACAGATCGTAAATCAGAGCTCGGACGAAGAAGTTATGGAAGAAAAGAGCCTTTGAGTCTCTTGGGAGAGCTCTGCTCAGAGGAATGGGGAGGAGAGGAGTGAGTTGAAAAGGAGGATGGGACCCCATCTTTTATAGGCGTGAAAAACAAAAGTACACGGTGTGTACTTTATGGTACATGGCGTGTACTTGGCCATTTCACACGGTCACCACGCGGCTTCTAACAAGGCCTTCAACGCGGCACGCGGCCGTTGACTGGTCAACACACCGTTTGAAGGTAACGCATACTCGGGGAGGGACTACACGGCGTGTAGTATTGGCTACATGGTGTGTACTCATTTATTTCACGCGGCAAGGACACGGCTCCAACACGGCACACGGCCATTGACTGGTCAACACACGGTTTGAGGGTAACGCGTATGCGGAGAGGGACTACATGGCGTGTAGTTTGGGGTACACGACGTGTACTCATTTATTTCACATGTTAAGGACACGACCTTGAACATGGGGTATACCCGGAAAGGGGGTACACAGCGTGTACTCACACTACACGATGTTTAGTTTCAGAATTCTGAAAAGTGTGGGAAAAGTCCATTTTACCCTCCAGAACACTTCGTGACCTTCATTTTGACAAAGGAATGGTCCAGAGAGGTCCGGGCCATTACAAGAATCCATAAAATATGGATTTATAATTTCAAATGGGTTGTACATACATGTTATAAAATTTTAATGGTGTATATTATCAAGAAATTCCTCAATGAAAGGAGATTGAGATGATCACCCTTACATTAATCCTGAGTTATAAGGTGTGTCTTTAAATACATTAATAATAAATGTACATTAGTTATTTGATTTCATCATAACATTTAATTTTTATCATTACTTTATTTCACATATTACAATGTTTTATAAAACTACTTAGACAATTATGTCTATATCGGGTGTTTTGACCATATTCAGTTCATGTGTCAAAATGACTAAAGTTGGTTGACTATGGTCAGGGAGGTAATTATATAAACATATATCTAATAATAATCATGAAATAATTATCATATTTATTCATATATCATATTTTTAAAACCAATAATTAATTATGGTTATGGAAAATGAACCAACATTACAATCATGGAGATGGTAGGTCGTATGTACATTGAGTAACCTTCCCATTTTTCAAAGATCGTTATGGAAAGAAGGTAAATTACATTTATATATCTAGAATGATAATTATATCATAAATATTATTTTATATAATAATATATATATATATATATAATTCAAATTGTGTAAAAGGAATCACAATGCTTTAAGGAGACGATAATCCATACGTCCACGAACGACGTTATCACTATTTTAGTGCGTGAAACAGGTAATATTGAAAATGTTATATTATATTTACTAAAATTTAATTTTATTATTAATATAATAATTATTTTATTTATTTCATATATTTATATTAAACCTATCCTTAATACATTCCATGTTAGGTTTGAACAAATTACATCTCTTTGAGGAGGAGACAATCTAAAATCCACAAACGATGTTATAGTATTCCCAAAAAATGGGAAGCATAAAGCTATGTGTATGTAAAAATTATAATAGTATGAAGAAAATATAAATATCATATATATCATATGAAATAATTCTGTTCCCCATAATTACAAATGATGAGTGGTGGTAAAGAAAAAATGAACGACATCGCTTTATGGGGCGATAGTTCACCATACACATGAAAGGAAATTTCATTACCCCTTTGATGGAAGTGTGTGTAGATTTATATAAAAACCTTAACATAACAACTAATTATTATTTTAATTATACTTATTTTATTATATATACATTTAATAATAATAATTTAAGTGGTTTTAGAAACAAATAAAACAAAAATGCACATTTAAGATAGTTATCGCTTTTTCGGTTAACTCACTTTTGTTTGTACCAGAGTGCTACCTTTGATGGATTTC
Source organism: Viscum album (assembly GCA_963277665.1). Taxonomy (NCBI): domain Eukaryota; kingdom Viridiplantae; phylum Streptophyta; class Magnoliopsida; order Santalales; family Viscaceae; genus Viscum; species Viscum album. The sequence goes on along the minus strand of OY728120.1, from coordinate 686,124,703 downwards.
TTCCAAAACTGAGGTTTATAAGATTATATTAGGTATTTTTAGTGTTTATTTTTTTAGGTTTTATATGAGAAAAAATTAATTATAGGTGTCAATATAGGAGAGTATTTAATTTGGTTTTATAGTGGAGGATGACTGGTATTCTTGTAATTAAAATCAGAAAATAATATTGGGTGGTATACCTTACCTCATGTTCCTCAAAAGTGACAAATAATGGATTAAAGGGTAATTATGGTCTATCCACACACATGAAACACTAAAATAAAATCATTTTTATCATTTTTTCCTTAGTTTTTATGTTTCTTTTTTTATTATGGTTTTTCATTTAGGTACATATTTGTATAACCTTTGTAATTCATCCATTATGAATTAATTAAAGTGATATTTTTTAAAAACATTACACCCAAATATTCTAAAATATAAACTCTAATTTATAAAAAAAAATTAAAATTTTTTGGAATTTAATTTTAATATAAACTCATGTAACGCGAAAAACACTTCCTTTACCCTTAGAGTGCTAAAAAAGTTTTTACTATTTATGGGTAAATATTTTCACTATAAAATATAAATTAGAAAATTAATGGAATTTAATAGATATTTATTAAAATATAAAAATCAATTGGAATATAATAACATTTTTTGTAATTTTAAATTAAATAATAAAATATCATCTATCTTATTTAAATATTAGGTTAATAATCCTTGTGTTGACATTTCATACTAATTTAATATAATTATATCATCCCTAAAAATTATATATAAGTTATTATGATGAAAATAACTCATTTATATTTAAAAATTATATTTATTACAAAAAATTTGTAACTTCTTCCCTTATCCAAAGATTTATTAGTTTGAAAGGAAATGCAGGTTCCTTTTTTCCTTTTTCCTTAAATAACTTATTATATTGGTCACTTTCATTTAATAATATCCCAATAACTCAAAAAACATGGTCCTAAGGTAGTTAATATTGAATTAATTATATAAAATGGGGTTTGGACATTTTTATAGGTCATTGTTTCACTAAATATTAAATTTTAACCACAAAGTAAACATGTTATTTCTTAATCACTATAATTAATATTAATTTCATTAACTAATATTTTTGGTCTAAAACTATGTTTAACATATTAAAAATTATATATTATTATGAATCAAAATATAGAATCCATTTTCCAAACTTCCCAAAAAATAAGTGGAATAAATTATTTTAAAATTAATAACACAGACAAGATGACACAAATGTATTTTTAATGTAAAAATGTTCAAAATTTTACTAAGTTTTATATCTAAATTCAATGATAAATTCATTCCAAGGACCTAAATTGGATTAATTGATATAATTATAATTTATAACCTACTAAAAATTTATTTAACTATATAAATGATTTTGATGAAAAATCATTTTTGAAATAAAATTTAGTATTATGTACTATTCATAAAAATATGAATGTTCACTGAAAAATAACAAAAACAATAAACCAAAGAAAATTTTGATAACCCAATTTCATACAAATATTTTTTTATATAAAAATTATAAAAGTGTTAAAATTTAGTTTTAGAGTAAAATCACCATTAAAAATGAGGTTTTTTTTAAAAAATAGTTATTTTTAGCATATAATTGGATGTATTTTTATCTTATGCCTATAAAATCTATTGGATTAATTTATAATAAATTTTTTAAAAAATTATTACAAAATTAAAATTATTAAAATCTTAAAATATAATGGTCAGGTGATAAATTCCATATTAAAAAATAAAATAAACAATATATTATTCTTCGTTAACACTCAGCCTTACGTGTGACATAAGATATCAAAAAAACTAGATTTTATGTGCAATGAATGAAAAAAATATGTTTTGTATAATGAGATCTAAATTTTTCATTACATGTAAATCAATATATCAAATTATTTAAATAAATTTTAATGAATATATTTCATAAACTATATTATTGTTATATCATACCCCCTTAAAAAATTAAATCATCACAATTTTAATTTTATATCCTTAAACAATAGTTGTACATTTTAAAATACCATTATCAAAAAGAAAATATTCTTAAATTTTAGGTATTTTTATTGCATATTAATATAATTAAATATAATTACTTGATATACTTCCATAAGAACAATTTCATCCTCATAATACTCCAAGAAATATGATGAAAACCCAAAAAATAACCTAAATCATCAAATATAATTTAAAACCCTCAGGTTATCAATACCCTAAAACTCATGTAAAAAAGTTAAAGAATACATCTCATTAAACCAAAGCCTTTTATAAAAATAACCCCAAAAAAATATCACAGAATGTCTTTAATTGCTTTACGAGACATAACTTAAAATCTAAAAAGGAGATTCTAAAACCATGAACATATGGTTAACCATAAAAAAATACCAAGAACCATGGATCTTCCATCACTTCACTAGATCTCTCAACATAAACAACAGTATTATAAAAATATTTTCTCACACCTTTTTCCCCATCATGATGATTCCCACACTGAGTAAATAACTCCAAACTCAAATTATCATAATTTCCCAACACAGTAATGAAAATTAATATAACTATTGATAGGCTATTTGTTATCTCATTCCTGGATTTTATTGGAATCAATTCCATATATTCACAAACATTGTGACCAAACTCACCACACTAGTAACACTTTATAGATACTTATATACAATCAAAAAAATTATTTTACCACAAATGGAACAATTTTTAATCTTACCTTAAAAATTATTAGTTGTATAATTCTCTATTTCATGCCAACATGAACATTTTTTACTCTTATCATCTTGTAGAACATAAGTTTTGGAAACCCCCATTTCAAGTTTATGATCATAATGAACCACTTTCTCATAAATTTTCAATTCGTACTGAATCAAATCTATTCATTTACCCCATTTAAATAATGGATAAAATATATTAATTTTAATATCAATATCTTGATAAAATATATATCATAACTAGATAATATTTTTTTGTTTTCTTTATACATGGTACTTTAATTTTGATTATTTTTCTATAATTATAATAATTGTTTCTCCATATTAAGACAAATAAAATTAAGGAATAATTTATCAAGGATAATATCCTTGAATATTTCCCATTTTGGGTATCAAGATAATCTTTCTCTATAGTATTCTTAACAAAATACCACCATTAATTTTCTTCACTTATAGAATAATAAATGGAAATAGTTACCTTTCTATGTTCAGAACATCCATTGACTTCAAATATTTTCTCTGTGTAACTGATCCATCATTCATATACCATAGGGTTAAATGATTCATTTAATGATGGGGGTGTTTCCTTGAGAAATTCTTCAAAATTGACATCCTTATTCATGGTTTTTCAGGTTACTCGTTAGCATGGACACCACCACCATTTATAGCTTGTTACAAATTATCCATCGCTGTGATAAACTCCTTTATTACAATTTAATCCATCTCAGGATGCTGTATTATAATGATGTTTTCTTATTGTTTCATTCCCACTATATTATTAATAATTACTCTATAGAAAACCATTATGAAAAAACATACCACTGATGAAGAAACATGATAATTTTTAAATTATATATAATTCTATTATAACTAAAAGTAAAATCTTCAATGGTCACTATACTTAAACTAACATAACCTATAATGTTATCTAAACATTTAATTTGTTACCAACTATAAGGACCATACATATAACATTATATAATCTTGTGTTTCAGTCAATAAATTACATTCCTTCACCTTGAGTATCTTTTCTGGTGTATAGTTTTAGAAAAAATTCCACAACACATATATAAAACCCCACAAAATAAAAAAAAGGGACACTACCAAATAGTATCCATTTTTTCAATAATCTTGAACTTTTAAATTAATCTATGATATCTTTAAGGAATAATTTTCAGGACTTTCAATAAGAATTCATTCATTCCCTTAATCAAAGTTAAAACCTATAAAAATATTTTTTAAACAAGGGATGAGAAAAATATCTTAGTAAGGGATATAAAAATAAAGGAAATTATTAGTTCGGTAAAAATTTGAAAAATCATAAAATGTATACCATTATCTTAAAATTTAATACAAAATATGAAATAAAACGTTTTTATATGAATAAAAAACAAAAAAAACTCAAATAAAATCATTAAAACCCATATCAGAAAATTAAACCTCTTTCAGGGGCCTAGATCATCATATACATAATCCCTTTAAAACCAATTTTAGTATAATAAACATAAGTCTGAATTTTAACATTATCATTACTAAATTATTTTGAGATCTATAATGGGGATTACACTCTGTATGATCAATATTTTTCTCACACGTGGGCTATGATGGGGGTTCAACCCTTCATATAAGCTATATCGCACTCACCCATTTCCCATGAGATATAATGGGGAACAACCCTTCATATAAGCAATATAAGGCTAACATGCGAGCTAAAATGGGGGGGAATTCATATATACTATATTAGGATCACCTTATTCATATAATTATCATGTACCATATCAATAATAATATACTCCCATCATAAAACCCTTTCGAAAAATCTTTTTTAACCCATGTAAAAAATTGTTTAAAAATAACAATTTCTTTTAAGTGCTCATTTTCAATAAAAAAATACCATTTTAGTTAAAAATCCATTTTCAATACCAAAATACAAAAAATATAAGATTTTAATGTTCAATAAAACTTTGAATCTTCAAAATTAATTCAAATATAAATTAATGGCCACATCAGAAGAAAAGTCCTTATCACTGTATATGTTGAGAATGAAAAATTACTTTTTTCATTTACCAAATCCTTCTATATAAAATAATTAACAAGATTACTTTTTTAATCCTTTGAATTATATTTAAAACATGCTTAAAATATAATTTGTATCCCTTTCATATCTATATAAATAAATATGTAAAATAATATCAAGAATATTGACCTGGATAAATGATTTTGAAATTAAATCTTTAAACATTCACTTTTTCCCAAGCCATATTGAACATTTAAATAATAATCCCCAAGAAATAATAACATTTAAAAAACATTAAATAAAATTATAATATAAAAATATGGATATATAATGTTGAAGGAGTTGTATATACACCTTATAAATTAATAAAGGTGCATATAATCAGAAATGCCTCAATGAATAATGATTGAGGTGAGATCACTTGTCATGAATACGGCTTGAAAAGTGTATGTATATCATCAATAATAATAAAATTATTTTAATTATTTACGTTTTAATAACCTTTTTCAAATTTATCATTACTTTTATTTCATTTATTACAATGGTTTTTAGGACTACATAACAATTATGTCTACATTGGGTGTTTTGACCATATTTGGTTTATGTGTCAGAATGACTAAGGATGGTTGACTATGGTCAATGATATCATTATATAACTGTATAAAGAAAAATAATAATGAAATAATTTTCATATTTATATATCAATTATATTTTTTAAACTAATAATGAAAGATGGTAATGAAAAATGAACCAACATTATAATTATGTTGATGATATGCCGTGCATATGCTTGAGTAATATTCCCATTTTTCAATGATCATTATGGAAAGAAGATAAATAAAATTTTAATTTATAAAATTTTAATTTTATCATTAATAACATTTTATTAAAACATATATACATATATATTTAATTTTTTTTTATGAAAAAGGAATCACATCACGTCAAGGAGGCGGTAGTCATCACGTCCAAGGATGATGTTTTCACTTTTTTAGTGTGTGAAAATGGTAATAAAAGAATTGATATATTATATTTCCACAAATTTAATTATTTAATTAATATTTTATTTATTTTATTTATTTCACATATAATTATTGTATCATTTCTTAATAAATTCCTTGTAAAGTGTGAATGAATCATATCGCTTTGAGGATGCAGTTTTCCAGACATCCACAAACGATGTTATTGTATTCCAATAGAATTTAAAGCTTTAAGGAATGTGTATATAATAATTAAATACCTATGAATATATAATTTATATCGTATATATCAGATAAATATGGTATTTACATCATAATTCCTTATCATGAGATGCGGTAAAGGAAAAATGAACGACATCGTTTTGCGTGGCGGTAGTCCACTGTACAAACGAATATTAATTTTATTACCCATATGATGGAAGCATCTGAATGTGTGATCATAAACCTTAAAATAAAAAAATAACTGTATTTTGGATACTGAGGTTATTATTTATACATGTAATAAGATGACTTTAAGTGGTTAGAGAAAGAAATAAAATAGAATTGCACGTTGAAGGACATGGCATATTTTTCAGGTAACTTCTTCTGGTTTGAACCAAAAGTATTTCATGGATGGATTTATGATGAAATATAGTATTAAATTATGATATTAGTTATGTTTTAAGTTTATTTGGGTAGGTTTTGGACAAGAAAAGTTTCTTGAGAGGTGTTATGTGAGTATAATATTGAATGAATTCTTATAGTGGATGAGGAGTATCATTCTTGTAAATAACAAAAGTAAACACTATTAAGAAGTCCCTCATACCATATTTTCATTAAAAATGATAAATAATGGTGTAAATTTTATGTATGTATGATCTATAGTCACACCACAAAAAATAATTTCATTCATTTGTTCCTTAGTCATTAAGTTTCTTTAGTTTTTTATTTTGGTTTTCATTTCGGTATTGATTTTTCCAACATATATAATTCATCCAGTGAGACTAAATTAAAGTGATAATTTTTATAAAATTTACATCCACTTATTTTTAAATATTAATTCTAATTTATAATATTAAAATCTTATATTTGTTGTAAATTAATCGTAACATAAACCCATATAATGTGGAAAACACTACTTTAACCTTAAATGTACTAACAATATTTTTAATATTTTTGGATCAATATGTTCATTGTTAAAGATAAATTTTCTCATGAATGGACCATATTTTATATTTATTAAAACCTAAAAATCACTTTTCCTAGGATAATATTTTTAGTAATTTTAAATTATTTAATAAAATACCATTTATTTTATTTACTTATTAAGTAAATAATCCATGCATTGATGTTGCATATACTTTGAATGTAATTATATCATCTATAAAAATTAAATATAAATTATTATGAAAATAATAACACATTTATATTCAAAAATAATGTCTATAACCAAACATATGTAGCATCTTCCCTACACTAATGCTTTGTAAAAGTTAAAGGTAAAGAAAGGTTTCTTTTCTATATTTTTTCATAAAAAATTAATTATATAGGAAATTTTCATGGAATAATATTCCAATAACTCATAAAAATATAACTAATTGTGGATATGGTATTTGGGTCTCCATATAATTGGTTTTATACATTTTTATAGGTCATTTATCAACTTATGATTAAAGTTAAACCATTATGTAAACACATTTTGACCATATTCATTGTAATTAATTTTAATTAATTTCACTAATATTTTAGGTAAACAACTATGTTGAAGATATTATACAATATGATATACACTAATTAAAAATATGGAATCCATTTTTAGAAATTCCAATCACATATGTTCCAAAAATGAATTTATAATTAATCATGTTGATGGTTTGACAACATTGGTTTTTATGGTAAAAAAGATTAAAACATTGTTATGTTTTTGTTTCTAAATTAAATGTGAAATTGTTTCCAATGTCCTAAATTTTTTTAAATGATATAAAATTTATCTACTTATACATTATAAATAATTAAAAACATAAGTTAACTATATAAATTTTTTATACGAATAATCATATTTCAATTAGAATTCGTCATTAGTTACCATTAATCAAAATATGAAAGTTCTCCTACAAATAATGAAAATAAACCCAAAGAAAATTTTGATATCCCGATTTCAAAATTGAATTTTATTTTTTCATATAAAAATTACAAAATTTTAAAAAGTTATTTTTAAAAATAGAGCACCATTAAAATGTGGTGAAATTTATTTTTTGAAAAATACAGTTCTTAAGTGTAAAACTACATTTATTCCCATATTATTCCTATCAAATATGTTGGATGAATATAAAAATATTTATGAACATTTATAATTTATTCATTTTTATTCACACAAAAAAATATAACAGAACAATGATAAATCACATATAAAATAATAATATCAACAGTGTATTTGTAATGTCTTGTATTTTTTGTGTATTATTTTTAAATATTATATGGAATTATTATGAGACTAGGCGCAGATACAGAACATCATTCCGAGGCCCGGTGATCCCAGAATGGTGGTTCGAACTTTTTTTAAGTTAAGTGAGTCGGAACCTGTGCGCGGTGGTGGAAGTTTCCAAATGGATGTCTGGATTAAATATCTGATGGCACCGTTGCATCTGAGACGACAACTTTACCGAAGAACGGGTTTAACCTCGATCGGTACGGGTCGAGGGAAAAATTTAATTTTCAGATGTTTTTAGTAAAATAAAATAAATTAAATTAACCAAGTTTATTTTATTGGAAACATCTGCTTCAGCACAGCGATGGGGTAGTTTTTTCCTTATTTAATGCCATGTCATAATGACTCTAAAAACAGTAATGTTGACTCATTAATGTCGCAGTGTTATAGAATTCCAAACACTCTTCCCCTTTTTAATGGGTTAATTGAATGATGGTCGTTGACAGAAAACTGAGTGAAAACTCTGGAGAAATCTTGGAGCCTTGGAGAAAACTCTTGGCGATGAAAGACATAGAATCAAAGCTAAGAATCGATGCACCAACAAGTTGAAAGATCTCGACGATGAAGTAAATGACCTCTTCTTCAGCGATCTATCCCTTTGAGGTAGGGGTTTGTTATTTAAATTCCTTCTCCCCATTTTTGATTTAAACGATGAACACAGATCAACCACGAACAAGTTTATTTGTGGATTCATGCATTCTTGTGGGAGGGTTTCTATTGGGATGTGTTTTGGGATTAATCCATGTTATATTTTTATTTTGATCCTAATCTATTTGATCTTACTAACAGGAACGGATAAACGCTGTGACGAACGACGGCGGAGGTTCGTTACTCAATTTTCTTTTTGGATTTCCTCCCCCTTTCTCTTCGTACATTCTTCGCATTCTTCATGGGGCAATGAACAATGGATCGTTTCACACCCATATTGTAACAAAAAGATTCCAAATTGGAGATTCGACATCGTGATGACCTAGCGGAGGTGGGATGGTGACGGCGACAGACGAATCAACACGACTCAGGAATTCCCGTTCTTCGATCGTTCTTTGTGCAGGAGGATCGAAACATGTTTTTTGAGCCGATCGAAGGCCCAAAAACAATGGAGACGACCTCGAGATGTGGGGAAACCTGGATTTTGGAGTTTCGTGGTGATCGAACAGCCATATCGATGAAATGGAAGCACGGAAGGCACGGTAGCGGAAGTCCGCGATTCTGTAAATTTCCAGAATACAAGGCGTGTACTTCCGAAGAACATGCAGTGTAGCACCGGTGGAAGTGGCTAGGGTTTTGGGGGTCATAGAGGAATCACACGGCGTGTGACCCTAGTCACATGGTGTGTCGGACTTTCCCTGATGCTCAGTGTGTATTTTAGAAAGTACACAGACACGGGATTGACTATACGGCTTCGTAACACGGCGTGTACTCTCTACGCAGCATGGCAGAGGCGGCTATACAGGACCCGGCGTGTATCCAGCGGATACACGGACATGGGATGGAGTACACGACCGTGTACTCCATCACACGACAAGGCGATGCCAGTATCATAGGGCACCCCGTGTACCCAATACACGGGTTGACACACAAGGTTTGAGGTCGTGTACGGGCACATGGCCAGCGTACACGGAGCCGACCATAGTCACTTGGACACGGCGTGTATACCGTACTAAATGTTGTGTACTCACTTTTTCTACACGACCAGCCTTACGACACTGGCCGTTGTACATGGGCAGTACCTGGGGTCAGACAACACAGTGTGTAACTTTTCTACATGTCGTATACTTTTTGGAAAATGGAATTGTCCTCTTGTCCACCGTATCTTGGACATGTTTCGTTTGAGTTAGTGCCCATTATTATCATTAACTTTGATGTCATGCATTGTTTCCTTCTACATGAGTATGATCCCTTCAGCAGGACTTTCTGTGCTAGAGTCGGCATCGCTCCGAGAGGCCCAGATCGAGATCCTCTCTCCTTTCTTGACCCTAGGTAGAGTCAGGAATCGACGTGACCAACTCTATCGGGCATTGATCCTCTACCTAGATGGTGAATCTGGATGAGTCGCGGTATCCACCATCGCCCTGGTAGTGATCCTCATCTGTGTATCATGATCTTTCAAACTCATGAGTGTGTCTCCCATAATGAGTGCATTTATCTATCATGATCATTCCCACTCAAGAGTGTGTCTCCCGTAATTGGTGTATCTACATCTCTTGAAGTTTCCCGAAAAATAGTACTTCTTAGAAAAACGTCATCAAATCTACCAGACTCGTGGAGTGTGTTCTCCTAGAACAAGTGCTTCGTGGAATCTTCAAACTGAATCCCTGGTGGGGGTATGCGGTTGTGTGACTTGTTTCTAGACCACGGGTTTGAGTTTTCAGTATATCTGGATTGTGTTCACCTATTATATGTTCATTAGACATATACTGTGTAGAGATGAATGTACCATTACTTTGTGTATTGCTTTTTGGATTTTTTATGGGTCATCTACTGAGTATTGTTATACTCACCCCTGCATGGGCTATGCTCACACGTGTCGTCTCTTTTGTAGACAAACTACCTTTTGATAGGTTCCAGGGCAGACCAGCATAGGACCGAGCTTTCTGAGTTCCCTATAAGTCGTGGTGTTCCTACGGCTACGAGCAGTAGTCCCAGATCCTTTTTGTGTTTACATATTGTAATTTTCAGTTTTCAAACTCATATTTTTGGTTGGATTGTATTATGGACCAGTTTTCTTTCAGCACTTCACTTTCGGTCATACTCTATTGGTTGGGTTTAGTTGTATGTATGCATTTTGTTCCTTAATGGTTTTTACATTTTAGCCTTTTTTGGGATTAGAGATGTGTGTGTGTGTAAAAGTACTTAGGCAATTCCTCCCATGTTAGTAATATTCCTACTCGGTGCTAGACACCATCCCCTCGCCTATTGGAGGTGGTCATGGGGAGTCATGACGCGGGCCCCACTGGGATGGGTCATGAACGAGTGGTATCAGAGGTGGTCGGTTATACCTTAGTACCAAGAGTCTGTGAGATTGATTTGGGGCAACAATTTTAAGTGTTCCGAGCTCGGCTTTCAAGCCAAAGACTCTAGTTTTGGTGCGGCGGCAAACATATCCATACACCAAGACTCTAATAACCTACTTTTCGACTCGGTACACGAAAACACTCGTTGTAGGGGGAATAGAAGAAAGGTAAATGCTTCATATAGGAATGTGTTGTGTTTTCCATGTCCTTCGAATCATCTATCCAGATATACTCATGGTACATCTTGTTTCTTTAGAGGATGCCTCCTTGACACATACATGCTAGGATTTAGTAGCGCGGTCACGAGGATGACCCCCTTAGTGATGAGGCTTCGATTCAGGGACCAGTTCCCCAAGCATTACCACTAGGTGGTGCACCTATTGTACCCCCACCAGTGGAGCAGCTCGTGGTACATGCAGTACTGACCAACGAGGAGCACAGGCTTAGCGCGCCCCATGAGTTCCAAAGATAGAGACCCCTTAGGTTCCGAGGCGAGCATGACCCTCAAGCCATTGAGGACTGGCTTGAGGTGGTGACCAGAGTTTTCCTTCTAGTGAGGAAACCAGAAGACCAGATGGTGATCCTAGGAGCTAGCCTTCTTTAGTGTTCGACGGGGTGATGGTGGAGTTTGACCACTCAGACTCACGACGAGGAGACTCTTTCATGGACAGAGTTCGAGCGACTCTTCATGGAGGATTTCTCTCTAGTTACGCTAAGATTAGTGTGCATCCAGGAGTTTCTTCCGCTCCAGTAGGGCAGTTTGACGGTAGTTGACTATTCATTGAGGTTCACCAACCTCTCCTAGTACTTGATGGATATGGTTAGGGATCAGTACTTCAGAGCTCAGACCGTCGAGTGAGGTATACTACGGGACATCCGAGCTAGTTTCATTCCACTATGCATTTCAACTTATGCTGGAGTGCTCGAGTGGACCTTGGTGATCGAGAGATTCTTGGCGGAGTAGAGACAGTCGACGATAGTCAGCAATAGGCATGCAGGTCCGGAGACCTCAGCAGTAGCGAGGTGACATCGGACATAGGGATCAGGATGAGAGAGACGTCAAAGGAGGACCCAAGATAGGTAATCTAAAATCCAAGGCTCTCAAGCTGGATCCAGTCAACCCAGGGAGAAGCGGTGCTACGTGTGCAACGGTAGGCGACATCTGGCTTGAGATTTTCTGACCCATCAAGCTGCTAATAGGGAAGCGGAGGATGAACCACCGAGGCAGAGGCAGTGTTAGCATGGGAGCCACCTAGAAGCATGATGGAGGTGTGAAGCTTCCTTAGATTGGCATGATATTACTGGATCTTCATTCCTGATTTCTCTCGAATATCAACATCGATGAAATCCTTGACCAGGAAGGGGAAACCCTTCATGTGGATGAAGAAGTGCCAGAAGGCTTTCGAACAGTTGAGACAGAGTTTGACGAGCACCCCAATCTTGAGATTGCCGGAGGAGGGTGTCGAGTACATAATTTTCTGCGACGCATCAGGGACCAGTCTTGGTTGTGTTCTGATGCAGAGGTAGGCAGTGATTACTTATGGTTCGTGCCAACTTAGTCCACATGAGAAGAACTATGTGACCCATGATCTTGAGTGGACTGTGGTAGTCTTCGCATTGAAGATGTGGTGACACTACCATATGGGTGAGCGATTTATCGTCTACTCTGACTACAAGAGCCTCAGGTACATCTTTTCATAGAAAGATATTAATCTAAGATAGAGGCATTGGCTAGAGTTCCTCTAGGACTATAATTTCAAAATCTTATATACTCTCGGGAAGGGGAACAAAGTGGTGGATTCTCTTAGCATAAGGTCGAGCTCGTATTTGTTGAGTGAGGTCTCAGATCAGTTAGCCATGTTGCAGTTATCTTTCATGGATGGAGAGGATGTAGCTTACCTGCAGTCGATGGTTGTCACCCATAAAATCTTACAATGAGTTAGGGAAGCGCAGATTGGAGATGTCGACTGTGAGGCTTTACGTGCTCAGTTATCCACAGGACATGCTCCTGATGGATATTCTCAAGGTGGGGAGCATGTACTTATTTTCAAGGGATGCACTGTTGTATCAGGAGTGTTTCAGGAGGAGGTCTTGAGGGAGTTTCATAAATCCTCCTTGTTGGTACATCCTGGATTAGAAAAGATGTACCAGGATGTCCGACAACAGTTCTGGTGGTCAGGGATGAAGAAGGTAGTAGCAGAGTTCGTCTCTCGATGCCTCACATGCCAGTAGGTGAAGGCTGAGCACTAGGTTCCAGTGGGATTCGCTCACCCCTGGAAGTTCTAGAGTGATATTGGGATGGAATATCGATGTACTTTGTGACAAGATTACCACAGACTTCCAATGGGCTTGATTTCATCTGGTTGATCGTTGATCGACTCACCAAGTCGGCCCACTTCCTAGCTATTAGGGAGCAGAGTTCCATAGATATCTTGGCACGCCTCTACATGTAGAAGATAGTTCATATTCATGGCGTCCCTTTGACGATAGTCTCGGACCAAGACACCAGCTATACATCCCGGTTATGGAAGGGATTTTAGGAGGCCTTTGGGACGCAGCTGCCCTTGAGCACGGTGTTCCATCCTCAGACAGATGGTCAGACAGAGAGGATCATTCAGGTTCTAGAGGATATGTTGTGAGACTATATCATATACTTTGGTCGCAGTTGGGAAAACTACCTTCCACTGGTGGAGTTTGTGTACAACAATAGCTATCTCTCCACCATTGGTATGGCACTGTTCGAGGCCTTGTATGGGAGACCCTACCGGTAACTTCTTTGCTGGACCAACCCCAGAGAGTCGGCACTCATGGGTCCAGAGTTGGTGTGAGATACCAACGAGAAAGTGCAGATCATCTTGGAGCTAATGAAGACTGCACAGAGCCAACAAAAGTCTTATGCTGACAGAAGATAGAGACCTCTGGAGTATAAAGAGGGAGACCACGTATTTCTTCCGGTCTCACCGTGATGAGGGTTACGGAGATTTTTCCGGGGCGGCAAGTAATCTCTGAGGTTCATCAGACCTTTCCAGATATTGTGCAGGGTTGGTGAGATGATGTATCGCCTAGATCTACTACCACAGTTGCATCAGGTACATGATGTCTTCCACGTGTCGCAGTTGAGGAGGTACGTGCATGACCCATCGCATGTCATCAACTGGGGCGAGCTGGACATCGAGGATGGAGTGACCTTTGCTGAGTACCCATTGGAGACCAAGGATTGGCTAGAGAGGATCCTTCATGGGCAATCGATTCCCCTGGTGTGCATTCTTTAGCAGCACATGAATCTTCAAGAGAGCACGTGGGTGCGAGAGGCTCAAATTTGTGCCTAGTACCCTCATCTTTTTTAGTAGTTCTATTTTCGTCTTTTCAAGGACGCAAATCCCCAAGGTGGGGAGAATGTAATGTAGCACCCCAAACATTTTATGGTATTTTTTTGTTAAATACATTCTATTCATCACTGTTTTCCTTTGAAACAAAACTAGGTTATTTTATATATAGTCAAAACCTATCCATTAAATTTAAATTTTCCACTTCTATGTTTTGAATTTCTAAAAATGGTCATTTAGAGTTGTGATCAGTAAGTCATTTGGAGTCTAATAGAAGAAACTTAATTTTTTTTTGAATAGTAACATACCCTTATGAATAGTAATATGAATAGTAATATGACCATTATGAATAGTAAATAATATTATTATTTTATTTTCTTAAGGCATCAAGATAATGAGATCTTAATTAGTTTTTCAATGGGAAATAAAACTAATTGCACTTTAAGATTGTTATTTTTCGAATTAACTATGACATTATTTAAAAATTAAATTAATAATATTTAGAAAATTATTTTTGAAAAATGGATTTCACTTTGTAATTCTAAACGTCGAAAAATGGTTAGGGTGAATTTTGGGAATTTTTTTGAAACAGTTGATTTTTCAGTGAATAGTAAAAAATATACAGTTTTTAGTTTCGGTGTGTTTATGACATCATTAATGATGAAATAATGATGTCATGAATCTAGTAGACTTGTTTATAGTTAAATAAGATTTTATTTGTCCCAAGTGTCTTATACCATGGGGAAATACCATGTAAAATCCCATGGTTTTGCAAAAACCACTCATGAGGTGTCCCTTGAAAATTATTAAAATAATCCCACACTTTTCCTATAAATACCAACTCTTCCATTCATTTAATTAGTTCCCAATTCTCCCTAAACTAAGTTCTGGCCTCCTTACCTTCATATTAGTCCTCCCAAGTTTTCCTCAAGCTCTCAAGGTCCCATCCTTCATGTTTTAAGGGTTACTCTACAAGTTAAGAAAATTCTCAATTTCATTCTTTTTCCTTTCATGTTCTCTTTTATGTCGTATATCTTTCAAGTTTCCATACCATGTTATTTTTTTTTTTTTTATTATTGATATAATCTATATTATGATTCATTTCTGGATAGGTTACCCTTGTACCCTCTCTTTTTAATATTTTCTAAAACCATGTTGTGTAGCTGTTAGGCTGCCGAATTTTTGTAAGCGATTTCAAAATTTATTCTTTTATTTTGAGTTCTTTATTTATTCTTTATTCATCTCTTCTTACCCAAGAGGAATGAAATCTCCAGAATATTGTATATTATGTATGTTCTAATTTTCATGAAAAATTCATCATCGATCTTCTTCTTCCTCCCACTTGTTCAAGGAATTAAAAACATTGTCTGTGACGTGTCGAATTACTAACATCGTAGACGATGTGATTTCAATTTGCATTAACTCTTTAAAGTCTGGTCATGTAACAATTTATATGGTTGAAACAGGTTATTATATATAATTTATGACTCAATGATGGTTCTGTAATTCTTTGGTACTCAGGTTTCTAATTTATTAAACAAAATGTGGTTGTTATTATCAAAGAACCACTAAAACGATCTAAACGAACATCATTAATGTTTTAACTAATGAATAATCATCGTGGTATATAACCCAAAATTATTATAAGATCATTTATATCTCTATAATTTCTTTAATAATATGTATTAACAATTCTGTATGTTTAACCATGTTTAAAATGAACTTCCATTCATGGAAACAAGTAAACGAACCATGAAAACCAAGGAAGAAAATGCTTCGAAAACATGAAAATTGAACCAATTAAACCCATAGAAAGGGACATTAATGAACCTAATAAGGTTATAATAAATCAATTACATTTATAGGAGGTTCTGGAAATATAAATTAATGAATCTAAATTTTATTATTCAGGTCATTAAAACGAACGAAGAACACACTCGAGCATATGGTAAGGGGTTTCTCATCTCACTTTCATTTCTGTGATATTTCCATTGTTCACCAATTATTTCTTATATTTTTTATATGTGTACTTAAATTTGATATATATTAACATTATTATATTTATATTCATGTTATTAAATGATTCACTTGATGGTTATTAAGTTCTGGTCATACGGTTCGACCGATTACATTGTGGTAAGGGACTTTGTCTCAGCTGCCATTTTCGTTGTGACTATCTTTGTTTTGTGCACCTAATAATCCTTATGTGGTGTACCTACTGCTCATTTGAGATCAATTTTCATTTGAAATTATATTGATAATAAATATCCATAATTTCATATCATGGATATGTTTTTTTCTAAACCATATACCATTTCACATATGATGTTTATTTTGGAAAGTTATTTTAATTATGGAAATATTGATGAATCTGTATACTCTACTCTATATAGATATTGAAAAGAAATATTGATCATGTATTGAATCAATGTATAAGGAATTATTTGGACATGCAGTGGTGGGTGGGTCTCGCTATAGCCCCTCGATGCATCGACAGGTCTCATGAGACAAAACAGTTTCGCGACAAACCCTGCGAGTTTTTTTTTCAAAAATCAGACGGGTTTCTACCCACAAAACTAAACTATTTTAATGGTAATATGGTTTCATGTTTCAGATACATGACATCCAATTAATAAGAATTATATTTATTCATTATCAGTTATTAATATTTTCCATGAGTCTTTCACTATGACAAAATCTATGAATGAAGTTTCATTTTTAGTTTATTAATGGCATTAGTTGTTCATTTATTCACTATTCCATATTGATTATGTGAGATTGAGTGTGATTAACTTATTATTTTACTCATGCTTCCACTATTTCTAACCCTTACTGAGTGTTGGATCTAACCCCTTTCATTTTCTACCTTCGATAGGTGATGAAGAGAAGGTCTTCTTTTGAATTCCTATGGATGCAGTTTTGAGTTTTTTGTCATGTATTGTATTTTGTAACCTTTTACAATGTAATTTGAGTTATATCTATGTATCTAGTTTCTTCAAGACTAATAAATTGATCGTTCCTTCTAGATTTTCATTCCTTCTAACCATTCCAACATCACAAGTAATGCACCGTCTCCAGCCTAGATTGGTCGGGGTGTTATAGTTGATATCAGAGGAAGTTTAGTGGAACACTTGGAAACTAGACTAGGAAATTTATAGTAGGGAACATAGACCTAAGGTAGTATTTGAGGATAAACATACAAGAACATCCTGGTATTTTCTTAAGGAATAGATTATGTGGATTTTTCAACCAATACATCCATGTCTGGATACGAGCAGGTAGAGGTGGCTCTAGAACAGATGTATCTTGGTGTAAAACCCAAAAACATCACTTTGAGCTAGACTCGAACGGGAACCGGTGCATGACAACGGGCCTTACTACACTCTTGGTTATGAAACTCCCAGGGGATATGCTTAGGATAATTCATATTTTCTTTTCAATCCATTATTAAGGAGTTAATGTAAATTTTTCCTCAGAGGAACCTTGTTTATAAGATTAGTTATGCATAGAATTTCAATCTATGTTGAGTGCTTTTCTATTTGAGATTTATAAGATTAGATATGCATAGAATTTCAATCTATGTTGACTGATTTTCTATTTGAGATTCATAAACTAATCTAGTGTATCCCATTATTTATAAATGGTGTCTAATGGAAGAAGAAGAATCAATACTCATGGGAAAGGTAGGGATCTCCCTACTAAGAAAGTCAACACAGTCAACGTTGGAGCAGATCAGATCATGAAAATATTGGGAAAACTTACTCAAGTTGTAACAAATAACCATTCAACACCTGTTTTGGATCGTTTCATGCCGGAGAAGCCCCCATATTTCAGTGGGACTACTAATCCAGTGGTTGATGAGCAATGGATCAAGTCCCTTGAAAATATATTCATGGCATTAACATGCAATGAAAATGAAAAGTTATTACTGGCAGTATATTGTCTCAAGGGTGATGCTGATCAATGGTGGTCTCTAATTCAAAATACCGGGGAGGAAGAAGAAATAGAGGATATGGAAGGGAGGACTTTTAAGGAAATATTCTTCGAAAAATATTTCCCTCGTGAGCAACGAACTGAAATGAAGAGGAAATTATTTGGCTTGAAACAAAGGGAAGAAGACAGTGTTGCAGAGTATGAGGTTACCTTCACAAGGCTAGACAGGTATGTTGTGGATTACGTACGTGACTCGGCGGTCAAGATTGATCATTTCATTGAAGGTCTTAAACTAATTCTTCAAAGGGCACTGGATTCTCAATCATTTTCACCATATGATGAAATTGTATCAAGTGCCATCAAAATAGAGAAGTAATTTGATAGATCAACTTCTTTAAAAGGAAAACAAGATAAGAAGCGGAATTCTAATAACAAAGGAAAAGGAGAAGCACTAAAGAAGATGAAGGGAATGAATAGTTTCCCATTATGTGAGAACTATGGAAAGAATCATCCTAGGAAATTCTTGAAAGGAAAGGGAGTCTGTTATAACTGCGGAGATGATGAATGTAAGGGAAAGAAACAATTCAATAATGTTCAATGATACAACTTTAGAGATTTGGGACACTATGCGAATGAGTGTCCTAAGCACTAATGAAAAATGCCTCAGAAAAAGACAATAGAGCAAGGGAGAGCCTATGTGATTACAACCGCAGAGGTTTATGTTCTTAGTGAGGTGGTGGTAGGTACTTTAATTGTTTCCTCAAACATAGCCAACACTTTATTTGATTCTTGATCATCGCATTAATTTATATCCTCTCAGTTTTCCAGGAAAATTAGATATGTCCAATTTTATTTAATAAAGGAGTTGTCAGTCAAAACTCCCATGGGATGTATCATTGCAACAAAGGCATGTCGACTAGTCCCCCTACAAACACCAAAACGTGCTTTAGTTGCTAGCCTTATCATCGTACCCATGACTGAATTTGACATAATTCTAGGTATGGATTGGATATCAAATTATGATGCAAGGATTTATTGCAAGAAAAAGGAAGTTACAATTTTTGGAAATGGTGTAGAATCCCTTGTCTTTAGGGAAGAAACTTCGCCACCTGATTCTTATCTAGAACCACCCCTAGTAGCTCTATTGAATGCAATACTTGGAGAGGAAGATAAAACAATAACTATGGGAGAGGAAAGAAATATTCAAATTTCAGATGTGCACATAGTGAAAGAGTACATTGATTTATTTCCAGAGGATTTACCTGGAAATCCTCCAGAGAGGGAAATTGAGTATTCCATTGACTTAATTCCTGGTGAAATACCTATATCAAAGACCCCATATAGAATGGCCACTGTGGAGCTAGTGGAGCTAAAGAAACAACTAGAAGAGTTGAGTGACAAAGGATTTATTCGACATAGTGTTTCTCCATGGGGAGCCCCAGTCTTATTTATAAATAAGAAAGATGGATCCATGAGGATATGCATTGATTACAGAGAAATCAATGATATTACAATAAATAATAAGTATCCTCTACCCTGGATTGATGATTTATCTGACCAACTTCATGGATCTCAGTACTTTTCAAAGATTGAACTTCGATCCGGATATCATCAACTGAGTGTGAGGAAGGAAGATATTCTGAAGACAGTATTTCGAACTAGGTATGGACATTATGAGTTTACAGTGATGCCTTTTGGACTGAAAAATTCACCCTCTGTTTTCATGGATTTAATGAATAGAGTTTTCAAGGAATATCTTGATAACTTTATTGTGGTATTTATCGATGATATCCTGGTATACATAAAAATCTATGAAGACCATGAGGATCATTTGCGAACTATTCTGAAAACTCTTAGAATAAATCAATTATATGGGAAGTTTAGCAAGTGCGAATTCTGGCTTCATTCAGTTTCTTTTCTAGTCCATATTTTCTCAAAGGATGGAATCCTAGTTGATCCTATGAAGACAAAGGCAATCCAATATTTACCCACGCCAACAAACATAACCAAGGTACACAGTTTTATTGTCTTAGCAGGTTACTATCGGCGTTTCGTTCAGAATTTCGCCTGACTGGCTAACCCGATAACCAAGATCACACATAAAGGAGTTAAGTTTTTGTGGAAAAAAGAGTGTACAGAATGCTTCGAATAATTGAAAATAATATTGGTCAATGCTCCAATGTTAACGTTGCCATCTTAAAATGATGGATTTTTAATATACAGCGATGTATCAAAGTATGGACTGGGTTGCGTATTTATGAAAAACGATAGAGTTATTGCTTATGCATCAAGATAGTTGAAGACACATGAGAAAAATTATCCAACTCATGATCTTGAGTTAGCATCCATAATATTTGATCTAAAAATATGGAGGCATTATCTCTACGGAGAGAGATGTGATATCTATACGGACCACAAGAGTTTGAAATACATTTTCACACAAAGAGAACTCAACATGAGGAAGAGAAGATGGCTCGAGTTACATAAAGATTACGATTGTTCTATACACTACCACCCAGGAAAGGCGAATAAGGTGGTAGATGCATTAAGTAGGAAAGATCATGGCCTTCTAACTCAAATGAGGATTGAAAGAGATCCTATGTTCATGGATCTACTGAAGATGGATATGGGAATTGTTAAGGAAGGGGAAACATCACTCCTCTTTCAAATGATTGTTAAACTATCATTGCTAGAGAAGATAAAAATTTCTCAATCTGGTGATGAGAATCTGCACAAGAAAATTAATGCAGTTAAGGATGGGAGACTGGCTAACTTCGTGTATGAGGAAGGAGTTATGAAATTTGGGAAGAGTTTATGTGTTCCATCAGTACCTGAGATAAAAATGGAACTATTAGATGATGCTCATAGCTCAAATTTCTCTATACACCCGGGTAGCACCAAGATGTATAGAGATCTGAAGGAATATTTTTGGTGGGATAATATGAAGCGAGAAATTGTTGACTACATGTCAAGGTGTCTAGTTTGTCAACAAGTGAAGGCTAAGAGACAACATCCCAAATGATTGATGAAACCTCTACATATTCCTATGTGTATGTGGGATAACATTACAATGGATTTTGTCATCGTACTACCGAGGACACCTAGAAGGAATGATGCAATATGGGTAATTGTTTATCGTCTCACTAAAACAGCACATTTCCTTCCAATAAGAGAGGATTTACCACTTGATCTCCTAGAAAGATTTTATATTAATGAAGTTGTGATACTTCATGGTGTACCTCTATCAATTTTCTCTGATTGAGATCCCCAGTTTATGTCAAAATTATGGAAATGTCTCCAGAAGTCTTTGAATACTGAGCTTCATATGTGTACCGCATATCACCCCCAAATCGATGGACAGTCTGAAAGGACGATTCAAACTCTAGAAGACATGTTGAGGTCATTCTCTCTTGACATCCAAGGTATGTGGGATCAATACTTTCCTCTAGTGTAATTTTCATACAACAATAGTTTCCATTCTGGTATTCAAATGGATCCATATAAAGCATTATATGGAAAGAGATGTCGAACACCAACTTGTTGGGATGACGTTGGTGATAGGAAACATATAGGCCTAGAGCTTATTGAAGATACCATGACAATGGTGAAGAAAATACAAGCTCATATTAAAGCATCCCAAAGTAGGCAGAAGAGTTATGATGACAAATCGAGAAAGGACTTGTAATTTCTAGTGGGGGATCATGTATTTCTGAAAGTATCTCCATGGAAGGGCGTCTTAAGGATCAGTAAGAAAGAGAAACTGAGCCCCAGGTACATCGGACCATTTGAAATTTTGGGAAGAATCGGATCTGTAGCTTACTGTTTAGCAATGCCGCCAAATCTCTCCAGAGTTCATGATGTCTTCCACATATCATTGTTAAAAAAAATACATACCAAACCCAACACATGTACTCACATATGAAGGAATAGAACTGGAACCGTATTTAACATACTGTGAAAATCCCATCAGGATTCTTGACACAAGGGAGCAGGTATTGAGAAATCGAACAACTCATCTAGTAAAGGTTATTTGGAGAAACTAGAATATGGAGGAAGCAACATGGTAACCATAGGATTTCATGAATAAGAACAACCCATATCTTTTGGGTGGGCTATGTACATAAAATTTCGAGGACAGAATTTCCGAAGGAGGGAATAATATAGCACCCCAGACATTTTATGGTATGTTTTTGTTAAATACATTCTATTCATCACTCTTTTCCTTCGAAACAACACTAGGTTATTTAGGATATAGTCAAAACATATCCATTAAATTCAAATTTTCCACTTCTATGTTTTGAATTTCTAAAAATGGTCATCTAGAGTTGTGATCTGTAAGTCATTTGGAGTCTGATAGAACAAACTTAATTTTTGTGGAATAGTAACATACCCTTATGAATAGTAATATGAATAGTAATATGATCCTTATAAATATTAAATAATATTATTATTTCATTTTCTTAAGGCAACAAGATAATGAGATCTTAATTAGTTTTTCAATGAAAAACAAAACTAATTGCACTTTAAGATTGTTATTTTTCGAATTCACTATGACTTTATTTAAAAATTAAATTATTAATTTTTAGAAAATTATTTTTGAAAAATGGATCTCACTTTTTAATTATACATGTTGAAAAATGGTTAGGGTGAATTTTGGGAATTTTTCTGAAATAGTTGATTTTTCAGTGAATAGTAAAAAATACAGTTTTTAGTTTCGGTGTGTTTATGACATCATTAATGATGAAATAATGATTTAATAAATCTGGTAGACTTTTTTATAGTCAAATAAGATGTGAGGTGTCCCATGTGTCTTATACCATGGGAAAATACCATGGGCAAGCCCATGGGTTTGCAAAAACCACTCATGAGGTGTCCCATGAAAATTATTAAAATAATCCCTCACTTTTCCTATAAATACCAACTCTTCCCTTCATTTAATTCATTCCCAATTCTACCTAAAAGAATTTATGGCCTACTTACCTTCATATTAGTCCTCCCAAGTTTTCCTCAAGTTCATAAGGTCCCAACCTTCATGTTCTAAGGGTTACTCTACAAGGTAAGAAAAATCTCAATTTCATTCTTTTTCCTTTCAAGCTCTCTTTTATGTTGTATATCTTTCATGTTTCCATAACATGTTCTTATTTTTCTTATTATTCTTGATCTACTCTATATTATTATTCATTTCTAGATAGTTGAACATTGTCCTCTATCTTTATAATATTTTCTAAAACAATTTTGCGTAGCCGTTAGGCTACCGAATTTTTGTAAGCGATTTCAAAATTTATTCGTTTATTTTGAGTTCTTTATTAATTCTTTATTCATCTCTTATTACCCAAGAGGAATGAAATATCCGGAATCTTGTATATTGTGGATTTTATAATTTTCATGATAAATTCATCATCAATGATCTTCTTCCCCCCACTTGTTCAAGGAATTAAAAACATTGTTCGTGACGTGTCGAATTACCAATATCGTAGACGATGTGATTTCAATTCGCATTAATTCTTTCAAGTCTGATCATGAAACCATTTATATGGTTTAAAAAGGTTATAATATATGTTTTATTACTCACCCATGGTTCTTTAATTATTTGGTAGTCATTGTTCTAATTTATTAAACAAAATGAGGTTGTTATTATCAAAGAACCACTAAAACGATCTAAATGAACATCATTAATGTTTCAACTAATGAATCATAATCGTGGTATATAACCCAAAATCATTATAAGATCATTTATATATCCATAATTTCATTAATAATATGTATTACCAATTTTGGATGTTTAACCATGTTTCAAATGAACTTCCATTCATGGAAACAAGTAAATGAACCATGAAAACCAAGGAAGAAAATGCTTCCAAAACATGAAAATTGAACCAATTGAACCCATATAAAGGACCATGAATGAACCTAATAAGGTTATACTAAATCAATTACATGTATAGGAGGTTCTAGAAATATTAATTAATGTAGCTAAATTTTATTATTTAGGTCATTAAAACAAACTAACAACACACTCGAGCATAGGGTAAGGGGTTTCTCATCTCACTTTCATTTCTGTGATATTTCCATTGTTCACCAATTATTTCTTATATTTGGTATATGTGTACTTACATTTGATATATAATAAAATTATTCTATTTATATTCATTTTATTAAATAATTCGCTTGATGGTTATTAAGTTCTGGTCATACGGTTCGACCGATTACATTGTGGTAAGGGACTTTGTCTTAGTTATCGTTTTCGTTGTGACTATCTTTGTATTGTGCACCTAATAATCCTTATGTGGTGTAGCCACTGCTCATTTGAGATAAATTTTCATTTGAAATTATATTGATAATAAATATACATAATTTCATATCATGGATATGTTGTTTTCTAAACCGTATACCATTTTACATACGGTGTTTATTTTTGGAAAGTTATTTTAATTATGGAAATATTGATGAATCCGTATACTCTACTCTATACCGATATTGAAAAGGAATATTAATCTTGTATTGAATCAATTTATAAGGAATATTTTGGATATTCAGTGGCAGGTGGGGCCTGCTATAGCCCCTCGATGCATCGACAGGTCTCATGAGACAAAACTGTTTGGCGACAAACCCTTCGAGTTTTCTTTCCAAAAATCAGACGGGTTTCTACCCACAGAACTAAACCGTTTTAATGGTAATATGGTTTCATGTTCCAGATACATGACATACAATTAATAATCATTCTCTTTATTCAATGTCAATTACTATTATTTTCCATGAGGTTTTCACTGTGATAAAATCTATGGATGCAATTTCATTTTCAGTTTATTAATGGTATTAGTTGTTAATTTATTCACTATGCCATATTGATTATGTCAATTTGATTATGATTCACTTATTCTTTTACTCATGATTCCACTATTTGTAACCATTACTAAGTGTTTGAGCTCACTTCTTTCATTTTCTACCTTCGACGGGTGATGAAGAGAATGTCTTCTTTTGAGTTCCTGTGGATGCAGTTTTGAGTTTTTTGTCATGTATTGTATTTTGTAACCTTTTCCAATGTAATTTGAGTTACATATATGTATCTAGTTTCTTCAAGACTACTAAACTGATCGTTCCTTCAGGATTTTCATTCCTTCTACCCATCCCAATCTCACAAGTAATACACCGGCTCCAGCCTAGAGGGGTCGGGGTGTTTCATGTAATGTCTCGGATTTTCTGTGTATTATTTTTAAATATTATATGGAATTATTATGAGACCAGGTTCAGAGAAGGAACATCATTATGAGGCCCGGTGATCCTGGAATGGTGGTTCGAACTTTTTTTATGTTAAGTGAGTCGACACTTGTGTGCGGTGGTGGCAGTTTCTAAACAGATGCATGGATTAAAAATATGAGGGCATCATTGCATCCCAGATTATAACATTACCTAAGAAGGTGTTTAACCTCGGCCGGAGTCGGTCAAGGGAGAAAGTTAATTTTTGGACATTTTTAGTAAAATAAAATAAATTTTCCAAGTTTATTTTATTGGAAACATCCGCTGCAGTGCAGTGATGGGGCCGTTGTTTCCTTATTTAATCCCATATCATAATGACTCTAAAAATAGCAATGCTGACTCATTAATGCCGCAACATGATGGAATTCCAAACACACTTCCCCTTTTAATGGGTTAATAGAACGATGGTCGTTGACAGAAAACTGAGTGAAAGCTCTAAGGAAATCATGGAGCCTTGGAGAAAACTCCCAGTGATGAACGATGATGAATCAAAGCTGAGAATCGTTGCGCCAACAAGTTAAAAGATCTCGATGATAAAGGCAGAAACATCTTCTTCTTTGAAAGATACCTTTGAGGTAGGGTTTTGTAATTTAAAATTTTTCTCCCCATTTTTGATTTAAGCGACGAACAAGTTGATTCGCGGATTCATGAATTCTTGCGAGAGGTTTTCTATTGGGATGTGTTTGGGTATTAATGCATGTTAGATTTTTATTTTGATCTTGATCTGTTTGACCCTACTAAGAGGAGCAGATCAACGTCATGATGAACAACAGCAGAGGTTCGCTCCTCAATTTTCTTTTTGGATTTCCTCCCCCTTTCTCTTTGTGAATTCTTAGCGTTCTTCATGGGGTGAAGAACAATGGATTGTTGCGCACCCATATTGAAATGCAACGATCCCAAATTGGAGATCCGACATCACAACGACCTAGAGAAGGTGCGACGGCAATGGCAGTAGATGAATCAACACGGTTCGGGAATTCCCGTTCTTCGACCATTCTTCGTGCGGGAGAATCGAAATGCATTTTTGGAGCTAATCAGAGGCCCGAAAACAATGGAGACGACCTCGGGACATCGAGGCAGCCTAGATTCTGGAGTTTCGTGGTGATCAGACGACCGGATCGATGAATGGGCAGCATGGAAGGCATGGCGACAGAAGTATGCAATTATGGAAATTTCCAGAATACACGGCATGTACTTCCAAAGAACACGCCGTGTAGTACTGGTGGTAGTGGCTAGGGTTTTGGGGGTCAGAGAGTAATCACACGGCGTGTGACCCTGGTCACATGGCGTGTTGGACTTTCCTCGAAGCTTGGTGTGTATTTTGGAAAGTATATAGACACAGGATGGTCTACACAGCATCAGAACACGGCGTGTACTCTCTACACAGCATAGCAGAGGTGGCTACATAGAAATCAGCATGTATCCAGGGGATACACGGACACGGGATGGAGTACACGATCGTGTACTCCATCACACGGCAAGGCAAGGCAAGTAGCACAGGGCACCCCGTGTACCCAGTACAGGGGTTGACACACATGGTTTGAGGTCGTGTATGGGCACATGGCCAACTTACACGGAGCCGACCCCAGTCACTTGGACACTGTATGTATACCATACTACATGTCGTGTACTCACTTTTTCTACACAACTAACCTTATGACACAGGAAGTTATACATAGGAAGTACCCGGGGTCAGACGACATGGCACGTAACTTTTCTACACGCCATGTACTTTTTAGAAAATGGCATGGTCCTCTTGTCCACCGTATCTTGGACATGTTTCTTTTGGGTTAGTTCCCCTTCTTCTCATTCTCCTGACGGTCAGGCATCATTTCCTTCTACAGGAGTATGATCCCTTCAGCAGGACTTTCTTTGATAGATTCGGAATCCCTCTGAGAGGCCCAGAGCAAGATCCTCTATCCTTTCCTGACCCTAGGTAGAGTCAAGAATTGACATTACCAACTCTACCGAGCGTTGATCCTCTACCTAGCTGGTGAATCAGGATGACTCGCGGTATCCTCCATGGCCCAGGTAGTGATTCTCATCTGTGTATCGTGATCTTTCCCACATAGGAGGGTGTCTCCTGTAATGAGTGAATCTATCTGTCGTGATCTTTCCCACTCAAGAGTATGTCTCCCATAATAGGTGTATCTACCTCTCATGAAGTTTCCCGATGAACAGTACTTATCTAATGGACATCATCATAGCTACCAGACTCGGGGAGTGTGTTCTCCCAGAATGACTGCTTTGTGGAATCTTCGAACTGAATCCCTATAGGGGGTATGCGGTTGTGTGACTTGTTTCTAGTCCACAGGTCTGAGTTTTGGGTATATTTGGATTTTGTTAACATATTATATGTTCATTAGACATATAATGTGTAGATATGACTGTACCTTTACTTCGTGTATTGCTTTGTGGTTTTTTCAGGGTCCTCTACTGAGTATTTTTATACTCACCCCTGAATGGGCTTTGCCTGTATGTGTCGTGTCTTGTGCAGATGAGCAGCATTTTGACAGGGCCCAGGGCAGACCAGGACAGGACCGAGATTTTTGAGTTCCCTATAGGATGAGGCGTTACTACGGCTATGAGCAATAGTCCTAGCACCTCTTTGTGTTTACAGGTTGGACTTTGCAGTTTTTAGACTCTTGTTTTTGTTGGGCTTGTATTATGGCCCAGTTTGCTTTTAGCACTTCACTTTCTGTCATACTTTGTTGGTTGGATTTAGTTGTATGGATGAATTTTTTTTCCTTAGTGTTTTTAACATTTCAACATTTTTTGGGCTTGGATATGTGTGCATGTGTACAGGTACTTAGGCAATGCCTCCCATGTTAGTAATATGCCTACTCAGTGCTAGTCACCAGCCCCTGGCCTATTGGAGGCGGGCTTGGGGAGTCGTGGCGCGGGCCCCACTGGGACAGGTCGTGATAGCATTATTGTTCTATAGAACTCAGTCATGCATTTAACACAAATTATCGAAGAAAATCAATGTCATATGCAATGAAATACTATCATTATGTTGCATATAACATGATCTAAATTTTTTATTGTTTATAGCTAAATCTATCAATTAATGTTAATTTATTTTGAAGAATATTTTTCATAAAATCATAGTTTTTTACAAAATAATTCCTCATATAGAGAATAATAAAATTAATTAATAAATAATCTGCCTTATCAAATCTCTATATTGAGTAAAATATACAGATTTATCAACATTTTCTTAATTAATCAAATAACATTCAATGTAAAAAACCATATTTAAAAAATAATATGTTTTTGGAAATAATAATATCCATCATACAATAATATGGATATTTAAGAGTAATTTAATTTCAAATGACAAATGACTACAATAATTTCATTATTCTAATATAATGTTAATAATCATGCAAGAAACTATGATTACCAAGATAACTTTTACCACATTGTAATTTTCAATTAATAACCCCTTGGTTGAGATAATTCATATTGATAGTTAAAATAACATTAGGTATGAGTGATTCATGATAAAAAATTATATAGGGGAATTATATACACCACCTAGAATATATAAGTGGTGAATATGACATTTATCTCAAAGATGTTAAAAGTGAGATGAAAATATCATACCATACACTCCCATTTGGTTGAATGCACACTACCCTCTTATATAACAATTTTATTAATATAATTATCTAATAATATAGCCATTTTAATATTTATTATATTATATATAATCCTTTTTTAACATATAATAACTTTTTTATTAATAATCTTTCATCATTTTCATTCTTTTTTGTAGTTAATTGCAATGTTTTTCGAGAATGTTTTGACTTTTTATTTATGTTCATATTTCATAGATCATGATATAATAATAATAAAAATTTAAAACATGATTTTAGAATTATATATATTCAGTATATATGTATTTATAGTAACTCGTAATTTTTGGAGATAGGAAATGAAATATAATATTCATGCAGATGGTAGGTCATCCATACTCATGAACGATGTTTCAATTTTCTTGTCAAACTCAAAGAATAAAATGTAAATGATATATACGTATATTATAATTAATGTGTCAAGTTTTTTTCAAATAAATATCATGTTTTTTTTAACCATCCTTAATACATTTTATGTAAATCATGAACACATCACGTCACTTTGAAGATGTGGTAGTCCACACCTCAAAAAATGATGTTGTCATATTCCCATATAAAATAACACATAGAAATATGTATTATATAATAATTAAATAGTCATCAACACATTATAAATATCATATATATCATATAAAAACTAAAATCCATCATTATTTCAATCACTGAACTGTGGTAATAGATGAATGGACAACATTTGTTCGCGAGGTGAGAGTCCACCAGACACATGAATGATAATTGTGTATTAAATTTTATGGAAGTCTATGATGGTTTTTTCATACCCATAATATAAAAATATCTACATATATTTAGGATATATAGTTAATTTTATAATAAAGATATAATAACAATTGAATCGTTGTATAATGAAACAAAACAAATGATCTCATTGAATAATGTTACCTCTTCTTCAGGTAACTCCTTTTAGTTTATACCAGGATTTTTCCTTGGATTGATTTATTAAAAATCTGAGGCTTCTAGGATAATTTTATGTAATTTTTTAAAATAATTGGATTATATTTGTATGACCCAATTTCACGTGATATATCTACGGAAGGGGAAGAGTCTCTGCCTTTTTATATTAGAGTAGGAGTGTCATTCTTGTAAATATAAAAAGTTAAACAATATTGGGAGGTATACGTTACATAATGTTCATAAAAATGTACATATAATGGATTGATATGGATTTATGGTTGAAAAATAAACATGTAAAAAAAGAAAATCTTTTTTATCATTTTTGTTCCTCAATCATTAATATTCCTTATTTTTTATATTTGGTTTTCATTTAGGTTGCTAGTTTTCTAACCTATGTATTTAATCCATTAATACTAAATTAAATATATAATTATTATAAAATTTAAAACAAATAATTCTAAAATATTTCATGTAATTTTAAGACAAAAATCCAATATGAGTTAGAAATTAATTCACTAGTAGCGTATATAACACACAAAAACACTTCTTTAACACTAACTGTGCTAGAAAAGATTTTACTATTTAGGGGTAAATATGATAACTATAAAATATTAAATATTCTAATAATGGACCATATTTTAAATATATTAACACTTAAAAGTAACTTTTAATAAGATAATATCTTTTGTAATTTTAAATCATTATTAAAATATCATTTTTTATAAAATAACATTAATTTCAATTTTGGCATTACATTTTTAATTTGTTTTTAAAATATCAGAACAATTATCAAATGCATATATATTAAGTTAAAATCTATTTAATATTATAAATTAATCTAAAAAATAATGGAACATAATAATTCCTTAAATTTAATTTTCTTTTAATGTATTTAGAATCATTTATTTTATTTAGTTATTAACTACAGTATCCATGCATTAGTGTTTATTAAGTGTTTTATATAGTTATTCCCTATCTAGTAATTTAAAATAAATTATAATGATAATAAAAACTCAATAAAAATTAAAAAAATAACATATATAGCAGATAATATGACATTGTTTCTCAATCTCAAATCTTTATAAATTTTAACGGAAAGGAAGGTTCATTTTTTTTCTTCTATAAATAACTTATTATATCGTTCACTTCCATTGAATAGAATCCCAATGAATAATAAAAATATATAATAATTTTTGGGGGTTAAATTATGCTCTAAAAATTGATGATGGATTTGTTTTGTTTCAATTACACTCTTTATATTCTAAGTTTAATCATTAAGACTGTAATCACTGTAATTAATTTTAACTGCATTCACTAATTATTATGGTAAAAAATAAGTTGACCATAATAGAATCTAAATATTATACTGATTCCAAATATTTATACCTATTTTTCTAAATTCAATAGATCGAATTAGTAAAAATTAATTTAATTCTAATTTCGTAGACTTGATGAAAAGACCGTTTTTAAAAGTGAAAATGTCTAAAAGTTCAATAAGATTTTAAATCTAAATTCAATATAAAAATTATTCCAACTAACTAAATTGGTTTAATATATTTAATATTTAACTTATATGACTTTATAACAATTAACAATATAATTTATCATTATAAATTTTTAAGATGAAAAAGCAGTTTTCAATTAAAATTTAATATTTTCACTATACATCAAAAAAAACATCACATAAAAATACCAAAAAATCACCCTAAGATAATTTTTATGTCCCTATTTAAAAAATTATTATTATTTTTAAATTAAAATTTATAAAATTCCCAAAATTTACTTTTAAAAGAGGTGCCCCCTTAAAAGGAGGCATACAACATTTTAAAAAAAATACATCTTTTATGATTAAAATTTTATTTGTTCTTATCATGTTCCAATAAAATCGATTTTATGACTTTAAAAAACATTGGATTGAATATATAATATAAAATTAAATATATCATAAAGTCTACATATGTTATATACACTTATATTCTTTGTATTTGTTCTTATATGTTATCAAAAGAACACGATATTGTGTGTAACCCAAGCCAACTTAGTGTTTAGTATAAATAATGATTGAAAAAAGTTATTCTTTTTCTAAAGGGAAATTATTGTAAATTATTATGGTGTTGCATTCTCCACATCCAAAATAAATTTAGTCCTCATAATTCAAACTTGATATCGGAAATATAGTCTTTGATATTAGAAAATTTCATAGTGGAAAACTCCACATCATAAAAGGGTTTATAAAAAAACCTCTTTATAAGATAGATAGTTGAGTATGAAGGTCACGTAATGTGGATCCCAGGTAGTAGAACCTAGGTGGGAAATTAGAACCTGGTTAGGGGATAAAAGTATAAATAACTATACTCATTAGTCATAAGAAAGTAAGTAATCAATCGAATGTTAAGGGAGTCAAACCCATAAATGTGTGACAATCTGAAAGAACATTTGATTCATAGGATATGAATGTAATAGGATAAAAATTTTAATTCATTATAATTTTCCTAGATTTGATGAATTCATTATCTCTCTAAGAAAATACCTAAACAAATTAACATTATATGTTTTAATTTCCTAAGAATAATAATATCATTTGGTTGTTCCATGAACAATTTATATGTCATCTCTTAGCACAGGCTATATCATATTGTGAATTAATAAATTAAACTACAAATCCTCATCCAATTATCAACATAAAATATTTTATAAATGGTTAAATTTTACAAAAAATAGGGTCCAACACTTAATAATGAAGTTGGATAAATTTAAAAAATCAATTTTTCATTGACCTTCAATCAACATGAAGTAGCTCATTAATCATCACATACTGAACATTTTAACCCATTCATCATGTATTGTATTAAAATTTGGTTATAACATAAATTACCATAAACCATATTGATTACATTCAAGCTTCATTAATAGTTATCTAAAACATGTATTATTGGATATATTCCATAAAAAAAATAAACTCCATCAATGATGGAATAACCCACTTTTCAACAAACCATTTATCACTTACAAGGTAATCAATACCATTTTGTTTATTCTATACAAATCAATCAAATTTTGTTTTGAAAATATGATATTAGTACCAAGAAAATATTAAGAGTTATCAATATCTCAAACATATTTTTTCTAATAAGTTCAAATTGTCACTCGGTCACTATTATTGGTCTTTAGTGCCATTAAAAATATTATTTAAAATCCTTAATGAAAAATTACTATAGGTAAAATACTCATATATTGCATAATTATTATAATAAGAACATCATTTATAAAATACACAAATTAAAGAAATATTGGATCCATACATAAGAACGTTAGTCTTTAATCTTTTTCTATGGGAAAATAATATGTTTCGCCATGATACATTAGCTTCTTTTGTGGTATATTACCTTGGTGCTTGGAGAATTTACATGAATATATCCTCATATAATTACAGTTGAAATATTGAATAGAAGTTTTTTCTTTCTTCCCTTTCCATTATTTTTCCCAATGAACCTTATCTCCACCCTTATAAAAAAAATCCAATCCATTAAAACATTACCTAGGGTAATTAGATCAAAAATTATAACATGTTGGAAAGTAATTCATTCCATTATACCCTTAATCCATATTTTCCCCCAACTTTCCATTTCTTCTCATGCTTCCCACTAACTTTATAATACTGAGATAACTCTTTTTTTTCATTATCACGTGATATTATGTCATCATATAATGAAAATGTTTTGGATGCTATTTCCCATTCAAATATTAGCTTAAGACCATATAATATCAGATCCTTCTTACAATTTTGATCAGATAAATTGGTGGGGTTCACATTCCTTCTACTAGGCTCAATTTCTAAATGTCAACATATAGTAAATTAGATCATATCATTATGAAATACAATGTATAATCCCAAAACTAGTAAAATAATTAACATAATTTGAAAAACAATTATGCATAGTTGATATCATAATAATAAACATGGTTTATTTGGGATGTAATTATATACATATCCTCAATTTTTTTCTTACTATTATGTTATCTAATATATATTTTTATAAATGTATTTTCCAAGGTTTCTATTAAACATCCTTTGAAAAAAAATCAACTCCCCAGCCCCATCATCCCGGAGATGGTTTATTAATTTATTATATTGGTATGAATAAAAGGAATAAAATACCAAAGGAATAATCATTTAAGTAGTTTTCGAAAAACATGTTATATAAAAGATTCATTTTTATTGGGGATAAAAAATTAAATACAATATATAATAAAATAAATTAAATTAAATCCTTGAAAAATCATACAAATATTTCTGCTTCATAACATAGGGAAAGAATAAAAAATAAGGGTGAATTAAAATGATGAGTAAGGGTTAATTATAGTGAAATATGTGATGAATCATTAATTAATATACAATATATAAAGGTATATAACTGAACACACATTCCATTTAATCGATATTCATATAAAGAAATACATCTTAATATTTTTTCATTGTGAAAATCTGTTGGAAAATAATAATTGAAATGAAAGAAATTCTTAATTAGT
Organism: Viscum album; assembly: GCA_963277665.1. Lineage (NCBI taxonomy): Eukaryota > Viridiplantae > Streptophyta > Magnoliopsida > Santalales > Viscaceae > Viscum > Viscum album. Next base: position 686,089,897 of record OY728120.1, on the reverse strand, counting down.
GGACTTCATATATTAGTAACATGAACCACTATACCCTCAATACATATTCATAACACATTTTAAGTCTATGGGTTGGAACCTATCTGATTCCTCTTGGAAACAAACTTAAAGGGTTTTCTACCAACTGATTTCATCTCATGACACTATTTATGCATCACAGGTATTTCTTTAACTAGTACCCATCACATTTAATTCATTTCAGAAGTATTAATCATATATCTCATAATTAATTTTATCCATAAACAATGTACCTTATCGAATATCATTATTGAGTAAAAGATACAGATGTATCAAAATTTCTTATATTAATTAAATAAATGTTAATTAAAAACCCATATGTAAAAATTGAAAAATGTTTAGGAAATAATCATATAAATAAAAAATGAATATGTATATTTAATATTAATGTATTTTATAATGACAAATTATAACAATAATGTGTTTTTTTTTTCAAAATAATGTTATCAATCACAATAGAAAGTAATATTTCAAAGTCAACTTTTACCACATGATAATTTTTAATTAAGACACCTTTGGATAAAATAATTCAAATTGAGACACTTAATACTATTATTAATGAATTATTCATGATATTAAATAAAAATGGGTAGTATATACACCACAAAAAATAAATAAGTTCTGAATATGAGATGAAAATCCCTTACCCTACACTCCCTTTAAGTTTAATTGTATTTATACTTATGTTTTAATTGTTTTATAAATATTATTAACTTATAATGGAACCATATTAGTATTTATGAAAACATATATAAAAATTTTATAAAAAATCATAACATGTTTGTTAATAATTTTTCGTTATCATCATCTTTTTGGGTTTAATTTCCTTGTTTTTTAGTATTTTTTGACCTATCATTTTTTTCATTTTACATAGATCATGATTTAATAATCTAAAAAATTTAAACCATGATTTATATATTATATATATTTATTACATATGTATTTATAGTAATCTATAATTTTTGGATATAGTAAATGAAATACAATTTTTATGGAGACTGTAGGTCGTACGTACGCATGAACGTTGTTTTCATTTTCTTATAGTATTAAATGAATGGAGAGGAAATCATTTATATTTATATTATAGTTCCAGTATAATATTTATGACATATACATCAAATTTTTTATTTAAACCATTCTAAATACATTCTATGAAAAGCGGGAATTCATAATGTCCCCTTCAGGAGGCAGTAGTGCACACGTCCACAAAACGATGTTATCGTATTCCAAAAAAATAAAAGGCAAAGTGTTATGTGTTTTATAATAATTTAATAATAGTAAAGAAATTATAAATATCATATATATCATATATAAATTATAATTACATAATTATTTTTTACTATGAAAGGTGATAATGGAAGAACGAACGACGTTGGTGTGAGAGGCGTTAGTCTGTCGTACACATGAATGATGATTGCATATCTCATTTGACCAATGTGTGTGAAGGTGTACGTAATAACCTTAAAATAAAAAACATATCGGTATATTTAGGATAATATGGGGATTATAAATATAATATACAATGATTATTTATGTGGTGGATCATGATTTGAAGCAAAATATCTCATTGAAGAACATTTCCTCTTCATCAGGTACATATTTTTGGATTCTACAAAAAGTCTTACATGTTTTAATTTATTCACTAAGTGAGGATTCTATGATGAGGGGATAGATTTTGGGAGATTATTTTGGGTAGGTTTTAGATGATCCAATGTGAATTTTGAGGTGTGAGAAAGGGGAAAATTGAATACCTTTTTATTGTTGATAAGGAGTGATATTATTGTAAATACCAAAAAGTAAACACAATTGGGAGGTATAACATAATAATGTGCTTAAAAAGGAAAAATAATGAATTAAATGGGATATATGGTCAATTCACACTCACACGACAAAAAAATAATATCATTTTTATCATTTTTCTATAATCTTTTCGTTACATTATTTTTTTCATTTTGGTTTTTCATTTTGGTAACTAATTTTATAACCAATGTATTTAGTCCAATATGACTAAATTAATGTGTTAAGTATTATAAAATTTATACCAACTTATTATAAAATATTATATCTAATTTATATGATAAAATTATCAAATGTGTTGGAAATTAGTTCAATAGAAACATACGTAACTTGTAAAAACACTATTTTAACCCTAATTGTGCTACTAATGTTTTTACTATTTACGGGTCACTATTTTAATTATAAAAGACCAATTGGACCATTACTATTCCATGTTATATATTAATTAACACTTATAAATCTCCATTTAGAATTCATTAATTTTATAAATTTTAAATCATTTAATAAAATATCATTTATTGTAAAATAACACTAATGTGAATTTTGACATTATTTATTTCAGGTTAATTTTAAAATATCAAAAAAAATGGAATTAAACTTTATTAAGATAAAATATTTTTATCATGAAATATTCATCTAGAAAAACAATTTAACAAAATAATACATTAAATTTAATTTTAGATTAATGTTTATATCATCATTTATTTTATTATATTATTAACATAATAATATATGCTTTGGAGTTTGTTAATTATCTAACATAATTATATCATCTCTAAGAAATTAAAATAAATTATCATTATAAAAAACTAATTTACCTTTAAAAATAATATTTATATCAAATAATACTATTTTTTTGCCTATTTAAATGCTTGGTATTTTTTAATGTAAATGAACATTTCTTTTTTGTCTTTTTCCTTACTTAACTTATTATATAGGTCACTTTCAAGGACTAGTATCTGAATAGCACATAAAAATTGAGACTATGTTGTATATGGTGTAATTATTTCCATAACATAGATGTGGGATGGGTTTTGGTTCGTTTACACAACTTATATTCTTTGTTTAATTATTATGTAAGCTCGTTCTTACCTTAATCATTATAATAAATTTTTACTGAATTCACTGATAATTATGATAAAAAATATAGTTTTAAATGTTAGAATATAAATATTATACTTATTTTTAATAATTAAAAATATTTTTACAAACTCATTTATATTAATTGGATAAAATTAATTTAAATCTAATCCCATTGTGGTTATGGGAAAGTGGGTTTTTAATGTAAAAATGTCCAAATGTTCACTGAGTTTTTGTATCTAAATTCAATGAAAAATTATTACAAAAACAAAAATTGTATTAATATATTTAAAATTGAACTAATGTGACATTAAAATAATTTTGAAATATAATGTATCCTTATAAATTATTTATAGTAAAAAGAAATTTTCAATTAAAACCATGTATATTCACTATTCCTTAAAAATGTATCTTCATAGAAAAGTACCAAAAATACACTCGAAGCTAATTTTGAAGATCCACATTCAAAAATGAAGTTTATTTTTCCAAATAAAATTTATTAATTTTCTATAATTTAGCCTTAAATTAGGTCTTCCATTAAAAGGTGTCAAAACTACCTTTTTTAAAAATTCATCTTTTTAGGATTCATAGGGGATTTTTTCTTATCTTATACATACAAAATTGATTGTATGAATGTAAAAACATTATATTGAATATATAATATAAAAATAAATATATCATAATATTTCAAGATGTTTCATACACTTCTCTGTTTTTTATTATCTTTCTTATATGCAATCAAAAGAACCCAGTATTTTGTGTTACACAAGCCATCATATATTTTCATATAAAGAAAGAGAGAAAAAAACATAAATTTATTATAAAATGAAAACATTTTACTTTATTGGGGTGTTTTAATTGTAAATCATTAAATTATTTTATTCCAAAATAATGTATAATTATGATTATGATGGAAATAATATAATTTTTTTTATTAAACGGTAATAATTTTTTTATAACCTATGTAAAATATAATTATACTTTTAAAATACTAGAAAATAAATTATATATTTTATAAAAATATTTTTTTTACTATTCTCCAAAAAAAATTACCTTTTTATAAAATTTTGTAAAATTTGCCGCAAGCTATATTTGATTAGAAAATATCAATAATTAAGTATATTTTTGAAATTATATTTCTGAAATATATAATTTTTTATTTTAAATTTCTCCATTAAATTTATAAAAAAAATTGGTTTGAAAATGTTTATTATATCTTTTCTAAAAAAATTATAAAATCTATGTATTGAATATAAATCCATAAAATCTAATTACGAATTTTACTAAGACATGAAATTTATTTATTACTCGCATATCCTAGGATGATACATTTAAAGAACTAATAAACTTCTCCTGAGTGGTATTCAGTGATGGAATGAAATATGAAGAACCGATATTTCATGAAAGGAAAGTTGTACTGTAATCACTAATTCATATGAGAATACACAGACTCTCATTATGATTGTATATGTTAATGATATATTTTTTAAAGGAAAAAAGTTAGAAATATTTGAGGATTTTTCTTCCCAAGTGGGGAACACATCGTTATTTCAATTATTAGTTAGATTGCATACTTTTTGGGAATAAAATTCTTAAACACTACTGGTATTATATTTATTTCAAAAATAGAATTATGTTCATCATCTATTGAAGAAGTTTTTAATCAAAGAATCATGATAGTTGTATAATCCAATATAACTTGGACTAAGTTATTCACTGATTAGTAATGAATAACTGCAGATAAAATTGAGTTCTAGGTTATTATTGGTATCATATTCTACATGAAAGTTTCTTAACTAAACATCATGTTTTCCATTGAACATTGTGTATAATTCCAACTCAATCCTAAAAATTATAATCTTGCTATATGGTAAAAAAATCATACCATAAATCCAAGTAACTCTATATTGTATCTTGAAAGATGAAAAAGTTATATCATATTATCTTTAGTATCATTATAATCTATATTTGGATGGTTATATTGGTGATTTAATGCCTATTTTTAATGGTGGATTCTTTATTTGAGTAAGATACATTGAATGCAATCAATCAAAAAAACTCATCCACTATAAGAATAATTGATGCTGACTATGTAGAAGTATCACATGATTCTAAAAAAATGATTTGGATAATTTCTCTCCCTAATTAAATAAATGTAATTTTTTCATAGTAATTAATGATTCGGTGTGAAAATCAATATGAATTGAAATTATTTATATATTTTGTTCATAATTCATTTTTGAAACATATTGATATCAAGTATCAGTTCACATTGAATATGGTGGATTGTGATTATCTTTACAGGGATTATATTTCAAAAAATATTCCTTTTTCTATATCATTATTAATCCTCCAAAAAAATATACCATTAATCAAATTGGGGTGTTATTTGGGGTGAAATTTATACCAAACTCCTCATGTGTTATATAGTTAATTTTCCCTCTTTAATTCATACTCATTTTCATCAAAAGTGGGAGAATAAAATGGAACTCTTATATAAAGGGGAGTGAATCACTCTTTTATTGTTGGTATTTTTTTAGGGGATATTAGATTTATTAGTAAATAAATCATATATAATATATCATGTTTTTATTCACAAGTTTCAAAAAATATATGAATTGATATATTGTAGAACCGATGGTGGAGATTGAAAATCCCTTCATGATTAGAGAGTTTTCAAGTCTTGGATATCCATCATGTAATGTACTGATAAATTAGGAAATATGAGTTATTTTTATTTCATATATGGCTACCATATTATTGATATTTACCCAAATTTTTATGAAACTATCAAAAATAACATTTTAACATATGTTTTGGAGTTAAAATAAAATTCAAATTAGAGTATTACTATGTATTATTTTTTTAGTAAATTATTTAATGTTTTTTAAATGTTTTTTCATGTTTTTTTTTGAAATAATATAAATAAATGATTAAGATACAATTTTTTGTTTATTAAAATGAAATTTACTAATGAAATTTTGTGAAAAAAATTTATTTTATAGTTACTATGGTGAAAATCTATTTTGAGGTTCCAAAAATTGGTTATGTAGAAAAAATATGGATCAATGTTCGGGAGGGAATGACTTATTTTCTAACTGGTGGATGACTATGTTGAGTACCTAAGGAAATATTTGATATATAATTATGATATATCGTGCTTTAAAAATTCTCATTAAAATAATTTACATAGAGATAGGATTCTTATTTGATAGACTGATAGATGGGATAAGATGTGACTAAAGTGACCAAGATGAGTTATGGAGGAGATATATCCATTGAAACTAGATTTGTATGAAATCAATAAAAAGTGGTCATTTGGGTTAAGGTTGTGTCATGGTGGTGATATGCTTATGAAAATGATGTGTTTATCAAATCCAGGTTTGATGAAACAATGAGACAACTTGAAACCCATTATAAAGATCATTCCAATGACAATTTCTCTAGGTCTAAGAAGAAGAACCAGGTTGAACATATGATTTAGATTTGTGAGAAAATTTATTTCATAATGTGAACTTTGATCAAGTTTTTGAATCTTCTCTATCATTATTATAATTATATTTCATTATTTTCAGCCTAATGTATTTGTTGTTATTTTTATTCAAAATAAAATATTTTTTATAATGGGATTAAAAACAATTTCTTCAATATATAAGTCACTTAATGGAAATATTGAATGAACCTTATAAAATACATTATTTAATTTTTTTATTTATCACCACATCATCCCATCATTTCATTTATTATCCTATTTCACTAACTATTTATGGAATAAAATTAATTTTTTGTTCTTTTGTAAACACAAAATGACCCCCTTATAGTTGTATAATTCTCTCACAAAGGTCTCAAGAAATTATGGATTAGTTGATTCAGTCATAATATCATGTGTAAAATTAGGTAACTTCTTTAGAAAAATCCAAATATAGATATCATATATAACATAAACCATGGGAAACATCATCATATAGTTACATCATATCATATACATCAGATGTGATGTAACATTATTCCCGTGAATTATATCCTATGGAGATGGTCATATAATAGTTTAACTAAATCATAGAATCCAAATATATAGAGTAACATAGACATATAAAATAGAAAAACTGTGAGATTTAGTGTTACATAGTCATCTCATATCATGATCGAGATATATAGTGTAACACAATCAGATCATATCATAATATTTAGGGGGATATAGGATAACATTGTAATATTAAATAATCACATGGTCTCATTGATACATGCATTATGGTAAAACAAAATCATCCCTCAAATGTCTGTTCAGATAGGTTATCCCATGCATGCATAGGCTTGTCCCGATGGCAGGTGTTATACCCTTTCATTCTTGCAATCCGTGTAGCTTTTGTTGTGGTGAAAGATCCTTGTTCATCCTCCTTATAGATCTTTTTCTTTTTAGGTTGTCTAGTTTTCATTTGCACTTAAGGTGGCCCAAAGGCTTGAGGTGGCTCTAAGTCCTTATTGGCCCAAAGGATTGGGTGGACCAAAGGCCTTAAAGGACTCAGGGACCAAATTGGTGGCCCGAAGGCCCAAACGAGGGAAAATTCCCAACTCCTACAGGGCCAAACAGTTCCTACTAAAGTTACCGCTATAGTACCTACTACAGTACTGCACAGTTCTGCTACAGTACTTGCTACAGTACCCCGGAAATTGTGCATCCTCTTGGATTTGATCCTGGGTTTCCTGGATGCACTTAAGATTCCTCACCAACCGGGCTGAGGCTCATGTGCATGATACTGTATATTATTGAAATATAGCTATCAATTTAAATATTTTTTAAAGTCATATTTTTTAAAATTTATATTAAAAGTTTAATTGGTTCAATTAAAATATAATCAATTCAAATTAGTTCATTGAAATTGATTTTATGTTTTTTTTAACATTTTATACTTAAGAAAAATTTCCCTTTTGAGAAACAATTTATTCGACATGTTTTCTAATTTAATTTTAAATTAAATTATAACACTTTTATAAATTAAATTTTATAAAATTGATTCAATATTTTCATTTGAATTAATTACTATTATTTAAAATGTTTAACTTAATTTTTTTTCTAACAAATAGAAAATCTGGAAAAAATTAATTATAGTTGTTAAGGTTAAAATAAGATTACTATTGGAATTAAACTAAAATGACAAGGGTTAAAATGAACTGACATATTATATATTTTCTATTTTATATCCATATTTAAACAATATATTATCAAAGGTTATAAAATATTTCAATTTCTATCCATTTTTGTTGTGAAAAAACATTTTTATATTTTATTTATTTTCAAAATTCCAAGTGTTTCCTTCCCTATGGTTTTAAAATTATACCCTCTATCTTCTCCAATCCACATATAAAGATCCCTTTAATTTAGAAAATATTTTCCTAAATAATATCCTTACATACCTTAATATAAAATAGTTTCCCTATTTTTATTATAAAACCATTCTAGAAATGGTTTTGATATAAACAAAAATGGGTTCTCTAAAGAAGTAGTGTAGTTATTAACCATGCATTTACATTTTTTAATTCTTATAATTCCATCAAATATTATTCAAATATGTGGAAATAAAAATAGTATTATCTAACATATAATTATTTATAATTATTTAAATATGAAAATCCATTTCCATATTCACTTCAATGAAATGGGAAATAATATCCTTGATCATGTGTACGATGGAATACCACCTAACAAACCTATGTAATTTGTTTTCCATCAATACCTCTTAAGAAAATATATAATGATATATTTAATGTTTATATATTATATTAATGAAATAATTATACTTATGGAATTATAATATCACATATTCCTTATTTCCATCTAATACATTAGAAAATGATAAAGTCGCTCGTGTATAAATGTTAACTGCAGCCCCCATGAGGGGTTGGATTTCTTGTTCAAATAATTTTTCCAATGATTTTAATACAAAATAATTTAATGAATATATATGATATATATATTTTCTAATAAATATTATCTTCTATTAAATTTAATATTTTCATATATTTTGTTCTATCCATCTAAAAGTGAAAATAATTTTCATGTGTAAGTACGTCTTACAGTCTCTATGATCAGTGTAATTCATTTTTATATATCAAACATTTATAAAACACTATAAATAATTAAAAAATGAATTTATATGATATTTATATTATGGATAACATATTTTGGATGATGTATTCATGATCATAGTATAATGAAATAAATTGAAGAACTACAACATGCATGAAAAATGAAGTAGTTATTACCCGAAAGGGTGATTTTAACAAGGAATTGTTGACAAACAGGTTATAAAAGATTATAAGTAAAATATATATAATAAAATATATAAGATTATGGTTTTATAATATATTTATAATAAGTCTATATTTATTATATAGGATGCTCGAACACGTAAAAATGATATCTGAACTTAGGTAAGGGTTTAGTTCACAATGTCATTATTATTCAGGATTGTATATTTTTAAGTCTCCATGTGAAAATTATTTTATATTCATATGTTAAAATAAATATGTTCACTTTTACACTGGTTATTCATGAAAAATAATAACAGTACCATTTTCAGTTTTTTTATAAAAAATTAAAATAAATGAAAACATGTTTTTTAAGAAAATATTACATTATTTCTCTTTTCAGTCGAAGATCCTTTTCATCTCACTCTGAATGGCCCGAAGGCCTTCTTTTTTTATTTTATTATAGATAATACCTCTTTTAAGGGTTGAAGGGGAACCCGTACATGACCCGTAGGCCCAAGGCACAAGGCCCGACATGACCCGCAATACATGACCCGAAGGCCCAGAGGCATACCATGCCCATACATGACTTGTAGGCATACCATGTTTGCTAAATATGTTTTGAATAAATTTATTATATTATTCTTAGATTTTTTAAATTCATTTTAACCCTTGTTTTACTTTTTAAATGTTTTATTAAAAAGAATATTCTTATCATTTTCTAAATAAGGTAATTTTTTCTTTTAATCGATAATGTTAAAGGAATCATTGTTTCAATGGACATGGCATGAACAAAATTTACCACCATCATGACCACTCATTACATTGAATATTCATTTATATGTTTATAGGTTCCATTTTAAATGGAACTTTTTTCAGTAATATTTTGGATTTATTTTAGACATTAAATTGGTTATTTCAATATGAAGAGGCTATTATCCTCCGGAAAATTTCCAGTGAACTTTTTAATGTATATTTATATATATTATAATTATTTAGTGAATAATTTTCATTACTAGGGATGTAAAATTTAATACCATTCACCATATTACTCTATATGGTATATAATTATGTATATTTATTGGGATAAACATTGACATTTCTTAGGATATTTTTTAAATATGATTTTTGTTTGTTGATTATGATTTACAAATTTTTTATAAGGAATCAATTGGACATATTAAGTGATGGGTATGGACCACTATAGACCATTGATGCATCAATAGGTATCATGAGAAAATATTTATTTGGAATTTGGACAATGTGTTACCCATTTTATTAGGATATCTTGAAATGAGGCCTTTATAGTATATTTGTTGTGTCAAGAATTATGAATTTCCTCATTATGAGATTTTCTATTAATATTCATGTTATAATATGATTAGTTATTATACCTATTTTTAGGTTCCCATATCATATTATTATTTATAATTCATTATTTGAAAATCATTTATTCTTTCAATATTATTCTACATTGTCATGTTAATGAAAACTTTTCTTGTGTTTTCCGATATTTACCTTACTGTATTGATTATAGATTATTTTTCCATGAAACCATTGTAGTGTGCATACCCTTATTGGGCATATGAGAACACCGAATGATATTTTTTACATTCACTGGGACGCCATAAAGTGTATATTGATTTATATAAAGGTACATACTATAGGGAATATTGGTGCACTAGATAAATTATTGTGTTCTATTATATCTTTTAAATATTAATGTTAGATATATATATGTATCTATATTTCCAGGACTTATAAACTATTTGGTCCAATGGTATTAAATACCATATATCTAGTGGAAATTAAATAAATTACCTATTGTCTCTGAGTTACTAGTTTCAAGGTATTTATAGTTCATATGAGAATAAGTTTAGTTGAAACCTTTGAAACTGGATTTAAGAAATCATAGTTTAGGAAATATAACCCTATGACAGAATTTGAGGGCATGTCTAATTATAGGATAACAAACTTATGTATTGTTAAGGTATATAATATATGTTTTTCTAATAATAAATTCATTTTTGGATACTTATTGTGGATGTGGATCTGATATAGTTTGTACAAAGTGTAATATTTTTGAAAAAGTCACATTGGGATTTAACATGACTGCCATCTACAACATGATAAGGGTCCTTGCTATAGATCTACTTTGAAACATCCTAGTGATATTATTGGGTTAATAAGAGTTTTTATTAGAAATTATTATAAAGGATTTGAAAATATTTTTATGATTTTAGAATATTCCCAAACAAAATTCATTTAGGGTCTTGAGATTAACAATGCATAAATGATTCCATTTTTATATGGATTTCAGTAGTTTTTGAATTATATATTATGATTCATAATGTTATGATATAATCTAGTGTCTTCCGTTATTTATAAATAGTCCCTATATAAAATAAGAAAATTGAATCACTACACATAATTCATTTTTAGATTTCCCTCATGTGTAAGATAATGAATCAACATAGGGATTTGCAGTTGGATCAGAAAAAATTATAAAAATTTATGGATTATGGTTCTGGTTTTTCTAAATATTTATTCCCGTATGGATTATAATTCTCATCAATAACATGGTGTAAAAATGTTACACCTCTTGATGGGTCAGCATCCTCCATTATTTAAAGGGAATAAAATCCATTTCATGTTGAGCAATGGATATGTCCCATAGAGAAGATATTTATTTCATTAGGAATTAATGAAATGGATAAAGTTTTCATGGTATTTTATGATATACTAGTGGATGTAGATCAACTATGGTCATTGATTCAAAAAAATATGGATGAATAAGAAATAACAAGCATATAGTGGATAGATTTTAAGTATCTCATCTTGGAAAAAATACTCATATCCAATGAAATAATATAGAGAGATAATTCCTTACTATATGAAAAAAGGAATATTATAATGTTTCTATGTATGAATCTAGCTATGAAAGGTTATCAATAAATGTTTTTAAAATATATATATAATTCAATAATTAAGATTTACCTTTTCATTAATGGTCTAATTCCAATAATTCATAGGAAACTACACTCCTAAAAATTATCATCATAAGATGAAATAATATCATGCCATATCAATATAAGAAAATAATTATCCACATTTTATGACTTCAATGAAAATTAATATAATAAAATGTATATTTATAACTCTGGAAATGGACATATAGAAATTGGATTGAGGTAAGGGTTGAATATGAAGCGTATAATAATTTTGGAAGGAACAACCATGGATCAAACTTGTAGGTAATGGAATATTTCAACATGTGTGGAGAGAAAAGCCATTAGGACAATGATTTTTAGTGATAGAAAGAGTCTTCTAATGTTTAATGCTTTAATTGTAAGGATATGGGAAACTATGAAAATTATTTTCCCTTGCATCTAAGGATGTTTCCATAGAAAATTTGAATGGAGCAAGGCTAGGATTCTGTTATCATAACAATAGAGGGTGAGGTTCTTAATGATGTAATAGAAGGTACATTAATCATATACCCAAATTCACATAATTCATCGTTTGAATCTGGATCTTCTCAATCATTTATATTTTCCTTATCTCCCAAAAAATTATATATTTCACTAAAACCTTGGAAAGGAAGTTCCCAGTCAAGAATGCTACTTGATGTCTCACCATAAAAAGGATGTGCATTCAGTTCACATTATAACATATAAACATGAATTATTTGTGGAATTCATTATTATATTTTTTTGTTTATTCTAATATAATAATTTGTATGGACATTATTTCATAATGATATGAAAATTTTATTTCAATTATAAGGAAATTACGATTCATGATGAATATTGGAATTCCTTATCTTTAGGTGGAGACAACATAATATGGGTTATGTCAAATTCCATCCATAGTTTCTCTTTAGAATGAATTTCTTTGGGAAGAAGAGAATACACAGTCTACATATGGGAAATTTAATATTCAAATTTAGGATGTACCATTTTTATAGGAGTACATCGATGTATTTCCAAGGTAATTACATGGACATCAACCAGAGTGTAAAGTTTAATTTTCCATTAATTTAATTTGTGAGGGAATACCAATATCAATGAATCCATTTAGAATGGACACTATGGAATTAGTGGAGTTGAATAAATGAATAGTGGAGTTTTGTATTAATGAAATTATATTCCCTATATTTTCACTATGGGGAGCCACAATTCATTTAATTAAGCAGAAGAATGTATCAATGAGGCTTTGTATTGATTATAGTGAAATAAACTCTATTATGATAAAGAAAAAGTATCCCCTATATCACATTGATGAATTATTAGAAAAACATCATAGAGATTAATATTTTTCAATTATGTACCTTCATTGTTGTTATCATCAATTTTTTGTGAAGATGGTAGATATTATAAATGAAACATTTTTAATGAGGTATTGTCAATATGATTTTACAGTAATTCTATTTCGATTGAATAATTCACCCTCTATTTTTATGAATATAATGAATATATTATACATAGTATATCGTGAAAATTTTGTTGTGTTATTTGTTAATGAAATATTTTTCACTATAAGATATATTAATGTTGAAAAAATCAATTTAATATCACTATTTATATTCTCATAAGAAAAGATATATATGGGAAATTTATCATGTGTGAATAATATCTTTATAAAATTTCTTTTTGTAGTCATCTTGTCTGTAATGTTTGAATAATAGTTGATCCCATGGGGAAATGGTAGTCCTATAATGGCCTATACAGCCAAACATAACAAAGATACATTTTTTTATTGGTATGATAGAATACTATATGAGATTTGATTAAAGAAATTACCTGATTGGATAACCAGTTAACCAAGTATATATGGAATGGTGATAAGTTCACATGGATAATAGAATGTGACTAATGTTTTGATTAATTGAAGTGAAGATTGATGAGTTCTATAGTTATGAATATTCCTTTAGGAAATTAAGAATTTTTTTTATAGTGATGCATTAATGAATATAATTGGTTTTGTTGTTATGCATAATGATAAAGTTATTTCCAATGCATCAAAAAGTTAATGATTCCTGAACCGATCTATACAACCTATAATATTGAGTTTGAAGCTGTAAAATTTCATTAATGATATAAAAAATATATCTTTATGGTGATATGTGTGATATATATATGGATCAAAAGAGTATAAAATACATATTTTTATATATATTATTAAACATTAGAAATGGGTGATTTCTCAGGCTATTGAAAGACTAAGGTTTCTCATTAGAATACTCTCTGTGGAAGGAAAATAATCGTAAAAGATACTTTGAAATATAAAGATCTTGGAGTTGAGGAAAAATTAATCGTTGAAAAGGATCCTATGTAAATAGATATACTAAATATAGATATGGGAATTATTAAGAAATGGGAAAACATTATTCCTTTTTAAAAATATTTTGAAACCATATTTGTTTGAAAATAGGTAGTGTTCAAACCCTACATATGAAAATAATCATAAGAAAATTAATTTTTTAAATGATGCAAAATTGGATGAGTTTATTTTTAATTCTATATTATTGATATTTGGAAATAGAAAAAATTTCCAATCTATATTTTAGATAAATAGGTAGTTATTGGATGATTATCATAGCTTGAATTTACCTCTATACCCTAATATAACCATTATGTACAGTGATTTGAATTAATATTTATATTGTGAAAAAATGTTGTGAAAAAATTCTTATTCTGTTTCAAGGTATTTTTTTTAAAATGTTAAGTCTAAGAGAAATCATCCTAGAGGATTCATGAGGCCTATACCTACTCATATGTGGAAATGGTATGAAATTACTTTGTAATTTCTTACTTGATTTCCAAATAATCATATAAATAAGGATGCAATATGTTTTTTTGTTGATCAATTTGATAAATATGTACATTATTCACTATAAGATATGATTTTCCTCTTTATTCCCTTGTAAAAATATATATTTATTATATTGTAAGACATCAGGGTTTACCAATTTCAATTACATCAAATCACGATAATGATTTACATCAAAAGTATAGAAAATTATTCAGATGTCTTTTCATACTAATCTTCTATTTGAGCACTGATTATCATCAAAAAGTTAATGTACAATCAAAAATGAAAATACAAAGATTTTGAGTCATGTCGAGCTTAGGATCACTTGACTTTATAGGTATGTTGGATCACTACATATATTTTGTATAACTTTCCTCTAACAATTTATTTGATTCATGTATTCATATGTTGTCATATGAAGAACTATATAGAATGATATATTTTAGTCCAATTGTTTTGGATAAATTTAATAAAAGGAAGATTTTATCCCAATATCCTAAAATAATGAAAAAGGTAATGGTTATTCAAAACCAAATCAATGAATCTGAAACCAAGAAAAATATCATTTCTAATAATCGGAGGAATGATTTTGAATTTCAAGAAAGAGATCAATTTTTCATGAATGTATCTCAATGGAAGGGTTTTATATGGTTATGAAAGAAAAGGAAATTAATCCCTAGGTACAACAAATCTTTTGAAATACTAGAATTAGTTAGATTTATAGAAATTTTTTTGACAATGCCACCGAGTCCCTCTAAACAAAATTATGTCTTCCACATATAATTGTTAAAGATGTAAAATCTAGAATCCAAACAAGTGAGCACCTATAAATAAATATAATTTAAAAATTCATATAATATACTATTAAGAACCTATATTCATTCTGCAAAGTATTGAATAAGTTTTGAGGAAGCAGATC
The DNA here is from genome assembly GCA_963277665.1 of Viscum album. NCBI lineage: Eukaryota > Viridiplantae > Streptophyta > Magnoliopsida > Santalales > Viscaceae > Viscum > Viscum album. The sequence goes on along the minus strand of OY728120.1, from coordinate 686,074,020 downwards.
ACTCGGATGGAAAACCTACTTTGGAGAAATCATAAGATAGAAGAGGGGAATAGGAACATTAATAAATATTGAGGAATAAAAAACCAAATAATCTCAATAGTGTAAATTCTAGAAATTTGAAGGATGAAATTTTTTAATTGATGGGAAATTGTAAATACCCATATACATTGAAATATATTTCTTTAAAAAAATTATTCAATTTGATAGCATGTGATGCATGCAACCATGATTCCAAAAGAACCTTACTACAGTATACTATAATAACTTAACCCTTAAGTTGGTGGTTAAGAATAATAATGTCTAAATTATGAATATTATATGGTACCCATGTATTAATTAAATTACTTTTTTATCAATTAATTTTAAATGAAAATAAAAATCAATTAGAAGTGAAAGAAATTGTTTTTCTTAAAAACTACTTATATGTGTGTAGTGTTTTTCTATCTTAATATAAACATTTAATAAAAATTGGAGCAATAAGTTAATTAAAATTTTAATTTATATATTCAATGAAATTCTTAATCACCCATCTAATATTTTTACTAATCATGAGATAATAATTAATTTAATTTTTGGCTTTAAACATTATTTTTTTCTAAAATGTGAATTAGTTTTATTTTGATGAATTATTGATTAAATTAATTTTTTTATTTTTTGAAAACGAATTTTTTTTTAAAAAAAATTAAATCATCGTGTTAAAATTATATTTGAGAGAAGTTTTTAAATTTTTCTAAAAAATATAATTTTTTGTTTAATAGTGAAAAATAGAAATTTTGTTTGAAAACTACAATTTTATTTAATTCATTTAGAAAGATCCATCTGGTTTTAATTTTTTTTAATTTATAAATATAATAATTATATTATAATTAATCCAATTTGGTTCATTTAAAAAATTATAATTAGTTTTTATATAAAATATTTTTATACATAAGAAAACATTTCCTTTGGAAAACTACTATTTTGACGCATTTTACGATTTAATTTTCAATTAAAAATTTTCCCTTTTGTGAATTTAATTTTGTAAAATGGATTCCATATATTTAATAACAATAATAATTAAAATTAATTAATATGTTCAACAAATTTTTTGGTCATAACGAACTGTATCAAGGTTAAAAATTAATTAATGTAGTTACGGTTAAAAGGGGTTTACCTGGGGTTAATCAAATTATATAAGTGTTAATATTACCTAAAACTATACCAATTAATATTTTATGTCAATATTTATACCATATATCACCAATGGATCAGTAATGGTCATTTTTTATCCTTTGGGGGCATGTAAAATGGTCGTATATTTAATTATTTTTAAAATTGAAAGTGTGTCATCTCACACACTTATAAAAGGATACCCCCTCTCCACTAAAATACACACTTCAAAAGACTTTTATTTCGGGAAATATTTTAAATAATCCTTTACATACATCCCTCTACATGACCTATAGTCCATATTTTTATTATAAAACCATTCTTGGTAGGATTTATGTATAAATATAATTGGGTTGTCTGAAGAAGAGGTATAGTTCTTGACAATGCATTCTCATTATATTTCTTCATATAACTCATTAAAATATTATTAAAAATATGATATAATTATAAAAAAGTTTCTCAAAAAGACTGATATGCTATTATGTGAATATTTTAATCTATATGAATATTTTTCCATCAAATGTCCAAGGAAGCTATTGATCATGGGTATGACGAACTACTACATCATGAGTAGATGTAATTTTTTTCCCATAACCACCTCTAAAGATTATATATAATGATGGATTTAATATTTTTATATTATATTTAGGAATTAATTATACTTATATAATTATAATATCACATCTACCTTCTTAACTTCCAATCTGTTGGAAAATAATAATGTTACTCATGCATATCTGTGGACTACCATCTCCATGAAGTGATGTGATTCGTTTTCCATATTATTTATACATGAATGGTAATAAAGAAAGATCTGAAAAGTATATATGATATATTTTGTAATAATAATTATTTAATGTCGAATTAATATTTAACCTTATGTTGTTCCACCCAAATAAAAGTGAAAATTGCATTCATGCGTACATATGACCTATCGTCTCCATGAACAGTGTAATTCATTTTTAGATATATAAAATTTATGGAGTAATAAATTTATGTATATATGAGTGAATAAGTTTTTTAGTTCATTTTAAACATTAATTAGATTATGGAGCCATCATGAATGTCAATTATGGGAACTGCTAAACCAAAATGTGTAAGAAAAAAGCAGTTATTACCCAGAACAATGATTTTTATAGTGAATTGATAAAAAATGGTGATTAGAATAAGTAAATAATATATGGTATAATATATATGACTATGGTGTCATAAAATATTTATAATAATTAAATATTTACTATAAAGAGATTCAAACACGTACAATGGAAATAAGACATGCTATAAGGGTTTATTTGACAATATGATCATTATTTAGGATTGTTTATTTTTAAGTATCTTTTGGGGAATTATTTTATATTACAATATTGATCCTAATATAAATTATTATACCATTCTTATTCATTAAAAATTCATATAATGGTTACATTTTATAATATTTTATACATTAAATTATTGTGAATTTTGTTTTTTATAAAAAGTATCCTTTATTTATCTCTTCCGTCGGAAATCCATTTATTATTCTTTATCCAATTTTTATAAAAATGTTTAAATTTTTTTTAATATTATTAATTTATTGATTAAAGGGTTTTTTAAAAATGAATTACTTTTTAAAAAATTGATTAAATGTAATCTTCTCAAAATTTTATAAAAAAAGTACCTTATGTCTTTTTATCAATAATGTAAACGAAATATTAATTTATCATACTCAACATGAACAGAATTAACCTCTTCCATGACCACTCATTAAATTAAATTTTTAGATATTTTTTTAAAAGGATACTTCCAATTAAATGGTTTCCTTAATATTTTGAATTTATTTTATTGTTTTAAAAAGTTATTTCAAAGTAAAAATTGTATTTTCCCCATAAAATGTTATAGTTATATTTTTAATATATATTATTCTATATAAAACAACATCGGTGAATAATATGATTTAATGGAGATTTATTATTTGATACCATTATCCATATATCAATGGATGGTTTATGATTATTTTTATTGATTGGGTAAATTATTAATATTCGGTATTCTAGTTTTTCAATAAGAATGTTTAAATTTATTATTTTTCACCCCATTAATATAAGTAAATAATTAGATATATTATGTGACATGTGGGGCACTCTCATTCCATCTCGACGCATCAGTAGGTCTCTAGAAAAAAATATTTTTTTTTATTTTTCTTAGGCCATACCAATTTAATTTTGATGTCTTGGAAAAAGGTATTGATAGTACTTTTATAATGACTGGAATTATGCATTTTCTATTTATGAGATATGTTGTTTATATCCCTTTGATTATTTTATTAGTTATGATATCCATGTATAATATTAAAGTTAATGTTATTATTTATATGTAATCCTCATTTAATAATTATATGTTATTATTCATTCTCGTGTTATTAATTAAATGACATGTGTTTTCATAAATTTAACTTCCCATATTGATTATTCATTATTTTATTCATGATAGCGTCATCTATACACATACCTTTTTCAGTCATCTGAGATCACCCATTTTTTATTATTACTTCCATGTAGATTAAAGGAAGTTTATTATTATTGATATACATTTATATGATAAAGGGGGAAATGGTGTACTCAAAAAAAATATTGTGTTTTATTTTTTAAAATTTATAATGTGACATTTAGGTATGTATCTTAATTTCAAAAACATCAAAAATCACTAATCCTTCAGGGTGTAATTCCTTGTATATAGTTCCAATGTAATAATGTAACAATTGTCTCTGATCTACTAGGGTCATGGTATTTGTATTTTACTTAACATTTATGAAATAATTCTCTAAAACTGTTTACCAAATAGATATTCATTAATAGAGTAAAACTGAATTATTCTTTAAAATGGAAGTATGCATTGAATAAGAAGTTAATACTTATAGTTGGAATCAAGGGTGGGTTTAAATAATTTAAGAGGTTTTGATAATGTTTTTATATATGATGAAGAGAAAATTTTAGATATACTATTACAAGATTATTAAACAGAAATACCCATTAATACAACACAGGGATCACAAATTTCTAATTTCATTGGAAGACTAGGTCCATAATATTTAAAACATTGAAATCTTATTATATTTTCCAAAGTGTTCTCCTAAAATATATTTGAGAACCTAAATCTCCATGGGATAAACTTTGGAATACATAATGAAATGAGTGACCAAAAAATCATAGTATGGGAATAATCATGATAAGGAAGCATAACATATGATTCCACTGTATAACATGATATACTAAAAGATAATACACATGAGTAAAACAATTGAATCATAATATAGTGAATATGGTAACATAATATAAGGTAATAAAAGGAAATGTTTCTGTAATATAAAAATGACATAAAAAATATTCAAGACTAACTTCCGAGACAATATCACATGGTGGATAAAGTCCCAAAACTGATTAGGTTTATGCCCTAATCCCATAAAGGACATCCCATTATCCTAAAACATTACACAACTAATTAAAGTGTTATCTAGTGAACCCGAAATAAAATGTTCATGATCTATGTGTGTCACATAATGGAAATCAATTATAATTAATAGCATAAGAATTACCCAAAGAAATAAAATGGTTTGCATAATCACAAATCGCATAATATTAAAATGAAATTTCATAATGAATGAATTTGATAAATGATCATAAGACTTTTATTACCCAATAAAAGGAAGGGATAAAAAAACTAAGTTCATATTTGAGAGGCATATTTAAAAAATATTAAATAAATACATAACAATAGTGTTTGTTGTTGATGATGGATGTACTTTAAAAAATTATTGAGGATGATATCCTTTTCACAATGAGTGACATCATAGGATTTCATCTTCGATGGAAAATTAATTTTAAAGATAACTTTGAACATTTTATGAGGAAAATATCCTTTTCATTTTGAAATAATAATTAAAACATAAAACACATTAAATATCCTTCTCTATGAAAAAAACCCATTGAAACATAAAATGGATTATTTAAAACACTAAGTATTCATGATGGTGGAATAGTTCTGTTCATGCCAAATACATAAAAATATTATATTAATATTTTAGTAGGAAAAGTCAAAAAAAATTCTTCATAAAATGGTAGGAATATAACATTTAAATAATATTTTAAAAACCCAAATTTTTTAAAAATTTTCTTTTAAAAAGTATAGTAATTGTTTTTTTTAAATAATTTGGAATAAGAAGGTTTTTTGACCAAAAAAATAGATGAAAGTTGATTTTATCAAAAATTATTTCTCAGTAAATATATGTAACAAAGAGATAAAAATAATACTATTAATTGAAAAGTGTCATGAATAAATAGAGGACATGTAAATGACTGTGGTTTACTAGAAAATGATCATTTAGTTTTTTCAATGGAAATTCAAAGATAAGAAACCCTGATGACAATCAGATTAAAAAATTCACCATTACAGCTTTGGTATCATTTTATTTATAACTTAACATGAATTAATTAGATTAATTATAATATAAAATCACATAATGTAACATTTATTAATGATATATTATGTAAATGGGTAATATACAAACCATTCGAATTAAATTTGGTCAAAAGAAGAACATGTGTCTCAAAGAAGTGTGTTTCATACCTAACCATTAAAATGTTTGTATAATTGAGGTGAGAGGTGATAAATATGGTGAATATGTGTAAAAAAAGTAGACCCACAAAAATAAATTTGGAAATAAAAATTAACAGAATCAGAATTAATTTGACAAATAATTTGTTCATTATATGATCAATGATGTATTTTTATAACCCAATGAATGGAAGTTGTGTTAAGAAACCCATTACCTCATGATTCCCTTAAGTTGAGCACTCATTAACCTCTTTTATATTGGTTTTAAACATATTATTAACTTATAATAGATTAATATTATTATTTATAATATAATATATGATCCTTTTATAACATCTTCTTACCCATTTGTTAAAAATATTTCATTATCACTACTATTTTGGGTGTCAATTGCCTTGTTTTCTCCAACATAGTTTGTCATGAATGATCCAGATGTTGAATATTGTTTATAGTACCATAATATATATAATTTTATTAATTTTATAAATAGAATTATTTATTATATTCATCTTTATAATCATTATTTAATTTTAAACCTGTAAAATGAATTTAATCACTTTGTGGAGATTGTAAGAAATGGGTACCAATAAACGACATTATCATTTCCTTAATGTGTGAATGTGTAATGAATTATATTTTATATTAATTTTAACTAATCAACACCATTTCATATATATTTCAAATATTCTTTAAAGTTATCCTTTTTTACCTTCCCCGTTATGATTTAGTGAAAAAATAATAACATCATTTTGCAAGGTTGTTGTCCAACGTACACACAAATGACGTTATCATTTATTCATTAGAAGATAAGGTAAAAAATTATAGGATATATATATTTTTCATTAATGTTTATTTTTTCATTAATATAACATATACACATAAAATTAATATTTAATATATTTCATTTAAATTGTAAGAGAGAAACTAATCGCATCACTTTGTAAGGCGGTCGTCCACCACATGAAAATACAAAATTATTTTATTATCTATGGAATGGAATGTAAGATATTATATATGATAACATAATTCTAAAATTATAGTTACATTATAAATATTATATATAAATATTATATGGATAATTATATACAATTGTGAGAAGTGATGATGTAAAATGAATTATTGCGGTTCACATGGCGGTAGTATATCATACATACCACAAAAAGTTTCATTTCCCAATTAAGGGAGGATGAAATTGTTGAAGGTGATTACCTTAGTATAACAAAATATAATTATATCATTTATTATGATGATATTATATCATAATTTTTTAATTATAATTGATATAGGTGGGATAATAAATAAAATAATGTGTTTCGTTAAGGATGTTACCTCCTATTTAAAGAATTTCATATGGTTTTCATGAAAAGCCATCATATTTTGATTTCTAGAAAACAATTCCTCAAGGATTAGGGTATGTAATTGAGGATTTTATTTGTGTATTTTATTTTTTAACCAATATTTTTTTTTAAATGTGGAATGTAGAGTATTTGGGTTGGGCTTTTATAAGTGCGGGAGGGGACATACATGTAATTTTTCAAATAAAAAAGTACACCCATGTTTTTATCTTGTTACAAGGATCTAAAATGTACCATATTGAAACCTTATAATATGTATGGTTGAAATAATACATTATAATAGAAAATATTAATGTTTGTTGTCATTGAAACCATTATATATTCATTTTAACCCCCCCAATAAATCCATTTTTACCCTAACAATGGTAAATAAGTTTTACTATTTTCACTATTAATTATGGTAAAAATTATATAAACCATTTATGATAATATATATATTTTTGAATCCAAATATGAAATACATTTTTTAAAAATTCAACTCATAGATATAGAAGAATTTAATATATAAATAAACATCATAGATATGTCTAAATATTGTTTTCCAAATGACAAACATTTAAATTTTTTAAAAAAACTATATCAAAATTCAATTTCAAAATTATTTGAATGCCCTAAATTAGATAAATAGTTTTAAAATTAAAGTAATTTTATTTTAAAACCAAATTAAAATATAATTTTCCTTTTAAAATAATTTAATCAAAATGCAGTTCTAAAAAATCAGAATTTGTCGCTATTCATAAAAAAATATATCTTTTCGAAAAATTATCAAAAATTGTCCTAAAGGTAATTTTTATATTTTATATTAAAAAGTAATTTTTTCTTATAAATTGATTTTAGTTGAATTTATTTTATACTTTTGTAAAACATAAGTTCCATAATTTTCTTATTCTTATTCATACCCTCTAATTTAACAGTTATGTGTTAATAGTCATGTTTATATAATTAGATTTTAACATATTATCACATTTTGTTTAAACCTAGTATTCTATGTATCAAAATATATCAATGATATTAAATTTATTTTAAAATAAATATATCATAAATTCTCTAGTTGTCATAATATATTTCATGATTTGTATCATATATTATACACAGTACCCAACATAATGTTCCAATTGTAAAGTCTTATAGTGTAACATTCTACACCTCTTAAATAAATTGTTTCCCCAAAATTTAATCTTAATCTCAGTAATTAAGGGATTAATAATTGAAAATACCTTTGTTGGAAACTGACATTGTAAAAGGGTACAATAAAACATCCCCTTGATAAAAGATAAAGGGATGTTTGAATGTCATCAAGAGTAACTCATTTTTAGGATTCCATGAAGGGGAAAATTAGGCACAGATAAAGATATAGACATAGAAGGGAAGTATAAATAATTATTGAGAGTGATAGAGGTCATTGATCAAAATAAATTAAATGATCAAGGTAATGTTATGTACCTAAAAACCATAAATTTTTTATTATTTGAAAGACCATGATTCATTGAATTTGAAGGAAATGTGATAACATTTTTGTTTTAAGATCCATTTACTATAGTTGGGGGAATATTTTTCTATATAGATAAGGAATTCCAAAAAATAGACGTACTTGATATATTTTGGTTTTATAAACACCATTTTATCCTTCTATAGTGGTTTTATCAATTTATACATTACCACTTACTCTAAAGAAATTGATTTCCAATAACATGTTTTTTCCTAAATCACTAAAATAAAAATCTAATGGATCAAATAATAACCAAAAAAATAACTCTCTATTACTCCTACATTTACTAAAACCAAAATATTTAACAAATATTTTCCCGTATAATAGTATTTCATACAACAATAGTAACTCACAATGTTCAATTAAATCCATTCCATATGTCTTGTAATTCCCTGACCCCAGAAGGCTTGAGTTAATGCATTATTTTAATTCATAAGAATTTATATAAGTCCCAAATCCCAAAGGACCTATCAGTTTTGAAAAAATGGAAAATAAATTACATACGTGAACCTTACATTATAATTCATAACATTAATTCAACATGGATAATCCTTTGAGAACACCAATATTCTTCTAGATAAACCCTACATATCAATCATAATACTCATCATGCCATCTAGGGAAAATAAAACATAAGAAGTGGTTGATCTCAGATTCTCAGTAAGGGTAAATAATACAGTGAAATCTATCATAAGTAAGAATAAAATATTAATGAATTGTATATAACATAAACACGTGTATTTTAATAATAATATTTTGGATAATATGTCAAGGAAAAATAATTTCATATAAAATAAGCATAATAAAGGATATTCTACTAGTTGAATAATCACATGGAATATTAATAACTAATCTCACACTGAGGGAATTCATTATTTAAAATTCGTACACTATAATGATATAAACTCAAGATAGCTACTGTCAAGATATATCCTCATGAAAATTTATGTTTGTGGGTAAAACCTCTTAAAATTTGTGTTAAAATCTATCCTCATGATAAGGTTAAAATATTCAAAAAACAAACACAAAGGGTTTATCACCTACTGATTTCAACTCATGATACTTACTGATGCATTGAGGGGATATAGTGAGCCCCTCCCATCACTTACTTTTCTCAATACATTCCTCGTATGAAAATGGTGAAACATAAACAACAAAATCATTCATATTAAAAACTGGTATACGAAAAATGAATACTTTAACTATAAACCATGAATGATATCTAAATATCACATCCCCATTCAAAATTATCATAAACCATTCAATAAAATATGGTAAATGATATCATAAGATATCAACCTAAATTAAGAATAGTATCTAACAAATTATGTTTACATAGATGAGAATAATCTAATAAAATCATAAAAAATTATTTTCAGAAAAATACACCTTTTCCTTTGAAATCATTTATAAAAAATTCAAGCACTTATAAAAGAATAAATTTGAAAATAAATTTTTTAATCAAAGTGTCACATGCCTCTTTTAATCTTTTCAAAGGAATTAACATTTTAAAACATTCATGTCCATATAAATAAATCCTTAAAACCATTTTGAAGACATGGACATTAATTAGAATGATTTAGATTAATAAATCTTTAAAAATTTTAAAGAAATATTAAATTAAATATTCCATTAAATAAAACGTTAAAAAATTCCTTTTTAAAATAATATTAAGAAACATTGACATGGATGATAAATCTATTATAGTAAATACTTAAGTATAAACAATCTCGAATAATAATAAGATTGTGAAATTAACCCTTACCTTGTACATTTATTTATTTGAGGGTGAGTTAACCTCCTAGATAATGGTTAAAGAATATTATAAATATTACCTAAACAATATCCCAATTTATGATATCATATAAATTCATTTACTACTATATATTACCCTTTTATTAACAATTCCATGTTAAATTAACGTTCCGAGCAATAACTACTTTGTTAATCGTATGTGTTTTGAATTTTTATTCATAATCGTATTACATTGATCATGATTTACATACATTGAGAATGTAAAACATTATTCATATATCATATATTTTTAGTATATAAATATATATATATAATAGATAGATATATGAAATGGAAAACATCGTTCATTGATATGGTATGTCGTATCTACACATGGTTGATGTTTCCGTTTTGATATCATATTGAATGGAATAAAGTAAATGATATATATATATATATATATATATATATTTCTAGTAGAATTATTATGTCATATATCTCATAGTTACCCTTTATATATATTTTTATAATCATTCTTGAATGGTAAACATGGAAGTTGAATCTCATCGCATCGTGGAGAGAGAATGTTGTACGTACACACGAACAACAATATAATTCCCTTAATTGTAAAGGGAAAAGGAAATGGATCAATTTTAAATTATAAATAATAAATATAATCTCTTATTTCTTATTTATATACATTATGTTTTTCATTATACCCATCCAAATAAATTTGTAATGAAAAACAAAGTACACCATAGCGTGAAGATGGTAAGTCCTATGTACGCCCGCATAGTCATATTTTTTTCATACGATGGATAAAAACTGGAATATAGTTGTCCCATAATAATGATAAAATATAAGTATATATCACTACAGGAAAACAGACATTTTGCGGCAGTTTTTTTGCGGCGGTTTTAAAAAACCGCCGTGAAATAGCTTTTGGGCCTGTATTTCACAGCGGTTTTAAAAACCGCCGCAAAATGTGTAAAAAAATTATTATTTTTTTATTTTTTTTTTCTTTTTTTGAGGATTAGAGGCGGTTTTTTAAAAAAACTGCTGCGAAATAGTGGCGGTTTGGGTAAAACTGCCGCGAAATGAAAAGAAAAAAATAAGAAAAAACATGAGAAACCCCGAAATCACTAAAACGACAATAACTTTTGATTCGGGCATCCGTTGGAGCACCATGACAAGTCAAATCGAAGCTAATGAAGAGATCTAGAAGCACGTATAATCAAAACCATGAGAAGGTCTATGGTGCGGAAGATATGAGAGTTATAAGAAAGATGAAAAAAGTTCTCCAACTTCAAACGGCCATAACTTTCTCTTCGGGTGTCCATTTGGGCTCTACCACATATCAAATCAAAGCCAATGAAGAGAGATACGCACCAGTTCAACACAAGAAAGACTTTGTCATTATTTTAGACCCCAAAAACCCCTCTGAAGGCCTCGGAAACCTTGTTTCCGTCACCGGTGTCCCGTCGAACTTGTCTTCAAACGGACCTAACTTTCGATCCGCGTGTCAGTTCGGACTCCTCCGCATGCCAGATCGTAGGTCATTCCATAAGCTTCAGTTTGACTAGTCGCGGTGCCCACATGGACTCCTGGATCATAAGTTATGGCCTTTTTAGTGGGTATCGGGTTTGTTATGTTTTTCGATGCCTCGTTTCTAGCACCCGTTCTTCATCAGCTTTTTTTTAAACAGTCGTAACTTCTGATCCGTCGGTCCATTCGATCTCTTTCACCTATAAGCTCGAAGATCGTTTTAGGATCTTTGATTTGACTGGTCACAGATTTGGAACAGACTCTCGGATCATAAGTTATCTCTGTTAATGTGAGTCCAATGTTTTTGTCACTTTATGACTGTTTTGACGGGTTTTAACGGTTGCTCCATTTATTACTGTTTATTTGGGTTTCCATGACTTGTTATCTTTATCAATGGTTTTTTGTAGGTTATTATGATGATTATGTTGAATTCTTAAGGGGTTTTCCAGAGTTTTCATAAGTTTTCATGCGTTCTCATTCTTTCTAATGCCTCATTCTTCATGCTTCTCCATCCGTTTTCATGCGTTTTCATGATTTTTCATCCCTTATAACGTCTTTTCATACTTTTTCATGTGTTTCATTTATTATTTATTATTTATTATTTATTATTTATAATATACATTAATTTATTTATTATCTATTATTTATTACTGGTTATTTATTATTTATTATTTATATTTATTTATTATTTATTATTTATATTTATTTATTATTTATTATTTATTATTTATATTTATTTATTATTTATTATTTATATTTATGTATTATTTATTATTTATATTTATTTATTATTTATTATTTATTATTTATTATTTATTATTAATAATAATAAAATGTTATTACTATTATTAATATTTGTTACTGGTTTATTATTTATTATTTATTATTTATACTTATTTATTATTTATTATTTATTATTTATTATTTATTATTTATTATTTATTATTTATTATTTATTATTTATTATTTATTATTTATTATTTATTATTTATTATTTATTATTTATATTTATATTTATTATTTGTTTATTATTATTTATTATTTGTTTATTATTATTTATTGTTTATTATTATTTAATATTTATTATTATTTATTATTTATTATTTATTATTTATTATTTATTTTTATTTGTTATTTATTTTTATTATTTATTCTTTATTATTCTTTATTATTTATTATTTATTATTAATTATTATTTATTTATTATTTATTATTTATTATTTATTATTTATTATTTATTATTTATTATTTATTATTTATTATTTATTATTTATTATTTATTATTTATTATTTATTATTTATATTTATTATTTGTTTATTATCATTTATTATTTGTTTATTATTATTTATTGTTTATTATTTATTATTATTTATTATTATTATTTATTATTATTTATTATTTATTTTTTATTTTTTATTTTTTATTATTTCTTATTTCTTATTTCTTATTTCTTATTTCTTATCTATTATTTCTTATTTCTTATTTCTTATTTTTTATTTCTTATTTCTTATTTATTATTAATATTTATTATTTGTTTATTATTATTTATTTTTTATTATTTATTTATGATTTATTATTTATTATTTATTAATAATAATATTTTATTTATTATGTGTTATTTATTATTTAATATTTATTATTAAATATTTTTTTATTTCGTATTTATTATTTATTATTATTTATTATTATTTATTATTATTTATTATTATTTATTATTATTTATTATTATTTATTATTATTTATTATTATTTATTATTTATTATTTATTATTTATTATTTATTATTTATTATTTATTATTTATTATTTATATTTATTATTTGTTTTTTATTATTTATTATTTCTTTATTATTATTTACTGTTTATTATTTATTATTATTTATTTTTATAATTTATTCTTTATTATTATTTATTATTTATTATTATTTATTATTTATTTCTTATTTCTTATTTCTTATTTCTTATTTCTTATTTCTTATTTCTTATTTCTTATTTCTTATTTCTTATTTCTTATTTCTTATTTCTTATTTCTTATTTATAATTTCTTATTTCTTATTTCTTATTTCTTATTTCTTATTTCTTATTTCTTATTTCTTATTTCTTATTTCTTATTTCTTATTTATTATTTATTATTTATTATTTATTATTTATTATTTATTATTTATTATTTATTAATAATAATATTTTATTTATTATGTGTTATTTATTATTTATTATTTATTATTTATTATTTATTATTTTTTATTAAATATTTTTTATTTCGTATTTATTATTTATTATTATTTATTATTATTTATTATTATTTATTATTATTTATTATTATTTATTATTATTTATTATTATTTATTATTATTTATTATTATTTATTATTATTTATTTTTATTTATTTTTATTTATTTTTATTTATTTTTATTTATTTTTATTTATTACTATTTATTATTATTATTATTTATTTATTATTTGTTAATTATTATTTCTTATTTCTTATTTCTTATTTCTTATTTCTTATTTCTTATTTCTTATTTCTTATTTCTTATTTATTATTTATTATTTATTATTTATTATTTATTATTTATTATTTATTATTTATTATTTGTTTATTATTATTTATTTATTAATATTTATTTTTATTATTTATTCTTTATTATTATTTATTATTTATTATTTATTATTTGTTTATTATTATTTATTATTATTTATTATTATTTATTATTATTTGTTTATTATTATTTATTATTATTTATTATTATTTGTTTATTATTATTTATTATTATTATTGTTATTTATTATATCTATTAGTTATGTATTATTATTTTTTTCAATTAATATATATAACTATATTAAATTTTGTTTATTAACCACATGGCGAGCTTGCTGGAGTGGTAAAGTCTTTGGAAAATATGCAAGAGGTTAGGGGTTCAAATCTCACCAAACGCGGTATTTAAATAAAATAAAATAAAATAAATAAATAAATAAATAAAATAAATAAATAAATAAATAAAATAAAATAAAATAATTAAAATAAATAAAATAAATAAATAAATAAATACGAAATAAAAAAATAAAAAATAAATACGAAATATGAAATTAATAAATAAATAAATAAAATAATAAAAAAAACCGCCGCTAAAAAACTGTCGCGAAACTTTTTGCGACAGTTTTGAAAACCGCTGCGAATAGTTTCCCGACACACGATTTTACGGTGGTTTTTCAAAACCTTCGCCAATCTATTTAGCGGCGGTTTAAACCGCCGCAAAACGTAAAACCAAACCGCCGCTAAATGCCTTTTGCTGTAGTATATAAGATATTGGAGTTACTAATTTTTTATGGAAACAACATAGAAAAAGGAAGTATAATATGAATAAAATAAATTGAATTGAATTTGTAAAACAATTACCTCTTCTTCGGTGGTCTTCCTTTGAATAACCTCATAGAGACACTAAGGATGGATTTTTTGAAAACCAAGACCTCAAAAAGTTAACTAAGAATGTTTATTGGAGACTTGGGAAGTGTTTTGTTGAGATATAAGGCCAAGAATGTTTGTGGATGTGATGGAGGATGTTCCATCTTAAAAGAGAGTGGAGTGGCACTTTAAAAAAGTGTCCAAATATTAAAACATAATAAGACTATTCTATATCCAAATACATACAAATGGACTATAAAATAAAATTATTATTAATTTTAAATCATATATTGTACCCTTGTGATTTTTTAACATTTTTGTGATCTTAAAATAATGTAATAATAAATTAATTCAATAAGATATCATTATTGTCAAAAAATTTACTATTCAATTAATTTAACATAAAATACATTAAGAAAAAATGAGTATTAGAATATACTTCTTTAAAACTTCTATAATATATCTTATAGATCTAGGAAATTAGTTATACGTATTAACAAATCTAAAAAAATAAAATTAATATTATTAAAATCAATTATTCTATTTTTATATTAATTAAATAAATATTGATTTAGATTTGAAGAGACTTTTAATGTTATTAAATACATTATAAAAATTAAAAATAAATTTTATCAATGAATATAATTTAATTTATATCAAAATAGACATTTAGATTCGTTAATAGATTGATTTTGTCCCTATGTGGACACATAAAATATATTAAATACAAGATAGTGATATTTTGTAACTATATCTGATTTGAATAATACCTGAATGGCCCGAAGGCCTTCTTTTTTATTGATTTTCTGATAACCACCCTTTTAAGGGATGAAGGGGAACCCTTACAAGGCTCGCAGGATTAGCTATTACATTTCCTGTAGGCTTAGAGACATTACAGGACCCATAGGTCTTAAGGAAATCATACAGACTATAACTACTTGAAACCGCCCCTCCCTAGCATATGTATCGTGATCAGCTCTCCACCTTTGAATAATACATAATTTATTTTCATAGACTTGTGTCCATTAAACAACTCTAAATCTATCATAACGTGATAAGGGTCTACTATTATTCATCCAATAATATTTGGATATTTTTTTGTTTTATTTTAAACCTTATTATTTTAGATTACCCTTAATTAATCTATTTAATTTTAATTATAGTAATAAAATTTTAAATATTAAATAGTTTTAAAATTTTTCTTATATGGTGTCGATTGTCTATAATTTTAAATTTTATTTCATTTTAGACCATATAATAATCATTTTGTATTTTTTAATAATTTTTTGGATTTTAAAATAATTTAATAAATTATTATTTTTATAAAATATTAATAGTGTCAATTTTGACACTCTTAATTACATTAACATTAAATAAAATTCAAATAAAAAGTTAAAATTGAAAAAAAATAATTAATAGACTCCTAACATGTCGTATTCACATATAAAATCCGTGGGGAACCTCAAATAATTCAAATATTATATATTTTAATTTTTTTAATAACATTGTTTGATATTTCCTTTAATAAATCAATTGTTACATCATCATTATGTCACCATTTAATTTAATTAATTATTTTATAAAATTATAAAAAAAATTACTATGATATATATAAACTTTTTTTCTTTCTAAATACTACTTATAGTCAAACATATCACTTATATAACCTCATAATATAAATGATATAGTTATTAAAGTTTTAGTATAACGTTTTAAACTCTTATTTAAAAAAATATAATAAATTTCATAATCTGACATAGGTGGATTAAAAAGGATTATAATTTCTACCTAAGGTTTATTTTCTTTCAAACACACTTATCCAATGAAATTTAGACAAGGGTTAGAGTAATTTTAAAATATTATAATATTGTTTCTATAATTAATTACCCAATTTACCCTTAACTATGGTAAATAAATAATAAAATTACATATGTTACTATTCACTAAAAAATAGTTGATCTTATCAGACAAAAAATGTCATACGTATTACAATATTTTATCACTATTTTTCCTAATTCAACACACACTAGTGGATAAATTAAGTTTAATGCTAATTTGTTGAGAAGGCGGGTAAAAGAGATATTTAAAAGTTCAGTGTGTTTTTTATTTAATATTAATATTAATATAAAATGTTTCAAAATGAACTTTATTGAATTAATATATTTATTATTTATACATTTTTACTTTAAAATCAATGTAATACATAATACTTATTTAAATTAAGAAGGTATTTTTTAACTACAATGATTTATTTTTCACTATTCATCAAAAATGAAACTTTTTAGAAAAAATTTGACCTAAGATAATTTTAAAATTACTAATTCAAAAATAGTGTCAATTTTGAAAATTATAAATTTCATAATGTGTTTTATAATATTCCTAATCTATTTTTAAATGGATAATTTGATAGATCATGGTGTGCTCGAACTCAGTGTTTCCCGCAATGAAAGCTTTCGAAGAGATTAAATTTAATAATTTACATACAATAAAATATTTAGGTGTCACATTATCCCATCCTTCAATAAATTTTATAATCTTAATTTGAAATTTTACTTTGAAAATAAAAGTTTTATACTTAAAAATTATTTTTTGGGAAACCCACATCAGAAATAGGGTTAATAAAACAACTTTTTAATAACTGGAAAAGGGAAATGTGAAGGCCAACACAAAAAATATAATTTCAAATAGGATAGAATTGGTGGAATATAGACATACGTATATGGAAGAAAATTTTAAATATTATAGAGAGTGATTATGGTTATAAATCACAAACAAGTGAATGATAAATTAAAATTTGGGGGCCTCAAAGACATAAATATATGATGATTTATAATAACATCAGTTACACAAAAATTAAGGTATTAGGATAACACATTTTTTAGAAACTTTTTCTTAGATTTGAGAGATTATTTTACTATCTAGATAAGAACTCAAGAAAAATTAATTGATTTCATTCCATGTCCCAATGTTATCCTTTGTTTACTAAAACAAAAAAGGTTAACACATAATATATAATAAATCATAATTAAACCACACATAATATTATCCAATGATCGTTTTATCCCATTCTAGACATAAGACTCGTCCAAAATATATATACCCACATTCATAGTAAAAAATCATCTATAAATTTCCAAAATCAATTGTAACATTAGATTCCATAAACAAAGTATTTTTGATCTTACTATCACATTCCAAATATTTGATGACCTTCAAATTCTTAATGAAAACTCTTAATCTTCCAAATCCTTAAAGAAGAAGTAATATAGTATAGTCCTTATATATCTAATGAATTTTATAACCATGGAACAATTTATGTGATAATTCTTGAATCCAAATACAAAATAACCTTAATTATTAAACATCACTCTTAAACCATTAACTACACTTCAATAATTTATTCCTTAATACCTCCTTCATCTAATTTTTATTTTGTAATATTTTCATTATCCGTAGTTTAACCATTACTGGTATTATCTTAAGGATTCTTTCCATTAACAAAAACTCAATTCAGAATGTGAAAAACTCTAATCATTATGATATATTCATGAAGAGTCATTTATATGATATCTAAATGATGGAATCTTATTATCAATCCATAGTTCTATTGGATTAATCTAGGTTATGAATTAAGAAATAAAAGGGATGATATCATATACATAGACATATCGTCAATGCCATTCATAAGGTTATGCTTTCTAATATTTGATTTCTAAATCATGTTTCCAAGGTTACTACTTAACATACTCTAATACCAACTATAATGCCCCGAACCCAAAAGCCAGAATCTGTCATATTATTTTAATACATTGGAATATATACAAGCATTTAATCCCAAAGGAACGATCAGTTTAGAAGTCATGGAATATAGATTACATACATGAACATTACATTATAATTCATAACATTAATTAAAACATGGATAATACTTGGGGAGCACCAATATTCTCCATTCTAAAACCTTTATATTAATCATAATACACATCATGGAATCTTGGTAAAATAAAACATAAGAAAGGGGTGAGATCAGATCCTCATTAAGGGTAAATAATAGAGTGTAAGCTATCATAAATAAGGATAAAATTATAATAAATGGTATATAATTGAAACAAAATCCTTATTATAATAAACATGAGTATAATATGAAAAGAATAAATAATACCATATAAAATAATCATACCTGTGAATATTCTACTAGTCGAATAATCACATGAAATATCAATAGCTATTCTCATAATGAGGGAATACATAATTTTGTATGTCTACAATATCAAGATATATCATCAAGATAGCAAGTGTCAAGATCTATCCTCATGATAGTTTATGTGTGTGGGTATAAACCTGTTTGATTTCTATTAAGATCTATCCTACAAACAATGTTAAAATTCTTGGAAAACATACATAAAGGGGTTTTCACCAATAAATTTCATGTAATGAGACCTACCAATCCATCGAGGTGCTATTGAAGGCCTCAATAGTCACTTACTAAGTCCAATACATTCCTCATATGAAAATGGTGAAAAATAAACAACATAATCATTTGTATTAGAAACTAGTATAAAAAAATTGAATACTTTAACCAGAAACCAATAATGGAATCTAAATAGCACATCCACAATCAAACTGATCATAAACCATTGAATAAAATATGTTAAATTATTTCATAACATATCAAAATCAATTTAGCATAATATCCAATATTATATATATACATAGATGAAAACACTCTAATAAAATAATAATAAAAAACTTCATAAAAATACCCATTTTTCTTTGAAATCATTTATTCAAAATCCTCACACTTATAAAAGAATAAATTTAAAAAGATATTTTTTAATCAAAGTGACCCATACAACATTAAAAATTTTGAAAGTAATTATAATTTTAAAATATTCTTGTCCATATAAATAAATACATAAAACAATGTTGAAAACATGGACATTAATGAGAAATATTTATAATAAAAAATCATTAAAACATTTAAAGCGCTATTTTAATTAAAAATTACCTTATCTAAAACCTTAAAAAAATTCTTCTTGAAAATATTTTTAAGAAACATGGAAATTGTTGATAAATAATTCCCAGTAAATACTAATGTATAAACAATAGTGGATAATAATTATATTTTGAAATTAACAATTACCTTGTACTTTCCTTTAGTTGAGTGTTTGTTAACCTCATGTATAATGGTTTTTTGACACCCTCCAAATAAGTATTGGAAAAATCAGAAAGGAAGAAATACCTAAATACGGGTATTATTTTCCTTGAAAAAGTAAAGGAAGAAGCAGGTGGTCAGTACTTTCAAATCACATAATCCCTTTAGGGACTCTTTATCGCATGACCACTCCTAGGTTACACAAAGTCTCCATGCATGATGAATAACCCTTGAGAAGTCTTACGAATTCCCCATTGGAAAACCTTCCTTCTCATGCGAAGTTCCTCATTGGAAAACCTTCATGCTCATAGTGACAATCGAGTTAGTGCCCCAGGCTGTACAGTTTGTCACTAGAATGTGTCGGAAAAACAATAGGAAATCCTTCAGAAATAAGGAAAGATGATATTGAAAATTTGAGACTCCTAGTGTTCATGAATCTCATGCACCATATCATCATTGTGGAGAATAAAATTCCTTGATCATATCTAATCCAACTTTCATGATCCCTAAACCTTTGAATAATAAAATGAAAGGGGTAATGGGATGGAGTCTAGAGCGGTTCGTGGTCGCTTAAGGACCTACGATGCACTCCCGGGTGACCCGTGATACATTGAGAGTCCTTGAAGAAATGTCCTCCTCATCACGTGAAATCCCTTTCTTGTCGTCTACATTGCACGGAGGTCATTGAGTGCCCCCAGGAAACACCACAATGCTCTAAGGGACGACTAACAGATTTTCTCATGAAATTCTTACACACTCCTCATATGACCCTTATTGGTCACTCGAGGCATCATCCAAAAATTGAGTAAAAATCCCATACATTTCTTGTGAAAAGTCACATAATCCTTATTCATTTTAAAATAAAATAAAGGATATTGAAATTAGGGGGGTGATAGGTGTTCATGGTCACTGAAGGCCATGTGATGCACCCTAGGAAACCTGCAAGACATCATGAGTCCTTAGCAACATGTCCTTCTTACATCACGAGAGCACTTTGGCTTGTCCTTTTCTCCATGAGAAGCGACCCAGGAAACATGGTAGTGTTCTAAGGATGAATAAATAGATTTTTCAATGGAATTATCATGAAATCACATATGACCCATGTTGTTCACACGATGAATCTCCTAAAAATAAAATAATTATCCTCAACAACACTCATGCAATCTCACATGACTCCCAACCTTTTTCAAATAAAAAATTGATAAACAGGGAGAAGAAAATAGGTTTTTTTGGTCACTGAAAGTCTTGCGACGTGCCCACCCCACCCATGTCATAGTCCCATTAGACCCCAAGAGAAGTAACCCAAGGTGTCATGAGTGTCATTTAATAGGAATTTGGATCTTTCAAAGGCCCTAATTTATATCATCACAACGTAATGGAAGTCCATCGACATGACGACATGATCAAAAAATTATTCAATAATTATCCATAATCTGGTAAGGGAAGAATTGACAGAAGAGACATTCGATCAATGAAAATCAGGCGATACACTTGGATTAGTCCATAGTAGACACTCATGAAGCTATATGGCATCAGACTCCATTGCTAACTTGAGCATGGACTCACACCAAATACATCGCAAAAAATGGCATGTATAATTGGTGTAGATTATTATAAATTCCTCATTCCAACATGATTAAAGGGTTGGACTTTGACCGCTACTACGCATGTCAGATTCCCTGACCCTAGAGGGTTGAACTCTCGACTTCTACGGACTTCCTAGAGTGATCACGTGACTATACAGCTTTTTTTCAGGTAATGTACTAACGGGAAACTGGAGTAGTCATCTGATATACATAAAAAGAAATTTTTGTGATCATCCATAGATCACACAAAGGACCTCTGGTGGGTTATTCAAAGTACATTCCACAAGATGACTGGATCACATGGGATATAAGATGAACTGACACTGAAAAAAACCAAGGCATTCAGAATAAGAGGGTGAGAACAAAGACTCGGAGTGGAAGACTCAAGGGGAATACATAATCAATGGCCCCTATGCACTTCACATATGTCCTCCAAAGATAGGATACAACACTAGTAAATGACACCCAAATCTCGTGATACTCCTCCAACATACCATCAGGGACATGAGAAATACTCCAAACATGAAATAAAAATTCACACGGTTCTCCCATAGACATCACATTGATCATTAGAATCCCCTGTGTCTATCACCCATGACTCACGACATCCATTGGACACATCACCTAACTCATATAATGGAACCCACCCATGTCAGTTGTGCCTCTCAAAAGCATTTGGACATGATAAACAACCTCTTGTGACACCCTTTGGGAAAGCCATCTAAGACTCACAATAGCCACTAGACATGTTAGCCATGTCTTGCGATGTCTCTCATAGGTGTCAGCTAAGACATGATAAAACCCTTGAACTTTTCCACACTGACTCTCACGACACCCTGTATATGTGTCATGCCAGGTCATGGGATAGATCCCATGACATTCCAAATGGGTCATGTGATGCCCTCCAAACAAGAAGTTTATCCCAATAGGGAATCCTAGGACATGAGAAGCATTGTATTTATTTGGTGTGTACACCCAAACAAATAGGACAACCTCAGTGCGTAAGCCCCAAAATAAAGGGAACTATGATGAATCTGATTCTTTCTATATCTAGAATTTGTAGGCTACCTCTATTCGAGGTTCGAGATCCATATCAATCATCTACTCAAAGCAATTACATTGATTACTTGTTATCCCTTGTTTCTCACAATGTTCATGGCTCATGTGGGCATAGGGAATCACAATGATCATGAACCAAATTACTAAGATATTAAAATAGCATTGATGGGCTCAATGTGAATCTCTTAGGAAACTTCATTTTTTAAACCATTTTTATAAACAAAGAAGTAATACCAGCATAAAGCAATATTCTTGTAAGTTCATCCTCATGCTGACAAGTCCACGTGAGTAGAATGGTCGGA
Organism: Viscum album; assembly: GCA_963277665.1. Lineage (NCBI taxonomy): Eukaryota > Viridiplantae > Streptophyta > Magnoliopsida > Santalales > Viscaceae > Viscum > Viscum album. The sequence continues at coordinate 686,050,654 of OY728120.1, read as the reverse complement.
AATGGAATACTAGAAATTTTTGTTAACCATGCATATATGATTGAGAATTTTCATACCTTCTATATATCACTCATCGATAACCTTGTTCCTTGTATTCTATATAACTACTATATCCCAACCCAAGGAAATGTATTCATCATCCAACACTCAATAATGTACCTCATCTTCTATTGCGACCCCCACATGTCATAAAGCGATTTGGCCATCCAAATAGCTCCTAAAACATGGAGAGAATACTATATGAGTACCACAATCCCAACATTGGAAGCTTCTCAGGAGATCCTTCATGCATGGAATCTGGTGAGTCAATTTTTCCTGATGAAGGCTTCTACTAAGACAGTATACCCCATCATTACAACCAACTTCTTCATGAGATTATCCTTAGAGAATGAAATATCCCAACTTTCATATCTGATGAAGGTGGGCCAAGAAGACCAATAGGGATCCCATTTGGTTTAGGTTCCACCAGGGATGGAACCTACCAACCATCGTTTCCAGCATCATCCCACTGGTAACCATCAGTCGAATGTTGGTGGACCCATCTAACGCACAACCTCATATTATTCCCATGAACATGCTCCAAGAAAGACACATCAGAGGAGGAGGGAGTTGGAAATTCATAAGTGGTATCATATTTCGACTCCTATCGATGATGCTTGATGGTATACTCTGATAAGAACCAGTAAGTGGGCTCATATCCATTTTAACATAGAACTATTTTGCGGACATATTCTGGAAACCATCCAGGTGAGGGATCATATCCCCACTGCGGCTAACAATGCCTATCGTCATACTCTAGAAGGGACTAGTGAGAAGAATCATACACCTTCTCTACCAGAACTTGTCCATGGGAATATTTTCATATCAAGCATGGGGTAGGCTCATACTCTTACTCCCATACCCAAATCCCATCGGAATACTCTGATGGCACATGGAACTCAGAAGTGGTCACATATCCCTTCTTCAATCGATGATGTATATCAACAGATAATGGAGATAGAAAATGTACATGATTATATCTATGCACACACATTTATAAAATGCCAATATATTTTAACAATAGATAAAGAGATGTACTAACATATTATATCACTATTAAAGATAAAGGGATAGGTGTATACTCCTATACCTATAGTAGTGCAATGAAATAATTTGATCATCATGATCAAGTGGCTGTATCAGAGCAAGGGAACAATATTTCTCCTGACCAGGAGGATTATTGTCATATTCTGATGATGGGAAAGGCATAGAACAAGGCTCATACTCACATTCTAACCAATTCCCACCATGTGATAATGGAAGATGCCTTGGGAAAAGAGCACGTGCATGTTGAAAAAGTCTGGAAACATAACCCAATGGCTCAGGATCGGGCATATATCCCCATTCTGATTGAGTCTAACCAGGTGAGAATGACACAAGTCTCGGGAAAGGATCATGTTCCTATTAGTAAATCCTCTTAAAATACTCCATAAGGTCACAAAAGCAACACACACATTCCTACTTCCACCAACAAATGACTACACCAGCATCATTCTAAGGAAATACAGGGGGAGGCTCATATTCCTTGTATCATTTTGGAGGTTTGTTGGCATATTTTAGTGGGGAATGCATATTCTTACCAGGTTCATACTCCTATTCCAACCATGGATAACCAGATGAGATTGAATATGCCTCAGAAAAGGCTCATACTCCTGCTAAGAAAGACCAGCAGTGTATCCCAAAGGCTCAAGATTAGTCTCATACTCTCATCTTGACTAATGATCACCAAGTGAGAGTGGAACATGCCTTAGAAAATTTTTGTATCCCTTAAATAATAAGAAATATTATATGTATATTCCAATAGCTTCTCATCATTGGGACCATACTCCAATAGCACCTAATGGTTATATACAAGTTTCAGTAACTATCATATAATATTCTCATATCCCTACACCATCACAAAAGAAAGGTCGACATATTCTGACCACAACACAAAGAATAGGCCATATTCATAATATGCTCAATTCCAGATTCTTTGAGTTTGTTTGAGACACATTATCAACACCAAAATAATCCATATTATCTTAAGTAGATGCATAAGTAGAAGGCATTCATTACCATGATAGGCCTCCTCATGGTAGTGTGGAGATGGATTATAGGGACTCTACACTTGAGATCCATTGTGGTCAACCTCCCCACTATGATATCTCACATAGACAAGGAAAGCCTCCCCATTTCTGGACAAATATATATAGAGAGGTGAAAAAATCCCTAAAAACATTGTATAAAGATGTGCTCAAGGCATCAGGCTCAACTGTATATGGTTCCCCATCATCTTCTATTAACAGTCCACTCCCGTCAATAGGAGACCATCAGAAAAATAGTATATGGTCTAACCATATGGAGGTTTATAAGTCTAATGAAGAGGAGGTTGAAATTGATATATGGGGAGAGTTATCCATAAACAACCTCCCCATCGTGTTTTGGCACCTCTCTACATTCAGCTACAAGATCCCAAATGATCTATAAAAGTAGTGCATTTCTTATCTACGGTAGAATATTTATGCTATTATAAAATATGGAAGGAACAATATATCCCTTATTTCAGGATACAAGTTTCACCTTCATAAAATCAGGATACTCTATTGCCAACTAGACCTGTCAAATATCTCCACGGCCCAGGATATAAAACTATAAAATCACAGTGCAGATATGCAACACTCTTTCCACCATTGCATCATGACGCTTCAGCTGCTGATCTCTAAATCCATGTCTGGTATACACATTAAAGTATGGAAAATTTATGTAGAATTGAAAATTACATATCCCTTAGAACATAATATCCCCTTAGATATGGTGTCCTACAATGTTATAGCCTCCAGTGAAATCAGGGAACCAGGTATGGCTCGAGCTAGTTGGTCACAGCAACAAAATTACCAAACTCTAACAGTGCCTAAACACCACATACAGGGAGGGAGGATAGCCAATAGGACTTTATACTAGCCCCCTAAATACAATAAAAGGCCATTCGGAACACATAGATCTATTTTTCAATCACCCAAACAACTTCTTACAAGAAACATTCCTTTTCATAGGTTGTCATCACACCCAGCTCCCATGTGAACATATTTGAAATACATAATTTAGATCACAGTAGTAGCTACCATAGTAGCCATCCAGGAGAAGTCTCAACCCCCTATTCTAGGAGAATATCTAGTACTACATCTAACCCTCAGGTCGTTAATTCCTGAGAGGATCCAGGACACACCCCCAGTTGTCGTAGGTGAAACCCATCCCGTTGGGCTAGGGGAATTTATATCTCAATAACCATCGCAAAGATCATTATCCCCTAGGAGGACCCTGGAGACATCAGTATTGATACAAAATCACCTCCATCCCATTGGTCTAGGAGAATTTAAGTCATCATTTCTGTCTTGGGAATACTCAACTCTCCAACTAGAATAATTTGATCCTTAAAAACATGACCAGTTGATACCAATGGAATCCCCAAATGACCCCAACCCCATAGGGTTAAGTGAATTTTCATCATCATTAACACCATAGATTGATACTATGTTTTCTAGATTAAGAGGAAAAAATCAATGGAAGGAGTCTCAGCATTTCCTCCCACCGTATGAAAAAACCTCTATTGGTTACAGCTCACTCGGAAATCTCTACAGGAAACACATTCAAAGTAACTATTCATAAATTGATATTGGAGGAACTTATGGTGAAGGAAATCAGACCCCTTTGGTTTCGCAAGCCAAGATGACCCAATAAGTCCTAGGTTTTGATTAACAACCCTGATGGAAGCTGATATGAATTGGATAGTTGCATAGAAAGAAATGGAACAAACACAATTTCTCTATAAACCTATATAAATGTCATCACTATCAACATGGAAGATATCGATCATGCAATAGATGCATAGGTCCACAACATGAAACATATACCCCATGAGGAGGGTTATTTGGATGTTATAAATAAGGCTATTCTCACCCGAAACAAATGAAGGCTTCAAAATTTGGCACTACTAAATAATGAGTTTCCACCTCCTTGGAGGAATTTTTCCATAGATAAAAGGAAAGATACACCTAATTCTATGTTTTCCTCCATAGAAGAACAATTTATGTAGTATGAGAGTGAAATATGAGCTCTAAATCACCTTAATAAGGAGATACTCATGGGGAAAAATTCAAACTGGGTATCATCTCCAGCTAGAGATGAATATTATCCCTCCCATAGATGATCCTATAGAAAGAATAGTATCTAAATATCATACTTTCTCTGAATCTAGGCAGTCAATATATATAAATTAGGATGCTAAAAATGATCAGGTCATCCTTTTGTTGCAGAAATAACCTTTCCCTCTCTAGGTTAATCCTTTATTTATTTGATGAATCAAGCTTAAGAGGGAGACAAATGCGAGACCACTTCATTTGGCCCCACCTTCTCCCTATGGATGCCAGGTTTCTCATGCGGCCATTCACTCAGAGCTACTTAACACCATTGAATCCTTGGTTAATTGGAAGGAATCCATAGAGGGGCGATGTACACCAGTGCAGCCTAAAAGGAATCCATATCCTGAATGGGGGGATGACACCCCACCTCCACCCAACTTCTGAAACCCAGCCTTTTCTACCTTTAATGGTGTAGGTGACCCTAAAAACCATCTCACACATTTAGTATCCTAGTGTAGGCTGATGATGGGACCTCAAGATTAATAGGAGGTGAAAAAGATGAGGTGTTTCATACAAACTATGATAAGCCCAGCCTTTCTTTGGTATATTAGTATGCTAGTGGGATGTGTTAGAAGGTTGGAAGAACTTCGTTGTCCATTCCTTTATCAGTTCAGTTTGACACTAGAAAAAAGATGATCTTTGATCTGAAAAACTACAAGAAATTCAAGAAATAGAGGGTGTATAATTTCATAGAAATATGGAAAGGTTTTACCTATTCACTCAGTATCCCCTATCATAGGAAAAACTAATAGAACTCTAAGATGAAAATCTAGGTGATGAGATGCATACGCCCCTAATCCTCGTGAAATATCAAGGTGGGTACTGAGAGTTTTCTAAAATGGAACAACATCTTTAAAAGGGAATATAAAATACTCAATAAAATTCATAACTCAAACCTATAGAATAGGGTAAAATCAAGGAAGATTACAATCAATCACTCTCAATCCCACAACGGTGCCCATCCAAGTACCCAGGAAGGCTCATAACTCCCCAGAACCTCTTGTCAAGCAGAGGTAACCACAGATTCAACCTCAACCATATGTAAATATAAATCAGGGTCACCTAGGATTTGAGTAATGGATGAAAATTGTATACTCCTTCCGAAATTAACAAATCCTAGGATATTTCTTGGTAGTCAGGGATAATAACATACTCACGCTTCAGCATACCAAGAAGTATGATGACCTAAACATCACTAACTGTCTTGATTACTACCCTTCTCATATAAGGACGGTCCATACTATCTATAATTTATTCATCTTCATGGATATCCTTCAAGGAATGGTCAAAAATGGATATGTGACTCTAGAAAATTCTCTAGAGTAGATGAATTGCATTTCCATAATCCGATCTGAAGAAGATGAAGGTTGGCATAATGTTTTAGCCAAGTAAGCACAATAGTTTAACAATTAGATGACTCTGAAAATAGTTGATTGAGGTCATTTAATTCTAAAATAAAAGTTGAGAAAACTCACAATAGCTCTACCACCCAAGAAGGAGACGTCTGATATTCCTCTTAAGGGTGTGAGTGACCATCAGAAGACAGAATAGACAGAGGAGGAAGAGTCATATTCTACTCCAAAAAAATCCTTAACTCTTAAAAATTTCCCCTTTTAAAGTCTAAAAAATGGAAATCACCCCCTACAAAGGAATCCTCATCAGATAGATAATTCATATTTGGTTATATATATTAAATACACTTGATATACCCCTTCTCTAATGATGAGTATGCCCCCAAATATGGTTTTCCTTCATATAATCGGGGAATGGGATGTTGCATGCATAAGAGCTGAGGATATAGGGGATAACAAGATTGTGGTCAGACTTAATATTCTATTCATATCCATAAGGTGGATATATATGAAACTAAGACTCATGGGAAAGAACTCTGTCATGCTTAGAAACAACAAGGAGGTGCCTCCAAGACCACCACTAATCACACGCATCCAATCATCTTGCATGACTGCTTAGTAGGGGTTCAATCTGATCAACCCAGTGAATGGGGAAGGCCGGCACAAACTGCACCACATATGATGGATACTCCCTCAACCTTCGCACAAACTTCAGGACAATCTACCATAAATGCTCTAGCTATTGAACCACATGCCTAGGAACATACCCTTATTGGGAAGCGTAGACCATTGGAACAAAAGTATGATGTTCTAAAACTGCTAGTAGTAGTCCCATCCAATCTCCCAATCCTTAATGTGATTATCCATCAAAAATAACTAATGGATCACTTTTTGAAGCCCTCTAAAGCCCTCAAGAATTCGAGACATAATTCATTGTATTTTTGGTGTATCGAGTGGATATTATGTCCTATCATGTCACCATCTCATTCACCGATCAAGATCTATAAGAGTCCATATAAGGGAATATTATTCCCTTATACATTTCTCAAAGAGTGAATAATTTTAATGTCCAAATGGTGCTAATAAATAATGGATCTGGGATCATTATCATCCTATCCCAAACTCTACAATGTTTGGGTTATGGTGAAGGGGACTTATACACAAAAAGATAACCATCCATGGGTATGATAAGCGTGATGAAAGGCCCCTCTGGTAGTTCAAGCTCAAGGTCCAATGCAGGGAACTCGCATATGATAATGAGTGTATTCTTATCCAGTAAGACACCACATGAAATTTCCTTCTCAGATGTCCCCGGCTCAAAAGAGACTTGGAAGTGTCGTCGATATTCCATCAATGTCTAAAGTAACCCATCAACGGGATGTTCCGCATACTACATGGTTATAGTTCCTACTTCAATACTTGTGTAGCCACATATACTAAATCATATTTCTATATGAATGGAGTTAAGAAACTAATTGCAGATGATAATATATGGGTTATAGCTCCCAATAGCTTAGGGTATACCCCTGAAAATCCTTGTAGAATTCTCGATAATGATTATGGTCTCCCCGTAATCATGATCTAAATAGAGGATCCAATTATAGAGGTCTAACCCTCTCTTATCATCAGTGAAAATAAACTTTTGAATCTCTCTGCAGAAACCTTTAAGTCAAGGGATGATGATGTTTCTTCTCATGGACTCTCTCACCCTGATAGTGATGGAGAGGCCCCATGTTTCCATCCTCACCTGATGATGTCTCCATAGAATCAGAAATGGAAGATGATGATGAAGATCTCAGGAAATCCCCTTTATCATTCAAGGAAGGTTTTTCCACCACCATAGATGATATCAAGTAGATAAATCTAAGGAACTGCGGATGGTGAACCCTAACACGGTGGGGCGATCGGTGATGCGATGGGGGGATGAGCAGGAGGTCGCGGCTTCAGAGCCGGAGGATGCGGAATGAACGACACCTACCTCAGCTCGGGACCCTCACAAGGCACGCCTCGAGATGAGACGGGGGGACCAGAAGGAGACCACTGCTTCGGAGCGGATCCCTATCGAGCATTCTTTTGGACGTCAGCACCAGGGAAACTTTCCAAATCTCATCAACGGGGGAGGCACCACTGAGTGTGAGGAGGTCAGACCAACGATTCTGATGCTTTCGTTCGGATCCGATCTACCACGAACTCTTCTTGATACAGTCTCTCCCCCGGTTCTACCAACGATTCCCCTGATTTCATTTTCTCAAAAGGAACGATATTCATTTATGGGCTCCCCGGTAGTTTGTCTTTCTTCTTCAGAGTTTCAGAATGCTGCATCATTTCATTCTCGGACGCTTGTGGAAAGATTTGGGGCAGATCGACCTTTGCCGGAGGTGTTTGAGGGATTCATCAACTCAACATGGGATCTTCATTCCCAAGCAGCGGTTGGGACCTTGGATCGTCGGCACCTGAGAATTCATCTGTTTTCTGATGAGGATTTCGCTAGTGCTTGGTCCTCAGAATCGCGCTTGTGTGATAATAGATGTTTCCATATCTTCTGTTGGACATTTGATTTCAACCGCGGACGTGACTATAAGCGTGCGGTGGTGTGTATTCAACTTCTACATATTCCACTTCCCTTTCAGAACCCATCTGTTCTAAAAGGTATTGGTGATAGAATTGGTTGTTTTCTTTGGATTGATGATCATACTCTTTTCATGAAGCAACATGGATTTTCTCGCTTATGTGTCAAGATGGACCTATCAGAGCCTCTCTCAAAACTTCTTAGTCTACAGGTGGAAGGTATATCTGGTTTTTGGCAGCATATTCATTATGAAGAAACCTTTGGATTTTGTTCGCTTTACTGTCATCAAGGCCACTGGACATCTTTTTGCTCTCGATGTGGGAGGAGAGGTCGCAAGGGAACAGCAGCCTAGGCAACTGGTGCTCTTTCCCCCAAGGTCCCACCGGTTGTTAGAACCCCTCCATCTGGTGGCAGGATAAGTCCACGTCTGGGTGTTCATCACTCCCCCCAGGCTTCCAACGGGATTCAACCATGTCGAGCTCTGTCAAACCCCCCTCTGCTTGTGGTCTACCTAGTTCGGCTGCTCTTGCTCCTCCCTTTGTTCCGAAGGTGCTGAGTGGTGATAGTAAAGGTAAGGGCATCACTTTTATTTCAGGGGGTGTTGGACCTTCTTATGGCAATGTTGTGTGTGGTGCGATGGCTAAACCTACCACCAAAGGGAATGTCATTTCTGTTGTCGGTACACCTGGGGAAATTGTTGCAGCTGGTTTAACTTTTCCCCTATCCACATCTGGTGGCATGGGGGATCAGGCTGAATCAGATGCACCTCTGGTTTCCCATAATTATCTTGACACCCTTGGGGATGAAATTAAGCCGATATGAAAGCCAAAAAAGCAAGGATAAGCATAAGAGTTGTCCAACCTTGGTGTTTCCTCGAAGGACTTTGGTAGACAGAAGGTGACAGGCAGGTTGGGTAGGATGCGCACTCGCTCCTTTAGCCGCCAATCTAGTGTCATGCCAGAGGATTCATCTCTCGACTCTGAGAGGGAGCAGGATGCTTCCAAAGGTATGTATGAGGATGATTTTTGGGTGTAGCTTACTTTGGTTTTTCACATTTTCCGTAAAAGTGTTTCTATAATAAAAAAGTAAATTTTCAGTCAGTAGATAAATCTAAAAGTAAAATATGATCTATGGACTATTATAATTAGTGCCATCATTCCCCCTATAGAGAAATAGATATACATTTCATTTACAATGTAGAACTGATAAGTGATTGCTTGGAAATATACGGAAATACCTGGATAGAATCCATATGTGGATATGAACCTTCTCATACTTCTCAATGAGCATTTTTTATTAAAATAGGAAGCCAGGAGAATGCACCCCTCTCATTCCACCAATGTAGAGGCAGATGTTAAAAAATTAATCAATGCCAACTTTGTGTGAGAAGTAAAATATCTGAGATAACCTACAAAAATAAACCATGTTAAGAAGAATAATGGGATGATTATGGTCTGCGTTGACTTTAGAGACCTTAATTGGCATTTCCCCAAAGAAGATTTCCCATTTCCATTCACAGAACTCTTGATTGATGCAAATTCTTGCTTCCAAGCCCTTTCCTTCGGGATGGGTACTCGGGGTAAAACCAAATCAAAATGGCCCCTAGTATGAAGAAGCCACCACTGTTAGAGAACCTTAGGGAATATTCTATATCAATTCATGGCCTTTGGATTAAAGAATTATGATTGCATATATCAGTGCACCATGCATCACATATTTAATCCATTCTTGGGAAGGGTATCCAAGTGGTATGTTGATGGACTGGTCATCAAATCCTGACATTGATGTGATCACTTCAAAGATCTCCGAGAAATATTTGACAAGTTATTAATGTACATTCTAAAGATGAATTTGTTGAAGTGTGATTTCACGGTAATGTTAGGAAATTTCCTTGGCTATGTGGTATGCCATCGTGGCATTGAGGGTGATTCAGATAAGACTACTTTTATTTTGTAAATTTTACCCCCACACCATAAATTTTAAAGATCTAAGGGGACTCAAAGGGAACCTCACCTATATTCATGGATTCATAGCCAACCTATCCAACAAAGACCTCCCCTTCCCTAGGCTAATGATGAATGGAGTTTCCTACTAATAGGGTGATGATTTCCTGAAAGACTTCAAATTTCTCCTAAAATATATGATGCACCAACTAGTTCTGATGCATCTGGTGGATGTGAGGCCACTCATCATATATGTGGCTTCCACAGAATGCTCATTAGCTTCCCTCCTCACACAAAATAATAATTCATAGAGTGAGAATAGTCTCTACTACCTAATCCATACCATGCTAGGTATTGAGACATGATATTCAGATGTCAAAAAGAACATCCTTGCAATCATATTCACTATGAAAAAGTAGATGAACTACTTGCATCACCATGAAGTCAACCCGGTCTCTTGTATTGATCTACTCAAGTAATTACTTGGAAGCCCTATGTTTATTGGGAACTTGGCTTGATGGGTGTTCATTCTATAACAATATGAAATTATTTTCATATATCAGATGTTAGTTAAATGGAAAACACTAGAACACTTCTTCATACTACTTCTTATCCAAGAAAATACATCATAGGACACCATTCTTCTCGATGAAGAGGTATTTTATGCCCATGATACTCCCTGTACATGGGATATGTATTTTGATAGTGCCTATCAGAGACCCATTGGACAATAATGGAAGACCCAAAACTCAATCAAGTCAGTCTAGGGATTTTATTTGTCTCTCCAAACAAGGTGGTTTTTTATACTATTTCTCATTAAATGTAGGTAGAACAAATAATGAGGCTGAGTACCTAGCACTCATAGCTAGATTGGAACTCTCCCTACAACTGTACATCACCTACCTAAATATCAATGGGGACTCATAACTAGTGCTAAAAAGGATAAATGGTGAATATTCTATTAAGAAAGAATATTTATCCCCACTCATTGGCTATGTCAAGGGGTTTATGGTAGAATTACTCTTATAACCCACTTTTCATTATGTTCCCCAATCAAAAAATGCTAATATCGATGCACTAGCTAACGCAACCTCTATTCTCACTAACCCTAATCAGAAGGAAGAAAGATTTCATGTTACACATCAAATAATGGTCTCATCAATCATCGTATGTGATATGGAAGAGATAAATTAGGTCAACACCTCCCAAAATCATGATGAACTAGTAACCGCCCCTGGATGGATGGATCCTATAATTATCTATTTTTGAGATGGGAATCTTATAATAGATTGTGCTGGAAGGTAATAGGTTTGGCGCTGAGTAACAAACATCATTCAAAATTATAGAAAAAATGAGTAAAAAGATCTTTATAAACATGGCATTAAAGGAATTATCCTTAGGTTCATAGAAGAAGGAGTTCTCACCATCATGGAAGAAGTCCACGCAATATATTTAGGTTTTCATTAATCTAGAACCATGATATCCCACCAAATTAAGAGGTTGTGATATTACTGGAAAAACATGATACATGACTATGTAGAATTCATCAAGAAATGGCATGCATTCTTAATTCATGAAAACTTCATCTATTATCCCCTAGAATTGTTGCATGAAACAAAATATTTCTTCCCATTTTTCGATTTGGGGGATGAATTTCATGGGGAAATATCCCCCATCCATAGCTAAGAAGTTCAAGTATAACATTGTTGATACCGACTTCTTTTCAAAATGGTATGAGATGATACCCTTCAAGGAAGTCATAACAAGGAATAGAATCAACATCATGAGTTCCCATATCATCACCAGGTTTGGAATACCTCATACAGTACTTATGGACAATGGAACCAACATGTATTTGATGGAGGTGAAGAAGATATTCCATGAGTAAAACATCATTTTCAATCACTCATCTTTCTATCATGCAGTAAAAAACTAACAGATAGAGTCCTTCAAAAATACCCTATCGAATATACTCCAAAAGATGATAAAAAGGATAATAATTCCTAGATAGAAAAGATCCTCCCTAATTTATGGTTTTACTGTACCACCATGCATAATACTACACAAGAAACTCTATACTCACAGGTGTACAGAACATATCCAGTTCTACCCACAGAGGTCCAACTTGTTGAGATGGTATGTGAGTGTGATATACTCTATAATACAAAATGTAGGATCGAATATGTAAATATGAGATGGTCAAATACAATAAAGAGGTGAATTGTATACTTTAAAAATCCCTAAGGAAATTTGTATCACCAAAATTCACAACACCTCTATGTTCTAATAACTTGCTTGAATCTGGAAAAGTGATTCTGAAAATGAAACTTAACAAAAGTTTACAACAACTAAGATTCTACTTAAAGCATATAGAATCCTATAAGATCAGAGTACAAGTATAAGGAAGTATAAGATAGTTATAATTTCCTCAACAATACAAACATATAGGAAAACTTCTAACAAAACAAGTAACAAGTAGTAAGTCTTTTAACCCAAAGAGAAGGGTATCCAACAACCTTGGAAAAAGGTACCTTGATTTATAATTTCACGAAATTCTGTCTTACCCACACCAGGGTAAGCCCTCGATACGAAGATCGGATTATGCCTTGTTATCCCCGCAAGCCCTCAACAATCAGGTAGTCGGCACCTCTATCTTCCTCAGCAAGGAAGCCCTCAACTTCAAGGTAGTCGGCACCTCTGTCTTCCTATCCCTGGAAGCCCTCAATTGTACACAGAAACAATTGAAGTTACACGAAGAAAAACAAAACAAGTAGTTCAGTATGCACAAATAAATGAAAGTCCCTCTCTAGAAATCACTTCAACAGCATGTGTTATCTAGAGTCACTGAATAGTTATGAGCTCTTTCAAATGAGCTCTTATTTATAGGCATGCCTTCAACGTTCGGCTCTCTCCTCCAACGGTCATATTTTTTCTTGAATTTTGGAGGGACCTGTACATGTGTCACTCAAACAAAGGTTAGTGAATACCTGAAAGCACGACATCATTTTATACCTAAACAAGTGTAAGCATAACCAAAATATTATATTCGAAATATAAGTAAATGAAAGTTCGGAGTCTAACTAAAAATGAATTTGGAGTCTATAGTACAAGGATATTCGGATTCTGTTTTCTAGGAATTCGGAACCTAAATTCTATAGAATTCTGGAGTTTTAATTTCAAGGAAATGCGAAATTTAGATTTACAATAATTCGGAACCTAAACTTACAAAGTTCGGAGTCATAGTTCATGAGAATTCGGAGTCAGAACTCATAGGAGTTTTGAGTCTGGATTCAAAGAAATTGGAGTCAAAACATGAAAGAGTTCATAACCAGAATTCATATTCAGAATTCAGAGTCAGAACTTAGAAGTGTTCATATCCAGAATTCGTATTCAGAATTCAGATTCAGAACTCAGAAGAGTTCATAACCAGTATTCTGAGAATTCGGATCCTAAAACAGAATGATTTATAGCTAGGAAAATATAGGATTATTAGGATTTAGATATGACACGGAATTTTACACTTAGAAAAATTATGACATGAACAATAAACATGGTAAGGATAAATTTCCTTGGGGAATGAAATTTTTCCTTATAGAAGTAAAACACATGGGTAAAATGAGATTTTCCTTAAGATAAGGTGTTTGTGATTTTCAAAACAAGAAGGAATTAAAAAGTCATAAGGAGACCTTAATGACTCAACAATCTCCCCCTTGAATAAAGGAAGGGAAAAGTCATAAGGAAAACCTTATTGACTCAACAATATCCCACTTTTTGGAAAGCACAAACATCCTTATGAAAAAGTATATAAGGACTTAGAAAATATTTTTCTAGACTTTGAAAATAAAACTTATCTCCCTTTTTACATTGTCAAAGATGAATATGACTAACTCCCTATTAGACTTTGGAACTCTAAAGATGATATTATAGATTTCCGGAGTGAGAGTTTTCATTTAGCATGAATATGGAAATCTTTGTATTGAAAAAATCCCCCTTACTTAGGGATATTTCTTATATACTTATAAATCGTTTTCCTTCTCCCCTTTAGAATTATTTTTCCTTCTCCCCCTTTGTGATTTTAAAAAAGAGTTTGATAGAATGGAAAAAAAACCGGTACCTGAAATATTAGTACAAAAAACCAAACAAAAACGACCAACCACACTTTCATTAAGATCTAAAGAATTTGTACAAGGCAAGACATTACAACAAAAGATTGGATTTGGTCTATTTTTCTTCTTTTTCCTTGGGTATTAGATTTTTCACAATGGTTTTCAGCTTCTTGAATTCCTTGTGATCTTCCTCAGCTTTCTTCTCTAGAGATTTGATTCTCTCTTCCTGAGACTTAAGAACTTCTACTTGAGCCTTCAGAAACTCATCTTGCTTCACAACCTTCACTTCAAACTCAATCCGGAGATCCCTTTCCCTCTTCTAGATTTGAGCTACAGAGTTCAACTTCTCATTCAAATATTTCACCTCTTGAATCCGAGTATTTTGTTCTAGAGTCATCTTTTCTTCAAAAGAACTTGTAAGCTCCCTGATCCTTCCATATTCTATATCAAAAGCTTCCTTTACTCCATCTTGGAATTCATCAAGCTCACTCACTTCTTAAATTGAACTCATTGACCAGCTGGCTATCTTCTTACATGACTTTCTCTAAGCTTCGTAGCCTATGAGGAATGTTTTGAAATATGATTCCATCTTGACACACTTGTCCATCACCATGGACACTGAATCAGATTTCTGATTAAGTGTGTGTTGGAGCATCAGGAATCTAGAATCTATGCTTGAAAAAGTCGGAATGGACCTGACAATATTCTTCAAGGATTGTTCAACAAAATCATGACCAAGTGAAGATGATTCAGAATCCGAGATTCTCCTTAGTGAGGATTGTTTTTATAGATCAACAAGCTTCCTCTTTGTAGTTCCACCAACTTCCTTCTTCTTCACTATATATTTTATAGGATTATCAACAAACACTTTTTTACCCTTATCAATTTTCATAACATCTTCCTCACCTGGAGACTCATGCTCGATTTCAGATAATTGAATAATTCTATCTTCAGTAATCTCTTCTTTCTGAGTTTTTAGCCACATCAACCTCAAGATGAATGAAATCGCGATTTATATTTTCTTCTTCATATAATTAATCAACTTATTCTTCACCTTTCTCTTCACCCTTCTTTTCATCCTTCTCTTCATCCTTCTCTGGAGTGACAATATTAGAGGACTCGACTTCAGAAGTTCAGAGTGACAATTTTTCGGATGGAGTCCCCTTGTCTTGATAATCTTTAACTTGCTTTATAAGATCATATGTGTTACCACTCTCTTCTTATTCTTCTTATTCTTCTTCCACCTCTTCCACTTCTTCAACAAGTTTTTCTTTAGCTTTTTCTTGAGTGAAGAAATTCTTCCCTGGAGTCCCAGGTAAAGGCTCTGTCAAGAAAGATTTTGGCACTGAAATATTCCCAGATGCTACTTCAGTAGCCTTGAAGAGAGATTGCACAATCTCGGCCTCAAACATTTTCTTCTTAAGTTTATTCTCTTTGGCTTGCTTCTCAATCTCTTCAGCATTTGATTCTTTCAAGGCCTTAGCCTCATCAGGATCCAAACCGAACTGTGGCCCCCCTTCTTTTCTATTCTTCTTATCCTCCCTCCATTTTTCTACAACCTCATCTGGGTAAGATTTATGCTTCTTGGGTTTAGGAGAAATGGATTATAATTCCTTAGATTTAGTAGTTTTGTCTTCTACTTCCACTTCCTTCAACTTTCTTTTCTTTTCAGCCTTCTTTGATGGTTTAACTTTTTCATCATTTTTCAGAATGACTTCTATCTCTTCTTCTGGTAGATTATAAAACTCTTCTGACTCCTTAGAAAATCCCATATTCATTATTTTCAAAGTGTCATCACTTACAAGAATAACTTTACAATTCCTTAGCTTGGAACTAAAAGGGATCTTGAATGATTCAAGACACTGAACTATCAGCTTGTAAAGTAAGGAAGGATACATAATAATCTAAGCTCTCAAATTCCCATTTTTGATATTCTCTATCGTAATGAGAATGTGCCTCATCAAATTCATTTTCCTTATATTTACCAAGAAATACAAGATATATATGTCACTTTTCTTTAAGGTGTCCTTATCACCTTTTCTTGCTATGAAAAAACATTGAACCCATAACTGCAGGATCTGATTGTTGACAGATAAGTGAGAAATCTTTGCAGTCTTGACATATGATAGTCCAAGACATTCCAAATTTTTAACCTTAATAAAACTTCCTTGAACATCCGGTAGTTTGTGAGAGAAAAACTTGGCTTCCCCTTCATAAGATAACTCCACCAAGATAGCATCCTTGGTGTATGAGAGTTTATAAGTTTTTTCATAACTCTTAAAGGAAAATTTTTCTCTACCATATTCCTTAAAGAAAGAAACTGACTCATAAAATTCTATAAGAAAATCCAGATAAACCATGTCTTGATTTCCTATATTTTATATGTACATGCTCTCCTATCTATTAATCTTTATGTTCTTAGAAATAATATAATCGTATTTGAAAAAGTTCAGATGGGCCAACCTTTCCCTGTACACTTGCCAACTTGATATTGGCTTCATGGTAGACATATCTTGAGAAAAGGCTTCTACAGACATTCGGATTGAAGGATCTCTGAGAGATTCAGAATGGGATTAAGAAAGGGGGGTAGAACTTCATCATGCGAGAGCTTGAAAACCGATGCGGGACAACCCTTTGGGGGTCCTTTATATAGGTGATGGAAGTGACCTTTCATCTTCCAAATCCAATCTAACAGTTGAGAAACCTTCTGATCAGATCTAACAGTTGATATGACAGCCGCAAGGAAAAATTGGGTAGGATCCGATCTTTTGAGGTTTTTTAAGAAAAACTAGAATCTGAGAATTTAAAATACAAAACAAAATACCAGCAATGAAATAATGACTACGAAAATTTAAGAAGGAAATCATACCTTTCGGATTTCTAGGAAGATTATTCGTAATAGGTGAAATTTTTTTTGAATAACTTTAGATTAAAACAAATTTGACTATGAAAAACTTATTACGAAAAATCTAAGGTCCAAAATTTTATTGTGAAAATTTTAAGTACCAAAATTCCACTACAAAAATTTTAAGTACGAAAATTTTCATTACGAAAAAATCCCATTACGAAAATTTAACATACGAAAATCTTCATTACAAAAAATTTGAAAAACTAACTACGAAAATGAAAATTTTGAAAAACTAACTACGAAAATTTTCATTACGAAAATTTGAAAAACTAACTACGAAAATTTTCATTACGAAAATTTGAAAAACTAACTACGAAAATTTTCATTATGAAAATTTGAAAACTAACTATGAAAATTTTCATTATGAAAATTTTGAAAAAACTATATTACGAAAAATATGAAAAACATCAATAATAGATGTACTCCCCCTAGGAAAAGGAGTTTATTACTATAAGAAGATTGGTTCGACAAGAAGTTAATCTAAGAAGATTACTTTACTGTTATCATTCCTAACTTCTGTTTAATGTATTCAAATCTTTCAGAAGGTAATGATTTTTTGAAAATGTCAGCAAGTTGATCTTGCGTTCCGATAAACTGAAGAATGATATCTCCTTTTTGTGTGAGATCCCTATGAAAGTGATCCCTAATATCTATGGGCTTTGCACGAGAGTGATGTGCAAGGTTTTTATTAAGGTCAATGGCACTTGTATTATCACACAAAATTTTTGTTTTGGTAAAACTCATACCATAGTCTGTGAGTGTGTGTTGTATTCACAACACTTGAGAACAGCAACTTCCAACTGCTACATATTCATTTTAGCAGTGGAAAGTGCTACTGAGTGTTGCTTCTTACAAGACCAAGAAAATAATGAATCTCTTAATAAATTACAAGTTCCGGATTTACTCTTTCTATCCATTCTACATCCACCAAAGTCAGCATCCGAAAAACATTTTAAAACAAAATCATTTCCAGAAGTATAAAAGAGTCGTAAATCCATGGTTCCCTTTCAATAGCGAAAAATTATTTTCATTGCCTTTAAGTGAGATTCCTTAGGATTGGATAGATATCTTTCACATAAGAATACTGAAAACATTAAGTCTGGTCGACTAGCTCTCAAGTAAAGTAAACATCTTATCATACCTCTAAAAGTTGTTTGATCTACTGGTTTCCCAACTTCATCAAGATCAAGTGTGTTTGAGGTACCAATGGGAGTACTTATACTTTTAGTGTTGTCATATCCATACTTTTTAAGAAGATATTTAATATACTTATGTTGGGATATATAGATTCCTTCTAGTTTTTGAGAAATTTGAAAACCAAGGAGAAATGTTAACTCACCCATCATACTCATTTCAAACTTAGATTTCATTAGATCCGTAAAGGAATCAGTTAAAGATTGCTGAGTTAAACCAAATATAATGTCATCGATATAAATTTGAACAATCAAAACATTTTTCTTATCTTTCTTTATAAAAAGGGTTGGATCTTCATTTCCCTTAACATAGTTATTTTGAATCAAAAATCTTGTAATTCTATCGTACCAAGCTCTAGGTGCTTATTTAAGGCCATATAAAGCTTTGGTAAGTCTAAAAACATGATCAGGATGTTTTTTATCTTCAAATCCAGGAGGTTGTTCAACAAAAACTTCATCTTGAACATAACCATTAAGGAAAAAACATTTCACATCCATTTGAAAAAGTTTGAAATTGAATAATGTTGCAAAGGCAATTAAAATACGAATAGATTAAAGTCTAGCTACAGAAGCATAGGTTTATTTATAGTCTATTATTTCTTATTGATTATAGCCTTTAACAACTAATCTATCATTATTTCTAACAATGATTCCATTTTAATCACACTTATTTTTGAAGGCCTATTTTACTCCAATAATAGAAGTTTCCTTAGGACTTTCAACCAAGGTCCAGACTTTATTCCTTACGAATTCATTTAGTTCATCTTTCATGGATTTAATCCAATCATCATCACCTAATGCTTCATCAGTGATTTTTAGTTCTAATTGGGAAAGGAATTATAGATGTTCTACTTTATTTATTAAGGAACTTCTATTCCTTACAGGTCGATTCACATCACCAATGATTCTATCACTGGGATGATCCTTGAGAAACGACTGATTTGGGTTTTGTAAAACCTGTTCATCAACATAGGGTAGGAAATATTCTGGGGTAAATGTTTTAGCAGTATCTTCTTGAACATTTTCCTTATCAGAAGGATCATCTATCAAAGGTTGATAATCAGTTTTTGAAAAAAAATCCGAGGATGTAGGTTGGGGTTGTTTAAAAACAAAAGGATCAATTTCATCAAATTTAGCATGTACTGTCTCTTCAACAGTACAAGTGTTTTTATTGAAAACTCTATATGCCTTAGAAGTTGTGGAGTAGCCTAAGAAAATACCTTCATCATATTTTGGTGTGAATTTATGTAGATTATCCTTAGTATTCAGAATCAATACCTTGCAACCAAAAACCTTAAAGTAAGAAATTATAGGTTTTCTACCATTCCATAACTCATAAGGAGTTTTATTAAGAAAAGGTCTAATAAAAACATGATTTATATTATAAAAAGCAGTACTTACAGCTTCAGCCCAAAAATGTTTGGCTACAGAATACTCCCTCAACATGGTTCTAGTTATCTCTTGACGAATTCTATTTCTTCTTTCAATAACACCATTTTTTTTAGGTGTTCTCGGTGCTGAGAAGTTATGAGTAATGCCTTTTTTAATACAAAAATTTTCAAAATCAAAATTTTGAAATTATCCTCCATGATCACTATAAATATTTTTCAAGGGAAGGCTTTTCTCACTTTTAACTTGGGCTATAAAACTTTTGAAATAAGAGAAGGCTTCAGAATTCTTTGCTAGAAAATAGACCCACGTAAATGTAGTGTAATAAACAACCAAAAAAAATACATAATACTTTCCCCCAATGCTTCCAGTTTGTGTTGGACTAAAAAAATCCATATGCACTACCAGTAATGCATCAGTAGTTGAGACTTCACCTACTGATTTAAAACTTGATTTATGTTGCTTTTCATATTGAAAAGGGTCACAATCTCTTGAAAAATAAAATATAATCTCTGGAATATCCTTAACAGACTTTTCTTAGAATGTTTTCATAAGTTCCTAAGGTTACAGTGTCCTAACCTTCTATGCCATAACCAAGAATGATCTTCCATTTCACTAAGGAAAGGTAAGTCTTAGATCATAAGGTATTCTAAGTTTAGTGTATAAACATTCTCTTGCCTATGGACAGAAAGAATAAAATCTTCCTTGTAATTGTGTACTAAGCACTTTTCATTCCTAAAATTCACAAGGTAGCCTTCATCACATAATTGGATTATGCTAATTAGGTTGTGCTTAAGAACCTTAACAAATAAAACATTTTAAATCAAAGTTTTTCCAAGAATAACGATGTTACCTATACCAATAATTTCTCCCTAAGCATTATATCCAAAAGTTAATTTTCCTCCTTTTATCTTGATAATCTTTTCAAAATAGTTTTTGTTACCAGTCATATGTCGGGAACACCCACTATCCATATACCACGTATTTTTGTTGGTACTTTCCCTATTTTTCTGAAAACAAAAGAGTTAGACTTTTGGAATCCAAACTTTCTTGGATCCGGAAATTTCAGAAAGAAAAAATTTAGGCACCCGCATCTTCTTAGAAAAAAAGGCTTTATGAAATCCTAAAGATTGGGTTTTGTTTAAAGAAAAATTCTTTTCCCAATGTCCACCACACTGACACTTATTACAGAATGGATCACTTTCAGGAACAAAGTAATTGTTACTAAAAATTTGTTTAGAACCAGTATAACCAAAACCAGAACTATTCCTTAGAGGTCGGATTTTAGAATACATTTTATCAAAAATTTCTTTACCTAAGCTAAAGTTTGAAAAACACTTCCTCAAGGAAAATATTTCATATTTGAGTTTTATAACTAAGTTTTTATCTTCAAAAACATTTTATTTTGAACTAGATCTAGGATAGAAAACATTTTTCTTAAAAATTATGTTTTCTAGACCTTTAGAAAGTTTATTCTTTTCAAAATTTACTTCCTCAAGATTTTTTGAAATACTTTCAAAATCAACATTTGTCTTATCAAGATCTTTAGAAAGATCTGGTATTTCCTTAGTAATAATAGTATTCCTAGAATTTTCCTTATAAAGTTTTTTCATGAGTTTTGAATTCTCAATCTCAAGAAGTTTGGAAAACCTAGAAACTTCTTCATAAGAAGGTAAAGTATTATGTTCATCAGAAGAAGATTCTTCATCCGAAGAGTTATAGTATTAACTGTCATTAGAGTTCAAACAAACATTGGTCATTGATTCAGCATTATGTACCTTAGACATTAAGAAATGATTGTTAATAGGTAGTTTGTCTATTAGACCAAGATTCTTCTATCCAGAAGATTCATAATCTAAAGATTCATATGATGAGTCTCCACCACTGGCACTCTAGGTGTCATTATCTTTTAGGACATTCTTAGCTTTATCCTTGTAATACTTCTTCCAGTTTCTCTCTGAATGCCTTTACTTTCTTTCTTTTCATTTAAGCATAGGACAATAAGGTCTTATGTGTCCAGATCTCTTGAATTCGTAACATGTGACTTCTAAATCTTTATTATCTTTCCTTTCCTTTTTCTTATATCTGTATTGAAAGTTCCTATGTCCAGCTATCTTGTTCATCATTCGAGCAAGATTTTCTAACTCATTCTCTGAGAATTCACTTCCACTAGATTAGGATTGGATAACAACTTTCTTATATTTGGATCTAGTAACTCTCTCACGAGTATTGGCTTTCATATGATTAGAAGTTGTATTAAAAGCAACACTTCCATTTACATTCTTCTTCTTTATGTTATCAGCATCTTTCTTCATTCTAGTCTCATACTGAAGAAGAGTTCCAAACAGCTCATCTAAGGAAATCTGAGTAACCTTTCTGTTCTCATCAATAGCAGTTCTCTTAGATTCCCACTCATTGGGAATGATGTATATGATCTTATCAACGAGAGCTTCATCATCTAATCCTTTCTCACCCAATGATTGTAAACTATTCACAATAGTCATGAATATTTGTTTCACTTTACATATGGGTTCTGCATAAGGACATCAGAAACTATTATATTCATCTCTAAGCATGGCTCTTCTAGTTTCAATTACTTTAGAAATTCCAAAGTGAGTAACTTTAAGTTTCTTCCATATAGAATTTGTTGCTTCACAAGATGAAATTTGGCTATATATATTTTTAGTCATGGAACAAAGAAAAGTATTGTGTACCTTATAATTCAGTTGATATTCATGCTTTTCTTGATTGGTAAAGGTACTAACTTCTTTGTCATAAATTTTATATCCTCCAGTAAGCATAAAAAAATTATCAACTCTAGTATTGATAATGAAATTCTTCATGCAATGTCTCCAATATTCGTAATCATTTCCATCAAATATAGGTGGTATGTTATGATTGAGATTGTCTATGGAACCAACATTGAATCCCGTCATCTTTAAGAAAAGTATTTCCACAAAAAACATGTTAATAGAAAAATTTTATAAACAAGGAAAATAATCATAAGTAAGAAAAATATTGAACAATAGTATCTCTAATAAAAGATGAATCTGAACTATATGATTCTGAAAAAAGTGAATCCGGAAAATTCAATTCCGAATGTAATAATAAGAATAATTCTCTTCTGAATCTAATCGTGGGGTTAATTCAAAGTTGACCTGCTTTGATACCAATTTTTGAGATGGTATGTGAGTATGATATACTCTATAATACCAAATGTAGGATCGAATATGTAAAGATGAGATGCTAAAATACAAGAGGGGGGGCGAATTGTATTCTTTAAAAATCCCTAAGGAAAGTTGTACAACCAAAATTCACAACACCTCTAAGTTCTAATAGCTTTCTTGATTCTGGAAAAGTGATTCCAAAAATGAAACTTAACAAAAGTTTATAAGAACTAAGATTCTACCTTAAAGAATATATAATCCTATAAGATCAGAGTACAAGTATAAAGAATTATAAGATAGTTATACTTTTCTCAAAAATACAAACAGAGTGAAAAACTTGTAACAAAACAAGTAACAAGTAGTAAGTCTTTTAACCCAAAGAGAAGGGTATCCAACAACCTTGGATAAATTTCCCTTGATTTATACTTTCAAGAAAGTCTATCTTACCCATACCAGGGTAAGCCCTCGATACGAAGATTGGAGTCTGTCTTTCTATCCCCGCAAGCCCTCAACTATCAGGTAGTCGGCACCTCTGTCTTCCTTAGCAAGGAAGCCCTCAACTTCAAGGTAGTTGGAACATCTGTCTTCCTATCCCCGGAATCCCTTGATTGTACACAGAAAAAATTGGAGTTGCATGAAGAAAAACTAAACAATAAGTTCAGTATGCACAAAGCAATGAAATTCTCTCTCTAGAAATCACTTCAACAGCATGTGGTCTCTAGAGTCACAGAACAGTTATGAGCTCTTTCAAATGAGATCCTATTTATAGTCATGGATTCAACGGTCGACTCCACCTCCAACGGTCATATTTTTCCTTGAATTTAGGAGGAACCTGTGCACATGTCACTCAAACAACATTTGGTGAGTAACTGAAAGCACGAAATTGTTTTATACATAAACAAGTTTAAGTATAACCAAAATATGATATTCAGAATGTAAGTAAATGAAATTTCAGATTCTAAATAAAAATGAATTCAGATTCTATAGTACAAGGATATTTTTATTCTGTTTTCTTGGAATTCGGAACCTGAATTCTATAGAATTATAGAGTTTGAATTTAAAGGAATTTCGGAATATGGATTTACAAGAATTCGGAACCAGAACTTACAAAGTTCGGATTCAGTGTTCATGAGAATTCTGAGTCAGAACTCATAGGAGCTCGGAGTCTAAATTTAGAGAACTAAGAGTCAGAACTCGGAAGAGTTTGTAACCAGAATTCATATTCAGAATTCAGATTCATAACTTATAAGAGTTCGTATTCAGAATTCAGAGTCAGAAATCAGAAGAGTTCATAACTAGTATTCTGAGAATTCGGATCCTAAAACAGAATGCTTCATATCTAAGAAAATATAGGATTTTGAGGATTTAGATATGACACAATATTTTACACTTAGAAAAAATTATGATATGAACAATAAACATGGTAAGGATAAATTTCCTTGTGGAAGGAAATTTTTCCTTATAGAAGTAAAACATAGGGTAAAACGAGATTTTCCTTAAGATAAGGTGTTTGTGATTTTCAAAACAAGAAGGAATTGAAAATTCATAAGGAGACCTTAATAACTCAACAATATCCCCCTTGAATGAAGGAATGGAAAAGTCATAAGGAAAACCTTATTGACTCAACAATATCCCCCTTTTTGGAAAGAACAAACATCCTTACAAAAAATAATATAAAGACTTAGAAAATATTTTTATAGACTTTTCAAATAAAACTTATCTCCCTTTTTACATTGGAAAATATGAATACGACTAACTCCCCCTTAGGCTTTACAACTCTAAGGATCGTATTCTAGATTTCCGGGGTGAGAGTTTTCATTTAGCTTGAATATGGAAATCTTCATAATGAAAAACTCTCCCTTACTTAGGGATATTTATTATATACTTATAAATCTTTTTACTTATCCCCTTTATAATTATTTTTCCTTCTCCCCCTTTTTGATTTTCAAAAAGAGTTTGAGGGAATGGAAAAAAACTGGTACCTGAAATATTAGTACAAACAACCAAACAAAAACGAGCAACCACAATTTCATTAAGATCAAAAGAATTTGTACAAGGAAATACATTACAACAAAAGATCGGATTGGGTCTATTTTTCTTTTTTTTCCTTGGGTATTAGCTTTTTCACAATGGTTTTCAACTTCTTTAATTCCATGTGATCTTCCTCATCTTTCTTCTCTAGAGCTTTGATTCTCTCTTCCAGATATTTAAGAACTTCTGCTTGAGCCTTCAGAAACTCATATTGCTTCACAAGATTCTCTTCAAACTCAATTCGAAGATCTCTTTCCCTCTTCCAGCTTTGAGCTACAGAGTTCAACTTCCTATTCAAATCTTTCACCTCTTGAATCCGAGTATTTTGTTCTAAAGTCTACTTTTCTTCAAAAGAACTTTTAAGATCCTTGATCCTTCCATATTCTATATCAAAATCTTCCTTTACTCCATATTGTAATTCATCAAGCTCACTCATTTCATGAATTGATCTCTTTGACCATATGGCTATCTTCTTACATGAATTTTTGTGAGCTTCATAGCCTATGAGGAATGTTTTGAAATATGATTCCATCTTGACACACTTATCCATCACCACGGACAATGAATCTTATTTCTGATTAAGTGTGTGTTAGAGAATCTGGCATCTAGAATCTATGCTTGAAAAAATTCAGAATGGACCCAACAAGCTTCTTCAAGGATTGTTCAACAAAATCATGACCAAGAGAAGATGATTCAGAATCTGAGACTCTGCTTGGTGAGGCTTGTTTTTCTAGCTCAAAAAGCTTCCTCTTTGAAGTTCCACCAACTTCCTTCATCTTCACTATTGATTTTCTAGGAGTATCAATAAACACTTGTTTAACCTTATCAATTTCTGGAACATCTTCCTCACATGGAGACTCATGCTCACTTTCATATAATTGAAAAATTCTATCTTCATCTATCTCTTCTTTCTGAGTTCTAGACTCATCATCCTTAGGATGAATGAAATCACGATTTAGAATTTATTCTTCAGAAAATTTATCAACTTCTTCTTCACCTTTCTCTTCACCCTTCTTTTCATCCTTATCTTTATCCTTCTCTATAGTGACAAGCTTAGAGGACTCGGTTTCAGAAGTTCGGAGTGACAATTTTTCAGATGGAGTCCCCTTGTCTTGATAATCTTCAACTTTCTTTATAAGATCATCTGTGTTACCACTCTCTTATTCTTCTTCTTCTTCTTCCACCTCTTCCACTTCTTCAACAAGTTTTTCTTTAGCTTTTTCCTTAGTGAAGAAATTTTCCCTGGATTCTTAGTTAAAGGCTCTGTCAAGAAAGATTGCGGCACCAGAATATTCTCGGATGCTACTTCAGTAGCCTTCAAGAGAGATTGCACAATCTTGGCCTCAGACATTTTCATGTTAACTTTCTTCTCTTTGGCTTGCTTCTCAAGCTCTTTAGCAGTTGATTCTTTCAAGGCATTAGCCTCAGTAGGATCCAAACCAAACTGTGGCTCCCCTACTTTTCTATTTTTCTTATTCTCCCTCCATTTTGCTACAACCTCATCTAGGTAGGATTTTTTCTTCTTGGGTTTAGGAGGTGCGGATTGGACTTCCTTAGATTTACGAGTTTTGTATTCTACTTCCACTTCCTTCAACTTACTTTTCTTTCCAGCCTTCTTTGATGGTTCAACTTTTTCATCATTTTTCGAAATGACTTCTTCCTCTTCTTCTAGTAGAATATAAAACTCTCATGACTCCTTAGAAAAGCCCATATTCATTCTTTTCAAAGTGTCATCACTTACAAGAATAAATTTACAATTCGTTGTCTTAGAACAGCAAGGGATCTTGAATGATTCAAGACACCAAACTATTAGCTTAGAAAGTAAGACATGATACATAATAATCTAAGCTCTCAAATTCCCATTTTTTATATTCTCTATCATAATGATAATGTGCCTCATGAAATTTATTTTCCTTAGATTTACCAAGATATCCAAGATATATATGTCACTTTTCTTTAAGGTGACTTTATCACCTTTTCTTGGTATGAAAAAACCTTGAACCCATAACTGTAGGATCCGATTGTTGATAGATAAGTGAGAAATATTTCTGGTCTTAACATATGATAGTCCAAGACATTCCAAATCTTTCACCTTAATAAAAATTCCTTGAACATCTGGTAGTTTGTGAGATAAAAACTCAGCTTCCCCTTCATAAGATAACTCCACCAAGCTAGAAACCTTGGTGTATGAGAGTTTATAAGTTTTTCCATAACTCTTGAAGGATAATGTTTCTCTACCATCTTCCTTAAAGAAAGAAACTGACTCATAAAATTCTATAAGCAAATCCAGATAAACCAAGTCTTGATTTCCTGGCTTTGATATGCACATGCTCTCCCATCCATTAAACTTGATATTCTTAGAAATAACAAAATCGTATTTGGAA
The DNA here is from genome assembly GCA_963277665.1 of Viscum album. Lineage (NCBI taxonomy): Eukaryota > Viridiplantae > Streptophyta > Magnoliopsida > Santalales > Viscaceae > Viscum > Viscum album. The sequence continues at coordinate 686,023,392 of OY728120.1, read as the reverse complement.
AAGTTCATATGGACCAACCATTCCCTATACACTTACAAACTTGAGATTGGCTTCACGATAGACATATCTTGAGAAGAGGCTTCTACAGACATTAAGATTGGAGGAACTCTGAGAGATTTGGAACAGGCTTAAGAAAGGGGGGGAAACTTCAGCATGTGAGAGCATGAAAACTGATGCGGGACAACCCTACGGGGGTCCTTCATATATGCGATGGAAGTGACCTTTCATCTTCCAAATCCAATCTAACGGTTGTGAAACCTTCTGATCAAATCTAACGGTTGATATAACAACCGCAAGGAAAAATTGGGTAGGATCCGATCTTTCGAGGTTTTTTAAGAAAAACTAGAATCTGAGAATTTAAAATAAAAAATAAAATACCAGCAATGAAATAATGACTATGAAAATTTAATAAGGAAATCATACCTTTCAGATTGCTAGGAAGATTATTCTTAATAGGTGAAATTTTTCTTGAATAACTTTAGATTAAAACAAATTTGACTACGAAAAACTTATTACGAAAATTCTAAGGTCGAAAATTTTATTGTGAAAATTTTAAGTACCAAAATTCCACTACAAAAATTCTGAGTATGAAAATTTTCATTAGGAAAATTTCGAGTACGAAAAATTCTCATTACAAAAATTTCAGGTACAAAAATCTTCATTACGAAAAATTTGAAAAACTAACTACGAAAATAAAAATTTTGAAAAACTAACTATAAAAATTTTCATTACGAAAATTTGAAAAACTAACTACAAAAATTTTCATTATGAAAATTTGAAAATCTAACTATGAAAATTTTTATTATGAAAATTTTGAAAAAATTGTATTACAAAAAATATGAAAAACTTCAATAATAGATGTACTCCCCCTATGAAAAGGAGTTTATTACTGTAAGGAGATTGGTTCAACAGTAAGTTAATCAAGGAATATTACTTTATAGTTATCATTCCTAACTTCTATTTAATGTATTCAAATCTATCGGAAGGTAATAATTTTTTTAAAATGTCAATAAGTTGATCTTGTGTTCCGATAAACTAAATAATGATATCTCTTTTTTGTGTGAGATCCCTAAGAAAGTGATGCCTAATATATATGTGCTTCGCACAAGAGTGATGTGCAGGGTTTTTACTAAGGGAAATAACACTTGTATTATCACAAAAAAAATTTGTTTTTGTAAAACTCATACCATAGTCTGTGAGTGTGTGTTTCATCTACAACACTTGAGCACAACAACTTCCAAGTGCTAAATATTCAGCTTCAGTAGTGGAAAGTGCTACTTAGTGTTGCTTCTTGCAAGACCAAGAAACTAATGAATCTCCTATGAAATGACAAGTTCCATATGTACTCTTTCTATCAATTCTACATCCACCAAAGTCAGTATCCGAAAAACTTTTTAATACAAAATCATTTCCAAAAGTATAAAAGAGTCCTAAATCCAAGGTTCCCTTTAAGTAAAAAAAAATTCTTTTCACTTCCTTTAAGTGAGATTCCTTAGTATTGGATTGATACCATGCACATAATCATACTAAAAACATTAAGTCTAGTTGACTAGCTTTCAAGTAAAGTAAACTTCATATCATACCTCTAAAAGTTGTTTGATCTACTCATTTCCCAGCTTCATCAAGATCAAGTGTGTTTGAGGTACCAATGGAAGTACTTATACTTTTAGTTTTGTCATATCCATACTTTTTAAGAAGTTATTTAATATAATTATGTTGGGATATACAGATTCCTTCTGGTTTTTGAGAAATTTGAAAACCAAGGAAAATTGTTAACTCACCCATCATACACATTTCAAACTTAGATTTCATTATATTTGTAAAGGAATCGGTTAAAGATTGCTGAGTTGAACCAAATATAATGTCATCAACATAAATTTTAACAATAAAAACATTTCTCTTATCTTTCTTTATAAAAAGGGTTGGATCTGCATTTCCTTTAACATAGTTATTTTGAAGCAAAAATCCTGTAAGTCTATCATACCAAGATCTAGGTGCTTGTTTAAGGCCATATAAAGCTTTGGTAAGTCTAAAAACATGATCATGATGTTTTGTATCCTTAAATCCAGGAGGTTGTTCAACAAAAACTTCCTATTGAACATAACCATTAAGGAAAGAACATTTCACATCCATTTGAAAATGTTTGAAATTGATGAATGTTGTAAAGGAAAGTAAAATACAAATAGATTAAATTCTAGCTACCAGAGCATAGGTTTCTTCATAGTATATTCCTTCTTGTTGATTATAACCTTTAGAAACTAATCTAGATTTATTTCTAACAATGATTCCATTTTCATCACACTTATTTTTGAAGACCCATTTTACTCCAATAACAGAAGCTTCCTTAGGTCTTTCAACCAAAGTCCAGACTTTATTCCTTTTGAATTCATTTAGTCCATCTTGCATGGCTTTAATCCAATCATCATCACCTGAAGCTTCATCGGTGCTTTTTGGTTCTATTCTAGAAAGGAATGCTATATGTTCTACTTCATTTATTAAGGACCTTCCAGTCCTTACAGGTTGATTCACATCACCAATGATGCTATCATTGGGATGATCCTTGAAAAATGACTGATTTGGGTTTTGTAAAACCTGTACATCAATATAGGGTAGGAAATTTTCTGGGGTAAATGTTTTAGTAGTATCTTCTTGAAAATTTTCCTTATCAGAAGGATCTTCTATCAAAGGTTGATAATTAGTTTTTGAAAACACATCTGAGGATGTAGTTTGGGGTTGTTTAAAAAAAGGATCAGTTTCATCAAATTTAACATGTACTATCTCTTCAACAGTACAAGTGTTTTTATTGAAAACTCTATATGCCTTAGAAGTTGTGGAGTAGCCTATAAAAATTACTTCATTATATTTTGGTGTGAATTTATATAGATTATCCTTAGTATTCAGAATGAATACCTTGCAACCAAAACCTTAAAGTAGGAAAGTCTAGGTTTTCTACCATTCCATAACTCATAAAGAGTTTTATTAAGAAAAGGTCTAATCAAAACACTATTTATAGTATAACAAGTAGTACTTACAGCTTCATCCCAAAAAATTTTGGCTACAGAATACTCACTCAATATAGTTCTAGTTATCTCTTGAAGAATTATATTTCTTCTTTCAAAAACACCATTTTGTTGAGGTGTTCTCGGTGCTGAGAAGTTATGAGTAATGCCTTTTTTACTACAAAAAGTTTAAAAATTAGAATTTTGAAATTCTCCACCATGATCACTATGAATAGTTTTCAATGGAAGGATTTTCTCATTTTTAACTTGGGCTATAAAACTTTTGAAATAAGAGAAGTCTTCAGACTTCTTTGCTAGAAAATAGACCCACGTAAATCTAGTGTAATCATCTACCAAAACAAATACATAATACTTTCCCCCAATGATTCCAGTTTATGTTGGCCCAAAAAGATCCATATGAACTAACTGTAATGCATCGGTAGTTGAGACTTCACCAACTGATTTAAAACTTGATTTATGTTTCTTTCCATATTGACAAGGGTCACAAACTCTTGAAGAATCAAATCTAAGCTCTGGTAGATCCTTAACTAATATTTTCTTATAAAGTTTTAATAAGTTCCTAATGTTACAGTGTCCTAACATTCTATTTCATAACCAAGAATGATCTTCCATTTCACTAAGGCAAGGTAAGTCTTGGATCCTAAGGTCTTCTAAGTTTAGTGTATCAACATTCTCTTTCCTATGGGTAGAAAGAATAAAATCTTCCTTGGAATTGTGTACTAAGCACTTGTCACTCCTAAAATTCACAAGGTAGACTTCATCACATAATTGGAATGTGATAATGAGGTTTTGCTTAAGACACTTAAAAAATAAAACATTTTAAATCAAAAAAATTTCAAGAAGAATGATGTTAACTATACCAATAATTTATCCCTGAGCATTATCTTTGAAAGTTACTTTTCCTCCTTTTGTCTTGATAATATTTTCAAAATAGTTTTTGTTACCAGTCATATGTCGGGAACACCCACTATCCATGTACCACGTACTTTTTTTGGTACTTTCCATATTTTCCTGAAAACAAAAGAGTTAGACTTTCAGAATCCAAACTTTCTTGGATCCAGAAATACTAGAAATCAAAAATTTAGGCACCCACATCTTCTTAAAAAAATAGGCTTTATGAAATCCGAAAGACTGGGTTTTGTTTAAAGAACAATTCTTTGCCCAATGTCCACCACACTGACACTTAGTACAGAATGGAGCACTTTTAGGAATAAATTAATTGTTACTAAAAAATGGTTTAGAACCAGTATAACCAAAACCAAAACTATTCCTTAGAGGTCAGATTTGAAAATACATTTTATCAAAATTTTCTTTACCTAAGGTAAAGTTTGAAAAACACTTCCTCAAGGAAAATATTTCATATTTGAGTTTGATAACTAAGTTCTTGTATTCAAAAACATTTTATTTTGAACTAGAGCTAGGCACGAAAACATTTTTCTTAGAAATTACGTTTTCTATATCTTTAGAAAGTTTATTCTTCTCAGAATTTACTTCCTCAAGTTTTTTTGAAATACTTTCAAAATCAACACTTTTCTTATCAAGATATTTTGAAAGATCTAATATTTCATTAGTAAGAATAGTATTCCTAGAATTTTCCTTATCAAGTTTTTTCATGAGTTTTGAATTCTCAATATCAAGAAGTTTGGAAAACCTAGAAACTTCTTCATAGGATGGTAAAGTATTATCTTCATCAGAAGAAGATTCTTCATCTGAAGAGTTATATTATTTACTATCATTAGCATTCAAATAAACATTGTTCATTGATTCAACAATATGTACCTTAGCCATTAAGCAATGATTTTCAATAGGTAGTCTGGATATTAGACCAAGATTCTTCTGTCCAAAAGATCCATAATCTGAATATTCATCTGAAGAGTCTCCACCACTGGCACTCCAGGTGTCATTAGCTTTTAGGACTTTCTTAGATTTATCCTTGTAATACTTATTCTTGTTTCTCTCTGAATGCCTTTCCTTTCTTTCTTTTCTCTTAAGCATAGGACAATCAGGTCTTATGTATCCAGCTCTCTTGCATTCATAACATGTGACTTCTGAATCTTTCTTATCTTTCCTTTCCTTTTTCTTATATCTGGATTGAAAGTTCCTCTGTCCAGCTATCTTGTTCATCCTTCAAGCATGATTTGCTAACTCATTCTCTAAGGATTCACTTCCACTAGATTCGGATTGGATAACAACTTTCTTAGATTTGGATCTAGTAACTCTCTCAGGTGTCTTGGATTTCATATGATTAGAAGTTGTAGTAAAAGCAACACTACCATTTACATTCTTCTTCTTTATGTTATCAGCATCTCTCTTCATTCTAGTCTCATACTGAAGAAGAGTTCCAAATAGCTCATCTAAGGAAATCTCAGTAACTTTTATGTTCTCATCAATAGTAGTTCTCTTAGATTCCCACTCATTGGGCATGATGTCTATGTTCTTATCAATAAGAGCTTCATCATCTAATCCTTTCTCACCCATTGATTGTAAACTATTCACAATATTCATGAATCTTTGTTTCACTTTACATATTGGTTCTCCGTAAGGAAAGAAGAAACCATGATATTCAGATTTAAGCATGGATATTCTAGTTTCAATTACATTGGAAGTTCCAAAGTGAGTAACTTCAAGTTTCTTCCATATATAATTTGCTGCTTCACAAGATGAAATTTTTCTATATATGTTTCTAGTCATAGAACAAAGCAAAGTATTGTGTACCTTGTAATTCAGTTTATATTCATACTTTTCTTGATTGGTAAAGGTACTAACTTCTTTGTCAGGAATTTTATACCCTCCAGTAAGCATAACAAAATTATCAACTCCAGTATTGATAATGAAAGTCTTCATGTGATCTCTCCAATATTAGTAATCATTTCCATCAAAGATAGGTGGTCTGGTTGGATTGAGATTGTCTATGGAACCAACATTGATTCATGTCTTCTTTAAGAAAAGTCTTTCCACAAAAGACTTGTTAATAGAAAAAGTTTTTAAACAAGGAAAATAATCCTAAGAACGAAAAATATAGAACAATGGTATCTCTAAGCAAAAATGAATCCGAACTATATGATTCCGAAAAAAGTGAATCCGGAAAATTCAATTCCGAAAGTAATAAGAAGAAGAATTCTCTGTTCAATCTAATAATGGGATTAATTCAGAGGTGACCTGCTCTGATACCAATTTTTGAGATGGTATGTGAGTATGATATTCTCTATAATACCAAATGTAAGATCAAATATGTAAAGATGAGATGATCAAATACAAGAAGGGGTGAATTTTATACTTTAGAAATCCCTAAGAAAATTTGTATAACCAAAACTCACAACACCTCTAAGTTCTAATAACTTGCTTGATTCTGGAAAAGTGATTCTGAAAATGAAAATTAACAAAAGTTTACAACAACTATGATTCTACCTTAAATCATATATAATCCTATAATATTGGAGTACAAGTATAAGGAAGTATAAGATAGTTATACTTTCCTCAAAAATACAAACACAGCGGAAAACTTGTAACAAAAAAAGTAACAAGTAATAAGTCTTTTAACCCAATGGGAAGGGTATCCAACAACCTTGAATGAAGGTCCCTTGATTTATACTTTCAAGAATGTTTGTCTTACCCACACCAGGGTAAGCCCTTGATACGAAGATCGGAGTATGTCTTGTTATCCCCGCAAGCCCTCAACTATCAGGTAGTCGGCACCTCTGTCTTCCTCAGTAAGGAAGCCCTAAACTTCAAGGTAGTCGGCACCTCTGTCTTCGTATCCCCGGAAGCCCTCGATTTCACACAGCAACAATCATAGTCGCATGAAGCAAAACTAAACAAGTAGTTCAGTATGCACAAATAAATGAAAGTCTCTCTCTAGAAATCACTTCAACGACATGTGGTCTCTACAGTCATATAACAGTTATGATCTCTTTCAAATGAGATCCTATTTATAGGCACGGCTTCAATGGTCGGCTCCATCCACCAACGATCATATTTTTCCTTTAATTTTGGAGGGACATGTACACGTGTCACTCAAACAATGGTTAGTGAGTAATTGAAAGCAAGACATCGTTTTATACCTAAACAAGTGTAAGCATAACCAAATTTTGATATTTTTAATTTAAGTAAATGAATGTTCGGAGTCTAACTAAAAATGAATTTGAAGTCTATAGTACAAGGATATTCGGATTCTGTTTTCTAGGAATTCACAACCTGAATTCTATAGAATTCTGGAGTCTGAATTTCAAGGGAATTTAGAATCTAGATTTACAAGAATTCAGAACCGAAACTTACAATGTTCAGATTCGGAGTTCATGAGAATTCAGAGTCAGAACTCATTGGATTTCAGAGTCTGAATTCAGATAACTCGGAGTCAGAACTCGAAAGAGTTCATAGCCAGAATTCATATTCAGAATTCGGAGTCAGAACTTAGAAGAGCTCGTATCCAGAATTTGTATTCAGAATTCAGAGTCAGAACTCAGAAGAGTTCGTAACCAGTATTCTGAGAATTTAGATCCTAAAACAGAATGCTTCATATCTAAGAAAATATAGGATTCCGACGATTTAGATATGACACTGAATTTTACACTTAGAAAAATTATGATATGAACAATAAACATGATAAGGATAAATTTCCTTATGGAAGGAAATTTTTCCTTATAGAAGTAAAACACAGGGTAAAATGATATTTTCCTTAAGATAAGGTGTTTTTTATTTTCAAAACAAGAAGGAATTGAAAATTCATAAGGAGACCTTAATGACTCAACAATCTCCCCCTTGAATGAAAGAATGGAAAATTCATAAGGAAAACCAAATTGACTCAACACAACTACCTTCACTCTGAATAGCCAGTTATGGGAAACTCTCATAGGATGAACAATATAGAATAGGATGGATGAGTTTTAACAACTAGATGATAAGAGTTTTCACACAATACACAGCTTAGAGGTTCACCAGAATCAGATTGCATGTTCCATAAATAAAAAATTTCACATCCATTAATTCCTACAAGGATAACTGGTGTTTTCCCTCAGAACCCAAATGATATCAGGGAAGATGCCCCCAAAATTGGAGCCCAAATGTGAAGGATCTTACATCATACATAATTTATATCATAATAGAGCCTATTCGCTAGCTTCCATGGATGGGGAGTATTTCACACCACCAATCAGTGTAGGATTTATCAAGAAATACATTACGTAGCTCCTAGTAATAGGGAATCCACATCAGAGTGAGCCCTATTATTTTTCCTTACCACATAATGTTAAACTATACGAACTTATTCCTAACAACATGATGATTATCTATATGGAATTATTCCTTAATGTAAGAAATTAAACTATATGGCCAATTTCCTTACTACATGACATAAAACTACACTAATCCACACCTCCCCTTCCCCTTCATTTACGGTAATCCATCATCCTTATCGAATGAAGTTAAACTACATGGTTCCCTAATAACTACGTATGTATTGATTCTTATTCCCAATGATATACATAGGGACACCTTGATCCTATATCTTTTTCCTTCCACTACATCCTATAAAAGGAACTAGTTATACCCCAATCTTGCCTCTTCACTATATGGAAACCTATTCTGATCTTATTTTCTCTCACCGAGCATATCTCATGTGAGATTAGGAATTAAAATATGGACATACCCTGTCAATAAAGTCATATAAGTGCATGAGGGATCCATTACATTCCTAAATGAAAGACCATAATAGGAATACCCGCAGTCCTCTCCACATGATGTTAAATTGCACAACTTATTTCTTTACCACATAGCATTAAACCACATAGTTCCCCAAGAACTACATGTGGTTTCATTCTCATCCTCATGAGATAGGTAGTGATGCCTAGACTTCCACTCCTATAACCAACCATGATGTTCCCACCAATTTGTATCAGTCCACCTTCATACTCACCACATTACGTTAATATGAATGAAAATTCAACAACTAAATGTGTCTTGATTTTCATCCCTATGAGATACATCGTAATACCGAAACATTTTGTCTTCGGGGCCAACCACATCCATAACCCGTTTTGGCCCCTTCGGATTGAGTTTTATATGAAAGGTGAAGGGTATGGTTGAGATCTCTTTAGTGATCATTAATGATGGGTTTCCCCATGATACCACATTGTGTATCCTCAAGTTAGGAACCCTATCATACGATCTATCCCACATGACCCTAAATTGTCTACTTATGTCCCTACAACACAACATTAAACTGTGCCACAATTTCCTTACTGCATGATCTTAAACTGTAAGAAAGAACGACCTTACAATATGATGTTAAAATACACAAAGGTAATCATGTCACCACTACATGATGACAAATTGTGCTGACCATATTCCATTTTTTATTCTTTATTAGAGGACCACAAGAGAGTTACCTTGGTCAACCAGAGTACTGGGTGTTTCCACCATCATTCAAGAGGAATTCAAATCCATATTCCAAAATTCATGTATTTAGTGTCTTAGATCACCAAAACCATCCATATACTATGGAAAAGATAACTTCCTTCGAGGGCCCTTTTCATGACTATACATACATGGCCATGGTTCCTACATATGCGCCTATGGATGTCAACCAAATGTGTCACTCTGAAAAATGATATGTCATTTCTCATGATCCCTGACATCATCATGAGAGCACTCAACACCACACCATATCAGAACTTCTCCCTGTATGACCATCCCATACCATTAATCTTATCCTGATAAACTCAAGCTATTATTTACAGTGTTTTCATCCCATGATTGAGATGACATTGGGGCATTCTTAACCTCAGGCATTCTAATTATTCTCTTGTGAACCATCTCCCATATTAGGTCCATGTCATTCATGACCTTAAACTATATGCATTTCGGTCAAAGATTTATGAACATAAACTGTATCCCATAATGGTTTAAAAATAAAAGGTCTTAAACTGATATCAAAGGACACAAAAAACATGCCAGGTCAAAAACCCAAAAATGGAGACCCAACAAAAAGTCAAGTCTCTGCGTACTAAACTCTGTATCCTTGGTGTTTAGGAAAAAATTAGGGTCCAAGAACATAAGGAATAAATATCATGGGGTATGTAACCCTAGTAAAAGTAATGTTATGTTTGTTGGACACACTTTTCTAGGAAAACATTTGGATAGTGTTTGTCACATCTCCTTGCTGTGAGAATGTGTTCTCTAGGCGGTGACACAACCTTTATGGTACCTGAATCCTCCTAGGATCTTACATATTCTATAAAACACACTTCATGAGTTGGGGTGTATTGAATCACTATAACCTTATATATCCCTTGGAAAGGATAATGATCCTCAAGCATCCTTTTCTTGATAATTCATACATGCCCATGGATCTTACATATGCGCATATGGCCATCAACCAACTGTGTCCCTTTGAAAAAGGAAATTCCAATTATCATGAGCATTAACATCATCACGGTAGCACTCAACATCTCATCATGTCTAAAACTTTTCTTGTTTTATTGTACAATATCATTATCCTGACTTGAACACTCTAGATCATGATTTACAGTTCTCACACAAAACTATTCAAGAGGATTTGATATCCTTGATGTTACATCATCATGTTTAATGCCCTTCACTAGGGATGAATTGTGACACTTAATTTTCTATATTTTGATGGCCCATGTATCTTGATTTGAAATAACAAGTCTTATAGCTCAAGCTTCACTTTAAGATCTAGTTTCCCTGGGGTTCCAAAATCCTTCCTGGATAGCTTTCATCTCATATCCAACTTCATTATCTTGAATTTTGAGTCTTTGAAAATCTTTCATAACCCTTAGAAAGAAGAAGATATCACCTTTCTGTTGGCATGCTCCTGATGCATAAGGTACTTAAATCACCAACTAAAGGCATCTTCTCCTTACCAGAATAAAGCTTCAATTACTGTGATCTTTTGCAACATCACGGTAGAACCTGGTATTTCTGAATGTCATGGGACATACCCAGCATGTCTAAACCCCCTCGTACTCATGGAATCAAACATTCAGGTTTTTATTTACATCATCCAAACTCCAACATTCCAGGTGGTCCCAACATTCCTAGTATTTCATCCTCCTAAATATTGATACCATAAATGTTCCATAGCCCTTGGAAAAGATACCCGGTTTAAAGGACTATTTTTTTACTATGCATACATGCTCATGGCCCTTGAATATTCACCTATGGCCATCGACCAAACACATCACTCTACAAAAAGATAGTTTTGATCCTTATAAGCCTCAATAACATAATGGTAAGATTCATTATGTCAAATTGTTTTGGGTCAATCCTAGCACATCCCCATTATATCCCATGATCATATAGTTCGTGATAAAATACCCTAAACTAAAGTGATAGATAGTCTAAGCGAAAATACATTAAACTAAAGTGATAGATGGTCTGAGCTAAAATACCCTAACCTAAAGCGATAGATGGTCCGAGCTAAAAGACATTAAACTAAAGACATATAGGTTCCAAGCTAAAGACCCTAAACTAATTCAATAAGTGGTCCAAGATAAAAGATCCTAAACTGAAGCGCATGATAATTATCATGAGGAACACTACAATCCCATATCAAGATCGATATGAATTACACAAAATACAATGAACTCATTCTTTAGGACATATCTCATGCCTTCATGACCCCCCTTAGATACTTGAGATCGCTTAACCTAAACATGATCACACGAATCACAAGAAATCAAACCCTCAGGTCAGAGACTTCCACAAAACCATAAAGGAAACCATAACCATCATAGCCTAATTCTAAGGGATTACCTAATAATAGTTTGTAGTTGAGACAGATGAGTTTCTACATAGTAAGAAGTCTTACGCAAGAGCTATGATGATCAAGATTCACAACACAGGCTGGTGACTCAGTTTGAAAATAAGGGTTCATGGAACAATCATATGATGGAAGTAATAACAGGAATCCTCTGAGAAGGATATGTCCAGTAGAATAATCCTTCCCCCAACCCTCTATATATAGGAATTTCACAGAATACCAAGAGTCACCTGGTAGACCAAATGTCACCTATATCTCTGGTTCATAACACTATCGGGGACTCTGGTGGGAATTTTGTTTCCTCATATTTGAGTCTTTTTCCCTTCATATATTTTTCTTCTTGGGGGAATTTAGTGACACCCACAAAATGAGCATTGAAAAAATCAAAAAGGAAGAAATACTTAAATATAGGTATTATTTTCCCTGCAAAAGTAAATACATAAGTAGATGGTCGGGATTGCGGATCACATAAGCCCTTAAGGGACTTGTGATCACTTGGACACTCTAAGGTAACATGAAGGATCCAAAAAATAAACATAACCCATGAGAAGTCTCATTAATCCCCCAATGTAAAACATTCTTGCTCATGAAAAGGTCCTCCAGACAACCATGGTCACATGGTGACAATCGAGTGAGATCTCCAAGCCGCATAGTTTGTCACTAGAAATTTGTGGACAAACCTCCCAAAGTCCTTTATAAATAAAATAGTATGATATTAAAAATCATAGACTCCTAGCGGTCATGAATATTATGAGCCATATCATAACTGGGGAAAAATTCCTTGATGATATACAACCCAACTTTCTTTATCCTTAAATATTATAAAGATAAAACGATGGAGGTAAAGTGAAGTAAGTGAGAGGGGTTCATAGTCATGTATGGACATGTGTAGATCAACTAGGTGACCCACATGTCATCGTGATTCCTAAGAGACATGTTCATCTTGTCTCAAGGAATTCTCCAAAAATAAAGTAAAAATTTTATACATTTATCAGGAAAACATGCATAATTCTTGACCTTTGTAAAATAAAATAAAGGGATAGAAAGGGGGATGCATAAGGTTTTAATGGTCACTGAAGGACATGTGACACACCCCTGGAGACCCCAAAGATGTTGCGAGTTCATGATGACATGTTTGCATCACATCGCGAGAGCCCTTTGGATTGTCATGTTCACCATACGAAGTGCCCCAGGAAACAGCATGATGCTCCAAGGATGGACAAATATATTTTTACATGGAACGCTTGCACACCCCCATATGACCCATGTTGGTCACTTGTTTCATCACTAAAAATAGAATAAATATCCTCACCAACACTCATATAATCTCACATGAATCATAACTGTTGTCACCTAAAACAAAGTGGATGAAAGGTAGGAGGTGAGAGGTATTAATAGTCATTAAAAGGCATGAAATGTTCCCAATGCACCTACAACATAGTCCTGTGAGACCCTAAGAAAAGTAACCTAAGGTCTCGCGAGAGTCTTTCATTAGGAATTTGGACATTGTGAAGTCAATTGTACATGATAGCACAAAAACATGTATGTCCTTCAACAAGACAGCATGATCAAACAAGTCTTCAATATTCAGTAATAATCTAATAAGGGAAGCATTGATGGAAGAGACTTGAGATTTCTGAAAATCAGGTGATGCACTCAGGGATTTCTATGAAATAGACTCCTAATGCAAAATAGTGCTAGAGCCCATTTCCGACTCTATCTTGGATTCGTTCCAAATACAATGCAAAAATTGTTGGGTATTTGGGGTGGTGATGTTCATAAATTCCACATTCAAACAAGAATAAAGTGTTGGACTCATACCCCTACTATAGACACCAGAAGCCTAGACCCTGGAGGATTTAACTCTAGACATCTATGCACTTCTAGGAGTGATCATGAAACCACCCAGATTTCCATCTGGAAATGTACTAGTAGGTATCTGGAGTAGACATGCAATGGGAATAAAATAACTCTGCATGATCATCCATACATCACTCGAAGGACCTATGGTGGTTCATGCAAAGGAAATTTTTCAAGCCCACTAGATCATAAGGAAAATAAGATGAATTGACACTGAACATAAATGAGGCATTCAAAATATAAGGGTGAGAACCAAGACACAGTGTGGAAGACTCAAGCAGAAGACATGATCGTTGGCCCTTAGGCGTTTCATGTGTGTCATCGAAAGACACACGACAGTTCCAAGACACATTTCCCTGATCTCATGACACTTCTCTAATGTTCCATATGGGACATTTGAAATACTCCAAACATGCCATAATAATTCATGAGGTTCTCCTTTGAGCATCACTTTGATCTTAAAAACCCCTTGGGTCTATTGACCCGGACTCATAGCATCCTTCGAACCCATCACCTGACACATTAATGGAAACCGCCCATATCATTCAAGTCTCACAAAATCATATGTATATAATAACCAAGCACTTATGACACCCTCTAGGAAAGTAAAATAAGACTCATAATGGCCTCCAGAAATGTCGTATATGTCTCGTGATGTTTCTCATAGGAGTCATCCAAGACATGATACACTCCTCAGACTATTCCACACTAACTCTTGCAAAACCCTCCATATGTTTCAAGCCAAGTAATGTGATATCTCCCAGAACATAGTGACTGGATCATGTGACCCCCTACAAAAAATAATTCCATGTCGATATGGAATATCAGGACATGAAAATCATTTTCTATCCTTGGTGTGTAAGCCCCAACCAATTGGGTTTCTTCATTGTGTAAGTCAGGACATAAATGGAACTATGATGACTCTGATTCCTACCATATCTAGGACATGTAGGCTACATGTCTTTGAGGTTTGATCCTATATTAATCATCCATGGAAATCCCAGTATCTAAGGTCCTTACTCAAAGCAATGAAATTTATTACTTGTTATCCCTTATTTCTCAAAGTGAGCATGGCTCAGGTGGTCTTAGGGAATCTCGATGATCATGACATATTCACTATAAACCTTCATAATGTTACAAGGCAACCTTAGTGTGTAAGGCCCCTATATAAACTGAACTATGATGAATCTGATTCTATACATACCCATTATACATAAGATGCCTTCTCAAGGCCGTATATCAATACTTTATACCCCAATGACTTTTCCAATACCTAAGCTCAATATCTACACTCCATGAGGTTGATCATCTACTACCCCTTGTTTCTCACATAGAGAATAGATCATGTGGTATTTGGGGGATGAAAAGAACACCTCATTGAGAATCATGAATATCCATTTTCCATGGAAATTGTATGGAAACCCCTTATACAAGGGTATATACCTTGGGCCCAATCCCAAGGATGTGAAAAAACTATGTGGGTTTTGATTCCTAAAATAACCAGAATATATAGGATGCCACATATTGGCTCAATACCCTCCTCAGATTTTTAATAACTTCTTTACATGGAAGCATATTCTGTAGCATTTTGTTAATGGCTTTGAAATATAAGTATCCACCTATTACTATCAATTGATGGAGAACCTCAGATACATACAGATGGATTCACAAAAGTGTTCCCCATATTTTTCATATAAAAGAGAATTAAGCTATAGTCATATCATTAGGGTTACCGGTCTAATATCAGGATTAGGAAGATATTCATGAACATATATTAAATCTATAAGATACTCTCATAGTAGGAAATAGCTCCTCCCAAAAGGGTATGATGAGCCCGACCTCCCATCCTCTCAACCAATGTGAGTCCCCAAGAGTCGATGGGCCTAAAACCCTATATGACCATCAGCCTTTGGAAAGCAGTTTTGTACCCAGATATGTATATGGGAACTATTGGGAGTGTCTTGGGAAAATGAAATAAATGGAAAAAGAATGTTCATGATTGAATGTGTCCATAAAATACCCCTGAATCAAACCATCAAATGGAATCACATTCCATATTCCACGTCGAAACTCGACAAAACATGGTTAAAGAGTTTTATTAAATTATAACAATACCATATCCATATTTATGATATCATATATATATATATATATATATATTCATTTATGAATTTATATTACTCGTTTATTAACGATTCCCTGTTAATGCTACATTTCGTGTAACAACTGCTTTGTTAATCATACGTGTTTTGACTTGTTATTCCTGATCCTATTTCATAGATCATGATTTAATTAACTTTATAATTTAAAAAATAAATTATATATCATATATTTTTATCATAAAAATATATATAATAGATATATATAATAAATGGAACACATTGTTAATGGAGACAGTAAGTTGAACGTACGCCTGAACGATGTGTCCATTTTCTTATCGTACTGAATGGAAGCAAGTGAATGATATATATATATATATATATATATATTAATACTGTAGAATTATTATTTCCTATATTCCATACTTATCCATTATATATATTTTTATAATCTTTATGAACGGTTAATTTGTAATATGAATCTCATCGTGTTGTGGATATGATTGGATGTATGTATGCACGAGAGACGATATCATTCCTTTAGTGGTAAAGGGGTATGAAAATGGATGGTATTTTATTTATACAGATTCAATATAAAATCATATTGATTATTTATATCCATTATATTTATCATTTTACCAATCCAAAAAAATTGGTAATGAAAAAAAAATTGCACCATAGTTTGGAGATGTTAAGTCATACATATGCACACATGGTGATATTATTTTTCGTACGATAGATAAATTGAAGAATATGGTTGTCCCAAAATCATGATAAAATATTAATATATGTATTATTATAGATTTATTACTATGGTATGGAAACAACATATAATTTTTAAGTAGAATAAGAAGAAAATAAATTAAATTGAATTAGTAAAACAATTACCACTTCTTTGGTGGACTTCTTTTAGATATCCTCTTAGGGACACTATGGATGGTATTTTTGGAAAACCATGACCTCCATAAGTTATCTATGAATGTTTAGAGGAGACTTTGGCAGGGTTTTCTCGATATATAATTCTCATGGTTGTATGAGGTAATGATGGAGGTGGTTCCTTTTTTATAAGAGAGGGGAAGGGCACATTAGGAACCCTCAAAATATTATAATATGATAAGATTATTCTAGATCTAAATACTTAAAATGGGCCCATAAATGAAAATTACAATACATGTTTGACCATATCATATGAACTTGTAATTATTTTTCATTTTTTTTAAATAATTTTATAACAAATTATTTCAAAAAGATATCATTATTGTAAAATTTAATACTATTCAATTAATTTGACATAAAATACATTAACACAAAGTGGGAATTTGAATATATTCTTTCACATGTATATAATATATCTTATAAATACAATAAATTCATTAGACACATTACAAAATCCAAAATATATCAAAATTAATATTATTAAAATAATTTATTATATTTTTATATTAATTAAATAAATATTGTTTTAGAATTGAAAAGATTTTTAAGGTAATTATATAACTACTAAAACTTCAAAATAAATTTATATAATCAAAAAATCATTTATATCAAAATAGACATTTATATTCATCCAGATCTTAGTTTTGGACCTATGGGGAGATATAAAAGTTATTAAATACATGATAGTGATATTTTGTAACTATCTATGATTTAAATAATATTTAATTTATTTTCATGGAAAAGTGTTCATTAAACAACTCAAAATCTATCATAATATAATAAGGTTCAAATATTATTCAACCAATAATTTATGGAGATTTTTTTTTATTTTAAGCCTTATAATTTTGATTTACCCTGAATAAATCTATTTAATTTTAAGTGTGGTTATAATATATTAAATATTAAAAGGCTATAAATTTTTACTTGTATAGTGATAATTGTCAAAAAAAATGTACATTTTATTCCATTTTATACCATATAATAATAATTTTTTATTTTTTAATGATTTTTATTATTTTTAAATAATTTAATAAATTACTATTTTTATAAAATATCAATATTGTCACTTTTAACACTATTCATTACATTAACTTTAAATAAAATACAAATAGAAAGATAACTTCAAATAAAACCATTTAATATACTACTAACATGTCTTAGTCACCTATAAAATTTGTGGGGAACCTTAACTAATTCAAATCTTATTTAATATAATATTTTTATTATCATTTATTTGATATTTCCTTTAATAAATCAATTAATCCATCATCATTGTGTCGCCATTTAATTTAATTTTCTATTTTATAAAATAATAAATAAATTTCCATGATGAAGATAAACATTTTCTATTTCTAATTACTATTTATATTTGACAACATTAATTATTTTACCTCATATTAAAAAAGAAATGGTTACTAAAATTTGAGTATGTCATTTTTAACTATTATTTAAATAAAATTTCATAAATTTCATAATCTTACAAAAGTTGTTTAAAAAGGATCCTAATTTCAGCCTAATTTTTATTTTGGTCTAAAAAAACCTATCCAATGAAATTAGGAAATTTTTTTTGGTATTTTTGTAAATATTATAATATTGTTTTTACCTTTAATTATCTGATTCATCATTAATCGTGGTAAATAAATAACAAATTTTCTAAATTTTATATTCAAAGAAAAATTAAGATGATCCTATTAGAATCTAAATATCATACTGATTACAATATTCTATATTTTTTTTCCAAATTCAACTCACATATGTGACTAAATTAATTTTAACGCTAATGATGCGAGAAGGTGGGTAAAATAGACCTTTAAAAGATCAGTATGTTTTTATATCTAATTTTAATATAAAATGATTCCATTTTAATATATTAGAATAATATATATATATATATATTATTTATATATTATGACTTAAAAATAAATTTAATACATAATAATTATTTAAACTATAAATTCATTTTTTAACTACAATGTAGTATTTTTCACTATTCATGGAAAAATGAAACTGGTAAGAAAAAATTCCCCCCCCCCCAAAGATAATTTTAATATTCAGAATTCAAAAATGGAGTATATTTTGAAAATCATAAATTTGATAATGTGGTTAATACTATTCATAATTACTTTTTATATGACTAATTTGATAGATAACGGTGCGATCGAACTCGGTGTTGCGTGCAATGCAAGCTATCGAAGAGATTAAATTTAAAAATGTACATACAATAAAATCATGGGGTTTTATATGTATATCATTAAATACCTTCATATTAAATCTCCCAAATCATATTGTAAATCTTCCCAAATAATATTTTACATTTTAAAAAAAATTATGTACTTCATCTCAATAAAACCTCTCCCAAAATATAATTAGTCATATTCAAATACAATTACTTAAAACCTTATATGGGTTGTTTATGACATTGAACTTATCATAAAATGTAAACTCATAAACCCATGATGGATTCCATAACTCTTATGTTAGTCTAAGAAGAAGACATATATTCATTCAAAATTAATATAACCTGATTTATTTCATGATTTTTATAACAAAAGTACTATAATTAAAAAATACTTCTAAAATATAATTTATAAATTCCAATACATAAATACTTAAATAATTTTAGTAAAATAATTTGTCATAACTTAAGTCCCTCTATATATTAGAATCCTTCCATCAGGTTATGTAATTTAATCAGATAATTCCCATGTTACCCAAATATAATAAATCTTATTTATTGGAAATTAATTTCTCTATGAACTCCATTTCAACATATAAAACTTTTTCCCCTTGATTTGAGATACTCTTCTATGATATTATTCCATCCATATTAATATTCAGGAATCTTAATCTTCTTTACATTATTCTCATTATCACAATATCATTCATACAATTATATCCCCCACTTGTTTGACTTGTTAGGAATCTCACTAAAGTTTAGGTTATTAATCATACATTGTGATTACTCATTATCCATATTCACAATATCTTTCCCTATAGTGATCATCCAATTTAGTTTCACATAATCACCAATGATTCCATAAAATTCAGTGATAAAATGATTCATTCAGGTTTCGACCATTTACTAAAACCACAATTCATTGTAAGATAAATAAAGTGATAGTGGGAAACCATGTAATCATCATGACACCTCAATTTCAATCTATGACACCTTATTTTTTCCCTAGATAATCAATGTTCATTATCTATTCAAATAATTAATGATGTTTAATAAAGGGTTTGTGAATATCCAAATCATACCCCCCATTAGTTTCAATCTAGATGTGCAATAAGGCATATTATCATGTACTATATAACTCTTGAGTAAAGCTTAACACACCTTATTTATGAGGTAATTATTCTAGGTAGATCTATTATAGAATGATATACACTTGTAGTGTCTATAAAAGGATGTAATTTATCTGAAAATACTCACTCAATAAATCACCATGATTCAATGATATATTTCAAAGCAAGTTCTTAATCTCAGAGAAAACCCATTGGTTTTCAAAAAATAATTTTCATCCAAGTTCCAAATTATAACTAAAACATTTCTCTAATAAAAACTATGATAACCAATCCATTTATACATATTATTACATGATTCTTAAACATAAATATCCAACAATATAAATCAAGGATCATAATTTCCTAGTGTCTTGGGATGATAATGTTCTTAACACATAAAATATGGATCCCATTTTTCATTTTCCATAATGATCTCCTAAAAACTTATAGAACCTAAAACAACATGGGATAACCTACGAAATACATAAATAATGTGGTGAGATAAATTTCATAGTAAGGGAATAAAAATTATAAGGAAGCATAACATGTGAGTAAAAGGTTTAACATAATACCATAAAATAGAAGGAACTTTAGTAATAACAAGGAAGTGTAACATAAAGAAAAAAGTATCATAATTCCATGGAATCATATAAAATGTTTTTGAGACCCAAAACAAGAAATAAAAATGAGTAAAAAGGTTATACAATCTTATTAAGGGTTTCTATACTGAATGGAAAGTAAAAAGGTTATACATGATATTATAATTACATAAGTATAATTATATCATAAATATAATATATAAATATTAGATACATAATTATATACATTTATAATAATTTTTTATGAAAAATAAATTACATCGGTTCACGAGGTTATAGTGGAACATACACATGAACAATAATTTTGTTTCCCATTTTAGGGAGGAGGAGATAGTTCCAAGTTGGTCTGAATTATGAATAACATATAATTATATTGAAAATACTAATTCTATTATATCAGAATATTTTTTAATGGTTTTAATGTGGTTTATGATGAAAAAAATGTTCGGTTAAGGATGATACCTCTTCTTTAGATAACATAATTTGGCTTGTAACAAAAGCCTTCCTAGGTTGTGTTTAAGAAAAAAATGTATCAACAGTTAAGTGAGTGAAGTAAATCAGTAATTTTTGTAGGTATTTTTTGAAAATTGTATTTTTTATGTGTGTAATGGAGAGGAGTGTGGGTGGCCTTTTATAAGTGCCACATAGGACACACATTGATTTTTTGAAATGAAATAATTACACCAACATATTTCAAATGACATTAGGCTAAAAATGGTCCATTTTTAAAATTATACATTATAGGTAAAAATATGACCATAAAATATTGTGTAATATTTTGGTTCATTTTTAACCGTTATCTTCTCAGTTTAACTCCTCGTAAACCCATTATTTTATTAAACAGGGTAAATAATTTTTACCATTTTCCCTATTCATTATGATAACAAATTAAGTTGACCTTATTATATAATATAAATTATTATGTTTCAAACTATAGAATACAATTTTTACAAATATAACTCACAAAATTGGAATAATGTAATTTATAATTAAACACATAGACCTGTTGAGAAAATAGGTTTTCAAAAGAAAAACATTCAAATAATTAAAACAATTATGTCAAGATTCAATATAAAATTAATAAAAACTATTTGAATTAATTAAATTTTAATATATATTAAATTATTTTACTTTAAATTCAATTAAAAATATTATTTATCTTAGAAAATAATTTAAATGAAAAGGCACATTCCTATAAAAATCAGTTTTTTTCACTATTCATCAAAAAATAAATATTTTTAGAAACTTCTCTAACATTAACCAAAAAAAATTATTAATTGTAGATATAAAAAATGAAATTTTTTAATTATAATTTATTTTCTGAAATTTTTAAAAATTAATCTTAGATTATTTGGGAAATATCGACTAATTCACCTTTCAAGATAAATTTTTTTTAGAAAACATGTTTTTTCAATATCAAATGATCCTAATTTTATTTATAATCCATAGATAACCAATGAGTTTATTTAATACATGTTTAATACATATGTTTCATAATTTATATATTTATATTCATAACCACCAATTTAACAGTGATGATATCATAACAATGTTTAAATATTAATATTTTAATAGAGTATCACATTTTGTTTAAACCTAGTGTTGCGTGGATCAAATTATATATAAGAGATTGAATTTATTTAAAAAGAAAGAAATAATAATATATTGGGGTGTTAAATTTTCTATTAATCATGGTGTTTCATGTCAAGTACACTATTAACCATGGTGTTCCTCTTTTAAAATCTTTCTTGGTTATATTAAATACCCTTAAAAAATTATAATTTTTGGTTATCATGATATTGAATTAGAAGATCACAATGATTCCTCATATAATCTATGTCTATTCATAATAGAGTTTTATTGTATAAATGGATAATCTTAAGTAAGAAGAATCCAATAAGAAAATATCCTTACAAATCAGCACCTCGGATTTGTTGGAATTGGAAGAAAACAGTTTGTCTCTATAATCACTAATTTGACCCATGCTATAAATGGTGGATGTATCCTACTGAGAGGGAAACCAAATTCACTAAAAAGGAAAATTTTCATTGTATATAATTTCATAAAACATCACCTTTTAAAATTTATTAGATCATTTGACCCTGGGATTCTAATGGATGGGTTAAATCCATGGAAAAAATATTTGAATTTATGGGATATTCATATAATAAAGTGGTTACTATTTTTATTTACCATTGTGATGGTGAAGCTGATCAATCATGTTAAATGGTTATGCATATCATAGAATGTAATGATATTTATTCCATGGAATATGATAAATTTATGAATATTTTCCTAATGAAATATTATTTGTAGTGTTTTTAAAATTTGGATGGAAATTATATTCATCAAAATTTGGAAAAAGGAGGAATGTTATATAGCCTTTTTGGATAAAAACATTTCATAATAGTAAGGCATGAACCAAATTGTATTTGGGATTATGATAGAAAAATTAATTGGTATTAGTTAGTATGGGAGAAAAAATTTCTATGGACATTGAATTATCATGATTTTAATAGATTGAGAATCATATTAAATGTGATAAGAAGATAGTAATAGATTTCTATGATATTATATATATTGTAATAAGAAAAATAAAAATAGTGATAGGTGGCCTGAAAATGTGGAGTATCCATTAAATAAATATGAACAAAAGAAAAAAATGATTCCATATTTTGGTAAGTGTCCCAAAGAAACACCCTAATTAATATCTTATAAAACATGGATTGTTTTTCCAGTGTGTTTTGTTTATACATTAGTCTAGTCAATATAAATAAAAGGATCATAGTAATGATCATGAAAATAATGAAAGGTCACGTGTAAAATGTTTTATTTATAATGAAAGGGTTCATATTGAGAGAACATATCCAGATATTGGAATAATGGATGGATTTCATCATGATCATAAGTAAAAAGTTTGGCCCAAATCCATTTATAATACATCAGATGATTTTGGCCCATCCAATTTTTTGGTGTATGGTATATTTATTATTTACATTGATTATGATATTATCTTGTTTGATTTAGGGCCTACCCATTTACTAATTTTTAAGAATGTTTCTACAAAATTGGAAGATTCACCTCATGAAATGAACCTAACATTTTTATTAACAACACTATGGGGTTGATTTAAGGTGAATAGAAATTATATGAATCCTACCATTATTTTATACCAAAGTGTTATACTTGAAAACATTCTTCTCATGGCCCATATATAGTTTGATGTTACTTTGGGTATGAATTGGATTTCTATTTCTCTTGAATAGGGTGATTGTAGAGATAGAGAAGTTATTTTTTGAAATACATTTCAGTTTTTATATAATAATTAATTTTTACCATTCATCACATTTCATGAAGTTAAAAAATTAAATAAACATTGAAATGAAATTTATCTTTTAAATATTGTTGACAAGAAGCTGACTATTGAAATTGGTGATGTTACAATAGAAAATCAATAAATAGATGTGTCGCTTGTGGAATTTCCAAGTATTATACCTAATTTTTATATTGAATTTTATATTGACATAATTCTATAAGATAATCCAATTTCCAAACCTCACCAAATGGATCGAGTATAAATTTTATAATAGAAAAATCTAACACAAGATTTTATTGATAAATGTTTCAATATTCCTAACACTTAAACATGGAATTCTCCTATTTTATTTGATAAAATGAAATATGGTTTCTTATGGATATTATATGGTTACAAATAATTCAATGGAATCATTATTTATAATTTTAATATATTTACAATCTTGATATTTTTAGAGTTCCTCACTGTTTTATTAGTAAACATAAACAAGATATTTTAGGACATTCAGAGCCAAAAATTAACTTTTCATAAATGGATTTTTCATTTGAAAAATTTGTTTATCATTTAATTGGGAAAATTTTATCCAAAAATGTCACTAAGAGACTTTGGGTTATTTATTTATATATACTAGAAGGAATTGTTTCCATGATCTACCATGATTATATGGTTTCTTTCAATTTATAATACGACGGAATCCTACATTCTTTCCATCATTATGACTTTAATATATATGAAGATAGAAGAGAACATTGGAAATAAATTTTGGATAATAGTAGTATTATAAATAATGCATGGATTCTTATGGAGGATTCTAAGACCATTTTTAATCTTGATAAAAAAACATGGAATATGTACTTATTGTTTCTCAATTAGATAATTAAATGACTATTGGGAACATCATTCTCTATTAAATCATCCTTATTAGATAAAAGTTGTCATGGTATATGTAAAGACCCAGAAATTATATGGAAATTTTTTTTCCTTAAATACATGGGATTTTTATGAGTCTGCAAAAATTTACGGCACTTGATTCTGAGGCCCAGTGTGTCCAGTATCAATTTCCGAAGTTTTGTTTAGGTACGTTCAGTTAACGTACAAGCGGGATTTTATAACTTTGTGTACGGTGCTTGGAACTGAAATCTTAGGGGACTGTTGAACTCGTAGCATAGGTATTCACTTAAGAAGACTTTTACTTCGACGGTAGTGAGTCGAGGATAAAAGTTACTTTTTGGGTATTCTTAAAAAAAATTGTAACACTTTATTTTATTTTTGAGCCGCCATGTGAGTGCTGGTAGTTGGAACCTCCACTTGGGATTTGAGGGTGGGACCGCCACATCCCAACCTCCCATGAGAGGTTATGGTGGTGGGTCCCACCCCAGCATAACCTCCCATGGGAGGATAATTGAGGTGGGGACCACCCGAGCCGCATAACCTCCCAATTAATGATAGGGGTGGGGACCACCCGACTCCTATTGATGGTGGAGGATTAAACCTCTCCACTCCCCCTCATTAATGAGGGAGGACCTCTTGACCTCCTCTGTGCAATTAATTGTGCCAACACACGTTCCAATTAATTGTGCCAACGTACGTGCCAATTAACTATGCCAACGCGTGTGAATTTATTAAGGGAGTTTCTTTCTCCATTTGAATTGCATGCCAACAATAAAATAATAGACAACCTATTATTATTATTTTTTTGGCATTCTCTTTTGGTGGAACGGAGGAAGAGGAGAGCTATGGAAAACCATTCTCCCAACGAAGAACGTGAAGAATGTCGGCGACGCTCTTTCTTCTACGACATCTTCACCAGCCACCTACCGATCAACCCTCTGCAATGTCATCAATGAACCAACGCAGATCAGAATTGAGGATGTGCAGTGGACGTGACGAACGACTGTCTCCTCCGTTATCCTTTTGCGACTCTGTTAACGAACGAAGATCGTTAAGAGACGAATCAAAAGGTATGGGGTTTACCTTAAGAAGTATTCCTTTTATTTTCTCATATTTTTTTGAAAGGAATCGTTGTGAAGTTTTGTGATTAAATTGTTGTTCATCGTACCTTTGATGAACTAACTGCTATCACCATAAACGTGGAGGGTTCAGGCTAACCTCACATGGCCCGACACCCTCCGTCAATTTTTCTTTGTGGTGTTCTTAGAAGAGGAAATGAGGCGACGAAGATGGTGAAAAAACATCGCACTACCCGTGATCTTAGTGGATCGCACCGCCCTCGCGGCACTGTCAGCGCCCAGCCCAACGCCCCCGCGCCGCCTGCCAGCGCGCCGTTGTGCCCCACGCCTCCTGCCCGCGTGCCCCGCGCGTTGCCTGGCTCTATCGGTGCCCTGCCCGGTGGCCCTTCCGCCCCTGGTCATGGCCTTCCAAGTGCCCCGGCGCACTGCCTATGCCCCAACGCACTGCCCGGCACCTCGGCACCCCGCCCAGTGCCCCTGCGGCCCCCCTGCCGCGCCCTGCCCGGTGCACCCCAGGCCTGCCTGGTGTCCAGCCGGCCTGTCCGAGCCCTACGCGGCCTGTCGATGGCCTCCCGGCTGCCAACATCCCGAGCCGTACCCCTCATGGCGTTGGCCGAACCGGCCCCGGCCTTCGGGCCGAGCAGCCTGTGTGGCGACATCTGGGCCGAACCGCCCTTGTAGTCCGTTGGGCCGGACCCAGCGGACCGGGCCTAACTTAGCGGGCTGACCCACCCAACAGGATGGGTCAGACCCATCGGTTCTGTCCGGGTTGACCCAGATCGGGTTGTCCCAGACTGAGTTGGGCTGAGTCGGTCCGACCGGGTCAGACCGGACCTGGGCCCACTACCAACCCTTTGCTTATTTTGGCCATATCTTTAGCACCGTACGTTCTTTTGAAGAACCATCAGCGGCACTGGTAATCTCAATGAGAGACGGTCCCTTTGAGAATACCCCGTTGGAGTTCAGGGTATAGTTGAGATACGGTCAGGTTGGTTCGTACATGAATCCAACTGGGCCCCCGGGTCTAGAAGGCTAATAACTCACAGACCGGGCGTCCGATTGACGCGTCGTCTGTTGCGTTGAGACCCCTATAACGTGGTGGTCCTTTTTGATACTTCTACATAGGACTTAACTTATAGATCTTGGAGAGGACCCTCTCGGTGTCGAGCAAGCAGATTGTAGATACCTAGTAGCTGGCTAAGACTTGACGACTGCTGACCGATCAACTCGGAGTGATTCGGATGACCTAGTGGGGAGTGCTTGGTTATAGCAGCAGACCCATGGTGGAGGAGCACTTGGTTGTAGTGGGAGACCCACCGTACTCGACAGAAGGAGTACCTTTGTAGGCTATGAGGGGGAGCACTTGGTTGTAGCAGAAGACCCATGGTGGGGAGTGCCTCTGTGTGAGCACGGCAGACCCACAGTACTCGACAGGTGGAGTACCTCAGCAGTCCAAGGTTAGTGGGAAGCACTTGGTTGTAGTGGCAGGCCCACTGTACTCGACAGAGGAGGAGTTCTCCAACAGCCGTGGTTTTGACATCATGAATAAAAATCCTAGTTTGAGCTGTGTCTTTTCCTTTTGTGTTTTCATCATGATTGAGATGGGTTACTAGATAATTTAGGTATATGTATGGTCATATACCTAAGTAATGGTTATCTGTTGATTTCATACTTTGTGGTTTAACCTTGTTGGATTTTTTAAGAACTTGAAGGTCTCGGGATCCCTACTGAGTATCGTTATACTCACCCCTGCACGGGCTATGCCCGCACATCGTTGTGTTGGATGCAGATGATAGACAGCACTGACGGAGGCCGAGATCGCCAGGACTAGATAGTACCTGGAGGTGGACCTTACGACGAGTCGGTACACGGAGCAGACGGACGTACGTGGAGTGTTGAGGTGGCCATATGTACCTACCCTTCAGGTAGGAACCCTGGAGGATGTTCCAGAAGCTTCTATTTACCTTTCAGCTATTTTTCCCTTTTTTGTTGTACTTGTACTTTACAGTTGGGATTGTATTTTAGGCCCCTTTTACATTCCAGTACACTTTTTGTATAGAGTTTTTACATAGTGTGTTGCTTCCAGTTGTGTACTCTAATGTGTTTGTTTATAGTTTTAAAGGAAATTTATTCCCAGTTTAGGTATATACGCATTTGGTTCTAGTCTCCAGCCCCTAGCCTATGAAAGGCATGCTTGGGGTAGTTACGACACAGGCCTCGGGGGACGGGTCGTGACAAATTGGTATCAGAGGATTCGGTTCTACCGTAGAACTTAGGACTATGATATTTATTTTCTGTGAAGAAATAGTGTTAAGAGTACTAAGTGTGGTTTTCATTTCATGCAGTCCAGTTTTGGTGCGGGTGGCCGATGTATCCATACATCAGGACCCTGACATCGATTTTCGACTCAGTGCATGAAAACACTAATTGCGTGTGTGTTTACAAAAGTTTTCTTAAGTCAGCTGAACCAGTTCATCTCACCAGGTATAATCTTTTGACTGTGTCGCATCTGTTTCTTTCAGGATGCCTCCCTGCGGATGACCAGCGAGAGCCCCGAGAGTAGTACGCACTGACAGCCCATCGAGTGATGAGGCCTCAGTGCAGGTCCCTCTTCCAGTTGAGGCACCAGCGAAGGCGCCAGTGGTACCACTCCCCGTTGGGCCATCGATACCACCAACCCCAGCAGCAGACAATGCACGTTGCTTGAGAGCGTTGCACGAGTTCCAGTGTCATAGGCCACCCAGGTTTATGGGAGAGACAAACCCACAGGCGGTTGAGGATTGGCTGGAGGCTGTGGTGAGAGTCTTCAAGCTAGTAGGGACACCAGCAGACTTCATGATGATCCTTGCTGCCAGCCTCCTTCAGGAAGCAGAAGGAAGATGGTGAAGCTTAATGCTCCAGGTGCATGATGAGGCGAAACTACTCTGGTCAAACTTCGAGAGCCTGTTCCGGGTGGAGTTTGTACCAGCCAACCTTCGTGCGGTGCAGATACAGGAGCTTCTGTATCTACAGCAGGGAAGCATGACAGTGGCGCAGTGCTCAACGAGGTTCACCGACCACTCGTGATACTCCACAGATATAGTCCAGGACCCGTTCTTTAGGGCCTGGACCTTTGAGCATGGACTTGGGCGAGAGATCATAGCTCTGATGATCTCACTTAGCATCCCGACGAAAATAGGGGTGTTGGGGTGAGCCCTCCTAGTGGAGAGTTTCCTTGCTGAGCAGTCTCCAGCAGCAAGACCCACCACTAGCCGACATGCAGCCGAGTCTTCTACAGAAGGCAGTAGATATATGATGCAGAGGTCCAAGAGGACCAGACCTACAGGTGGTCGACCGCATGACTCAGGATCGGAAGTGTGAGGCACCCAGGGTGGAGACAAACCTTCCAGGAGCGGGCAGTGTTACTCATGCAGCGGACAGGGTCACATGGCTAGTGACTGTCTGACCCGCCACATAGATGATCAGCAGACATTTGAGGGACCTCCCAAGCAGAGGCAGAGGTTCGATCAAGGCGGTCCGCAGGGAGGAGGTGGGCGTGGTAGAGGATCTAGACGTGTAGCTGGTGGTGGATGACATTTTGAGGTTCTATCGCCACCACCACCAGGAGGTCCACCCCGACCAAAGGGAGTGGGTGGATATGGGAGAGCACAGCTTCAGATAGTTGAGGCCTATGATCACGGTGCTCCGGAGATGATTCGAGGTATGATCTAGGTCTATTCCACCTTAGCTATAGTTCTTATAGACATAGTTGTCAGTCACTCTTTCATTTCCACATCCCTCGTTCGAAGCTCAGAGATTCCGAAGGAGCTGTTAGCTCGAACTTTATGGCTAGAGACTCCAATGGGAGCTGATTTGACAATTACGCACTGGTTCTAGTAGTGAGAGCTTACTCTAGGAGGTGAGATATTTGATTTGGATCTCCTAGTAGCGGTGTCGAGGCCTTATGACGTCATCTTGGGTATGGACTGATTATCTACAGTCCATACTCAGATTGAATTTATTTGGAAAAAAGTGTGGTGTGTCCGCACGGATGAGACTAGGTTTACTTTCACTGGCGAGAAGGGAACCTTTGCAGCACAGGACGGACTTACTCGGAGGAGGGTGCATCCGATCACTCACCAGTTGGATTTCCTTACCCTCGGAGCAGTTGATGTGGAGAGTCTGACTTACCCTATAGTGGTGGACCAGTACGCGGATGTTTTCCAAGAAGATGTTCTAGGACTACCTCCTCACAGAGAGGTGGACTTCTACATTGAATTTTACCCCAAGACGACATCGATATCTACTCCATCATATCATATGGCTCCCACTGAGCTTCGTGAGCTATGGGTACAGCTAGAGGAATTGCAGGGAAAGGGATTCATCTGGGCCAGTGTTTCTCCCTGGGCATCCCCGATTCTGTTCTCCAAGAAGGCGTACGGGAGCTTGAGGCTCTATGTCAACTACTGTCGCCTGAACCAGGTGATCTTGAAGAACAAGTACCCACTCCCAAGGATTGACGACCTCTTTGATCAGCTAAAGGGAGCTCGGTGGTTCTCAAAGATAGACCTCAGATCAGGCTATCACCAGCTCAAAGTTTAAGATGAGGATGTGTAGAAGACGACCTTCAGGTGTCGTTATGGACACTACGAGTTCTTGGTTATGAACTTCAGTGTAACCAATTCTCAAACAGTGTTCATGAGTCTCATGAACAGGATCTTCCAGCCTTACCTTGATCACTTTGTCATAGTATTCATCGATGACATTCTGATCTACTCGACAACTGAGTAAGAGCGTGCCTACCATTTTCAGGTTGTACTGGACACACTTCGAGAGAACTAGCTTTATGGTAAGCTCTCAAAGTGCCATTTCTGGATTCGAGAGGTTCACTTCTTGGGACACGTCATCTCGGAGGCTGGAGTTACAATGGATCCAGCGAAGATTGAAGTGATACTTGCTTGGGAGCCACCCAAGAGTGTGACGGAGGTGTGGAGTTTCCTGGGTTTGGCTGGTTACTACCAGATATTCGTTCCAGACTTCTCCAGAGTTGCAGCGCCACTATCAGCCTTGAATAAGAAGGGGAAACTCTTCGTATGGTCGGAGAGATTCCAGCAGAGCTTTCAGGAGCTGAGGTAGATGCTGACTAGTGCCCCCATCCTGAGGCTTCCAAAGGAAGGCATAGGGTACTTAGTTTACTACGACGCATCAGGGACCAGACTTAGGTGTGTCCTAATGCAGGATCGAGTTGTGATCGCATATGGTTCTCTGTAGCTGAGACAACACGAGTAGAACTACACTACCCATGACCTAGAGTTAGCAGTAGTGGTCTTATCCTTGAAGATGAGGCGGCACTATCTGATTGGAGAACGTTTTACCATGTAATCTGATCACAATATTCTCAGGTATATATTCTCTCAAAAGGAATTGAACCCGAGATAGTAGTGATGGCTTGAGTTCCTCCAGGACTATGACTTTGAGATAGTCTATACTCCTGATAAGGGGAATGTTTTTGCGGATACTCTTAGTAGGAGATCTGGTATACAACTTCTAGGTGAGGCGACAGAGCAGCTAGCTTCCTTACAGATATCCTTTGTGGATAGGGATGGAGTAGTCTATCTACAGTATCTTACAATCACTCCTCCACTTCTTCAGCGAGTTGGGGAGGTGTAGCGTGGGGATGCTGATTGTGAGACATGACGTGTTCAGATATCTACAGGGCTGGCACCTGATGGATTTTCTGAAGGTGGGGAGCATGTCATCCTCTTCAGAAGACGTACTATGGTACCAGTATCACTTCAAGAGGATTTGTTGAGGGAGTTCCACACATCCCCTCTAGTGGTACATCCAGGATTGGTGAAGATGTACCAGGACCTCCGACGACAGCACTGGTGGCCATGTATGAAGAAGGCAGTAGCAGAGTATGGCTCAGGATGCCTTACTAGTCAGCAAGTGAAGGTGGAGAACCAGGTACCAACAAGCTTGGTTCATCCCTTAGAGGTCCCATAGTGGAAGTGGGATGGAATATCCATGGATTTTGTGATGGGTCTTCCACGTACATTTATGAGTCACGACTCGATTTGGGTGATCATCGACCGACTCACCAAGTCAGCTCACTTCTTACTGATTAGAGAGTAGGGCTCAGTAGAGATCTTGGAACGCCTTTATGTATAGGAGATTATGCGTTTACATAGAGTACCTACTTCTATAGTCTCCGAACATGACGCATGGTTTAATTCTCGACTATGGAAGGGGTTGCAGGAAGCTTTCGGGATGCAGGTACATCTGAGCACCGCCTTCCATCATCATATAGATGGTCAAACTGAGAGGACCATCCAGACCCTTGAGGACATTCTACATGCATGTTTCCTCGACTTCGGTCGCAGATGGTAGGATCACTTGTCTTTGTTGGAGTTTTCTTACAACAAAAACTATCAATCCACCATAGGGATGGCACCTTTCGAGGCCTTGTATGGTCGACCTTGCAGATCGCCCATGTGTGGGACAGACCCTAGGGAGTTAGCACTAGTGGGACCAGAGATGGTATGAGCTACCATGGAGAAAGTATAGATCATCCTGAATCAGATAAAGACTACACAGAGCAGATAGAAGTCATATGCTGATAGGAGATGGAGACATCTAGAGTTCGAGGATGGCGACCACGTCTTCCTACGGGTCTCACCTTGACGAGGTCTACGGAGATTTGGTTGAGGCGGAAAGTTATCTATGAGGTTCATCGGACCCTTCCAGGTCCTCAGCAGAGTAGGCGAGGTGGCTTACTGCCTAGCTCTTACACCTCAGTTGCACCGGGTGCACGACATCTTCCACGCATCTCAACTGAGGAGATACGTGCACGACTCATCCCACATCATCGACCACGGGGAGCTGGACATCGATGACGGGGAGACTTTCACGGAGATTCCAGTAGAGATTGAAGATCGACTGAAGCAGGTCCTATGTGGATGGTCGATACCTCTAGTGTTCTTTCACTGGTAGCACAGGAACCTCCAGGACAACACATTGAAGCGGGAGGCTCAGATGCGTGCTCAGTACCCCCATTTGTTCCATTAGTTAGAGTGTAGCTTATGGGGATGTAAATCCCAGAGGTGGGGAGAATTTAAAGACCCGGAAATTCTGAGAAATTTGTTTGTCTTAAATACATGGGATTTTTACGAGTCTTTGAAAATTTACAGCGCTTGATTCTGAGGCCTGGTGTGTCCGGAATCAATTTCTGATGTTTTGTTTGGGTACGTTCAGTTAACGTACGAGCGGGATTTTATAACTTTCGAGCCAGTGCTCGGAACTAAAATCTGAGGGCACCGTTGAAATTGCAGCACCAGTATTCGCTTAAGAATACATTCACTTCGACGATAGTGAGTCGAGGATAAAAGTTAGTTTTTGGGTTTTCTTAAAAAATAATAAAATAAAGTGTAACAATTTATTTTATTTTTGAGCCGCCATGTGAGTGCAGGTAGTTGGAACCTCCACTTGGGAGTTGATTGTGGGACTAACACACCCCAACCTCCCATGAGAGGTCATGGTGGTGGGGCCTACCCTAGCATAACCTCCCATGGGAGGATAATTGAGGTGGGGACCACCCGAGCCGCATAACCTCCCTATTAATGATAGGGGTGGGGACCACCCAACCCCTATTGATGGTGGAGGATGAAACCTCTCCACTCCCCCTAATTAATGGGGGAGAACCTCTTGACCTCCTCTGCGCAATTAATTGCACCAACACACGTGCCAATTAAGTGTGACAACGCGCGTACCAATTAACTACGCCAACGCATGTGAATTTATTAAGGAGAGTTTCTTTCTCTGTTTCAATTGGGTGCCAACAATAAAATAATAGACAACCTATTATTATTATCTGGTTGGAATTCTCTTTTGGTGGAATGGAGGAAGAGGAGAGCTAGGGAGAACCATTCTCCCAACGAAGAATGCGAAGAACACCGGCGACACTCTTTATTCTTTGACTTCTTCCCCGACCACCTACCGATCAACCCTCTACAACATCATCAACGAACCGATGCAGCTCGGAATTGAGGATGTGTGGTGGACGCGAAGAACGATGGTCTCCTCTGTCATCCTTTCGTGACTTCGTCAATGAACGATGTGCATCGAGCGACGAATCAAAAGGTAGGGGGTTTACCTTAAGAAGTATTCCTTTTCTTTTCTCATCTTATTTTGAAAGGAATCGCTGGGAAGTTTTGTGATTAAATTGTTGTTCATCATACCTTTGATGAACCAATTACTATCACCATAAATGCAGAGGGTTCGTGACAAACTCACACGGCCCAACACCCTCTGTCGATTTTTCTTTGTGGTCTTCTTCGAAGCGGCAATGAGGCAACGAAGACGGAGAATAAAGGCCGCACTACCCGCGGTCTCCGCAGATCACGCCGCCCTCACGGCACTGTCGGCGCCCTGCCCGGCGCCCCCTGCCCGCGTGCCACCGCGCTCCGCCCCGCCTGCCCGTGCGCCGCTGCGCCCCGCACACCCCGCGCGCTGCCCGGCTCCACTAGCGCCCTTCCCTTCGCCTTCGCGGACCCCACCCGCGGCATGCCCGGCTCCCCGGCACGCTGCCCGCACCACATCACGCTGCCCCAGCGCACTGCCCAGCACCCTGGCACCCTACCCAGCGCCCTCGCGGTGCCCCTACCACGCCCTGCCCGGTGCACCCGTAGCCTGCCCGGTGTCCAGTCAGCCTGCCCGCGTCCCGTCCAGCCTGCCGCTGGTCTCCCGACTACTGACCTCTCGAACCGCATCCCTCAGGGCGTTGGCAAACCGGCCCCGACCTTTGGGTTGGGCCGCCTGTGTGGCGACATCTGGGCCGAATCGCCCTCGCAGTCTGTTGGGCCAGGCCCAGCGGACCGAGCCTAACTTAGCGGGCTAACCCACCAACGGGCTGGGTCAGACCCATCTGGTCTGTCCGGGTTGACCCAGACTAGGTCGGCCCAGACTGCGTTGGGCCAAGTCAGTCTGACCAAGTCGGACCGGACCCGGGCCCACTACTGACACTTTGCTTACTTTGGACATATCTTTGGCACCTGACATCCATTTGATGAATCGTCAGCGGCACTGGTAATCTCGATGAGAGACAGTCCCTTTGAGAATACATCATTGGAGTTCGA
The DNA here is from genome assembly GCA_963277665.1 of Viscum album. Taxonomy (NCBI): domain Eukaryota; kingdom Viridiplantae; phylum Streptophyta; class Magnoliopsida; order Santalales; family Viscaceae; genus Viscum; species Viscum album. Next base: position 685,988,415 of record OY728120.1, on the reverse strand, counting down.
GGTATAGTTGAGATATGGTTGGGTTGGTTCGTACACGAATCCAACCGGGCCCCCGGGACTAGAAGGATAATAACTCACAGACTGGGTGTCCGATTGACACGTCGTCTATTGCGTTGAGACCCCTATGACGTGGCGGTCCTTTGTGATACTTCTACGTGAGACTTCACTTGTAGATCATGGATCGGACCCTCCCGGTGATGAGCAAGCAGATTGCAGAGACCAATTAGCTGGCTGAGACTTAGCGACTGCTGACCGATTGACTCGGAGTGATTCGGATGGCCCAGTGGGGAGCGCTTGGTTATAGCAGCAGACCCATGGCGGAGGAGCGCTTAGTTGTAGCGGCAGACCTGCAGTACTCGAAATAAGGAGTACCTCTATAGGCTATGAGGGGGAGTGCTTATTTGTAGCGGTAGACCCATGGTGGGGATCACCTCTGTGTGAGATCGGCAGACCCACAGTACTCTACGGGTGGAGTACCTCAGCAGTCCAAGGTTAGTGGGAAGCACTTGGTTGTAGTGGCAGGTCCATTGTACTCGATAGAGGAGGATTTATCCAGTATCCATGGTTTCGACAATGTGAATAGAAATCCTGCTTTGAGCTGTGTCTTTGATTTTTGTGTTTTCGTCATGATTGAAATGAGTTACTAGATAACTTGGGTATATGTATGGGCATATACCTGAGCAATAGTTATCCATTGATTTCATACTTTGTGGTTTATCCTTGTTGGATTTTATGAGACCTTGAAGGTCTTGGGGTCCCTACTGAGTATCATTATACTCACCCCTACATAGGCTATTCCCGCACCACGTTGTGTTGGATACAGACAGCGGACAGCGCTCACGGAGGCCGACAGTGCCAGGACTGGACGGTACCCGGAGGGGGACCTTACGACGAGTCGGTACACAGAGCAGACGGACGGATGTGGAGTGCTTAGGTGGCCATATGTACCTACCCTTTAGGTAGGAACCCTGGAGTATGATCCAAGAGTTGTTCTTTATCTTTCAGATGTTTTTCCCTTTTTTAGTTGTACTTGTACTTTACAGTTGGGCTTGTATTTCCGGCCCCTTTTACTTTCTAGCACACTTTTTGTATACAGTTTTTACATAGTGTTATGCTTTGATTATCCAATAAAAGCACAAATTTTGATTACATTTTAATGGTATTAAATTTTCATTTTTGATCTTATGGGCCTGAGTTAGTGGATTTTAATTTTGAACATCCATTCTCATCATTTGTACACTTCATGCCTAATATGCACCAATTTAGGCACAATGTTTCATCTAATTTTAAGTAATGTAATTATAAATATTTTAATTTGATATTTTTTAAATGGATAAAAACTTTAATATAAACATTTTTCATTCAGGTATCAATGTAGGATTCATAAAGGATGATGGATATATTTGGCGATGAAAGGAAACAATTCTGGAGAAGGCAGATTGGATATCATCACACTAATAAGAATGTGGCACCCACAATACAGGTGAAATGAAGCCCAAATTTCATGGGAGGCTATAACACATATATTAGAACAAATAATTATGCTGCATCCAGGGCTAATTCATCCTACATGGTGGTGATTATGGCGGCCCAAGTTGGAGATGCAATTTTGGGCCCCATTCTGCGGCCGAGAAAAACAGCCCACCATTTAAATCATATCTCAATAAAGGATTATTATTTTGTGCTTAAATGTTACAGTCTATTAGATAACATCTTAGTATTCATTTAATCCTTCTATGGACCACTCAAATTCGTCCTTCTAGAAGGCCCTTTCTGCGCGTCTCTCCGGTGGATGCAAGCTGGATGCCACTTCGGGGCAAGAATTGAAAAGTCACATCTCCATTAATTGTCCACCTACCTTTCCCAAACACAATTAATTAAATGAACATGGGATTATTGTAGCTCGTCCAAAGACTTCCAAAATTCCTATTTAAGGTAGTAGTGGTGGAGTATTTGAGGAACTTGGAGCTTTGTTTTGATTGTAATGTTATTATGCCAAATTGTCTTTGTAGCATTTTTCTTTCCCATGTAAGTTGTTCGAATCACCTTAGTTTTCAATAAAATTTATGCTTCTTCTCTTGTTCTGTTCTTATTCATATCATCTTGATACCATTGCTCAAGGTGTGAAATTTTTCATACCAAACCTTGTGATTTTGTTCACACAATGGTGGAGTTATCGTTATTTTTGTTGTTTTTACTTTTTCAATTCCACCCTCGTAAGTCTACTTCTCAGTTCCGTTGAGAACTTGTAATCAATGGAGGGATAGATCTTTTATGGGTTGATCCAAGTGAGAAGCAAGGGTCTGGATTCAATGTTATTTCTCACTCTATTAATGTTATTAATTTCTTTTAATTGAGTTTATTTCATTCAATGATTTTTATTCTTCCTCTTCCTTGTTGAATTTATTCACCCCACTTTCATGTGAAAATTATATCATTTACCTTGGAGTGATCATGAAAATGATCCTAAAAGTTTATAGGTTATTTACATGTTTTGTGAAGGTGTTTAATCAGTAATCGATGATGTTAGTTTGAATTCATTTCATGAATCCTTCTCGATTTAATGAAATTAAAATTGTAAAAAAAGGAATTCATTCAGTCCACCCCGAGCAATAACCTAAGATCAACTCATTTTCTCATAATTTGAATTCACATAGATCTTTAAGCACTATTTTAAAACCATCTAAAATCAACCCAAGTTTGCCACTTCATATCCAAAAATACATCTCTTTTTATTGAGTGTCTAATGGTTTTTCTTAGGTCTCATAGGATTCGACAACCCAAGCTACACTGCAAGCGACCGCTTGACCCTTAAAACTTGTGTAAATTTGGGCGACACCAAATTTTGGCGCCGTTACCAGGGACCATGTAAATTCCTTAGGCCAAAACCTTCTTTCCTTACCCCCATTCTTCTATTCTCACCCAATATCTCTTATCTTTTCCCTTTCTCTTTTTTTTTCTTTTGGCGCATGTCCGCCTACACCTGCGATAACTCAAACAGAATAGTTAGGGCGAAAATTCATAGGATAGGGGAGTCAAGTACACTATTGGATTCTAAAAATTTTAATATCCCAAAGTCAAATATTGATTCAATTTCAATTGAGGGTCTTCAAAGAAACCAAGTCATCAACCCAGGGGGGGAACCAAAATGGAAATCTAAATAAGGCAGCCACAAATTTGGGGAATGCAGTCGATCAAACCACGAATGACTACATTAAACCTACCTGGACCAATGAACCCTCTTTCATTAGGCATTCTTCCCTTGGAGACGCCCACTATGTATTTAAAACTCATGTCCTAAACCACCTTCCAACCTTCCATGGGATGGAGTTAGAAATGCCTTACCTTCATGTCAAGGAGTTCAATGACAATGTTGAAACCATGTGCTCACCATATCAACTTGAGTCAGCTAATATGAGGCTCTTTCCTTTCTCACTTAAGGATTGAGCAAAGAACTTGTTAAATAATCTGAGACCTTCATCAATCCAATCTTAGGACCAACTTCAAAGAGAATTTTACAAAATATACTTCCCCCATCACAAAACCATTTCACTAAAAAAGAGCATCCAAAACTTTTTTGAAAAAGAGGGAGAGTCATTTTATGAAACATGGGAGAGGTTCAAAGACACCCTAAACATGGTTCCATGCCATATTTTTTCTATTCCTGAATAAGTGAGAATTTTATATGAAGGTTTGCGCCCGGGGAACAAACAATTCATTGACATGATGTGTAATGGGACCTTTAAAAACAAATCCCCAAATGATGCTTATGAGTATCTAGAAATCCTTGCTGAACAAAACCAAACATGGGGAATATCACCTTATTCTAAATAGACCCAAAGAACTGCTCGAATGCATACACTTTGAGAAGAGGAAATCCTTAGGGAGAAACTTGCAGCACTCTCTAGGAAGGTTGAAGAGATAGACCATAGGAAAATCCATGAAATCCAAACTATAGACCCTGTTTGCACAATCTATGACAAACGTGACCACAAAATAGACAAATGCCCAACCATTCCATCCATAAAGGATGTTCTTCTAGGAGGACCACCTTCTGAAGTCAATGCCCTAAACTTTCAAAATCCCCAATACCAAAACACATTCAACCCAAGGTATAATGACCACCCGGGATTCCGCTGGAAAGAAAACCAACAACCTAGCCAACCACAAGGACCAAGCTCGTACCCTACACAAAATTTTCAAAACAATAACCAATTCCAACAACAACCAGTCCAATACCAGCATCCCCATGTCCAATACCAACAACCCATCCAACACCCAAAGTATCCTCCTGGGATAAACCAACCAACACAATCCCCCACCCAATCTGTCCCACTTCCAATCCTTGAACAGTTGTGTAAAAAAATGGACAAAATGAACTCTGAGTTCTCATCCCTTAAACAAGAACTTAAAACCATAAAAACTGGAAAGGCACCCATGCCTTCTCAGGTGGTGTCATCCTCAACTTTAATGGGAGAGTCAAGTTGTACTCAAACAACTCATGAACAACTAAAGTTTGTGACTATTTTAAGAAGTGGGAAGTCAATTGAGAAACCTGAACAACTAATTCAAAACCCATCTAAAGATTCAAACTTGGATTAAAATTCAAATGAACCACAAGATCAAACTTAGGAAACTGATAACAATGTGAAAGAAAAAACTCTTCAACAAACAAACCCACAACCTGCACCATTTCCTCAATGCATGAGGGGGAAAACCAAGCCTGAATTGAGTGAAAAATTGAGGGAAATCTTCTCACAAGTCAAGTTGAACATTCCCCTTCTTGATGTAATCCAAACCATACCTGCCTACTCAAAGTACCTTATGTACTTGTGCACTTTTAAAAGAAATTTTTCACATAAAAACCAAGTCCTTTTGGAAGCTAATGTGAGTACCCCCATTCAAGGGACCATTCCTCCTAATTTGAAAGACCTGGGTTTCCCATACATCAATGTTGAACTAGGATAGAGCAAAGTTTCCAAGGCCTTATGTGACCTAGGTGCTAGTTTCAATCTCATCCCCTATGCTGTGTACTGCTAATTCGGCCTAGAAGAGCTCCAACCCACATCTGTCACACTTCAACTTTCTGATTGTAGCATTAGGGTTCTAAAGGGGATCCTAAAGGATTTTTTGGTGAAAGTTGAAAATTTCATTTACCCAGCTAACTTCGTTGTTCTTGACAGTCACCCAAGCTTAGTTCCAAGGGAGAAAACCCCAATCTTACTTGGTCATCCCTTCCTCGCAATAATCAACTCTGTTATCCAAGTCCAAAATGGGAACATGACCATCAAATTTGGAAACATGAGTCTAGACTTGAACATCTACAATTAAAACTCTCAAATTTTGGATGATGAAGAGATCCACAAGGTTAATTGGATTGGTAGTGATGATAGTGAACTCAAGGAACATCAAGGAATTACATAAGGATGTTTAAGTCAAGAAGAGATTGACTTTCTTTGTTCACATGAGGGAAATTTGTCTCCTGGGCTTGAATCTCTTTCAGATATCTCTATTGATGATTTTCTAGAATCAACAATCAATGATACCATGGGTGAAATCAATAACATTGAGTCCATACCCATTCATGACACTACTCTAGCTAATTTAGTGGCTGAAACTTTAGTTCCCAAGGAACCAATTTTGTCAAGAAATATGAACAAAGAAACTGAGTTCAATACAAATTCTCATCCTTTATTGGATAGTTATAACCACTATGATCTTGAATTTAAGGTTTTACCTTAATCACTCAAGTATGCATTCTTAGGGGACAATCAATCCTTTCTTGTTGTCATTTCTTCCACTCTTGAAGCCGATCATGAGAGGATGCTTCTAGATGTTCTTAGGAGACACAAGAAAGCCGTTGGATAGACCCTATATGATATTACTAGGATTATCCCACTTATCGGGACTCATAGAACTGTTCTAGAATCCGATTCAAAGTTATTTCATCAACCTCAGCAGTGACTCAATCCTAATATCATGGAAGTAGTGAGAAAAGAACTTTTGAAATTGTTAAAAGCTGGTATCATCTATCCTATAGCTGAGAGTGAGTGGGTTATCCCAATCCATGTGGTTCCAAAGAAGGATGGAATCATAGTAATAACCAATAAGGATGGAGAGATACTTCCAAGAAGGGTTAGTAGTGGATGGAGAGTCTGTATTGACTATAGGAAGATCAACTCTTGTACCAAGAAAGACCATTTCCCCTTTCCCTTTATTGATCAAGTCCTCGAGTGGGTGGCGGATCATCATTTATACTGCTTCCTAGATGGATTCTCAGGGTATAATCAAATCGAAGCCTCCTTAGAGGATCAAGGAAAAATAATCTTCACGTGTCCATTCGACACTTTTTCCTTCAAGCGCATTCCCTTTGGGTTATGTAATGCCCCTGGTACCTTCCAGCGGTGCATGATGGGAATCTTCTCGGACATAGTGGGGGATTGTTTAGAGGTCTTCATGGATGAATTCTCTATCTTTGGGGATAATTTTGAGGGGTGCCTTATAAATGTTGAAAAGGTTTTTTCAAGGTGCGAGGATAAGAAACTCATACAAAATTGGGAAAAAATCCATTTCATGGTAAGGGAAGGAATTGTTCTAGGTCATCTGGTATCTGGTAGAGGGATTGAAGTTGATAAAGCTAAGGTTGACATAATTCATCACCTTCCCTATCCTAAAACTGTTAAGGAAGTGAGGTCCTTGTTAGGACATGATGGTTTTTATATAAGGTTCATTAGAAATTTCAACTCTATTTCTCGACCACTTTGTGCTCTATTGGTAAAAGATGCTCCATTTTTATGGACAGAAAGCTGTGAGGAATCACTCTCTACACTCAAGTTAACTCTTATATCTCCACCTATCATTCAATATCCAAATTGGAAACTTCCTTTCGAGCTCATGTGTGATGAAAGTGACTTCACAGTAGAAGAAATCTTTGGACAATGGTGTGAGAAAACTCCATGTGTCATTGCTTATGCAAGAAAATATTTAAATGATGCACAAATTAACTACACCACCACTGAGAAAGATTTGCCTGTTGTTGTCTTTCCTTAGAGAAATTCAGGTCTTATCTCTTAGGATCACCCATCATTGTCTTGACTGACCATTCATCCCTAAAATACCTTTTCCAAAAACAATATGTCAATGCTAGATTGATTAGGTGGGTCCTTCTTCTTCAAGAGTTCAATTTAACCATTAATGATAAAAAGGGTGTTGAAAATGTTGTATATGATCACCTATCTAGGATGGAATTCAAAGACAACTCACACCACCTCTCTGTGCCTGATTCATTTCCCGATGAGCACCTCTATTCGATGAGTGATTGCCCTTGGTATGCTAACATAGCAAACCATTTGGTGACAGGTGACATTCCAAAATTCATGGGGACCCAAGATAGGAGGAAATTCCTTTCTGATGTCAAACACTATGTGTTTGATGATCCTTACCTCTTCAAGTTTTGTCCTGATCAAATCTTCAGTAGATGTGTTCTCAAGTCTGAGAAAGAGTCCATTCTAAAATTTTGTCATGGAGAGGCTTGTGGAGGCCACTTTTCCACAAAGAAAACCACTGAAAAGGTCCTCCAAAGTGGTTTCTACTAGCCTAACCTCCCTAAGTATTCCTTCCAATTCTGCAAAATTTGTCCTTAGTGTTAGTAATTAGGATCCATTACCTAAAGGAATCAAATTCCCCTCACTCCCATTCTGGTTGTTGAAATATTTGATTGTTGGGGAATTGATTTCATGGGACCCTTTCCAAACTCTAAGGGATACCTCTACATCCTCTTAGCTATTGATTAAGTCTCAAAATGGTTTGAGGTCATTCCCACCAAGACTAATGATCATAAAGTTGTGATCTGATTCCTAAAAGAGCATATCTTTTCTAGATTTGGAATTACGAGGGCTATAATCAGTGATCGTGGAACCCATTTCTAAAACCTCCCATTATCTTCACTCATGTCTAAGTATGGTATTCCTCATAAAGTTTCCACTACATACCATCCTCAAACCAATGGTCAAGTTGAGTTGGAAAATAGAGAAATTAAGCAAATTCTTGAAAAAACTGTCAATCCCTATAGGAAATATTGGTCCGAGAAACTCTTAGATGCCATTTGGGCATATCGAACTACTATAAAAACTATCCTAGACATGTCACCGTATATATTGGTTTGTGGAAAAGCATGTCATTTACCTGTTGAAATTGAGCATAAGGCCTTTTGGACAATAAATAAATGAAATTTGACATTTCATTGGCTGAAACAAAAAGGAAATTAGATCTTAATGAACTCGAGGAACTTAGGATGGAGGCTTATGAAAATTAAAGGATCAATAAATCTAAATTTCAAGCCTAACAATCTAGGAATCTCAAAGTAAAACACTTTGAACTGGGAAAATTTGTGCTCTTGTATAGTTCAAGACTTCATCTACACCCGGGAAAGCTAAGGTCTAGATGTTCTGGTCCATACCTAGTGCATCATGTGTACCCTCATAGGGCAATAGAGATTCAGGATCCCACAAGTGGTCATGTCTTCAAAGTCAATGGTCATAGGTTAAAACCATTCATTGTATCATTCAATAAACAAGAAAACAAGGAGGAGTTAACTAAGCCAGCATATGAACCTGAAAAAAATTGTTAGATTTAGGGTCTATGTCAGGCTAATGAAGTTAAACAAAAGCGTTGCACGGGAGGCAACCCGTGATTTTCATGTTTCCAATCATTATGAATCATCTTTTTTTTCCTTTTTCTTCATTTTGTTTTTGTTTTTTTAAAATATACTTTTGACATGTTCTTATTTTATGAGTAAGGATGGGTATGAAAGGGGAGTACCATATTCATCCGTTTTACATGGTGTGATCCCTGAGTAATACCTTACCCAGAAAATATAAATAAGATAATGTATCATCAGTTTATTTTATTTTTATTTTATATTTTTGTAGATATCTAAAAAAATAGATTGTTGACCTATTCTTCTTTTATGAGTAAGGATGGGTATGAAAGGGGAGAACTGTATTCATCCGTGTCATGCGGTGTGATCCCTGAGTAATACCTTACCCAGAAAATATAAATAAGACAATGTATCATCAGTTTTATTTTTAAAATAAAAAAAAACAAGTAAAACCATAAAAATGTCGATACTTGGTTTTAAATAAATTGTTGTGTTGTTTTTTTTCTGGTTTGTTCTTCTTTGTATGTTTTAGGGACTATTTTGGGTGATACATATTCAATCAAGGAGGTGCCTACATCTCCCAAGAGATCAAAGGAGTAATCTGGAGCATCATGAACTTCAACTTCAAAAACCAGGTGAATCTCTTCCATGTTTATCATTTTCAATTTCCTCTTTGAACTCCTCTCCTTCCTCCTTATAACTTTTATTTTCTTTAAACACTGGGGACTGTGTTATTCTATGTTGGGGGGAGATGAAATAAAAATTTTGATCTTGTGTGCAAAAAAATGTGTGGAAGGAAAAATTTCATTAACCTTGAACATGATAACACACATTTCAAACTATGAAATTGGATATCAAATAATTTTGAATGCCTTGATTCTGATTTTAATGCATGTTTATGTTCATGTGCATAGATTTTGGAAAGTGTGGTTGTCCGGTGTGATTTTTCACCGTTTATATTTTCATCCATTATTTAAAAAAACACATTGCATGTCCTTTAGATTGTGGGGTATTAGTTTGAATTCTTGTGTTCCATAATAAATGGCATAGGGTTGGTGATCATTATAATTTTAACATTATTATTCAAAAAAAATCAATTGTGTGTAGAGCAATGAATTGACCTAATGTGCGGCTTTTGGCACTTGGGGATTGTGACTCCATAGTTTTCTAGCCCGGAGTTGGGAATTTTATATCTATTTGTGGTAATTTGAATTTGTTTTTGATTGAGTTAACTTGATATGATGCCCGAGTATGTGAGTTTCACTTGGTTCCCTAAGGTCTTTGAGCCTGGGAGCCATTGGCAAAGTCTTGCTACATGGGTTGACTCAATTGAGTTCAATTTCAATTACCATGGAAAAATTTCAAAAAAAAACCAAAAAAACAAATAAAATAAAAAAATGAATACTAATCTTATTATTAAAATTTTATTTCTCCTAGCGCTTCCATATTTTCTCCCTCGAATGAAAATGAACCCTCATGTCTATTGTGACGCACAACACTTCATCATGCTTAATTGAATTTGGATGAAATATGGCGATGAATTTGAACAAATGAATGTGCTTGGGCTTGAGATATGCCTATGGAAATAGCTTGTTTTAAATGATTTTGATTGGTTTCATAAATGTTTGGTATGATATCTTTGGGTGAGAAATGTGTATTAAAATGTTTTTGGAAAAGGTCATTCAAATTTCATTTTTGTGAGATGTATTTTGCTCGGGACTAGAAAAAATCAAGTTGGGGGGTGTGATTAGCCAATAAAAAACATATTTTGATTAAATTTTAATGGTATTAAATGTTCATTTTTGATCTTATGGTCCTGAGTTCATGGATTTTAATTTTGAACATACATTCTCATCATTTGTGCACTTCATGCCTAATATGCACCAATTTAGGCCCAATGTTTCATCTGATTTTAAAGAATGTAATTATCCATATTTTAATTTGATATTTTTGGAAATTGATATAAACTTTAATATGAACATTTTTCATTCAGGGATCAATGGAGGATTCATAAATGATGATGGGGATATTTTGCGATGAAAGGAAAAAATTCTAGAGAAGGAAGATTAGATATCATCCCACTAATGAGATTTTTGGGCCCACAGTATAGGCCCAATGAAGCCCAAATTTCATGTGAGGATATAAGACATATATAGGAACAAATAATTATTCTGGATACAGTGCTAATTCGTCCTACATTGTGGTGATTAAGGCGTCCCAAGTTGAAGATGAAATTATGGGCTAGATTCTGCGGCCCAGAAACACATCCCACCATTTAACTCATATCTCTCTAACGGATTATTATTTTGTGCTTAAATTTTACATTATGTTAGGGGACTTCCAGGGATTCATTTAATTCGTCTATGGACCACTAAAATTCGGCCTTCTGGAAGGCCCTTTCGGCACGTCTTTCTGGTGGATGCAAGCCGGATGCCACTTCAGGGCAAGAATTGAAAATTCACATCTCCATTAATTGTCCACCCACCTTTCCCCAACACAATTAATTAAATTCACATGGGATGATGGGTGATCATCCAAAGACTTCAAAAATTCCTATTTAAGGCAGTAGTGGTGGAGTATTTGAGGAACTTGCAGCTTTGTTTTGATTGTAATGTTATTATGCCAAATTGTCTTTGTAATATTTTTCCTTCCCATGTAAATTGTTCGAATCACCTTAGTTTTCAATAAAAGTTATTGTTCTTCTCTTGTTCTATACTTATTCATATCACCTTGATACCGTTGCCTCAATTTGTGAACTTTTTAAACACCAAACCTTGTGATTTTGTTCACACAACGGTGGAGTGATCGTTATTTTTGTTGTTTTTACTTTTTCAATTCCACCCTCTTAAGTCTACTTCCTGCTTCTGTTGAGAACTTTTTATCAATGGAGGGCTAGATCTTTTATGGGTTGATCCAAGGGAGTAGAAAGGGGCTAGATTGAATGTTATTTCTTACTCTCTAAATGTTATTAATTTCTTTTAATTGAGTTTCTTTCATTCAATTATTTTTATTCTTCCTCTTCCTTATTGAATTTATTCACCCCACTTTCATGTGCTAATTATATCCTTTACATTGGAGTGCTCATGAAAATGATCCTACAAGTGTATAGATGATTAGCATGTGTTTTTAAGGTGTTTAATCAGTAATTTATGAGATTAGTTTGAATTCATTTCTTGAATTTTTCTCGAGTTAATGAAATTAAAATCGTAAAAAAAGGAATTCATTCAATCCCCCCCGAGAAAAAACCTAAAATCAACTCATTTTCTCATAATTTGAATTAACATAGATCTTTTAGTGCTCTTTTAAAACCATATAAAATCAACCCAAGTTGTCCACTTCATAGCCAAAAATACATCTCTTTTTATTGAGTGTCTAAAGGTTCTTCTTAGGTCTCTAAGGATTCGACAACCCAAGCTACACTACAAGCAACCGCTTGACCCTTAAAACATGGGTAAATTTGGGTGACACCATGCTTCCAGTTGTGTACTCTAATGTGTTTGTTTACAGTTTTAAAGAAAATTCCTTCCTAGTTTAGGGATATATGCCTTTGGTGATAGTCGCCAGCCCCTGGCCTTTGGAAGGTAAGATTGAGGTAGTTATGACACAGGCCCCAGGGGGACGGGTCGTGACAGTATAGAAGACACCATCAAACTATTGTTTCCACAAAACTCGATTATGATTTTATTAATGATTAATCCATCAATTAATGGTTCTCTATTTCATTCTCTACCCTTAAAAATGTTTATTCTAATCACCACTCTATTTTAGCTATATTTTATTTCAAAAAATATATAACTCTTTTTCCCTTTATATTTAATAATGCCTAGAGTACCCAACCTGAATGTAAACATATAATTTAGGAGACTTAGATATACTTTAATCTTAAAGATTATTCTATTTCCAATATTTTAAAACATAAGATCTATAAGATAAAATTGAAATCATTGAGTAAGAATTTATTTAGTCACATTGATGAAAATATAACACATCTTGAATCCTTTATTCTTTCAATCCAAGAGGAAATCTCTAGAAATGATATTCCTAATGGTCTTAAAGAGGAAACAAATGTTATTTATGAACTTAATAGGTAACTCAATATAAAAGAGAGTATTCAGAGAAAATATTTTAAAGTAAAATGGCACAAGTGTCAAGATAGGAGTGCTAAATTCATTAACACTCTTCAATTGGTTAGAAAAATTAATAGATCATTGGAAATTATTTCTAATAATTTAAACTTATTCTACAATTGAAAATACCTTTCATCATATGGTATTTCCTATTATGTGAGACTTATTAATGCTTCTAATGACCCTCTCTATGTCATCATTCCAAAACATGTTACACAAGATGATAAAACATTTACCTCTTAAATTCCCCTTGATTTTAAAATTAAAGTGTATTTATTTAGTATGAACTATTTAATCTCTATTAGGCCTGATGGTTTTGCAAATTTCTTTTTTCAAAATTACTTGAAACATTATACACATTGGTGTATGCTGATTTATTATTCACATTTTTAAAACCAATCAACTTACACAATATATTAATTCTAAATTCTTGGCCCTCCTCCCTAATCTAAAAATTCTAATTAAATAAACCACTTTAGACCTTTTTCTCTTATCAACACAATTTAAAAAATTATTGGAAAAATTATTTCGAACAAGATTTATGACTTTTCTAACAAAATAGTTTCATCAAATAAATTTGGTTTAATAAATGGTAGAAACATTTAGGATTTTGTTTTCATAACTTCTAAATGTGTTAATCTCCCTAGAAAACATACTAGAGGAGGTATATTTTCTATCAAATTATATTTCAATGAAGACTTCAACACACTTGATTGGGGTATCATCTATGATGTTTTAACTAAGTTCAGTTTTAATAATGTTTTTTTTTAATTGGGTGAAAATCATTATATGTTCTAGTTACATTTTTTTCTTATAAAAGGCTCCACTAAGGGTTACTTCACTTATACAAGAGGTTTTTGGAAAGGATATCCCATTTTATCTACTTTATTCTCCATTAGAGATGATTACTTGAGTATAAAACTTCTTAGATTGGTAAATAAGAATAATATCATGTCTATAAGAACTGAAAGAGGTCTTACTACTCCTACTCATATTTTATATGCTGATGAAATTCTTAATTTTATCAATGGAGATATTATAATTTTCAAGAATCTAAACAACTCTCTTATTCAATATGAGAATGTTTCGGGTTAGGAAATTAGTTGGGATAAATCGTTTATTTAATATGGTAAAATAATTCTAATAAATTGGAAGATAAAAATAATCAATATTCTAGGGAATATAGAAGTAAACATACATTTTACATACCTTGGTGTTCCTATGTTTTGGGGTCCTTCTTGTGGAAGTTATTTATCACATAATTTATGTCAAATTATGAACCAATTATAATCATTGAATGGAAAATTTTTATCAATAGCTTGTCACATTTTTCTTGTTAAAGATGTCATTTTGTATAAAAAAATTTACTCTTTCATGGTTTACAAATGGATATATTTTATTATAAAAATTATTAAAATATCTATTAAAAATTTTCTTTTGATTTGAATCTTTCTTCAAAGGAAAAATTCTACTATCTCATGGAAAATGTGTTGCAACACACTAGATTGTGGAGGTTTAGGTATTAAAAATATCACCAACTTCAGTCATTTTCTATAATATAGTAATATATTGATACTTATTAATGGGAAATTTTAAGGTCGCAACTTTTTATGAAAATATTTTTTGATAATCTTAAATATAGAAATATCAATAATTTTGATTCCTCCATTTTTCACACCTTTATGAATTTGTATTCCTCTATTACGGCTAAATCTCATTGGATTTTCAGTACTCATTATTCTCTTAAATTATAGAAGGATAATTTGGCTGGAACCCTCTAAATAAAAATCTATCATCCCATGACATGTCTTTTGATACCAAAACTTTGATTAAATATCAACTTGAATTTCCTTTTGATAGAATTCCCACTGATATCGAGTATATAGTCAGAAATTAGAATTTTATTAGTTGGGATAAAATTATTATATCAGAATTCATAGTTAATGGGATTCTTTCTTTAGTATCCTTTATCAAAAAAATATTATATAAAATGATGATAATTTGATAAAGATCCTAAAAACCCTAGATTCTTTCTTCTCATTTTATTCTTACATGGATAATTTTTCATTCAAAGCTATATGTTGATAGTTTTTTAAAAAAAATTGGAATTAGTATTTTCTAAAAGTGTGTTTTTTGTAATAATCAATGGGTTAACATTGATTATCTATTCTTAATTTGTTCTAAAATCTCTCCCTTGTGGACTTCTATTGATGACCTCTTCCAAGCATGGTTTACTCAATGTTATATTATTAATGATTACATGGAATCTTGTTTTATGTTACAGATCTCACATAAAATGAAAAACCATCTTCTTTTGATTTTCATGGAGGTTCTTCAGACAATATATAATAACTACAATAAGTACATCCATGAATGAATATGGTATAATATTCAATCATCACTTGAACATATTCCTACTGCTGTAAAAGGTAAAAGTCTCCTCAATATAGATTTTGTGAAAACTATTTGTATGATTTTATTATTATAAAACATTTTTTAATTTCATTTAACATTCACCCCTCTCTTGGTACATTATATGTCTTGTGGGTATTTATTTTTTCCTATGTGGATTAAATTAAATACGGGTGGAAGTTTAAAAGGAAATATATGTCCTACTTGGTATGGTTCAATCTTTAGAGACCATACATGCAAGGATTTTTTCTATCTCTATGGTCCATGTGAAACTAATAATTTTCTAGATGTTTAAATACTTAGGATCATTAATGTGGCTTCAGAGGCTCAAAAACATAGATAGTGAAATATTTGTCTTGACTATTACTTGTGCACTATAGTGAAGTAAATAAAAAATGGAACATTTCATTTATCCTAGAAGCTTAATAATAGATGGATAAATCGATTAAATTTTATTTCAACCCTGAAATACATAATTACTCATACTTTTCATGAAAATAATTTAGCGAATAATGTATTTTACAACAAGTGAGTTAAGGATAGTGAAATGATCAGGATAATGGAAGTTCCTGCTAACATATTATGTTTTTCGAAAATTATTTTTGTAAAAATGCACATTTTAGAATTATTTTTTTCTTTTACATCTTAATGAAATGACTTTTACTTTTTGGGTAGGTCCATAATCACCCAAAAAACATTGGTCCTATGATTGAAAAATAATCAATTAGTAAAATATTTTATGAATATTAGACTTGAAATTTGGAATAAAGAAACATCCTCTATTTTTTTCAGGTGACATTGTATTTATTGTTGCAAAAATAATAATCAATCATTAAAGGAGGAATTTATTTTTCAGTAACTGATTAAATTAGTCAATAATGTTATGTTTCTAATGTTTAATATTATTTACAATGGTGCTATTAAATTTTTAAAAATATCATTCTTATATTATTATTCCCTATTGAAGAGGGAATTATTTATTGAAGTTTATTATTCCCTATTTTCCATTCATCCTGGTTCCACTAAGAAGTATAGAGGCCTTTAGGAACATTTCCAGTTTGATGGAATGAAAAGTGTTATTTTTGACCTTATAATGTAATTTTTTTCTTTTAAAAAGGATAAATCCAAATGAATATTACAAAAGGGGATGTTTCGTCCTTTTCCAATGCCAAAGTGGAAACAAGAAAAATATATCTAAGTATTTTTTGGTTTGATTACCAAATTCATTTCAAGGAAATAATGTTATATGGGTTATCATTGATTATTTTACAAAATCAACACATTTTCTTCCTATTCAGGAAATTATTCATTCATATAAGCTTTCTCAAAAATATCATGAGGGTGTTTTCAGGTTAAATTGATTTACCCTTTCTATTATATTTGACTTTGATCTCATGTTTATAAATACTTTTTTGAAAATTCATCTGAATTAATTGAAAATGAATTAAATTTATGTACAACCATTAATACATAATTTGATGGATAGTTTGAGTGAATGATTAATTTAATATAGGATATGATTCAAGATAGTTTAATGGATTATCAAGGATGTTGAGATAAACATATGACTTTGGTTGATTTTTCTTATAATTAAAGTTTTATTCCATTATATAAATGAAACATGTTGGCGAATTAAATGGAATGAAATGTTAGACTAAATCTTTTTTGGATGAATTCAAGTACATAATGTTTTTGGTACTATAATTTAAAAAATAAATTATTGATAAGGTGAGTTTGATTTGATATTATATGAGGATATCTCAGATCATGTACAAAATGTATGCTAATATTTGGAGAAAAGATATTTCATTCGATATAGGAAATTATGTTTTTATTAATGTATCTTTATGGAAAAGTGTTGTGTGTTATGAAAAAAAGGGAATCTTATATCTGTCATTCATTGGACCATATAAAATTTTGGAGAATATTATATCTTTTATTTATTGAGTGTCCATGTCTCTTAGTTTATCATAGGTACAAGATATGTTTCAAGTTTCGTCATTATAAGAATGTGTTTGAGATGCATCTCATTTTTTTTATTTCATAATATTTATGTTGGAAGAAAACCTTTTTCAAGGGACAATAACTACATATTCTTGAATATAAAGAGAAAATATTGGGGAATAATTTTACATATTGTGGTTAAATTTTTTGGAATAGCAATATGATTAAAGAAGAAACATGGTAATCATAAAGTGATATGAGGTATATATATCCCAACTTGTATAAATATTAAATAATAATACCATGACGCAATTTTCAAAATGGGGAAGAATGTGAAAATCAAGTTAAGGTTATTGTAAATAATTTTAGAATATTTTTAATATTCATTAGTTATATTTTATGTAGTTATATTCATTATATTAAAATTTTGTGAAATTTTAGTTAATCAGAAAATGTGTTACCTCTAACAAAATATCATTTTCCTGAAATATATGATTTATATAAAAATAAAATTTATAAATGAAATAATTTTTACTTGAAAAAATGAAATAATTTTTT
This sequence comes from Viscum album, assembly GCA_963277665.1. Lineage (NCBI taxonomy): Eukaryota > Viridiplantae > Streptophyta > Magnoliopsida > Santalales > Viscaceae > Viscum > Viscum album. Next base: position 685,970,715 of record OY728120.1, on the reverse strand, counting down.
AATTCATTATTATAATATTACCATTTTATGATTGTTTAATTTTTTTCAAATGTTTTTATTCTTGAATATATTGTTAAAAATATATTTTTTGAAAAGTACCTTTTTCCAAAAATATAAAAATTAATATTTTTAATAGGAAATGTTTAAAATTAAAAATATTTCATATATTATAATAATTATAATTATAATTATGTTAATTTGAATCAACATATACTTTAGTATTTTTTAAAAATAGTTCTATACTTAAAAATTTATATTTTTGGGAATCCACATTAAATTATCATATGAAGATTTAATTTTAAATTAAATTCTAACCACATTTTTTAAATGAATTTTATAATATAGGTTCTATATTTGGAATTAGGAATATAAAATTTGTTAAATTATTCCCTTTTATTTTTAGTCCTTATGAATGGTTACCATAATAAATATTTTTCACCTTAGTAATAGTAAATTGTATAATGAAGGTTAATAGTAATATGATAAGGCTTAAAACCCACCATAAAACATGTGTTTTTTATTTTATAAGTTTTTTTTTGAAAATATCCATACATGGTTCCTAAATTTATCGAATTATTACCACTTTATTTTTATTATATTTTAATATTATTTTATGTAAAGGAAAATGTCAAAAAGTCCCTCGTAGGATTTTTATATTTATAATCTTTTTAGATACGTAAAAAAATTAATATATTTTGTTATAATTTTTCTTATAGATGGATTATTTTTTTCATCAAGTTCATTAATTTTGAATTTTTGGTAATGGAATAATTATTGCAAATTCTTATGCAAAGATGAAATAATTCTTAAGAATGTAATAAAGAAATCAAACCAATGACTTTAAAAACTATAGATGTAAAATTATTTGGGCGTGTAATAGGGTCTCATCATTTTTATAGATATATAAAAAATATTATGGATGTGTTAAAATGTTATATTCAAATTCTATTATGATCTTGATTTTATTAAAGTCCAATTATTTGAATAGACTTGAAAATTACATTAATTTTATATTCTAATTGATATTATATTATATAATGATTAAAAATTAATAAATGTCTTATATTAGGCCATGTTGATGGGATATGATATATAATATTTTTTATAGAAAAATTATTGGCCATTTTTATTTTTATACTAACATTCGTGAACCCTAAAGTGTATAAAACGTTGATATTTATGTAATTGTCAAAATATCTAACTAGGTTTAAAACAATGTGGTAATGGTGAAAACATCACCAGTCATGTCCAAATAATATTTTATGATTTTTTAGTAATAATAATCCTGTATTGGAAATTTAACAAATTGGTTCCACATTTCAATGAAATTTAATTTATACAAATATAATACTATATGTAATTCCATAATTTCACATACCCTCACTTATAAATGGGATCCTCCTATCCTCTCTTCCTCAACAATTTTTAGCACTATAGTTCTAGAAAACCCTACCTGAGTATCTCCCAAACATCCCTAAAAATCATAAAATTATAATTATCAACAAAATACCAAAACTATATGTCTTATGGTATAATCAAAATTTGTTTTTTAAGGATAATGTATAAGTACTAACAAATAAATTGGATGTTTACTTCTTTTTCCACCTCCTAAAAATCACTAAGTAGTTATTCTCTAATAAAAAAATAATATATTTCATATAAGTAAATGTTATTATTATTATGTTACTAACCATATTCATCTCATTTTCTATCTTATTTGGATAAAATACATGATGTCTATATGTGTGTGTGTGGAATACCTCCTCAACAAAGAGAGGTGTTTGGTTTTTTATCACCATGTCACAATCATAGTTATTATGATGTATTTAATTAATATATGTATATATTAATGACATAATTATCATTTTTAATGATAATATATCTTCAATTTCCTTACTATATAATAAATTGAAAAATGATAACTCCATTCTTGTATATGTGTAGATTACCACCTTCAAAAGCGATGTGATTCTTTTTTCATAAAAATATTTCATAGATGGTTATAAAATTGTATTTAATGTATTAAAATAATAATTATTTCATGATTATTCTTAATTTTATGATATAATAATGACCAATTTTACCATATTTTTTGTACTGATGTCATATTATACATATGGGTCGAATATCATCAAAACAACTAGCATGAGAATAGTGTATTAATTAATTAATTAAAAAATAGATATAAGTCAAACAAAATTGATAAATAACATTTAATAGGTAATTATAAAAGTAAATAAATATAATTTTTTCATTATTTAGAAATATAATGAATGTATGTGACTCCTCGACTAAAGTTAAGGGACACTTTACCTTAAAATGTTGCTTTAAATGTTTTCAATACTTATTTTAAAAATTATTTTAATTCATGTATATTTATTTAAATTTTGTTTATTGATGTATATATGTGTGTGAAAATAAATGATTTATAAATGAAATTATGTGTTAATTTTCACTTTCATTCAATATTTATCAAAAGTAATCTTATTATATATTTTATACAAAAAAAATAGATTTCATTACAAAAAGGTCGAATTAATTTTATTGTTTAATAGATACTAAAAAATTTATTTTTAGTGCTTCCTAATATATTATTTTGTTGATAGATTATTTTTAAATAATCCATTTTTCTATAATAAAAAACCATCCATACCTCTTTTTGGGTATATTTTTAATATTTATTTTTATTGGAATGGGATATATCAATATGAAAAAAAATTATAAATTCAAAAGTATATTTTAATGAGTTTGATAATGGAAATTTATGATTTTATATTTTTCATTCATTTTATGTTCACTGGAAATTATTTTTGAATGAAATTTGAGGATGATATAGCTATAATGATGGATGAGCCTCATATATATCATATTATAAGTGATCCCAATATAGTTCTCCATTTCCTTATGAAATTATTATGTTCTCTAAAAAATTATATTGGATTATGATCATGTGTGTTCTTACAGTTGTAAGGGTTCTTGTAATTTATCTTGTAAGGGTTCTGTGAATTTTATTTCCCATGTAAGGTACATGGGTTTTAAATTCATTCAAAGGATTATTCTAGGACACCATTTTTTCATAGGGAATGAAAATGATCTATGGTTTAAAAGAATTGATTATTAACTTTAGGGTAAAAAGGATAGTTTTCAAGAAAATGTTTTTCATGGGTGATATTGTTTTCTATGATACCCTCATGATTATTATTTCCATTTATATTTTCATAAAATGTTTTTTTATGGGAACCATTGGGATGTAATTATGATTTCATGGGTATGTAAATTATTATTTGATCTCAATGTATATTATGTTAAATGAAAACACACTTTTAATATTTCATGGTTTTGAAATGGAATGAAATATTAATTTATTCCTTTTAATTTGTCACTTACTGATAATTTTTTTGGTTATCCAAGATTTTCAAAAAGAATCCTGGTGATTTAATAAGGGTGAGGAAAATGTTGAATCGATCAAAATAATCAAAAAATTCTGGAATAGAAAACATGTTTTAGTTTTAATGTGCTCTATTTTGTGAAAAATGCATAAAATAAAAAGTTACGAACTTGTAATATATGTGTTTATTATGTAAGATTTATGAACTAATTCTATAAAACACTAAACAAAAATAACATTTTTAAATAGAATACAATTAATTCTTATTTATAAATGACATTATGGGTAAAATAGTTATCAGTTATTTATATATACTATCTTGGATACTATGGTATTAACATCACCTTCTTCCTTAAATATAATATTCCAAATCCTAAAGACACTTTCATACAATTTTAATCCCAGACACTATACTCAAAAGGATATTATCTCTAGTCTATATAGAAATATTTTTGTCTCAAATACATCACCATAAATTTCATGATTCCATACACTCACTCCACAAATATACTAAATGAAACTAGGTCAATGTAAAGAAGATTTTCATACCACTATCTATTACATAGAATAATTAAATGTCCTACAATGTTAGGAATCAAATGGTGTAATATTTTTGAAAGTCTAATAATTGTTAATGTATGAAAATGTAACAAAATAGGATTATTATTGGATTTGTTGACAGTGATCATTGGATTCATTGAGAATGGGAGTGTAGATTATTAATAATTGAATATTAGGATGATGAAAGATGAATTCTATGAAATCATATATGTTATAGTAGAGGAAAACATAATTGTAAATGAAAAGGTTTATTTTGAAATGTCTCGAGAGGAGTAACTAGACAAATAAGTGTTCTGAAGTTAGTCTTGAGAAGTCCAGATGGTGTATTTATTTTATTTCTATAGATTGAAGCATTGAATAAACACTGATGGTGTTAAATCTTAGGATCCTTGATTTTATATCTTGGGGAATAATTATTGGAATTATGAGAGAAGTGATTATTGAATAATCATAATTTTACATGATATAATTCTAGAGGCTGTATTTTGAAACACATATGTTAGTCTAGATATGGAGAGTTCTTAGAGGGTTGAAGTGGATATATATGATATTCTAAGGGGTAAAATTAGGAATTACGTAAGTTTTTTTAGACACATTAATTAGATATTGATAGTTTCATAATATCACTCAACAATACATAATATCTTAAGAAAATATACTATGAGTAAATTTCTTTAAATATACCATGCGTCTGTATGATATTTTGTGGTGTATTAAGTTTTGAGAACACATAGATTTTATTTTTCCCTGATGGATTGATTTATCTATAATATTCTTGGTATGATGTGCAACATATATTCTGATGTTCAAATAATATGGAAAATATAACACTCTCTATATTCTTAAGATAATTTATTTTAGATAACTTGGTAAAATGGTAGATGGTTATAGAGTGTATGAATTTTCTAATCATTTATAATATATTTGAGGTCATGACTGTGTTCTTTTCTTGGTTATTATTAATACAATATGGTGAGAGTAAAAATTAAATGAAGGGATAATTTATATTCATCGGGTAATTATTTTTAAATGTTGTACATAATATTATCCTATGGAATGAATGATTTTATCCTATTATATTTTTTAATGTAGAGTGAGTCATGATGTGAATGTAATCATAACATCATGATTTTTTCAAGAATTTAAAGAGGATTTATGTCTTCTATAGAGATTATTATCTATATTATTAATACCAAGGTATGATTAAAATTTTATTAAAATGAGATTAATAATCCTGGAATATTTTGTGGATAATTTAATACCATTATATTTAAAGAATGATTTCTGGAATATAATTTTATAATATTGAGAAGTTACTGAGAAATAAAATTAACATGAATTAAGAGACTAATAAAAAATATTTATTTAATTAATAAAATAGAAAATACCTAGTTCTAGATATTATGGAAATATTAATCACATTATTCTATGAATATTAAAAATAATTGAAATGGATAGTTTATCCATGTGAATTTCAATAGTTTTCCTTATCCTAAATGATGATATATCTTAGGTGATGATTTTTTGTGACTATAAAAACAACAAAAGATAAATGGAAAAATATTATCGAAAATTATACTATCAAAAAGGATCTGTGAGTAATAAGGGAGAGTGCGTATTTTGAAAATTATATATTGGTTTTACATATGAGAGAATATTTAAAAACACATACAGGGTTTAAGAGGAAAAAATAGGGAAGATCAAAATTTTATATTTGAATTAACGATAGATGAAGATGTAAAATAGTGGAGTACATTTTCATTTATGAGATTTAGAAAGATATGAAGTGGGATACATAATGTATCCCATTGTAATATCATGATAAGTTCTAGTGTGAAGGCTCTAGGAAGAAGAAGGAACAACACAACTATATCATGTTAATAGATAATAAGGTAATACAATAAATCTAATTTTGAATTATCCTTATATGTATAGATTTTAAACTATAATTTCATTAATAAAGATAATACTTGACCCTATGATTGAGTATTTTAGATAATCTGACATCGTAGAAGAAATATAATAGTAAAGAAAAATCCATAGAAAATTAAATTATTTACCTATGATAAGTGTGTTATCTCATGATAAATAAATTTATCATAACATGTTTTTAAACTATTTAAGTGAACCAAACATATATAAACCAACTAATTCATCACTAAAACAGTGAATGAAAAATTAAAAGTTATAGTGGCCCCTATATCTTCATTTCGACATTCCAAAAACTTTTACATTGTGTCCACCTTTAAATAAATTGATCAAGGACAAAAAACTTGAATCCACCAAAAGTGAGTATAACTGGTTTTTTTACCCCATCAAAACACCATATGTATATTTATTAGACCATTCCATACTAATTAAAAAGGTAAAATACTTATATTTTTTATGCCTTTGATTGTTGATATGAATTTATTATTCAATGTGATATGTGAGATTATGACTGATAAATTTAATGTGTTTTGACTAACATGGGAAGTATATATGAGAAACCTTATAGGACTAATGAAGAGGAAAATTATTTAATTCATTTTCACCCTTATTCACCCATCCACACATCATGGTTCTTTAGGTCAACCCATTCCTAACAAGTTGTATTAGTGGTAAAAGTTTTGGACCTAAATTTGAGTATTTAAATCTATTTCTTATTTATTTCACACCTAGAATCAATTATGAATCGTACATATTTCAATGGATATTAAATTTATGGTGGGGAAAAATAAATTTATAGGTTTTTTTAGGATTATAGTTGGAATTCATGGAGTGACTCATTTAGGATGTTGATCAAACGTACCACAGTGATAGGATTAGTGATGTATTGACTCAGAAGTTCTTGATAAAATAGTTTGCCAATTTTCTAGATAAGTGTAAATATCTTTATGATACATTATTATGATATAGATGAATTTGGAGAATATTTATCTTATTTCAGTAAATGTAAAGGAAATGGAGGTAATTCACTCAATAATATGGTTAATACTTACTTATATCAAAATCATATATGAAAATAAAAAAGATAAGGAAGAATCCTTAGAATATGAACAATGATATTGAGGTGATCAATCATAATATTATTAATAAATACTATCCTTAATTTTTTTCGGAAGACACATCAAAATTTTGAATTTTAGATACTATCATAGACGTTGGAGTGGATGTTGATTTCATGGAAGAAAATGGAAATGAAAACATGTTTACAATACAGATATTCCTCTAGTAGTAACCAAGATGACATGAAATCTAGGTATGAAAAGTTAGAAGACTACTGATTTTATAAATATTTAATTCTACACTGATGACATATTTTCTTCTAAAAATGACAGAGTTAAGAGTGTACATGTAAGATTAAATGGTAATATAATTAAAATGGGTGAAATGATAAAGTGTCGAGGTGACTTACATATATAACATGGATGATAAATAGGAAAAAAATGTCTATATGAGAGGAGTTGAAAGAAATTATTACCCATCTCAAGACATAAAATAATGATTATATAAAATCTAGAAATTAATATAGCTCATGAATTAATGGTGTGACTACCCATTTAATACCTAAGTAAGAGAAGATCAAGGAATATGAATAGTGTTTGAGAATATTTAATGAGAATACGAGGATTGCACCTAAGAGTTCATAAAGAATTAGACTATGTAAAAGATAAAATCTCAAACCAGTAAGAAAAATGAAATATTTATCAAAATATGGATGTTATTTGTCACTAAATATATATATATATAATTGATACTATTATAGAAGTTTTTGAAACCACGTGAGAATGTGTCTAGAATCCCCAATTCTCAAATGAGGAGGAATATCTGATTCATTAACATCATGACCATGAACTAACCACATAATTCATGATTTTTATAAAATATTCTTCTCAAATTAAAACAATGTAAATTTATAAAAAAATATAAATAATAGTGTTTAGGATTCATATAGGATAAATACAAATTTAATGTAATAAGAGAGGATTAAATAGAATAAAGATGAATATGTCCCACTTGGAGACAAACTTATATCATTTTTTGAATATGAAGTGAGAAGGAAAATAATGATTCAACAAGAATCAATGAGTTCCATATTACAAAAATATCCCTAGAATGAGAATAAGAAATAATTTAGGAAAATGAAAATATAGTAGTATTATCTCATGGTTATTAGTGAGGGTGTGAATTAATGTTCATCACCTTCCAATATAATGAATGTTATTCCTATAAAATAAATTGTTGATATATATTCATAAAAAAATAATTAAGAGGATATATGCCTACTATTTTTAGGATGTCTATTTAAGAAGATAAGCATGGGGTATGATTTAGTCATTTCATCAATAAAAAAATCTTTAGAAAAAGACCAATGGAGTTGTTATCGACTATAACAAGAATCATGAAAATGAATTAATAAAATATTCATCATAGGAGTTAAGTTGTACTAGTGGGATGATTGTCACGTAATAGGTAAAGAAAAATCCAAAGAAGTTGGTGAAATCTATAGAAATCATTCAAAACGAATTTTGTACAAGTGGTGTTATACAAAGATGAATGAATAAAATGGCTTAGAGGGAAGTGAAAATAAAAGGTTTGGTTCACTATGGCCATCCATATTCTTTATCTTGTGGATTCCAGAGGTATATTTATCCCCATGATAATAAATATTAATAATTTTTAATTCATATAGAACAAACATAAGTTGGGGATACAATAAATGGGTTATGTATGTGTTGAAATATGATTAGTGTATGTATTGATATATGATGTGAATGAGATAGAATAATGTGTAAATAAGTTGAAGGAAAATAAATGAAATAAATGGAATAATATATATTGTAACTCTTATTTAGTATTAGGGGAAAAAATAATCTCAAAATGTATTAATTCATAAAATCTTACTCTAAATTTGGTTTCATGAATCAATTTTGATGTTGAAAGCCGAATCATGAAGTTGTATACAAAAATAAACCTAGAAAAACATTTTAGAGGCTGATCAGGAGATAAAAATACCATAAAAGATACATTTGAAATATTTTTTGGTAGAATGTTGAAGATATTGAAAAAAAAGTGATGTTAATCCAGATATAATGTTTTATTTGAAAAAATATAAGAATGAGTAAAAGTCATTATTAGTGAACAATAAGTTTTTCCTAAAAAAATTATATTTATCTATATACTAACAAGTTTTATCAATTTATTTTTTAACAGGATACTAAAATCTTCTTTATTAAGATATCAAAATGAACATTTAGTTTTCCATACCAATGAAAAATCCCATCAAGGATCTAAGATCTAAATAATTTAATGGGTTGTGAGTGATGGAAATTCAATGGATATGGAAACATTTTTTGGAAAAGGGAAACCCCAGTGAAGAATGGATGGTCATACATAATATGTGGTATCATGATTTTTTATTAAAAAGTGATATTGGTTAGTTCTCTATGTTTTATGACTAATATAATCTATAATATATTATTTTTTTAATGATATTTTTTAAAAAAATTATTAAACAAAATGTTTTATTAATGATATTGAATATAATGATGAAAGAATATATGGTGATAGTAAAGTGACAGAAATATCTTTGAGGTTTCATTCTTAATCACTTTTTTCATACACAGAGTTCTCACTAATTATAACATCGCAACCTGGGTGCCACTAAATGATGCCCCGAGTTGGTTGGTCACATGCCCTCAAGTGCGCCTCCCCGTATGCTAGATGGTGTTGAGTAGTAGTGAGGGTCTGGTAAGATAGTCATGGGGATACTGTACCCTCTTTTATCAAAATAATAAATCAATGGAAGCAACAACAATAAACAAGTGTGGAAGCATATAAATAACCAAAACAATACTATGTCAGATGATAGTCAAAAGAGGAAATAAAATACACAACTAAAATGTAAAACATGCTATGACAATGTAAGTGTCAAGTGTCTACAATGCAACTAAAATTAAAGAGCCATAGACTCCAGAGTGGGTCTTTACCCACATCCAATTCCATCACCCATGCTTCATTCCCAAACAACAACCTATCTTAGGGCCTTGACCTTATTTTGTCCCATAACGACAAAGTCTACTCATGTGCTGATCTGGAGTCCCAAATAGGGTGTGAGTACGACTCAGTAGGCCACCACCAACAGTGTCTAAAACAAGTCCAATCAATAGAAAAATTATGAAATTCAATGAGGCAATAAATACAGTGTATAATTAAATAGTTATCACATTTTTAATTATTCTTATATCATCACATGTGACCTGGTTTCAATTCATGTCTCACATTTAAATCATAATTCATTATTATCATTCATTTGTTATTGAACGCCATGTCAAGCACCCTGAATCTCATTTGGTGTTGAACGCCATGTTAAGCACCCCAAATATCATTCGGTGTAGATCTCCATGTCTAACACCCCATATCACAATCTTGGATAACTATTCGGGAGGAATTACATGTCCAAGTCCCAACTTCTAAATCGATCAAGAACTTCATGCCTAGAACACACATTCTCAATCAATAAAATCATTAAGTATTTAACAAGAATTAACCACATCATTTATTTACTAATCCAATGATTAGTTAAACATATTAAATCCCATTAGTTAACTGAAAAATTAACTATGCACATAACCCATTAATTAATTCACAAATTAATTAATCAATAAAATAAAATATTATTCCATAATTAATTCTTCAAAATTAATTATCCAAATCAAATATCAACTTATCAAAATTAATTCCCACAACTAATTGTCTTTAATAAACATCATGGAATGTAATTAATTCACCATTAATTATCTTACATATCCAAACATCATCTCATAATTAATTTCCCCCAATTAATTATCTTGAAACATCCAATTCAATATCTCAATTAAAATATCTCAACTCATAAACAAAATATCCAAATCAAATATCTAATTGTTCATCCCCCTTTATCCCATGATTAAATCGTCAATTAATCATCAATATCTCAAAATCATCAACAAGTCAAATTAACAATCCTAATTACTCCGATTTAGGAAAATAAATTATGAATGGAAGATAGAAAATCAATAATATCACATACACATATCAAATCCATGATTATGGGAGTTTGATTTAATCCACCTACCTCAGTTTTTTTATGGATCTTAGCCCAACGAAAATCCCCAAAATCTGAGCGGCATAATGATGTCGATCAAGATCGGGATCCAAATCCCTAAACCCAAAATTAAGATCTAAGGAATAAATATCATGAAAATCTAGATCTAGATCCACAATACTAGATCTATATCTCAACTTATAGGTTTAGATCTATGGAACAAAGAGATATTCTATGAAAAGATCAAATAATGATAGAGGAAATAATGGGAGAAGCAACAATATGAAATCCACTTACCAGGAAGAGAGAGGATCTTCGATCCAAGCTTTATATCTTGAAGAACAGTGTTAAAATTGCCTTGGAATCCCTCGAGAAGGATCTAGGATCACCTAGAATTTTTAATTTCAGATCCTATGTCAAAATAGAGGGGTTTGGGGGTTTGGGTGATTTAAAAAATAAATTTTGGATAATGAAAACATGCACGCACAATTTCCTGGATAGGGACGCACGGTTAGGGTAAACCATGTTCCAACCATGTGGAATTCTCTATATAGGTTCACACAGTTACCTGGGAAGGGGTGCATGGTTTGGGTAAACCATGTGCCAACCATGCAACCCTCTCTATCCAGATTCGCACGGTTACCTGGATTTAGGTACATGATTTGTCAAAATGTGCACAAACTATACAGATTCCTCTACCCATTAATTTTTCTTAAAAAATCACCCAAATGAACCCCAAAACACAACACCAAATAAAAGGTAATTAAAAACCTCAAATGTATATTCAAAATGCGCCCAAGATGACTGCATAAAAGTCTAGGATCTTACAATATCCATAACTTATAACAACTCATCCTCGAGTTATACTCCCAAACTTCACTAAGATTCCTAGCCAAAAATATTGGTCCATTGAGTCCTGATTTCTGATTCCCATTCCCATGTTTCCTCTTGAACACATCCATGTTTCCATAACACATAAACTATCGACATTGTCTTTCCCCACAATACTTTCTCAATGTGATCCAACACACATATCAGATGCTCCTCAAAGGATGCAGCTATCTCGAGGTTAACCTCATCCACATCGATCATATGATATGGTTTGGAGTGATACCACCTTAGTTGTGACACATGGAAAACATCATTTGTAGCACTTAATTTCTATGTAAGGTACAATCATTTCACCACCGGCCCGATTCTCTCCACTACCTCAAATGGTCCTACAAACATTGGTACTAACTTTCCCTGACTTTGTATCCTATGGTGACCCAACCTAGGTGACACCCAAAGGAAAACATGATCCCATTGTATAAACTCTAGGGTTCATCTCCATATATTATAATATGCCTTCTTCCTCCTCTGACCCATATCCATACATTTTCGAATCAATTACACCAGCTCCAACATCTCATGCATGAGACTCATCCCCAACTTCTCTGACTCACCCAACTCTATCGATCATAGTGGTGATCTAAAAGGTCTACCATAAAGTTCCTCATATGGTTTCATCTGTATAGTTTCTTGATAACTATTTTTATAGGAAAACTCCATAAAATCCATGTTCTTATTCCAAGAACCACCAAAGTCAAGTACACATGCCTACAGTGTATCCTCTATCACCTGTATGGTATGCTCTGACTGTCCATTTATCTTTGGGTGGAAGGTCGTACATAAAAAAACTTGTGTCTCAAGCTCCTTATGTAATCCCTTCCAAATGAATGAAGTAAATCATGAATCATGATCTAAAACTATTTTTTGTGGAACCCCATGCAAACAAATTATCTCCCACATATATAGTTCTCCAAACTGTTCTATTGTGAAGTTTTCCTTGATAGGCAAGAAATGTGATGCATTTTTCATTTGATCCATAATAACCCAAATAGAATCACTCTTCTTAAGTGTGTTTAGAAGACCCGACACAAAATACATAGTTACGTCATCCCATACCCATTTCGAAATAGTCAATTACTATAATAGAACTCCAGTTCATTGATGCCCTACCTTCACCTACTGACAGGTGAAACAACTTGTTACAAATCCTATTATATCCTTTTTCATTCTTGGCCACTGAAACTTTCATCGATGGTCATGGTACATTTTTTTCACCCTAGTATGTACCGCCAATTTTAAGGCATGAAATTCTCACATGAGTTCCTCTTGCATACTCATAGGCACAATAACCTGATTTTTCACATATCATTCCCATTTATCAACCATTCATAAGTTGTATCCCCACCTTCAAGGATATCTCTTAAGGGTAAACACTTCGGATCCTCATATTGTGTGTCCTTGATCCATCTCAAGAGTGTAGAATCCATTGCTACTGAAACAAGAGTCATCCTCTCCTAACTCTCCTGAATCACCACATGCATTTCAGCTCGAAATGTCATCATCTTCCACTCCACAGTCGATTCATGTACCAATTGAGTCTGATTTTTCCTTCTCAAGGCACCAGCCACACTATTACCCTTTCCATGTGTATATTCTAGTTAAAAATCAAAGGACTGCATATACTATACCCTTCTTATCTATCAAAGATTCAAGTCGCGCTGTGAAAAGATGTACTTCAAGCTTTTTTATCTGTAAAAATAGTAAACTTTTCACCCAATAAATAGTGTCGCTAACACTTAAGATCATAAACCACCACTTACAACTCGATGTCATGCGTATGGTAATTCCATTCATGTTTCCTCAACTATCGAGACCCGTAATCAATTTATCGATCCCCTTGCATCAACATAGCTCTGATTCTGATCCCAAAAGCATCACAAAAAACTGTTTACTCTTCACCTGACTCATGTATGATCAAAATTGGTGTCGATGTCAAGCACTTATTCAACTTCTAAAAATAATTCTCACATGCTTCTGTCAACTCAAAATTTATCCCTTTCTTTGTTAAACTCGAAATAATTGCTTCCAATCAGGAAAAGTCTTGGATGAACCTCCTGTAATATCTATATAATCCCTATAATCATTAGATATTAAAAAAAATCTTGGGATTCTCCCAAGAAACCACTACCTATACTTTTTCTAGGTCCACTTCCACACCTTCTTTTGAGATGGTGTGCCCCAAAAACTATACTTTGTCAATACAAAACTAACACTTAAATAGATTTTCATATAGCCAATGCTCTCTTAGTGTACTCAAGATGATGTTAATTTTTTGGTCATGATCGTTAGGAGACTTAGAGTACACCAAGATGTCATCCAAAAACACCACAAAAAACTGATCCTGGTACGGATGAAAGATATTGTTCTTCAAGGCCATAAACAATACTGGATTGTTTTTAAACCCAAATGGTGTTACGAAAAACCCATACAGTCCAGACCTACTTTTGAGAGTAGTAATTGGTATATCAGAAGTCCTAACTCTCACCAGACGATACCCATATCTCTGATTGATCTTTGAGAACACACAATCATCCTCCAGGTGGTCAAATAGAACATCAATAAGCGGAAGCGGATATCAGTTCATCACAGACATTTTATTCAACTTTTGGTAATCAATACACAAGAGTATACCCCCACCAGTCTTCTTTGAAAACAAGATAGGTGATCCACAAGGTGATGTACTTGGATGGATAAACCTTTTATCCTCCAACTCCTTCAACAGCTTCTTAAGCACTTGAAGCTCAGTCTATTCCATTTTGTAAGGTGGAATAGATACTAGCTTCACCCCCAACATGAGATAAATAGTGAATTACACATATCTATTAGGTGGAAACCATGATAAGTCTTCTTGAAAGGCATCATGGAAATGTTCCACATCTGGTGGAAGTATGTCTTGCCTACAACCCACATCATCCAGCAAAAGACTAGAAACATGGGTTGTAAGATATCCCAACTATTGAGTAATTGGCCCTTCTCGGCTTGCATGGATATCCCATTCTCAATTATGAACATACTAGTCACCCTTAGTAGAAAAAAAGTTCACTCTCTTGTGGTAACAATCGATGTGGTCTCATTATGTGACTAACCATTCCATACCCATAATCAGGTCGAAGCCCATTATATCAAGGGCATATATATCCCAAAAAAATGTACTCTCTAATCTCTAGGGAAGATCCCTTACATAAACATATATCTCTAGACCATGTTCCCAATGGTGTATCGATATTCATCACTCCACTTACGAACTCCACCTCCAAGATCAAACCATTAACAAGCTTTGAAGATATAAAGGAATGAGAGGCACCAGTATCAAACAAGGCACTAACTAAAGTAGATGATATTAGAATAGTACCTATATTTGTAGATGGACCATCATCACTCTCTAAAAGTGTTGGATGTACTGCATATAATTGTACTACCCCTCTTCCTTGTGGCATTGTCTGACTCCCTTGAGTAGCACCACGTTGCTGATACTGGCACTCATACCCTGATGCACCATTTCCACTACCTCTACCACCTCTGTTAGTAGAACTCCAACTGTCAGGCCTATTTGTTGTAGATGACCCCCATCCCAAACTCTGACTCTAAGCAGCTTCTCCCTTAGTATGAAATTGTCACTTCATCCTACAAAACTTTTGTAGGTGCCCCTTCTTTCCACAAAACTGACACTCTATAGGTGTTTGAGGATAATGTGTGTGATAATATCCCAGCCTGCTACATTGGTGGAAAATCACATGAGTAAGATAATATTCAATGGTTCCTCCTGACTATCCACCTTTCTTTCCACTTTCTTGACTAAGTTTCTCATAATGAAACTTCTTGCTCTCGAAAGGCACACTTCCTAATCATCTAGTGAGAGCTACATGTCAAGTACTGGAAGCAACCTTCAGGTTCCCATCTAAAATGAGATCTTAATTCACCACTTTTGAGAACCTTTTCAGCTTAAATATATTCACCAGGTACTTAATCTAACACTTAATACTATCCAAAAAACTTTTTTTTGAAAAATACTTATCTTCTGCCAATGCTGGAGAAAAACGATTTAAATAAGTGAAATGTTCATCCTAATCCATTATAGACATGCTTCCTTATATTAGATGAATAAACTATGAAGCCTTCTATTTTCTCATAATCTATGGATACAAGTGTTCCAAGAACTTCTCCAGAAATTCCTTTTACAACATATCATCAGAATATCCAAATCGTATCTGAATGTCCCACGAGTGCTTCACTAACCCATGTAGCATATAATCATCCAAATTGGCCCTCCTCTCAGTTGGATTATCCAAATGTTCAAGTATAACCTCTATGGATTCAATCCAGAATTCAGCTCACTCAGGTCCACCCACTCTAGTAAAAGTCATAGGGTGCTGCATCTAAAACTCCCTTATTAACTCAGACATGATTTTTAGAGCCCTCCCCGGGTCTCTCTCTATGAATTGTAAGAAACAACAAATGTTCTCTTGGAACTACTCCCGTAACTCCTCATCATGCACATATGGTGCCTCAACTTCTTTATCTATAAGTTCATTTTGATCCATACCCCTCGGTCTCTCTCTCAACAAGTGTTGTGGAGGAATAACTCTACAAATCCAAACACACATCTTAGTTCTCATAATGAATCCTTATAACATTTACGTAAGAGGAGAAATAAACACAATAAGTTTCAAGATTTCCTTTTCCCCTTTCTCACCATATGGTCATCATTGGGGCCATATTTCTACCATTAATCATCCTACTCCTAAGAAGTGGTTAACAAGGGTACTCCCATTTCATTAATTAGTTCAAAAATTAATTAATCACATTATATAAAATTAATTAATTAAACAATTAATTACTTAATCATACTCATTTAATCAATCCATATTCTGATTAGACACCCATTTATTCTCATTTTTCATCACTATTTCAATCTCACATCATGGTAAAATAGTTCAAATTAAACAACTTACCCATAACCAATTTTCCCGTCAGTGCCTAAAATGATGCATGTCAAAATAACCCTGAGTGACTAGAATGATTCATGAAAACTAAACTCTTGTGCCTCTTTAGGACATGAATAAAATTTCAACAATTTTCAAAATAATTATCACATCACACCACAAGTGCTTCACTCGTGGAAAAATAATATCCAACTATAACATCAAACAACAATAACAACAATTCCACCCTGAGTAACAGGATTTTCCCTCGTACATGAGTTTTCAACTCTCATGCATGAGCTCTTTAAATGCCCTGACTATTCCTAGTCTCCTACCTACCTTTCTCAAAAAATTAATACAAAATAAGAATAAATAAAAGAAACTCCTATAATACCGATTTTGTAATGTCCCAACCCAGGTGCCACTAAATGGTGCCCAGAGCTGGTTGGTTACATGACCTCATGCATGCATCCCCATACACTAGAGGTTGCCAACTAGTACCGAGGGTCTGGTAAGTCATTCTTGGGGTTACTATACCCTATTTTGTCAGAATAAGACATCAACAGAAGCAACAAAAATAATCATGTACATAAGAATATAAATAAATAGAACAGTACTATGTCACATTATAGTCAAAACAAGAATTACAATACTCAACTAAAAAAGAAAACAATCTATGATAATGTAAGTGTCATGTGTGTACAATGAAACTAAATGTAAAGACACAATGACTCCAAAGAGGGTCTAAAAACACACCTGGTTCCCTCACCCATGCTCCATTCCCAAACAACAACCTATCTCAGGGCCTTTCCTGTATCATGTCCTGGAAGTAAAAATTCTACTCAGGTGCTGATCAGGCAGCCTGAATAGGGTGTGAGTACGACTCAGTAGGCCACCACAAACGGTGTCTAAAATAGGTCAGACAAAATACAATGTATGAAATTATATGAATCAATAAATACAGTGCATAATTAAACAGTTATCGCATTTTCATTCATTCTTAAATCATCACATTATACCTGGTTTCAATTCATGT
This sequence comes from Viscum album, assembly GCA_963277665.1. NCBI lineage: Eukaryota > Viridiplantae > Streptophyta > Magnoliopsida > Santalales > Viscaceae > Viscum > Viscum album. The sequence continues at coordinate 685,952,848 of OY728120.1, read as the reverse complement.
CTCACATTTAAAACAGAACTCATTATTTTATTCATTTTTTGTTGAATCCCATGTCATGCACCACAAATCTCATTCAATGTTGAACTCCATGTCAAGAACCCCAAATCTCATTTGGTGTTTAATGCTATTTCAACCACCCCAAATCTCATTCAGTGTAGATCGCCATGTCTAACACCCCATGTCACGATCTTGGATAACTATTGGGGAGGAATTCCATGTCTAAGTCTAATCTTCTAAATAGGTCTATAATTCCATGTCTAGCACCAACATTCTCAATCATTTAAATAATTCATTATTTCACAAGAATTAACCACATCATTCCTATACTAATCCAATGATTAGTTTAACATATTTAATCCCATTGGTTAACACAATAATTAACTAAGAACATAACACATTAATTAATTCATCAATTAATTAATCAATCAACACAAATCTTATTCCATAATTAATTCTTTACAATTAATTATCCAAATAAAATATCAAATTATCATAATTAATTCTCACAATTAATTATATTTAATCAACATCATGGCATATAATTTATTCACTATTAATTATCTTACATATCCAAACATCATCTCATAGTTAATTTCCCTCAATTAATTATCTTAACACAACCAATTCAATATCTCAATTACAATATATCAACACATAAAAAAAATCTCCAAATCAAATATCTAATTGGGAAGCCCCCTTTTTCCATGATTAAATCTTCAATTAATCATCTATATCTCCAAATCATCAACAAGTCATATTAACATTCCTAATTACTTCAATTCAAGAAAATCAATTATCAAGGGAATATAGAAAATCCATAATCACACATAAACATATCAAACCCATAACTATGGGAGTTTGCTTTAAACCATATACCTTGGTTTGTTGACGGATGTTAGCACAATGGAAATCCCCCAAATCCGAGCAACACAACGATGTCGATTAAGATCTGGATCTAAATCCCTAAACCCAAAATTAAGATCCAAAGCATCAAAAACTTGAAAATCTTGATATAGATCCACAAGCATAGATATAGATCTCAACTCATAGGTTTTTATATATGAAACATATTCCATGAATAGATAAAATTAATATATAGTAAATAACACGATAAGCAATAGGATAAAATCCACTTATTAGGAAGAGAACAGATCTTCAATGTGGGCTTCAGATCTTGAAGAATTGTATTCAAATAGCATTGTAATCCCTCTAGAAGGCTCTAGGATCACCTAGAATTTTTCATTCTCAATATTAGTTTGAAATAGTGGGTTTTCGGGGGTTTATGTGATTTAAAAACTAAATTTTGGATAATTAAAACCCACGTGCATGGTTTCCTGTGCAGGGGCACACGGTTAGGGTAAACCGTGTGCCAACCGTGCAGACCTATATGTCCAGGTTCTCAAGGTTATCTAGGTAGGGGCGTATGGTTAGGGTAAACTGTGAGCCAACCATTCAGACTTCTCTTTCTAGGTTCACATGGTTACCTGGATTTAGCTGCATTGTTTGTCAAACCATGCACAAACTGTGCACATCCCTATATCTGTTAAGTTTTCTTAAAAACTCACCCAAACACATCCCAAGACACAACCCCAAAGTAAAGGTACTTAAAACCCTCAAAATTACATAAAAAACATAGCTGATATGAATCTATAAAAGGTTGGGATCTTACACTAGTTAATCATATAGTATTTTTTAGTTACTCAATGAAATTTAGTAAAGTCAGTCACTGAAATTCTTAGAGTGATTTTATCTATAAAATTAAATATTGTAAATTTGCTACTATAAATCCTAGTATTGTTCTTATATATCAATGGGTATTATTTTCTATAAAAAAATTTAAATAAATTCAATAATATATTTTTTTGTCTAAAAAGTGGTAGAATTAAGTTAAAAAATAATTGGAATCAATGATGGAATGCCAAAATCAAACAGAGAAAAATTGGGCTAAATTTTTAACTAATTATATTTCTTGAGGAGTGATTTTTTGTGGGATGTGAAGAGGATACAGTTTTTAAATGAGTTTTTATAGCCCTATATCAAGTGGGATGGATATAAAAAAAGATATAAAAACTCTCTTAATCTAGAATTTTTTAATTAGAGTTAAATCTAAAAGGCCTAAAAATACATTCATGTAGTATATATCTGATATAAAGATAAAAACTCATATTGTAAATGGGGGAGTAAATTTTATTACTCATTGTTTTCATATAATTATGTTCAATAAAATACAATGGGGTTGAATTAAAGAACACTGATTTTAAATTTTTTTATTATTTGAAAATAGATGATAGATGTCTTGATGTTGGGAGTCTTAAAGATAAAAAATTAAATATTTATATGTTGGATGATGGAATATATAGATGATAAAAAAGTTATAAATTATGAAATTATGGTTATAAATATAGGTTTTGATAATGGGATTCTTAAGAAGTATTAAAAATATAAGGTATACTTTAATAAGTTAGTCGGTAGGGATCTGAGAGATACACTAGTCCAGATGTTTTTGATATAGAATAATAAGATAATAAGAATGTTTGAAAGCTTGGAGACTGGTGGTTAAGTAATTATTATGAGGTATTAGAAGTGTGGATAAAATTTCACTAAAATAATCTAATATTTGGATGACATAATTCGTGATATTTTATTTAGTATCAAGAATGTAATTCTAGATTTAGATTGTCTTCAAAACATGGAAGTGGATAAATATGATATTTAATATGTGGTAATTGAAAATTACTAATATTTATAGTGATAAAAAAACATTTTTATGTTATATATATTATGATTAAGTTGTGTTCATTTTAAATATCTGTTTTAATAATTTCATTATATGATACATAATATTTTATAAAACATTGAAATGAGGAAAAATATCAAAATTCACCCTTTGTGTGCATGATATTTTAAAGTTTGTATGATTTTAAAAAGGCACATGTTTTATTAAATCAATGAGGATTCCTATTATAATAAGTATTATTGGGTTGATTTTTAATATATTTTTTGATGTTGATATATTATGGAAGATGAATCACCTTATTTATAAGTATGATATTTTATTTTATTTTGTATTTATTAAAATGGTAGAGGCATATAGTGAAATGATTATGATCCCCATACATGAGTTATTTTATGTCTTGAATATATTTTTGTTTGTTTCAAATAAAAAAATAAAATATTAAGAGAATAAAAATACATATAATAGAAAATCCTTACACATCACATTAGTATTTTCAATGGAAATGTGTAATATTTTTATAGGTAATGTATGTTTTTATGAATTTCTTTTTTCATATATATATATATATATATATATATATATATATATATATTTGGTCACAATGTGTCTTGATTATTCATTCCACGGTTCCTCCATAATGCAAAGAGGGTTTCAATTATCCATGTGGATAAGAATGTGTACTATTAATTTCAATATATGAATAATAATTTTTTTAGATGACATAATGGAATCATGTGAATTTTATGGAATATTAAATAATATGATATTAAAGATAAATCATATAAAATATAATATAGGAATAATGGAGAGTTATGGATAAATAAATTAAATTTGAATTTTTGGATTAATTCATGAGATTTTATTAATGAATAAAATAAATGAAACCTAAATTTTATATATTATTGGAGTATTGTTCACATTATTCTATTAATATTTATAATGAATTAAAAATTATTTTTTAACAATACTAGTTTAATTGAGTCTCAATATTCAAAATATTGAAATATATCACAGGATGATCCTATTGGGTATATAATTTAGTATATTAATAAGTGAAATATTTTATCAAATCTATTACTTTCCACAATGATATATGAATCACAAGATAGAGTCAATCTATAGTATATTGAAAATTCTATTTCAAAAATGAGATAATCACGAATGATACACCTCTTCATCAATTATAAAATGGGTGGAAGAGAAAAGTTATATATTAATATATTTTAGATTATAAGAAGTTGAATATGGAAGATGATTTTTATATATAAATATAAGAAGGAGAAGAATATAGATCAATATTATATCCCATTAAAATAACTAAACCATTTTTTGTGTGAATGATCATGGAAGAATAAGGAATGCCACTATTACATCTTGTTGGTAGATAAGGAAATAAATAGCATAATAACAGTTTTGGAATTATCCTCATCTGGAAATAGTTGGTTCATCTATGATGCCAAGGAAGAAAATAAATCAACACCCTAATAAACTATATGATCTCCACTGGTATAAAATAAGGGGGATCATAGTGAAATAATTATCAATGGGTCATCAAATGTTGATAAATAACATAAGAAGTATTTATTTTGATCAGAGATAGATCATAACTCCTTAAAAAATTATAAAGACACACTCACATCTATAAAATAACCAACCCTTCACCAAATTAGTTCATGTGGATAAGAATGTAGACTAGCCCTTCAGTCATTAATGAGACATTCTAAAACACTGTATGTGTTTTGTTCCTTGGCATAGTGTAACCATGAACAAAAAAAATGCATCCACGAAATGTGAGTATAGTTTATTGTCGAACAAAAGAACCATATTGGGTGTATGATTCTTGTATTGGACTTTAATGTTGAACTTAGTAAAATCCTTTGATTTCATTTGAATAACATTTTGAATATTAATTTTTCATTTTGTGTAATTAGTTACAATAAGAATGATAAATTTTATATGTTCATACCTATATGAGATAAATTTATGAATATACTAAGAGTGTAAAGTAAAAGGAAAAAAGTTATGATCATTATTCATCCTAATTATCCAAACCTATGAGGTTTTTTCAAGTTAGTCATGTAAAAAAATCAAGGAATGATACCCTTCCCATACACTATAAAAATTCAATAAACATGCATGAATCATTTCTCCAAGAATAATAATAGTAATCACTAACATCCCATAAATCATAAAAAGATATGTTGTGATAAATTTTTATTAATTGACGATGGCATACTATATACCCTTCTATGATCAAGATGTAAATATCACATCTCTACCTGATACTCAAAGGAACTCAAATGAGATTATACATATCCCACAAATACAATATACACATTTAATTCAATCAATAAGTTTTTGTAATAGATATTAAGTATGAAATCGACATTACTCTATCCAAGATAACACATACTATTTCACTACCTAATTACAATATTTGTTGTTCAATGAAAAAAATATATTTTATGTCATTCCATTTTCCTATTACAAGTTAATGTTTCAATTATAAAATTATGGGTCTTGTGAAGGTTTTTAAAGTATATATTCTAATATTTAGTGTAAGAATGATAAAAACCCCATAAACAAGATCTACCATGATAGTAAATAAAAAATTGAGCTAAAAATCCTAAACACATTTAACTATACAAACCATGTTGAATCAAACACAACTATGAATTTTAATGAGATCTATCATCTATGATAAATTAATTTTTCTCTTTAAAGGAATACATTATTGGAGATATAATAATTGAACACTTAAAAAAGTCCCATTCTCCATCAATTGTGTGTTATTACATCATCCACAATTGAAAATTAAGAGAATAGTGTGGGATACAATAGGATTTAAATATTATATTGTACAATAAAAAAAATTGGTCCATGAACTTCAGCATATAGAGATCCTTTATTAACGGATCCAATTAAAGTGTATATGTTTAATATATTAATTAAATTGATAACCATTTGTATCCCCATTGTAACAATTACAAAGGCTCCTTGTTTATTTAATATGATTGTTAGTTTTATTTAAAAATAAATAACCTATTAATATATCTATTATGTATGTTTCATAAGCTAACTAAAATATAATAATAAATATAGAAATTTTAGATAAATAAAATTTAATATCATTCATGTTGAACACAACATTACAATAAAAAGTAACATGATATAACACAACACACTGAATTAAACCTCTCACCATGTGATGGTTTATTATTTTTTATATAATTCTAAAAATCTCCCAATAACATTAAATCCACAAATAAATTATGAATATCCATAAAATTATCTATGAATCCCACAAAAATTCATTTGATATTATTATTTTATAAGTGATCTCATATTTTGGAAAATTATTTGTAAAATAAATCTATAATAAATATCCTAATGAATAACCATATAATAATTTATAGTGATAAATAATTATCAATCCCATATTCCCTTTTTATAAAAAAATGTTTCCATTTGAAAAATTCTACCTCTAATCAATCGATAAAGGGTTCCACTATGATCAATGTAAGAAACATTCATGTATATATATATATATGAATGTTTTCACTATAATATACCTCCATATACATCATATTCATTCTTTTATAATAACTTTATCAAATAAATCAAGTACACTGCATGAATTCCAACATGTAAATATAGTATAGTAAATCTCATATGTTTTAAATTATTAAAAATGGGCTCAAAAGATCAAATGAATACATCATATGTCATTCATATGAATAGTTGAGAACCTTTCATGTCACTCAATAAAAAATTCCCATGAATTTCCTCCATCAATTGAAATCTAATACAATTATTTTATACTTTTTATAGATGTGAAAAAATCCCAATTATAGTTAAACTTAACTATTGACAAGATCTATAATCTACCCTACCATTATTTTATTAGATCATTCTCAAAATTAGAGTAATAAAGTTCACAATTAGTGATAATTTTGATGCTAGGTATCTAGTCATCCACGTGTAGTAGGTATTAACATGAATTATAGAGTGATATTTGTGTCATTTTTTGAGTTCGTCAAGATAATAATCCACCATGTATTATCTCACAAGTCTACTATATATCATGTACAATTATATACTCTAGGTGATGTAAAAATACTATTCTAACCCACATACTCCATGATCATCATTTATTTGAGAAATCTATTATTCATAATTTAACTTGACATAATATTTACACTATTCATGAAAATTATACATCACACGTGAAGGAATGATTAATAGATATCAGATTTACCATAAAACTATGATACATTATCTTTGACAACATCTATTACATCTATTTTCTCATGTATCTAATATTTGGAGACATTTCATGACTCACATTTTTTAAAATATTTTTTTATCAATGGATCTACTATAGTTTCCTCCATATCCTAGAAATAAATATTTAAAATACATCTCATAATTATTATAGAAATGTGGTGTTATTTTCAAAGGATGGGCTTATTCATTTCCCAAGACTAGGTTCCTTACTCAGAGAAACAACTTTTTTATTTCCAGTGGAAAGATCATTTTCTCCCAAAAGTCTATTAACATCTATATGTTCAAGGATGAACTTCTTCGTTTAAATTTATTCTTTCCCAAAATATGACTCATTGTCGTACTCTACCCTTATATTCATTTTCTCTATGATGTCTTGTCATAACTCATATACATGATGAATCTATCATTAATACAAAACATGAAACCATTTTGACATATCATAACATCCTTCGATATTTGGAGGACACCATACATATAACCAATAAAAAAATACATCTTCCTTTACTATAATTACATTGAAAAAATAATTTTTTCTAGTTATGTACTTATGGATATTGTTTATAATAATACAATGTCTCTCATATGGATTAGATTTCTATATAATAGTAATGATCAAAATATAATAGAAATTTTTTCAAGTATAAAATATAATATACATCATAAATACTATATCATAGGAGTAAGGATGGAGGTATTAATATAATCTCGAACATTGAGTTTTTTCCCACCTATTAAATAGTTTTATGATATATGTGTTATAACTATATACATGAAACCATTAAGATAACTCACTCTAGATATTCATACCTGGTATATAAAATGATTCACCCATATTTTCCAGGACTTTTCTAAAGCTATATTTCAGATTTAATGTTTGAGGAGTAGTATTCCATCGATATATAATAGATAAAATACTACAAAAATATTATTTTCCTACTTGTATAATCAAGATTCATTCACATTGATGATGAAACTAAAATACTATATTGCATCATCAAACTAGAAGTTCCAACTCTAATATGGTTTTCTTCATTTAATATATGGTTCCTTATATCATTCATACCCTAATATCAATATAGAAAACTCAAAAAAATTATTTATGTATTTTGTTATGGAAATTGACTTATTCATCCATTTTATATATCTCAAAATCCATGTTAATTATTGTGGAATGAAATATCCAATTGTATTAATTATCACAAGTAGTGAAAATAACAATTCCTATTCAATACCATGATTGTTATACCCTTTTGAAACCATGTGAGCTTTCATGTATGATATTATATAATAATATTTAGTTTTATTTTTCAAAACTGACATACACCATATGGGACTGTCCTTTTTATGTATACCCACCAAATTCTAAATATAGTTTTTGTATAAGGAGTCTATCCAATATCATGTAAAATCTCATTGACTTAGTGGTTTCTATTTTATTAATTTTTTTGTTAATATCTTGAAAATACCTTGTTTAAGCATTTTTAAGGGGGGTTGAGGAGATCTCAAGATCATTAGGTGTGCATGAGATGGGAGCTGAGAACAATGGAACCATGCTTCCATGCCATGAGATGGATGTCCATAAGTGACTGGCTATATGGTGTAATTTTGGTAGGGTGGGTGGCATTTCTTGAATCACATACAGGCTAGTGAGGCCTATGTGAGGTTTTTTAATTAAGAAATATTGGTCCTTACCCCATTTCTCCCTTAAAGAACTTAACTAATTTTCTCCTCCAAATATCACAACAACCCCTTCATTTGAGGATCCCTCTTCCTCCACTCCTTCCATGTTGATCTTGTTGATTATTTGGTTTCATGGGCTCCTGCTTGAGGTGATCAACACCTCATTGTACATTTGTTATTCAACATCTCACTTTTCACTACCTATTTAACTATGGAGTTGTGTTCTAATGGTTTTACCTAATTTCTCATATATTCATGGATTTTTCACTACTACATCGATATATCATATTCTAAGCCAAATCAATGGTCAATACTACATGTGTCACTATTGCTACACCTAAATTAAGAGGTCAAATTCTATATTATCATATTCACACTATTTTATATCATTTAAATGATGGTCCTCGCGATGGTTTTCATGTTTGAAATTAATTTTTGTTCCAAACGTTAAATAACTTCCTCAGCATGCTATACCACACTGATATTTTCACCTTATTAAATTAATAATGTAGGGTCAAGGGAACTCCTTGTTTTATTTTTCCCTATGTATAAACCCTTTTAAATATGTAATTTATTTTGTTTTTTTTTAGTTTTATGAATTTTCATGATGTATTCGAAAATAAATTTTTTGTTATCATTTTTATTTTTCCTTGAATTTAGATGCATATTTTAAAAATATTAATAATTTTTAAAATGATTTTTTTAACATAATTGGTCTTTTTAGAATTTTTTTAGTATGAATTGGAAAATGGAATTGATGAATACTTTTGGAAAATGAATTTTAGGATTACTTTTAGAAAGGGAATGCCAGTTGAACCAATGCATTTTCTAATATTTATTTTGTTTTAAAGAAAGAATGAGATATGATTCAGAAACATTGTACCTATTTGGTTTTGTTACTCATGGATTAGTAATTGATCATTAAATCTAGGGTCAATATGACCACTTGGTGGATGTCCAATTTGATGGTTAAAGCTTTTGTGAACATAAACCCTTAACGGATGCTGAGTTTTATGGTAAACCAAAGGGTGGATAGAGCCCACGGGTGTACACAGTGGCCAATAGATGGTTATATAAACCTAAACATCCAGTTCACTAGGGACTGGTATATTACTCATTGTTGGGAATGGTTTTGGGTTGGTATTTTCCCCATAACATGCTCAAAACACCAGAAACTGACCAAAGATGGTCAGTATTACCTTGAATGTCAGCACATGGCCCAAGTTTGGTTTTTTTTAATTATTCACATTTTTAACACTCATTATATACATGGAAAAAACACATTCACTTGTTGTTTAATACATAACTATTTAGAGATTGTGTTATTAGTGGACTAGTGATGTACATGGAATTTATTGACAAATTAGTAATATTTTAACATAATGTAAATTAATTTTTCTAACTGTTTTGTTGTTGTGATGTTTTTTAGTGTTTAGTATTTTAGATATATTTTTCAATTGTCAGTTAATTATATATTAATATTTTTAATTTAGTATTATTATTAGCTTTATATTAATTTTTTATATGTTTTAACACTATATATTTTATAATAGTTTCCATAATATTAGGTTTTCTATTAATTCATTAATATGTATTATTATATATCTCAATTTTATAAATTATTATTATATATTACTATATATCATTATAAATATTAATAGTATTAATAATAGTAGAATTTCTATTATAAGTTTATTATTGTTATTATTTAAATTTGATTAACATTCAATTATAGTATTACTTTTATTATCTAACAAATAATAAAATTTTATGTATTATATTAGTATTTATAATTTCATGTACATATATATATATATAAATATATATCAACCTAGATTGATTTATCTAATTTTATTTATTTCTATAATTAGTATAATATATATATATATGGAATTCTAATTCTATTATTTTTTATGTACCGATTTAGATAAATTTTGTTCTCAATTGAGTATATGTTTGTTTGGAATGTTGATAGACACAGGGGGAGTGATCTGCCAGCTTATTCCATGTCGAGAAAACTGAAGGAGGTCTTCAGTGTCAATGAGGTCAAACTCACAAAGAGGATCGCCCTGAAGATGTCTAGAGGTTGTGCACATCTCTACTATGATTTGAAATGACCAATACAAAACCCCTGGCTATTAGGATCTTCATATGCACCTCCTACTAACTCATAGTGGCCTCCCACTTCTATTCTACACTCCACCATAGTTGTAAGACTTCCTCCCTTAGCTCAACCACTCCCTCAGTGCATTGCCTCTAGCTAGACATGCTCCTCACCCTATGGCAGCAGCTATCCATGCCCCATACCTACTCCAATACAACATAGTGTAGTGACTCTGCATCCTATCAGTGTTCACACCACACCTCTTCCTCAACACTACACCCATGCACAAATTTGATTTATATGGTTTTCATTGGTATTGTAGAGACCACTAGAGAAATGCTCTTCATTTACCGATTGTCAATGGTGGATCTTGGTGATATTCACAACAACCTAAGAATGGTGACTCCTATTTATTATTTCATGTTTCGTGTTTGTCCTGCTATGGAGTTTTAATATATTTCTGTATGAGTTGCAATAAACATGATGGTAATTTCATGCCTTATTTGATTTCATATTTTGAATACTAGTTCATTCATATCAATGGGATTTTTATTTAATAAATTATGCTTGGGTTTTCATTAATTTTTATGGATTCTCCACATATGATTTGGTACTTGTTCATGTGATTCATAATAATTAATCATGGTCATGAGATCATTAAATAATTTGTTTTTTTGTAACTCAGTCTCATGCGCAAGAGAATCAAAAATCTCATACAATTGAATTTGAAATAAGTAGTTATATTTAGTTAGAAATTACTATTTTCTATGCGTCTCAAATCAAACATTCTTGTGTGATACCAAATAAGGGATCTCATTCAGGAAAACCCAACACAGATACTTTTATTATGAGGGAAATGGGTTATTCCATTTCAATAAGTGCTTTGATGCTAAAATGACACGCAAATTATTCATAAAATTAGAGAATGAAATGATGGGAGATTTTTGTGAAAATTGGAGCACTATCTAACATTAGAGAATGAGACTTGATAGAATATTTTTTAAAAATTTATGATCTATGGTAATGGAATGAATAAGTATTTAGATGTGGGAATTAAATAATTGGATTTTCATGGACTAGAATGAATGTCATATCTCTAACACTTCCATCCCTACTGGTTTCTTCAATTGATTAATTTAGTTGACTTAGATAGTTTTAGATAATTTATTTAATTATTTTTAAAAATCTTTTTAGTTTTTAATATTTTGAAATGTTAATATCGTTTAAAACATGTCTTCTTGAAAATTCTTTCTAGGAAATATTCCTAGTGTGTACACACATTCTCTCAATGGTTCGACCATTCTCTCCACTTCTACAGTAGTTAATTGGTTAATAAATATTGAAAATTTAAGATGACGTGACATGTGTAAAAAATTTATACCACTTTTTGTGGGTATACAAGTAGAATTATGATATCTGTAAGAAGAGTGATTTAGGTATACAAATTAAAAAATAAACAAAAAAACACACAACAAGGGTTTAGATCATCCATGCAATTTTTTAATTACAAGAAAATTCGAGACACATATATCTTTTAAATGGCATGGTCCACACCTCATAGTTACAACCAATACCCATCCACATCATATGTTGTGTACTATAATTTTACACCACACATTAATTATATAGTAAATTCTATATTTTAATGGTTATTATTCAAGTAATTGCGATGATCCAGGTGAGAATCCTTCACCATATTCAACCGCTTGTTCATACGCAATATTTGATAGTTTTCAATGTCAAATCATTCCCGATAATATTGAACTCGACAATTTATGAATTCTATATGTATTGAAAAATATTTTAGAAAAAAATTAATTCTCGTCTCTACAATCAGAAAAAAATTATGGTTTATTACTCACCATGCACAATAGAAGATGTCAGGGAATTTCACCTTCCACCTTGTGAACAAAATAATATAATAATTGGGAATTGGTTTATTTCTGAAATCATCGAGACAAATAAGATATTTGAAAAAAAATATATAAATATAATGTAAATTTTCATTACTCAACAAAATATATTGAAATTTTAATAAATAATTTAGAAAATCAAACGACTCATATTCTTCAACATACCACCTCACTAACACATGATGCTCCAATTCTGAATAGTTCTTTTGAGGAAAGTGTAGTATAGATTCCATTTGAACAAGATCAACTCTATGAATCTGATGATGATATCACTTTTCTTAATCCTTATTCCCATCAAACAATAGATAACTTCTCTCCATCACAATTTGATTTATCAAATATAATCACATATCACTAATATAAGAGTTCAGTCTTTAACTGAGTTGAATATAATGGTACCACAAAAAATGTGATTATGTGTCCCTGTTATGTGAGTTCACAACCCTTCCATCCATAAGTGAAAAAAGTCATATTTTTTGGTATATCAAATTGCACCTCTCAAAGATGAAGAGTGAATTGAATTGATACCCATATTTACTATGATAAAGTCCAAACTCATCCATGATATCATGAATTTCCGCAAGCAAGAGGGCATCCCTTTACATGACATTGAATGATATCCTTTTAATTATATATGTGCGTCTAAAAAATTTTCATATATGGATACATTTGAATCCTTTCATGAATTACAATTGGTGCTTGAGAACAATCATAATTTTAAAGAAACAATGGATAAATGGGATTTTGCGGAGGATCCTAACTTGAGTAATATCACAGATGGTCGGGCGGACGGGCGGTCGGAGTCTTCTCCCCCGATGCGATGAAGAACCCTAGGGTTTCAAGCACTCATGGTGGTTCCGCACTAGCTCAGTTTCACACTTCTTCCCCCTTCCTGCGAAATTGCGTCGGCAAATACTTGTTTGGTCGGTATCCTTACACGATCCCATAGTCTTTCACACATTCACAGATGAGAAGTCATCGAATCAGGCCTCGGCTTCTGGTTTTGCTGCGGAATCTGAAAAATCGAGATCTTCATCCTTGTATCTGGATTCAGCTTCCGGTTTTGCTACCGGATCTGAAAAATCGAGACCTTCGTCCTCGAATCTGCCCTCGGGTTCTGGTGTTGTGGCCGAATCTGAAAAACCAAGAGCTGCGGTCCCTAGATCTTTCTACGAGGAGCCACTATTTGGCCGAAGGGAAACAACAGCGACGAAACCCCCTCGTTCGGATGCGATGATGAAGAATTCCTGGACGATTCATGCTTCATCACGGAAGGATGATGCACGCGGAACATATGTTGAGGCGATGAGAAACATTTCAATTGCAGGTAAAAATTCAGTGGAGCCAGGGCCTTAACTCTGCTTAAGGATTCATGTCCGGGTAGAATACTTCGCCCACGTTGAAGCCAATTTGTTGAGAGAATGAAAATTGGAAATAACTCTCTAATTTCATGCATTCCCTTATCGAAAGGGGAACAACCCTGGAAGCTTGACTATATGACTATAAGGATCTAAATTTTGTTGGGGTTCTCCAATTGAAAATGCGTCTTCCTTGGGTGAGGATTTTTTCATTGTTTTTCCCTTATGATGAATTGAAGCTTCGAGCATGGGACATTTGTTTGTTGCAGTTGAAACCTGGATGGCTTCATTTGCATGAGTGGTCGTTGGACTTCAACGTTGTGCGTCCTTGGAATGCATTTTGTCAGGTCTGGGTTTTCCTGCATAGACTGAATTGGGTATTATGACATTCGAAGATACTTCATGACATTGACACTACAATTGGGAGTCCTATCCGCCTCGACATGGAGACTGAGGAATTTCGGTTTGGACACTTTTTCAGGATGCTGGTGGAGATTGATCTCAACTCCACCCTGATTGACAATGTAACTCTTTCGAATCCTTTTGATAATATTCAAATTGATGTTGACTATGAGAAAAAGCCTCTTTTCTATACTGAATGTATGGCTATTGGGCACTCTTTGGAGCTATGTTGGAAGAAAATCTCATGTGAGGGATGTGGGATGAGAGGCCACTTTTTCAATCATTGTCAAAAGAAGTCAAAACCGAAAGATGCAAACTTGGCAAAATCCATTGTTTATGATGGAGATCCCCTTGATGAACCTAGTAACAAAGTGATGGATGTATTGATTCCTGGTTCTCAAGAGACTATGGGAAAGGGGCTAATGGTCGCAGATAATGACCGCCAAAGCGACTCAACTAATGTCAATGTATTCACTTTTGGAAACAATCAGAAATCTTGGGTTGCCATCCTCTCGGAAGAGGCGAATGTCATTGATGATGATTTTCCTAGAAATGGACAAAATGCTAACTTGTAGCAAGCTCAGTCCCAAACCAAAGGCTGTGAAAATGACATGATGGTTGAACATGTCAATGAGGAAGAAATGCAACAAGTGGTTGATCATCAGTTTCATTACAATAGAATGACCGCATCAAATAACCGAATGGGTAAACAAATTTTAGATGTTGATTCCCCTCACTCCTAAAATTTGTACTGTTTCAAAAAATCTCGTTATGGACAATGAGAGCTTCCAGCTTGTTTCCTACAAGAAGACAAGGTCTTCGAGTGGCCCCAAGTGGTGGTTGAGCAGCCAACTGAAGAGACTAAACCTCATAAGGCCCTTCCCCAGACTGGTTCACCGGAGGTTGAGGGGATGAGGGACACCTCTCCTAAAAAAACCACAGAGAAGTAGGCAGATAGCTCTGACTCTGACAACATTGATGTCGAGACCCTATATGAAAGGATTAAATCTCTTATGCAAAGTGGAGGGAGATCTAGAGGTTGGGGGCACAAACACGGAAGATCTTTTTCTGAATGGAATCCAATTTGATCAGAGGAAAGAAAACCGAGTGAAAGATTGAAGAAAAAATTAGGTAGCTAGCTTTTTTTACTTTGGGCAGGTTGCTTTGTATTCCTGCTCCCTATCTGGCACCTATGTTTTACTCGCTTATTTTCAATAAAAGAGGCACTGCCTCCAACCTTTTAAAAAAGAATTGAGTAATATTGTGAATGTTATGAAGAATAATCTTTTGAAAATACATATTATTCTTGACAAAATTGAGTCAATTAATAAAATTGAGCCCACCCCACATTCTTTTTTCTTTTAGGTGGAAAATAATTCACTTGAAATACCCACAAATACTAGCAAATACTCTTGACCTTGGTCCAATAAATGAAACCATGGAACATGAATTGAGTTGAAACCCAGTGGATTTCCTTATGATATTAATTTTTTGAGAAATTGAGTTTGGATACATCTTTGACCTAGATACAACCTTTAATGACATGATGTGTATTAATAAATTAAGAAAATATTATGGTAATGGAATTTCTTCTCTGGGGAAAATTCAAAATGGAAATCATCTTGATCCTCATGATGATACACTTTCCTAAAACGTTAATTTTTCTTTATGTATTTCTTCGGATGTGGTGTATTCATTCCATTTTTATTTGGTCTATTTTTATTTCATTACATGCATCCATTTGACTAACGTGTTTTATTTGAGATTTTGTGCAGCTTTCATGATAACTTCCTTTTCAAAAAATGGATTCCACACTTGTACAAAAAATGAAGCAGATGCATAGTATGGATCTATATTTGACCCTAATGGACTTTCATCAACTTCTAGATGAAGATGAAGTGAATTTAGTGCTCAATGGGAGGAAACAAATCATTAGATTATTATCCTTTCAATATATTTAGTTTCAATTCCTTTACTTTTTTAGAAATAAAATAGATTTCATTTATTGAAATCTAATTTCTCCTAGCACTACAGCGAATCTAAATTGATCATATTTTTTTTCAACCACATGATTTTGATAATGGGGTTAATTATTTGATTGGATGAAGTTATGTGTTGTTTGTGTGTAGATTCTACAAGTTACATCATTTATGGAGAGTCATCAGATACTACAACATTTCCACTTTTATCTTCACATACTCATGAAAGTATTTTATTTTATATCATATTTTAAGCTTCCAAAATCACCATGTGAACTAACATCGAAATCTAAAAAATCTAGAGGAACTTACCTACCTCATTGTTACATAACAAGACTTACCATTGAGAAAAGTTATTTCATTAAAAACCCCTCTCTATAATGAAAATTACCCCTGATTTGGCCTTATGAGGGTAATGACTCGTCGTCAGAAAATAACTTCGACCATTGTGATCATATATCATCATCCCACTCTCATGTCTCATATTTTACTTGACCATACTTCCACCACACTTGTACCAAAGGAGCTGAACTTCCATGAAGTGTATTAACACTCTGATCTACAATACACAATGGATACTCCTTAAAGGAATCATCCACATCCAACTCAACCGCATCAAGATGTAATAAATGCGATATGCATGGATAATATCAGTGAAGAGGGGATACATGGAGAAAATTATTTATAAACCTGTATCTCTGAGGAAGTGTTATCTGGTGTGATACTAGTCCCATTTTTTCAGAACCTCAAAGGGTCCAATTAATTGAGGCAAAAGCATAACTTGCCTTTGAATTCATAGATATCCCAACCTTGGTGAAACTCACAAAAAAAACCCAGTCCTCAACCTCAATCTAATGACGTATCCAATGTCGATTGGTATATGACTTCTATCTTTAATGAGATTTCAACACATGTTTCCTGATCAATTGAACATTCTCTGAAGTATCCTGGATGAGATACGATCCAAGAAACATTTCCTCCCCATCCTTTAACTAGAACTGAGGCAAACATAAAGGCATATCATATAAGTATTAACATGGATCCATCTAAAAGGTATCCTGATTTTTTTAAATTATATGAAAAATCAATGAGAGGTATTTGTTTCTCCTATGAACCTCAAATTCATGGACACATGAACAGATCATTTACTCTAACACCCAAAATATACGCTTTGTCTATCTATTGGCTTAAGGGTGATAGTTCATACTTAGAATAACCTGTGTACCCAAGGCCTTCTTCATGACCTTCCATAACCGATATGGGAAATCTGCATCACTATCTGATAGGATAGATCATAGATCTCCATGAAGATGTATGACCTCCCTCCCGTATAGTTTCCCAAGATCATCTACCAAGAAGGTCTCTTGAATAGGTAAAAAGTGCGCAACCTTCATAAAGTTATCAAGAACAACATAAAATCAATCATTTCCAAAAGGAAATATAGGTAAACTAGTAACCAAATCCATATATACAACATATCATTTCCAATCAGGAATTCATAATGGTTATAAAATTCTTATCGGTCACTGATGTTTGGCCTCCACTTGTTGATAGGTGGAACACTAAGTGATAAAAACTGATATATCCCATTTCATACCAGGCCACCGATACTTGTGAAGTAAGTATTAATACATCATGGTGACATCGGGATGTAATTCCCAAACTAAGGCATGAAATTCATACATCATATCCTCTCCAATGTCTTCTGCGACCCAAACATACCCATGAAAACATACAGTTTCATCCTCATCCATGGTCCAACATGAAGTTGAATCGTCACTTGATATAATCTCACTTATGAATAATACCCTAGGATCAAATATTTTTATCATTCCCAACCATTCCAAAATGATATAGGTCACTGATAAAGAAGATAGGATTGTCATCCCATGATCCTCTTGAACCTCAACAAGCATCTCTTAAAACCATTCCATGAGCTGCCACTCACCACTGGCCTCCTAAATTTCTTGTGCTTGATTCAACCATCTCAGAGTATTGGCTCATCATTACCTTTACCATGTGTTTATGAATACAAAAAATTTTATGGTTGTAGGGAATCAACCCATCTATGCTCCCTAAGATTCAGTTCACACTGTGTAAATATTTACTTGAGGCTTTTGTAATCTACAGACACAACATAATGCTCCCCAAGAAAATAATGTATCCTAAATCATAGAGCATTAACTGAGAAGCTTTATTGAGTATGCATGAAAATTAATTCCACTCATGAGGCCCCATGCGACGATGCTCGTACATTACAACTCATTCATACTACATCAAAACTTCTTCCTACCTGATTCCTATTATGTCATAGTAAATAGTGTATCTCCTTCCAAGCTCCAGAGGAATTGGGATCAATACTGAATTCAACAATCCCTTTAACTTTTTAATGGATTATTCACAAAATTATGACCATAATAATTTTACTCCCTTCATAGTTGATCCCATAAGAGGTGTTGCAAGTGTGTCTACAATACATGGTTATCCACAAGAATCTCCAGATATCAAAGACATTCATGGGATGATCCCATGAGAATAATACTCTCACATTATCTAGGACTACTAAAACTCCTAAACCTGAGATGATATGACCCATGAAGTGTTCATTGCCAATCAAAATGTGGCATTTACTGAGCTTAGCATAAATCTAGTGCTCCCTTAGTTTATTCAACTTGATCTCATGATGAATGGCATGGTCATGTTGAGATCATTAATGCACTAGGATTTCATCCACAAATACTACCACAAATTAATCTAGATATGAGTAGAAAACCCGATTCGTCAAATACAGGAAATCGATTGTCGAATACGTGAGAACGAACGACATTTACAAGTACTCTTAAAGACAATACGTACTCAAGAATGTTGTATAAAGTATGTACAATGGCCTAAAATGTACCTGATGATAGCCTGACCAAAAATAAATATATGAAAACACCCTCTCTCCTTAGAGAATATTAGATAGGTCCTCTATTTTATGTGGTGTATACAAGTTCATTATCATAAGCTGATTCAATCATTGGTAATCCACACAAATCCTATGAGTAACATCTAGCTTCTAGGAATTAAGTTCTTGTGAACCCCATGAAGAAGTGTTGGGGTGTAAAAAGTGTTTTCCCTCCAGATCAACCAACTATTTCTTCATCTATAGAAGCTCCCTAGTTTCCATCTTGCAAGGATGAATGGAAATTGGTGCCACTCTTAGAACTATGTCAATTGTGAATTCTACCTCTATAAATAGAGGTAACCCATTAAATTTATTAGGGAAGATGTCCCCAAAATGATCCACCATTGGAGGGAAAACAGTGGGTCATAACCCATGATCATCCAATAAAAGATTGGAAGTATGGACTGTTACTATACCTAGCCTTTGCGGTTCAAGTACTGATCGAGTCTAATGAACATACCATTCTCCCTTATAAACATACCTACCACGATATGGTCATTTAAACATTATCCCCAATGATAGAATTCTATATGGTATCGATAGGAAACTAACCAGTCCATCCTAATAATCACATCAAACCCTTTGATGTCAAGGATGAATAGATTCCATATAAAGAGATATCTTCTTACTTTAAGGGGACACTCTTTACAATAGAGAACACTCTGTTATTGGATACCCAACAGAATATTGATTATCATCACATCATATTAGTGTTTTATCTTGAGGCCCAAACTCACCTTAATTGCCTCAGATATCAAAGTGTGAAATGTGAATATGTAAAATAAGAAGACACTAATGTAGAGGCTACTAGATTAGTACCTCATGCATTGGATTGTTTGGTTCTCTACTCCTCCCTCAGTGGATGCACTTTATGTAACTGGATAATATAGCATCCCTAAGTCATAGCCTGACTATCGGGAGCAAGCTAGCTCTTCTTCCACTGTGAATCATGAGTTTGAAAACCTATACCTCAACCACTACCTTATCCTAAGTGGAAGGTGGTATTCCAGCTGCTTGCATGGAGAGGTACGACTATCCCCACTCCAGAACATGTGTTATGTCTAGATCCACACTCGATAGGTGCTAACTGAAATGTCCTGCAAAAGTGCTATATATGCCCCATATTTCCATAATCTTTTCATTCCACTAGGTCTAGCAATCATTTTTGTTTCATATTTCCTAGTTTCCTACACTAATGATATAAAAATAATCTATCATTTTGAGGATTCTGACAACTTCCAACCCCATGAGAAAACTCAAAGTGTATCTTTTATCTACTAGAAAAACCCAAGACATATTTAAGTGATAAACCACCATAATTCCCACCACCGGATACCCTCAATTTCCTCTTAGCAATGAGTGCATGGTTGAATATCTCAGAAATAGTTGTCTTTTTTAAGTCATTGACCAGTGATCGGATGTCATATACATGTCCATCATCAAATAGATTGGCAGTTATAACATCATCACCTAATAGAGTAGGTGTGAAATTCTACAACTCTAAAAAATGAGAAGAATATTCCATGAAATACATGGATCTCTACTGGAGGATCATAAACACTTTAGCCTGGTTATCCATCAGGTTATGTGCAATGAAATAGTCATAAAATATCATTTCTATGCCTTTCGATATTATATCCTGATGTTAGTCAGCACAGTTAATTATTAGGTCCAAAAGGGGCTTAGATACCCTAAGAGTGGGGGTGAATCAGGGTATGGATATTCTTTTTAAAATTCTATCTACCCCACTATATATTGATATATTTATTATAAAAATCATTTTGTTTTATATTTAATTTTAATTTTGATCTTATCCTTTAAAAAATTATCTAATGATTATGCATAGAAATTAAAGCAGGTAAGAAAGCACAAGGAAACCCAAATTTTTACTTAGTTCACCCTCACTAGGATACATCCAAGGAGTATACAACGACAATGTGATGATGTACCAAGTCCACTAAGGATAACTTCCAATACATGGTTTTGTCTAGATCACTTCTATTCCCATGATCAATGCCTTTACAATTTTTAGGGTGAGCTCACTACTTTCCCAAGGGTCACATCCTAACTCTCTTTCAATTGATCAATATTGGTGGAATAGATCACCTTCTTACTATTCCATTTCTCACTACATCTGAAAGGATCAAAACCCATTTTATGGACATGTAGGTACATTCACTATCACAAGTTAATGGAATCTCAATTGTAGAAATCTTATCTATTGAATCCCTATCTAGGTTTCTCCTTCACTCCTACGAAAACACCTGGATGCAACACTTCCTCTTCCCACACAGCTAGAATAGACTTCTCTATTCTGTAGAGACATAAATTTCCTTTTATTTGGAAAATTATTCAAATGGATTCCAAGACTTCCTTTCACTACATTGAAAGTTGTTTTGAATGGACCCCTTCTGCAACTATCATCGAATGGTGAAGATCCTATATCTTCTTCTTCTTCTTCTTCTTCTGAATTCTAATATGTTAATGATAATGTTCAGAAGGTAATTTAAGTTCATATCTACAAGCACAATATTTTTTTTTGTGATACACCTGTGTGAGATCTTGGAATATTACCCCTTGTGTGAGATCCTTGTGTGTAACCCCTTGTGTGAGATTCTAGCATGTAACCCCTTGTGTAATATCCTGGTGTGAGACCCTAGCACGAGACCCCAACATAATACCCTGTAACGAGATCCTATTGTGAGTACCTTCCATTATTCCTCTTTCATGATGAGATCGAGTTCCTAGTGTGAGATCCCTTTCGTGCTTTGTGTGAGTTCTCGATGGAAGACCACTTTCACACTTTGTGCAAGATCCTGGTGTGAGTCTTCTTTCGAATGTCCACTTTCACATGTCTTCTTTATCTCTTTGTGAAAGATCCTATTTATTTCATTTGAAACACATACATGATGACAATCATGTGTCTCCTTTATGAGACCTCTCATCGAAACACTTCCATGATATCCCTCCATTAGACTCATCCCTGGAAGATTCTTCATATCAAAATTTTTCAGTATAACTTCATCAATGTTTAAGGAATGGTTATGGGGTATTTATAGGAATCAATACACCACCTTAACTCCATAAATAATAGACAACCATCCACCTCATGGGAATCATGTTCTCTGTGAGATTTGGTTGTGAAACTCTAGCATGAACCTTGGTGTGAGTTTGCATTCGTGCATTTGTGAGTCCCTTTTCTGTGTTCATGCTTTGTATGAGATCTGAGGATGAGATCCAAATAAAATCATGATTGCTCCTCGATATCCCATCATGGGTTCCAAATAATATCTTGGGAACTGCAAGATATCCCATCATGAGATCAGTTCATCATTCACGCTTTTCATGAGATCAAGTTCAACATTCATTCTTTGAACCAGATTAGGTTCAGCATTCATGCTTTCCATGAGATAAAGTACATAATTATCATTTTTCATGAGATCATGTTCATCATTTTTGATTTGTGTGATATCATATATTCACGCTTGGCATGAGATTAGACATTCATTCTAACTCCTCATGCCTTATTTGATAACTATACTTTGTTAACAACCTTAAACCTTGTCAAAAAACACAATCAACCCAAAAGCACCATCATAAAGAATTTTTTCCTAAAAATACTCCTTTTGGTTTGTTGAAAAGTCCTCATATTTTGATATCACATTAAATATTCTTACATATTCTTCTAAAAATTTGTTTTTTGTGATTTCGATAGAGATCAAAAATTTAATCAACACTCACTCTAATCCCAAATGATCCATGCTCGACATGATAAACTAGAGTATCATGAAAAGTTCATCAATGAAACCCTTCATTCCAAAACCACTAAACTACTTTCATCGTGAACCTCATCTTTCATGATTTCTTTCCTTTGATCAATTATCATTAGAATCTTTAGATTTAAAAGATCCACCTACTTCACTTACTTCAATGGTCCCCCTATTAGTTTCTCCCCTAGCCTTGATTAAGACATTTTATCCCTTTTACTAGCCCCAATTTCTCCCCTTTTTCAATGAAACCGAAGGTCATTTCCATGTGGTCTTCAATAGGGTAAAGAACATAGATCAAAACATATGATAAAAACACAATATACCTTAGGGAGATGGGGTCACACATACACACTTTTTCATGTACAGGGAGTCGACTAAACTCTAGGAGGCATTCTATGATGTTCAAATTCATATTTGGGTAAGACCTTTGTCAGAATATCTATAACATGTAGTTCTTTAGGCACATAATCCAACATCAAAAGCCCTTTCTACAACATATCCTTGAAAAATGATACATGATTTTAATTTGATTTGTCCTCAGTAGATGGACTGGATTTTTTCCAAAATTTATAGCACTTGAAATATCGCAATGGATTCTGATCAGAGACTTCACATCAACTTTTATATCATCAATATTCTGCTTCATCCATGTTCACGCTTGAGTAGCCATAATTTTTTCATCTTATTTGATGATCAATGAAATTTAATATTTTTTCATTCATATCCATGAAATATGCAATCCTACAAGATATAATGCACCACCTAAAATCAATTTTCTATCATTTGGAGATTCAGACCAATATGTATATGTATATCCTAATTACTCTTGCAGAGATTTTTTATTTTACAACACACCTAAAACCACCATTCCTTTGATATAATGAAGTATTCTATTCACTGAAATCAAGTGGGTTTCCTTTGGATTTCATTAATAGCATACTACTTGGCATGTGGAAAAAACAATATCTGGTCTTTTTTGTTGTCAAGTATATTAGAATGCCCATGCTTTTACTGTATCACATAAAATTAACTGCACTGCCTTTATCATCTCATGAAAGCTTCATTCGGGTAGCCACCAGAGTCATCATCTCCTTGGAATTATCCATTTCAAATCTTCTCAACACCACTTTTTCATTTTTATATTGAGAAATGAATGTTATATTATATCCTTGTATCACTTGTAAACCAATGAAAAATGTTAGTTCCCCAAACCTTGATATTTCAAACTCACTTTTCAGGAATTCCATGAGTTGATTGCACTACACTTCATCATATCAACCAAGTATTATGTCATCATCATATACTAGGACCACCATCCATTGATTATTATCAATGTTGACATATATATTTTAATCAACTCCACCACACTGAAACCCAAGATTTTTCAAAAATAGATATAGTATTGAATACATGCTCATGGTGCTTTCCTTAACCCATATAGAATTATATTTAGTTAAGAAACTCTATTATCATATTTATGAATTATAAAATCATCTATCTAATAAATAAAAAATTCTTCTTCTAGAACCCCATTTATAAATTTGGACATGATGTTCATCAAGAAAACATTAAAATTTCTTTGAACTATTATGAAAAAAATAATCTGATTCTCTCTTGACTCATAACAGGTGAAAATGGTTCACCAACATCAATACCCTCTATTTTGGAGTACCCTTTTCACACAAATCATGCTTTGTTTCGAATCACTATTACACATTCATTCATCTTGTTGTGAACAAACCATTTGATCCTAATGAAATTCTTATTTTATGTCATGAAACAATATCTCAAAAAGCATCCAACATTTAACTGATATAAATCATTAATAAAATTTTTTCTACAACTTTTATATGTTTAATTAGGCTTCAGAATGGGTAGACCACTTATTGGAAAAGATTTTAATCTTCTCTTGGAGATTCCTGGTATCCATTGAGATCTTGCATCTTATTAGGAGACACAATTCTCCCCTATTATGTGAAACTCTTCTTATTGTTGGGAACACCTTTTATATCCACAAACATTAATCTTATTTAGAATCATTTATTATCATGTGACACTTTGAAACGATCCATTAAAAAAACTACTAAGCCTACTGAGTCATAACTAGGTGTAATATTCAAGAGACAATGTTAATAACACCATGAACTTCCATTTATCTCAATTAATTCCATACATACGAAGCAATCATAAACTATTAACCCTGTTCAAGTAATTCATCCATATTTATAGCATTCATACATGGGGTTACGAGAACCTTTGTAATCCTCAATAAGAGGATTTTGGTCGATCATTATGGATCAAACCATTGATATTTTCTTGTAAAGAACTATACAATTTTTTTTTCTTGTTCCAACTTCCTAGAAAAATTTAACTATTACATCCATATGACTAAACATTCCTTACCCAAAATTTGAGCCTTCTTCTAATATTTATATTCTTTATGCCCATCCTTTTTTCAATATTGGGTTTAAAACCATTTTTATAATTTTCATTCTTTGATTGTCTGTTGATATGCCATTTTTCATGACTCTTTCATTTAGAAGAAATCTTTCCGCTAATTATCTTCTCTAGATTCTTCTTCCATTAGAGGACTCTTTCTCTTTCCATCACTCTCGCCATGTGGCATGACAGTAAATTTTTCAAGGTATAATTTATTTATTATTATTTTATCAATTATCTATGTCATTCCACTCTTTCATGTTAGGGTTGAGTCTTATTCTAAATTTACATTATTTATAATAATAATTGATGCAACTCCTCAATTTTTATTTAGGTTCATTAACAATATTTCCAAAAGGGTTTTCATGAGTGTAGTAGATGAGGTGATTGATAGGCCTTTCATTTAGATCCTTGTGATTCCCCTATAGTTGTAAACCTATTTTTCAACTTTTCTTTTTTTCATCAAATATAGGATTTTTTGTTATACACTACCAATTCTGGGAATCTCCTTTTGTGTTCTTTATCCTTCCCTTATTTTTTCCTACTATAATGTCTGGCTAAATTCCCTTGAATATCACATATGAAACATCTTTTATTAAAGGCATGCCTCATTTAATCCTTTATCATCTATGATGTTGATGCACCCAGAGTTATTTTTCTAACATTGATCCCTCACTATTCTTAACACATACTCATGTTGTGTCCCTATCTTCCATAGTAATATCATTTGACAACTACATTCTTTTGGGAGACTTTTCCTGTAGACATTTCATGGATCTTCTGTTTATTAATAGATTTACCAATATTTCTATCCTGAAATTATGGAATATATTATTATTCATCCAAGAAAAACTTGAAACAGACCATGAATCTCACAGAAATATCACATATTTTCATTACTTCCTGTAAAATCATTTTTAGGTCTGTTTCAAGTATCATCAGGATTTTTCTTATTTGAGAACTATTCATAGCTATATTCTTATCATGAATAGAAGAGGATTCACCATATCCAATACCTGATTTTCCAAAAATACATGGCCTTTGGGATGAGATAATCATTTCATTTTTAGCCTCTAAAGTAGCATATTTTCTATTCATTTCAATATCAGCTATCAAAGAATAATAAAATATTAAGAGCAAGTAATCCTTCAATTTGGGAATTCCTTTGGAATTAGATTGATCCACTTATTTCATAACTGATTCTATCTATTCTACAATTTTTTAATCTTCCAATTCCTTGATTCATGTCGAGCATTATGTTCTCTCTTGGGATTATTTTCTCTAGAAATCATATATTCCAATTCTTAGGAGAGATTATCCATCATGTCAAATTTCATCATTAATTTAGAATTCAACTGAGCAATATAATAATTACAACATTCATTATCTTATTATATACTCTCCTTATTCTAAACTGGTTCAGATATTTGTGTAGATAGATTATAATTTATGGATTTTAAATTCTGAATTTTATATGATTCCAAATTCTTCACGATTTCATTACCTTTTAGTGTTTTCAGTTCTTTATCATGAGAATAATTCTTCTCTCTAAGATTTTTGTCCACTTAAATAAGACTTTTATTTAATCATTTTTTATAGTTGACTTCAATTTCTTGTATTTAGATCTGGATATCTTTAGATTTAATTTCTTCATCCAAATTCTAATCCAATTCCTTTACATCATGGAAAAGTTCCACTTTTTCCCTTTTTGGAGTTTCTTCATCGTCATTTGTTTCATCACCACTTGTAATATGATGTTATAGACTCATTAATGTATCATCATCTAGTGAGTATGTATTTTCTCTGTCTAATTAATCCAAACCATTGTTTAGTACATTGGTGGGTTCTTTAAAATGAATCACACTTTTTCTATAGACAGTTCCACAATAAGGAACACCACCTCACTTCTTCTTATTCTTATTAGTTCTTACCTTTTCCATAGAAGGAAAAGATAAGAGAAAAGTATGACTTCAATTCCAATATTTGTGTAATTATTCTTAAGAAAAAAAATCAACAAAGGTAACATATCCTCTGATACCAATTGTTAGGTCCAAAAGTGTCCTAGATACACTAAGAGTAGAAGTGAATTAGGGTATGGATATTATTTATCAAATTTCTTCTTCCCCACTGGATCATGTTCTCCTCATTATAAGGATCACTTTGTTTTTCTATTTATTATTTATATGGATCTGATACATTCCAAATGTATTTTATGTTGATGCGATGAATGTAAACCAGGAACGAAAGCATAAGGAAACACATATTTTTACACGGTTCACCCTCACTTGGCTACATCCAATGAGTATAGAATGAAAATGTGTCAATGTACCAAATATACTATGGATCACTACCATTACATGGTTCAGTATAGACCAGTTTTATGCCCAAGCTCATTTCCCTTATAATTTTTATTGTAAGCTTACCGCTTTCACAAATTACAAACCCTAACTCTATTTCAATGGATCACTGTAAGTGAAAAGGATCACCTAATTCCTCTTCATTTTTTCACTTATATGGGAAGGATCTACACATAGTGTATGGACACGTATTTATTTTCATTATCACTAAGAATTTCATCCTAAATTGTATGGATATGCTCTGCCGAACCTCATTCAGGTTTGTTCCATCACACCTATGAAAAAAATTGGATGTAACACTTACAAATTCCATAAAACTACAAAAAATACTATTTTCTATTGAAACAATAATTACTCCTATTTTGGAAAGATATTCAAGTGATACCAAGTATTCCTTTCACATATTTTAATATAGTAGTGAACAAAATCATTTTCCAAGTATCATCGAATGGTGAATATCCCCTATATTCCTTTTCTTCTTCTTTATTTTTTGAATTTTAATAAAAATATGATATTGTTAATAGGGAAATGTATGTGTGTATCTTCATGTGAAATATTATAGTGTGATACCCCTATGCGATATCCTAACACACAACCCCTTGTGTGAGATCCTGGTGGGATACCCTAGAACAAGGCACTGGAATGAGACCCTATCATGAGATCCTTGTGTGAGACCATTCCACAAGTCCTCTTTTTTGTTTAGCATGAGTTCTTGATGTGAGACTGCTTTCACTCTTTTCATGAGTCATCGATGCAAGAAAACTTTTGAACTTTGTGTGAGAGCCTGGTGTGAGTCCACTTTCATGAGTCATATTTCACGAGTCTGCTTTCACTCTTGGTGAAAGACCGTGTTCAGATCATGTATAAAAATTATGCAGTGTATTTTGCATATATGCTTTCCTAAGACCTATCCACAAAAACATTATGTTATATCTCTCCGTGAGACTCCTTCCCAGATGATGAT
This sequence comes from Viscum album, assembly GCA_963277665.1. Classification (NCBI taxonomy): domain Eukaryota; kingdom Viridiplantae; phylum Streptophyta; class Magnoliopsida; order Santalales; family Viscaceae; genus Viscum; species Viscum album. Next base: position 685,923,911 of record OY728120.1, on the reverse strand, counting down.
TCAAATCAACCCTTTATTAATAACTTTGATAATGTTTAAGGATCGGTTATGGGGTATTTATATGCATAAATCAACCTTTGTAACTCCACAAATCACAGACAAACTTCGACCTCATGGGTATCATGCAATCCATGAGATCTATTTATAAACCCATGGTGCGAACCCTGGTGTAATTCTTCATTTACATATTTCATGAGTCCCTAGTCATTATTCATGCATTTCACGAGCCCCTAGTATATATTCACTCTTTATGTAAGATCTGAGCATGAAATCCAATTACAATCACGAGTTCTACATGAGATCCCATTGTAAGATCCAAAGACAATCATGAGAACTACACGAGATCCCATCGTGAGATCCAAAAACAATATTTCACTTCGCAAGATCAATTCAATATTCATGATTTTCACGATATTAGGTTCAACATTCATTCTTTTCATGAGATCAAGTTCAGAATTTGCGCTTTGGGAAAGATAAGGTTCAACATTTGAACTTTTCATAAGATGATACATTCACGCTTTCTGCGAGATCAAATATTCATGCTAACCCTTCATGCCTTATTTGAAAACTAAACTTCATTAACGACCTAAAACCTTTTCAACATACACAATCATCAAAAAATCAGCATCATTAGGGACTTTTACTAACAGTAATAATATCACACCTTCTCATAGAAGAATAAAATTGCATATGTGATGAAATATTGACTCTATGAACTGGATGTCTCTCGAGATTCTCAAACATCAAAATCATTCCCTCTTTCTAGGTCTCTATAGAAAGAGGTCTGGAATCCCCCCCAAAAGGTGGAAGGATTTTTCTATTGTAACTCTCAATAAACTATTCCATAGTTGGGGTAGGTCAAGTGACACCTTGCATAGAATTCCACATATGGAAATGTCTATCTCAAAACTCTGCATGAGTTACCATATTAGGAATAAATGGTTGTTCCATAAGTGGTACTTTAAGACGTACCACTAGAGATTCAACACCCACCACCTCTATTTCTTCAATGTCACTACATTTTTTGCATAAGACTCATGGATTTCATGGTGGAATGATTCTATAATTTCAAACACAGACCTTGGCAGAGAATATAGAATTTGAAAAGAATTAGAGATAGATAATATGATAAGTACACAACCTTCTTATAGAAAAGATCACACCTATCATCCTACTCTAAAATCCAGGTCTACATGACTATGAAAGAACATAACCATACAACAGAACAAAATAGACTCCCATATATCAGCCACTAAGTCTAGGTTCAGGTCTAGGTCTCATATGGCATGATAGTGGTTCAATTATATGTAATGCCAATTGCAAGGTATATAGGATTTTTTTACTTTAAAATTGGAATCCTATTTAGTGGTAACCATTTCACTTTTAACGATTTAAATTCATCTGAGATTGTAATCTCTATATGAATATATATATCATGTTCCAAAACCAATAAGTCCAAAACCCACAATAAGTTATAATTAGCTAGTAAAGGTGTTATCTCCAAACTCCAATGGAAAACACCATTTAGATTTATGTATGAACATTAATTAATAAAATTATATTTTATCCCCATAATAAATGTTAGCACAATTTAGTATATAATAAGAAGGAACTAACTATATGTGATAGTCAAGTTCATGATGGAAGTAAACATGGCCCGAAAAAATACATGGCATAGTAGTCTTAAAGTGCGTCTAATGATCCATGTAATTAACAACCTCATTTCATCAATCCATGGAAAATGAAATATCATTACAATAATACTAATAAGAATGTAATCATACAACATGTGATTAACTCAATGGTGATATTGAATCAATTATAATAGGAAAACAATGAAAACAATATTTACCCATGCCAATTAATTTTGGTTTCCCCTATACGTGGGGTAGCCACCCCTAGGAATTGGATCATTATCAAACTCCATTTCATCATATTATCATGTATAATACACAAATAGAATTTTAAAAGAAAAGAAACAACCTCTGATACATGTTTTTAACATACCTACACTGGATCCACATAACTGGTGCCCCGAGACGGTGGGTCACATGGTCTCAAGAGCCCATCCCCATATACCAGAGGGTAGCGACTGGTAGCAAGGGTCTGAGGTTGTATAGTTGGGATACTATAACCTCATATTAGAGTGGAACACATGATAAGTTAAATAAAAAAATAGAGGAATAAAAAATAAATAGACAAAACAAAGGATACAATATAATAATGAACTGGATAAGCATAAATAACCAACAACAATAATAATAATCAAATCCCAAAGGCTCATTTATATACAATGATTTCAGATATGTTGTTATACAAAAGAAATAAAATAACAGAAATGTATACACATCATGATATATATAAATACATAAAAAGGAAAAAACATTACTCCTATATCATCATGAGAATATGCTCAGTACTCTTCACCAATGATCCAACCTATAGGTAAAATGAATCGAGCATATGTATCAAGGTTATTTACCTTATCCATACCTGTAGACATTAAGTCTACTCAGGAACCAAATTCGACCCAAGTAGGGTGTGAGATAAACTCAATCATCTAATAGAAATGGATCTTATAAATAATCTAGAAATTGTATATAACACATTAGTTTGAAGATAAAATAAATAATAAACAATTATAAATAATAAATACTAGTCAGATCTAGTTCTATCAGGATACCTTGTAGAATCTACCTTCTTTGGCATAAGCCAAAATGTTTCTAATGCGAGTACCACATATTTATAAGTAATAATATATATATATATATAATTAATATACGTATATACATTGTTTATGTGAGGACATTATTAGGGATGTATAAGGATACTTGTTGTACCCGCGGTGTAACTCAGGCCTCTATAACTATTCTAATGAGCTTATAAGCTCCAACAAGAGGGTATATGCTCAGAATATCTTAATGAATTTTATGAATCTTATTAAACACTCGAGATAGGTGGGGTGAGATGCCATTCCAAATAGCCAATATTGTGGAACATGGAATGTCATTCCCTTCGATTTAAAAAAATATAATGGTGTGAGACTTTATACTGAACTCTCGATGTATGAGAGAGTGAAACACCATTCTTAGAAAGTATGCTAACCATCATTAACTAGAAAATAGAAATGTTATAACCATGTTAATAATAATATAAAATGGAATCACCTACTATTCATCATAATCATTAATCCCTAATACAACCAAGGGTTTAACAATTTATATAATTGATAAATAAAATCTTTCATCACATGGCTTGGAATTTCCACCCATTATCATTCATTATAAATAATCCATTTAATTTATGAAGGAAAATAAATTCATATCCATAGCACATACAAACACTTATATGGTTCTTTGCCCAAATACTCAATTATATAAGAAGGGGAAAATTCCATTTCTAGGATAAATCAAACACTTAGGTGATTTTTGGACCATTAAAAATTTATTTAACCGAGGGAAATTAAATTGGTACACAAAAAGTGGTGGATATTAGTGAGGTATACATCCTATAACTACATGTAAAGGGTATATGGGAGTATAAAATCCTGTATATATTTATTTAGACATGAAACTATATATTTAAGGTAGTGTATGAAAATTTCTAGAACACCTCCTAGTGGATAAAGATATGAAAACAATATTTTTTTGAAATAAATTTTGAACACCTACCATAAGGACATAAATGAATCCTCACTCAATATTGGTATCATATATTATGTAGAATAGATGAAATCAAAGAAACAATACAAAACCCAAAAATAGGGCGAATGGGATCGTAAAAAAGTAGTTGAAGAGATGGAGTGATAAATGAAGAATAGAATAAAGTGTATTATAAATTATAATTACATAGATATAATGTGATAGAATTAATTTTATTTGGTGTCTGGATGAGGGAGTAATGGAAACTCCTAAAATGGATGGAGGAAGAACCCACAAGATAGGGGAGGAGGATTGAGATTTTGAAAAATGAGAGAATGAAATTGGGGTTTTCGATTTTAAGATCATTAAGGGAAAAACCATAAAATCACCCTCCATCATAGGGTCACATGGTTTGGCTATAGGGCTAGCTAAAATGTGTTTTGAACATGCACCAACCACAATGCAAGGATGGACCCCGCAAGGGATAAGTTCATAGTTTGGATAAGTATGTGAAATCTATGCAATAAGACTATATCAAAAAGTATTAATGTTCTAAATGAGTGTGCACCTTGACTCCCATGGTTACAGAAAACCATGTAGCTCCCTCCTTCCCTCTGAAATTCCACTCATGGTTTGGAGTAACCATGCGTGTTGGGATTCACGGTTTCTACTAACTATGCGACCTAGTCTATTTCTCCAAACTCTGGGGATCCAGGCATAGAACACACCTTGTACACTATCGATACCTTTATGACTCCATTAAGTACCATTAAAAGGGACAAAATAATGAATTTAATCCAAAAATATTCATCTTTACCTTTAAAAAAAGTCGGGTCCTTACATTATGAAATACATTTTTTGGAATTTCCACCAAGTCATTATAGGAAGAATTTGATTGTGATTATTATGTTCTGTCAGATGGATTTTAATTAGGTATTATATTCATATGTTTTCTATTTCACTCGTAAAATTTAATTTTTAATCTAAAGGTAAATGACCCTTTTAATTTTAAAAATAACTTTAATGAGATTTAAATGACTATTATGAAATATATTTTACTCTATTAAAATACGGATTAAATTTATGGTTTTAAATTACTCTTACAATTTCGAATTAATCTTAATATTTTCTATAATGACTCATAAAATATTAGGTTTTATACAATACTATAATATTTTTTATTTGTATGACCTCCTAAAATATTCAACTATGAGTTTTTGTTATTTTATCAATGTAATTAATGAAATATATGATATTAAAAGTTATAATTTCCAACTATCAGAAGATACGACTCAAGTTTTTATATTATATAGTTTACACTCATAGGTTAATTATATATATATATATATATATTCTTCATAACATTGTTTAATTTAAATTATGTTTAAAGAAAAAGTTATGAATTATGATAACTACTTCGATGTTCCAATATATGAGTTATTGTTTAGAAACCAATAATTATTTAACCATTTAACAATAATTAAGAACATCATGGATAAACTAATGAATATTTTCCATTTAATAAAGACAATATATACCAGATTAGATTAATATTTTTTAATGATTACTCATAATAAATGTTTGATACTATGATATTTACTATTTACATGCTATAATAATTATTAGAGATTCTTCATACTAAACCACATTTCTAAATGATATCAATCGATAATAACAATTCTAAATTGATATATTCTAAATTTTTATCTGATAGTTGAGTTGTATATCTTTTAAGTGTTCTATGTAATAATTCTATAATGGGTTTATGAATATTCCCTCCCTAAATGAAGTATTTGGTTGGGTAATCCTCTACATTAAAAGATATTTCGATATGTGGTTTGGATTCAACTTATACAGGGTAAGATTATATATGGTTGTAACTATAATAAAATTTCTTATTTACTTTCTAAATAATCCTCCACTATAAAACACAGGTTTTAATGTGATTTTTTAAAATCATAAAAAAGTTAGGTTTAGTTTAAACCATTTAATTCATATAGAAGAGATAAGTGGATATTATATGTATGATATAATTTTAATGAACTAAAATAAAAATTAATATTCTTATTATTTATTTTTTCAATAGAATAATTCTATCATTTTATGTATACATTTTGATTAAAATATTCTTTAAAATTTTAAACATATCAATTCATCCCCACCCTTGAAATTATCTAATATCATAACCAGGGATACGATCTAAAACCTAATATTTACTCTATTGTAGTGATGTTTTGTATAAATAATTACAAAATTCTAGTGAATAATTTCACTGTGGTGAAAATTTAATTTTTTCATAATAATAATAGACAAAACGCCACTATCTACCAAGTCACAAGTGGAAAATATAGCTAGGGAAATTATAAAAAAATTGGAAAATTGCTCCTAGGTTAATAAGATACACAATAACCTTACCATGAATCAATTTGTTTTACCATATATCATAATAATATAATTTATTAGGTCTAATGGTGATCTTTAGAGCACTTAAAAGTGGAATTTAAATTATAAATATATGGGAATTAAAATTATGGTCAAATAAAACATATCAAAGGTTCCTACACATATCCTCTAATTTCAAAAAGTGTTGATGGTTCTAATATGTCCCAGTCCTCTCACACTCACGCTGAAAGGTATCATTATAAAAGTTCATGTCCTTATAATAAATTTATTTATGGTGAATCCATGAACACCTCAAAATCCTAATAGGAATCATCTTGGCATGAGGGAATAAATAATATAGGAGGGGATGATTAATAAATTTATGGTGTTTTGGTGGTGGTGAAAAATGAAGAATTAGGTCTCTTTATGAAGATACATACTATTATTATTTATTTTTATTTAATTTATATAGTTTTTGTTTAAAAATTCATCTTTTATGATTATAAATTATATTTACCATCAAAATCTAATGTGTTCAATAAAATAAAAATCATGCATCACCGAATCATGGAATAATATACAACCATTAAAATATACTCTTATAGTTGTTGGGTAAAAATGGATGTAAATGAATTATGACATATATATATAAATAAAAATAAAATAAATTACTAATAATAATTAATTTATAGAAATTTAATTATAATATCAATATAATTAGTAAGAATAATTAATTTTTTAACATTAAAAAATTAAAAAAAATGTTTTTGATGTGTTTTATAACAGTTTTAAAATATATTACGGATAAAATATACTTTCAATATGAATAATATATTAACACCAATATGATTATTAATTGATAGGAAACATGAAAAAGGAAAAGTAAATATATTTAAAATTACATGTTATTTTTAAAAAATATATTATTATATATTTTTTATTTTATCTAAATGTCAATTTTTTCAGTATTAATATTTTTAATTTAACAAAAATGAATTAATGTTATGATTTCAAATAGAAATATTATTATAGTACTAATTTTTTTAATTTTCCTGAAGTAGATGATTTTTAGGTGAATAGTGAAAAAATATTGAAATTGTTAAAACCACCACTATTATGCCTCTATCATAATTGAATAATAACATACATGTTTTTAAATTTTTCTTATTATATATATATATATATATTAGTAATTAATATATATAAATTAAAATTAATATGGGGTATTTATAGGGAATATTTTTTCATTTTTAGAAAATAATTAATATTTTAGTCCAAAATGGATTTATTCGATTATAATGAAAACTTAATTTACATAAGATGTTTAAATTAGATGCTAAAATTGTCTTTATGTATAAGAAAAAAATTAACATATTTTTGAATATGATTAATTTAATTTTTGGGCATAACATTTTTATTACTATGACTAAATATGATGACCATTATAATCATAAAAGTTTTATTTTCAAAGAATAATTTTATTAATATCATATATTTTATATCTAAAAAATAAACTAGCATCTTTTAAAAATTTATTTATTATAATTATTAAACCCATATTTAAATAAATTATCACACATTTAATTGGTAATCATTACTAAATAAGATTAAGAACCGTTAATGGTGAAAGTACCATTTTTCTATGAAACTTTTTTTCTATATATAAAATGTTTTATTTGGAAAGGTAATTTTATCATAATTAGAAATTGATTTAGATTAAATTGAAAATAAATTTAGTTTCCTCACACCAAAATTTTATAAGAGTGATTATTTTATATGATAACATAAATGTATGTTATATGGGTATTAACTAATTACCTCTATTAAAACAAAAAATGATAAAAGTAAAAATATTAAAAATTTCTTCCATCATGTAAAAAAACATGTTTTAAAATACATAGATGTGGATTTATCTATCCAATATATTCCAATAATAAATTATTCCTAAATGTTTGAAACATTGACCCTTGATTATTTTTGTTCTATAATTGATAATAATAGGTGTTCATAAGACTACCAATTTCTTCACTTATAAATGGGGATAATTCCATACCATCATTCCATAAATAATATATCAATTTTCATGCTGAATATCTATTATTTTCAAACACTAGATTCCTATCTCATTATCATAGGCCTCTAGTGTCAATAATTTATCCCAATCCCTTCATTTCCAAGGATATATCCCATAGAATGTTTAAGGTACCAATGTGAATATTCCATATTCCTTACCTTTTCTTCATGATAGTTCTCTTCAAAACCACCCTAACCAGAGTAATATAAATACATCAATATATATTATATACATGTTTTTATTATATTAACTAATTAAATATTATTTATTCTTTATCATACCCCTTAAAAAGAAAAATAATGTTAATTTGACTGTTTACGACTACCACCTCTACGTAGTAACATTTTTTATGTTACATCTTGATTCCATATCAATATAAAAAACAAATAAAATATGATTCACTAAATTAAAAAAAAATATCATTATTTTCTATTATAATGAATTTATACACTACCTTACCATACTCACCCATCATGATATAGAGTGTTCATGATTGGGATCATTTAATGACCTACTTGAACAATACCAAGAAACACTATCATTGATGATTATGAGAATATACATAAAAATTTAATTATAGGAAAATAAATAAATCACCTTTTTCTATATATCTGGAAGGTTTATATTCTCTATTTATCTTATTGTTAAAAATTCATCTTTGACCACTAAAATTTCAGAAATAAATCGAGGAAAATTCTACTTGTATACAAACATAATAAAAATATATATAATATGTAAACATAAAAAAAATAATAAAGAGTCAATGTTAAATGAAATTTAGATGAATAATTTTATTAAAATGGTATCTAATAAACTAATTTTATTATTATGGAATTTAGGTGCATGCACAAAATGAATCAAAAACAAGTTAAGGGTTTTTGCTAACTCAATTTTCTTTCATCGATATATATTATTTCTGATTGAATTAAATTGATCCATGATTTAATTATTATAATTATATAATACATGGTATTTTATTTTTTCATCAATATCATGGGTTCTATAAATCTTCATTATATCCCCATTATCAAATGTCTCTTACCTCAAATTTTACTTTACCTGATAGGGTTTTTAAGTCTTAATTTTTAATCCCTAGTGACATACATCTTATTATACACCATCTTTTCCTTATAATGGTGTATATACTACTCCATCAATTTGTTTATAATTATACTCTCATTATTAATTTTATTTAAATTTTCATTTAAAATTTATAATTAAAAGGGGTATTATTCAAAATTTTCTAAAGTCATTTGTTTTATTTTTATCAATCTTCAATCTTACTACACATTTTTTATATTTTCCACCAAAATTTATCATATATGGTGTATTCACTACCATATTTAATTTAAGTGTAATGAATATAATTAATTTATCTAGATTTAAATTTTATATTATCACTATCACATTCTTTTAATAATTTTTATATTATTACCATATGGGTTTTGAATATAACTTTCCCCTCACTACGATGTGATTCTTATTGAAAAGTAGTTTACATTTTTTGTTGTATATATTCCTCATTTATTATTATATTAATACCCTTAAAATATTTATATACAATTATTAAAATTTATTAAAATATATTACTAATTTTTTTCTGACAATAATACATTTTTTTTAAATATTGTTTTGAAATAAATTTATTTTTTGATAGCTTCTGTTAAATGTAAGACCGAGTTTTAACGAACCTTGAGAAAATATTAATGTTATTATTTTAACACAAACATTATTTCCTAGATACTAAAAATGGAAGAGTGAATATAAATGAACAAATTTATAATATTATGTATAATGGTTTCATATAAATAGAAATTATAAATAAAAAGGAACTTAATTTTTTAAAAGACATTATATGTTTTCAAAATTCTATTTTCTAGAAAATGTATATATTTCTATTTGTGAACACAAAATAATAATTTTTCAAAATTTTATTAAATAAATATTATAAATTAAAAATTTATTATTAATCTTTTCAAAATTATCTTACATTGAATTGTTTATCATTTTTCTAAAAATTTTAATTTCTCAATGCATAGTGAAAAATACTAGCTTTTATTGAATAATGATATTTCATTTAAAGAATTAATATGGTAAAAAAATTAAAAATGGGTTTAAAAGTATCAATATTTTAATATATATATATATATATTAATCCAATTTAGTACATTTTAATCATTTTAATATTGAATTTTTGTGTAAAAAATATTAAATCTTTAAAAATTTTCTACTTGGAAAACCTCTTTCTCATCACATCAATTGGTTAACTTTAAAATTATAATTTTAAATATTTTTGTATTTCATACAGAAAAATGGATTCTATATTTATAATAATAATTTATTATACTATAAAATAAGTTCAAATTTATTTTTTCCAAAATAAATATTAAAACAATTAATAATTAATTTCCATGATTAAGGGTAGAAAAAGGTTATCAGGGGATAATGTAAAAAGATAGGGGTAAATCATATTGAAACTTTTATAACAACAAAATTAAACACATATTTTGACCTTATTACCTATAAAGATCTTTTATTATCCATTTTGGATCCTTTTATAACATGAAAAATGTGGGAATACATTTTTATTTCAGAAAATTATAGGGGTTTCACTCACCTCACTTATAGAAGGGCACCCCATATCCTCTCAATTTAACACATTAAAATCTATTTTGTTCATACATAACATGAAAAAATCTCTTCCTTACATACCATACCACATCATATAGGATTTTATGAGATCTTAAATCCAATTATGGAAGAATTTAGGTTAAACCTACAGTGGTTGTGAAATAAAGAGGTAAAGTTTTTAACTATGTGTTTTTGTTTTACTTATTCTTATAACTCCATAAATTCATATTCAATTATGATGATATAATTTAACCTATAAATGACTTATAAATATATTTTATTTTTTAAATTTCATAACATATATAGATATCCACCTCCTTCAAATGGGTTACAAAATCATCATTCTTGTGTACGGTGAACTACAACCACACGAACCGATGTTCTTCATCTTCCATCACCACCTCTCACAGTTGGATATAATGATGAATTAAAAAATTATAAATTATATAAATTATATTATTATACTTATAAAATTAATATATCATATATACCTTCTTTCCTTCCAATATGTGATAATACTTTAAAATCACTCACGTGTATAGTGGACTACCACCACTTGAAGTGATGTGATTCATTCACACTTTACATGGAATTTAATAAGGATAGGTTTAATGTATATATGTGATATATATGAAATAAAAATGAATCTATAATGGTTTTATAATATTAAAATCTATTTAATAAAACCTATCAAGAAAATTTAATCAATGCCCATGAGTATATACTAATTACTGACTTTATGAACAATGAATTACATTTTCCATCTATATATTTAATGTATTAGTGAAAATAATTATTTAATGAACATATTTGAAATTTAAATAATTGTTAAAATAATTATGATTATGGAACCATCATCAATTTAATATGAATGAAAATGAGAAATCAAAACATAAATGAAAAAAACCCAATTATTGTCCGAAACATGAAATTAACATTGAATCATTAATAAAATGGTAACAAAATTCCTTAAGTAAATAATATATTGTACGATATATATATATATATTCTATAATTTAAGGATAGTAAAATTATATTTCTTATAAAGGATGTTTGAACATGCAGAAAGGAAGATGAGACTTAAGGGAAGGGATTTTTTTCACAAATATCCTTCTTTGGGACATAAGTTATGTTATAAACCTATCTTCTTCAATAAAGAGTATATGATGCCCCATTGACATGTTATATCATAATGTAGTTATTTTAATGAAATTTAGAGTTCCATTTGATGTTATTATTTAATAGTGATTACAATTCCAAATATATTAAATAGGTAATGATAATATGATATAATCTCATCGCTTATCATAATTTTTTATTATTATGTTTCCAATGAATAAATATTATGATAAATCCATCACGAATGAAATGAAATTTATTCTACTATAGTTATTTCATGAGAATAATTTTTCCCTTAATTTTTCTATACATATGTACTCAACAATTCTAAATAATTTATTTAAAAAAATCATTTTTATTTCTCTCTTTGGTCAAAAAACATTTTCCATCTATAACCATTATTCATAAAAATGTTTTCAAATTAATTTTATCATTAACCAATTTATTTATTGAATAAATTTCTAACTATCTTTTAAGTTTATAATTTTTTTGAAAATAATATTCATTCAGTTTTCCATGAAAGGCCGAATTGGATTTTACTAAAAATGTGAAAGAAATATTTGTTTTTATAAGTAAGGTATGAATATAATTTCCCACAATTATGAAAATTATTTTTGTCGAAGACTGAACTTTCTATATAGAAGGATATTTTTTAATAAAATTATTTCAGTTTTTTTAAAAAAATTTCTAATTTTTTTAAATGGGATTTTTAATAAATGGATATTTTCCTTAAGAAACGTTTAATGTGATTTATCATTCAGAATAATTTTTCATTTGAATATGAAATAATTTGATGTAAATTATTTTTAATAAAAATTTTATCAAAGAATATAATTCTAATTCATTCCCTAATGGTTTATGTTTATGTTTAAAATATGATTATGAAACCCATTTATCTTCTATAGGGTTATATAAAGATAAAATTCCTATGAAACCTGCTTATTTCTCATAAGTTATGTAATTGATAAATGATGAAGTAATTATAAAACATGTTTCCTTTAAAAACATTATGCTATGATTAATTTTTTATAAAACACATTTAATTAACGGTTTATTATATAATTAATGTTTTATTATCATATGACACACATATGAAGGATTTTATATATGTGATGGTGATACCTATATCACCATATAATGAATTTGGTAAAGATTGATATCTCATGAGATAAATATGAACAGAATAAGGAATAGATCTAGGTTAGTAAGGGACATTGTCATCAATTAAAGTCTTGGGAGTGAACCTTTAATACTATAATTTTTTTTGGGAGTGAACCCATTCCACAATGATAGTCTTCGAAATGATCTTTGAACTACTAATGATATTATTTTCTATTCTTATGTTTATGAAACAAATATATAACTCGTCCCAATGTTATGTTATGATTTTTTATGTTATTTGATTCCATTGTGAACAATATCTAATGAACTTCCAATAATTATCAGATGTATCATTTTTAGGATCTATGATATGAATGATATGGTTTTCCAATTTTATTATCATGTTCTCATACCCGTATACTCATTATATACTATTATATACCTTTATTACTAATACTAAGAAACTAAGAATACCCTTTATTATGTTTCTATTCCTCATGTTATGATGAAATTCATTATGTAGGAAATTTCTAAGAATGGTTCTTATGATGAAGAACATAGTGACAGATCACATAGATCACTTATAGACTAATTTTATATTTGTCAATGTTTCCAAAGGCTCTAGACCTAAACGATTAGGGAATGGATCAATATGTTATGTAATGAATATTCATCTATACAGATGATATATATATATATATATATGAAATGTCATGGTCATTATAAATGGTATCAGAGAATGGTTTTGGTAACCTTTCTAAATGATGATGAGAAAACATTATTGATATCCCTAAGGATAAATTTAAGGATATGCATATGGATATGTACATGGATGAATAAATTTATTGGAAAATGTACTGGAATTTTTGTAAAGGATACTGAAAGTGATTTACATGAAATTACATCCTTGTCTAGACACTATAAGTGGTTTTGGCTCTATCAAAAAATAATTAGGGGTAATAACATTGAAAATGTTGAACTGATCTATAATCGATCATCACATGGTGCATGAAAATAAGTGTTGGTGAACAATTGGTTTAACACTTCCAAGGGATATTATTTAGAAATTCCCAAACTCTATATAAACCATCTCAAATGATTTAAATAAATGATGACTATGAATGACCTTGAATAAAAAAAATATTTTATAGATCAAAATTATTTTTTCTTGATTTTTACATATTAGATTTATTTTTTATGATTATGTGGTTCTTGATGATGATTATTGTTGGTTACACTACACTATTTGGTTTAGTAAATAGGTCAAACACAAAGAATCCGTGTTAATTCTGATTGTGATATAAATTTCATGGATTTTACATCAAAGAATCCAAACATTATTTAACATATAATGAAAAATAAAATTGCTACTCTCATAAAAATTTCTCAATACATGATTCAGGGTGAAGTTAAAAATGAGGATTAGAAGGAAAAACATTATATTGAGTCTTTTGTGAGTCAATGTCCACCTTATTTTCATCATTCTCTTGAATATAAAGTTGATGAACATTGTATATGTACAAATAAAATGATATTTTCTATTCTCCAGTGATCATAATATGAAAAATTCATTTTGACAGTCTATTATTTAGAAGGAAAAGCAGATCAATGGTGGAATCTCATCAAGAATACGGAGGACCTTGATAAAATTTACTCCCTAGAGTGGGATAATTTGATGATCTTATTTATTATTATTTACTTCCCTTGTATTATTTATACAATAATATTGAAGGAATTCCATGTGATGAGGAAGAAGGATAATTAATATATTGTTATATATAATGAAAATTTTACACGACATGCAAGGATCACTTCTGAAATTATTACCCATCATAAATGTTGGGATGATCGAATCATCAGTGGCATAAAACCAAACATTTGGGAGGAATTATATTTAATAAAATTTTGTAGCAACAAAGATTTTTTTTTCTCTCAACGAGGAAATGGATGTCATAATTACCCATAAATCTCATGTATTTGACATGAAAATGAAGTCGAAGTTCAAAGGAAACTATATAAACCTAGTAGATAAGAAGATGATTTTTTTTGATGCTCAACTTGTGGAAGGAAACATAGAGTAAATTTTCATGGAAATGATTTATTTCTGGAAAGGATGGTCATTAGGAAAAAAATTTATATTGATAGGAAGAAATTATTTAATTATGAAAATATAGAGAACTTTCTATAGAATTAACCACCCACACTCTAGTGTTTCAAATGATAGTGGTATGGGAATTACTCTAAACTGTGCCCAAATCAGAAGAATAATGATGATAATAATTTTCAGAAACTAGTTCTACTATGATATAGAGACAAATATCATATGATAACTATTTATGTAAAGGGGTTGATATAATGACATTATTAAAGGTACACTTAACATTCCCTCTAAAACTTCTAATGTATTATTTAACTTCTGATAAACCCATTATATAATATCTGAGGAATTTTCTATTGGTATCAAGATTCCTAAAAAAATATATATAGAATTATTAGTGAAAACACCTAATGGTATAATGATATGATCTATTTTTTATAATTCATCAGTGGTTGATGCTTATGATAATGTACTTCCTTAAAATATTATCATTCTTCATTTGGTTAGATTTTTTGTTATCTTATGAATTGATTGGATATCTATAAAAAAACAACATTAATTTTTGAGGAATGGAAGTCATATTTGATATACGAAAACATCCTCTAATTATCTATTAGAGTGATGATAAATATAATCATTAGATAGAAATCACACCAATAATATGGGTTTTTATTCCTTTTCAAGTGGAGTAATTATCTCAGTTGGTTGGGGAGATACTCAACATAAATGTTGTGATTATTGTGTGATATTTTTTTATGTCTTTCCAGAATAGCTTCCTAGTTTTTTACCAAGATAGGAAGAAGAGTTATCAAAAGAACTTGTACCTAGTGCCTCACATATTTCATTTTATCCCAGTATAATAGCCCCAATTGCTATGCTGGAATTAAATAAGAGACTCACAGAGAACATTGAAAATGGATTTGTTCAACCCATTATGTCACCTTGGTGATTATCTATTCTTTTTGTTAAAAAGAAATATAGATTTATACTAAACTTAATTTATTAAAGGAATCTAAAAAATATCATGAAAAAGAAAAATAATCCTCTATATTTTATTGATGACCTATTTTATCAATAGTGTGGTGCTTTATACTTTTCCATGATGGACCTTCATTTTGGGTATCATCAATTATTGATCAAGCGTGAAGATATACCCAAGAAAAATTTTATTTCATGTTTTGGACACTATGAATACATAGTTATGTTATTTTATCTTACTAATTACATCAATATATACATTGATTTAATTAATATATTCTTTATAGATTATGTTGATTAGTTTATGGTAGTCTTAATACACAATATTCATTTTAAATAAAAGAGAAAGGAAGTGAATTAATATCACTTGATAATTATTTTCTAGACCCTAAGGAAGGTGAAACTATATAAAAATTTTATGTATTGTGATTTTTTTATGAAAAATGTTCATTTTTAGTCATATATTCTCAATATAGTATATCTAGGTAGATACATCAAAGTTGGAGGATATTTAATGTTTTCCTATACCGAACAAAATGATTGAGATCCATGTTGTTCTTGGTGTAGCTAAATATTACCAATGTGTTGTAAATAATTTCTCATTACTATCAAATCAACTCACCAAGTTAACTCATAAGGAAGCCAAGTTCCTTCGGATAAATTAATGTGAGGAAAATTTCAAGGAACAGAACAGAAAATTATTCATTGCATTGTGCCTACATTACCTGGAATTGGGGAAGGGTTTGTAATCTATAGTGATGTACACAAGAATTTATTTGGATGTTTTATAATATATAATGACATGGTAATAGCTTTTCCCACATGAAAATCAAATGTTCATAATAAAAACTACCAACTCGTGATTTGGAGTTAGTTGTGAATTTTTTTCATTAATGATATGGAAGAATTATAATTATAGAGAAAAGAGTTATATATATAGTAATCACAAATTTTAAAGTATATATTCACACTTAAGGATTTGAATATGTTTCATAGAATATGGTTCAAGATGATTAGATATTATGACTGCACAATTTGTTATCGCTGTGGGATGTTGAAAAGGTAGCCGATGCTTTGGGCCAAAAGGATCATGATAGATTATCCATGACGAGGATAAAAAAAGATATAATGTTTCTAGATTTAAAAAGGATGGATACAGACATCCTGAAGGAATGGAATATATATTATATTCCTTAACTTAATTTTTATATATCTATCCATGTTAAAATTAAAGAGGTGCATAAGCAAGATTTAGAGATATAAAAGAAGGTTCTCAATTTTACAGAGCTCAAAATTGATCACGATTAAATAATAATGTTTAGGAACTGTGTATGTGATCTGTCTATAATATATTTTAGGAAGGATTTGTTATATAAAGCTCATTGTACTTTATTATCTATTAATCATAGATTTATAATGATATATAGATATTTGAAAGATTATTTCTGGTCGGATGGAATGAAGAGAGACATTACAGAGTTTATATCTTGGTTTTTGGTACATTATTAATTTATTTCTAAGAGTAAAATTTATTAGGGGATGTTACTCCCATTAACCATACCATAATGAAAATTGGATAACATCACCATGGATTATTTCATCAGACCACCCATAACATCTACAGGTAATAATGTTATATGGATTGTAGTCTAATAATATAAAATGTCAACACACATCATATCCGGTAGATATGATTTATTAATAGATCATCCTTATAGATATAAATTGAGGAATTGTTAAGGTTTCATGGAGTACAACATTCAATTATATCTAATATGGATCCATGGTGTACCATAAAGTTATGAGGAATTCTTCATAATGATCTTGATACATATTTACATTTCAACATTATATATCATCCTCATACAGATGGAATGTACAAGAGAACAATTATAACCATAAAGGATATTTGGAGATTTTTTTATATTGGTTCTAAAGGTGGTTGGGATCAAAATATTCCTTTAGGTGGGTTTTCATACAATAATAGTTTTTAGTTGAGCATTTAGATGAACCCTTATATAACTCTATATTTATAGAATTATAAAGATATACTTTGATGGAATGAAGTGGGAGAAAAAAATATATTGGGAATTGATTTACCTGATGAAATGGGAGATAATTATAGAACCATTCAGCTGAAAATAAGGTTATAAAGAAGTTTGAAGACTGGTTATGCTAACAATCACCAGCATTATTTCAAATTCTAACTTGGTGATAGTGTTTTTTAAAGAATTTTTATAACAAAACAGAATTTTATCAATAGAATTTACCTTTTTATAATTATTTTATTTATTATAAATCACATTCATCACATATATAACCCAATACAAACATATTTTTCATAAATTAATAATGATATAAGTGGTACTTATAGAAGTTAAAGACCCTATACAAATGGAATAATAACCTGACCATTGGAATAGTTTTTTGGAAAATAGAATGTTAATCAAACCTATTAGAGTAAAAATAAAATTTAGTTATCTTATAAATGATACCATGACAATATTATATCATGGTATGATTAAATTAGTGTTTTAAAAATGATAGATTAAGTTTTGGTATTTTTGTAAAATGTAAATGATTATTTAAAATTTTATAATTAATATAATGATTAAAAATAAAGTTTATTTTCTTAAAATATATTCATAAATTAATATTATGTTGTATTATAATTGTAATATAATATTATGAGACCATAAATAATTTTTTTAGATGGTCAAAAATTGATTATATTATTAAAATAGGTATTTTTCGAATAAGTGATGATTTTATTTAAAATTTAAATTTCTAATATTCAGAAGAAAAGATTCATAAAAATGAGACTATTTTTTAAATCTACACATTAAAAAACATTTAGGGTGAATTTTCTAGATTTTACTAAAATATTTTATTTTTTGTTGAACAGTAATATATGATAATTTTTGGAATATTATAAATAAATAAATTATTGATTCATGGATGGTGTATTGATGAGGTAAGTCCCCATTGGTTATAAATATCCTAAAATATTTATAGTCATTATTTATAATAATCATAAATATTTATAGTATTGAGCCAAAATAATAAATAAATGAATAAAATAATAAAAAACATCCCTCTCCTCCCCTATAAATATCACCCTCACCACCTCTTTTCCTCACACATTCCAAGCCTTGTATATTTTATATATTTGACCATATCACCTTACCAAGAATCTTACCCACATCCAAGAGCTCGTAATATCTAAAAAAATAAAAAACCCATGTTTTTAAAGGAGGTTCTCAAGGAGACATCATTAAAGAAGACATTAATCTCAAGTGTAGAACACATATGGACATAAGGTAAGGGGATTCTTGAATCCTTCTCCATTTTTTGGGTTATACCTCCATGATGCCAAATTTCTATGTGGATATTCCTTTAATTTCCTTAAATATATATTTTCATTGCTCTTTCTTCTTATTCTTGAGTATTTTCATGTTTCTATCATGTTTTATGAAAAATATAAGGACTTTCTAAAATAAATCTTCTTTAGAAAACAAATTGTGACTCCATTTGAGATTCTTTCTTTATCACTCAATATTAATGATTGTTATACAATTTATTTTTTCCATTTTTCATTTATAAACCCCAATGTTGATTCATGAATTTATAAAACCCTTTCCTTTCTAGTGGTTATTTTATTACTATGATTTTTATATGTTCTACATGGCTTGCAAGATTATGTAAATGTTATGATGTGATGGGTGGGACTAAAATTATATATCCTTATAAATCTTTGGGTATTGTGACATATATCATGAGATAGTGTGCAATATGTGTGAACATGATGCCTTATTTTTTCACATTGATGATGTTGTGGTATTCACATATGTTATTCATGAACATGATACTGGATTTGTCTACCAATTTGTGTTTCATTTGGCCACTAATACATGATGTTTCATTATTATGAATTGAAAAACGTCATGAAATTATATAATGTTTCATGTTCATATTATGATGATGATCTTATTCAAATTTTATGACCTTGATGATGATTATCCTCACATTGTTATATTAATTCATGTCCTTTTTCATCCTCTTACTAGGATTATAACTCACACCGTTATTTGATGTATATCCTGAGGTGATTAAATATTATAAGGATTCCATGAGATTTTAGGGATAATGGTAAAGTCTTTAAATAAATTATTAAGTTTTATTAAGTTCATGTTATGTATGAAATTAATGTTTCCAAGAAACTAAACCTTGTGATCTAGGATTTTTATATTTATTGTGTTGTTTATCTTAAAAATTATGTAATAATCTTATAAGAAATTACTAGGTCATTATAGATGTTATCAAAGAATATTTTAGTTTATTTGGGAATTAGAATTAGTGACCATTAGTGAAACCATTGGGTAAGACTACGTATATGTAAACATACAAGAACTTGTGTTTTATAAAAATGTTAAACAAAGGTAACCTATAATTTATTACTTTGGATTCAATTACTTATAAAAATAAATTATTTATTCATGATTTTTTGACATAATATTTGTTCCAACATTGTCTTTTTTTTAATAAAATGGTGGAATTTTTGAGAAACCATACCATCAAATCATGTGAGGTAAAATGAAACTATTTTTATAATGACATCCCCAACGTCATGGGTGGTGGAGTTCAAAAATTCATGGTGATGATTACCTGACAGTCTCAGGAAATGAATAGTGTCCTGAACTAAGTGGAATGTCTACTTTCACCAATGAAAGAGAAATAATCCATTGATTCCTTTATGAAGAAACTTCCACCAACAATTAGTGGATCTTCCGTATGAGTTGTTGTGGAAATGTGAGTTAAATCAATAGAGAAGACCATTAATGTTATGCACCTTTCTGATATGGAAATGGTAAATCTATCCATCTATCATTTATATGGAGAAGTTGATCAATGGTGGTCATTAATTAAGAACACAAATTTGAAGGATTAAATATAATATATGGAGTGGTAATACATTAATAATATATTTCATAACAACTATTTACCATGAAATTTTCTCTCAAATATAGATAGAGAATTTATAGAACTAAATAAATGGAATGTGAGTCTATCATGCCTTATGAAGAAAACATAACATTTATTCAAAGGTACACCTCATGTTTTGTTAAAAAATGATATCAAAATAGATATATTATTTAGTGGTTCAAAAACACACTTTCAAAAGGCACTAGATATCCAAGAATTCAAGAGTTATGAAGAAGTTGTTTTATATTCTATATAAGTGGTGTTAGAGTTTAGGGAATTGTCCCATGGATATGTTGATAATAAAAAATATAGTATTTTAATTTGTAGGATCTAATGATAATGTTGAAAAGAAATCTAAACCACCCACATGTCAAAAATGTTGGAAGACGCATCATGGGAACTACCACAAGGGGATGAAAAAATGATTAAAGTGTGGGAGTGAAGGCCAGAATTCTCATGAATGTCAAATAGACAAGAATAAAATAGAAAATGTGATATAGAAAAGTATAGAACCACCCATGGTTCAATACTTAAACTATACAGACAATTTCACTATGCAGTCTAGTGCACTAAACCATGAGTCCTTAAGAGTAATCAACAATAGAACCCATCAATATGAAAGGAGAAACAGAAATCATACGACCTTACTAATTCTGACGTGGATCAATAAAATGAACTTATAAAAGGTACACATCCTATTCAATCATTAATGGAAAAGTCTTATTTGATTATAGTTCCACTCATTATTTTATATCCTATATAATTTCTAGAATTATTGAATCGAAGTCTCAATACATTGATATAGATATGTTTGTAAAAACTTCTAATGATGTGATTATTGTAACCCAAGTGTTGGACTCCTCTCTTACTGGCGTATGTGAGAAGCTTCTTCCAGAAAATCTCATAATACTTTCCTTGGTAGTATATGATGATATACTAGTCCTAGATTAGCTATCATATATAGATCACACATAAACTATTGTGAAAAGGAAATATATTTTCATATTCTCAACAATCCCAGGATCCTTTAAAAATACAATGATAAATCATGAATATACTTTGAAAAATCTATCAATTATATGGGTGTTGATTACTAGTGAATAATAATGACTCTGTCAAATGATTGATTCAAAGGAAGTTATCATATTAGAATAAATCCCTATTTTTAGGGAATACATTGATGTATTTCTTTAAGAGTTACCCCAAATTCACCCAGATCGTGAGGTATAAATCTCAAAAGAGCTCATATTTAGAGCCCCACCAATCTCAAAACTCCCTTATTGGATGGCCCCAATTGATATGGAACTATTAAAGAAGTAGCTTCAATATAATTTGGAAAAAGGGTCCATACAACCTAGTGCATCACCTTAATGTGAGCCAGTTCTTTTTGTAATGAAAAAGGATGGATAGATGTGCCTGTGTATCAATTATCTAGAACTTATTAAGATCAAAACAAAGAAAAAGTATCATCTTACAGGGATTGATGAATTTTTTGAATAACTATTAGGAGATCAATACTTCTCCATTGAGGATCTTCATTCTAGATATAATCAACTGAATGCGAATAAGGAAGATATTTAGAAGACATCATTCTATAACTGGTATGGTAATTATGAGTTCCCAGTAAATCCCTTCTAACTTACTAATTTCCTTTAATTCTTCATGGATTTGATGAATATAATCTTTAGTGTTTATTGATTATATTCTTATCTACTCCCAAAAAAATGAAGTACATGAATAATATATAATTATTTTGTTAGAGATAATAAGGAATGCTAAATTGTATGCCATGTTTAGAAAGTGTGACTTTTGGAAGTGGAAGGTCACATTCCTGGGGCATGTGATCATGATAGATGGAATTTTTATAGACCATTCAAATTCATTGATAATTGAGGAATTCCCTAGACCCACTATTGTAAGAATATTAGGTACTTTTCATATATTGATAGACTTTTATAGAAATTTAGTAAGAAATTTATCATTAATTTTATCCCTCTAAATTTGTAAACCAGGAAAGGGGTAAAATATTTCTGGATGGGAGAATGTGAGGAAACCTTCAAGGAGCTCAAGAAGAGGCTATTAACTGCAGCATTAATCAAACTAATAATAAGTGGATAATGTTTTGTGATACATAGCGACTCTTCAAAGAATATCATGGGTTGTGTACTCATACATAATGTCAAATTCGTAGGCTATTCCTCATGACAATTAATGATCCATGAGTATAACTACCTGAGGTATAATATGGATCTTCTAACTATGATTTTCACTGAAAATCTAGTGGCACTACCTCTATAGTGAGAATTATGAAATATATATTGATCACAATTTCTTAGTGTATATTTTCATATAAAAGGAGAATAGAATGTGCAAGATAATATATTTAGAGCTAATAAAGGACTATTATTTTTGTATTCATTACCATATAGGAAAGGAAAACATGGTAGATGATGCTCTTAACAAAAAAGAACCTTCTACTCTATCAATGATTAGGATTAAGAAAACCCTCATAAACATGTATATGAAAATTATCGATTTAGAAATCATAATTTTTGGGAATTCATCCTACCTTTACCAAATGATTTCATAACCATATATCTAAGAAATTATCAAGGATACCCAAAGGATTTATCTTGAGCTACAAAAGAATTTGAAATCACTAATGGAATGGAAGATAGAAAACTTCCACATCAATGATGATGGTGTGATTCAATTTGGATCATGGATTTGTTTGACTTCATCACCTAATATATACAAGGATCTATTGGATATTGCACATAGAACATCTATCCACGTGAATCTAGGATGTAACTTGATGTACCTTGATATTCAAGAACACTTCTGGTCAGACAACATGAATATGGATATTGCAAAGTATATCTCAAGGTGTTTGGTATGTAAAAATGTTTAAGTAGAAATATATAATTCCAAATGGATGATGTAACCATTTCCTACACCAATGTATAAATGGGAGAAAATCACTATGAAATTTTTACTGGGATCCAAAAAACATCCAATGGAAATAATGCGAAATGGTTTGTGGTGGATCAAATAACCAAGACTTACATCTTAATTTTTATTCAATTAGATTTGTTTCTTAATCAAAGTTATGTGATATATTTGAAGGAATTGGTGAGGCTACACAGGGTTCCACTTTCGATCAAAATTTTTCATGATCCAAGTTTCACATCTATGTTCTTGAGAAGTGTTTAACATGATTTCAATATTGATTTGAATTTCTGTATGGATTATAACCCCTAAATAGATAGATAATAAAAAAGGACTATTTAGACCCTCAAGTAAAAGATGATATCCTACTCAATAGAATTCATATGAGGTTGGGATTGTCACCTTCCTTTGGTTGAGTTCTCATATAACATCAGGTTCCACTAAGGTATTCACATGGATCCATATGAAACTCTATATGGTAAGCAATTTAGAACTCAAATATTTTTGGATGATGTTGGTGAATGAATGCTACTTGGACAAGATCTTGTGAAAGAGATGACAAAGAATTTTTAAACCATCAAAAAATATATCCATGCTACTCATATTCAACAAAAGATATATGATGAAAACTATTAAAGGGAGTTGGAGTTTGATGTTGGAGACAAAGTATTTGATGCACTCCTATCGTAGGGTGTGGAAAAAACAATTTAATTTTCCTAGTGCAACATAGAGGATGACCAGGGTTGTCTCTCTTGAGGATATTTTCAGTCATTCACCCACTTAATCTAATTTAACTAAATTACCTATTTTTTTTGTTTTTATTTAATCTAGGAATGGAATGAAATTTAATTAAAATAAAAGTTAAAACTAACATGCAATGAAAAAATTCAATTAATTGAGAAAGAACTTGGCCTTTATGAGTTTGTTTGTGGCTTCCATAATTTTCCTTGTTGGTACTTAAATTAAGTTTGATAATTAAATTATGAGATCTCATTCATGAATTAACATTATTTTATTTATTCGTCTGAAATATTGAATTCATTTAGAAATCTTAACTTCACCTCCTCCTATAATCATGGTTGATGGCATACCTCGATCGAGAGTGTGACATCTTTCAAGACCTGGCTCCATCGAATGCTATTTCAACCAATGTATGACTCAAATACATCATATGAAAATCATGTATCCACTATCAGGGAGGGAAAATATTTAATAAAATAATAGAAATTAGTTTGAGATAAGTGTTGTGGTGGATGATCGCCACACCCGTGCACATCACTCTTGCTCATCACAAACATAATAAAAATAGGAATTTAAGCAGATAATAAATGAAATTTCCACATAACTTCCCTACGCCAAATCTTGGGTTAACCCCTCATTTTTGAGGGTAAGAGGTCTTGGTGGATAATATGATAAGAATAAAAGATGAAAATAAGGAGAAAATATGAAGAATAAAATAGGATGGATGGGTGGACATAGAAATAAAAACAATGCATGAATTTTATTAGAAATATAAATTACAATTGAAAAATAAAACAAAAAAAAAGGAAAAAATAAATTAAGAATAAATGGGGATTATTTTTGGTTGGAATCCCTCGGTGGAGATCTCCTTCTTGGTGCCTTGAAGGAATGGATTAAGAATGGGATAATTTGGGAAAGAGGCAAGGTCCTCTTTTTATAGGTAGAATTATGTACTCCGAAGGTTTTCATGTTGTTGTCCCAATAAACGGTAGCTTCACACATAGAATCCTTCATATATGTTGTTCCTTAACGTGTTGGGCGTTCACCCTCCAAATTTAAGATCATTTGGACACCGGATGAAGTCTTTATTAGTTTTTCATTGGAAGTTTCTTTTTATGAACGGAGGTTCCACGAAGCTTCCTTCAAATATATAACATTAAATGACAACATTAATGACTTTAAAAATACCCTAAAATTTATTTATAGTCAGAAATATGTGTCCTAGTGATATACCAGGTGGAATCCTATCAATTTAAGGTGTGTAGACCGATATGTTGTTCCGTTATAGTGGTGAGGTCCACACTGTCCGCCTCGAAAAATATTCATATTAATTGATATTTTAGGCCTTTTAGATGGCCGAATTAGCTCCCGGTCCAGAGGAAAAAATTGGTGGAAATAAAATAATGATTCCAACAAAATAATATTAACTCAATTTGGAATTATATTTCAAAATTAATGACCAAAATACCCCTATAATAAAAATCTGTCAAAATTTTAGATTTTACCGCTTTTTTTTGCATTCAAGCTCAAATTACCACTGAAACCCAAAAATTTGATAATTAACCATACAATAAAACTATGGTGGTATTATAAAAAATTATTTATAGTATAAAATATATGAAAATGTGAGATTAATAACTCCCCCAAACTTAAACATTTCACTCCTAAACAATCATCTTACATCCAAATCAAAATCCACACAATAATCAAAAATGAGAAAATATCAATGATGTTATCCAAAATAGAATTACATCATGTATAATATATGAAAAACAATTCCATCTCATTTTCATTTCAATAATTCAAATTTTTTTAACCTCATAAACCAATCCATGGCTCAATCACAACCTACCTCATATTAAATTTTATGTCACTCTTCTCTCAAGAGAAATTGAATCTAGAGTTATGCTCATACTTGAAAATCGCATTTATCACTATAGGTTTGTAAAAATTCTCATTTATCCACAGACTGAAACATAAAAATTAATTCAATAATGAGGGATTTAATTAATGGTTCAAATTATTCTTTGTCTTAGGGTTGGTGGGAAAATGATTGAAAAAGTTTCAGGCCAGAAAGAGGAGGTTGCACTCTTAAGTACAATGCATGATTAATTCAAGTGAAAACAATGGAAATTCCGTTCTCAATCCTGCTTGAAAATTTGAAAAAAAACTGCCAATCTTTTATTACATGGTACATGAGCCGAGATGTGATTAAAAATAATGATATCATCTATGTTCTCCCTCTTTTTTAAGCTCCATAAAGGCACAACTTTATTTTCCTTTTTTTATTTTTTTTCATGAAGGACGAGCTGAAAATTAAATACAATGAATGAATGACAATTAATGACCTTGATTATTGAGTGGGGAATGAGTCATAAAATAATGAAAAATGAGGAATTCAAGATCATATCCATTTTTTTTCATTTTTTTGAAGGAGAAATGGATGAAATAAATAATGCACAATGAAATGATAAAACATGCCCAATTCTATTATTATCCACTACCAAAAATATTAACACACACCTCGCACCACCCATAAATGATACACATCCCAATGAACGCACACGAAATGCCATTACCCCACACTCAAACTTGAAATATCCATGAAAAAATACTAAAAGTGCGGGTAGGTAAGGAAAAATCATCTTGTAATGTGGCTTAAACCAAAAAGGAAATTAATTGAATCTAAGGGCTTATGAAGGATAGATGTAAAGGTGGGTCTTAAGATAAAATTTGGATCGACAAAGAGATGCCTCAATCATATCAAAAAAATTTCATGAAATCCAATGCTTCGAAAGATAATATTCACAAATTATGGTTCTCACACAAAATTCAAGTTTCTCTTAATAAAGTGTGGGTATTATAAAGAATATGTAAAAGTGTTTTAGAATACCTCACATGATTGGAAAAATATTTTGAGTCAGTGTTTCATGGGCATGTATTTCAAAAATCAGTCAAACTCATAAAAATTCTTGAAAATCCATTTCAAGGAAAAATAATTCACATTAACAATCATTTAAAGTGAATTATTTAAAAAATCATTTCAACTCATTCAAAATCAATTGGTGTGTGAAAGGTGATAAGAATATTCATTAAAGCTCCAAAATCCTAAAAAATATGATAAAAAAAATGAACAGAACACAGTAATAACTAAGAAGGTTGACACTCCCCCACACTTAAATTTTACTACCCCTCATTTCAACTCAAAAAAATATAAATATAAAGGTAGAATAGCCAAGGGAGGGAAAGATACAGCCTGACCTTATTTTTGAAGTGGATGCCTTGAGTTAAGATCCTAGAAGATACCAATTTAAGACTAAAAGAATGTAATGAAAATAGATAAGAAAAATAAATAAAAAGAATGATAAAGGGAAAATAAAATAGATAATGCTTGTTTTAGACCCCCAAGAAGGTGATAGGTTTTTACTGCCCCTAGTCAGGCAGTTTTAGTAAATTTTCCCCAATCAGAAGGTGGGTGTAGTTTCTTTGAGATGAACCAACACATTGACTTTTACCAATGTCCACGAATAAACATTGAAAGTAGATATCCCCAAAGAAGATAAGAAAGTTCCCAACCCACAAGAAATAATAAAGATGAATTTTGAGGTTTCAAGTGGGAGGGAATAGAATATAGGGGTGATCCCTGTTGACTTATGTGGTTTCCTCTTCCATATGGTATGATAATTTTTGTTGAGGAGGTCGTCGCACCACCAGCTTCTCCAAATATTCTTCTTCAATCACCATCACTTGAGTGGTATCTTCCTTAACATCTACAGTCTTCTCTATTTGTGCTGTATCAAAAATTTAAAAGGAAGAGATGTCAGAAAACAATTTAGCTTGAATAATATTAAAACATGAAAAATTAATAAATACACCTTCCCTTTTAAGTAATTTAGCTTGGTAATTGATCTCTTTAGGAAGGACCATTGGAAACTCAATCTCAGCAGGTGAATCTTCTTCATTATCTTCCAAATAAATAGAGAGGTATAAAGTGTCTTATGTTTCATTATCAAGGATGGGAATATCACATTTCAAGTCATCTTCAACAAAGCTATTCCAGGATTCTTCCAAAAAACATTGACTAGGTTTATCTCTCTTGAGAAGATTTTTCAGTCATTCACCAACTTAAATCTAATTTAACTAAACTAATTATATTTGGTTGTTTTTATTTAATCTAGTAATGGAATGAAATTTAATTAAAATAAAAGATAAAACTGACATGCAATGAAAAAATGCAATTAATTGAGAAAGAACTCGGCCTTTATGGGTTGGTTTGTGGGTTCCATCATTTTCCTTATTGGCACTTAAATTAAGTATGATAATTAAATTATAAGATCTCATTCCAGAATTACTATTCTTTTATTTATTGGTGTGAAATATTGAATGCATTTAGTAATCTTAACATCACCTCCTCCTATAATGAAGGTTGATGGCACACCTCGATGAGAGTGTAACATCTTTCAAGACCTGGCTCCATCGTATTCCATTTCAACCACTAAATGGCTCAACTCTAACATTGGAAGAGATTTTATCCAGTACAAGGGAGGTAAAAGATTTAATAAAATAATAAAAATGAGTTTGATATTAGTGTCATGGTGGATGCTTGCCACACCCGTGCACATCACTCTTGTTCATCACAAACTTAATAAAACATAGGAATTTAAGCACAAAATAAATAAAATTGCCACATACCTTTCCCGAGCCAAATATCGAGTTAACCCATCATTTTTTAGGGTAATAGGTCACAAACTATAATATGAAAAGAATTAAAGAAGACAAGAGGGAGAAAATATGAAGAATAAAATAGTGTGGATGGGTGGACACAGAAATAAAAACAATGCATGAATTTTATTGTAAATCTAAATTACAATTGAAAACTAAAACAAAAATAAATAAAATAAATAAATTAAGAAGAATGTGGGAAGATTTGTGGCCAGACTCCCTCGGTGGAGATATCCTCCTTTGTGCCTTAAAGGAATGAATGGAGAATGGGATTATTTGGGAAGGAGGCGAGGACCGCCTTTTTTAGGAAGAATTAGGTACATCAATTTCTTTCGCATTTTTGTCCCAATATATGAAAGATTAATTCATTAACACCTTAATAAATGTTGTTCCTTAATGTCTTTTCCGTTAACCCCCCAAATATCAGATCATTTGGACACTATATGAAGGAGTTATGAATTGTTCATTGGTAGTTTTTTCTGGACGCAGGTTCAAGCTTCCTTCAAAAATATAACATCCAATGGCAACATTAATGACTTCAAAAATCCCCCACATTTTATGTATAGCCATCCATATGCGTCCTAGTACTATCACAGGTGTAATCCCATAAATTTAAGGTTTTTATGCTAAGATGTGGTTTCGTTACAGTGGTGGGGTCCACGCTGTCCGCTAGGAAAAATATTCAACATAATTTATTTTTAGGCCCTTTATATGGCCAAATCAGCTCCTAGTCCAGAAGACAAAATTGGAGGCAATAAAATAAATATTCCAAAAAAAAATATTCACTCATTTGTAATTATATTTTAAAATTAATGACCAAAGTACCCCTATGATAAAAATATGTCAAAATTCCAGATTTAACTGTTTTTTGTATTTAAGCTAAAACCACCACTAAAACCTAAAAACGTGACAATTAACCATACAATAACACTATGGTTGTATTATATATAATGATTTACAGTATAAAATATATTAAAATGTGAGCTTCAATTTTATTCTAATATTACAACAAAATAGTGTCATGATGTTTGGAAAGAAAGGGAATCATATCCTAAGGTATATTGACCCCTTTGAGATCCTTGACCACATAGGAGTAGTGTCCCATAATCTTGAACTTCCACAAAATATAGCTCATGTTAATGATGTGTTCTATGTATTTATTTTTAGTATATAAAGACCTGAACCCTCACTTGTACTATATCTGTAGGTGTTATAACTAGAGAATGAACTCTTGTGTGAAGAGAAACCGATGAATATATTATATTGTAGAGAACATTTCATATTCAATAGGACCACTCATTGTATCAAAGTGTTTTGGATGAACCATTTGAATGATGTGGTGACATGAGAACTTAATTAAGTAATGAATGAGAAATACCCTCATATTTTTTCACCTTAGTATGTAAAACAAAATTTTGAGGATAAAATTTCAGAAGGGGGGAAGAATGTAATGACCCAAAATTTTATCAATGGAATTTTCCTTCGTATAATTAAGATATATTTTATAAATCACATAAATCACATATATAACCCAATATAAACTATTTTCTCATAAATTAATAATGAAGTAAGTGGTATTTATAGAAATTAAGGAACCAATACCGATGGAATTTTTACACGACTATTGGAATAGTAATATGAAAATTATGTGTAGTAATCTGAAAAATAGAATATTATCCTCACCTATGAATGTAAAAATTAGTTTTAAATATCTTCTAAATGAGAACATGATATAATTATATAATAGTATAAGTAAATAAGTGTTTTAAAAATGAAAAATTAAGTGTTGGTATTTTTGTAAAATATAAATGATTATTTAGAGTATTATAATAAATATATTGATTTAAATGAAAATTTATTTTCCTAAAATAGATTCATAAATTAAATTATTTTTTATTATAATTATAATAAAATTTTATGGGGATTGAATTTATTTTTTAAAGGGTCATAAAATCGATTATTATTTTAAAATCGTTGTTTTTTGAATATATGAAGTTTATAAAAGATTAAATTTCTCATATTTATAATTTTATTTTGATAAAATGGAATCCTTTATTAAAATCTATAAATCAATAAATGTATAGGTAAACTTTTGGGAACTTTCTAAAATAGTTGATTTTTTTTGTGAATAGTGAAATACGATAATTTACATTATAACCTAAATACATGAATTTTTTAGTAATGGATGATGTATGTATGAGGTAAGAACACATTGGGTATAACTATTTGAAACCATTTAGTATAAGTATTCATTATAATAATCACTATTTATAGTCTTGATCTATAATAATAGAAAAATTAATAAAATAATCATAAAATAGTCATCTCCTCCCCTATAAATACCACCCCACCACCTATTATCCTCAAACTTACATGCCTTATAGATTTTATAAATTTATCATATTTCCCTTCCCAATCCTCTTAACCATGACAAAGATCTCTTGATGTTAAGAAAAGGCCAAACCCAATTTCCTTAAGGAGTTTCTCAATGATACAACATTCAATTGGATATTAACCGCAAGTGTAGAATAAATCCAAAAATAATATAAGGGGATTCTCAAACCCAACACCCTTTCATTGGTTTATATATATTTTATTCCAAATTTTAGTATGGATATTTCTTTAATTTTTCTTAAATATAATTTCAATTTTATTCCCTCTTATTTTATAGGATATACATGTTTCCAACTTGGTTTACGAAAAAGAGAAATATTTTCCAAAAAGAACTCTTCTTTCCATAACGCATCTTAACTTTTATTGAGATTGTTTATTCTAAATTCAAGAATTAGTATACCTATTAGGTTTTTTCCTTTTTCATTTGGGAACCCAATTTTTTTTCAGGAATGCATAACCCCCATTCCTTTCTAGGGATATTTTATGACTATAATTATTATATGTTATATGTGGAATACATGATTATGTAGATGTTATGATGTAATGGGTGGTACTAAAATTATATATCCATTCAATACATTGGTTAATGTAATTAATCACTTGAGATAATGTTGAATATGTGAAATCATGATGCTTTATTTTTTTCACAATGATGATGTAATGGTCACAAACAAATGTTGTGTGTGAACGTGACACTAACTCTGTTTAAAAATATGTGTCGTATTTGACTACTATGACATGATGTTTTTTTTATGAATTTCCACATTTTATTGTATTATCTAATTTTTCCTATCATTATTTTTATGTTTATCCAATTGTTATGTTACGATGATGATGATTATGCTTGTCACAACCCATCCCCTGGGGCTAGTGTCATGACTACCCCAATCTCTCCTTCCATAGGACAGGGGTTGGAGACTAGAGCCAGAAAGGAGTATCCCTAAAATGGGAAGGCATTACCTTCGAACTTGTACACACATAGACTAGGTACACAACAAAATTAAACCACGTAGTAAAACTACTATAGTAAAGGTGATAGTTAAAGGTAAAGGGGAAAATATACAAGCCCAAATGAACAAGGTAATACAATAGAAAAAGAAAATAGCTCTTGAGATCATCCACCAAGAATCCTACCTGAAGGGTAGTTATAGATTGTCACCGCAGCTACCCATGTCAACCAGTCACCTTTGTGCACTGTCTAGTCCCGACTCCCAAACCTCATTCAAAGCTATTCGTCATCTCCATAAGACACAACAAGGTGTGGGTGAATATTTTGTAGGGGTGAGTATAACAATACCTAGTAGGGACCCCGAGACCCCCGAAAGTCTCCTAGAATTCCACTAAGGAAAAACCAAAAATCATGAACTCAATCACTAAGCACAATGAAAGACTCAGCTCAAACCAGATATATAACATAAAGAACATGAATAAATATGATTAGTCATAAAGCTATATAATCTTATTCTGTCGAGAGTCTTTTACTGCTAGACCACATAAGTTCACTAGGTGCTAACCCACAGAGGTTCTCTAGGTGATGACCTATATCGAATCACTAGGTGGTGACCCACAGAGGATTGCTAGGTGCTGACTCAAGGAGGTTCACTAGGTGCTGACCCACTGAGGATTTCTAGGTGTTGACCCACTGCGGATCTCTAGGTGCTAACCCATGGAGGATCGCTAGGTGATTACCCACAGAGGATCACTAGGTGCTGACCAAAAGAGGATCGCTATGTGCTAACCCACAGAGGATCGCTATTCTTCCTTCATGTCACAGCCGACCACTGGATTTTCACACTTAGTACGCTTGATTCCGGAGGATCCGATCCACAATCCATCATCCGTATTTCAACCACCATGAAGTCCCATAAAGAATTAATCCGATGAAAAACCACGTCATAAGGGTTCCAACTCAACAGACGACGCATCAATCGGACCCTCAATCTGTAAGTTATATGCATTTTAGTGCTGGGGGCCTGGTTGGATTCGAGTCTGATCCAACTTGGATATACTCCAACTTTATCCAAAAACAAATTGGAGTAACTCAAAAGGACTGCCTCATCCAAAGGGTTCTGGAATCGTAGACGGTTCTTAAAACAGGTATCCGGTTTAGCAGATATTCCATTTTAAATAGAAACTAGACGTAATGGGTCTAGGTCTGGTCCGACCCGGTCAGACCGACCCATACCGGCTTGCTGGGCCCGACCCGAACTGGTGGGGCTTGACCCAGTTTGGATGGGCCCAGTCTGGCCTGCTGGGCTGTGGCCTCAGCCCGTTGGGCTACGGAACCGGCCTGGCCCGCTGGCTGGGTATAGGGGTCGACTCCCCTTTCGAATGGACTAAGTCAGTTCAGTTTGCTGGATCAGCGACGCCAGTTGGCGCCACTCCACCAAGCATGTATGCATGGAATTGTCAACCACGAGACCTGTAGGGCGTGGGTCTGCCCTCCACCATGGCTCGGTTCCGTGACCCTCCTCCGTGACTTGTTTCCGTGGCGTGCCACCCGGATTCAACATGGCTCGTGATGGCCGGCCGCTGGTCTCCAGTGCTGTCGCGCCAACAGAGGTTCTGCAGGCCACTAGTGAATCTCCAGTGGTCCGATTTTCTTCCCAACTATGCCTAAGATCCTTCTAGGATGTCTCCATCACTGTCTGGCCCCCAGCTTCATCTTGCTACCATATCAGTCTGCCCCCCATGAAGAACGCAATCAATACCGAGTTCGGCAGGGGGGGGGGGTCCGGGCCTTGTTCAGTTTGGCCTGCACCCTCCACGTTAGCATCATAACATGGGAAGGGTTCAACATCATAAAAAGGAGATGAATCATAAAACCCTTAAACAAAACCCCTACTTGGAAAAGGTGGAAGATTCTACAGATGTGGGAGAAGAACTGGTGTTTTTTGGCGCTCGTTGTTTCCCGTCTTTGTCTAGTTAGAATCCTACAATGGTCTTCTAAGCTCCGTTCTAATTTGGGGGAAGTCATCGTCGACAAATCGTTAGAGGTTCTTCTCATGAGAGACCAAAACCCATGATGAAGCATTGTTTAAATATAAAAGAGGGAACCACCCATGTTGCATTTCATTAATGCAGTTCATTAATGAAACTCAATTAATGTTCCAATAATTCAATGAATGTCGTGGTTACACAACCCAAGGGTCAAGACATTAAATGAATTCCATTCAAGCCTGACGTTACACCGCGGTCCTGCCATCCGCTACTCAACGCTGACAAGAGAATAAAATAACTCATGGAGTTATTTTTTTGTAATGTCCAAAAATTAACTTTTTCATCTGATCCTTTCAGGTTGAAGTTAATCTTATCTTAAGTGAATCTCAGAACTGAAAATTCAATGGTTCCCTTGGATTTTTAATATGATAACCGGTTCCAAAGATAGAAATCTCTACTAGCATGTTTACTGAATGTACCTTAAAAAAGTTCAAAAATTATTAACAGTCACCCTCGATCCGTGCTGGTCGAGGTTAGTATATTCCTAAGGGGAAAATGCCCTCACAAGCTTAATGGTACTCTCAGATTTTTAATATGAGTTATTATTTAGGATTTATAAGGACTTGACAATAAAATAATTCTTACTTAATTATTTTATTTACGGCCAAAAACTAACTTCCACTGTTGCCCGACGCCTACCAATGTTAGGATCTACCTAAGGAAATCATACCCTCCTAAGTTCAGCGGTGGTCTCATATTTTTAATATGAGACACCATTCATGAGTTATAAGCCTTTGAAAAATAAAATAAATTTATTTAATTATTTTATTTATGATTATTCCATTTTTGGTTTTTCTCAATGGAGGCCCACACAGACTAATCTCAAGTCACACCTAGGGTAAACCCGCCGTCTTGAATGCAATAGCGCCCTCATATTTATGATCCGTGCACTCATTTAAGAGTTATTCCACTTTTTTAGAAAAACTGCTCACACACGCTATTTAAAGCATAACATTTTTCGACATATCATTCTAGGAACTATGGGCCTCAGAATCACGTGCCGTCAATTTTCAAAATCTCATAATAATTAGATGTAATTAAAAAAAAATATTTGGAATTTAAGGGTCTTTAAATTCTACCCACCTTAGGTATTTATGTCCCCAAAATCCAAAACATATACAAATCAAACAAGTGGGGTACTGGGCATGAATCTAAACCTCATGATCCCATGTTCTCTCCTAGAGGTTCCCGTGATACCACCTAACTCGCACTAGAGGAATCGACTATCTACGGAGGACCTGCTACTATAGATCCTCAATATCTACTGGTAACTCCGCCAAAGTTTCCACATCATCAATGTCTAGCTCTCCCCATTTGATGATGTGCGATGGGTCATGAATGTATCTCCTCAGCTACGACACATGGAAAACATTATACACCTAGTGCATCTGTGGGGGAAGAGCTAGGTGGTACACCACCTTTCTAACTCTACTGAGAATCTAGAAAGGTCCGATGAACCTTGAATATAGCTTTACACCCTGGACTAATCTCTGTAATCCTCTTCGGGGTGAGACAAATAGGAAGACATGGCCTCCCCCCTAAAACTTAAAGAGTCTCCATCTCATTTCAGCATAATAATTCTGCCCACACTGTGCAGTCTTCATACGCTCCTGGATGATTTTCACCTTCTCAGTGGTAGGCCATACCAACTCTGGACCCATAATTGCTAACTCTCTTGGGTCTGTCTAGTATAGAGGTGATCTGCATGGTTGCCCGTACAAGGCCTCAAATGAATCCATGTCGATGGTGGAGTGATAAATATTATTGTATGCGAACTCCACCAGTGGTAGGTGGTCTTTCCAACTGCGGCAAAAATCAAGGACACAATCATGAATCATGTCCTCATGTCTCTGTATGGTCCTCTCCATCTGACCATATGTCTAGGGGTAAGACCTATGATCAAGCATGCTAGAACCTGATTCTTATCTCTCACTTTTTAACAAGTGAGGTGTTGTGAAATGAACTCTTCCACCACTTTATTCATCCCTAGCAACCAGTACTGACATCGAACGTCTGGGTACATCTTCACCACACCAAGATGTACCACCAAAGGGGATATGTGTAAATCCCTCAACACCTATTTTGGTAGCATCATTGGTACCATGGTGAATCTTCTGAAAAGGATTACTTGTTTCCCACCTTCAGAAAATCCTTTAGGAGCCTGTTATGAAGATATCTGAGCACATCGAGTCTCGTAGTCAATGTCCCCAAGCTATGCCTCCCCGACTCGCTGATGGAGTGGGGGAGTGACTATCATAGACTAGAGGTAAACTGATCCATCACTATCCATGAAGGATAACTATAACGTGGATTGCTGCTCTATATCCTCAATCCAAAACTATAAACTAGACCTTCTACTCAGTGCGTCTGCCACCACATTCCCCTCCCCATAAGTGTAGACTATCTCAAAGTCATAGTTATTGAGGAACTCCAACCATCGCTACTGTCTCAACTGCTGAAAATCATATGATCACCCTTCCATATATGCGAAAGGATACCCCATTTACTGATTGATGTGCCCATAAATCTTTTGTTAGTGGGTACTCTCCCCCCACTGACACGTGGTTAAGGTGTCAGTAGTCTACACATAACCTTGAACATTGGATCATACTAATCCCTTACTCTTCAAGTCCTCCACGTACGCCCCCTGCTTGCAAATCTCTACAAAATCCCTATGATATACTGATATTGATATAGGTTCTGTCTCAGGGTGTAGAAAGATATAGAAGTAACTTCCCCTATGGGGAAGTAATCATGGAAACATCTTTAGAAAGGATATTCCAACACTCTGCCACTATCGTTGGGAACTGAAAACTCCAAACATCCGCTGCCACGAGGATAAGGCTGGCCGACTCAAGATTGATCGTCCGAACCCTCCTATTTATGAGTTTATCTTGTGCGACTTGGGTTTCCTTTTTCACCAACCAAGGAAAACCCCATTCCAATGCTGCAGACATACCACATCCTTTTTGCCTAAAACATTCAATCTGAGCATGGACTATGGATGACCAGCCCATACCCAAACTAACGTTGTAAGTCCTCGACGCTTCCACCAAGAGATTCCAACCGAAACTATTACCTCAAGAGTCAGATCACACCATCTACATAAGTGTGATTATTAAGTCTCCTCCCATAGGTATATTTAAATGTAAGGGTCATGTAAAAAGTTTAACCAGAAACTCTAGGTTTTGAATAAGATTCACGATGAGAAGGAATGTTTAGTACATATGTCTTTTAATAAATTAGCTAATAGTTGACACAGACAATACCTTGATCATTCTTGGATCTCTTGGGTCACACTCCTTGACCACATGCTCCATCCCTAATCCTCCAGCTCCCTGATCCTAGTGGGGACCACATTAGGGTGGTTGTTGTAACAAGTAAAAATTTATACCACATCCTACCGCTATATTAGCTCCTCTTTCACTTCTGATTCCCTGCAGATTCATCTGTTCTTATCACTTCTACTTCCCAAAATTTTTTACACATCCAAGTCTTTGAGAATGATGTTAGTTTTATGCTTTCCCACTGTTAACATTCACTGGCTGTATTTGCTCATCCAAAGAACTTTCAACCACTAAGGTTCTCTCTAGCATCCTAACATAAGTAGGAATACACAGAGGAATAGTTATAGCTTGGATGTCCCTAAGCACATCTTTCTAGGAGGACCGAGCCCTGAAGCACTTATCGTATCATATTCATCGAGTACCTGGAATGGTCGGTACGCCTCTATGAATACTCAGCTACCGACATGTCATCTTGCCGAAGTTATTGAATATCATGGGAACACATACCCCTTAGATTTTTATGGTAGGATACCTATTCTCTAAGAAATGTTCTCGAGATCTATCCACAAAAAGTCACCTCATCATAAGATAGGGGTAATCTGAACCCTATCATTGCCCTGTTGATCCACGTAGAATGCTCACTAGCAGGACCGCCATCTGATCTAATGGTGCCCCAGCTAGATAGAAACCCATTCACCACATCCAGTCAGTCCTTATATGCCTATGAGTCAGGCTTTCCTCGAAACGTAAGGGGTATCTGTCAGTAAAACTCATGTGAGCCACTGAGCCTACATGTGTCCTCTAACGGTAGTACTGATATTAACTATTGAGAAATGGGCAGTGGTATCACTGGGACACTGTCGAAGGTACCATATCGGGCAACTGTCCTAGTACTGAAGCCTCATCACTATGTGGACCATCCTCATGGTCACACATTGGAATACTGGATGGCTGTCTGTGTGAAGGAATCTTGAAAGGGAATCAATATGAACCGCTGCCAATAAGTTATACCTGGTGAGATGACTCAAAAGAGATAAAAAGATTTTTTTTTCAAAAATACATGCAATTAGTGTTTTCGTGTATTGAGTCATGAATTAGAACTTAGGGTCTTGGTGTATAGATACGTCGGCCACCGCACCAACACTAGACTCCCCAAACTGAAAACCGTACTCAAGACACTTAACCCTATTTCTCCATTGAAAAGATCAGAGTCTTATTTCATCAGTAGAACCAAATCATTTGATACCAATTTGTGACGAAACGTCCCTTGGGGCCCATGTCATGACTACCACAAGCCCTCCTTCCATAGGTCAAGGGTTGGCGACTTGAACTTGAAAGGTGTATCCCTAAAATGGGAAGGAATTGACTTTGAACCTGTACACACACAAACTAGGTACACAACAAAAGTAAAACACGTATTAAAACTGCTGAAGTAAATGTGAGAACCGAAGGTAAAGGGGCCAGTATACAAGCCCAACTCAAAGAGATAATACAATAGAAAAAGAAAACAACACCTGAGATCATCCGCCAAGGATCCTACCTAAACGGTAGGTACATCTCGTCACCGTGGCTATCCACATCAACCAGTCACCTCCGCACACCATCTAGTCCTCACTCTCTAACCTCGATCAAAGCTTTCCTTAGTATCCACAAGATTGAACAAGGTACGGTAAAAGCCCGTGTATAGGTGAGTATAAAAATACCTATTAGGGACCCTGGGACCCCTGAAGGTCTTCTAGAATTCCACAATGGAAAAACCACAAAGCATGATATCAATCACAAAGCACACGGAAAGTCTTAACTGAAACCATATATATAACTTAAAGAATAGGAATAAATATGATTAGTTATAAAGACAGTTCATATTATTCTGTTGAGAGGATTTTTCTACTAGACCACACAAGGTTGCTAGGTGATGACCCATTTCGGATCGCTAGGTGCTTACCCATAGAGGATCTCTAGGTGCTGACACACAAAAGATCGCTAGGTGGTGACCCATGGAGGATTGCTAGGTGCTGACCCATGGAGGATCTCTAGGTGCTTACCCATAGAGGATCTCTAGGTGCTGACCCACTTAGAGGATCTCTAGATGCCGACTCACAGTGGATCACTATTCTCTCTTCGCGTCACAACCGACCACCGGATTCCCACACATAGTACACTTGATTCCAGAGGATTCGATCCACAATCCATTGGATATATTTTAACTAGAAAAAAGTCCCACAAAGAATTAACCTGATGAATTTCCAAGTCATAAGGGTTCCAACGCAACAGACGACACGTCAATCGAATGCCCAGTCTGTAAGTTATAGGCATTTTTATGCTGGGAGATTGGTTCAATTAGAGTTTGATCCAACATGTCCATACTCAAACATTCTCCAAAACCAAAGTGGAGTATCTCAAAAGTACCACCTCATCCTAAGAGTTCTGGCACCACAGACGGCTCATCAAATGAGAATCCAATTTAGAAGATATTCCATTTTTAAGAGAAACCGACTGTAAAGGGTATGGGTTCTGTCCAACCTAGCCTGACCCGTTGGGCCCGAACCAAACTGGTCGGGCTCGGCCTGACCCACCCTGCTAGGTACAGACCATTGGGCTGCGAAACTGGCTTGACCTACTGGCTGGGTGTGGGCGTCGACTACCCTCCTGAATAGACTCTGTCTTTTAGGTTTACTGCATCTACGGTGCCAGTTGGCACCGCTCCACCTGACAGGTCTGCATGGAACAGTCAAATGCGGTACCCACGGGGCGGGGGCCCACCCTTTTCCACAGCACACTACTGTGGCACGCCTCTCGGCTTTAACACAACTAGCAATGGATGGCCTCCCCCTTCATCCGCCATAGCGACTTCAGGTGCTGCCACCTCCTCGCAGCCGATCGCCAGCACCGCCGCGCTGACAGATCTTCTGCGAGCCACCAGTGAAGCTCTGGTGGTCCGATTTTCTTCCCAAATGCACCTACGGGACTTCCGGTATGTCTCTACCTATTCATAGTCCCCGACATCCTGTTTCCACCATATCGGTCAATAGTACATGAAGAACACAATCAATACCAAGTTTGGCTTAGGGTCCGGGCCTTGTTCGTTTCATCCCGTGCCCTCCGCTTTAGCATCATAACATGGGAAGAGTTCAGCATCCCAAAAAGGATATGAAACATAAATCTCTTAAATAAAACCCCTACCTCAAAAAAGGTATAAGATGCTACAGATGTGGGAGAAGAACCTGCGTTCGTTGGTGCTCGTCGTTTCCCATCGTTGTCCGGTTCGAATCCTCCAATGGTCGTCAAAGATCCATTCTACATTGGTGGAAGACATATCCAACACTTAGTCAGAGGTTACTCTCTTGAGAGAGCAAAACCCATTCCCAAACCTTGTTTAAATAGAAGAGAGGGAACCACCCATGTTGCATTTCATTAATGAACCACAATTAATGTTCTATTAATTCAACGAACATTGTGGTTATGTAACCCAAGGGTCATGAAATTAAATGACTTCCATTAAATCCTAACGTTACAACACGGTCCCACCATCTGCTGCTTAATGGTGAGAAGAGAATAAAATAACTCATGGAGTTATTTTTTTTGTGAAGTCCAAAAATTAAATTTTTTGTCCGATCTTTTCTGGTCGAAGTTAATCTTCTCTTATGAGAATCCTGACACTGTAAATTAAAATGTGCCCTCATATTTTTAATCCGAGCACTGGTTCCAAAGATAAAAATTTCAACTCGCACGTTTACTGAACATACCTTAAAAAAAGTTCAAAAATTATTAACAGTCACCCTCAACTTACGCCGATCGAGGTTAGGCTCCACCTAATGGGAACACGCCCTCACGAGCTCAACAGTACTCTCATATTTCCAATCCTAGTTACCGTTTAGGAGTTATAAGAATTTGAAAACAAAATAATTCTTACTTAATTATTTTATTTACATCCAAAAACCAACTTCCACTGTTGTCCCATGCCGAAAAATGTTAATATCTACCTAAGGAAAGAATAATCTCATGAGTTCAGTGGTGGTCTCATATTTTTAATCCGAGTAACCATTTGTGAGTTATATGCAATTGTAAAATAAAATAAAATAAAATAATTATTTTATTTACAATTATGCCATTTTTGGATTTTCTCACTAGAGGCATGTGTTGACTAAACTTAAGTCGCGTCTAGGGTAAACACGCCATCTTGAATGCAATGATTCCCTCAAATTTCTAATCTGGGAACCCATTTTAGATTCATTCCACTTTTTCCAGAAAACTTCTCATGCGCGCTATTTAAAGCTTAACATTTTTCAACGGACCATTCTGGGCACTCCAGGACTCGGAATCATGTGCCGTCAATTTTCACAGTATCATAATAATTCCATGTAATTGAGAAAAAGTTATACG
Source organism: Viscum album (assembly GCA_963277665.1). NCBI lineage: Eukaryota > Viridiplantae > Streptophyta > Magnoliopsida > Santalales > Viscaceae > Viscum > Viscum album. The sequence continues at coordinate 685,881,428 of OY728120.1, read as the reverse complement.
AAATTTATGCGTCTTTACGATGCTCACCCATGTTATATTGATTCAATTATATTTTAATTCTCCTACTAGGCTTTTAGCTCATCCCATTCATTGATGTTTATCCTCATGTTTTTACATTTCCTAAGGGAATAAGATATTTGACCAATAAATATGATAACTTTAAATATATATATTTTTGTATTTAATTGGTTTCAATTTTTTTATGTTCCTTATTTTCCCAAGACACTAAACCTTTTGATCATGGATTTGTATCTCAGTTATGTTGTTTATCTGAAAAATTATGTAATAGTCATGTAAAAAAAGTAGGGTCATGATAATTTCTCCATGTAAGAATGTAATTATATTTTTAAATATTGGATAACTAAGAACTAGTTATATCATACCCCTTTAAAATCTTGATCGTATTGTGAAAGTGGAATATCAGTTCTCACTTTCAACACACCTCTCTCATGTTCATGATGTGTTCTATGTTTCTCACTTGAGGAAGTATATACTAGGACCATCACATGTACATAACTGAGAGGTAATATCGATGTAGTTAGACCACTCTTATGAAGAAAAATCAAGGGATATTTAGTATTTAATAGCGAATGTTCTATGAAATAGGGTCACTCGTCAGGTTAATTCTTTATAGAGAAACAACCAATTTGAGGAAGCTACATGGGTACATGATAATATGATGAGGCATAAGTATCATTGTATATTTATATAATAGTGATATAATTTGATGGTGAAATTCATTTTTAGGGGTTATAATGGGAAACCCAAAATATTATGAAATATTATTTTGAATTAATTTAATTTCATCAATATTGTGTGTTATACACAACACCAAGTTTTAACAAACCATGAAAAACTATTAATATGATTATTTAAACACTAAATTTATTAAACATTTATTAAAATTTATTTAGTGAATAAGAATAAAAAAATAAATTATTATAGTATTGTATTATGAACACATATTAATAAAATGGTACTTAGTTATGGTAAATTCTTTATATATTTCAAAATTCCATTTTATAAACATTATATTCATTTTTATGAAAAATAATAAAAATAATTATCAAAATTTTAGAAAATTAATTGGTTAAATTAAAAATATTTTTTTTATGATATATTTTCAAAATAATCTTTTTTTTTCTAAAATGATTATATTTTCGATGAATAGATAAAAGTTCTTTTTTATTAAAAACATATATTTCATTGACAAAATTCATAAAATTAACTTTGGTTTTATAATGGGATATAAAATTAAAATTACTAAAATTATATTTATATTAATCAAATATAGGTCATTAGAATCATTTTCATATTGAATTTTTTTATAATATCATTTTAATATTTTGAACATTTTTATTTGAAATTCAATTCCTCATAAAGTCTATAGATTTAATTTTAAATATAAATTTTCCACTTAAGGGAACTGAATTTGGAAATATGGATCCCATATTTTGAATAATAATAATTTATATTATAAAATAAGTTTATAATTTTTTTTTCATAATTCATAAAGAAAATAGTAAAATTTATTTTCCACGGTTAAGGTCAAAACAGGATAACCAGGGGTTTAACTAAAATAAGAATGGGTAAAATAACATAGAAAACTTATCCAAATTCCATTTTATGTATATATATATAACTTTTAACCTCAATGGTTCAATAATGATCAATTTTTTATCCTTTTGGAATATGAAAAATATGGTTACAACATTTTCATTCCGAAATTTATATGTGGGCCACTCGCCTCACTTATAAAAGGACACAACCTCTCCTATCCTATTCACACATAATTTTTTTTTATTTTCTATTAATTACCAAAATATATTAATTACATACCAACATATATCTTAGATTCCTTTTTGAGATCATAAATCCAATCTAGGAATCCATTAGGAAAACCCAAATATAGTTTTCTGAAGATGATGCAGAATTTTAACTATGTTTTTCTATTTTACGTCATCTAAAAACACATTATGATATTATTAAATTATGTTGATATAAAATATCTAGTATCTAACATATAATTACATGTATTTTTTTAACTTTAGAATCTATATCCAAATGAAACTATAAAAATTTAATAATAAACCATCATTCATGTGTGTGGTGGACTACCATCTTGTGAACCGATGATATTCAGTTTTGTATCACCAACTCACATGACTGGATATAATAATGAATTAAATGTTTTAATATGATATATATTATATTATTACACTAATTTAATTATTATATAACATATTTTGTCTTAATTTCAATTCTATGGGAACACAATAACGTCGCCCATGTGTGTGACAGATTACCACTTTGCGATGTGATGTGATTCATTCCTGATTTATAGAGAATCCGAAAATGATGATTTTTATGAAAATATGTGATATATATATAATAATTATTACTCTATAATGGCAATATTTTATTTACTATTCATTACCTTAATCCTCTAAGAATATGGAAGCAATGTTCATGCGTATGTATGACCTACCATGTCTATGAATGATATATCTCTTTTTCTAACTCTAACATTTATAGTTTTTTATAAATAAATATATTCATAATATATATGATATTTATAATTTTTTTTAAATTATATATAAAATATAATCATGATAAATTTAATAGGGCCAAAAATAAAAAATCATAACATAAATGAAAAACAAAGTAGTTATTTCCATAAATGTGGATTTTAAATGGAATTGATAATAATTAAGAAATAAAAGGCCATTAGTAAGTCATATATTGTATGATATATAAAATTATTGTTATTTAATAGATTTAAATTAAATTTTTATTTTTTTATTTTTTTATTTTTGACCAAGTTCAAAGGATATCGAGACATAATGTAAGGGTTTTGGTCTCAAATTTCTTTCCACTGAACATAAGTTATGGAATGAACCTATCTTATTCTATGATGTGAATATACTATACCTTATACATGTTATATATTGAATAACATTATTTTCATTATATTAAATTTTTCATTTTATGTTATTCATTAATGTTTCTTATGAATCAAAATATTCCAAAGTGGTAATTATTTTATGTAACAATCTCACAATTTATCTAAATTTTTTTATGATTATGTTAATGATGAAAAAGTAAAATGATACACCTATAAAAAAACTCATGAAATATATTATCCTATGGTTTTCATGATAATATATGCAGTCCCTTAATTTTCCTATGTTTATGTACTCAATAGTTCAAAATAATGTTTTTAGGAAAGATCATATTTATTTCTCTCTTCTTACAAAAACCATTTTTATTACCAAAAATATGTTTTTTAAAAATTTTTTCTAATTTTTTTTTTACATTATAAAAATATTTTTAATTATATTTTTACTAATTTTTTAATTTTTACAAATTTTCATGAAATAAATATTCATTTATTTTTCCAAATAAGGCATGTTTGGTATTTTTTTAAAATGTGAGAGGAACTATTGTATTATCATGTACATCATGAATGGAATTACCCACTGTAATGACCACTAATTTCATTGATGGTTACTTTATAATATTTTGTGTTTATTTAATATAATTATTTAAACTATATTTTATGAATTTTTAATTTAATAAAATTTATTTTTAATGAAAGGATATTTCCCTCAAGAAACCTTCCATTTAATTTATAATTAAAAATAATTTTCAATCAAAGATGACATATTTTTATGTAACTAATTATCTAAAATTGATATTATCAAAGGATACCATTTTTATTCATTCTTATAATCATTTATGTTTATGATGATAAGATGTTTATAAATCATTTTTCTCTTCCATGTGTCATACAATGATAAAATTATTTTGAAACCCTCTTTTTTTCATAGGGTTATCTTGTGATAAAATGATGAAATGATTATGAATCCTATATTATTTCCATGATTTATTCTATGATGAAATGTTTGTATAACCCATTTCATATCATGGGTTTTTATATGATGAATTTTTATTATATTATTGTATAATTATGAATTATTTTCATTACGTTACAGGTGGGACCTACATCTCTATCCAATGCATTGGGTAAATATTGATATCTCATGTGATAAAAAAGACTGAAATCTTGAGTGAATCTAGTTTAGTAAGTTACTCTGTCCGATATGATAGTGTTTGGAGTGAATCTTGACCACTATAATGGTTTTATGATTGAAAACATTATTTTATGATAGTATTAAAAATTAACCTTGAACTATTATTTAAATGAGGTTATATTATTACATGTATGACACAAATCAATGCCTTATGACAATTTTGTTTTATCATGGTTCATGATCCTTGATTCCATTATGATTTATGTGTAAAAATTCCCATGATTTATTCCATGAAAAAAGTTTGAGATCTATGATATGTAGGGTATGATTTTGAAATGATATTCTCATGTTATCATATCCTTATGCTCATAATATATTGATATCTATCTTGTTTAACCTTATTAACCATCTTATTTCAATATTTCATAAGTTTCCTTTCCCATGGTTTCGATGAAAGGTATTATGTATGATATCTCTATGAATGGTGGTAGTAATGAAGAACATAGTGTTTGGTGACATAGCTCACTTACAAACCATTTTTTATGTTTTATTATTTCAAACGACACTAGATCTAAAACATTATGGAATTTATTATTATATTATGTAATTAATATTTTTCTATTAATATATAATATTTATTTATGAGATGTTTGGTTTATTATATTTTCTAGAAAAATCATCCACAATGTATAGGAAAGATTTTAACTTCCACTATCTTCTCTCTGTTAACACTCAATATATCCATCTTTTAATTGAAGGTTGTTCACTAAGAGTCTACATATAAATTTATTATGGAAATTATCCACATAATAATATAACTTATCTTATATGTGGTTATTTCTTGGTTTTATACATAGAAATCAATTTTATTTATTGATTGGGGAAATATATAAAATCTGTATACTTGTAATGTTGATATGGAGGTTTTTAACATAGTTATGTTTATTATGTATTATTTAACCATGTTACTTAATTCCCTATATATATTATGTTCATTTATTGAGTTGGAAATTATTGAAATCCCATAGGTTTTTTTCTAAATAAATATATTTATAGATTACTATTTCAATTTGATAATGAATTATATTTATATTCATATTTTTCATATGGACAATACATTGATCAAAAAGAAGTGATGAGTGTGGCCTAATATTATATATCCCCTCGTTATATTGGTAGGTTGTATGTGAAAAAGGTTTTGGGTATTTTGTGTCTTCCAAGCCAATATATGAATTATATGTTGGTTGTGAAATTGACATAAAGAATGATATGATGATTATGGCCTTGAAAATAAGAATAATGTCCTAGTTGAGTCCTTCATGGTAAAATATATCTGACATTATGAAATAAATAATAATGAATCCAATTTTTTTATCCATGTAAATGATTATATTTTTATTTCATACATTTATTAGTTTCAATATCATATATTAAGATATATGTATGTTTTAAGAATTTTTTATTTCTATAATAATATTCATCCCATAAGTCATTCTGATATATTTTCACAAATTCCGATCATTTGAGCTCCCACTTCCCATATATCCATTTCAAAAGGTTAGGATAAAAATTAGCAAAAAAACACTTTTCTAGAATATTATCATATTTGAAGGGTTTTTTGGGAGATGTTGAAGATTAATTATGGATAAAGTAGTTTCTTATAAATTTGAAGAAAGTTACATTTTATGAGAAGTATGTGCGATTTGATAGTTAATTGTTTTCATAACTCTCTAATATTATTCACCTAAAAGGTCATTCTAATGTATAAGAATCATTTTTTTTGATATTGTAATTATTAATTGTTTAAATTGGTCTACTTAATTTTATTTCAAAGTAGATATAATTTTTTTTTCATTCACACTGAATTCGGAGAGTGTGGTTGTAGGGTGTCACAGTTGGAATTAATGGGATTTTTAGATAACATTGGTGGTGTGGATTGTATTTTAGTTGAATTTAAGGTTTGATATGTTGTGTTTTATCATAATATTACTGTTATATATTACCCATTAATTTATTTGAGGAAATATTGAATATTTTAGGGATTGTAATAAGAGGAACTTAGTGAAAACCTTAGGTATGTGATAATTATATGATAACACCATGTTTTCTTGAAAAATTATAGATTGTGTGGTTCTCTTAGAAATTAAAAACTTGTTTGGATACAAAAAATTGAAGTCATACACTAAAAGAGATGTTCCTATACGTAATAACCCCAAAAGGGATTACCAGTAGTAATTAGATCATCACCTGGAGAAAAATAAAGAGACCTAACTATACACCTGGTTTAATAGTCCAAGGTGTTCAGTTTTGATTAATAATATTCTATTTATAAAAAATTTTGAATGAATTTAATAATTTCATTTTATAACCTAGAAGGATAATGAAAATAATGATAATGTAATAATTTCAAAGATTAATACTGTTTGCAGGTGAATTTTTAATGTAATTAAAATTCAATAATTATCTTATAGTGTTTACCACTCATGATTAACACATATTTCTCTATTTTTGGATAGATCATTAAGGAACCAAGTTAATATTGTATTCCATTAAAAATGTGGAGATTGTTACATTAAGGAACCAAACATGATATGATATTGAGTGAGAAATATTTTTATTATTAAGAACCAGCTATGAAGAATTGTTATTAAAAATTGGAATATAGTTGAATCTCCAAATACACTAATTAATAAGAATATTGTTTAGAAGAAATTCAATAACAATTGTTAATAACTATTTTTATAGGTCCCTAATCCATTGGTATAGCCAATAAAATTGTTATGATGGATAATTGGGTGATTTTATATCAATTCAGACCATCCCGAATGGTTTAGATGAAATTTTGGAATAGGTGGTCCACACCAATGGTTCTAAATCTGTTGGTATAATAAATACCTATACTCTGGATTTTATAAAACTAATGGCATATATTCTGTAAAAACAAATGACTATGAGTTTTGAACCAAGGACCTCCCTATTAGAATATAATGTATTAACCACTATAATAGGAAAACTTATATATATATATATATGTGGTAAAAATACTAACTAATTTTGAATAATTTAATATTATTATATAAATATTTACTTAAAAAATAATCTTACTTAGAACCATGGTTTTGGAAAATTATTTGTATTGACTAATAACAATGGTTTTGGACAATAGTTGGCACAACTCCATTAATATCAGGGACCTTTACCAACAGTTTTTAAAAACTATTATTATTGTAACCAAAATTAGACCTATACAAATGGTTTTCCACAACCATTTGTGTAGGTCAAAAAAATTAACATGGTTATACAAATAGTTTTAAAAATACAAGGTATGAGAACATTTGTATAACTATAACATTGATTCGACAAAACCATTGGTATATTTATCTTAAATTAAGAGAGCTATAATGATGATTATGGAATATTATTTGTATATGTTCCTTTTGGGAACTAATACCAATATTTTTACAAATCTGTTTTTATTGTTGATACATATACCATCAGTTTATTATAACTGTTAGTATAGGTCTCACAATATATACTAAAATTCCCAATAGTAAAATATGGATTTCGATAAAAGTTTTGGGGACAAAGATTATGATGGATAAAGGACTAAATTATCTATATATAAGGAATTTTATAAGAAATACATCAGTTATTGGATAAAGGGATTGACAATCCCCTATAGCTGTGAGTATGAAGGTCAATATGATCACAAGTTCAATGGAAAGAGAGGAGATTCAAACATTCATTGTGTCAATTGTATTGATATTAGGAACTATAAAAATTAATGTAATAATATTATGGAAAATAGGGAAAATAGTTTCAATGAACCAATTAGAACATATGAATAAGGAAAATCCTACATCATAACTATTATTAAAGGGGATATAGAATCATTAATCAAGATTTTCCAATGAATCATTAAATGTAAGATTTCATAAACTATTATATATTTACATATAAATAAAAAACATGGTCGTATGACTATTATAAAATATTAATCATGGTATTTTGTATGTTAGTTCTTACAAACATACTTTTTTTTATTCCCTTATAATTTGTGATAAAATGGATGGATTATTTATCTTTGTGAAGGGAGTGTATCAATTTTTATACTGTGAATTCTTAAAAAATTTAAAAAATCTACCCATTATCATATATCAATGTTGATTATGACCATCTTCAATAAATTTCATTTATCATATAAGTCTTCACACCCAATCATGTGTCATTTTGTATCCATAATAGTATGTTTGATATGTCACTATAAATTTAACCATGGATCTTGTCTATATTGTTTAAATGCTCAATATGTTTTCATAGTTTCAATGAATTCAAAATTTTGAGGAAACACTTTATTTACGCGAGGAGAATATAACACTCTAATATCAAATATAATATATTTTATTTCTTAAAATATATTGGGTTTAATAGCTTGTAATTAATTAAACACTGAACCTCAGTGAACCACATAGTAGTATATTACCGTTAAAATTTACTCGTATAATTAGAAGGTAATTATAGATGTAACTAAATTATAAAATATATGTAGAAATGAAAATAATTGTTATTATTAATACTATGATATTGGTGAAAATTCAATTAGTGTAGAAAAAAATAAAAAATACCTAATTATTCTTTAAAATGTAACCATTCAAAAAAGTATCATTTATACATATATTATGGATTTAAATATATTATGGATAGAATATATTTTTTAAATAAAAAATATATTAACACCAGTGTGATTTTAAATTTATGGGAAATAATATTGTGAATAGTTAATATTTATAAAAATTTGTTTTCTTATGAATGCAATTTTAATTATATTTATATTATTTTATCCACAAATTAAATTAAAAAAAATAGAATTTTATTATTATAAAAATAAAATAATTTTTTAATTCAAAATAAAAATATTCACAAAATAATTTTTTTTATATTTTTCTAAATTTGATAATTTTTAGGTGAAAATAAAAAAATAAAGATATTACTAAAACTATCACCTTAATTATACTAACAACATATAATAGTAAGATTATTTTCTTGAAACTAATATATATATATATATATAATATAACTAAATTTAAACCTTTTAATTTAATATTTTTTGTTTATAAAATCCATGTTTTTCATTTTAGAAACATAAAAAATATTATACCATAGAAAATTATTTATTCAGTAATATTTAAAAATAAATAGTTTTCATAACACATAGAAATTAAATCCATTCAAATATATTTTAAATTTTAGATAAATATGAATATATTATCTAATATGTTCATTTTGTTTGTAATAATAGCATGATTTGTATCATTATTGTTAATTACCATGATAAAGGTAAAAACGTTATTTTCAAATAATTTATTATTAATATTTTCTAATTTTTATCTAGTCCAATAATTTAATATATTCTAAAAAGTAAATTAATTTTTTTTTCAATTTTATATTTGAATAAATTTTAACTCATTCAATAGGAAAGTATTACTAAAAATTATTAAGTAAATTCAATGAAGAAATTAATGTTTTTCATTGAAACTTTTTTTTATATTTGAAATGATTACATTTAGTATGTAATTTTATATGTATTAGAAATTGAATATTCTTAAATGGATATTAAACTAATTTCCATAAAAAAAATATTTTATAAGAGGGGTTAATTTATTTGTTTTGTAAAATATGACATTCATTAGTAAAAATGGGTTACCATTATAAAAACTAAATAAAGGTAAATGTAAAAATTTATGAAAAAAACAATTCCATCATGTTTAAAACATGTTAAGAAATAATTGGTTGAGGAATTATCAACACATGACCAAAAAATAATTTATTATGTCTATATTTTAGAATAATTTACCCTTGATTACTCTCATTTCATTATTGAAAAATAGTGTTTATTCACTAGAATTACCTTTTAAAAATTTTTAATTGAAGACTTATACCCCTTTATGAAAGACCCTTTCAATTCATTTCACCCAAAAAATATTCAATATTCATCCTCTAAGAATAATATAAATTTTTTATAATCCTTTTTACTAAATAAGTTTGTCTAATCCACTTATTTAAAAGGTTGTTTTCCAAGAGAAAGGAAAAGATACCAAATAATAATGTAACAATAATTATTTCTTCATTTCACTCCACAATGAAAAAAGAACCCGAATCAAGAGTTATGTAGTCTAGAACCTCCACAAAGTAATGTTTCTCATTTTTATCTTTATTTTTACTCTTTATCCAAACCACATAAAATTTGGTTCACACAATTAAAAAAATATTTATCAAAATAATAATATTATTCTTCTGTTATAATAATATTTTACACTTTCTATACCATACTCACCCGAAGAGATATATCGTGTTAATTTTTGGGTGGTTTGACCACCTACATAAACAATACTATGGAAAAAAATACTATATTACTATAGGACCATAAATATAAAATTTGATTAAAAATTAATAATCAAATAATAATAGGTTTTTGGTTTATGAAACTTTATATTATTTATATAATTTATTATTAAAATATCTACTTCGTTCTCTAAAATTACTCTTATAAAATGACACATATTCAATTTTCATCCAAAAATAACAATAGAATATAAAATAAATGAATATTTTATTATTATAAATGATCTATATTAGATTAAATATAGATAATAATGTTTTTAGGATGGTATTGAATAATCCTATTTTAATTATTCTAGATGTTAGGAACATGTGAAGAACGATTCAAGAATAGTGTAAGGGTTTTTGGTAACTCAATTTCCATTAATTGAGTTACAAACATTGTTACTGAACTCTATTTTCTCGTGCATGATTTATTATACTGGTAATTTTTTATAATTTTATATCCTCCTCTTTTCAGTTATACAATTGATTATTATGACAACATTATCAAATTATTATTCATTAACTCTCTATCATCCTTATTATAAACAACATTTTATTATAAATGGTTTTCCACTACCCATTTAATATTGTATACCATGATTCTCACATTTTCCGTGATGTTTAAAGTTTCATTTGAATGTTTATCATTAAATGTGTTCTGATTATATTATTTCTAATGTCAATAGTGTTATTTTTTTATCTTCAATTATAAGATCCATGTTTTATATTATGAACCATCTATTTATATGTTTTTTCACTACCCCCACTAACTTCAACTTTAATGAATATCCCTCATTTCATTATATTTTAATTTAATAGTATCCATATGATGTTATTTTTATTAGTTCTTTACCATTAACATTATATTTTTTATCATAATTTTTCTTCATTGTGATAATATTTATATCAAACAATTATATAAATTTATTTGTCAATATATTGGTCATGGAACACCTATTCAATCCTATCATACTATTTCATATTTTGGGGATATCCCATATAAAAATAAATAGTAATTTTTTCTTACCTAACGTTCCACTATGTATAGGAATTATTTTTTATTTGAATGTATTTACTTTAGGAACACTATATATATATATCCTTTCTTTAATTTAAGATTTTTTACATAGAAGTCATTTTCAACTGACTTGGAAATTTTTTACATAACTATAAACACCTTTCTATATATTGTTTTCTTCCCAAAATCATACATAAAAAGTTATCCAATTTATTTGTTAGGGGAATATTGAAAACATAGATCCTTGTTATTCCAAAATAGATGTTTAATAACTAGTCTCAAAGGTTTATAAAGTATTTTTTAACCAACTAACTTCTTTCCCATGGTGGTTTATGTTAATTTATTGTCTAAATTTTTTTTATAATTCCTTATGATTGAACCTCAATATGGATTTTTATGTATTTCTAAGAAAAGTGGATCATGCATTGTATAGATATTTGTATCTTTCTTATGGAGAAAGAATCCGACGTAATGAAATGACTTGTGGGGAACAATATTATATATCCCTTCAATGAATCAATTGGAGACACCATAAAAATGTTATGGTATTGTGTTTGTCCCTTCCCATGGAATGGATAATATATTTTTTGTGACATATATTGGAGGAATGATTTCTTGGTTTGGGACTTGACATAATGAATAATGTCATGGCTAAAATGTTGATTGTAAATAATATTTGATATTATCTATTCCAACACCATTAATTTAGTAATTGTTATAATTTTACTCCATATTGTTATATCATCCATGAAAATTATTTTTTTATGTGTTCGGTTATATGGAATCATTTTTCAATTATTTATTCCATTTATATTATTCATATCATGAATCCTTCTGATATATGTTCTCCCTTTCAAATCATTTGAGCTCACTCTTTTTATATTTCTATTTTGATAGGTTATGAAGAAAATTATTTGACATGATTTTTATAGAACATTAACATGTTTTAAGTTATTTTATGGATATCATGAAGACTTGTTAGGATAATATTGTATCTTATATAGAGGAGACAATTTTATTTTTATGATAGAGACATTATATTGAATAATTTAATGTTTTTATTAACTATATGAAATAAAAAACTTAAAAAGACCTTTTATTTTATATTATTTATTATTTTTGGGTGATATTTTAATTATTTATGGTTAAAATCGAGTCACATTATTTAATTTCATTGATTGTATATAAATAATTTATTCATTAACATCATATTCTTGGAGTGAGGGATTGAGGAGTTATAGTTTAAAAGTTTAGCATCCAACTCTTATATTGATTTATAGGTGGTCATCCAAATGATATTACATGTATAAATAATACCTCATGTCAAGTGAATCATTTCATATCTTGATAAATGAGAGTGATGGGGATTTAAGTTTTCAACATGTTCAATCCACAATGATGAGTCCTATTTTTTTGGGATTTCGCTATGATATAGATGGATATTTTTTATCCAATTCTACAGATATGATGGATGGTATCATTAAATACCCATATTATATTTTATGCTAAAAAATTTATAGTAAAATATCTTAGTTTAGGTTTTCATATTTTCAAATGGGAAAGGAAAATTGACACCAAAATATTAGGGGATTAAATAAAAGCGATCAGAACTATCTCTGATCAGTTGAAAACGGTAACCATGTGAGATATTCATACAATCAAATATAGATATAGTATTTACACAGTATATTCATGCCCTGATGCATTTTTGGAAATTTATCTAGATATCCACGTGAATGGGATGTGGAATTTTCTCTCAACCTACTCCTTGAAAAAAGTCTTATTTTTATTAATAATTTATAATGATACAAAAAAATATATTAACTGAAGGTATAAATTGATGAGTTAGATTAATAATGTTTAATTAGACTAATTAAAAAACTCTGGGCCACCCTATTTTTTTTCAATGAAGGAAGATTTTTCTCTCCAACTTGTGTTAATTATTGTAAACTATATCCCATTTTGGTAAAAAATAAATATATTCTTTCTAGTACTGATAAATTTTTTGATGAAATTAATGGAAATAATTTGTAACCTATAATTTTTATATATTAAATATTCAATAAAATATAATTTAAGAAGGAGGAAATTTCTATGACTGCCTTTAGTAGCTATTCTAGTCATGATGAGTAATTTGTGTAATGAAATAGATGAAACTATCCATTTATTAAATGATTTATAGAAAATATTTCGTTACATAAATTACCATTAACTTTTAGACTTATATATTTAGAAAATTTTAGACACATAATTAACTAATATATGCCATTTCATTCTAAGATATGGTAATTTTTTTTCCAATATATAAGAAACTACTAAATACAAAATATTTCGTCACAACCTTCTATAAATTCTATACACATTCAGTTCTTATAGACATATCAGATGTACTAATTTACAATATCACTTTAGTGGAATGGAAAATTAATTTGAATAATTTCAAATTAATAGTAAGGGAATGTTTATAAAATAATTTATAATAGAATAATCTTGCCATGAATAATTTTTTAGGAATTAAATGTTAATAAAAAAATATCATATAACTAATAAAATGTGATTATAAAAAAATGGGTAACATAAAAATAAAAATAATCATAAGTATTTATATAAATGGTTTAATAATGTTAAAATTCATAATATCATCCTTGTTTAGGACTTGTGTAAAGACATTGCAAATCATCATGTCTTTGTAAAAATACAACTACTTGTTGTTAAGACCATAGCCAATACATCTAATTAAATGGGTACGAATACACTAAATGCCTTGTTTTTATTATCTTATAGGACCTCCAAATTCATTGAGGGGATATTGTGGTCCCTTACCATCACTAATTATGTTCTATGAAATCAGCATTAAAAGTAACGAATAAATTATACAATAAATTAATATAATGTCTTTCTAATCAATAAACATTTGTATTGAAATAAAAAGAACTATGATATTAAATACCTCCACAATTAATAAAATCTTCTTAAAAATATGTGAAAATACAACAATATATTCAAATTTTAAAGCGAATTTCCCTTGTAAATGGAATTAAAGCATGGTAGTAGTGAGGATTATTTTCACGGTGTAACGATAAAAATAGGAAATGATCCTTCAAAATGGATTTCCTGAGGATAAAATGTAGTTTGATAGAAATAAATTTGGTTATAGTATATTATAAAATAATCGGATAAAATAATTTAACATATAATATTTTGTTTCAAGAATAATACTTATAACTCATTGAATGGGAATTGATTTATGAATACCCTTATAAATAATTCAATTTGAATGAAAAATAATTTTAAATGTTTTTATAATGATTGATTTTGAATAAAAAAAGGAAATACATTGTAATTAAGTATAAGAAAATAATATAACCAAATTATAAGGTTAAATTTTAATAAGAAAAATCCGAACTCAATAAATGAAAATTGAATTATAAAAAACCCTAACAGATTGGGTAACAATTAACTTGAACATCAATTAATGAAAGGAACATGAGTTTCATTTTATATTTCATAAATTAAATTACAAATATATTAATGAAATTAATTGGTAGTAAATCAATATAAATCCATATAAAATTCAATGTGATGAAAAAATATAATATATCTCAAAATAGTATTAATGGAGACTAGGAAATAGAAACATTTAATCTAAATATACTGAATATTCTATAAAATATTGTACAAAAGAAATTACAATATTATTCAACAATTTTATAAAAAAAGTCACACATGTAAATTTTTATAAACATCACTTAAACCAATTATTAAAAATATATTACTTAGATATATTTTATTCTCACTATCAAATGTTATTTTATTCGATTTATTATTAAGTAAAAGTTTAGCGATGGAGGTGTCAATAATTATTAAGAGATTAAAATTTCATTATTGTGGGATCATTATAGGTTCTAGAATAAATTTATTATAAGAATTTATAACTTTAAAATTTCATTTTATTTTTATTGTAGTTATAACTCATGAATATGATATCTATTATGAGCATATATCCATGATTTTTAACGAAGAATATTATAGTATAAGAAAAAAACGTTAAATATTAATATAAAAATTACAAAGTACATATATAAAAGACAATTTTCTCTATAATTTATAACAACTCATGTGTTTATGTATCCATATTAATCAATTTTAGATATTTAAATTGTTGTTCATGTAGGTTTTTAGACCAACCCAAACAAGAAAAAACCATAATCAATGATTGAGTATACTAAATAGAGTGATAATTTTCTAATAATGTCATTATTATAGAATAGTAATGATATAGTTATATTTTTAATGGTGATGAATTATATATTAATATATTATTATAAATAAAAAATAATATATGAAAAATGAAATATTTTATCATCCATGATGTGGAAGACCATATGTAGATGCGTACGTTTTATAGAGAACAAGAAGATTACATGGAATATATTAAAATTTAATAAGTATAAGAGATTTATAAATATTATATTAATCCTTGAAAACACCTTTTGAATTATCCAGTAAATAAAGTGATTAAAAATCAAGCACACTATTCATGGAGGAGGTGGCTCGCATATATGCCTGATGACATTTTCATTTTTCTATGTAAAAGGGAAATGGTAGTTAATTATTATTCAATACTCATTATAAAATTTAAGTATATTAATTGTAATTATTTTATTATTATATAACTGATAAAATATATATTATGAATGTGTATGAAGAATTAAATAAATTTATATTGAAAGGGAGTAATTAAGAATTTTTTCCTTATTCCTTGGAAAACAACATTACAAAAATCATAATCCCTTCAAAGGCTGGTATTTTGAGAATACCATAAAAACTAGGATGGGTTTTTAAATATTGGTTTTGGATTTAGGAATATTTTTGTTAGAACAATGTGGCTTTGTGTGTGAGGAGATTTTTGGTGGTGAAGGCTCCTTTTATATGTGAAGGGAGTGCTATTTTTCTAATAAAATTAATGGTAATGTCATTATTATAAAGTCAAATGTATCCAATGATAGAATATAATGGAGAGAGGAAATGTTAAAGTTTATAAATCCATATCCTTAGTCCTTAACACATGTTTTTATCATGTTTTTTTATTTTAATCTTAGATATTTCACTTTTACCATTTTTGGTATTTACTTCTATAACTAATTTTAAACTAATAAATAAAATTTTAATTACTAAAAATTAAAATCAATATTTTTTAGTAATTTTTATCTAATTTTTAAAAATATTAAATCAATTTTAATATAAAGGTTCTATTTTTAATAAAAATATATCTTATCATCAGCATATGTAAAGTTTAAAAAACATTGTTTTAGAAAAAAATTATTATTATGAATAAATTGTTTGATTAATATCAAAATATAAATTTAATTTAATTTAATGATATTAATTGGAATATTATTAACTCAATGAATATTTATATGAATTTAAAATATATTCAATACTGAATTCGACCAGGGGAAATATTAATAGGAAGATAAAGACAAATAATTATTTTTATTAAAAAAATATTTCTATGTTTTCATAAATAAAAAATTGGAATTTTCTAAATTTAATATAATATTTTTAAATGAATTATACAATTTCATAAATAAAATTTTTATATTAATTTTTTTAGTTCTTTTTATGTTAAACATATTTCTTAATATTCTAAATCCCTTTTACGTTTCTTCCATTTATGTTTTATACTTGGTTTTGGATATCGATTTTCATTGGTTGGGTAATGTAGGAAAGGAAATAGAAGGACACCTATAATAGTGAATTCTGGGATTTTTTGTAATTTTTATCAAAAAAAATATGATGTTTTTTCAATATTATAGGGCTATAGATGTTGTATAAAATTATCACACAATGTGATTTTTTTCCTAGAAGATGCAGTGAAAGAGGTACACAACATGGAAGGATACACACTATGTATACATTACACACTCTGTAAATATTAAAATTGTGTTTTTAATAAAAATTTGATTGATTTTTTGGTATATATAGGACACAATTATTACACAATGTTAAATTGGGTTACACGCCATGTAAAATCGTGATGGTTGGTTTTATGTAGTTGACTCAGTTGTAATTAAACTTACCTTTCATCCAAGATTCATTAAAATAAACATAAAGACTTAACTAGGATAATTTGAAGACATAAAACCTTTCCAGATCATTCTATTTAGCGATTGATTATTGTGTTGGTTGTGGTTCTTATCTTGGAGTAAGAGGTGTTCCGGTTTCTTCAGTGTCTCTCTCTATCTTCCTCCTAGATATTGATCGATTATCTTGGGATATGAGGATCCAAAATTTGTATTGTTGAATCTTATTTCTAGGTTGAGTTTCTAGATTTTATTTAACATCTTTTTCTTTTGGTGAGTCTTGTTAGAGGTGTTTTTATTTTTTTAGAATGTTAAGATGTTCCATTTATAATGGTTAATTGACTAAACCTTTAATTTCTTATTGTTTAAAATTGTGTTCAATTGATTTGTGAAAAAAACAATTTGATTTAAATTGGAACATCAATTCGTTTTTAGCAGTTTTTTGGAATATCCAAATTCTAAAATAATTATAAAATATTTCCTTATTTTAAATTCATGTAAATTATGAAATGATTTCTAAATTATCTTTGGAAAATGGTTTAAATTAAAATGATGAAAATCAATGATTGGTTTTTTTAAAAAACAGATGAAATGATGGAAACACCATGATGTGATATTGAAAGTGATTCGACATTTTTAAAATTAAAGTGATAAATTGTGATTTATAATGAAATGAAATTATTTTCCCATTTTTAATTGACTAAATGAGAATATGTGAGCCTCAGTAGTTAGTGGGTTATTTTTGGATAAATAGACTAGATGTAAATACCCTATAAATAGATCAATGATTTGCAACAATAATAAATACCTAGTTGGAAATATCTTATCTCTGATGGGAAGTTGATGGCTCATATTAGGCACGACTCTAAGGGATGTGTGTACACACATTGATGTGATCATTGATATGAGATGTGTGAAGATCCCATAACAAGAAACTATCATACCTTAGAGAAGGCGGACATGATGACTTTTGTGAATGTTTTTATTATAAATTAAATTTATTATGAAATTTTTTTATCAATCCTGATGATTAAAATAAATGGTTTTATATGAAGTGTCTATTTAATCCATGGTTGAAATGTTTTCCATCATTTTAAAGGAAAATAATATTTTATTTTAAATTTAAAATTGTAATTCCATTCCTGTCTTAATTAAAATATAAAAGCATGATTTGGTTTATTATCATGGAATCTTATTATGGAACACTTTTTTTTATCATACTAGGATTTTAATCTCACACCCTAACTTTTCCTTAAGTTGTTTTCTGATTTTATCCTACCAGGTCTAAATAAAGGGAAGGTTCTACATGGAGGAGGTAGAAGTTATTAATCCTTTGGGGCATGGAGTGAAGTGTTCATTAGGGAATTAAGTTTTTCTTATTATATATAATTTTTAAATTGATAATTTACTATTTTTTAAATTGAAATACCTTTTTGATTTTTGTTACTATCACCCTTTGGAGTTTTTGATCATATGGATATGTATCACTTTCTTCCACTTTGTTTAAGGAAATTTGTTTTCCTTATTTATATTATGTGATGCCAATATTAGTCACCAATATAGGGGATTGGTAACACTGTTCAGTCTGTTTCATGATCAGTTCAGTCATCATAGTATCATGGTATTTGGGATGATTTGTAAAAAAGTTGTATCAAAGGAGTAGGTTATGAATATTTTCTTAATGTCAGTATTTATTTGATAAACATTTTCCAGATGTACGAGGTATCTTTGACTGTGTTCATGGACAAATCTCATCATAATGATCTTTCAGTCACAAAAGATGGTTCAACAAATGAAACTTGAGGATAACTTCTATTATTTTCCAAGCATTGATTTTGGATCAATTGAAATCAAAATATTGTTTTATTTTCTATGGGATTATTTTCCCTTATTTTTCTTATATGAGTTATTTATCTGAGTAATCATCATATGTATTTAATGTATCTTTCATATTTTTTGTAAAATCATTCCTCTATAAAAATGTTTTAATAGGATCTAGGAGGATGATACTGTTGAACCATAATGAGAAAATCCTCTTACAGACCAGGATATGGTTGATGTTGTAGTACATGAATTTCATGATCTAGGAGAAGCACCATCACCCATTCTCTCTTAGGCCCCAATTGTGGAACCTCAAAGGGATGAATAATAAAATATTTCTATGGAGTTTCTTCATCAGAAACCACCTGAATTCCAAGACTCCAATGATCCTCAAGAGGATGAGGACTGGCTAAGAAAGATAGAGTTTCTTTTTTATTTATTAGACACAACCAAAGCTATTACGGTGAAGTGTGATCCATTTAGTATTGAGGGACTTAATATGAGTTGGTGGAAATCTATGGTTACCACAAAGAAGTATGATGGTTTAAAGTGTAATGACATTAAGGTTAACTTCACATTCTAGTTCTATCTAGCTTCTATGGTGCTGGCTAAGGCTTTGGTGGTTTTTAATATCAAGAAGGATGAAAGGATCATTATAGAATATATAGAACAATTCATCAAGACTGTGTAGTTTTCACAAATGATTGTATCAAATGAGAATACGAAGACTCAATGGTTTTAGTTTTGACATTGATCTGGTATTCATTTTTTGTTTTTCTTGTTGTTTATATCCTATTATACTGACACGATGGATAATTACTTTATTTTTAAACATGATCTAGCTGGAAAGTCAATGCTTACGAGATTTTAGTTTTCTATAAATGAAATTTCTACGAGTTCCCATAAATGGAATCGAAAGGATGATGATTCTTATGGTGGTTCTTGGAATTAGTGTTCTTCTAGACCTCTTATAGTATTAGAAATAGTCCCTTTGACTTGATACTATGGTGTTAATATTGGGTATTTAAAATGTGTTTTCACTTTGGAAACCAAAATATATGGTTCGTGCGGTCATTTAGAACACTTGAAGATGATCTATTATATCTTCTCTTCTCTACATAGTGGCATATACACATCAACCCAAAAAATTTCAGCAGTGTAATCCAATGATTCATGATCTTTGGGGTTCCATCCATATTCATTATAAATAAATCTTCTTTATCCAGTCGAAGAGTATCAAGAGAAACATGATACATGTCCATTGATTGTGACAAGAACCCGTACTATAACTTCATCTTTAGTGACTTAATTATTTGATACTAAAGAATATCATACATTTATATCAACTCATGTTGTAAATGTATTAAATATTCCTATGGATATTTTATCTTATGTGATGGATATTACTACACCCCTTAGAAAAAAGAGTGTGTATGTTCTTTATTGTCCTACTTGTGTCTTATCTTTATTTGAGTTTCTGATATCTTTGTATTTTCTTGTTATCCACATAAAAACTCAAAATTTAATTTTTTGTATGGATTGGATCATTTCTAATAAAGTAAGACTTGATTGTTATATTTGATGTGTCTCTATTACAACACCAAGTGGAGTGTTCCATATCATTCAGGGATAATGGGACTCTATTTCAAGTAGATCCGGAATTTCATATATGAATTTTGGGATAGTGATATTAGTGATTGATTTTGATCTAGGGTGGGAATATTTGAGTGATGGTCTCCCTCCAGTTTTCATCGAGTATCTTAATGTTTTTCCATCTCACATCCTTGGTTTTACACTGATAGGGGAGGTACCATCTTCTATTGATTTAGTACCTAGAACCTATCTAGTTTCTATTCCTTGTTACCATGTGGAACAATATGAATTTAAAGAGTTGTTGAATCAATTATATGTCCTATTAGAGAAATGTTTTATATTATTGAGAGTGTCACCTCGTCTAGATTATATTTTATATTCCAAGAAAGTAGATGGAGAACTCTTCCTATATGTTGATTGCCATAACATCATTTGATTCATGGTAATGAAAAATTATCTATTAAAATTGATTCATAATTAATTTGACCATTTTAAAGGGGATAAGTGGTTCTCGAATATTAATCTTCGATATAGTAATCACTAGTTGAGAATAAATAAATCTATCATTCAGAAAACCACCTTCCGGAGTATGGAAATTATGAGGATATTTTCATTCCATTTGGTCTAACCAATTCTCCTATTGTATTTCGGTATTTAATAAATATGATCCTCCACGTGTATCTTGATACATTCTTGGTGGTATTTTTTGATTAATTCATAGTCGAATCAAATTCTATGGTGGATCATGTGAATCATTTTATAGTAGTTCTAGAATTGTTTAGAAATCACCAAAATTACACTAAGATATAAAAATATAATTTATAGATTTGAGAAGTGAATTTTTTATGAAAAATGGTATTGAATCATGTTATTTTAGTTGAACCTCAAAATTTTAAAGCATTTATTACTTGGGAGAAACCACATATGTTTTTATATTTGGAGATTCCTAGGTTTAGCTGGATATTATCACATGTTTATAAAGAATTTTTTGAAGTTGTCTTCTCCAATGAACACTCTAACATGAATGAATCTAATTTTTCCTATGATGAGAAATTTATGATTTATATTGTAGATATGTAACATTTTTTAAATTTTGTTTCGGTGTAGACTCTTGTAGAGGGAGAGAAGGTCTATGTGGTCTTCTGTGACGTATCAGGTTCGGGTATGGGTTGTGTTCTTATACAGGGTGACTAAGTCATTTACTATAACTCTCATTATCCTAGTCCACAATTGATGAATTATCCAACCCATGAACTGGAACTATCATCCTTGATGCATGATTCTAAGACTTAGTGGCATTGTATTTTTGGAGAAATGTTTTCCATGTATTAAAACAACAATATATTGAGTTATATCACCTCATAGAAAAATTTGAATCTATTCCAGAGCCACTTGGTGGAGTACCTATAGAATTTTTATTTTGATATTTACTATACCCCTAGAGAAGGGAATTTTGTTGCTGATTTGTTGAGATGGATACTTCCCACATATTGCCTAAAAGAATCATCCAGAGAGTGGAACATGATTGCTCAGCTTTCACAGTTTCATATAGGTGTTTGGGAAACAGGGATCGAGGTTGTTTTGGTCGTTGTTCAGTTGAAATCCTCTCTTATAGAGATGTTTATTTAGGAACATCAACTTGATGATTAATTCTATTTCATTAGAAACTCTATTTATTATGGGTAGAATGTTGTTGAGTGGTCCTTCTCCACCATAGGTGTTCTATTATTCCAGAACCAATACATTATAATATTGTTTATAAGGGAATATGTGATGGGGAACTTCCATAATACCCAGTGGTTTGTGCACCCAATAATCACAAAGATGTTTTGTGACATGTGACAACAATTATAGTGGCCATTTATGAGATGGGAAATTTCTCATTTTTTTCTCATGACTTTATACTTTTCAATAGGTCTAGGTCAAGAACTAGAGACCTTCAGGTTTCCTTCAACCACATCAAGTGCCGACTTGGATGTGGGGAGGGATCATTCTGAATTTTGTGGTTGGGATTCCATGTAACCAAAGAAGGAAGAATACTATATGGGTTTGGATTAACAGGATAACCCAATTGGATGGATTTATACCATTTAAAAATACAAAATATGTTACGGAGCTAAGAAATACTTATGTAAGAGATATAGTTTGTTTTCATGGAGTTCCATATGATATAGTATTTGACCGAGATCTATTTTTAATTATCATTTTTTGAGAAGCCTTCAGGAGGCACTAAGATCTTAGGATATTTAAGTATGACATACAATTTGAAGATGTGCATATAGAAATATAGGGCTATAGATATCCCTGAGGGTAGGCTTCATGCCAGAATCCTTGATTTTGGTGGATCTTCAAATAACCATTTTTGTCTGGTTGAGTTTTTTAACAATAGTTACTAGTCCATGATTGGAATGGATCCTCGTGATGCCTTGTATGGTTGGACTTGTAAATATCTACTCTTCTAGTCATAGATTGGTGAAATTTCATTATTTGGACTGTTCTTGATTCAAGATAAGACAAAAAAAATTCAATTGATTATTCATATGATGTTGAAGGCATATAGCGGGTATAATTCATTTGATGATCATCATTGTAGACCATTGGAATTTTCCGTTGGTGATCAAGCCTTCTTGAAATTTTTACCCCCATTTTGGACATTGATGTCTTGGGTGGTATAGACATATTTCTCCTTATTTTTAGATTTTATAGTTATTGAATAGGTGGGGATATTTGATTACAATTTAACACTTCCACCATAGTTCTAATCGATACAAAATAGTTTCTATGTATCACAACTGCAAAATTATATTTCTGATCTAGATATTTTTAAGGTTTATTTATCATAATGTTGGGACTTTTTTATCTGTGATTGAGCATCAAGTTAGGATTTGATTTGGAGGCCATGGTGATTCATGGTAGAATGATACCTATGGTCTTGGTGATATGGAATAATGGTTTTAATTCTCAAGATACATGGCAGTGGGAGGCACTGATGAGAGTTTATTGGACATACATTGTTGATATGGATGCTTCTTGAAAGGATTTATAGAGATATAAATTATTATACTTGTGAGATTATAACACCACATAATGGGTTTTCATGTATTCTATAAGTTATTTTAATGATTTCCTTTTTTTGGCTGGGTAATGATGAAAAGAAATTGGGAGGATACCTGTAATGGTAAATTCATGGGTTTGATAGAATTTTCATCATAAAACTTATTGATTTTCTAGTCTTTTGGGTATTTACATGACATGACATGGGATTACACAATGTATATGTTATCATGTGAGATTATATGAATTAGGTACATAGTGTGTAGGGTTACCTACCATGTAAAATTTTAAATTTACATTTTAAATAAAATTATATTGGATTTTTGTGTATATAGAATTTGATATCTACAAGATGTGTTACTGAGATACAAACTATGTAAAATCAGGAGGGTTAATTTTAAGTATACAGATCATCTGAAATTCTTATTCCCTATCTATAAGGATTCCTTTCCCTCAACTTAGAGGAATCCATATGAGATTTTTGAGATATAAAACCCATCCGGATCATTCAATTTGATAATTGATCGCCATGTCATTATTGGTTCATCTCTCTTTTTATATGGTATTTTTATCTCTTTTATCTCTCTCTGTCTTTTTATCATGGTGTTTGATAGATCATATTGGGATTGATGGATCTAAATTCTATGTTATTGAATATTGTTTATTGGTTGTTTTCATAGATCATATATGTCTTCATTTTTCTTTAACGATTCTAATTACAAGAATTATGATTCCATGAGAAATGTAGGTGGTTCCATTTATGATGGATAATTGAAAAAAACATGAATTTTTAATTGTTTTAAATTGATTTAAATTGAATTCTTAATAACCAATTTGTTGCTAATTAGAAAATGGATTTTATTTGGCATTTATTTTAAGAATAAACCCAATTACAATGGAATTGGATGTTGGGGTATGATTTAAAATTGATACAAATAGTGAAATTAATTGAGAATTTATCCTAATTAAATGGATTAAATTAAAATGATGAATATATATTATTGGTTTTATTTTGAAAAGGCATCAAATGGTGAAAAAACGGATGTGGGTTTGAAAGAGAATTGAAAATTTGAAATGTAATGTGGTAAATTGTTATGTATAATGAAATTAAATGACTTTCCCCTTTTCTATTGATTGATAGATATCATGAAATCTAGGGTAGTTTGTTTTTCATTTGAGAAAAAAACATCACGAAAGTAATGCCCATGAAATAGATTGATGCTTTGAAACACTAAAAAACCTTGTTCAAAATATCTTTTCACTAATGTGATGTTGATGGGTAATATTACCTCATGAACATACCCATTGAGGTATGACCAATAACTTCCCCAAGCCCACCTTCAATAGGCCAAGGCTCCCAAACAACTCCAAGTATTCATATCCCACAAATGGGAGGCATTTTCCTAATGTATTTGTTCACATGAAAACATCTCCAAGACAACACAATGTTGACATATAATACAACTAAATATAATGAAGTCATATATCTAGAATCCAACTAATAGATAATTATAGTAATTTAATGATAGGGAAAATGAGGCCAAATACAATCCCAACCAAAAATTGTATAGAGTCCAACCTGCTCTCGGGTGAGGACTTCAATCAAATGAAAACTCTCAGAAAACACGTCGGTCGATATAGCACATGCTATGATATACCAACTCCACATCCTCCTAGGGTACCATAAAAAGGACCATCTTATGCATAAGGAATGACATGTGTGGGAAAATCCTATAGAGGGGATAGTATAACAATACCCATTAAGACACCCCAAAAACACTAAGCACAATGAATAAAGTATATTTTGCTCAATATAATAACATATCAATCAATGTAAAAGAGAAAAAAACCCAGATTTAATCTAAAAAGATACCACTCCACCATACTATAACAACCAAATATAAGCTATAGTATTCTTCTCCAAGTAATGCTTGTTCTAGGATAATCCACTCTATGAGACATTCAATCACTGAAGACTCGAATTGAAGAGGTCTAGTTCAATAGAACCCACCCAATAGATCTCACTGGTCTGAAAATATATTGATATTATGATAGGGGTCACACCCATTACGGATGGGGGACAACAATAACTTAATTTGGATCAACCCACTACATAGGGGATTGTATTCTAATGATATCATAAACCATACCAATACAACCTACTAGATGGAGGACCAACACCCTGATCAAGTAGGTCATGCAGATTCTACAAACCCCACCTAGGTTATGAGGATGATAGAGGACCTCAATCAAGATTAAAATAGGTATGACAAAAACTCTATTTGAGATTCATCCTATAGAGGGGATAAAAATCCATAACTAATAAAATAATTACACATTATATCTACATTGGTATAGGCTAGGGGAAATCTACTCAACAAAAACTTCTCTGAATTGATGAAATTAAGATCTCCAAGTTGTCTCTAAGTGAGTAAATGGTTTGTAAGTAGAGTACATGGAAGACCTTACTCAATATAGATATTCATGTGGGATAACACCGCACATGGAATGTAAACCTCAACATACGTGGAGTGGGTTTGAAACACGTGGCATGTACCATTCAACTAGGAACCCTTCCAGTCTCACCTAGATGTTACTTTGTACAGTTGGTTGTGCTATGTACAACTAGTCATGTTAGTTTATGCATACACGACGTTTCCATGTCTGTGTACTCCTCATAGTTTCCATTTACACTTTGAGGTACATGCCAAGCCATCACAGAGGGGTCACCTGATGTGTAAACATATCACATGGAATGTGATATTTAACTCCAAATGAAACTATAACATCAAAACCATGGGGGTACCAAATTTAATGTAATCCCAAAATACACTCAATGTTTATTAGGATTTTCCATATCTTTTGGGATCATCCTACATGTCTTATTGGGAATCTTTGGAGCCACCTCCCACATTGGAACCTATAGATCTAGGTTCACCCAGCCCTTGCCATCATCAATTTCTGTAATCCAACCCCAAATCCACCTAAAAAAAAACATGTCAATCCACACTTCACCATGAATAAAAAATAGGAAGAAAATAACACAAATATTCATTTGATATTCCTCTTATCCTCCTCTTCCATCATCTCACCTTTATCACACCCTTGATTATGAATTATACCCATGGTATTGATACATTGTGAATAAGAATGGTCACCCACGTCTGAATACTGGGTACTCCCTCAAAACATGGGAGAATGGAAATGACCCAAGGATTATGTGAAGAAACAGGGGAGAAAACCATAATCCATAAGATGTGAGGAATGAATAGCAACCTTTATTCATTTGGACTCAATCCATTGTTATATAATTGAAAAAAGAAGAGGGAAAGAAAAACAATGAATAATAACCACTTAATTAAAATCTTCTAAAGAATCTCATATCAATTTTGTTTTGTGGAATTGATCTATTTTTACCTGAGAATAATAAAAGGTTTTTTAAAATAAAACAATATACTACCAAGTGTTTTGATTGATCAATGAAAAATAACGGTTCCACATTTCCATCATTTATGAGATCTACGAACTTTGTTGGTGCAATAATCAATGATCTAGTCCCGATAAAATATCATTCACCAAGAACACTATCCTTCAATGGTCTCTATATATCCACGGTTTAGAGGAGAACCCTAAGACAAAATCCATATCTATGGATTTATAGATAACTCAGTTTCTATGTCAAAAAAAAAATTATTTATTTTATTTATTTTCACCCATGATAACATTTTAAAAAATGCCTAATACCAACAAATTTTTTGTCACACCTAAGTTAAAACATTCTTTTTAAACTCAACGGTGCCCTCATATTTCTAATATGGTCCCCTATTTGGGATTTAGTCCCCTTTTTTCAAAAACAGCTTTAATGTGTTATTTATTATATTTAATACATTCCAAATATTTATTCATAAAAAAATTCCTCAAAATTCCATTCCATATTAGTTAATTCTCTAAAGAATATTCTATATAATATCTAAAAAATAATTAGTGGAAAATATATGTCATTAAATTCTACCGACCTTATGGATTTTCATCTTGAAAAGAGAAAGACAAACTCAAAATGATGAAGGTACTAGGATTAAATCTAGGTATACTACTTCTAAGTCCTCTTCTAAATATTCCTATGCTTCCACTGAACATGGAAAAATGGAATCGATCATCCATGAAGGATCCTCACTTATTAATCATCGATCTCCAAAAGGTGATCAATAAACATAGCACCATCATCAATGTCCATCTCCCCCCAGTTGATAACATATGATATGACATGCACTTATTTCCTCACCTAAATCATTTAGAAGATTGTTTTTCACCTAGTCTAACTTTGGGGGTATATCTAGTTGGTATAACACCTCTCTAACTCTACATAGTATTTGGAATGGACTAATGAATGTCACAGATAACTCACCTCCACTTAAAAATAACTACAATCCACATAGAGTAAATACCCTTAGTAACATATGGTCTCCCTCATCAAACTATATAGGTCTCTATTATCGGTCCATGTAATAATTACAATGGATCCGTGCAGTTCTCATCTAATAATCGATGATATTCCCCTTATCTGTAGTAGTTTTTATGAACTCGGGGTCAATTAGTGGTGACTTCCAAAGATCTTTCCAACAATGTGATGACCTCTAGGGTCACCAATACAAAGTATATAATGGAACAATAACAATAGATGAATGGTAGATGTTGTATTATGAAAAACATACCAAGGGTAGATGATCCTTCAATCTAAAGCCAATGTCCAACATACAAACCTACAAAATATCTTATAATAACTCAATGAATATCTTTTTCTAGCTCTCCATTTAGGGTGATGTGTTTTTATCAAGAATAAATAATCCCCAAATGCATCCAAAAATCCTCTCCAAATTCTTGATACGAAGCGACCATCGTGGGTTCAAATGGTCGACGAGGGAACTCCATGGAGACAGTCTATTTATGTCCCATTGAGGCCTCCCAAAATCTCTATCAAAATTATCTCTCAAATAGTTACAAAGTGGTTTGGATTTGTAAGTCGACATATAATTACCTATATTGAATCATGTACCATAGATATTCATGTTAACCCCATCATGATATCATTGGATATCCCATCCCACATCTACTCTTTCATCTCAAGGGGTTGATATAAACCATCTGGAACCTGGTGATCCACCTTCACCTTTTGATAAGTGAGGCATTGAGAAAAAACTTTTCCACATAATTCTTCATATTTGGCCACCATAATTGAAATAAGTGGTCTTGTTACATCATATCGACATATAGATGTACCAATAAAGGGGACATACGAAATACCTGCATCACCTTCTCCTGCAACCTGAAAGGTAGAATTGTTCATCCTCTGAAAAGGATATCTTTTCCCCACCTTCATAATATCCATAAGAAACATGTACTTTAAAAATTTGAGTATATGAGTTCTCATAGTCAATATATCCATGTCGAGAATACCCAATTCAATATAAAAGTGGTGGGGTGACAACCATCGATAGGAGATATGAAGCACCATTCTTGTTCACTAAGGATAGCTACAATGAGTCTAACTACTCAAACAAGTCTCCCAAAAATAGAGAATAAGATCTCATTTGTAGAGAATATACCACAAAATTATTCATACTATTAATATATAAAATATTGAAGTTATAGTCTTGGAGGGGAATTGTCTATCTCCTCAAACTAATGTTACAATACTTTTATGGGAAAGTATACATGGTACTCTTTTGGTCAGAGTAGATGATAAAATACTCTACCATCAGGTTGTGTTTCCACGTCATCAATGAAAATACTACCTATTTTACCTGAATATAATTTTTCACATAGTTATTATGATATTCTCTCAACTGATGTGAACCATAGGTAAAAATTGTATTCCTATACATCACAACACAACCATGTTTGGTTCCTCATGAATCACAATACACTACTTACTCAACACTCTCATATAGAAATCAGATGATGGGTTCTTTCATCATCCTCTATATCTACTCATGAACCCACTACTTTCAGCATTCTTTCCACATAAAGGGTTTCCCATTATGGGTTAAAGATGTTAAGGGTGATTCAACTATGGGGAAATTGGGTACAAACAAATGATAAAACCCTACCAACCCAAGGAATATCTACACCAAAACAAAACTCTTGGTTTTCTCATAAGAAATCACTACCTAAAACATCACTAGGTACAATGCTAATATTTCATCTGAGATGAAGTGTCCCATGAAGTGGATCTCCTTAATCTAGAACTGAAACTTTTAGATATTTCCATAAATAAAGTTCTCTTAGAGTGTTTTCATAACCCTCCTCATGTGTCCCACATTGTCCTTCTTGGATTATGAGTGCTAAAGGATGTATCCAATGAATCCCACCATGAAACAGTATAATAAAGGTTGAATGATCTAGATAATGAGTCCCATGAACACTTCTTGGGCGTTCATCATACCAAATGACATCACTAATTATATAGAGTGACTATAGAGACATAAAAATGTTGTCTTATGTATATCATTGTCTCATACTCATAGTTGGGGACAACCTAATCCAATTCCAATCCTCAACAATCATATACATAACAACCCTACCCTTTATTTCACATTTACACATGATTTATTACATAAATTTTCACTTAATAAAACCCATAAGATCGAGAGGTATAGTGTATTTGAGGATTAGGAACACTACAGGATAACCTAAGACATAAAATTGAACATTTTATTGAAAAAATATTTTACATGACCACAATATTCCTTCATACTTAGCATTTCATGGGATAACCTGGGGACATACATAATAAAAGGGTGAGCTATAAATCCTAGTAAGGGAGAAAAAAGGTATAACATAAAGACTAAAATATATGTTCGGAAATAGGAATATCAATGGAGCACAAGATAAACATGAACATAAAGGCATTATATAGCATGATTATCATAACATGGAAATGTGGCAACAACATACAACATGATATTATCCTGATCCAAGGCTCATCGTACATGGATTAGCATGAGTAAACCCTCATTTAAAATGAATTAGCATGAGTAAACCCTCATTTGACCAGATTTAGTATGAGTAAACCCTCATTTCACATGGGATATCATGATACTAAACATTACCCAATGCATTGGGGTGCCATCAGGGTGAAACCTTCATGAACATTTTAGACTAACGCTTAAGTGTGCCACATATATCATATAACATGGATTCATTCAAAATCATCATTTATTCCACGTTTGAAGAATTTGAAATACATACATGTAAGTACCATTAAATATTCATATGTGTATAAAGGTAAATACTCTTGATATATAAATAGGTATGGTATTCACTGCATGTTGATTTTGGCTTAGAAAATCGCGGTGCAATTTCAACAGCCTAATGATGTCATATGGAAATTCGTAAATTTGGTTGATGAGAGAGAAAGGGGTATCTAAAAATTTATACATGAAATATATAGTTAGGGGATCATGGAACATAATATCCCAACTTATGAAAGGGAATTTTGATTCATATTATAGAATAAATTTTTGAATGGAAATATTAAGAGAGAAATCCCTTACAGAATTTCAGCATGGTAATGGGTGTAAACAGAAGGCATTAATGAGAGAGAAATGAGTATCTCATCATTAAAACATAAGGAAGGTAGTATGGGGGATGTGTGAAATCATACCCCAAATTTTTTAATTAAAAATAAAAGGGTAAAACAGCCTAAATAAACATGGATAAAAAATGGGAAAGGAAGGAAAGAGAGGATACCTTACAAAAAATTCGGCATGGTAACAGGTGTACATAAGGATTCATCAGTGGGATAAATGAGAGTGAAATGGGATATCATAATATATACAAAAAATCTGAATTATGGAGGATAATAATAACATATACAATCATTTGAATAAAATAAATTAAAAGACATAACATGAAAACAATGCTTGATAAATGAGGAGGTTAAAGATCACTTACTTGGATGTGAGATCCAAAGGTCTTGGGAGAGGATTCTTGGGAGCTTCAGGGTGACTTGGGAGGAATATAGGGATTATGGGGAAGAGGTTTTTAGAGCTCCAAATGGTTTTAGTGAATAGAAATTGGATATTGGGTGGGTTTATATAGGAAAGGAGAGAGAATTATTTATTATTTAGGTTTTGGACACCACACATTAAGATATTTAAAACCACAAACTATCTCATGAATTTTTACCATATTTTCAAAAAAAGGGGAGTGGTATTCAATATTTTTTAAGGCTAGGGTCTGAACATATTAAAATATTAGGCTTTCTTATGTGGAGGTCAATCACACTCTCATGGAAGTCATTTTAAAATGTTAAAATATATTATAAGTATTGGTGGGTCCACTAAGGCATTATAAAATTAATCAAAAGAAAAAAATAAAATAAAATTATTTTAATTGTAAAAATAATTTGGAATAATATAACTTTTATAGTATTTTATTACATCACTTCTGGGTCATTATTATGTCATAAATCACATTATATATTTATACGGTATTTAATTTTTACCAAAACATTCAATTGTATTAGAAAAATATGAAAAATTCACAATTAAATAATTTAAAAGTCCCAATTACAAAAATAATATTCATTTCATCTAAATAATTTTCTAAATATGTGAATTTTCTTGTTTAAATTAAATAACGTCATTTATTGAAAATTGACGGGTTTTGAAAAAACAGTTTCCAAACCTTTATAATAGTTACATTTGACTTCATAAAAATTTTATGATCATTTATATTTAATAAAAATTATATAAATAAATTTTATTAAAATATTATTTATTCAAAAAATTCATTAATTAATCAATATAAATTCTTTAATTTAAAAATAAAATTTCAATTTTATCGTATAACAATATAATTCTTATCGAACTGAATACTTAATCATTTATAGAGTAAAAATATAAGGAATAAATATACCAATCACTTATAATTATAATAAAATTATTAATAAAACCTCAGTTTAATATAATAATTTATATATTTCTAAAAAGTATTATTTTACCTAAAAAATAAATTTATTTAGTTTATTATATTTTTAAGAAAAACTCTTCTGATAAAGGAATTGATAGAATGATACGTTTATTTATAAAAAAGGGATTACACAATACGTAACAAACACCTTATTACATGACCCCTTATAACACCCTTGTAAGAACTAAGGGTAAGGAGTGTGATGGTGACAGACTCTTGGGGCGACTTAGATAACATAGCCCGAGTGTTAAACTCTTTTAACTTGAACTTCTCTCGTAGGTGATTACGTTCAAGATTAATGTGATGAAGTTCAACTTGTTCTTGGTCAATAGAAAATCCTAGTGATTCTACTTCATTTTTGAGCTTCGATAAATGAGCTTCGTATGGTCTGAGTGTACTCGATGAGGTCATCCTCTCCTTTGTCTATGTTAAAAGGATTTTTTAAAACCTTAAGTTTATATCAGTTGTGTGATCACTATACAAAGACTATATTATCAATAGTAACAATACTCAATGGTCATTTAACCCCAATAATAATAATAATAAGAGTGAATGCGTTTTATATATCCCTAAGAAATTATAAGAAAGAGAATTTTATTCATAAATGTTCAGGTCGTTACAAAATTCCCCCTTAATAAATTTCACTGTTGAAATTTCATTTCCCCACACTAAAATTGATGAGGGTAAGTCTGCCTCATCACTTCCTCCTGTTCCCACATTGCTTCTTCAAACATGTAGTTTCTCCACAACACATTGACAACTGGCATCATACTATTTCAAAGATCTTTTTTCTCTATGATCTAAGATCTTCATTGTCACCTCTTCATAGGATATGTCATTATCTAATGGTACCACCTCTAGATTGAGTACATGCAACATGTTAGGTATGTACATCCTCAAGAGTGATACATGGAATATATCATGTACTTGAGACAAGTCTGGTGGGAGTTCTAGTCGGTAGGATATTACTTCAAAGAGATCAAGGATCCAAAAAAGGGATAATGTACCTTGGACTAAGCTTTCCCTTCTTTCTAAATATCATAACTCTCTTCCATGGTGATATGTGGTGGAATACCATGTCTCTAACATTTAACTCTAGTTCTCATTGACAGTTGTTAGACTACTTATTTTGTCGGCTCTAAGAAGCTTTAATGTGCTACTAGATGATCATAAGCTTCTCCACCATTTCTTATACCATTTTTAGACATACAAGTTTTCACGCCCCAACTTCATCCCAACATGGCGAGTTTCTATACCTCTTCCCATAAAGGGATTTATAAGTATCCATTTGGATGCTAGAGTTGAAAATGTTTTTGTAAGAGAACTCTACCAGAGGAAGATGTTTATCCCATCCACCTTTGAAGACCATTGAGCATGCTCTCAAAATGTCCTCAAGTTTTTGGATAGTCTTCCCATATTGAACATCAGTTTGAGGATGATAATCCATAATGAAGTTTAGATCAGTATTCAGAGCATTTTAGAGACTCTTCTAGAACATAGAGGTGATTCTTGGATCTCGATCAGATACATTCGATAATTATACTCCATGCATCCTTACCACTTCTATGATGTATATCTGTGCCAGTTAATCCAAAAATAATTCATCTATAATTGAAATGAAGTGTGCCGTTTTTGTAAGATGATCCATAAAAACCCAGATAACATTGTTTTTCTGGATATCTTCAGAAGTCTGGTGATAATGTCCATGGTTATGTTCAACAATTTCCTTATTAGTATGGTTAACAGTTTCATCATCCCCTTAAACTTTATAACATTATCCTTCACTTTCTGATATACTAGCCACTTTGATGTATACTCAGTGATCTCATTCATCATGTTATCCCACCAATAATTCCCTTGGAGATCTCAATACATCTTTGTGTTTCCCAGGTGAATTGAGAAATTCAAACTTTGTGAATCATCCAAAAGTTCATTATTTAACTCCGTATTTGATAGAACACATAGTAATGACCCATATCTCACAATTCTTTATTCATTAACATTGAACGTTGAGGATTTCCCTTTTCTAATAGTTTCCACTTTCTTTTTTATTCTCACATCATCCTTTTAAGCATCCTTTAACCTTTCCAAAAGAGACAGTTGATAAATAATTTGTTAAAGGAATGATGATGTTACCTTATTTATGATTCCCATGTCCATCTTCATCAAATCTAAGAAGATTGGATCCATTCAAATTCTCATCAATGATAGAATCAATGGGTCCTTTCTTCGTAGAGCATCCTCCACCTTGTTTTCTTTCTTCGGGTTGTAATGGATTGAGAAGTCATAGTCTTTGATCCGATATAACCATCTTCATTGTCATATATTGAACTCTTTCTGTGTGAATATATTTTTGAGGATTTTTTATCCATATATATCACACATATCAACAAATATATAATTCCACCAAATTTTCAACACATAGATCACAACTACCAACTCCAGATCATGTGTGGGATAGTTTTTATCGTGAATTTTCAACTGCCTTAGGGCATAGGCAATGCCCTTTTCTTTTTTCCTCAAATTCCATCAAGGGGAGACTTATAATATTTTCAAGAATAATATTCCCAAAAACATCAACATGTGATACACCATTTATAGAAGTTTTCCCTAAATATTTAATATCATTTATGGTGGGGACTAAATGTTCTTAGAAAACATAAAAGATATACTAATAGGACATGAATTTAAATACACTATGACATACACTACTTTGAAGTGGTGTTTACATGTAATTAATTCATATTTATCCATCTTATCATGAGATTTTTTTTCTCCCTTGATCATGGAGACTGTTGATTCTCATCATTCTTCTCAACCCTTGAAATAGAGAATTGTGTTGGGTAATTATCAACTTCTCCACAATTATAGAAAAGAACTATATTTGAGGCCTTAGATGGATTTTTTTTTTCAGTCATCACATTATCCATTTTGGAATGAAAATTGGATACTTTGTGCCCTTCCTTTACAAACATAGAACATATCCTATTCTCTTTGTGACATTTTCCTTGGTGCCTCTTTCTACACTTATTGAACGAAGGAAATTGAGACATCTTTCCCATATCACGTTTATTAGATGATCTTTCATGATATGTCACCTTTCTCTTCCTTGATTTCATTGGGTATTCAACAAAGTTCCAATTTTTAATCATAATTTTTGATATATAGTTTGGAATAATCACAATATGTCCTACTTGATCTCCCTTTTGATTGGGACTCTCGTTGGGACATTCATTACGTTTCCCTTCACATCAGTTGTTTTCCCAATCCCTCATATTACCAGCCATTGGCTAGAAT
Organism: Viscum album; assembly: GCA_963277665.1. Classification (NCBI taxonomy): domain Eukaryota; kingdom Viridiplantae; phylum Streptophyta; class Magnoliopsida; order Santalales; family Viscaceae; genus Viscum; species Viscum album. The sequence continues at coordinate 685,845,168 of OY728120.1, read as the reverse complement.
AAAAGTAAAATTAGGGGTAATTATTTTAAACTATTAAACACACATAGGGGAGTTAAAAAAAGATACAACTTAGAGATTATATTTATTTCCTTAACTTATGAATTTCTAAATTTTGATCAATGTTACCCATGATCTATTTCCTAACGTATATTCTTATGGGATTTTTTTTCTCCATTAATAATTGTTCATACTATGCTTATGAATTAAACCAATCATATCCCCCAGGAGTGTCAAACCAAGAGTGTAGCTAGGCCCATTTTTGTGCACCAGTTCACATTCGAGTCTAGCTAAAAGCAGTGCTTTCGGGTTTTACCCCTAGATACATTTTTGCAAGATCCACCTCTACCTGTTCATATCCAGACATTGATGTATTTTCTTGATAAACTATTTACTCTATTCCCACCAAAATTTATCAATGTTTTCCATATACTTTGTCTTATACCTATGGATTTCACTAGGGTTTTCTAATCCTAATCCCAAAAATAACTAAACCTATCCTCTGATACCAAATATAGAAACCCTTCTCTTTATTTCACATTTACACATTCTTTATTACATAAAATTGCACATAATAAAATCCATAAGAATGAGAGGTCTAGTGTATTTGGGGATTAGAAACATTAAATGACAACTTAAGAAAAATAATACAACATCTTTATTGAAAACTTCTTCTACATGACCATAATATTCCTTTGTACTTAACATTGCAAGGGTTAACATGAGGACATACATAAGAAAATGGGTGAGCTATAAAGCCCAGTAAGGGTGTAAACAAGGTATAACATGAATAATACAATACATGTTAGGAAATAAGAATATCAATGGATCACAATAGAAATATTCACATAAAGGCATGATATAGAATGATTATCATAACAAGGAAATGTGGCAACAACATACAACATGATATTATCATGAGCCACGGCTCATCTTACATAGATTAACATGAGTAAACCCTCACTGAAATGAATTAAAATAAGTAAAACCTAATTTAACATGAATTATCATGTGTAAAACCTCATTTCACATGGAATATCATGATACTAAACATTTCCCAATGCATTGGAGCACTATTAGGGAACACCCTTCATGAAAATTTTTGTATCATGCTTAAGTGTGCCACATAGATCATATAACATGGATTCATTAAACACAAAAATTTATTACAGGATCAAATAATGATAAATACATAAATTTAAGTACCATTAAATAATTATATGTTCATAAAGGTGAATACACTTGATACAGAAATGGGTATGGTATTCACTACACAGAGATTTTGGTTTGGAAATTTATGGTGCATTTTCAACAGTATAACATCGTCATATGGAAATTAATAAATCAGGTTGATGAGAGATAAATGGGTCTATCATAATTTATACATGAAATATATAATAAAGGGGATCATGGAACATAATATCCCAACAAGTGAAATGGAATTTAGATGCATAATATAGAATAAATTCATGAATGGAAATAAGAATTGAGAAATCCCTTATGAAATTTCAGCATGGTAACATGTGTACACAGAAGGCATTAGTGATAAAGAAAGGGGTATATCATCATTGAAACATAAATATTGATGTATGGGGGAAGTTATAAATCATACACCCAACATTTTTAACTGAAAATAAAAAGGTATAATAGCCTAAAGAAACTTGGGTAAAAATGAGAAAGGAAGGAAAGTGAGGACCCCTTATGAAAATTCGACATGGTAACAGGTGTAGTTAAGGGTTAATAAGTGGGATAAATGAGAGTTAAATGGTTTATAATTATTTATAAAAAATGGTAATAATTTAGGATATTTAATAAAGTATCCCATCATAGTAATAAAATAAATAAAAAGACATAACATGAAAAGAATGCTTGATAAAAGAGGAGGGCGGAAGATCCCTTACGTGGATGTGTAATCCCAAAGTATTGGGAGAGGCTTCTTGGAAGATCTAGGGTGCCATGGGAGGACTATAGGGAGTATGGGGAATAGGGTGGTCGAGCTAAAAATGTTTTTAGTGAAGATTAATGGGATATTGGGTGGGTTTATATAGGAATTGAGAGGGAATTATTTATTATTTTGGTTTTGGACACTATAAATTAATATATTCAAAACAAAAAACCATCCCATGGTTTTTTCTCATGGTTTCTGAAAAAGGGGAGTGTTATAAAATATTTTATAATTCCAATGGAAAAATATATTAAAATATTTGTATTGCTTATGTGAAGGTGAGTCACACTCTCAAAGAAATCATTTTAAAATGTTAAAATATTTTATAATTCTTGGAGGGTCCACTAAGTATTTATAAAATTAATCAAAAAAATATAAAATCAAATTATATTAAACTTAAAACACATATTTTCCAAATAACCCTTTTATTGTATTTTATTACATCACTATTGGGTCATTATGATGTCATAAAATACATTATATATTTATACGGTATTTAATTTTTACCCAAAAATTTGATTGTCTCAGAAAAGAATGAAAAATTCACCATTGGATAATTTTGATGTCCTGATTCCCAAAATAATATTCATTTTATCTAAATAATTTTCTAAATATACGATTTTTAAATTTTAAAATAAAAACCGTCATTTATGGGTATTTGATGATTTTTGAAAAAAAATAGTTTCGAAACCGTAATAAAAGTTACATTTGACTTCATAAAAATTTTATGATCATTTAAATTTAATAAAAACTATATATTATTATTTTATTTAAATTTTATTTATTCAAAAAATTCATTAATTAATCATAATAAATTCCTTAATTAAAAATAAAATTTCAGTTTTATCATATAAAAATATAATTCTTATCAAACTGAATATATAATAATTTATATAGTAAAAAAATAAGGAGTAAATATAATCATCAATTATAATTATAATAAAATTATTAATAAAAACTAAATTTAATATAATAATTTATATATTTCTAAAAAGTACCATTTTACCCGAAAAATCTATTTATCTAATTCGTTATATTTTTAAGAAAAACTATGCTTATAAAGAAATTGATGGAATAAGTCTTTTATTTATAATAAAGGGATTACATAATTATTAACTAATACCTTATTGAATAACCCCTTATAAGACCCTTGTAATACCAAAGGGTAAGGTGTGTGATTGTGACAGACTCTTGGGGATGCTAGGATAAAATTTCTTGGGCAGTAATCTCAATTAACTTGAAATTATTCCTTAGTCGATTCTATTTAGGCTTAATGTATTGAAGCTAAGCTTGAGATTAGTCATGAATGAAGCCTAGTGATGTTACCTTCATTCCGAACTCCGAAAAATGAACTTCATATGGTATGAGTCTACTGGATGAGGCCATCGTATCCTTTGTCTATGTTGAAAGGATTTATCAAAACCGTATGTTTCTATTAGTTGAGTGATCACTCTATAACATATATATTATAAATGGTAATAATACTAAATGTTAATTTAAAACCAATAGTAATAGTACATTGAGTGCATGTATTTTCTTTATCCATAAGACATTAAAATAAAGAAAATTTTAATCATAAATATTCGGGTTGTTATAATATAACCCCTATCAACTGATCAAATAAGAAGTCAAACTTTGTTTTTTGATACTCATTGTTCAGATTCACCTAGTTTAAGTGCTGTTAGTCCACATATAACCTGAAACTCCCATCCTCTTACATGGAGAACAACACAGGGGATTCCTAAGGAGAAATTTTGGGTCTAACAAAGCCTTTATATTTCATGTCCATCAACTGCACCATGTAAAAAGTAAGCTTTTTTAGAGACATATGATATGCTATTGAATTTATAGGGGTCACCCCAGGGTGTAAGTCAATGAAGAATAATAGCTCTCAATGGGTAAGTAAACCCAATACATCCTTAGGAAATCTGTCCTCATAATCTACCACAACCACATGAAACCTGTATCTAATATATTCCATGTGTCCAAAGGCATTCTAGTAGAATAGTGAGTAATCAAATACACTCTTATATTCCTTATCCCATTCATCTCTTTTATGGTTTCATTTTCTCCCAAAAATTAAAACATCATCCCATCACTACAGACACATTGCATCATCTACCTAAAAAAGTTGATTTGGTCATGAATTGTGCATAGGCAATCCATACCTAAGATGAATTCATAGGGCCTCATTTATTTTACAAAGATATCCCATTAAAAACTACCATATCTATGTTCCAGATCAAACTATCGGAGTAAGTGGAAAATTATGGAGTCACCACATGTTAGACCCTCAAATTACAAGTGTAGAGCCAATGGATCAACCAGAAACTCTAAGTGTTGAACTATAAAATTGGAATGTAATTTTTGACTCACACATGTGTCAATAAACAATATAGATAATGTGGGTAAGCCATAGATTTTACCTCATATCTTTCGTATTGACTTGGGGTCATTGGACTCAATAGCCTATAGTTGGTCTCATCTCTGAACACCTGATCCTAGAGCCTGGTATGGACCACCGGGGGGTGGTGGTGCTAACAAGAAAAACATCCAACCACCCTATGATCCTCTATACCCTCCATAAATATATCCTCCCATAGGAACACCCTAACAAAAACTAAAACTATTTCTCTGTGGTCCCTCAACTATCTCTAAATATCTTATATGATGGGTTAGACAATCCTAATACATATTTCCCAACTATCATTTGAGAAACACTACATGTCTCCTGATAGATTCAAGAAATCCTAAGAGCCTTGAACCACTAAAAATATGTCCTAGTATCAAATCCTAATGTTTTTGACATTCTTAGATCCTTCATACTATTTTTGGATACCTATTATCTAGGTCTCAGTTCCTAGATTCCCGCTACCAATACCAACTATTGGTTCCTACTCTAATGGAGAGGTTTGTACCACCGTAGCCCGCTCAAGAACTACAAACAAGGTGGTAATGAAAAGGGATAAAACTAAATTAGTTATTTATCAATTTAAGCCCTACTCAAAGGTATGTGATATGAGTAATAGATCTCTAACTATATCCACAGAGTATCACGATATACTAGAACACCTCACTGTGTAATCCTCCACAGTCAAAATTCACTGTTACAGAAGTATAAGCTCTTGTATTTTTATTGTACACAACATGGCCTGATATAAATCACACCTAAAGGGATGATCAATGTATGAATAAGAGAGATATGTATCGTTGTGTTATTGGGTAACTATGTCCCACCATCTCCCAACAATACCCTAATAAAGGCTCATCAGTAGTTCCTCAATCTGATCTCCAGGTCTCCTAACGAGGTGGAAAACTAAAGTGACTTCTTCTAGCTAGTAATTATCCACTTGGGTGTCTAGATTTAATAAAAATATAAAATGTATCTTACTTTTAAACTCTTATAGTGAACTCATCCTATTTTCATCCTTTACTAAAAATTGAAGTTCTAGCTTCATCTCAATGGGTGGTTGTATTACTGGTAAATCACCCAGAGGTGCTATCTTCAGTTCAGGCCCCTACACGGATGCCTCGTCACTCATAAGATCATCCTTGGAATCACGTAGTAGAATCTTGTATGGCTGTCTTCACAGAGTAATCCTCAAATTAAATAATATATACAATTTTCAAAGAGTATATCTGGGGATATGTCTCAAGAAGTACATAGATAACCCAACCCATTCATATATGATGAATGTACCAATTTTTCCCTTCAATAAATACCTACATTAAATGAGTAAAATGGAAGGTTATTAGAGTCTTAGCACATGGATACATTAGATACCACGCCAACACTGGAGTCCATGGAAAGAAATAAAAACTCAAAACACTATACACTATTTCCCAAAAAAAGCACAATGGATCTGATATTATGGTAATCCCTACAACTATGGTACCACTATACTAGGACCCAACCTACAGGTGTCCGACTCGTTACTATCACATTCCTGCCTCTAGTAGGACAGGGGATAAAAACTAGTTATGAGTAGTCATATCCCACAAATGGAAGGCATTAGCCTAATATACCAGTATAGATGCACAAATCTCTAATCCCAAAAAATATTGAAATGTTAGTCAACTAAAATTATTTTATAGATTCATATATATTCCTATAACTAGATTAGGGAAATAATGTACTGAATGAGAAAAAAGGTTTAAATACAAGGATAATCAAAAACTGTAATGTGGGAAACCTACTCCAAGGGAGAGGACTCTAATCAAATGAAAACTTCTTCCAAACACCCAAGTGTTTCTAGATCAACCTATGCTCCACCTTCTCTGCATCCTACTAGGACATTGTCAAATGGGTTGTAATTTGAAGATTACATGACACATGTCGGTATAATACACACATGGATGAATATAAAAAAACCCATTAGGACACTTTGAAAACACCAAACAAGAATCATCATTTATAGTTATCTAAATTCAAGGATATGTCCATCAACGTTTAATATAAAACACCCAGATATACTTAAGAAGGAAACTGTGCCACCAGGAAGTCATAACCAATGATCATCCATAAGATGTTTCTCAATGAAATTTTTGTTTTAAAAGAATTAACTGCATGATACATTCCATCAACAGAGTATCTCAACAATATGGCCTAGATGAATGGGCCCCACCAAATAAATCTCCCTAGTCTCAAAAGAACCTGATACTCATATATGGGATCACATCGAAAACTGATGGGGACACCATGAACCCAATCTAGATCAAAATTCTACATAGGGGAAAATATGATAATGATACTACAAACCCCACTTATAAGGAATACTAGATTTATGATCAACGATCAGCTCAAGGAGGTCATGATGATTCCAAAAACCCCACATATGGTATAATAATGATAAATGATCTCACTCTAGTATCACAGAGGGACACAATGAAATCTATCAAGGATTAATCCTCTTTAGGGGATCACAATCCATAGATAAATAGAATATATAAAGATAAACCCTTGAGGGTATAAACCTAGGGGAAAACCACTCAACTAACACTGGTCTGAACTAAAGATACAAAGAGCAACATAATATCTCTGAGAGAATACAAAATGTGTATGTAGAGTACACATAGTGCCTTTCTCATCCTGGATATTACCATATGGTAATACCTAACATGTTTTGAAAACCTCAACATAAATAGTGTTTGAGTGAAACAAATGGTGTTTATAGGTCACCTGGGCTCCATTTTTGTGTTTCCAGACCATAACTGTGTAAAGATGATTGTGTCATGTACACCTGGCCATGTCTATGTACGAGTACAAATTGTGTCCATGCCCATGTACTCTTGGTCTTTTCTGTGTACCCTACTAGGTACATGCCAATCCATGATGGATGAGACATGTGTAATGGGACCATGCCACATGATGTGTGATATTTAACTCTAGCCAAAACCATAGCTCTATAGCCTAGGGGATCCCACACTGTGTGTAATCACGAAATACACATCATGTTTATTTTAATTTATATATCCAATGGGATATTCCATAACATCATTTTAGATGTCTCTAGATCCACTAACCTTGATAGAACCTTCATATCTATGTTCATTTGTCCTGTACCATCATCAATTTCCAGAATCCAAACTCAAAACAGCTCGGAAAACACCACATCGATCCATCTATCACTGTGTGTTGAATCATATAGTAAAGGAACCCAAAAATCCATTTAATCCACCTATGAGCATCTTAAATCATTTTCACCTCTATCACTTCCTCGATCTCAAATATTACCCGTGATATTGATCCGTTGCACCAAAGAACAATCACGTGATGACCAAATATAGAGTATTTCTTCAAACCATGAGCTATAGGAAATAACTGCACGGATAGTGTGAAGAAATAGTAGAGATAGACATAAAGCATAAGATGTGTGGAATAAATATCATCCTTTGGGGTTTTTTCCATAGTCTTCTATTTTATAATTGAAAAATGAAGAGGGAATTATAAATAGATAATAATAATAAATAAATTGAAATATTTTAACTTTGAATGTATCAATTCATTTCCTTGAATTGACTCTCATTCATCGGAGGTTAAGAAATGTGATGAAAAATAGAAATCAACAACCTACCTAGAAATCATATCATTCTATGATGATGAAAAGTTCCATGTTTCCATAATTGATGATTTCCAAAAACTATGTTGGCACAATGATCCACGTTCCCATCCCAATCCATCACCGTTCTTTAAGAACACTCTCCTATAATAGTATCTAAGTCTCCCTGGTTTATTAGACAACCATAAGATAAAATATATAACTACATATTTATTGAAAATTTAGATTCTACATAAAAAAATAAATTTATTTTATTTATTTCTGCCACCAACAACATTTTTATAAATTACTCATGCTGACAATGGTTATATCATGAATAATGTAAAACCCATTGATTTAATTCAAGAGTTCCCTAAAATTTATTATTATAGCCCCCATTCGACATTTATTAAATACTTTTAGGAAAAAATCATGTTCATGTTATTTAATATATTTAATATATTTAAAGAATTTATTCCGAGCACACTTGACTTCAAAATCACACATCGTCTCAGGGAGTTATCTTGAAAATATTACATATAATATCTAGTAATAATACAAAAAAATATGAGCCATTAAATATTCGGCATTATCCCGAGGGATGTTTGTACACATATTTCCATGAAACTGATATGAGATGTGATAGGATCCCATAACATGGAACTATTATACCTAAAGGTAGATGACCATGGTGCTTGTTGTGACTATTTTGATTATAAATTCTATTGATTTTGAATCTATTTTAGTCATTCTAATTATTTATATAATTTTTTATATACATTGTTTATTTAATCCATGTTTTAAAATATTCAATCTTTTTAAATGAAAAGGAATGTTTTGTTTTAAATATTTAAATATACTTCCATGACTCTTTTGATTAAAATTGAAAGCATTATTTGTTTTATTGTTATTGAATCTATTTATGGAACACTTATTAAGACCCTAATAGGGTTTTTAGCTTGCATACAACCTATGCCTTTGGGAATTTGTTGATTTTATACTTCCATGTTTGAGTAAAGGTAATGTAACTCTTAGAAGAGTTGGTTGTTCTTGATCCCTTGGGGCTTGGAGTGATGTGAAATTTGGGATTTGGAGTTTTTATTCATCTATATTTGGTACTTTGATATTTTACTTTATGGGGTTTGATACACCTATTAGGTTTTTGGTACTATCTCTCTTTAGAGTTTTTGAGAATAATAATATGTATGTGTTTCTTACATTTTGTTTATAGAAAATTTATTCCCACTGTTATATTTTATGATTTTTCGTGATTTTCATGAACTTGTGGGGATTGGTAATTTCTTCCTACTATGTTAGTATTGTCTCGGTTACCAGATTACCATCATTTCTAGACATGTTTCTGAAAAATATAGTCATAATAGCAATAGTTTTATTAAAACCCATATTTATCACTATTAACCAAAAACACTTTCTATAATTTTTTCAGATATTAATATTATTATATTATTAATATTATTATAAACAAAAAATGAAGATAATATCATAAAATAAAAATTATAAAATTTTAGAAGTTAAAATTTAAATTAAAATATAAAAACATAATGAAACTTGTGCTATAGGAAAATAAAATTTTGAAATATTAGCTAATTTAAATCATATTTCTAATAAATTAATAACTAATTGTTTTTAAAATATTAATCTTATAAATAATAGTTTTTATTCATCCCATATTTATCTTCTTAAATTCCATCACACAAAACAAAATTTTTTGGTAGAATATTTTTATCATAAAATGATATTTTTAGTTATTTAGCTATTCTAACAGAATTTCATAAATGTATTAGTAATAAAAGTGAATGTTATATATATATATTTATATTTCATAATGTTGTTACCCCTTTGTATACTCATGAATCAATAATTGACATTATAATGGTTATGTAATGTATTTACATTGGTTTCAGTTCAATGTTGCTTGTAATGAAATGTATTGAACACATTAGTTTTAAATGGAAACTATATTTTAAAATCATGGTTTGTTAAATGACCAACTTAAATAACTATTTTCCTCAAAATTATATCTATAAATTAATAATAAAATAACTTAGGGTTTCTATAATTTAAGAATGAAAAAATATGAATTTTTTTACGAATACATCAAATTCTACGCCTTAGGTAAGGAAATGAAAAGTATTTTTACATCATTGAAAACCTATGAATTGATTTTATTTTATTTTAATAATTTATGAATAATATAATTCCTTTATTGGATGACATTTCATAGGGATTTTTAGATGCATACCTTTCATAGCATCATTCTCTTAATTTCAATTCAATTCAAATACAATTACCAAAATAATAATGATATTATCTAATAAGAGAGGATATGAATATAAAAACAAAATACCAATATATCTTCTTATATGAAAAATTAAATTCAATTTATATTACTTTTGGTTTAATATTGTTCGAATTAAAAAAATTCACTTGAATTTCTTCATATATGATTAAAATATTCTCCATATATTATCATGATATTTCTTATAGTATTCTAAGAAAAATAATAACTGATATGAATGAACTGAAAATTAAATATACTAGTTATCCATAAAATAACATACCGGTTTACATATAACTTAACTTATGATTCTCTAAATTCTAATTTAAGTTATAAATGAATATTTAACACTATGTTCTATATCATAATTATTTATATATTAAATTATTCATAATGGTTAATATATATTATATAGATAATGCATGGAATATCAACTATGAGTGTCTAGAAAGGTATAATGTCATGGACCCATTCATCATTCATAGAGTGAACATAGAGGTGATACCCAACCATAATCTTCTAAGGTGATTAACCCTATGTGCATCTCTGAAATAGCCTCAGACACCTTCTAGTATACATATAGGGATATAAAAACTAAGTGACCACAAATTACATACTTTAAAAAAATTAGGATGATATTATATACTTCAAATAAACCCTAGGATTTTCCCTAATTTTTTATTATCGTAATCCATATAGAACATAATGTATTCAATATTAACTTAACATAAAATTTTATACATACCCAATGGGATATCTATACATTGAAATTATGATCAATATTAAATTATCAACCTGTGATAATATTTATGACTGTTGAATATTTATTAACCATTGATATCTCAATATCTAATGTTATATAATCTATAATATGATAAAAATTGTAACAAATAAAATGAAATTGTCCAATAATTACATGATTTAAAACAAATATTTCAGTATATCTATTCCCACAACCATTTAGGTATAGTGATTTATAGATATAAGAAACATCATTAATTAATATAAATCTTTTATTTTTCAACAAGTGGTAATTTTTCTCAAAATAATAGAATCAACTAAATTAAAAATATGTATTCAATATCTCCAACAATTTCTCCATACATGCTATTATTCTAGATATATCATCATCAATATTTTAATTTATAACCATGGTAAAAGTAAAAATAATTAGGATTATCTCAAACACTCGGTAAGGTAAAGCATTTATAAGAAGTTGTAATATAATATAATTGGCAGGAACAATATGGAAGGGATCAAATTTTTATAAAATAATAATAAAAAACTGATCACATGGGGATAAAATAAATCCATGCCTGACATAACAATTTAAATAATCATGTAAATTTCAATAAATATTTCGAGAATGACATAATTAATAATTTCAACCATTTCAAGGATTTATTTTAAGACATTAAAAATCATCAGGTCCATATGATTAGACATAATTTTTTTTTTCAAGAATTCATCCAATAAATATAAATAAATTGGAAGGAATAAACCAAATACCCAGTAAGGCTCATCTTATGGGTACTATTAAGTCAAAGAGGGTTTATTATGGGGCCCAACCAACTCTAATTAATTCCAATGAATTTGTCCTATGGATAAATTCATAAAACATACAATACATAACCAACATGTTTTAGTAATAAATAAAAATGTGTATGGAAATAAAATTTATATAGATAATAAATATTTTCCCAATCAATAAATAATTTATATGGGTTTTTGAAAATCAATCAATAGTAATTTTTATAATATAATGGAAGGTACCCTCATTAAATGTATGGTAATTACGGAAGAGTGTGGAGTATATTCATGAAATAATTATATCAATAGAAAATGATATATGTATCCATAAAAATTATTTTTTAAATAAAATATCATATAATAATATGAAAAAATAATTTAGCATAGAATAATGTGATTGAATTATAATCATTATAACTCAATTAAAGGAAATTGAGTTGGGAAAAAGATTTACAAACATTATATTTAGAGGAAATAATCATTTTAATGTGATTTTATAAGAAATAAATATTAATCTCCCCAATGGGAATAAATTATAATAAAATCAAAGTGAAAAATATTACATGGAGATAATTTGTTTTTCAAAACTAAAAAACATAAATCAATGAACCAAACACGTATTAAGCAACACTTATGGCTTGGGTAACACTTGAATAAAAATTTGATTGAAGAAAAGATCTTGACTAGTATTTCTCAACACCATTAATTACTTGAAAAATATAGTAATGGAAATTACTTGGAATTAAATAAAAATAAAATCATATAAATGGAATCATGGTGCATAAAATATAACATGTCTTACAGAATTGAATTTTAGACAAAGGAACTCTTAACTTTATTCTCATAAAATTAAACATTCATTAACATCCCATATAAAAAACTAAATATATTAATCAACTAGTTAAGAAAATTAATCATAGATATATCATTTTAAAAAAATAATTTATAATCATTTATTAGAAATATATTAGTAATTTATATTTTAATTACATAATTAGATTCTATTACATCATTTATTTGGTAGAACATGTTTCAAAATTGATTGGCCAATTCATTTTAATGGGTTCAATATTTAAAATTTAATGATCAATTTAAGAATTGTAATAGATGCATTATAATTTTTATAAGTATTCTAATTTCATTTCATATGTATTTTAGTTATGATTCATGATGATAATGTTGAAAATGAGATTATTTTAGTAATTTTTAATGAAAAAATGGTGGTACAATAGAAATAAATTATATATTAAAAGAAACACTATAAGTAAATAAATTGAAAATTATTTTATAATTAATTTATAAAAACAAAAAATATTTATATTTCCCAGTTCATCCATTTAAGTGATTATTAACATCATTCATATAGGTTGATGAACATACCCAAACACGAAGAAGCTAAAATATATGAGTGAGTATGGTTAAATTAGTCGTTGTTATAAAAAAATATCACGATTACATAAACATAATGGTGTTATTTTTTTTAAGTGTATGGTTCATTTTTATGATATTTATATAAATATTAAAATACTAAATGAAAAAAAAATATTTTACTTTGGTAATGGTGGTAGTCCCCATGTACGGATGAATATGTTTTTGGTTCCCATAAAAAATGGAATATAAGGAATTGATTATAATTTAAGAATATTAATTATAATATAGATATCATATAAATCCATTAAATAACCCTTTTTAACAATAAATGTATGGAAATGGTGAGAAATCAGACTTGTCCTTCATGGAGGTGTCAGTCCACATGTAGGCAAGACAAAATTTTTATTTTTCAATGTAAAAGGGGAAGGATAGTTAAAAATTATTAAATAAATAAACAAATTAATTAAATTAATAATAATAATTTAATTATAATGGAGATGATAAAATATATTTTAATGAGGTTGAATAAAAAAATAATTTTAATTAAAAGGGAGTAGTTTAGAACTCATAACTTACTCATGGAAAATTCTATTAAAAAGATTATTACATTGAATTGTGGTCTTTTTAGAAGGCCATTAACACTGGGATGTGACTAGGAATATTGGGTAGTGTTTTGGTCAAACCGTGTGTCTTTGAATGGTTATATAAGTATGGTGGGGTGATATTCATTTATAAGTTACTAGAGTGTAAATTATAATAATAAAAAAGGTAAAGAATCTTTTGATAAGTTAAAATGATCAAATAATGAAAATTATTTTTAACACCACTATTTTTATGAAAATTACCCCTTTATTATGTATTTTAATGTTATATCATATTTTCTTTTAGTTTCATGAGTTTATGGATGGATTTGGAGTATTTTTAATTCATTTTTGGGGGAGCATGGTTTGATAATGGTTAGAGGAAAGAATAAAAAATACACAATATATACTAGAATAGTTTTTCCAAACCATGTGAATTCCATGAGAAACCGTGTTATTGAAGACATAGGTAGAATAAATTTTTACACATCTATTATCAATCAATAAAAATAAACCAAGTGAGAGGATGGTCCAGAGATAGTAGTATCACATGTTTGGAATAGAATTTTCAAAACCATAGAGAACATCCATGTGGATCTCTATGTAATTTCCAATAACATTTGAATAGTTGGTGCACAAAATTTTAAAGTGAGGCTTAATTATGTGAATTACATTTGATGATCTAAAAATTAGATAATAAATTAGATTTTAACACAAAAATTAGATTTTTCTTCTCTTAAAATTTAATCCCAAAATAATTTCCTCTTCTAGGAATACATGGTGATTACCTTTTATTTCGATGTCATTTTTGATCAATAAATGTGAATTGTGTCTTTAAAATCATTGACAAGTCTCTATTTTATCTCATTCCCATTGAATATTCTTATATTCTCTAACCCATGATGTTATATCTCATCAATTATTGATAGATATATGATCCATGTTGTGTTTTAATAATAACAGATGAGAATCTAATGAATGGAAAATGTGTTAGGGTTAGATCTATAGGTTTTTGGGGTCATTTATTGTTTTCATTAGCAATTGTGAGGTAGGTGGTTTCTCTTCTAAAAAACTAATTATATATCATTAAATATTGATATATAAATAAATCAATAATTCATTATTGTAAAATATAATTCATTCTAGTATATTAATCAATGGATTTTCAATGATTAACATAATACATTTGATGAATTTCAGGAAATAAAATGGTCTTATTATGAAATGGTTGTTGTTGAGAACATAGATTGTGTTGTTGGTATGAGTTCATGAAATTTCATTGTGGTTCCTTGTTAGTTTATACTTGGGTTATATTTAAATGTTTATCACCATAGATTCCATTAGTATAAAACACAATGATATGATTATTCAATTTAAAAGAGTATTAGGGATTCCATTGAGAATCCCTCAGTGTGTGAGTTATGAAATGTTGATTCCAAGTTGTTATAGATTTGGAAACGTATTTAGTTTATTTATTTTCTGAATTTTTTTAAAATACCTATTATTATAATTATTATTTCATATATATATAATTGTAAAATAAAATTTTCTTTTTTCTATTACTATGTGTCGATATTTCTTTGAGAATTATCTAATGAGTTTTATACTCTCCCACTTTATGGTTACATTGGTGTATTTATAGATATTGTGTACTGAGATACATGTAATGGAATGGTGTCATACTTCTCTAGAGATGCATCATGATTCAATGTAAATGGTAATTGGAGTCAAATATTAGATAATTATTAGGGTCATTCATAAGCTAATGCCTCATTGGTGTCATTAATTTCTTCTTTCCTTTATTGAGTCAGTGTGATAATGTTATACTTCATCTTCTACTCTGATTTGTTTTGGGTTTATTTGTAGAATATTTCATTACAAGGATTATATATATTTTTATTCAAAATGGTATAATTTTCTTATGGAGAATAATTTCACAATGAGCTTGTATTCCCTTCATATTAGTTTCATGTGTTTGGCTTTAATGGATGTCACCTTTATTCAGTAGTTCCTCTGCCACTTCCAAATCCAATGGTTTTGGGAAAAGAATAAAAATGGCATCATTCATGGTCAATCCCCTGTCTTTGGATGGTATCATGTATATAGTATTTTAAAAACTTCAAATATATATTATATAATTTGTATCCGTATATTTTATGTTAAATATCCTGTTACTATGGATGTCTGGGTATAAAAATTTTCATCATACACCTCTAAGAATATTTACACCTCATCCTCATGGATTTAGATGGCAAGGATATATTATAATTAAATAGTAACATGGCATACCACTAGAACTAAATTATTCATAATTTGATTGATTATTTTTGTAAAATGGTAATGATAATTGTTATTTTTGATGATTTTGAATCTTACAAGACTTCAATTTAAAATGTGGGTTGAATAAGATGTTTTTGTTATATATTTAAGAATCATAGAACCAATTTAACAATTGGATTCCCAAAGTGGATTCTGTGGAGAATGTGGTTTAACGTGAACCATTTTTAATTCATTATCTCATCCAAATCATAGTCGATGCATTTCATTTTGTGGATATAGAAAATAAGAATTTACATCTATGCAATGAAAATTATTCCACGTACATTCATAAATAGAATCCATAGATCATTCAGGGGTATTTGGGTCGAAAATTTGGATAGGATTTATTAGGGATTATAACTCTAATTTTTTATTTCATGGTAATCTTTGGGGATAAAAATGTGATTTGTGAAGTCTATATGTTAGAGGATATTTTTAGGTAGTGGTGGGATGTTATTTCCCATATTAAACATGACCAGATACTGATATGGCTAGGATTTGTGGATTTTTATAATAGAAAATATTATCCCAACACATTATCTATCACAAGGAATATATATTTATTTAAAAGGTAGTAGGAAAATCTATCTGTGGAGTATACAACTCAAATCATGAGGTCAATGTGTTTTATTCCAGATTATTCCTCTAGTGATCACTTAAAATCTAGGATCTCAGATGCAAGGCTGTAAACCTATATATTCTCGAAGATAGTTGTATTCTATTTTGAAAGAAATAGAGATAGTGAATATTGGGGATCATGATATAAAATTATATATTGGTAACCTACATTAGTGGAAACACTATTATATATAGGGTTACAGGTGGGAACTCTATAATAATAGAAATCAATACAATTGTAAAACATTCAATTATTTCATTATCATTTCTTCCTCAGTATAGTAATCAGGTGGTATATTATTATTACAGATCTTATGATCATATATTGACTTAATCCACAACACCACTATGAGAATGTCACAATTGTGGAATGTTTTGATCTATGAAATGTTTTTTTATTAAGATGTCAAGGATAACTCATGGAAATGGATCAAACATTTCTCAGGATTATTATGATCATATAGGTTGATCGATACATAATAGTAATCAACCATAGAACTGAGCTACCTAGGGTGAATCTCATCTCACACCTAAATCTAAATAGTTATCACAAACATGACATCAAAATAATGAATTATCTTCCAATACTAGTAAGAAACTTTATGTTTTTCATAAGATGATCATGGAGGATAAGTTTGGTCCCCTGACAATGTGTGGTATTTTTCTACTGAATTTACTATTAATGAATGTTTATTTAAATCTACAACATTGCACTATATTATTGTTACTAATTTTTGGTATAATATGGTTTTTCCTGTCTAAATGATTCCTTATGTCTTGAATCCTAAATCACCTATTTGAAAATGACAACGCTGAGCCTTTAATTAGATAATATGTTCTATATCTATATGTGATGATGTGTTTTTTAGTATTGGTCAATTAGTGGGATAGAAATATGTGACATGGTTTTTTAATGGATTGGTTTGTTGCCACCAAGTCCCACATAAACTCTTATGTAATACACTATAATGATAAATGGTTAAATTACTATGTTATATGACTCATGTCCACAAGGAGAACCTTCCTTTTTGGGAGCCAACCTAATTAGAACTCCACAGTTAAGAATGCTTGGCCTGGAGCAGTGATACAGATTGTTGACCATCTGAGAAGTTTACCATGGTGTGTATGAGTGAGGACAAATCACATTAAAAAGGATATGTGTTGGCCCATGGGGACTCTAATTAGCCAGATGACCTGTTTGGGCATCTGGGTGGGCCCTAGGGTGGGGAAAACATGTCTATAGAGAAACTGTTGGTACACGGTGGGCCACAATCCAACGACCAAGTTAAGGCGGGGTGTCTATGCTTTTAGCTGGACCTAGATGTTATATTTGGTATTAGAGGATGAAGACAACCATAAGTGTGGTGAAATACCTAGGTTGAGATGCATGACCCATAATGAGGAAGTTGTTCTCTAAAGGTGTAACATCCCAGGTAAATAAATAATATTACATTCTAATGTTTATCAATATTTGTGAGTAAAATGTTAATACTACTTTAAAGGGAATGCTATGCTCTATGGCGTACCAAATACACAACAACGAGTTTCATTGAAATCTTACGTTGCACACTAATAATATAATAATATAATAATAGTTAACACCTAGCCATTGTAATGGAGGTAATGAACAGAAATAACTACAAAATGATTACATATGTTTGTTAAATATTTTTATATTTAGCCAATAAATGTTAGAGGCTTAAAATGCAAATGAATCCAATTTTAAGCATAAATCTTTTAATATTCTTTAAAAGGTCGATTAACCCACTTTTGATGGAGAACCCTTTTTAAATATACTTTTGACAATTTATATGTTTTATTTGACAAAATAAAATCCTTCTTTAGAATCTGGATATCAAAATTTACTTTGTTTAAATTTTTGTTATTTTTCTGATAAAGATCATTTTTAGTGAAAATGTTGCATTTTAATTCAAAAAATCCTTTTAATATGACTTATTTATAGGATATATTATATTTTTAATTGATATTAAAGTGTATTTAGAATATATTTTTACTATTTAATCCAATGGTGGTCATTGGAATTAATTTCACTTTGAAATTAGACTTAAACTAGTGTCAATCATTTAATAGATATTATTTCTTAAAAACACTCTATTTGTTTTGACAGCGGGAATGAATTATTAAATTAATTAATTCAACTTATATATTTTGAATTTTTTAAAATAGACATCATTTTTGAATTTGGAATATCAAATATAACTTAGGGTTAATTTTTGGTATTTTTCTAAAAAACTTCAATTTTTGATGAATAGTGAAACCACTAAGTGGTAGTTAAAGAAACTGATTTTTTGTTTAAATGAAACTTTACCACTTTTGTGATTTGATTTTTAAAAATCCGACATACATGGTTGTCATTAGGAAGTAAAATGTTGTTCAATGAGATTAAAATAATTTTTTGGTGAATAGTAACATTTAAGTTTTATTAATCGCGATTATAGGTAATTAGTGTAATTTAAGGTAAAGATAATGTTATAATAATATTAAATGACCTTGAAACATGTCCTACCATTATTGGATGAGTCATGACCAACTGAGACAATCCATGGGTCAACTTGGGGACCCCATGGAGCCACTTTGGTTGGAAAATGACATTAATGACTTTTTATTTAAAGTTAAAATTAAAATGTCACAAACATGTATTGTTTTACTAAAACAATTTTTACATGGGTTTATACAAGTAATATTTTTGACTATAAATATTCATTAGAAATATAAAAATATTTCTTACATCATTATATTTTTTTTTATAATTTTTAGACATTAAATAAATTATTTTATTTATGACACCGTGATGATGCAGTGATTACCTCCTAAATGAACGATTTAAATAAAATGAGATGATAAGGTGCAATCTAAGTCCTACACTTGTCAAAAACCTATTGGATTGGTGGATTTATAATCCTTATCACTTTATCCTCAAAATATATCCTTTTGTGACCTTTAAAATCCGAAAATCATTTTATAATAAAGTAATATTTTATAACTTTCCAAGAGTGCCCCTCCTCTTCTCTTATAAAAGACCCCCACCTCTACCGCATTACCCCCACCTCTCAAGCCTTTGGCTCGGCCAACCCCTTCCCATTTCATCTCTCCACATCCCACTATTCATCACTGAATCCTCACCTTTTGCAGAATGATCTTCAAGAAACCCTTTTGGTTCAAACTAAGAAAAGTTACCCGATTTAAAGGTAATGTCTTCACTTGTGTTATTTTGATTTGTTTTGCTTCTCCAAACCCCTAAAATCTATTTTTCCTTTCTTTTGTAACAAAAACAGTATCTTAAATATACTAGGATGTATTTATGTGATGTATTCGAGCTACACTTACACACACCTCCGTCTAATGGTTAAAGAACATACTGTTTCTATGGATGGAGAATTACTGCCTCACGAAACGATGATTGTTCAATATTCTCTTAACACCTTTCATGGTGGCCATTATGATGTCACTTTATTTTATATATTATATATATGGTATTTATGTTTTCCATATGCTTCTGTATTTTATATTTAATACATAACTTTATGCTTTGCATGTTGTGCAAATGCGATAATTTCATACGAGCAAGTGTGGACTACCGCCCCTCAAGTGATGTGACTCGTTCATGCAATACATGGAATGTATAAATAATGAAATTAATGAACTTATTTGACCTATAAAACATATATATTATACTGGAATTATAATATATATATATCTCTCAATTATTTTTAATTCCATTAATATGTCAAAGAAATGAAAGTAGCATTCATGCGTACGTACGGCCTACCGTCTCCATGAATGGTGCATTTCATTTTTTTATCTCTAAATGTTATGGAATAGTATAAAATGAATATGTACTAGATATATATGATATATAAATCATTAATACTATTCTGGAGATGATTTACTTATAACTACATGGACAATCATTTTCAAACAAGTTCATTTTTGACTCATGTACCAAACATCGACAAAAACGTCTGATATGAACTCACATAACCAATTATTATAACATTATAATATGTGATATTAAATGAATAATAATATTTAAAGGATTAAATTAAGCAATTATAAATTGACCAATGTTTATTATTCAGGAATATAAAGAAACGAACAAGACATGTCGGACTTGAGGTAAGGGATCTGACCTCTCTCTTTCTTTTTAAGTACCCTCTTTTATGTCATTTCATTTATGCTCCATGTTCTTATGTTGGAGGATGTTATTTTATATTCACCATACTTTAATTTGTATTTTCATATGATGAGATACCCCCTATTACTCTCATGAATTCATTTTAAGAATTTTTAAGTGGCATCGTTAGACTGCCAAATTTTCATAAGGGGATTTTCATCTGACTTTTTATTCCCATGAGATTCATCCTACATTAGCCACTATTTCCTTTGAGTGGTGTATGTACTACCCATTATTTTACTATTTTTATAATATACTCTCATTTATGGGTATTTACATCTTTATTGTATGACCCTTCTTTCATGGGGTGTACGTTTCGAAAGTTACCCAAATCGGTAAGGGACTTCGTCTCAATCTCCTTTCTTTGAGGCATATTATGTTTTATACACAACTTTATTTTATACGGTGTATAAACCCCTTTTACTTTTATGTTTATTCAAAAGTAATCTTTTTATACAAAGCGTTTACTAAATGACAAAAGGGAATGTTTTTTTTGTCGTACGTATGCGGCGACAATGACTTCTCCGCCGCCGTGACCATTATTTGAGCTTCGACTTCCTCTACAAGCCATAACTTTTTTAAAAAAATGAAAAAAATAAATACCATGTTTTACTTTTCTTTTATTTTGGTATTGAAAATGGTTTTCATAATGTTTTTATATCAATGTGTTGTATTGATATCTTGTGATTGAAAAGTGGAAATGTTATGTTTCCTTTATGCATGTTTTATGTGATACAATTATGTTATGGTTCTTGGGAATTGTTATGAAGACGGGTGGTTCCGTGATAAACTAAGGGAGGGTGAGCCCGATATAGCTCTCCAATGCATTGGGTAACGTGAAGGAGTTAAACATTAAGGTTTCTCCAAAGATATTTAAGGAATATACTGTGATGGGTATTCCAAACATAACCATGAGGGTTACTCCCTACGTAAGAATGTTATGAATTCCTCAAGTTAACTTTATGTCTTATGATTTCTATGAGTTATTCGTAAATCTTATGATTTCTATGAGTTATTCTTAAATGTTATGATTTCATGAGGTATGTTAAATTGCATATGATTTATGAGTAAAGTATGCTTTCATTGATTCTTATGTATACATGGACTAATGTTTTCTTTACGTATTTTTATAACCCTTACTGAGCTTTTTATGATCATCCCAAGTTTTTTTGAAATGTTTTTCATAGGATATAAAGTTGAATAGGGTCAAGGATGGGATCAAGGAAATGTCAGGCTGTCTAAAAAAAGTAACTATACATAACTATTTTGTTCAAGAGTTTTTATTTTTGTGAAAAAAATGGAAGCTGAGTAGATGTGTCTACTTTGTAACCTTTGAGATGTAATAGTTATGTCCTAATTCTCTAAAACTCCAAACCTGAAAATATCCTGAATGTGAATTATTCATTTAATTCAATAATAAGTAATGTTTAAGGCTGGGTCCTTATAGTTGGTATCAAAGGACGGTTTAAATAACTTTAGAGGTTAGAGTGTTAAGTGACAAGTTGTGTATAACCAAAATGGTTATTATATTAGATATAGTCATTGTTATTTTTGATGGTTGGAATGAGTTTGAGATAACTTGGATAAGTATATCTTAGTGTTTCTCTTCCTCTTTAGTACATAATGATTTTGTTTATATACTCACACTGAAATTTATGGTTTTAGTAAATGGATGGATCTAGCAGGAACCAAAGTGACAACGGGTTTGAAGGAAACTGTGGTGGTTCTCTGATTAAGAGACCTGATGAAATGGGGGATTCAATGAGAAATCTCATGGTTATTCTAAACCAACTATCAAGAGTCATTATCATCCACTATAACCTTGATGAGTTCTCTAATGCATCATGTATGAGAGAACCAACTCGACATGGAATTTCAGGTAATAATTATAAAGGTAACCATTAGGGTTTATATGATCCTTACTTTCGAGGTAATTATGGGTTACTATATGTTATGATGGAATATGAAAGACATGAGATAAAATTGAGGTTAAATTATGTTATGGTTATTTTTGAAGATTTTATCTCGTTTTGGGGAATGTTTTAAGAATTATATAGTTTTGGAAAAAGGACAACACACAGACCGTGTGACAACCCGTCACGTCGGACAATGCTGCGGGAATCGAACCCACAACCAAAGTGTGAATGGTATTTATCACCTACCACTGGACTACGTGAAGTCCATGGTTAGTTTGACTAATTATTTTTAGTTATGTGATTTTATGAATCAAGAGTAAGTTGATTTTGGGTTATCTATGGAAATTATTAACCTATCATGGAGGATATGTGATTTGGTTAATTAATTTTCAGTATGAGACTTTAAGAGCAACTGATTCTATTTATAGATAAATGTTAATTTGTAACTTGGGAGACTATGTGATTAAATCCTTAAAATATTTGGGTTTCAATATTAGTTGGGTTCACTTTGAAGAATTTTATGGACAAATTGTTTTTTGAATGGTCTTCATTGAACTTTGTGTTTTGTTTGACAAATTTTGGAGATTAGGAGTAGTTTTTATTTTTGTAAAAAAATATCCTTTTTGGTTATTATCTGATCTCGTACTAAACTTTTTGGTTTGGTTTTGGTTGAGATCTAAAGACATGGGAAATATATAGTTATCTTTTGTGGATTATGTGATTCTCAAGAAGTTGATTATAGTACTATTAATGCGAACAAGTCTTCCTAAATACTCATCTTTTGGAGAAAATATGAGTTTGATTAAGGAATCTAGTAAAAGTTGAAAGTCTACGTGACAAGTAAGTATGTTTCATTATGATTTAGTTAAGCTCAAAAATAAATTCCTCAATGAAGAGTAACTTAAAACAAAAATTTTGTCTGTTATCTTTTCCTATTGGGGAATCAAATACCGTTTAACCCATCACAAGTTTGTGATTTTATTGTGGTTAACATTCTCCTAGATATGTTTACTATCACTATCCATCAGAACATGACCTTTTTTTTCTCCTCCATATCCATATTTTCATACTTGGAATCCTAGTATGGGTTAACTCAGGTGACCTTTTTACTTCTCTCCCTTTCTTTTCAAGTGATAGTTTTACTGACTCTTGTTCCGATGTGGGACTTTCAATGAAGTTTCCAAGCCCAATTTTAAAATTGCGAGGACGCAATTCCCAAAAGGGGGAAGGATGTAACATCCCAGTTAAATAAATAATATTACATTCTAATGTTTATCAATATTTGTGAATAAAATGTCAATACTACTTCAAAGGGAATGCTATGCTCGATGGCCTACCCAATACGTAACAACGAGTTTCTTTGAAATCTTATGTTGTACACTAATAATATAATAATATTATAATAGTTAACGCCTAGCCGTTGTAATGGAGGGAATGAACAAAAATAACTATAAAATTATTACATATGTTTGTTAAATATTTTTACATTTATCCAATAAATGTTAGAGGCTTAAAATGCAAATGAATCCAATTTTAAGAATAAATCTTCTAATATTCTTTAAAAGGTTGATTAACCATCTTTTGATGGAGAACACTTTTTAAATATACTTTTGACAATTTTATATGTTGTATTTGAAAAAATAAAATCCTTCTTTAGAATCAGGATATCAAAATTTACTTTGTTTAAATTTTTGTTATTTTTCCGATAAAGATCATTTTTAGTGAAAATGTTGTATTTTAATTCAAAACCTCCTTTTAATATTATTTATTTATATGGATAGATTATCTTTTTAATTGATATTAAAGTTTATTTAGAATATATTTTTATCAATTAATCCAATGGTGGTCATTGTGATTAATTTCACTTTGAAATTGGACTTAAACTAGTGTCAATCTTTTAATAGATATTGTTTCTTAAAAACACCCTATTTGTTTTGACAGCGGGAATGAATTATTAAATTAATTAATGCAACTTATATATTTTGAATTTTTTAAAATAGACATCATTTTTGAATTCGGAATATCAAATATAGCTTAGGGTGAATTTTTGGTATTTTTCTAAAAAACTTCAATTTTTGATGAATAGTGAAACCACTAAGTGGTAGTTAAAGAAACTGATTTTTCGTTTAAATGAAATTTTACCACTTCTGTGATTTTATTTTCAAAAATACAACATAAATGGTAGTAATTAGGAAGTAAAATGTGGTTCAATGAGATTAAAATATTTTTTGGTGAATAGTAACATTTAAGTTTTATTAATCGCGATTAGAGGTAATTAGTGTAATTTAAGGTAAAGATAATGTTATAATAAACTTAAATGACCTTGAAACATGTCATACACTTATTAAATGAGTCATGGACGACCAAGAAAATTAATGGGTCAATTTGGGGACCCCATGGATCCACTTTGGTTGGAAAATGACATTAATAACTTTTTATTTTATGTTAAAATTAAAATGTCACAAACATGTATTGTTTTACTAAAACAATTTTTACATGGGGTTATACAAGTCATATTTTTGACTATAAATATTAATTAGAAAGCTAAAAAGATTTATTACATCATTATATATATTTTTTATAATTTTTAGACATTAAATAAATTATTTTATTTATGACACCGTGATGATGCAGTGATTACCTCCTAAATGAACGATTTAAATAAAATGAGAAGATAAGGTGAAATATAAGTCCTAAACTTGTCAAAAACCTATTGGATGGGTGGATTTAGAAACCTTATCAACTTATCCTATAACTATATCCTTTTTGTACCTTTAAAATCCGAAAATCATTTTATAATAAAGTAATATTTTATAACTTTCCAAGAGTGCCCCTCCTCTTCTCTTATAAAAGGCCCCCACCTCTACCACATTAACCACACCTCTCAAGCCTTTGGATCGGCCAAACCCTGCCCATTTAATCTCTAAAAATCACTATATTCATCATTTAATACTCACCTTTGGAATAATTCTCTTCAAGAAACCCTTTTGGTTCAAACCAAGAGGAGTTACCCGATTCAAAGGTAATGTCTTCACTTGTGTTCTTTTGTTTTATTTTGATTCTACAAACCCCTAAACTCTTTTTATTCCATTATTTTGTAACAAAAACAGTATCTTCAATATACTAGGATGTTTTTATGTGATTTATTCGAGCTAAACTTACACAAAACTCCATCTAATGGTTAAAGAACATACTATTTTATGGATGGAGAATTACTACCTCACGAAATGATGATTGTTCAATATTCTCTTAGCACCTTTCATGGTGGCCATTATGATGTCACTGTATTTTATATATGATATATATGGTATTTATGTTTTCCATATGCTTCTGTATTTTGTATTTAAAACATAACTTTATGCTTTGCATGTTGTGCAAATGCGATAATTTCATACGAGGAAGTGTGGACTACCGCCCCCTCAAGTGATGTGACTCGTTCATGCAGTACATGGAATGTATAAAGAATGAAATTAATGAACTTATGTGACCTATAAAACATATATATTATACTGGAATTATAATATATATATATCTCTTAATTATTTTTAATTCCATTAATATGTCAAAGAAATGAAAGTAGCGTTCATGCGTATGTACGACCTACCGTCTTCATGCTACATTGGACACTATTTACTTTGAGTGGTGTATGTAATGCCCATTATTTTACTATTTTTATAATATACTCTCATTTATGGGTATTTTCATCTCTATTGTATGACCCTTCTTTCATGGGGTGTACGTTTCGAAAGTTACCCAAATCGGTAAGGGACTTCGTCTCAACCTCCTTTCATTGAGGCATATTATGTTTTATACACAACTTTATTTTATATGGTGTATAAACCCCTTTGACTTTTACATTTATTCAAAAGGAATATTTTTATATGAATCGTTTACTAAACGAAAAAAGGGAATGTTTTTTTGTCATACGTATGCGGCGACAATGACTTCTCCACCACCGTGACCATTATTTGAGCTTCGGCTTCCTCTACAAGCCATAACTTTAAAAAAAATGAAAAAAATAAATACCATGTTTTACTTTTCTTTTATTTTGGTATTGAAAATGGTTTTCATAATGTTTTTATATCAATGTTTTGTATTGATATCTTGTGATTGAAAAGTGGAAATGTTATGTTTCCTTTATGCATGTTTTATGTGATACGATTATGTTATGGTACTTGGGCATTGTTATGAAGACGGGTGATTCCGTGATAAAATAAGGGCAGGTGAGCCCAATATATCTCTCCAATGCATTGGGTAACGTGAAGGAGTTAAACGTTAAGGTTTCTCTAAAGAGATTTAGGGAATATACTATGATGGGTATTCCAAACATAACCATGAGGGTTACTCCCGACATAAGAATGTTATGAATGCCTCAAGTTAACTTTATGTCTTATGATTTCTATGAGTTATTCATAAATCTTATGATTTCTATGAGTTATTCGTAAATCTTATGATTTCATGAGGTATTTTAAATTGCTTATGCTTTATGAGTAAAGTATGATTTCATTGATTCTTATGTATACATGGACTAATGTTTTCTTTCCTTTTTGTTATAACCCTTACTGAGCTTTTTATGCTCATCCCAAGTTTTTTTGAAATGTTTTTCACAGGATATAAAGTTGAATAGGGTCAAGGATGGGATCAGGGAAATGTCAGGCTGTCTAAAATAAGGAACTATACATGACTATTTTATTCAAGAGTTTTTATTTTTGTGAAAAAAATGGAAGCTGAGTAGATGTGTCTACTTTGTAACCTTTGAGATGTAATAGTTATGTACTAATTCTCTAAAACTCTAAACCTAAAAAGATCCTCAATATGAATTATTCATTTAATTCAATAATAAGTAATGTTTAAGGCTGGGTCCTTATAAAAGGGGATGGGATAATGTAACAACCTAAGATGATAAAGGGTTAAATAACTAAATTATATGACTCATGTCAACAAGGTTCACTTTCCTTTTTGGTATCCTACTTGATTATGAATCCACAGTTAAGTGTGCTTGTCCTGGAGTAGTTATCATGATGGGTGTCCTTCATGGATGTTTCAAAGGGTGTTTATGAGTGAGGAAAAAGCACATTTTAAGGGACATGTATTGGACTGTGAGGATTTTTATTAGTCAGATGACCCGTTCGGGCACATTGGTGGGCCCTATAGTGGGGAACACATGTCTTCAGGGGAAACTGGTGGTACCTAGTGCTCTAGGACCCAATGACCATGTTAAGGTGGGGTGTCAGTGCTGTGAGCGAGGCCCAGTTGTTATATGTTATTCATGATGTCTTAGTTTCATATCATAATATGGAATTGTGAATCTCATTGAAGGATATTGGGATGTGAATGCATGTTGGGAAGTATATTTGGTACAACTGGTCGGGACTATATCATAAAATTTAACCGCAATTACATTGGAATCAATAGATTTAATAAAACAAATATATTTTACAACCATCATTGATCGATTTATAGATGTATTTCATGAAATTTTCTCTGGGTTTCCACTATAATGTTAAATATAATTCATGATTTATCTCATACTTGGAAAAAAATTTATTTTACTATCTTATAATGACCATGTTTAGGCGGTGTGTTTGTACTGCTAGCGGGGAACACTTGTTAAATGTTATGCATGTTATAATAGTTTCATATCATAATATGGAATTGTGAATCTCATTGAAGGACATTGGGATGTGAATGCATGTTGTGAAGTAAATTTGGTACCATTGGTTGGTACTATATCATATCATTTAACTAAATATACATTGGTCTTAATAGATTTAATCAAACAAATATACTTTCTTACCAACATTGATTAATTTATTGATTTAATTTATGAAAATATCTCTATGTTTCCATCTGAAAGTGAAATATAATTTAAGATTAATCCCAAACTTGGGAAAACCTAATTTGAAAACCTTCTTATATAATGAACTCAATTTAATTAAGTTAAATGAATGCTCATCTGGAAGAGTTTTAAAGAAAATAATTTTTATGACCATTTATGCCACCAAGTGAAGCACTATTACTTATTTCAAGAATGAAGATGGAACACTTTTTATTTGTGTGGATTATAATAATATAAACCATGTTATGATAAATAATTGATACTCTATTCAATTAATAGATGACTGACATTTTAAATTTTGGGGAGACAAATAATTATCTAATATTGATTTAGGTTTATGGTATCAACAATTTTTTTCAGAAGGTGGATATTTTGAATACATATTTCCAAAGGAATTATAGTCTTCATGAATATGTGGTTATAGGATTTGGTATTATGAATGAGATAGAGGTTTTTATTTCATATATAAAATGTATCATTAATAGGTATCCTGACTCTATCATGGTGGAAATATTCAATTATTTTCTAGTGTATTCTTGGAATAAGGATGATCATGAACAACACATGGTCATACTATTGGGTATCTTACAGGTACATCACCATTATGTTAATCATTCATTGTGTGATTTATAGATACAATTATTTAATTTATGTGTCCACATCATTTCTGAAATTTTAATCTTAGTAGTTCATGAAATGTTATAACTGGTTATCCCTTTGAATTTCTTAATAAAAGACATTGATATATATGGTTTCATCGAAATGCTATTGTATTGTCAGTGATATGTTCATTAAATTCTATGAACTTCCGTACTGATGATAGATTTGATAAGGAAATGCATTCTTTTCCAATGGTGCAGTGATTTATCTAAATATTTTCAATATCATATGTCTCATCTATGTTAACAACAATCCTTATGTATCTAGAGGCAGGAAGGGGATATGTGCTTTATTTTTGGTCACCTAGATATGATTTTTAATGTTTTATCATTCAAAGAGATCATTTTGAATCTTATAGGTGACAATAGAAATGGGTAGATGATAATAAATAAACAATAAATAGTTTTGAGTAATATGTGTAGTTAATGGATTTAAAAAATTCTATTATTATCTCTTGGGTGAGAAGATCACTGCGATCATGAATCATAAAATCATGAAACTAAGGAAACAAAGATTGATGAAATACCATCTAATGATTGACTTTGAAATAATGTATAAATTGGGTAAATGAAACTTTTTAGTTGATTCATTATGTTGGAATTAATTTTTTCATCACAAAATAACATTTTGATTATTGGAAGATGATGATAGTCATAACTAATATGCATCTAGATTGTACTGAGCATGGTGATGTTGTAGTATTATTTCTTATTTTATTTATTCCTGATTGGATTGACATAGTTATACACACTCAGATATTTTATTACATATGACTAAACATGATTTCAACACTCAATTATAGGGATAAAAAATAAGTATGGATTCCATATTACCCATATGTGTTGTGTTTTAGATATCATATTATAGTTCCTCCAACTTTTCAGAAAAATATTCTTCCTACCTACCACAAAATGTGACTAGATTTTCTACATTGAATTTAGAATATGTATATGGAAATTATAGAATAGTTCTCAAGAGCTAGAATAAGAAGAAGGGTTATAGATTTTGAATTGATATTCTTCATCTATCAAAATATATAGTAGGAACACTAACAAGAGGATGGTATGTTTCAATATTTACCTATACCCACGGTGAAATGAGAAACAATACTGATTTATTTTCTATAACATATAACAAAAATAAAATGAAAACATGATTCCATATGGGTGATTGTGGATCAACTCACAAATTTTGATAACATACACTTTATTCGTGAGTCTAATATTCAATAAGATATGTAAAAAAAATCGTTCGAATTTTTTTAAAGTTTCATTATGTGATCCTTTTTTTAATTGAGGCCCAATATTTACATCTCAATTTTGGGAATCCTTTTAGAAATCCCATGTAACCTAGTTTACCATGAGAAAAAATTATCATCCTCAAATAGAAGGATAATATTAATGCACAATCCAAACATTGGAATACATTATTAATACTTTCATAATCAATTTTGGAGGCTCATGTAGGGATCATTTACCATTAGTGGAGTTTTTATAGAATAAAAATTATTATGCCTCAATATATTTGGATCTATTAAGATAATTTTAAAAATATTCTTGTTTGTATCTATGTTACAGGGTGAAAAAGTGTCAAAATAACTTTTTAATCCTAGACTTATTCATGAGATAATGGAGATGATTTAGATATATAAGAATAAGATGTTCCCATATCAGATCCAGGAGATATTTTTTTTGGATCACAATAATTGAACATAATAATTTAATGTTGGGGTTCATGTTTTCTTGATAGTCTCCCTGATGATAGGACATCATCAATTTGGAAAACAATGTAAATTTCCCCCCTCTAACATTGAACCTTTAATGATAATAGAAAAATTTGGTGAGTGTATTATAATTTTTCATTACTAATATGATTTCAATTTGTTACTCATGTATTTAATCTATATTAATTGTTGTAGTAAAAACTTGATCAACACCATGTTATTTTATGGACCATGTTTTTCTTCATCCAGATGCAATATTGATTAATGTGTTGATACTAATTGTGGATATACAAGATAATGTGTTATAGAGAAATAATATCTAATTGTTTTGAGTATTCTTTTATCATGGTTTACATGAGGATGTAATTTTTAAATATAAGAAGTAAATTTCGGAATGGTGGCCCAAGAAATTCCAAAGCCACACTAATCTCCAAATTTTTAATAATTGAATAACCAATTTTATTGAGAATATACCACTTCCAATTTCTGTTACATTACACTTTTACTATGTACATTGAAGATATATAATACATAGTTTGTGTTTTGGTAGATTCTATATTGTGTTTATTATTTATGATTCATTTTTTATAGTGCATGTTTTGATATTTTTTTTGGAAACCACATCACATTGATAGGAAAATATTAAAGAGTATTTTTGAAGGTTATTTTTGTAGAATGGTTTATTCATACCATGTATATTCTAGGAGAAACCATAGGAGTGGAGATAATGGGAGAATTATAATTGGTTAACTATTTTTCAATTTTTGTAAACCTACCATGTTAAGGGATTGTGTGGAGATAGTAGGATTAAATGGTTAGTGCACAGTTCTCCAAACCACGTAGAAAAACCATATTACTCCATTGGTGATGTCAAGTAGAATGAACATGGTTGGTGTGGGGTTTGTCACACTATTCATCCTAATAATGAAACACGCATTACATACAAGTTGAAGTCATATTTTATCTCTAAAACTCTTATTTTTTTATTATCACTTAGATTCTCGAGCCCATCTACTATCATCGCTATCCATGTAGATTCACTTTGATACATATGGTTGTTTGATGAATAAATGTGTTGGATCTCCAGAATTAGTGGTATGTCTCCCTTTTCTCACTTTCTCCCCAGATCTTCTAATATTATCTCACACAAAATATTATACACAATGTTTTATGGATATATCTTGAATCCATGATGTGTTTATTTAGATCATAGAGGGATATAATTTTGGGAAGAAGTTCCAATTTCATATCTATATGAATTATCTATATTTTATTATTTTCTTTAGGCATAGTTCAGTATTTCTCTTCTATCCCACCATACTCATTCAACAATTGGAATTATTCATTTTCAATAAACCCTATATTTTTTTAAAATAATATAAGGATTTTGTAATAAAATATTTTATTTTTAAATAATTCGTATAAGTTTTTTAAATTTCTTGAATGAAAATGGTTTTTAATGTATACTATTTTTTTTTAAAAATTCCATGGCTGGTTGGGATAAGTTACTAAAATTTCATTAAGTAATCCCATTGGTTTGATAAAGGTTCTAGTCTCAATGTAGATAATGTTATATTTAATCAATTGATGACTAGGTGATAGGATGGGTCACTGATCAGGAGTATTGGGATATTCATTGACCACGAATGGGTGTGTCAGTTATGGAATGATGAAACAAAGAGGTTATGGTTTTAGAAACATGAAAAATTTATTTATTTTGGAAATTTATAAAGTAAAACCTTATTATTATTAATGTGTATATATGTAATTATAAAATAATATATTCTTTTTCCAACTATAATGTGTTTGGTAGTCTTTAGGTATTTCCTAATGAATATTTTTCACACACCCTACTTCGGCACACTGGCATGTTTGTAGATTTTGTGTAGTTAGATACATGTAATTTATAGGTTAAATACTACTAATAATAGGCATCATGATGTTTTAGGAATGGAAAATTGATTCAGATCATGGATCTTATTTATGGTGATTCTCAATTTGATGCAACATTAGTTTCCTTGAGTTTTCTTTCTTTTGTTCCATCAGTGTTACACCTATCTATTATATAAATGTCTCTCATATTTATTTATAGTTTGTGTTATATGGTATTACATTATATGAACATATAGTTCATTTTTTCTTTATTTCCTCTTAAATGGGTTGTACTCAAATCTAGAAAAAAAACATTTCACCAATGATCTTCTGTTCCCTTGTGACTTGCTGCTAGACATTGGTGTCATGGGGACATCAACAATATTCAGTAGCACCATGACCTCTTCCATACCTATGGGTGCATGAATTAATGATAATATAATGGATTTTTATGTTTTTATCCCTATAAATTATCAACCATAATTTTTTAGAAAAATATCATTTTTATGTATTTCTGTCTTAGGAATTTAATTTTTTTACAATTTGTTTTTTTATTTAACTAATTCATACATATGTTATTTATTTTTAATGAGTAAAAATAAAATAGGACTTATTAAATAAGTCATACCTACTCCTTACATACTAGAAATAAAATTTATCTAATAAAATACCTTTTGTAATAAAAATTAATTTTAGAATTTGCCTATGTAACCTGTAAAACATCATTTTTAGAGATATTTTATTTTATTTTTAATTTTTTTATTATGATAAAATTATCAGTATTGTTGATTCTAAAGAAATTTATTAGATTATTTTTTCAAAATAAATATTTATATAACTTTAAAACAAATATAAACATTATTTCACTTAATTAAAACTTTATTAAAATAGAAAGACTAAAAATATTGTTAATTAAAATAATATCACTTAATTTTTATAATATTGATTATGGGTGTTATAAATAAAATATTTTGTATTCATATAAATAATATAACTTCATAAATAAATTATTTATCATGAATAATTATTTTTATATTTTTATGTTATACATAAATTGTGATGTAGTCTTAAATGTGGTAGTTTTAGTAAAAGTTTTTTTACTATTTACTTGAAAATCAACTATTTTAGAAGAATCCAAAAAAATTCATCTTATGGTAATATTTTTTTATAAATCCAATTTTTTTTTCAACATGATCAAATTATAATTATAAAATTATATAATTCAAATTTTAAATAAAACATAATAATATATTGTAAATAATTTTTAGAGGAAAATATTTGTTGAAAATTTTAAATTTTCCCATTCTTAATTCTTCCCAATTAATAATTAATTTTTTAATTAATTTTTTATATTAATAAAATATTTAATCCATAAATTTTTATTTCTTAAAATAAAATGAAGAAAAACAATTTAATAAAATTATTATTTTTTGCATAAAATGATATTTTTGGTTATATAGAAATTCTAATTGAATCTAATCATTTAATTAGTTTTAAAAGTGAACCTTAATTTTTTTTATAAATTTTATAAATTTGTTACTTATATTTATACATGTTAATTTAATACATACTTTTGATGGTTATATAATGTTTTTTAATTCATTTGTGTTTTTTATTGCGTCTGAAAAAAGTTATTAAATACCTTATGTTTTGAATGATTATTTAATTTAAAATCTCATGGTGTAATAATTAATGAAACCATATTTAATGTCAAATTCACAATAAGTACACATTTTTATGATGGAGTTTTTCCATCACAGGTACCATGACTCTTGTTATCATATTTTTTCATGATATTATAGTGTACTATAATATTATGGATTATCATTAATAACAAATTAATATTTGTTTAGAATATTGTGAGACCACAATATCTATGAAAAATTATCTTAGTGTGACTTGTACTTATGAGAGGTTAAATTATATGGGAAATTTATTTTTGAAAATTTAAATTCAGCAGACCTAGAAAATATTGAGGTTGTTATTTCATTGGAGCCTCCTAATAATTTTTTTGATGTATAAAAGTCTCATGTATCAGATATTAGTTATCATTGATTTGTCCATGTATTCTAATAACTAGCTTCACCAACAGATGTATTAATAATAAAGGGAATTTTATACTTTTAGATCAATAATAGTTAGGAATATAATGAGGAGTATATAGATTAGGTTACTTCAATACATATACATATCAAACTAGAACTATGTGAGGGATAAGTTATTTTGTGTGATGTTTCTTGATCTATAATGGGTTGTTTTTTAAAATATGGAGATAATTTAATAGTTTATGACTCATGAAAATTGCTGGATAAATAAAATATCTATATGGTACATGATCTATAATTATTTTTTGTTTTAAATGTGTTAAAAATGGAGCCACTATATCTATAGTAATAATTTCAGTATGTTCACTAATTATAAAATCATAAACTAGAACCTTTCATAATGATATGTGAACCATAAAAAACAATGTTGGATAGACAAACTCTATAAGTTTCACTTTTACTAGTTTTAAAAGATAATAAAATGAAACATAGTTGATGATTCATTAATATAAAAATATTATAACCATGTCGACAAAGAATTGAAGCATAAATTTACATTAATGGGGAAAATTACAAATCTTACTTGGATTTTACTTAGAATAATAGTGTTATGGATTTCATTCTTATCACCCTTAATCTTGATTTGGGTGAACAAGTTGGTGAGGCACAATGATCGATGTAGGATTAACTTAATATTTGGAAATAAATAGAGGGTAGGCTATTAATATAAGGATAGGGGATAAATTCTACATGTTTCAGTTTCAAGACTAGATTTTTTTTCAATAATAGATATTTTACACTTATCATTAGTAAATTTTGAAATTAAAACATGGCATTCAAAAAATTACAAGGAAATAAAAGAAAATTTTTGGTGTTCAAGAAAGAAACAAATTGCAGAATATATTGTGAAATGTATCACCTATTAAAAAGTAATGATGAAAAAACAACAACAAGATGGAATGATATATTCATTACTAATAACCGTGTGGAAATGGGAGAAAATTATGATAGATGTAGATTTCATTTTTCAACAGATTCATTAACTTCATGAAACCATATGGGTTAATGTTGACTGACTCATAATGTTAGAACAATTAATTCCAATGTGGGAGACTTATTCAATTGAATAACTCTAAAATTTATATATCCATGATTTGGTAAAGTTGTATGGTGTAGAAATTTTTATTATATCAATGTGAGGACCTAAATTTTCATCACTTTTTTTATTATACTTGCAGTAATAATTTAACACCATATTAAACTTGGTAAGGAAAACTAACCTAATATTTTTCATATCCAAGCATAAAATCTATACACTGGAAGAAATTATAAATCAATGTGTATTATAATCTTGGTGGATAGTGGGAAGACCATTTTTATTTATTTATGTTTTCATAAAATAGTAATTATCAATCTATTATACATATGGAAATATTTTATGTATTATATGGACACATATATATCTCTCAACATTTTTGGGAAGATTCTGTGAATAACTCTCTAATTATACCAAGTTATCTTATTGAGACTACCAAAAAAATATGATTACTCATAAAAAAATAGAAATTGTTGATGTCCATTAAAAATATTATGTTGGTAATCATTTCCATTCTCCATAATTTGAAATGGGATATCATGTATTTATACAACTATCACTAATGTTGGGGGACCACCATCTTGGAATGAATGAAAAACTTTATCCCATTATATTGTACCATTCGAGAATCTTGAATATATAATTGACATTTTTTATGAACTGGATACACTTCAAGGATTCATCATTTTTATGATATTTTCCATTATAACAACAAAATAAAAATATGTATGAATCCTCACATGTGTTCAGTTGATATCATGATTCTCTTGAACAAGATTCTATTTGTATTCACACACTGATATATATTCGAGATAGGTAGGAGAAGATCATTCAATATATGAATATTTCACTAGTATGTGTATTAAGATAGAATGTCTAGGTAAAATAGTATGTTTTTTTGTAAATTTTAATGTAAGATAAATTTGAAATCCTTTTTAAAGGAACCGCTAAACTGCATCATTCTATGGATGGGAGTACCAATTGCCGACAAACTGTAACACCATATATTGGAGTTATTTAAATAATTCATCATTTATTTTTTTATAAGGGTATGTGGTGTCATTCATTAAATTTAAAATGGGATTGAAGGTTATTTATGGATTTTTATGGGTGAATGGTTGTGGGAAATCATCAAAAATCCCCAAGAAAATATACAAGAGGAAATAATGGTGTTCTAGAATGAACAAGGTTTGGCATAGTGTACTGTTAAACAATTTGAAAAGCCATGTGTCCATTTTTTTGGAATGGTTGGATAATGGTTGGGGTAAATCATGTTTCCCTATAAATTTTGAAACATTATGTTTCAAAAACTTTCCACATAGTTTCATAGACCATACATATAGACAATTCATGATTTTAAAGTGAAACCAAATCATAATTTTAACCCATCCTCTCAAAAAATAGGCACTTAATCCTTTTTTGAAAGGGATCTAAAACCAAGAGGCTCAATTTGAAATTTTATTTACTTTCTTAATTTTTTTTCTCCCTCTATTCATATCTTAGACCATTTAGCATAGGGATTGAAAGAAATACTTTCTTCTCTCCCTCTTATCTCATCTCTCATAGTTCTTCATTGGGATAGAAAAATATTATAATGATATAATTTCTAAATATCTTGTTAATAGTTTTTATTGGGGTTTTTTCAATTTCATTACAGGATGGTTTTAAGATCCTGAATTAATGAGAATGTGGTGTGGTTTCATTGGAGGAATTTTGATTTATTTTGGTGGTTTCTATGTTAATATACATTAATTAATAACATAATGAAATATAATAGAAAAAATTCAATTCTCATTATTATTGGTAAAATTCCATGAAACAATCTTTTTTTTATTATTCTATCATATGGTTAGTTGTGTTTTTGAACAAAGGTTGTGGGTCAATCCCACAACATGATTAACAAAATGTATAAATTTTTCATGGATTTAAAATTTATCAATATAATTGTTTACTTTATTAGAATATCATGGGTTGGAATGTGTTTTTATGCATTTGGTTGGGGACATAATGGTATAAACTTGGATAAAAGTTTCATTGATGTGAACAATTGGATTTTACTACTATGTGATGAATTGGGTTATATGACATGAATTTCCTTTCATGGGTTTGGCCATTTAGTTTTTTATTCAAGGATATGTGATACATTAGGTTGGATACATAGATCTTAATCGGAAGGTTTTTGTGAATTCTATGAATTTTATTTCATGGAATGGGTCCGTGTTAAGGGACGAGTTCTTTAAAATTGGTTATATATATCATGTTCAAAAAATTTTATGCTTATTTCGAATTTTATATAAAATATGATATAAATTTTTTTCAGGTAGAATATGTGTAAGAAATTATTTTATTTTTTACTAGTTTTCTAAAAAACCAATTATGCATATGAATCATGGTTGATACAAAGAATTTTTTTGATATGATGTAGGTTTGAGGAATTACCATTACATCTCTAGAAATGATCCATGATGTTTTTTTGTAGAGGATATAGGTTTTATCTTAGAGTTATATATAATTTGGATCAGAGTGTAGTCCCACATTTTTCACCAAAATTTCCCTATTCAACCTTTTAATATTATAGAATTATACATGATAATGTTGGTTATTTCATCTTGTATGTTATTTATTTTTTCTACAAGAGTTTAGTATGATTTTTATCATGCATTTTATTTATGTTTTTTTTCATTAGAGATTATCTAATGTTCGGTATGTATTTTATGTTTAAATAGTCCCAAAATATTTTTTTTATAACTTTATGCATTTATTTTAACCCTTTAGTGGTCATGGAGTTTACCTATGGTTATTGGAATTTTGATCTTATCTGAGGAGATCGTTTGGGGTTTGGATTTTTCACAAGTAATAATAATGAAAAAATTCATGTTAATCATAGAACTATAATTAAAATTCTGAACATTTACCTAAACATTGATGAATGATTTAAAAAAATATATAATCACCTATGTACGACATAATTTAAATATACAAGGGTTTAACATGATTCCTGAAATCATTAACAAATCACTAACTAATCTATACACATGCTAATGAGTTCTAACCCCAAATACTCTTTAGGATACTAATATGCCAATCCAGTCATTTATTTTTATTGATTTAAATAATTTTCCTAAAAAAATATTTTTTCCATAATTTTTTATTTTTTATTACAATTTAATTTCATATTAATTTCTAGAACCAAAATTTTTACAGAATATCATCAAATTATCAACATAATGAATAAAATATTTTTTTAGAAAAATTAACTATTTTAAAACATGTGATTTCTTAAAATCAAAATTCATTATGATTGAAATTAACATATTATCATCGCAATCAATCTTAGTAAGAAAATTCTAGTATAGATTTTAATCACATTCAAAAAACTATTTTTCAAAAACCCTCTTAATATGAAATTATTTTTCATAATATATTTCCTTAATTTAATAATATAAATTATTTTTTCCACAGGAATGGAACACACATTCCACATAATATAGAATATATAAAATATAACTAAAAATATCAACAAAAAAATTAACTAATTTATAATAACTATTTTGAAATAGGTTTTATGTATCATTCTATGAAAGGATTTACTACATAGTGGGTAATTCAAATTTCTATACATTGATCATAATACATTTCTAGTGGTTTAAAAAAAATAAATATACATGGGAAATAAAAATCATAAGATGTATAAAATTACGAAATGATAAATACTAACTAGGGAAAACTTTCATGTTAACTAATTGATCACAACATCAATGATATAAATCATGATCATGAATTCAAATAGTACCTAAAGTCTAAATTACATGTTTAAATATGGAACATATAATAAAATTTTATGCTTATTCATACGTGAGTGAATTTAATTAATTATATTACACGTATTAAATTATTCATGAAAATTATAATTACTATATTATATTATATTTATTTAGTTATATTGATTCTTATATGGTAATTACAATATATACATGTTTGTGTGTAAAATTTACCCACCCTAATGTGCTTCTAATCATTATGATGCAGTGTGGGATAATATGGGGAGTTTTTAAGGATCAAACATTGTAGCATCCATCGAAATTTATGTTAATTAAATCAAACAATAAAAAAATTATTATCTCACTCATACCTATTATGACAACCATATATTTTAGAAATAATTTCCATATATTTTTTTTTAAAAATTAATAGATTGTTTCGCATTCCATGACAATCTAAAAAAAATCAATAATTTGTTTGATAAGATAATTTATATATGGTGTTCCTTTAATTCGAGAAATATTCCCATGGGTGAACTCTTTTTCATATTATTTTCCCATCAGAGGATCTAAATCACATGGCATGGGGGATGCAACAATTTTAATTGAAGAAAGGTATTTTTTTTTCAATAATTGGTTTTTGATTCAACCATTTTTCTTTTAAAAATAATAGGGATCAATTAATGATCAAAACTATTTTTCTTAATTGTATTTTATGGAATCCTAAGATATTACTTTATATAGTCTCTATTATGGTAATTCTGATTAAAATGGATAAGAAAACTATGGCTTCCAAATTTGGTTACTATGATAGGATCACACTTGAGGTATAATTAATCATTTTTTTATTTATAATATAGTTCTATCATCATTGGATAATTATATCTATTTAAAAGTGGAATAATAAAGACTACCTAATTTTGGTATATATTGTCAAATTATTGTTCCGGCTAAGGATAAATATAGTAATAATGTTTATTTCTCTTTTAGTTCATTAAATTTTAATATTGTGGCTTCTTATAGGACGAAATTGAAGTGTTAGACATTTTAGAATAATTTAATTTCTATTGGTGATAAAATATCACATATTTACATGAAAAATTAATATATTAATGTTGGTTCATCACAATTAGATGAGGAAGATTATATAGAGGATGATTCCCCCAAAAGCCTTCCTTTATCTTGGAATTATCAAAAGGAAAAAAATATATTATAGATGATGAGAAATTTCATTCTATCCCTTTAAAGAAACAAAGATTTAGGAAAAACATTTCCTATATGAATCCAACCATGGTTACAAGGTCTCATGGTCCATTAGACTCTAAATCAGATTGGATTAAAGACTAGGATCTGTTTGATAATGATTTTTGAGATTTATCTTCATTTGGTCTTTTTTATGAGGGAATAAATACATGAATGAACCTATAAATCATCTCTTTATCTCTTCTCATTCTTCTAATATTAATAGGACTTTTCCTTTTCTTGTTAAAAAAAATAATTAAGAAAATTACAACAGGAATAAAACTCCAAGTAAGAAAGAATTACTATGAATATTAAATAATTAACCACATGGTTCTCCATGAATATAATCACCCTGATTAAAATAACTATCTTGAGGTAAATAATATGAAATATCATTGACATTTGAAAATATAATAGAATATGATAATGATTTTAGTTTATTTATAAAAATGAAATATGACTTTTGTATATGGAGATGGAAATTTGGTATATATAGCCATTTGGATTATATGAAGGTTTTAACATAATCACTGAATCATATAATATAAAAAATAATCCACATTAATAAATTTATAGAGAAAAGGGATTGAAATAAAAAATTCTAGTATATGTATTTCTTATGAAACTCATTTTTACAATCATAGAAAACAAATAGCAGAACTAGACTATTCCCCATACCAAGCCCAAGATAAACTCCACTATATATGGCTGATGTGAAGTCATCTTCAGGATAAGTTGATGCTCTTTGAAATTACAATAAGATTCATGATAGCTAAATCACCACATGTGACAACCAATACTTCTTAACTTACCCTTTGATATTATGAAATTTTTTTGAGGGGATTTATAAGTTGAATATTTT
Source organism: Viscum album (assembly GCA_963277665.1). Taxonomy (NCBI): domain Eukaryota; kingdom Viridiplantae; phylum Streptophyta; class Magnoliopsida; order Santalales; family Viscaceae; genus Viscum; species Viscum album. The sequence continues at coordinate 685,803,259 of OY728120.1, read as the reverse complement.
ATGATATAATCCTATAATTTTTAATAAATTTTATATTCTCATTTTTCACTCCATATACATTTTTAAAATTTATAAAATTTAATTTTAAATTATAATAATGGTTATATTTGTATGATTTTTTGATATAATTTCATAATTATTAATCATTTAATCAATCTTAATTAAATAGGAATCACATAATTTTTTAATAAATAGTTTATTTTCAAAAGAATTATTCTTTTTTTTGATATAATTAGTTTTTTTAAAAATATGTCATTATCACAACCCACCTTCTCCAAGATTAGGGATGGGACAACACGCTGCCAGACCCTTCTTTCTCAAATTAAAGGAGAGATAACGAACCCCTGAGTCCCACCTTTAATAGGCCCCAGAGTGGCGGTTATCCCAAAGGGTATATAATAACACACATAAATGGAAGGAATTATATTTTTTATAAAACAAGGTTGAGAGATAAGATGGTAAATCCCAAACAACTCAAAATACTGAAATTAAATGTAAATCCAAAATCCATTCTCACATGCATGTTAAAATGTAAAGATGATACAGGGTACAAAAAGATCAAAAGTAAAGTACCAAAAGAAAAGCGTCTAAGTGGAAAAAAACAACTAATCCTGATGCCCAAGCTAGTAAAGTCCAGTACAGTCCTCAAAGTCCTCCTAGAAACCTAAAAATAGTTTTATATAAATAGGGTGAGTATACAAGCATACCCAGTTGGAAAACTAAATCCACCTATGCACAAGTGAGGGAACACACTAAAGTCCCTATGAGAAAAAAGTAGAACCTGAAGGCAGCTACCAAGGAATACTAATCACATTAGCCTCACCAAGGCGCACTCACCATACAACACAATTCAATTAATTTAATAGTATAAGAACATTAATATTTGGGTACCCCACAACACTTTTCCACTGGTTAACTTCTCATTCCTAACAGCTAACGTTTTGATGCTACCACTCTTCCCATATGAAGTCCCACTACCACAAATCACCCACACACACTAGGGCCTCAAACCACATACAATCTCACTCGAAGAAACCTGGGCTAAAACAACCACACCTCCCTACTGAAGACACCTGTGCTTCATCCTGAAGACACTTAGGAAAAAAAACTAGGCCTAAAGGAACCTAGGCCTCTCATCTACAAGAAATGCTTGCCTGATGAATCTTGGACTATGGTAATACTCAATCCATTATAGCCTTCCTGGATATGCTTAGATGATAAGAAACTGGAAGAAGGTGCGAGGAAGAAATTTAGTAACCATCCATCCATCCTCCCACCGTGATGTTGGGAAAGACACCCTCCCCATGAAATATAGGGTTTAGGATCATAGTTCTCAACAATGGTGGATGAATATATAAATCACAAGAAAATTATATATATATATATATATATATATAAAGGTAGGAAAACACTCAGCCCTACCTATGTTTTTTTCAACAAACAACTAACCCACTCAGAACCACATTCGCTTCTACCCCTATATGAACAACCACACAATGACCACTTACAAAGACCCTTTCCACTTAACCAAATGACATTTATTTATTTAGGGGTTAAATTTAGTTTATTGTAGCACTACCAGGAAACTAGTAAGAACAACATCTACAACCACCTCAAAAGGAAAAGAGTCTGGTTAACTAAACACACAGTAACCAACCTACTGCTGACTATCATTATTCAAAACTATACCGCACAATCCTTCTCTCACAACCCAGTCTCATAAAGCCTCTTCCCAAACAATTCCCTAATATATTCCCACTACACATCAAGTCCATATCTATACAATAGTTTTACTACCCAACGTCGCTCCATGACCACAACACAATAAAAGGCACTTCAGCTGCCTACAAGTTTATCCATTCCATAATCAATCAACCTCTCAGACCGAGAATCCAACTCACCACCTATACCACCCACACACAAATCCCATAGTAACTACCATTATCCTGCAACCCTATTGTACACACACACCACACCCTTCTCTCAGAACCAACTCCTCTATCCAACCTTGTACCCCCAACTATGCTCCCAATAGTAGCACCACACAACTCACACAATGTTACAAAACTCAATAGAACACAACACTCATCCACACCTATGAATAATACATGAATATATTCAGATTTAACCAGTAGAGGTTCTTTAATTTCACCTAATTATGATGGGGGTGATCACATAACATGATTGATCATGGGGGAATCCATTTGTTTAACCAGTGTATGTGATTAATCCGATTTAATGTTCTAGTCATTTATTCAAGAATCTCAAAAAAACAGAACATCACTAGTGCACAAGAAAAGACCACCAATGACCATGATTTTCAGAAGGAATATAGCAATGCAAACTATAATAGAATCAGATATAAAAAATAAAATAAGAGATCAACATCAAACCAATCCCTACCTATTATTTTATTTACCCATGTTGTCTCTTGATCAAATCAAGTTCTTATCTATTTTTTGTTTTTTAAAAATTTATTCATCCATTATTCATAGGAATTCATTTTTATACCAATCCCTCATGATTCACAATTAAAGGGAAGAAAAATAAATCCCTATTGGATGATCAAAGGATCAAAGTTACTCCTTGTGCCAAGAATAGGGACCGCACGAGAAGTAGGTAAGAACTCCAAGAAAATTGAGAAGGATAGATCTATAGTTGGTTCATGACTCTTCTTGGGAGGAAGTATATTGGCACAAAATTTGAAATAAAAATTAATAAGGAAAGAAGAGATAGCGGTTTATTAGAGGGTGAGATCGAAAAAAATAAGGGAGATGATTTCAATGTTCATGAAAATCGGATCATGGTTTGATCATGCAGCTTGGTAGTTACAGTGATAGTGGAATGTTATGAGATATGGGGAATTTAATAATTACCCTTAGAAATGGTGTAGAAATCCCATCTCACCACTATGAGTTGATAGGTCAACATTTCATGGAGAGAAACACATAACATGGGTGAAACTGAAAAAACAAGGAAAAAATAGAAAAACTGGAAATGAGTCATCGATGGGTGAGTCACTGAAGTAGATCCATTGATGAGTGAGCTACCCACACGACCTACTGACGCTTAGCCACCAATGCTGAGCTACCAATGTAATGAATCACCAATGCAGATTCCCCTGACTCACTGTTGCCTTGACCTATCGATGCCCTGACCTACTGATGCTGACACACCTGACTCACTGACGCTAATGAACCTGAATCACTGATGCCTTGACCTATCGACTGCTTGACTTACTGATTCCGAATCTCTTGAATCACCAATTTCGACGCAATGGAATCATCAATGCCGACACCCTTGACTCACCACTACCGAAACACTAACATGTCGACACACTGACATGTCGGCGCACTAACATGCTGATTCATGGACATGCTAACGAACTGATATACCGACACAAATACTGGAAATTTGAAAAACTCTTGAAATGAGCCACCATTTCCTCCTAGAACACCATAAACACTAGATTTTCAAAAAGGAAGGGCATATGGAAATTCGGGTTATTACATCAGATACATCTCAAACTATTCTCATCCTCAAGAATTTCAAAACTAACACAGAAGAAAAAGGGGTCCAAACAACCATCCCTTAAGATACCTTTGAAGAGTAAACCACCTTGTGTTGTTCTAAATCTAGAGTGAAAACCTCCACATCCCAGAAAACATCCTTTTCATCTATCTCTTAAACAAATGCAGAAATACTACCACTACACTTCCCCATGTAATGGCATAAACACCAAAGGTCACACCATCTAAACACTTTTATTAGGGAGCTCCTTCCTCCATGTCAGGATACTATCCACATTGAGAGGAACTGTCTCTGACGCACGAGTTTAACCACATCTGCATTAATTCATCTTGATTATGGATTAAGTATTCCCTAACCCATATTCAAGAATTTTCACATAATACCAAAGAAAAGGGAAACAACTTATCATATAGAAAGCGAGGTCTAACATTACATAAAAAGCAAGGTATAAGAAAAACACAAGAGAAAACTCAAAATAGCTCAGTGTCTGGGCACACATCTTTGCTTCTACCTCCCAAGTACTCTCCTCAAGGACACCATTCCTCTATAACACATGAACCAAATGAATGTTCCATCCGCATAACACCTTTTACTCATGATCCTCGATTCTTACCAGTCTCTCTACAAACGTTGCGTCATCCATGACATCCAACTCTCCACGGTCTAGGACATGGGGGTTATAATTTAGATACCAAAGAAGTTTATAGACATCAAAGAGGTTGTGGATCCCCTCTAACTTTGGTAGAAAATCTAGCTGATATTCCACCACACCAACACATCCCAACACCACGAAAGGTCCGATAAGATTGGGATAAAGCTTGATTCCTCGACTAAACCTACATTTTCTATGATGAGGTGTGACCTTGAAGAACACGTGGTCCCAAACCTCAAACTCCAAATGCATCCTCCTATGATTGACATATGAATTTTTCTGGTATTGAGCCTCCTTCATCCTCTCATGCACAAGATGAACCTTCTCTATTGTGCTCTTCCCTACCTTTGGTCTAAGAAGGGATGCTTCCCTTATCTTGGTCTATCATATGGGTGATCGACCCTGAATTCTATTCAAGGCTTCAAATAATGTCATTCCAATGGTATAGTTTTAGCTATTTTTGTAAGAAAACTCTACAGGGGGCAAGTCTCATACCCATGATCCTATGAAGTCCAAGACACATGCCCACAACATGTCCTCCAACATTTAGATGGTCCTTTCTATCTACCCATTCATCTGAGGGTGGAAAGTGGTGCAAAGGGGTAACTGGGTGACAAAATCATGGTGCAATCCCCTCCATACTCATGATGTAAAACATGTATCCTAATCCTAGAAAATGGATATTGTTACTCCATGTAGCTGTACCACCTCATCTACATACCTCATTGCCAAGTCATCTATTGTTCTTGACTCCTTGATCACCAAAAAGTGAGCCAACTTCAACAACCAATCCACTACTACCCATATAACATCACATCCTCCCTAATACCTAGGTAATCATGTGATGGAATCCATCGATATGTCATTCTACTTCCACTCAGGAACATTTAAGGGTTACAATAGAACACCGGGAACATGGGGCTCATCCTTCACCTGCTGACACACTAGGCACCATGCCACAAACTCCGCCACTTCCCACTTCACCCCAGGCCACCAAAAATATTCCCTTAGGCCTCAGTACATCTTAGAGACTTATGGAAGCACTGCTGAGGGTGAGATATTAAACTCACAAAAAACACCCTCTCACATTTCCATGGGGACAAACAACTTCCCATGGAACGACATCCAATTCTAGATATCCTCTAACCATCCATCTAGGACTTCACTCTAGAAAATGTGATCATATTTTACATTAGCCTTTGAGTCCCCCCACTAAGACTCCTCTACTTGTCACACTAAGTAAGACTGCACTGTCATCTGGAACAGATAGCCTCTGCCACTGTCCTCCCTAGAATCCAGGCGCAAAGTGGACAACTCTTCCATTACCTTCCAAGAATCCATCAATTCCTGAACTACCTCCTTCTGAAACTTCCTACTAAAAGAATTAGCCACCACATTCCCCTTCCATAGGTTATAAGATATTTCAAAGTCATAATCCTAGAGAAACTCCATCCACTTTCACTGGAACAAGTTCAAGTTTCATTAGGAAAAGAGAGACATCATGATCTTCTGATCTGTGAAGACTACAAAGTGCTCCCTAATGAGGTAATGTCACCAAAACTTCAGCATGAACATGATTGTTGCATGATCTATCCCATGGGTGGAACAATTAAGTTCATGTGGTTGTAACTACCTAGAGCCATAAAATATTTCCCCTCTCTTCTGCATCAGGACACATCCCAATCCTAGGTTGGAAGCATCACAAAACATCTCAAACATCACCCCTTCTCCTAGAAATCTAAGCACTAGGGAACTGACTTTCTTCCCCTTCAGATAGTTGAAATCTACTTGAAACTTCTCATTCCATATGAAGGCATGGTCTTTTCAGATCAATTATTTCAATGGAGCTACAACTCTGGAGAAGTCGGGTATGAACCTCCGATAATATCCTACTAGAACCAGGAAAATATGAACCTCTGCCACATACTTTGGTGTCTCCCAACAAAAAACTACTTAAACCTTTGATGGGTCCACCGCTATCGCTTGATGAGACACCATGTGTCCAAGGAAGTGCTTCTCTTACATCCATAACTTGCACATGGAATTGTTTTCATAGATTTGGTGGTGTTAGAGGACCTCCAAGACAGTTATTAGATGCCCGACATGCTCCTCCTCTAACCTTTATTAGATCATGACGTTGTTGATAAACCCGATGATGAACCGGTCCATGTACTCATGGAAAATAGAGTTCATGAGACCAATGAACACAACTGGTACATTCGTGACATGGAAGGGCATGCCCACAAACCCGATGTTCCCATACCTGTACCTAAAAATAGACTTTGGAATGTCACCCTCATTTACCCTCAACTGGTGATATCCAGAGTGTAGGTCAATATTATAGAACCAACCTAACCCCATCAACTAGTTGAAAAGGTCATCGATCCTTGGAGGGTAATGGTTCTTGACCATGACATGATTCAGTCTTTGGTAGTCTATGCATAGTCTTAGACCACCATTCTACTAGTTGAGAAAAAGACTAAAGCACCCCATGACGACACACTTGTACAGATTAAACCATTCTTTATCAGGTCGTCAACCTGAATCCGCAACTCCCAAAAATCAGTAGGTGCCATTCGATAGGGAGACATCGAAATCAGACATGCACTGGGTTACATGTCTATCCTGAAAAAAACATCACGTCGAGTGGGTAAAGTCACAACCTCTTTGGGGAAGACATCTAGGAACTCACCAACAACTCCTAGAACGTCCACCATCCATGTATTTATTGATCCCACTGACATCTCAACTAACAAAAAAAAGTGGCTCCACACACCGGCTTCCCTCCTTACAAATCTGGTTGCTAATGAATGCTATGCGCTGAACACCCACATTTGAGAATGCGAATCTTCTCCAGATTTATTCGATAACAACATGAAAAAAAAACAACCAGTCGATTCCCATGATTACATTGTATGGATGCATCTGTAGTAGAAGAAGATCCCCACTGGACTGGTGTGGACCCAACATCAACCTACATCCTCGACAAACATCAAACAGACTGGTCTGAACTCCAACTAGCATACTCCACACCAGGGGAATGGGAAGTCTCTCTATGTATATTCCCAGATCATGGGCTAGACCGAGTAAAACAAAGGAGTGTGAGTCTCCGGAATCAAACAAAGCACACACAAGATTACTAAACAAACTAATCATACCACAAACAATCTCTGGCCCGACTCAAACTGCTACCTCTATGGCATGTAACTTTCAACATCTAGATCCTCTACCTCTATACTATCGAGTGAATCCCTTACCACACCCTAGTCTAGGTCCCTGAGGAGAACCCTGAGGTCATCCTCCCCCATCACTGTCTATTATCAGTGGAGAGGGAGGTCACTACCCTTGTTGGTGGAAGGGCTTGAAAGGCAACTGTTGCGGCTGAGGCGGGTGCAGAGCCTGCAAACCCCTACTGTATGGTGCTCGAACTAGGAACTATTTTAGAATGTGTACATGACCTCCACATATAAAGAACCTCACTCCCAGGACCGTAAGGAAAGGGCGAGGACCAGGAGAACAGAACTTGAACTATTGAGGCCTACTTCCCACTAGCCAAAACCTAGATGGCCCTGACACTGGAGACCTGCTATTAACGACCTTCCTCTTTGATGAGCTTAGCTGGATCCCCTCTCGTGGAACACTTCTCAGTGAGTTCATCCTTTCCAATACCTCATCTTTCTTCTAATCCTTAATGTACGTCTATAGAGTTAAAGGAGTAAAGGCATACTGAAGAGAAGCTCAGAGTGCCTCCTATTAGCATCTCTCTAGAAACTACTCATCTAGTAAGAGATGTGGTTTATAGCTTAGTAGATCTTTAAACATGATCCCTAGTTCCCTTACTAACATAATTCCCTACTGGAGGGAGATTATCTCCTACCTCTTCTTGTCCTTCATCCTGGAAAAAAGGAATTCTTCCCAGAACTCCTTCTCAAAGTCATCCCACAAAACTGAATTTTCCTTCCTCTCCCTGAGGTAAAGAGTTCAACAATGATGCGCCACTCCTCATATCTAGATCACTACTATAAGAAACCAATTCTCTGTCGGAGCCCAGATCAAGTTGAAAGTGATCACCAGCTCCATGAGCCAACCTTCCATCTCCATGTCTGAGATACTGCGCTCATACTTTACTAGATTTTACTACTAGAAGGAACGAAGCGTATTCTACCATTGGTCATCTTTATCCACTTGATCATCCCTCCACTGATCAATCAAGTCAACCTATTAGGCCCCAACTGCTCATACCACATGGGGGCGATGTCTAGGTTCCATAGCTGAAAAGTAAATAAGGAACTCCAAATCCCAAGCAGTATAAAAAATTTCTTTTAAATTCATTTTAACTCTTCATTTATTTTAAATTCTTAAAATATAAAGGACACACAAGAAAAAAGTAATTATGATGCATGTACCATTCCTAGGGTCTCTAAGCTACAATCAGTGTATCCTCACTTGGTCGTTTAGTAGGACCAGATTCCTTGCATTAGATCACGTGGGGCCCTAAAATCCCATTCCCTAGTTGGTCTTCCATGACCTATTTTAGGTACCAATATTGTCTAACACTATTTCCCTACCATCCAATGAAATACTCTTTGTGCCTAACTATGAAGTCCATTCTATCTATCAAACTCCAAAAACCTCCACCTAATACCATTTTTTCACGACCCACCTTCTCTAAGATGAGGGAAGGGACATCAAACTGCCAGAACCTTCCTTCTTCAAGATGAAGGATAGATAATAACCCCCTGATTCCCACATTCAATAGGACCCAGAGTGGTGGATAGCACCAACGGTATAGAATCTCACACATAAATGGATGTCATTTCCATTTTTAGAAAACAATATCAAGAGATAATATAGTAAATCCAAAAAAACTCCAAATACTAAATGTAAAAGTAAATCCAAAATCCATTCTACATGCATGTTAAAAAGTAATGTTGATATAAGGTACAACAAAACTCCAATGTATTGAACCAAAAGAAAATATTCTAAGCGGAAACAATAACTAATCTCGATGCCTAAGCTAGTAATGTGCACCATTATCCTCAAAGTCCTCCAATATACCTGGAAACAGTTTTATATATGTAGGGTGAGTATAAAAATATACCCTCTAGGAAATCTAAATCCACCTATTCACAAGTGAGGGAATACACTAGTGTCCCTCTAAGAAAATAGTATAACTTCAAGGCACCTACCAAGGAATACTAATCATCCCAGCCTCACCAAGGCACACTCACCAAATAACACAAGTAAAGTAAAGTAATAGTATAAGCACATCGATATTTGGGTACCCCGCACCACTTTCCAACTGGTTAGTAGCTTATTCCTAATAACTAATGTCTTGATGATACCAATATTCCCATATGCAGTACCACTGCCACAAACTACCTACACATACCTGGGACTCAAACCATACACAACCCTACCCGTAGAAAGATGGGGTACAACAACCACACCTCTCTCCCAAAGACACCTGAGACTATTCCTGAAGACACTTGGGAAGACAAACTAGGATCGCAAACACCTAGGCCTCTCATATACAAAAAACCATAGCCCAAAGAATCTTCAACTACGGTGATCCTCATTCCATTACAGACTTCCCAGATACACTTTGTTGGTATCAAACTGGAAGAGGGTGTGGGGAAGAATGTTAGTAACCATCCATCCATCCTCCCACCGGGATGTTGGGAAAGACACCCTCCCCCATGAAATGGACGTGTTCTGCACATAATTATCAACATGGGTGGGGTGCATATAGAAATAAAAATTAACTAAAATATATATATATATAGGTAAGTAAACATTCATCCCAACCTACGGGTTTCTGAACAAAAAACTAACCCACTCAGAACCACTTTTGTGCCACCCCTATATGTACAACCACACAAAAACCACTGCCAATGCATAACCCAAACCCTTTCCATTTAACCACTTTAAATTTCTTAATTTTGGGGTTCAATTTAGTTTATTCAAAAACTACTAAGAAACTACCAAGCACAACATCTTCTACCACCTCATAAGGAAAAAATTCTGGTTAACTAAACACCTATTAAGAAACCTAATGACTACTATCATTCTTTAAAACTATACCACACAATCCTTCTCTCACAACCCAGTCCCACAACCCCAATAACCAAAAAATTACCTAATGCAGTCCCACTACACATCAAGTCTATATCTACATGGAAGTATTACTTCCCAATGTTTCTCTATGACCACAACACAACAAAGACTTTTCAGCTACCTACAATTTCTTCCATTCCACAATTATTTCAATATCTCAGACTAAGAAGCCAAATCACCATCTGTACCACCCCATGCACAAAGACCAAAGTAACTACCATTAACCCACAACCCCATTGCATACACACACCACACCCATCTCTCCGGACCAACTCCTCTGTCAAACTTTGTACCCACAACCGTGCTCCCAACAACAACACCACACAACTCACACAAGTTTACAAAACCCAATAAGACAAAGCACTCAGCTACACCTATCAACATGATGTGTATATATTCATATTTAACACATATATTTTCTTTAATATCACTTAATTTTTACAGGGGTGATCATAAAACAGTCTTGATCCTAGTGTCATCTATTTCTTTAACCAGTGCATGTGATTAAGTAGATTTAATGCTATAGTAATTTTTCAAGCATCTAAAAAAACATTTCTAGTGCACAAGAAAAGACCACCAAATACAATGATTTTTAAATTAATATATCCATGAAAAACACAACAGAATCAATGATAAAAAATAATATTGGCAATAAACATCAAACCACTCCATGTATATTATTTTATTTAACCGGTTTGTTTCCTGATCAAATCCAGTTATTATCAATTTCTTATTCTTATAAAAATTATTCCGTCATTCCACACAAGGATTCATTTGTATACTCACCCCGCATGATTCACAATTAAAGGTAAGAAAAATAATTCCCTACCAGTTGATCAATGGATCAATTTTCCTCCTTGAGCCATTAAAAGGGGTCGCGTGAGTAGCCGAGAAGAACTCTAAGAAAACTAAGCTGGAGAGTTCTAGCATAGGTGCATGACTCATCTAGGGAGAAAGGCTCTAGGAGAACGATGAGAAATGAAAAGGAAGAAAGAAATAATAGATCTAATTTTATGAAATGGTGAGTTCCGAAAGAATTAGGGAGGATATTTCAAAGTTCTTGAAAATTGGATCATGGTTTGATCATGCAGTTTGGTGGTTACAAGGATGGTGGAACATTACAAGACATGAGGAATTTAATAATTCCCCATAGAAAGGGTGGAGACAGCCCAATGCACCATTGTGAGTTGATAGGTTATCATTTCATAATGGGAAACATGTAACCAAGGATAAACATGGAAAATTGGGAAAAACCGAAAAAACATGAAATGAGTCATTGATGGGTGAGTCGCTGACGTTGAGGCACCGATGGGTGATCTACTAACGCAACCTACCAATGCTTAACCACCTCCACTGAGTTACCAAAACAATAAATCACCGAAGACGATGTCCCTGACACACCAACGCCTCAACCCACTGATGCCTAGACCTACCGATGTCGACGCACCTGACATAATGATGCTGACGCCTCTGAGTCAGTGAAGCCTTGACCTACTAACTCCCTAACCAACCGATGTCAACTCCCTCGACTCACCAATGATGATGCACCTGACTCACCAATGCTGATTCCCTCGAATCACCGATCTAGATTCACTAAAATGCCGATGCACTAATATGCTGACGCATTGACATGCCGATGAAAAAATTTGAAATTTAGAAAACTCTTGAAATGAGCCACCGTTGCCTCCCAGAACACCCTACAAACTGGATTTTCACAAAGGAATACCCTAGGGAAATCTGGGTTATTACAATAACTATTGAATAATGTGGAATATATTTAAAATAAATATATATAATAAATTAATGTTCATCTAAATATTTTCACTAGTAATGGAATATGAGTAAATTATTTATATTCTTTAAAAAATCAATTTTTAAAAATTTATTTTTTTCATTATAAGTGCCTATATAAAAATAAATTTTCATCAACTATAAAAATTAATTCCAATAAAATTATTTTCATGTTTTTACATAGAAAATAATTTTTTTTAATATTATAATGATCATTTTTTACTTATAAATAAGTTTCTAATATTAATATTAAATAACATGGTAAAACATATATTTTTGAAACGAAAGCTTTTATTGTTTTTGTGATTTTTTTTTCAAAATGAATTAAATTGATCTCTTCAAATGAATATAATATGATTATTACATATATAAAAAATATTTTAACACTCTTTTATTTATTAATTGATATTCAATATGGATAAAAACACTTAATGATTTTTTTTTAATTTTTTATGAAAATAGTTTATATTCTATATGTTTTGTAATAATTTAAAAGTTAATTTTTCTATATAAAGAAATTTAATTAGAATAAATAGTATAAAGATTCATATTTAAAACTCCCAACTTTGTTAATTATATTCATATTATATTTTTAGTAAATTATTAATTACCCACTTATAACTTTAATAAAGGTTAATAAGTCTAAAATGAGGTACCATAATGTGGCTCTAATTTTTTTACATAAACTAGTAACTTAGACCTTATAGTATATGTTTTGTAGGATTTAATTTTTTTGAAACATGGATCATGTAACTCCCATTTTATTTCATGTTTAAACCTCACTAAACTATCACTACCATGAAAAGAACATATTTTCAACAAATACAATGATCCCACTTCCACCAACTTTTCCCAAACATACTCATGAAATTATTCTTTTATCCCAGCCAATTTAACATATCCTGGATGCTTTTGACATGTTCTTAGAACATAGTTACAAGAAACTATCCCAATTCATACATTTGGAAGAGGTTTTTTAAAATAATATTTATGGACTCAATGATGTTGGAGAACATATGTTATAGTCAAGAGTAAAATATTAGGCTATATCTCATCACAATTTCCCTTATTTGAAATTCACCCCATAATCACCAATTTTCCCCATTTTTGTGGTGTGTATACTACCCATGAATTTATTATATCATGAATTTCCTAAAATTAAATTGATTTAAAAACCAATATTATGTAATTTCCTTTATAGACCTTTGATTAAATGTTTACAAAATCTATAAGAGTTTACATTCTAAACTCATTTTTAATTTGATATTGTAATGAATTTGTTCGCATATATGGAAAATTATATGATAATTATCTGTAAAAAATCCTCTAATTTTTTATCATTTGATATTTTAGGCTTTTTACAAGTACTCCTACCATTTAATATAAAATATGACTCACAATTCACCTGTTGTGATACTATTATGAGAAACTGATGTTACTTCTCTTTTTTGGTAATGAATCATTCTCTTCCTAATATATAATTATTATTCCGGATTACAAGAATCCTTATATGGACTTCCAATATTTTTTATCCTTCTTCAAAAAATATTACATTCAATGAAATATTAATCTTCTTATAATTAATTATATATAGTTTCTTTGTGAAATAATTGAAAATATTCACAAATGGGGAATCAAATATCCTTTTTTAATTTTTTGTATAATGAATTTCCCTAAAAAATTCATTTATTTTATTTATGGAATGTTCCTCTATAATGATTAATGAAATTTTCTATTAAATATTCATTCCATTTTTTTTAAAATATTTTATTTTAAAATAATGTTTTTTTAAAAATAAATAATATTATATCTTGTTTCTAAAATTAAATATTAATAATCCTATAAAAGTGTTTTTTGAAATATATATATATATATATATACTATTTATTTATTCTTATGTTTTATTGGGTATATTATGTAAATATACCATACACTTTTTTCTCTAGATAGTTTCTGATAGTGTCTTATATACATTTTTATAAAACACATTGATTTTTATATGTTAATTTATGATGATATTATTATGAATTAAATTATGTTCTTATGAAAAAAATTTTATGGTTTATCATTATATTATGGGAGGTTCCATTATATACCTCAAGTGAAGTGATAAATTTTTAAACACTAGGTGGTCAAAAGAATACAAGGGGGCTCATCCAAAGCCCAATGGTACATGGGTAGTCTACCCAATCCCAAAGGTACAAGGTTTATAATACTATTACCTATAAGTTATAAGTTTCGTTAGACTAAGATTACTATATTTTGAACACGATGATAACCTAGTCCATGATGACATGGAAGTAATTATGGAATAAAGTCATTTTAGTTTCATTATCATATTCATGTTCTATTCTTATATTACACATTATGTCTATGTCATGGTCACTTATTATTGTCTCATGAATAATTTTATAAATTAATTATGATGTATCATTTCCTCATCCTAGAACTTTTATCAATGTTGATTTAGATATTTTTTTTCTAAATGATATGTTCATGTATATTCACTATGTTTCCATACCCAAATGTTTATCGTATTCTCAATTATTATCATTAGATGATGACATTCAGGTTTACCCTTTCATAGAATATGATCTCCCACATTCCAAGGTTTACATTACCTAATTTATGAAGAGTAATATTATTATAGGAAGTCTATATGGGTACTATATGTAAAGAATATTTCTAGATGTTATTGAATATGTTATAAAATATGTTGTCTTTATATCTAATCTCCAAAGACACCAAACCATTGAGTTGTGGGATTTTTTTGTTATTTTTTGATATGTAATAATAACATTATGAATTTGATTTGAATTATTAGAATGTTTAGTTTGGTAAATCATAATTTATATTAAATAATGTGTAAAATGTGTGCCCCAGACATGAGTGTGTGGGTCTGGGGTGTCTCAGTTGGTTTCAAATCAGGGTTTAGTTATTTTTAGGATTATTTTAGTTACTTTTGCAGATTAGATTATTTTTTATTAGA
This sequence comes from Viscum album, assembly GCA_963277665.1. Classification (NCBI taxonomy): domain Eukaryota; kingdom Viridiplantae; phylum Streptophyta; class Magnoliopsida; order Santalales; family Viscaceae; genus Viscum; species Viscum album. Next base: position 685,788,179 of record OY728120.1, on the reverse strand, counting down.
ATGATAAAAAATAAGTACATCCAAGATGATAATCATACATAAAGGAAAACACCCTAAAACATTGGTAATGTAGTAATTGTGTTGTGTCCAATAAATGGAATAACTTTCTATATAAAAAGTTTATATAGGATTTGGACATGTTGAACCATGGGTTAATAACCCTAATATTTTTTTGGCAAGATATTAATCCTATATTCACTCAATGAACAACTAATTTGCAAAAAATAACACCTAGTAAGACACTCTAAGTGATATTTTTATATGACTCACATACTCCCTCATGATATTATAATGTATTTTAATCTAATTAATTGATATAATAAATAAAATTTTAGGTTAGATAGCCTAATAAGAATATATCTCCGTAAACCAAAATTGAATCCTAGAGACTCATAATATTGGCCATTCATGTTATTTGTGAGTCACTTTTTCAATGATCATTATTTTTATTTTATATATTTATTAATTTATCTATTCTCATACCTCAAAATTGAATTTTATAAATTAAGGGAAAAATATTGAAGGATATGAGTATAAAATTAATGTTATGGATAATTCATAAATTTACCTAACAAACAACTAAACCAGATAAGAGAGAGTGTAAAAAACCTTATATTTAAAAATAAATAGTTATCTTGGTTTATAATTAACCAATCAAATCTTTTTGAATTTCAAAACAAACAAAATTAAATAAAAATAATGTTTTATAGAATTTCAAGTGATAATGAGCATGGATACAATAATATTTATTTTTTTATATGTCAATAACATAGAAAGAAACACTCGGGTGAATGTATTAATGAACTAAAAGGTGTTTTATTAGTGTTAAATGAGGTCATCGAGTATTAAAATTCCTAGAAAAATGTATAGTTTGGTTAACATGATGGAATTAAAAAATTATTTTCATATTATACCACTAATATATTGATGTTTTAAATTAATGGAGTTCATGAATTATGTAAAAAACTTATCTAACCCATTGGATAATAATGACAATGAATGCCAGTGATATACAAGGCCAAGGGAACAATGAGGAGAATATGCAGTGAATATCAAAAAATTGGAACATGATAATTAAGGTTCACTTATCCTCCACTCTAGTATTGTGGGTTTCCTATTGGATTATGGTTTTTCCTCTCTTGTATATCTAGGATGTTGTCTAGTAACATAAAATCACCACCATAGTTATATGATAATGTGTTATTGTAGAAAAAAACTAACTGTGTTATCATTGTTTCCAAGGTTGATGGTTTTTGGAATATGATGGTGAAAATCATATTATTATTATTTTTGGTGAATTTTATCTGATTTTCCTAATGTATTGGATATATATAAATAAACATCAAATAAATTACTAATTTATGTAAAAAATTATTATATTTTAAATCAAAATATGATCCTCTATTGATTAAAGTATGATTATGAACACCTTTTGGAAATTAATTCGAATACATGTGTTTTAATACCCAATAATGAGGGGTGTTTAGATCGAATTATTAGAGTGAAACTAAAAACTAGTGATATACCTTTATAATGTGAAATATGTATATCCTATTCTTATATAAGTTCGTAGGTTAAATATATAATTATAAATATTATCTCAAGTTATATATATGTAAATAATACACATGTCTATTTTCAACTATGGAATACATAAAATTTGGGAGGAAGTAATTTATTTTAGGTGGAAATATAATGTCCCAAGATTTTATTATTATATTCCATTAAAATAATTACTATTCTAAATATCTTCATTCACAAAAAACACTGAACTATACAAACGGGACACATTTTAGTGTAAGATAAACAATAATAAAATGTTAAAATGAAATATGAAACATAATTATGAAAATGAAGTGGGAAATGATTCTATATGTAAAAAAGTAACATGAACATAATATCATTTTCCCCATTATTTTCTATTATAATCATCACTATATATACAACTACTATAGTAAAAACTGTATTGAAAATATAATAGAAATGATAAAATATAAGAAAATAGAATTGGTGAATTTAGGTTATTTATTGGAATGGTATGGGACCCTAATATATAGTTATTTAGATTATATAGCCCTTTGGATTATATGATCATAGAAATGTAACCATTGAATTTAAAGGCAGAAAAACATGTAAACACATTATGAAATAAATATAAAAAGGGGAAAAATGGATTCAACTATTAGAAGTCATCCATGAGAATATTTTTATTCTGATAATAGAAGGAACATAGAATCCATAGGATTTTCTAAAGATGATACTTAAGACATACTCCATCTATTATGGCTTGAGAAAATTCATTTACAGGAGAAGATCAAGTTGATGCAAATCACTATGAGATCCATTTTGGCAAAATCACCACCCACAAAACCGCCAATACTTATCATACCCTTATATCTTATGCATACATTTTTAGGGGTCTTTTATATATAATTTAAGGTGATATTATCATATACATATTAATTAATTTAAAAATTATTATTATTATGTTTAATTTTTACATTTGAATTTTGATAAAATTAAATTTTAATGAATAAAAAAAGGTTTATTAAACATGAATGTTTTGAGGAAATTTAATTATTTTTAAATAAGTATTCAATCATAAAGAATTTGAAACAAAATCAATTAGTGATAAAAATTATTTTTACAATTAATTATACATTATATATATATTATATGTTTTGAAAAAAATAAATCACTTTGAATAATGTGGAATATATTACTAATATTTATAAAAAATAAATTAGTTTTCATCTAAATATTTTTACTTGGCATACAATATTAATAAATTCTATTTATGATTTAATTATACCGTTTTTGAATCAATTTTTTATATTACGCATGATTATATGAATCCAATTATCATCAACCATAGAAATCTTGTCTAATACCAGGATTTTTATATTTTCAATCATTATATACAACTTTTTTAATATGTTAATTTTCATTTATAATAAGAAAATTATATACAAAAGTAATTATTAGTTAGTATAGTAAAATAATTGTCTTTCAAATACTTATTTTTTTAATGGTGTGTAATTTTTAATTAAATAAATTAAATTAGTCACGTTTTATGAATTTAATATTATTTTAAGACATATAAAAAATACTTTTATTATCAGTTAGTTCGGAATATATTTTAAATAATAATTAAATAACATAATTTATTGAAATACAATTTTCTACCAAAATATTTCTTTTATATATTATGTTTTAATATAAAAGTTATTTTTCATAAATATTGAAATTGAAATATGTTAAATTGTATCAAAATTTGACATAAACAATTCCATATGAACAATGATGGGATATATTATATTTTTCGTAAAATAATAATTACCATGAAAAAAATAATCATAGTTAATAACAGTAAAAATAAGAAGCCTAATTTCTCTCAAATTTTTCAAAATTTAAATGACACATGGAAAATACTGAAGAACTTTGTTAAGTGGGAATGTTATATCCATTTGTATCACTAACTTTCTCTTTAATATCTCACATACAAAACAAGAAATTCCATATCTAACACTTACCCAACCATCATTTCAATGGAAAGGGACATGTTTTTCATATATAAATGAAGCTCAGGTCAAACTATAACTATTAAAAAATATGATTTTAGTACATGGATATTAAATATTGTTTTGTGGAATACACAAGAACATGCCCAAAGATCGTATTTGTTTTGTGTTGTTGGATACATGGAAAAAAACATATAGTCTATTGAAATATCTTCAATGTTTACCACAAAGATTCCCCATTATCACCCATACTTGAAACCATTCTTTATAACCTAAGGTAAATAAAACATAAGAAATGGGTGAGCTCAGATGCCCAGGAAGGGTAAAAAAGGGAGATACTAAATAATAATAATGGACATAAAGGTATGAGAATATGATCTTAATATTAGATGATCATATGATGATTATCAATGATCATATACATGATTCATGGAAAAAATATTGGTAGTTTAATAATTATGAGGAAGTCAAGAGCATAAGACATGAAAACATGACATAAAAATAAGAAATGGAATTATATAAAACACATAAACACATATTATAAATCTCTATAAATCAAAGAGAATTTAAAAAACATATCAGGGAACCACATGGGGGTCACACCTACTGGGAGGGACACACCACCATCCCTAGTAGAAATGCTTTTCTTAGAAGGGATTGGGTTTCCCCTTCTTCCCATAGTGGATAAATACCGCTGACTTTTTTCCAATCACTATCTCATGAGATATAAATATTTACCTGGTTTTGTTAGAGGGAGATATAGTTCCATCCATCCAAATAATTAAAACCATACATATGTATTCTATAATAATATAAATCACATCAGAACCCATAAAAATAAATGAGTTACATAAACATTTCATTGTTACATAACTCATAAAAAAGAAACATAGTTCATAAACAATAATAAATCATTAACATAAAATATTTATAGAAATAAAAAGAATAATATCATGGGATCATATCCCCAATGATACATAATTAGAATCAAATACAGTTATCTTAAATGGAAAATAATTTTGGCAAATCACTAGAAATCATTATTGAGGAAAATATCCTTTCTCCTTTGGAATAATTTTCTTCATAAAATTCCATGAAATTTTAAAAGAAACAATTTTATTTTAAAATAAAATTGTAATATTATAAATTAATATTCAAGTAATTATAGTTTCATTAAAGTGTATGATTTCATTAATTCTGTATAAGTTAAGAAAACATTTCTTCCATATATTTTTGTTGGTAAAGTCACAAAGCCTTGTTTAGATAAGGTAAAAACATGTTCTTTTCAACCCATTTCATAAAAATTAATAAAATAAGTTAAAATAAATTTAAATATTCATAAAATTATATTAAAAAAATTTCACATATTTTTTTAGAAAAAATGGATGTGGAAGATAAAAATTCCCCAATGGTTATTTAAAATGAATCAATCTCAATTTTTGATGAGATTGTGAAATAATCACTCATCACTTTATAATAAGAAGAATAATATATCCCTTGAATGAAATAAAAGCATTTAGATGTAAAAATAACATAATATAAATAATAATACATAGAAATTTCATTAATGGGATGTTTATTCACCACAAAAATGAAATAAGGAATGTATAAGGCATGTTTCCCACAGAAATAAAAGTGAGACAAAAATCCCTTACCTTATATTTTCATTCTTGTCTTGCTCATAAAAATTCTTGTATGAAAAATATAAGTTTATTATATATCTATTATATAACCATATTATTATTTCACATAACATATTTTATTTTATTATTACTTTATATTACCTATTTATTACAATTTAATGTTAATAATATACTTTAAGAAATATCTGTTTTATTTATTTCATGTGTTTTGATTTGTTATATTTTTGTTAATCTTACTTATATCATGATTTAATTTTCTTTATAATGATAAAAATGATATAATTATAATATATATCTAGTATATATCTATTTATAACAATATATAAAATATATAATTACAAAATGAAATAAAATGTTCATAGAGGCAATATATCGTACATACACATGAACACAATTTCTATTTTATAGTCATATTGAAATAATTATGGTACATGAAGAATATAAAATATCATTATAGTATAATTATTATGTCATATATATCATATAAATTCACTAAACCCATCCATAATACATTATATGTAATGTGTGAATGAATCACATCACATTGAGGAGTTAGTAGTCCACACGTCAACAAACAAAGTTATCGTATTTACAAAAAAATATAAAGAATGAAGGTATACATTATATAATAATTCTAGGTGAATAAATTAAAAATATATATAATATATATTAAATCAAATTATAAGATCCTTCATTATTACCAACATTGAAAGGTGAAAATGGAAGAAGGACCGATATCAGTTCACGAGGTGGTAGTCCTCCGTACACAAGAATGATGATTGTGTATCCCATTTGACGGAGTAGTGTGTTAGTGTAGGTAAAAACCTTAGTATTAAAACGTATAATTTTATTTATGATAGTAATGTTATTATATAAATATTAAATAAAAGTAATTTTATTTTATTATATAATAAATTAAACAAAAGCATTAGTTGATGAATGTTACCTCTTTTTTGGGTATCTCCTTTTGATTTTAAAAAATTACTCTTTTTTTGGATTTATTCCCAAAGTAATTAAACTAGGATGAATATAGGGATGTTTGGAGGATATTTTGAAAATTTTTGGCTGAACAAATTTTTTTCTAAGCTTTGAATAAAATAGAATAATATGTACCCTTTTATCAAAGAGGGGAGGGACACTTTTTGAATTTCCCAAAAAATTAATTTATTATAAATTATTTCTCAATAAAAATAACTCTAAATGAAAATTTATTATAAGATAATGTAGGATAGGGTGATACTACAATCAACCAATTGATTTTAAAATAGTTTTTTTTTGCAATTTTAAAACTTTTCATTTTTTAATAATCCCTTGTTAACTAATTTTAATTTTAACAATGATAACAAAATTTCCAATATCAAATATGGATATTTTTATATATGAGATGTAAATTCCAAAATTAATGGTTTTTTTATTTTATTTTATATGATATTATAACCTCTTTTTTTATTTAGTATTTTTATTATTTTAAACCAATTTAGTGAAAAATATTTTTATAAAATTTGATTAGTTTCAATTTTGACACTATTCATTACATTTACTATCAGAAACTCAATACAACAATATAACATCAAAAAATTAATTTAGTACACCCCTAATTTGTCGTATTAATTTATAAAATTCTGTCATATATTTAATTATTTAAAATTATTTACTTTTTAATATTTTTAATATAACTTAAATGAGTTTTTTTATTAATTTAATAATTAATACATCATAATTTTATAATTATTTAATATAATCATTTATAAATGAAAAATTTAATGTAAAATTTAAATATATATAAAAAACATTTAACTTTCATATGAATATATATAGTTGATTATATCTTCTATTTAACCACATATTAAAAATATTATACTTATAAAAAGTACTAGTGTGACATTTTGTACCACTCTTTGATTTTAATAATATCCAAGACATTTTTGTGGAAATTTATCCATTAAAATTTTAAATTTATATAATTATGTGTTAATTATATCTATTACTTAATCCAATATTTTTTTTTACATTTTAGGTTAGTTTTATAATATTTTTTATAATATTTTTAATAATTTTTTTACCCTCAACTACCCAATTTACCTTTAACCATATTAATAAAAATTACTAAAGATATATTATTATTTTCCAAAAATAAAAGATACCTATTTAATAAATTTTTAAATTTTTATTCCAAATATATAAATTATTATTCCTAACATAATTAATTTTTTTAATTAATTAAAAAATAATCCAGCAGACAGGACGAAACAACGAGTTTTTAAAGAAAAATATTCAAGAGTTTGATATGTTTTTATATAAACTTTAAATGTTATAATCATCCCAATGTCTTAAATATAATTCACTTAATTAAAATATATCTAATTATAAATTAAAATTGGTCAAAAAATTAATTTAAAAATATAAATTATTTAGACTAAAAAGATGTTTTGAATTGAAATTTAGTATATTTACATTTCATCCAAACATGAAACTTATCAGAAAAATAAAATAAATTCATCAAAAGAAAATTTATATATACTAATATTAAATATGAATTTATTTTCCTCTAATAAAATATATAAAAATTTTTTAATTTATTTTTAAAACACATTCTTCCAAAAAAGGCGTCATTATTACATTTTTAGAAAATATTTCTTTTAGGCGTAAATTTTTTTTTTCTTATATCAGGTATGTAAGACACAAAACACAAATTTTTAACATTATATTGAATATCAAATATATATATATATATATATTTCCTTAATAAAATCCAACATTATTTTTTTTATTTGTATAATACACACTTGTCCACATTTAAATATTTTTTTCAGAAAAACATTTCCTTTCATTTTAAAAAGGGGGTTTCCTTTTATAATTAATTGATCAAAGAATTATATATAAATTCATAAAACATAAATTAATAATTTAGTTAATACGTTTCATACACTCTATTCTAATTTATAGGATATAATTTTCTTGTTAATATAATTAAAAAAATAAATTGATATTTCATAGAAACTTAGTGTTGTGTGTAACACAAGCTAAGACAGTGTTATGTGTAACACAAGATTAATATGGTGTAGAATGAAATAAAATACATTAAACAAATAAAATAATTTGAAAATATTTTTGATAAATATCTCAAGGAGTAAAATCTATAAAAATTAAAATGAATTTCTCCATCTAAATTTATTTGGGTTACCAATGGTTTAATAATTTAAAGTTTATTTCATAGAAACCCACATCACAAAAATGAATACTATAACATAATTTAAAAAATAATGTTGGGAATATAATGGTTACTCCAAGTTACTCAAAACTAGGTTTCCACATATAAGAACATATGTGGAATGTTAAAACATGGACATGGAAGAGAAATATAACTATCATTTTCTAATGGAGAGTGATAGAGAACATGGTTAGGTTAATGTTAATGAACCCAAATACATAGAAAAAATAAATTCGGAAAAAATCATTTATGTCATAAAAAAATGATGATAATAGGATAAAATTTTATTTTAAAACCCTTTTATAAGATATAATTACTTGATTTCATTCCATTTCTTAAGCACAATATTATTCTTCTATTGTTCGATGATCAAATTCTGCTAAATATATTACTCATTAAAATGAAGTTGATATTCTAATTCTTGAAAAACCAATGGATCATAAGATCCATAATGAGATGATATTTCATTCCTTCTAATTATCATCAAAACAAAATGGTTATCACTTGATATGGAATATTCATACACATTCATATTACAAAACATTTCTATCTAAAACTTTATCCAACGTTCAATAAGACAATTTCATAAATGGTTACCCTTATGAACATTCCCAATGATTAAAATCCAAAAATTCCAAAAGAAGGTTACTAAATTTTCAAAATCTTATTATCATTAATCGATCAAAAAAATTATGTATCTCTTAATTATCACATATCGAACATTTTAAGACTATCATCCCAAATTCTCTTGATACATAGTAATAACCAAAATTAATATAAAATCATATTAAATACACACATGCTTATATATTCCTTTTATAAGATCTATTATTATAAAAAAAACATTTTCATTGGGATCTTTGGTTAATCCTTGTACCGATATAATATTTGATTTCATTATTCCACATTATAAGTAGTTAACGACATGTAATTTCACTAATGGACGAATAATAATATTTTTATGGAAATTATTGATTAAAAATAAAACATGAAATTCAAAAAAAGGAGAAGAAGATAAGTATTCCAATACTATTATTGTTTACATAATCCATTATGAAATCATAATATTTCCCATTTTCATTTTCCCTTCTAGGGTTTTTAGATTAATATCCACATTAGTCCTTAGAATTGGGAATATATTAGTATAATGCTAAAAATCCTAACAATTGAAACACTGAACTATATGAGGATAAATTTTATGAGGTTTCTTTTTTATTCCCATTACTTCAGTAGTAAAATACTCAATGGTCATATTTCCCACACATAAAACAATTACCATTCCCATCAAGAAATTTACTCCATTTTACCTTACACAATTGGAGAAAAAATTAAATCTAATATTTTTCTCTCCATAGTTTTTATAGTTTCCTCTGAATTCTATCCTTTTTTATCATAACCATGAGATATATAGGAAACATTAATCTATCTTGTTATTAGAAGTATACGTGGAAGGTACTTGAAACATCTTACCTTCTCCTCATTGTCTCGAGAAGGTGAGAGGATATTTCTTGTCCTTAAGTGACATCCTCAATATTCCCAAGGCTGGGAATAAATATAAAAGGTTTTTAAGTGAATGTGGGGGTTGAATTACCCTTATAGAATTAAATCCATTAACCCAATAAACCATAACCAAAGAACTCAATATATGATGCATGAATAAATGAAAGACAACTCAAATTCTTGATTTATCAAAACCACACCAAAATTTACAACATCAGAAGACAAAGAAACAATGAATTAAATAAGATAAAGAAAAATAATAAACTCATATGTAAAAAATACTCCATGGTCTACAAGATCCATTATCCAATCACCAAAGATCCCAAGTGTCCCGAGGTGTTGCTAAGTATGTGTGATAATTTACGTTTTCCCATTTAATGGAAGATATAACCTAAAAAAGCACTATAATTCCAAAGAAGTGGTGTGAATGAATTCAGTATGTTTTCCCCAATGACATCCCTACTCACACCAATAGGATAAAAAATTTAGCAACATTTATATAAAATAGTTTATATAAAACAATTTTTCAAAATAGTTTATAACCAAATATAAAGAAGTTCAAAACCATTTAAAACAAAATGTACAAAAGTTATACTTTAACCAATTTTCCAGAAATTCATATTTCTAAAAAAATAGCCAAATTATGATTAAAACTATTTCTCATTATCATCTTGGCATACCCATTCCATGATTTACTACACACCAACACATGCCTACTTCATTCTGATAGTTCTATACCCATGATCGATCTCCTGTCCAATCACCTTGTGTCCTAATGACACATTCCCCTGATCCAGGGTCACATACCTTATACCCTAATGGTACACATCCCTTATTCAGGTTCCATCAATAACGAACTCACTAAAAACCTAGTGTATTCCAAAAAAAATTCAAATAACCATTTCAACCCATTTCAACCCATTTCAATAAAATCGTTCATTCCATGAAAATAAACAAACAAACAAATTCCACAAACCCATTGAATTTCAATAAAATAATTTTTTTTTATTGAAAACCCTTTAATAAAACCCATTTATAATTATTTTTGAAAAAAACCATTTTAAAATCTTCATTTTAAAATCAATGATCAAACACTTCATTCAAGACCACCATTATTTAAGATTTCCACAAATTGTCAATCAAGAAGGTTTCTAAACATTATATAACAAAAAAATAACTATCAAATACACACAAAGTAATCAATTTGAAATCATTACATTAAGCTCTACTAAGAGTAGTAGAGAGTGAAGAAAACTACCTCAACCATTTTGAAGAAAATAGAAAATGGACAAAGAACACTCAAGAAACTGGGTAAGAAATCTATGAAACCTCCTTAGATCTCTTCTCATATCAACAAAAAGACCAATATACATCATATTTTTCATCCAAAATCATAGATCTAACCATAAAAAGAATAAATATGAGAATATGCTAAGAGAGGAGATGTAGATCTGTGTAGATCTAAGAAAACATGACAAGAATGAAAAAGAACGATGAAATAACTAAAGAAATCTGATTTTAAATGCCGAGGAAAGGCTCTGGATCGATTCCAATTTCCTTAGTAGAGGTTCTACAACATTAAATGGAGAATAATACCAAGTTAGAGCTTTATAAGAGGAACAGAGAGGGAGTTAGAGTAAAAAATGTTTGAGATCCACTTTTTTAGGTTCTCACTTTAACACCACTCGTGGTTAGTTCACACGGTTAAACAAAATTTTCACTAACCATAAATAAGATATTGATTAGGATAACACTTGCATGACCTCATCACAAAACATCCTTAATGGTGTTCCCAATACAACTAAGCTACTATCCAATATCTATAACTCTACATAGTTTATTCAAGGATTCCACATAGTTTAGAAAAACCATGCACATCCCACATGACTTCCATTTAGCCCCCAAAACATCCCACAAGATATCCAAACCCTCCAAAAATTAACCCTTATAATCTATAAACATGAAAACCATAATTAAAGGGTTATGTACCAGAAAATTGGGGTACTACATTCTCCCCAACAATTGACTTTCTGTCCTTGGAAAGAAGAAAACCAATCATTCGCTGAAAGACTTATGACCACTTCTCTTTCATTTCCTTCTCATGTTCCCAAGAACCTTCTTGAATTTGAACATGTTTCCATAAATCCCACACTAGAAAAATACCTTTTTGACACAAGACTTTATCCTGTCTATCCACAATCTACACTAAGATGCATACCAATGAAGCATCCCGATCTAGGTCACTATGATCCCATATGATCAAATAGTCATGATCTGGCTCATACTTTTTTAATTGTGATACAAGGAACAAATTATGTACCATACTAAACTAGGGTGATAATACCAACTGATATTCCACCTCTACAAACCATTCCAGTGTCTCTAAAGGGCCAATGTATCAAGGAGATAACTTTCCTGACATTCCAAAATGATGATTTCCAATCCCTGAAGAGATCCCTAAGAACACATGATCACTCAATAAAAACGACAATGGTCTTCTACAATGATCCCGATAATATTTTTTATGACTTTGATCCATATCCATCCTTTTCCTAATCAAGTTAATGTTCTCTGTTGTTTTTATGACAAGGCTCGACCTGATTAGCGATGTCTCAAATGCTTCAACCCAAAAAAGTGTTGAACGACAAGGACGTGCATACAATGCTTCAAAAGAATCCATATGTGTTGAGGTCTAATAGTTATTATTATATGAAAAATACACTATGGTTTTATTCTCCTCCTGTGAGCCACCAAAATACAATAAATAATCCCTCAACATGTCTCATAATGTATATATCATTCTTTCAGATTGGAAATCCACCAAAGGGTGATATGTTTTACTCATAGTCAACTGAGTCCTAATAGATTTTAATACGGATTTAAAGAAATGAGACACAAACCTCGGATCTCCATCTGACACAAATGAAACTAGTATTCCATGTCTCTTAAATACTTATTGGATATAGATTTTGGGAAGATCTTCCACCATATAAGTTTCTTGAATAGGTTTGAAATGACACAACTTTTTGAATCGATCCACCATCAACCACAGGGTATCGTGTTTCCGAACTATTCATGGGGGACCAGTAACAAAAACCATGACTGTTTGCTCCCAATTACATACTACAATAGGTAAATATTGCAATATACCCACTAGTCTCTGATGCATTTATTTAACCTCTTAACATGTTAAGCACCACAAAATGAACTTTTCCACTTTCCTTTTCATGCTGCCCCACCAAAACTGCAGCTTCAATGCCTTATTCATCTTCTTTATTCCTAGATGAATATCCCATCTCTAATAGTGGTAAGCATTAAGATGTTACTCTTTAAAATCCATAGGTACAACCATCTGATTTATAAACCAAAAAATCGAACTCCCATTATGTTTCCAACACTAAATGGTTTCCCCACCATTGAGTTTTGAACACATAACCAAAAATTCAGTGTCAGATGTTTATGCCTCTTCGACCATCTTTACCAAATTAGGAACAACCATGGATGAAAAGAAAACTAAAACATCACATCAGTATTCACATTTGACATGCATATCAACTAAGACCGACATGAACTACCATTCATCTGAAGCTTCTTTTCCCAACTGATCATATTAGTTTTTTATTAATGCATCAACCATCGAATTTTATTTTCCATGTGTATATATCAATTCAAATCAAGAATCTAGAGAATCTATATCTAGTTCCTTTTCCTCAGATTCAAATCCCTTTGTGATAAAATATGTTTCAAGATCTTATGATCTATGAACACAGTGAATTTCTCCCCAAAGGGATAATGATGCTAGGTCTTTAACGAATTGACAACCGTAGCTAATTCCAAATTATGTTTTGGGTAATTCCTCTCATGCACCTTCTACTTCCTTAATCCATAATAAACAACATAATCTCTGTGCATGATGATGCATCCCAACCCAAATGTCGAAGAATCACAATACACTATGTACCCCTATCCAAATTGTAAAAAAATCAAGATAAGTCCATATGTAAGGTAGACTTTTAGCTCTTGAAAAGATATTTGAAATTCCTCATTCCATTAGAGTGGAGCATTATTTTTCATTAATGCTTTCATAGGATAATATATATGTGATAAGACACACACCATATATCGGTAATATCCAATTTGACCAAGAAAGCTTCATATCTCAAATATGTTACTCGGTAGTTTCCAAAAGATGACGACTTCTATCTTTTTTTGGATCCCATGAAACACATTTTTATGAAATTACATGTCCAAGAAAACATACATCTTGTATCAAAAAATCTCACTTTGATAGTATGGAATACAAACAATGATCTCTTATGATTTCCAACACTATTTCCAAGTGTTTCTCATGCTCAGCCTTTGTCCTTGAATACACCAATATGACATCCATGAACCCCACAACAAAATAATATAGATATCGCTAAAATATCTATTTCACCAAATCTATAATGACTACTAGTTCATTTAAGATACTGAAAGGAATGACTATGTATTCATAATTTATATATATACTTCTGAATTCTATTTTTGGAATGTACTCATTCTAAACTTGCAATTGGTGATATCCTGATGGCAAGTCAATTTTAGAGAACCACTTAGATCCCCTTAATTGATCAAACATATCATCAATGCATTGAATTAGATATCTATTTTCTATTTTAACTAGGTGAAGCTTATGATAATACACACATAACCTTAGAGTTCTATCTTCTATCTTTACAAACAAGACTTTTGCTACCCATAGAGACATTCTCGGCTGAATGAAACATTTTCTTTATAGCTCTTCTAACTTCACTTTTAGCACCATTAACTATATTGAAGACATCCTATAAGACATATGTGAAATAAGATTGGTCCCCTAGAGGAGATAAATTATAAACTCCACTTCCCATATTGATGGAAACCTAAAAAGTTTTTGAGAAAGACATATGGAAATTGATCCACAATAGCTGGAAACTGATATCCATGATCTCTTTTATCGATGAAAAGGTTAACACCACCAATTGGTAAGATATTTTTCCCACTACTAGTGCTAATAATCATGTTTCAATTGTCTTTAAAACCCTTTTTCCTATGAAGAGATGCTTGAAACTATCCTTAGTTTTGAAACAGACTATTTTGCTATAATAGTTGATGTGAGCATTGAACATTTTCCACCAATACATACCTAGGATTACATAATTGGTATCTATTTACAACACCATGAAATACCATTTCATCTTAGCTCCACCAGTAGTTATATAAAATTATCTACACAATAGTCTTGACATTATCCTATGCCAAGAGGAGTTTGATATTTTAACATAGAGGGCATCATCTTAAGTTTTAAACTTATAAAATAAATAACACACAATGAAATGAAGGAATGTGATGCACTAGTATAAAACAAATATTCATAAGGGTATAATTCAATAAAATCATACCTCTCACTATATATGTTCCAGATTGATCATCAATAATCATCTTCTCATATCCATAAAATTTCTTCATCGCTACACTTTGCTCTTTGTTTCTTTGATGAGATTTCCCTTGCGGAGGAGTCATGGTATTCCAAGAATCACCATGGATAGACTTTCTCAAATGATGTGAATGATTGTTCTACCCTTTCCCCATTGAATCATATGATACTTGCAATTCCTAATAAGTTTCTCGAGGATTTAACCTTAGAGAACTGTGAAAATAACACTAATGATGCCCCATCAGCTTGAAGTTATGAAATTCTCTTGGTTTGGTCATAAAATCTCCCATTATGTGGTCAATAAAACCACATTAGAAACAACCTGCTTTTCTCTTGGGTCACAGAGGAAGGTTCACTAATCCAGCTGTCTGATTTTGAGTCAAACTTCCACCTTGGATATGGGTTTCCCTCTTCCTCTTGTTCTTAGCATTTGAGCTCCCACCATTCCCCATAGGTATTATCATACATCCTCATACTATATATCCTCAGATATTAGGTTCAATCACTATTTCTTTGTTCACAATCTCTGTATAATCTATAATACAGAGTACCACAATCTTCAATCGAATATCTTGCCTTATCCTGGATTAGAAGATGCATTCCCTCAAGGATTCACTCATCTCAACTTCAGGTCAAAAGTTTAATAAATTAATGAATTTTATTGCATATTATGTGATAGGGAGATTTTATTGATCTAGGATTAATAAATCCATCATTTTTTGGATATTGAATGTGTGAGGAAAGAAGTTTTTGTGGAAAAATTATTCAAAATCATCCCAAATTAGGCATTGATCTACTTTGTCATAAAACAATTATTCCCACCACCAACGCACAAGATCCTTGAACATATACATTTACAGTTTAAGTTTCAACTCCACTGGTGTGCTAACAAAATTAAAGATACAATTTATCCTATTCAGCCAAACCTCTATATTTTCCAGTTCAGAATCCCCCCGGAAGATTTGAGGATTCTGCTTCATGAACATGTTGGAATGATCCATGTGTCTTGTCACATCCCTCCAGTATCCTATTTCCATAGCCTTTAATTCATGCAATATACTTTGAACTAAATCTTGGTTCACCTATATCCATGTGCAACCACATTCTCCATAGCTTCTTCTGGTTTGTTTCTTTGATACCTACCATGATACATTTTCTAAAAAACCAAAAAACTCTATATGTATCACTCTCTAGAAACTATTGGTTTAACATTTGAATTTCTACCACATCGACTATCACAACATTTCTTCCCACAAATCAATCTATTTTCACATTCAACTACTTTTGAAAACTTTCACCCTGATTTTGAAAATCAAACCATATTCAAAATACTCTAACTATGCTCTTTTCAAAGTCTTTCTTTAGAAAACAAATGAATCATTTTTTTTCCTAAAATAAGAAAAATGAAACACATAATTTGTCATTTTTCCAAAAATGAAATATACAATCATAGTGGGAAGTCATTCCTCAAATGAATTTCATGCTTGTCTCATTGGATAATCCCATGAAAATGAGATTCTAATATCCTATAAGTGTCTCCAAAACACTTATGTACCTTACTCCTTGGTAACTTTAAGTTCAGCAGAAAATGGTTAGCTACATCTTTTTATGCTCTACATTTCAGGTCCCAACAATCATACTCCTTTATATGATTCCAAACCAAGGAATATATAATAATTAATTCCACACCAAGTCTATGAAACTAAAGACCACTTTTTAGGAAAGTACCAAACAAGATGATAACATTTTTAACATCATCATTTCTCATCATTTTCTTGAGAATGTCAGATGATTCTACTTATCCTTATACAACATCTCCAATATACCAATATATGGAAATAAATATAGAATGGTTTCAAGTGAATGTGGGTGAATATTTTCCCTTAAATAACTAAATCCATTAACCCAGGAAACCGTAACCAACCAACTCACTATATAATGCATGAATAAATGAAAAACAACTCAACCACTTTATTTATCAAAGCCACACCAAAGTGTTCTATAATAGAAACAAAATAAACTATCATTTAAACAACATAAATACAACTAAAAATTCAATGACACAACGAGACTCCATGATCCACAAGCTCTATGATCCAATCACCAGATTTCCCAAGTATTAAGAGGTGGTTCTAAATACGTGTGATACATTACATTTTACCATGAACTAAAAGATATGACCTACAAAAAAACCAATGTGATAAAGAAATGGTGAGTATAAACTTAGCAGGTTTTCCTTTAATGACTTTCATACACATGAAACTATGATTGAAAAGACAACAACATTTTTATAAAATGGTTTATATAAAACAATTTCCTATTTTTTTTCATTAAATATAAACAAGTTCAAAAAAATTTGTATCCAAATATATTGTGGTGATATTATAAATTTTATCCAAAATTTCATATTTCTATAAAAATAATAAAAAGGTTCTTAATTTGTTTTCAATATCATCTTGGCATACCGATTCCATGATTCACAAAACACCCACAAATGCATGCTTGATTCTGACAGTTCCATACTTTTGAGTGGTCACTTTTCTAATCAGCTTGTGTCCTAATGACACATGCCCCTAATCCAAGGTCATGTACCTTGTACCCCAATAGTACACGTGCCTTATTCAGGGCCTGTCAATCATGAACTCACACCAACAATTTATTATGAAACCATTTAAAATTTCCATTTCAACCCATTTCAATAAAAAATTATTTTATTGATAAAAAAATAAAAGACTAATTCCACACACCCATTTCATTTCAATGAAATCAATACTTTTATTTAAAACCCATAAATAACATCCATTTACCATAATTCAAGAAAAATACTTTTTTAAAATCAAGGATTAAACTCTACATTCAATAACACCAATTTTATAGATATCCACAAAACATCATTCAATAATGTTTTTAAAAATAAACCAATATAATAATCATAATAAAATACAAAAAAATTATTCCATTTTAAACCATTACATTCAGTTGTACTAAGATTATTTGCGAGTGAATCCACCCACCTCATTTATTTTGACGAAAACTGAAAACGGATGCAGAACGCTTAAGAAATCGGGTAAAAAATCCATGAAGCCACATTAGACCACTTCATCGATCAATAACAAGACAAAAAATCATCATATTTTGGATATCATAGATCTAACACTAATGGGAATAGATTTTATAATCCAATAATATTGGAGAAGTATATCCATGTAGATATAAGAAGATGTGACAAGAACGAATAAGGACAATGACATACCTCAAGAAATCGGCTTAGAAACACTAATGATAGGTTTAGAATTGATTCCAATTTTCTTGGGAGAGGGTTATACAACATTCAGTAGAGTAGAATACCTTTTTAGGTCATCATATGAGAAAAAATTAGGGATTTAGAGTCATAAACATGTGAGATCCACTTTTTTTGGGTCTCACATTGACACCACTCATGGTTAGTCTTCATGGTTAGACAAACCATGTGCTAAATGTGAAGTAGATACTAATTGTGATGATAGTTTTATGACCTACTTGCATGGACTCCTTAACCATGCACCCACCATTCCAAAGCTACTATCAAATATTTGTAACTCTACATGGTTTATCCTAGGATTCTACATGGTTCAGACTAACCATACTCATACCGTGTGCCTTCCCTGTAGCCCCAAAAAATTTCCAAAAGACCTCTAAACCCTCCCAACATTCACCCATATACATTATAAACATGAAAACCATAAAGAAAGGGTTTCTTACTAGAAATTGGGGGTACTACAATGCCTAATGAAAAAAATATTAATCACATCCCATTCTATGTAGTCAATTTTATCTTATTTGATTATATTCGTGATAACGTTCCACCAATAATTCACTTAAACTTCCAGGTTATAATTTCCCCATATAAAATTTTCATGTCTTAAACAATAGAGAATGAAAAATATTTTTTTATTGGTACAGATCCATTTCCAAGAAGCTAGTGGATTAGTCATTCTACTTAAAGATGGTTGACATTTCATTATGAAGGGTTCAAGAAAACATTAATCCCTTCTTTGGTTATATAGAAGCTCACATTAACTCAAGGATTCATAATGTTGTGTGGACATACAAATGAGTTTTTTCATTCCATCTCCCAGAACATTATATTGCTCAGGTTGGTCATATTTACATTGTCCTTTCCATTCCTCATTAACACGATTTCTTTGTGTTCCAGCTATTGATTAAAACCAGAAATCATAGTGTGAGAAACACTAATAATAGTTATAGAACCACATAATCCAAAGAAATTACATATAATATTTAAATATATGACACCTTATGTTTAATACTAGTTTATTATTAATTATTATGAAAACACTTGGATTATTACATATAATTTGATTTATCCCTATAGATATCCCTAGTCATAGCATTAAAAATATCTCCAGGTATATCACTAATGTTTTCTCTCCCTTGTTACCAAATGAAGACAAAACAATTTCTATGATACTAAAAATAAATTTATTGGATTTTTATACATGGATAATACATCTTTTTTTTAATTTATGGAATACAAAAACACACACCAAAAAACCAGATTAGTTTAGTGATTTAGAAATATGGAACAAAAACATGTTGTCTTATTAAATATCTTCAGTGTTCCGAAAAAGTTATTTCCCATTATTTCCCCTACCAATAACCTTTCTTTATAACCTTTGTGTAAGAAAACATATTAAATGGGTGAGATCAGATGATCAGTAAAGGTAAACAAGGGAGAAACACAAGAATAAACACGAATATATGGGTATGAAAAAATGAGCATAACAATATAAAATCATACCATGAATATCAAATATAATATACATGAGTCATGACATAAATAATAGTATTTCAATAATCATGACTAAATAACGAAAATAAGTCCTGAAATCATGACATAGAATTAAGACATAGAATTGTACCTGACACATAAACACGCACTATAATTCTATAGAAATCAAGGAAAATTTCAAAAACATATTAGGGTACTTCATGGGTGCCACACCTAATAGGTGGGACACAACACCATCCTGAGTCACAATCCATTCCTTATAATGGATTTGGATTCCCCTTCATCCCATAGTGGGTCAAGCCCATTGATTTTATTCTATAATTATACCATGCGATATAAACTTTTACCCAATTCATTAGATGAAGATATAGGTCCCACATTTCACATAATGAAAACCATATATATATTTCTTCCACAAGAACATAAATCATATTAGAACCCATAAAAATAAAGATGTTTCAAAAACATTTCATCATAACATAACTCATCGTAAGGAAACATAATTCATAAACATTAATACATAATAAACCTATAATATTAAGAGAAATATTAAGAATAGTATCTTTGGTTAATATCCCCAAAAAACATGTAACATCAAATAAAGTTATCTTAGATGAAAGATAAATTTGATATATCACTTGAAATCATTCATGAGGAAAATATACTTTCTGTTTTTAAAACATTTTCTTCTTAAAATGGCACATAATTTTAAAACAAAACTTTTCTTTGATAGTAATATTGTAATATTATAGGGTAAAGTTCAAGGTATTATGGAATAATTAAAGTTGATGATTTAATTCATTCTGTATAATTAAAAAAACATTAATTTTTTGTATTTTTGTCATTAAAGTCTAAAAGATCCTCATTTAGATAATGAAAAAACATTATTTTCAATCTGTTTCATAAAAAGTCAATCATGTGTAAAAATTATGTTAAATATTAATATAATTAAATTAATTAATTTTTTGAAAATATTTTTTGAAAACATGGATGTGTAAGATAAATATTCCACAATGGTGACTTAAAACGAAACAATCCTAATTATTAATGAGATTGTGAAATAATCACTTACCGACATATAATTAGTAGAATAATATACCCAATGAATGAAAGAACATTATATATATTTTAAAATAACATAATATGTCACGACCCGTCCTCGGGGCCCGTGCCGTGACTACCCCAAGCCCGCCTTCCATAGGCCAGGGGCTGGCGACTAGCACCAAGGCGTAAATCCCAACGAAAAGGGAAGGCATTGCCTTTGAAAAGTAAACAAGCACCACAGAGTAAGCAAGCAGAAAAGTAAACACTAAGTAAAAACTGTACAAGATGTGCTGAAAGTAAAAGGGGCTGGAAATACAAGCCCAACTGTAAAGTACAACTGAAAGGAAAAACAACAACTGAAAGGAAAAACTGCAGCGTCGAGACGTCCTCTGGAAGTCCCACCTGAAGGGTGGGTACAGATAGCCTCCACTTCTCCTCAGGTCCACCTAACCGCTCCGAGTACGTCCCGCCCAGTGGTCCACCTCCAGGTACTGTCCTGTTCCGCACGCCTCCTCAACGATCAGCGCTGTCCGTCGTCTGCAACCAACACCACGAAGTGCGGGCATAGCCCGTGCAGGGGTGAGTATAAGCTACTCAGTAGGGACCCCGAGACCCCCGAAGGTCTCCCGAAATCCACAAAGGATAAATCACGAAGAAGAGGTACAATCACGAAGTAACATCTGACACGGCTTAGGTATATGCCCATACATATACCTAAGTTGTCAATTCCCCGATCGGCTCCAACGTCCGAGCCCTAGCACAACCCAGTCCACACAGGAAAGCAAAACGCATACCCACGTAGGATAGAACAACACAATCCACAAAGGAGAGTAAACAGTAAATCCACACAGGATAGTTCAACACAATCCAAAAAGGAGAGAAACACAAGATTCAGCTCACACAGGTATACTTCTTCGGATGACGATAAAGATGATCACTGAACCATCTATGTCGTCGGACCCACAAAGGATCGATAGGTACTAACCTTGCAGTGACCCACACAGGATCGGACCCACACAGGATCGGGCCCACGCAGGACCTGTAGGAGTTGGCTCACACAGAACCGCTGAGTGTAGACCCACACAGGATCAGACCCACACAAGATCGGGCCCACGCAGGACCTGTAGGAGTTGGCTCACACAGAACCGCTGAGAGATGACCCACACGGGATCGGACCCACACAGGACCGGGCCCACACAGGACCGGGCCCACGCAGGACCTGTAGCACTGATCCACGTAGGATCGCTGAGTGCAGTAGTCGTCGCAGTCCGCTGAGGATCTCTGCACAGTCGTCGCCGCATTCCACTGAGGATCTCTGCACGGTCATCGTCGGAGTCCACGGAGGATCTCTGCACAGTCGTCGCCGTAGTCCACTGAGGATCTCTGCACGGTCGTCGTCGGAGTCCACGGAGGATCTCTGCACGGTCGTCGTCGTCGAGGGAGCAGTCGCAGCCAGCACTAGGGTTCCCGCACACAGCAAGCTCGTTCGGGAGGGTCCGCTCCACGAGCCGAGAGGCTGATACATCAACTGACACGAAGTCCGAAGTTGATGTATCCAAAAGTTCTGTATCGTCAACAGGAACTCAACGTCGCAGACGGCGCGTCAATCGGACGCCCGGTCTGAGAGTTATTGGCATTTTCGTCCCAGGGGCCCGGTTGGTTTTTAAGGCAAAACCAACCCGACCGCACTCCACCTGCGTCCAAACCTCGGGCGGAGTATTCCAAAAGATCCGTCTCACATAGAGGAATTCAACAAAGCTGACGGCACGTCAATCGGACGTCCGTAGCTCAAGATATGAGGGTTTCCGCTCCGAGGGCCCGGTTGTTCTTGTGTACGAACCAACCCGGCCGAACTCAAATTATTCCGAAACCTTGAGTGCGATATACCGAAACGACCGTCTCGATCCAAGGATCGCGTTGCCGCTGACGGCGAGTCGTTTGGAAGCACGAAGCTCAAGTTACGGGCGTTTGAACGAAAACGTCCGAAGAAGGGGGGTACGGGCCCGGGCCGACCCGGGCCGACCCCCCCGGGTCGACCCGACCCGGGTCCGACCTGGTTGGACCGGTCCGGCCCGGCCGGTCGGACTGGCCTGGCTCGGCTCGGCCGAGCGGCCGAGCGCCGCGGGCGTTGACCCGCGGCCTGAGAAAGTCGCGGCCCGCGTAGGCCGCGCTGGCGAACTGCGGACGCGGCTGAGCCGCGTCCCGCCTGGACGAACCGGACCCGCGCGGCCGCGGGTCCGTCGGCCGCCGCCGCCGCGGCTTCAGCCGCGGCGGGCTCGTCCGGCGGCGCACCGGGGCGCCACCGCCTCCGGCCGCCGGCGCCGCCGCGCCGGCAACCCGCACCGCCGGTAGCTTCCGCGGGCCGCCGGCGTCGCTCCGGTGGCCCGTTTGCCTTCCCGTCTGCGCCGTTGCTCCTCCCGGGATCCGTTCTTTACTGCGGAATCGTCAAACACCCGTTGCAGCATGTTTCGTCGTCGCCCGCCAAATCCGCACAAAACGAAGAACGGCGGAGGGTCGTCGAGCCGTGTTCGTTTGGCCCGCACCCTCTGCGTTAGAGATAAACAACCGGGAGAAATTTATTCCACACAGGAAACAACAATTTTTAATAAGATTAAAAATTGTTCACAAAACGGTTCTTTAATTTCTTTAAAGAAACATTGACGGGATTTAATTAAAAAGGGGGTAAATCCCATAATATAAAAATCCCTACCTCGTCGATCGTCGCGCGCGGGCGTTCTTCGCGGAAAAGATCGTCGCGGAAGAGAGGGATCGTCGCGTCGTCGCAGGGAGGCGTCGCGTTGTCGCGAAATCCGGCGTTGAGTCGGCGAGCTCAACGAACCAAGAAAAACAGATTTAAATTATTATTATTTAAATCTGTGTTTCGTTTTAAATCAAAAGAAAAGAACTTGAGAGGAAAATCCGACATCACTCACCTCAAACGGTCGGTGATCGGAGATCGGAGCGTGGAAGAACGTCTCAGACGGAAGCGTCGTCGATTTCCGGGTTCGGCGTTCTTCGCGTTCTTCGCGTTCTTCACGTTCTTCGCGTTCTTCGTGTTCTTCGCGAGGGAGAAGAAGAACAAGGATCCTCTCAAATCTTCTCAAAAGATTTTGGGTTGGTCTTATTTTATTAATATGCCAACACACGAAAACAGGTTAAGAAACGATTGAATTAATTCGCTGAATTAATTCAACGAAAGAAACATTCCATTTAATTCACGAAAGAAACAGCCCATTTAATTCACGAAAGAAACAGACCAATTAAATGGTCTGTTAAAAATTTAGAAAACGCATCGGTTGACTTTCATTAAGATGGGTTTTCACGGGTGCGTTTCTTAGCGGAAAGAAACGGCGGGGCTCGTGCGGGCCCCACCCCACAAATATCCTACCAAGGGGGTAGGATATTTCTGGATAGCATCCTATCTAGTTCAACTCAGTTCAAGACGCCTTTATGTGGCTTCAAGTGGCTTCCAAGTGGCTTAAGTGAAATAAAATAAAGTTGTCGCAAAATTATTTTATTTCTTAACTTTAAGCCCGAAAATTAAAAACCACACCCGAGCAAACGCAACTCCGGAAGAGGCGTTTCTAAGAGAATATCGGCGCTGCGATTTCATCGGTGCCCTCAGAATTTGATTCCGAGCACCGGTTCAAAAGTTAGAAAAACCCGCTCGTCCGTTCACTGAACGTACCTGAGCCAAACTTCGGAAAATGATTCCGGGCACACCGGGCCTCGGAATCAGGCGCCGTCAGAAACTGCGTTCTTGTAAAATTCCAAAGAAAATTAAAAAAAATTTCCTTGAAATTTACGGGTCTTTACATAATATTCATAATAATAATCATAAAAGTTATTCATGGTTAGTATATACACCTCAAAAAATAAATATGTAATTTATAATGCATGTTTCCCACAAAAATTTAAATGAGAAAAAAATGAATCACCTTATTTCTTGACTATCTTCATGGTCAAAATATAATCCTAAATAATAAATATAATTTTATTGTTAATATATTATGAAACCTTTTTATTTTATCTATACCATATATGATTTGATTATGAATTTATATTACCTGTTGGTTAACGATTCCAAGTTCATGTTACACTTCAGGTAATATCTGCTTTATTTTTACATGTGTTTTGATTTGTTATGTTTTTTGAATTATTACTTATATAATTATTTAATTATATCCATAATGATAAACATCATATAAATATCATATATATCCATTCAATATGTATTTATAATACTATATAAAATATATAGTTATAAATGAAATACATAGTTGGTGGAGACGGTAGGTTGTATGTATGCATGGACATTGTTTTAATGTTCACGTGATATTGAAAGAAAGAAGTTAAATGAAATATATATAATATCATTAAAACAGAATTATAATGTTAGAGATATTATATACATTCACTAAACCAATCCATAATACATTCCATGTAATATGTGAATGAATCACAACACTTTGAGGAGGTGGTAGTCCAGACGTCCACAAATGAAGTAATCATATTTACAATAAAATTGAAAGCATGAATATATGTGTTATATTTTAATTGAAAAATAATAATTAAATAATAACTCTCACCCATATACATATATATATTATACTAAGTTATAAAAATACATCATTATTCCCATCATTAAATGATGGTAATGCAAGAACGAATGACATTAGTTTGTGAGGTGGTAGTATGCCATACACACAAATGATGATTGTGTTTCCCATTTGATGGAAGTGCATGTGAGTGAAGGTAAAAAAATTAATATAAAAATATAAAAATATATTTTTTATACTTATTTTTTTTCACATAAACATGAAACAATAATAATTGAATTGGTTTAATGATGAAAAAAAATTGTTCGTTGATGAATGTTACCTTTTCTTTGGGTATCTCCTTTTAATTTTCACAAAAGGACTCCATTGGTTATATCTATACCAATCTTATGGAATATAGGATTAATGGATGTATGTTAGGAGAATATTTTTAGGAGTTTAAAGAAGAAATAATATAAAATTATGGGTTAAGTATAATACATCTTCTTTAGACATAATCATTATGTTTGGAACAAAAAAGCCTTCTTATGATGGGTTTATGATCAAAAATTCGGATCATGTTAATGGGTATATAATTATTTAAGTTGTTTTTTTAATAATTTTAAAAAAAGGTTTTCATGTTTTGAATATTAGAGGAGAGGCAGTATCCTTTTATAATTGAAGTGACTGGAATCCTTAAAATGTTTTAGAAGAAAAAGTGATACCCAATTTTTCACATGACAAAATAAACCAAAATGAACCATTATAAATATTAAGGTGATATAATGTCTAAATATTTACATAAATTTAATATATATTTTTTTGTTTATTTACACCGTATCATTTTATTTTAAAACCCGGTAAATTAGTTTACACTTTACTCGTAGTATTTTTTTTACTATTTTCACTATTCATTATGGACAAATATTATGTAGAGATTATTAGATCATATGTATTTTTGGTTTAAAAATATGGAAATTTATTTATTAAATTTAATTCACTTTATTGGAAGAATAATATTTAAATCTAAAACTACATAGGTGATAATAAAGAGGTTTTTTATAAGATGTATTTTTCGAGTATAAGATGATTTTATATTAACATTATGAATTTTAATAATAATAGAAAGATTTTAAATTAATATCTATAGTTGTATAATATTAAAATTTAATTTATATAATTACTAATTTGGAAAATATTAAATATTAAAAATGGATAAATAGTAGGCACTTTAAAATAGTTTTTAGAAGAAAATTACAAGTTTTTAAACCCTAAAATATTTTTATACCAAAATATAATATATGGATGATTCAAATTTAACTAATTTTTTAAATATAACTATATAATACTCATTCTAGTTAAAATATTTTAAAAAAAAATAAATTTTAAATTATTTAATTTGTTGAAAAGAAATGACATTTTTTTTAAAATTGGTATTTTTACTATTCACTGAAAAAGAGATTTTTTCCCAAAAATTAAAAAATTTAACCCTAGTTTAATTTTTATAGTCCAATTTAAAAAGAAAAAATCATTTTTCAAAATTCAAATTATATAATTTAAAAATTAAAATTTAAACTAAAACACTATAAGAATCATTGTTTATTAAAACAATTTCCTTTTTGATTTAAAAAATACATAATATTTTTATATTGAATATAATTATCTAGTTCATAAATATTAATAAACATGAGACTTATTTATTCTATCATTACCTAGGTTTTTATGTTCTTCCTCCATTTCTAAAATTTTAACACCACAATTATATTCAATTATTAAAAAAGTGGGGACATATTTTCCTCATAGAATTTTTAGATTCCCTTGTTGTTTCTTCAACAATATGGTTTTCAATAAATATATAATATCATAAATGAACTTTTTCTACAAAAAATTCTTTATATATTCTAGAATATGAATAGGTTTTTCATCATAAAAATGTATCTCTTATAACCAAATTACTCTAGGGATGAAAACCTTAGATTTATCCAGCACAAAATTTTCAAACAATCAAACATAAAATACATTATTTACCATAGATAAACTTGGAGGAAAGGCCACTATATAGTTAAATAATCCAATTTTTCTAATATTTAAAAATTTAAAAGGAACCACAGCCTTTACATTCCCTTTTTACCAAAATGAAAAAACTTTTCCATGGATATAATTTTAGAAAAACAAGATCACCTACCTTGAAAGAAAGACCTTTTCTCTAGTTATCTGCAAAATGTTTCTATATTCTTAGAGATTTCATAATATATTTCTAAATAAAAATAACCTTTATAGAAATTTTCTCTCCACCATATGGTATTAAAAACATCCATTCTTCTAATTTATCCAAAAAATCTAGCATCTGAAACCCCCTTCCGTATAATGTCTCAAAATGATCATTCATTATATTGTAATGAAACATGTTTTCATATGAAAACTAAATCAAGGAAATATGATGATATCAACATCCCTAGTAATACATTAAACATTATTTAAGTATCTCTTTAAAGTTCTGAATTTTTATCCTTTTCAATATATCTGTTTTAGGATGATAATTTGTACTGAAATTGTACCCAACATATAAAGAATTACGAATTTCATTTTAAAAAATTATATGCAATCATGGGATCATACTATGATATAATTGAGATATAAAATACATATAACCTAACTACCTTATTTAGATATAGTGTATAATGATGATCTAAATACATAATATCTCTAATATAAAGGAAATGTACATATTTAGTTAAATGATCTATAATAACCCAAATCAAATTAAAACCTTATGATGTTCATGGAAATCCCACAACAAAATCCATTTATACATTTTATCATTTCCACTTAGGAATTGGATAAGCTTTAATATGTAACTATGATAATTATAATTCTATCTTAACATATTAAATTTTTAAACAAATATTCATATATTTAGAAATATATCACTTAATTCCTTTCCATTATTAATTCTACCAAAGGACTATATACATCTTAGTGATACCATGATGAATAGAAAATGGGGAACTTTTAGCTTCACATAACTATTATCTATTAAGATAAAAATTATAAGGAATAGATAATCACTTTCTAGAACATGAAACACATTCCTTTTTTATCATTAAACTAATTCCACACACCCTTCTTAAACAACTATAAAATATCCTCGAAGATATGGTCCTCCTTCAGATCATTCATAACTCTTTTTAATAGAGATTATTTTATTGACACCATAAATAAAATAGATGAGGTTACAACAACAAAAATTCTAGGAAAAAACTCGTCAAATCATTTATCAAAGGATCACGTTCCAATAATTACATAGTTAATGTTACATTATTTTTCCAACTTAAGAATCACCTACATTCGATTCCTTTAATGGATGACAATGAATCCTATAATCACAATCCATGATTAGTTCAATCAATCTTCTATGAGAAATGTTCAAACCATTTTGGTTAAATATATACTTCCAACATTCATGATAAGTATATATCTCACACACTAATTTATATAAATAAAGTACCAATATTTTCAATTAAAAACCACAACACCTAATTCTAGATCATGTGTAGGATAATTTAAGTCTTGGGTTTTTAGTTGAAGTGAGGCCTAATAAATTACTTAGTAATTTCATGCAGTACCCCCGGTTTTTGGTATGTAACACTTACTTAATTATTTTCATGGTTATAAAGTTTAAGGGTGATGGTTGGGAGAGTTGAGAGAACTTTGGAGGTGTTTTGGGGGAAAATTGGAAGTCGCATGGGAGGCGCACAGTTTGTCTAACCGTGCGTCCAAACCATGCATAGTTGGAACTTTTGAGGTATTGTCTCCTACAAGGTTGGATCACGGTTTGGGAGACCATGAAAGGAGGCCGTGCGAGGGTTTTCCGAGGCAGTGGCTAATGCACAGTTAGCGTATAGTTTGTCTAACTGTGCGAACTAACCGTGCGAGCACTTAAGAGAGATCCTAAAAAAGTGGATCTCACACGTTTTTTCCTCTAAATGGATATTTTTTCTCCTAAGTATCCATAAATTGGTATTACTCTCCCTTGATGGTAGGAGAACCTCTCCAATGGTTTTGGAGGTGATCTGAAGGCTTTCCTTGGTTAATCAATGCCTGATTTGAGGTATGTGATCGTTCTTCTTCGTTCTTATTTGGTTTCTTATATCAACTTAGATATACTTCTGCTCTTCTATTAGTTACTTTTATCTATGCCCGTTATTGGTAGATATAAGTCCCTGGATTCCATATTTGATGAGTTTTGGTCTTGGTATTTATAGGAGAAGAGATCTATGGTGGGTTCTTGAAGAATCAACCCGGTTTTCTTAAGCATTCTTTGTTCATTGTGGTTTTTTTCAAAACCGTAGAGGTAGGAGGCTTCCTTCTCGACTCCACTTAGTAGAACTGATTGGAATTATTTCAAATTGAATTTTTTCTATTGAATTGATTGTGATTTGGGTTTTTAACACTTTTTGGAATCCTTCTTGAGTGATGGTTATGAATTCTGGAAAATTGGGGGTTTAAATTAATGCTTTGGTTCTTGGTTTTAAAACATGGGTTTTAAAAAGGATATTTTCCTGTATTGATGGAACATAAATGGGATTAGTTGTTTTAAATAAAAACGGGATGTTTTATTGAAATGAAATGTTTCTTTGAAAGTGGTTGTTCTTTAGTTTTCAATAAAAGTTTAGTTTTATTGAAGTGGTTTGTTTTGTAAATGGAAATATTTGGAATAAATGGAGTTGGTGTGAGTTCATGCTTGACAGAACCTTAGTAAGGGAAAATTACCATTGGGGTAAAAGGGACGTGACCCTGGATCAGGGGCGTGTGTCATTAGGACACACGGTAAATGGGATGAGAGACTGTTCATGAGTATGGAACTGTCAAATGAAGCATGAATGTGTGGGTGTGTTGTGAACTATGGAAATGGGTATTCCAAATGATAAGAAGAATGGGTTTTAATGTTTTGATTAGTTATTTTTCTAGAAAAATAACTGGCTGGAAATTTGTTTCATTTGGTTTTGTTTTCACATGTTTAAAAATGGTTTTTGGAACTGGTTTTTATTTGGTTATAAACTATTTTGGTAAATTTTTTTATATAAACTATTTTATATAATTGTTGCTAACATTTATATTTTAGTGGAGGGAGTAAGTAATTGATTGGGGAAAACCTACTAACTTTTAAACTCACCCCTTCTTTGGAACTTTGGTTCTTTTTTCAGATTCTATCTTTCGGGATAGGTGCAAAGGTAACATTTCCCACTTTTTTAGCACTACATTGTGATGTTTGGGTTATTTAGAGATTTTGGAGCTTAGAGATTTTGGAGCATGGAGGCTTATGATCTTTTTAGAGTCTTATGTTGTTTATATGTTGTGTACTTTGATACATGGTTATTCTTCCGCTGTTGTATACATTTATGTGGTTTGAGATGCAAGAAGTTGTTGAGTTTTATTTCATTTGTTCATGAATCAAATAGTGAATGTTGGGTTATGGTTGGTTGGTATATTGGTTTATTTATTAAAGGGTAAATCATCCCCCACTTGTATTTGAAACCCTTCGGCATTTACTTCCAACCTTTGACATCATGGGGATGTATCTTATGGACTAGTAATGAATCATTGTACTCTCAATCCAATGAGAATTGGCGGGTCATTACATTTCATATCAGCAGTCAACCATGTACCTTCAATTAATAATCACTTTAGATGTAAAATTCACTATTTCTGGAAGTATGGTTCAAAACATGATCATTGAGAAATATTCTATTTATTTCCTAAAAAAATTTCATATTATTTTTTTATAATTGAATTTGACTCCCTTTTTAGTTTATATAGTTAGGGGGATAAAAAACCGAAAATGGTTTCAATAACTTGTCAATAGTAAACTACTAATCTTGGAAAACTATTAATCTCTATGTTATTTATTTCTCTTTTAAATTCTTAATAAATATTTGTTTTAGTAGGTTAAATAGTTATACCAACATTAAAAACAATGTTACAAAGGAATGAAATTTGTTGAATCAAAAAATTAACACTTAACAAATTTTATATATAGCTTATTTTTTAATTAAGGTTTCAACAACAATATTTAGGTGTTTTTAATGTTACTCCTAAATTTTAGAAGATAATAAAATTTACTCAATAAAAAAACAAACTAATATATCAAATCATTGGAAATTATATTCATGATGTCTATTAATATAGATGTTTCATTAGAAAACCCAAAGGTAATAACTACAAAATTATACTTCCCATATCTAGTTTAAAAAATAGTATTTAGTATATCATCCTCATTCAAATCCAAAATATGTTACATTGAATTGATATTAATCTTCAGAAAAAATTATTCTCCCTAAAAACAATGAATCAAATTATCAATACGACAAAAATGATACTTTTTATTAATAGTGATATCATTCAAATATCTGTAATCAATGGAATGTCTCGTTGAACTATATTTATTTTTATAAAAAACTAGAGCACCACATAGAGAAGTGTTGGGTCCAATGAAACTTTTATCATGAAACTATGACAATTGGTTTCTCAATTCAAAAACTATTACATGATCCACTCAATAAGGGAGTTTTGAAATTTTCTTAAAATATATTAATGTGTTATAAATAAATTAAACTTTGTAATTAAGAATAAACCCCTAATAATAATCAATAATTTCATCAATAAATTCATTCATAACCCACACATCACTAATCTGAAAATTTTCTTTCATATCAAAAATATGAGCTAGATATCATTCACTACCATATCTAGTAAAATTGTCTTTTTCATTGTTGTTTATCAAAGGTAAAAAATCATAGAAAAACATTATTGACTCCAAGATCTATCTTATCTTGATAAAATAAAATCCAATTCAAAAATAACATAATGTCACATGTTACTATGGGTAGTACAACATGTTTGGAAGGATTGAACATGTCACTCATAATAATACAAATGTTTTTATAAAAATTGGTTCCATTAATATTTCCACCGCAATATTTTCCCAAAAACTATATCCTCTTTTCATGAGGCGATATTACCAATTTACATTCAAATTTTATTGAAATAAAATATTTTCATGATCCAAAATAAAAAGGGCATTATAATATTTAAAATAAAATAGTAACATTCTTGTCACAAATTTAGTTGATTCCCCAAAATAAACCATGTTATAGTAGTAGATTTTCCAAACCCTTTTGTTTCTAATCATGATGATTTCTTTTTTGAGTTAGTATCATTGGGATGACATTACAATAATGACCCGTCTCATTGAAACGTAAACATATCACCATTATATATCGATATGTTACCTCATCCTTTGATTCTATATAACTCTATTCCATACAATCATGAGCTATATAAATAATATTTCCACAATAGTAACACATCCCTGATAATAAAAGACATTTCATATAGTCATTTTAACCTCACTTTTCACAAGATGAAGGATTCATTTTAATTTATCCATATTTCTTTGATGAATGATTCCCCATAGCCAGTCATCCCAATTTCTTCTTACTTTCATCATCCAGAGGCACATAAGCATAAGAAACTTTCAACTCATCTTTCTTAAAAACAATGAACAAATTTCTCATAGAATTTAAATTATTGCATAGAAAACAGTCATTGTAACAATGGGTTCTATCCAATGTAAAATTTATTTACATTTTAATAAATTTACTAAATAAATTATGACATGTACATGGATTGGCTTGTAATTTTTTTTCATACGTGGTTGAAGAATCTTTATATTTTTTTTGTAAATTCTAGGAATTTTTTTTCTATCAAGTTTCAAAAAAACATGTGGAAGTATTTCTCAATAGATATATTCTTATCTGTTTCCGATCACAATGAATAAATATCAACATTTCCAATGGTAGTAATAACCATTTACTACCATTAATAATATTCACATTGAAAATAATAAATGGAAAGAGTTACATTTTGATGTTATGATCATCCGATGACTTTAATTATCAATTCTTTGGAATTGATCTATCCTTTTCCTACCATAGGATTTGTGGTTCCATTGAAATGGAAAGGTTGTTGTCTCATGAAATGATCAAATATCGATGGGTTTATTTGCATAAAATCTTGTTTCTCTATAACAATTATGCCACCACCATTTATATTTGGGTTCAAATGGGCTATCACCACATGAAATTTCTCATTTACAATTTGAAAAATTTTGTGATGTTGATTTGCAAGGATATCTTTCTCTAGGATACTTTCTTCTAAAGCTTCTAGGTTTCATCTACCAAAAAACATTCTAAAAATAAATTTTCTAGTCAAAGGAACATGGTTATCATCAAACACTATATCATTTTAACTTAACCAAAATTTAAATTCATAAAAAATGCTATTATCATTATCACAATATCTTAATTTATCTAAACCTTTACTTTTATAAAAACATTAAGGTCCCAACATTAATTAGTACCTAATATTCAGTTTTTAAAAAAATAATTCATTCTCTTAAATTGGAGTAACTTTTTAGTTTTAGAGTTTTAGAGAATTTTTTCATTACTCATACATAAAAAATCATAAAATACCAAGAGGAAACTTCAGATTAGAATCCATTTTCCCAAAATGTAAAACTATTAATATAAAACATAATTTAATTTCCTAAAAAATTATAATTTTATTTATATTGACTTATTCATTTCCCTTACCCATCCTTAAATCCTGTGATAATAATTATTTAAATTTTGGATGAGAAAAAAAGTACTGTAGGAGACATAAAAAAGTAGAAAACAATTTTCTTATGAAAAACTTATAACCCATGAAAATTGTTTATAATTTTTTTTTAACATAAATGGTAAGATTTTTCTTTTAATAATATCATTATCTTAAAATTTTTATGACAAATTATATTAATTAAAACTAATTATAAAAGATAATATTTACACATAGATTCCTTGGGACATGGTCTCATAGAATCTTTAAGAACCCTTACAAATAGGAATAAACATATAAATTACACACAACAAATTCTATGAATAAAATAATCATTACCAAATATAATGGTGTTTTGTTTGGGTGAACACATTATATAATCTATATAGGGCTCTCCCAATATTTATTTTCGGTTCACCCATCATATAAAATATTTTCGAGGACCATATCATTAACAAAAAATTTTAATCATATGACATTACATCATAAACACATAAAAAACTATTTTAAAAATATTTTCAAGACACATTCATATATAAAAGAACCTCATTTATTTTAAAACCCACATTTCAATAATCAAGTAACAAAAAATGGGGAAAACGTTTTTAATTGAATAAAATATTTATCATTTTACAGAATAAAAACATCAAATAGTTGTTATGGTGTATTGAAATGACATTGCACTATATACATTAAAATAGAACATTCATTTTATAATTGTTAAATAAAGTAAAAAATTTCATAAAATGAATATATTATGATAAAAATCGAATGAAAAAATCCATTTATAATACATACATTTAAATATAAATATATTCATAAAATTATTTAGAAAACATTTATATAGAATAAAATTATTTGGAAGGGAAACATTAAAAATATATTTTTAAAGAAAATGCCCTTAACTTTTGTGTAACTTTTCATGTGTGTATTTAACTTCTTGAATTATAAACCTAGGTTAACTATTTACATGATGGATAACAAATTTATTTTTATTATTCTGATTCTTTAACTTATACGATGTCATATACAACTACATAATTAATTATGTTTGATTTTTATGTTTTGATGGTATTTGAATTATATGTCAACGATGACCATTGTAGGTTCACTATAGTTAAAGAGTTCAATATTTAAACATATAAATAAAAATTATCATGAAATAATTATATATTTTATAGATAGAATAAATTATTTTAACCAATAATGATATATGGATATGAAAAATTAATTGTGTTATAACCATGAAGATGGTTAGTTGTATATACACATGAAGGACATTTCAATTTATCAACGATTATTATGTAAAGTAGGTAAGTAAAATTTTGCCATCATGTAATTTTCATAATATCGTAATTAAATTATTATTTAATTACATTTACTTATATACATAATTCATGTTATGTGGTTATGATAAAAATCACATCAATTTGTAGTTGGGGTAGTCCACATGTTTGCATGAATGACATTAACATTATTCAGTGAGTGGAAAGGTAAGAATGAAAATGATATATTATCTTTCAATAATTATTAAAATTTTATGAATATAATTTTTTTTCATGTGTATTAAAATCATTCATAACATTAACCTTATTACCATCCATGGATGGTGTTAGTGAAAAAGTAATCACATCGCTTCACAAGGTGGTAGTGTTTCATACACATGAGAGACATTATCATATCCCCCAAGAAATGAAATTTAAGAAATTATATGGGTTTTAATGAATAAAAGTGTATAATAATGTTTATAATATCATATATATAATTTAAATTCATCATTATAACAATTCATGAGAGGTGATGATAAAAAACCAATTACAATGGTTCTTGTGGTGGTAGTCCGACGTATAAATGTATGATGGTTTCATTTACCATTTGATAGGAGTTGAATTAGATTTATGTTATTAAATTAAAATATATTAATATTTTAGATAGTGGTTTTATTATGTAATCATAATTGAATAATATTTTAATGAGGTGATAGAATAAATAAAATAAAACACTTAGTTAATTATGATTTCTCTTCTTCGGAAAAATTTCTAAAGATACCACCTAAAGACTTTTTAGGATATAAATATGAATAAAAAAGAGACATAGTTAATTGAGTGGGATGTAGAAAAGGTATTCATATAGGTATTTTATGATCCAAAATGCTTTGAATGTATGAATATGAGAGAATATGGGGTGTCTTTGTATAAGTGAGTTGAACGACACACGTGTAATATTTGTTAAGAAAAAGTGATACCCATGTATTCCACATACAATAAGGATAAAAAAATGGAAAATTCTAAAACATTAGAAGATATATATTCAAAATATTTCTATAAAATATAAGTAAGAAGAAACGTTAGTTCATTTTAACCCTTTTCTTTTAAGTTTAACCCCGATAATTGTTTTTACACCTTAACCATGATGAAATATTTTTAAAATTTCACAATTAATTATGAGAAAAAATTAACTTTACATCATAAAAAATATAAATTATTATTATTAAAAATATGGGGCAATTTTTAATAAATTTTAATTCACATAATTTGTAGAATTTAATTTAAAATAAAAACTACATATATGCAGAAACCACTTTTTTTTTAAGATTTTCATTTTCAACCATAAGATAATTTAATATTAACTATATGACTAGTAATAATAATTTTATGAATTTAAATTAATAATTAAAATATATATATATATATAATTAATATAAATAATTTTTATGGATTATTTTAATTAATTACAATTGAGAAACCCTAGACACTTTAAAATAGGTTTTTTAGAGAAAACATGTTTTTTAAAAAAAAGAAACCTAACCGAAAATATATCATAAAGTTGCTTAAAACGTAATTATTATGAATAAATATTACCAAATATTACTAATTTTTCATTAAATCATATCTAAAAAATATTTGGATTTTAAAATTTATTAATTTATCGAAGTAAAAATGCATCTTTATAAAATTGGTATTTTTCACTATTCACTAAAAATTCAATTTTATTCTGAAAAATTCAAAAATTTCACCGTATATAAATTTTGATATTATGATTTAAAAAATGAAATTCACTTTATAAAATTAAAATTTAACAATTTATAAAATAATATTTTAAATAAAAACCTTATAAAAAAAGTATTTAATTAAATCTATTTCCTTTTGGATTTAAAAATTATATTATATTTTTAGAATAAATATAATCATCTAATTGATAAATAATAATAAAAATGAAAATTATTTTTTCTAAAATTACCTTGGGGGTTATAAAAAATTATAACATGCTAACCCTCGTGTGATTAGGCTTTAACCCAAACCAATATGGTTATCACAATGTAAGATAATTAACAAAATGAAAAAACATTAGTATGGTGAGATTCAACATTAATCTCAAATGCCTAAAAAATAATGAAAAAAATAATTATGTAACATTATTATTATAAAAAATACTCCCATAAATTTTTAAACCCAACATTTGAATTATTAGATCACAAAATCATCCAAGATTAATTTAACATTTATCCTTAGTTAATATTAGTCTATCACACAGTCGTATAACAAAAAATTTATATTCCATGATCGTATAATACCTAAAATATGTTAACCATTACCATATATAAAATTAATCCACATATATCCACATTAAAACATTATATGATTACAAAATATGCTTCAAACTTTATTCTTAAAATAAATTCTATTAATATTCTATTTAACTTATTCATATAATGCTCCAAAATATATAGTGAACTTATTTTGAAATAACATTTTTCAGTCTCATGATTTTCTATATGGTAAACCATATGTTCCAAATATCAAATTTATCTTTATTTTTAAATTAATTTATATAATGTAATATTTACTGTGAAATAACTAAGTCTAGTGGTAGTAATTGAACCCTTTTAACCCTTAGGTTGTAGGTTCAAACCCCACAACCTTACTAGATGTGAATTTATTTATTTTTTTTCTTAAACTATAATGATATAATTCTTATAATTTTCTATAAAATATGGTAAGAATCCTCCAAAATAACATTAATCATCAAGCCAATTTTTATATTTTATGTTTTTCTATATAGCTCAATTTCCAATTTTTTTAATAAAATGAAATAACTATTATTTCTATAACATAATTAACATATTAACCTAATAATTTATTTATCCATTTATCATATGTCCCTCAATTACCCTTTCCAAAAATTATCACATTTTCTATACACCACTTTTCAAAGGTATTAATTCTATAAAACATATGTTTTTGAATTTTGAAAATAAAATATACTATAG
This sequence comes from Viscum album, assembly GCA_963277665.1. Taxonomy (NCBI): domain Eukaryota; kingdom Viridiplantae; phylum Streptophyta; class Magnoliopsida; order Santalales; family Viscaceae; genus Viscum; species Viscum album. The sequence continues at coordinate 685,749,544 of OY728120.1, read as the reverse complement.
AATAATCCTCATAAGTTTAATGATTTTCATAATATTTAGAATAAATTTTATTATCATTAATAAACACATACTTCATTAAAAATACCTTATAAACCTTTAACCACACCTTTTTTTTCTTATTCCTCAGTATTTTATTCCTACAAATAAAAAAATGAAATATTTCCTTACAATTCACCAATATTGACTATATATTTTTTCATAATTAGAACATAATAAAATAATTTATCCCTTGAATAAAAACATTTGGGTATTATTTAATATGTTGATATCCCAATTATCTTCTAGTATGAGGTTCATTTCTGTAAAAAATAAATCTTTAAGTCCGTGGTGGTGTTTCCCTTAACATATTAGAAGGATGAGATCATATTTTTAAATAGAATGTTATAAATTCTATTTTCTATAGAAATTTGAGTAAATGATAAGATGTTGGATTGATAAAACATCTTCTTGTAGATGATATAAATGTTCAAAAAGATTTCTAAAATCATTTGAACATTATTTTCACATGATATTGATGATTAAATCATCAATAATGGATTAATAGGTTGTGTGATGTCCTTTACCCTTCATCTTGAAACATGGACTTTAATCATTAGAAGATAGTGTAATTAAAACCTAAAAATAATTATTCCTTGTAAAAAATAAAATGGGCCTTGTAATGAAAATACCCATAAAAATTATATAATAATTTAACTTTCAAATCCATAAAAAAAATTAACAACTTCAGCATTAAAACATATTTTCACCTTAGAGGTTATCACATAAATATCTACACAGATCGTAAAAAATGTAAAAAAAAATTTCCGATATAAAAATTTTCACATAACCTAAGGGTTACATATACCTAAAAAAAAATAATCTCCCAAAATATCATTATTCACATTAAAATATTAAAAATCAAAACCTAAAAAAGTTTATATTTCATTGAACAAATTATCAACCAAAGAGTAGTTAACATATGAGGGTATCAATAACTCAATTATTATTTTCAAATAAATGTAACCTAATCTCCAATGTTGACTAAACCTTTCCTCTAATACCAATTGTATTGACCTGGAATGAAAACATAAATTTTTTTGGGCCTTTACACTAGAAATCATTTCCTTAAAAACTATTGGATATTTAAGCTTTGGATTTTTATATAATTAGATCATAACTCTTACATGATAAACCTATATATTATAATGTTTACACTTATACTTAGTATAATTTCTTCTCCCAACATAAAACCTTTAAAAAGAACAGAATTTTTGATTCATGATAAATACTTATTACTTTCTAATTGACTTTATACTTTTCATACCCATCCATAAACCCTATGAATTTTTTTAAAACTTAGGATGAGAAAAACAATTATAGTATGGTAATAAAATAATAAATATTTTAGTCTAGTGAAAAACATGAAACCCCAAAAAATATTTACATTATCCGAATGTTCCTTGATAATAGGAAAATAATCACATCCAGAAGAATAACAAACACTCTTTTATCAATGAGTTACTCTTAGAAACCATTAAATTAAAAATAAAAATCCCTTTCAGGAAACATAGAAAAAAAATATTCACAACTTGTGTCATGAATGACTAGATCCCTATTATATCAATAGAAAAAACCTCATAGGTTAACTTCGTCCATCTTTCCTATTTATATAAAGAACATTAACGAATGAAATTTTGTGCTGTATGGGTGCCCCCATCTTATAATCTATACTAAGCTCACACATTGTATAAATTATATCAAGATAACCCATTTTATAAGCTATATCAGGATCACCCTTCATCATCTATAATTATAATGTACCAAGTCATGAATAAAACATTTATATTCAAGAATATTTTATTATAAAACCCTTGAAAACTATTTTGAACTTATGTACAAAATATTTCTTGGATATAGAAATACCCTATCATTTTAAAACATAATTTCAGAATACATGTAACATGAAAAAAATAATTTTTTAAAAAAAGATGCAATATTTTGATGAAATCCAAAAATTAAATAATAGTTTTGATGGTAGGAAAATCCATTTACACCAAATATGTTATAATAACATATTTTTTTACTATTATATAATGAATGTAAAAAAAAATTTGTAAAAAGATTTACTTTGAACACCTTTGAATAAAACTAAAAATTGATATAAATTATCCATTATTAAATTTTTATATACATATAAATACATTAATATCATATATTAAAAATTATGATCATGGAAGGAAAAAAGTAGGAAGGGAAACATAAAAAGATCATTTTGTAAAAAATTTCCCTCACCTAAAGTCTGACTCATCATGTATATTTATTATCTTAAAAAATAAGAAAAACATCAGTTAATTATTTACATTCTTAATTGTATTTTTAATGTTCATTATTATTTTTTATATTTGATATCTTGTTATATACATTTAAATAATTAATTAATTTCATGTAGTTCATTTGGATGATATTCATATGTAAAAAATGACATTAGTAGGATGATTGTGGTCAAAGAGGCCAATGAATCATAATATATTTAACAATAACTATGAAATAATTGTAGTATTTATATATAAATGATAAAATTTAAATGAAATATGAAAATTGGTTATGAAAAATGAACACTTTTATAATCCTGGAGAGGGTAGGTCATATGTACGCACGAGCAACATTTCCATTTTCAATGATAATTATAGATATAAAGTATGTACTATTTTACCTTATGATAATGATTATTATATAATTAATACCATATTAGTTGTTTAAAATAACACACACACACATATAGATATATATATTATTCTTATGATTTGGCGATGAAAAATAAATCACATCGCTTTGTGGAGGTGGTAGTCCACATGTGTGGATGAAAGACATTATAATTTTTCAATGAATTTTAATGGAATAAAATATTTAAAAAATTAAATATATATAAAGGAAAATATTTTATTAATATAATTTATATACATGAAATCAATAATTATAAACCATAATGGGAGGCAGTGATGGAAAATAAAATACATCAGTTCACAAAGTGTTAGTCCTCCAGAGAAATAAACAATGGTTTTGTTTACCATTTGATTAGTGATGGAGATGGATATAGGTTATCAAATTGACATATAAAATATTTTTCCATATGAGATATTGATGATAATATATTATCATGTTTTCATAACATTTCAAAGAGTTGGAAATGAAATTCAACTAAAACATTTTTTTAAAATCTATACCTCTTCTTTAAAAAATGTCCCATACTTTAAACCTCAAACCTTTAATGGATGGAATTTTTACAATAAATATACCTCTATTAGTTGGGTATGAATTCATGGTAGGAATTTTAATAGGTATTTTTCAAACCAAATGGATTTTTATGTGTGAATAAATGAGGAGAGGATGTACCCTATTTTGAGAAGGAGGGGAATCATGTAATTTCATAAATTATTAAATTAATATAAACCGATTTTCATATAAAAATACCTATAATTTGATATTATTTGAATATAATATTAGGATATATAATAATCCTTTAATACAATAAAAATTATAAAATATTATGATCTATTTTCACCCTTATCATTTTGTTTTAATACTATTTTATAAATTTTGATGATTTTCACAATAACTAAACATTTTATACTTTTTGCGAAATGTTAGTTACTACCAAAACATATTGATGATGTGAAGATGGGTATGCACTACCCAATAGTATTGATTCACTCTCCTAGTGTTTTTGGATATTCCTTGTTTCATTGATCACCGCATATCACTTCGATAGAGGATATTTGAGAGAATCCCCATTCTCTATTTATTCTCTAGAAAATATGGTGGATGCTACATTCTCAAATATTCACTGAAAACATTCCTAATTAAATCTATCATTCAAATCATATTATGGATTCATTTTCTTCCTCCCAATATTTCTATATCACAAGATCTTTTTATTATCTGGTTTCTCTTAGCTTGGGTCATTCTTCATGTGATGGTCCTCAGATCCATAAAGAAGCATTGGATGAGTTTGGTTAGTGACTGCTCCTTGGGGAGAAACTATCACAAATCTTCTCACAGTGGTAGTTTTCATTGATCTAGTGGTGGTTTTTGTACCTTTGGGAAGGGATTTTGGTGGTATGGGGGATGATTCTTTTCGAGTGGTGGTCATGATGTGTGGGCTATGTTGTGCTAAGATTGATAGATCGATATAGGGGTTTAGGTAGATGATGGAAGTGGATTTGGGTCACTGGTGGTATCTTAGTCAGTGGTATTTTCTAGTTCATCATATAGATACCAATTATCATCTCTTCAGTTGGGGAAATTGGAAATTGATTAGCTCTTGTGGTCTATGCCTGATTTAGTTTTATTGATTCTAGTTCACAAGACTGTTTGTTTTCTTGGGTCACAAATTTCTAGGTGAACATTGGTTATATTCATTTTATTTGGATAGTGTTGAGGCTTTAGGTATGTAATGCTTGTTGGGAGACCTCTATGGAGGGATAAGTTTGCTAACATCTATCAATCAACCATCTGTCCTCATTTGGGATGGAAGAGAACCTTAATTTTAACTTTTCATGGTGTTAGAATCTTGATCTATATTGAATCAGGTTGAAAGTGCAGTTTATTAATCATAATAATTTTTTGTTGGGTAGCTCAAAAGATATATAAAATGTGGGAACTTATCAACTATCCCTCCTTCCACATGTTTGTGTGGGTCAGAGGAGTTCTCATCCACATTTTTTGGTCAAGTATAGTGAAACGTCTTAGATGGTGCCGACACATCTTCATCAATTGATTTCCTTATTTAATTTTATTCTCATGGGAAAGAATACATTTTATGACTTTTTTCTTGACATTTTCATCAATTGGGACCCTCTAGACCATTAATTCCTTTGATTCATGCTTGTTCAATGCATTGGTTCCACTGTACTTGTAATTGGTTTCCACTTTGTTGTAGTTTTCAAAATAGGAATTTTTATTTTTATCAATGAAGATGTCTTGGAAATCAACATATTAAAAAAATAAGAGGATAATTACACTAAATATGGGAAATGTTTGATATTTTCAACCATATCCAAAAAACATGGTTTATGATTGGATTATTTCAAATTTATATTTTTTAAAAAATATTTATTATAATGGAATATCATTATTATAAATTATTGAGCTGTTTATTTATACTGAATTTAATAACATCAAGAAATATAAAGAATTAGAATCTAATCCATTCATACTTCCCAATCATATTATATTTATCTAAAAATATAATATAAGATAATAATTAATTCAAATTATGTTTCATTTAATATTTTTAAAATCATTAATTTTATTTTTTAATTTTTTGAATAAATAATGTTTCAGTTTTTCTTAAGAATGTAACTAAATTATTTCATTAATAAAAATGATAAATAATGTTCCATGATAAAAAAATTATTTATCATTTAAATACTTATTTAGATGAAACAATTACTTGTTTTTATCCCATTTCCATAAATTTAATTATTAAATAAAGAGAATAACATTTCTGGTATTTCATTACATAAAATATTTTTAAGGTATAAATCATAGATAAATGGACATAAAATTTCATACATATGATTTTTGTATGGTTGTGGAAAAAATATACACATGCAATAAAATTGAGGAAAATATGATGATTACTTTTTAGTTCTTATGAAAATATTTTGACCCATTTTAAAAATATTTTAGGTTTATCATGGTAAAAAAGTCTATTATGATTACTATTCACAATGAAAAACTTAGAAATATAATATTTAAAAAATTTCGACCTAAAAATTTAAAATTCATAATCCATTTTTCAATATTTAATTCATAGAAGTGGAAAAATATAATTTGAAATTAAATCCACATAATGATATGAAAAATGTTTTTTTTCAGAAAAATGACATCTAAGTATCAAAAAATATTATACCAAATTCATGTATAAAATTAAACTCAAATAATACATTTGGTTTTTAATAATTTAAAGGATCTAATTATTTTTTTGAAACATATCCGTAGAAGAATTTTACTTTTTATTTACTTGAAAAAAAAATACAGTTTCCAATAAAAATCAGTATGTTTCACTATGCATTAAAAGATCAATCATTTCAGAAAAAGATAAAAATATCCACAGAAGATAAGATTAATATTTTTATTCAAAATTATATCCTTTTTTCAAATATAATTTCTAAAATATCAAAAACATAATTATAATATTTTCTCACAAAAATAAATAATACCTAGTTTTGAAGAAAACTTATTTTTGATTAATAACATGACATTATAAAATATTGAGTTCTTATTTACCAAGAATTAATAAATAAATTTCTATTGATAGGGAAATATATATATATATATATATATTGAATATTCAGGTAAATCCTTTTCATACAATTCAATTCAACTTCTACATTATGATATTCATATTTAAATAAGAATATTTAATACTTTGATTAGTCTCTATGTTGTGTGTCATATATACTATCAAACATGGTATTATTATTGAAAACATGAGGTTCTACACTATGGTTAAACAAAAATTCACATATTAAAAATTTCGATGAAGGTTTATAATAGAGTGGATATCAAGGAAATGGATCGTATTTTTTTAATTCACCTAGATGTGTGTGGTCTGATAGTAAGAGGAATAAAATTGAAGAAAAGGAATATTTGAATCTATATGGAAAGTGGGGAACTCTAGAAATGTGGTGATGGAAGAATCCATCATTATGTCATATTGACAATGGTCAGTAATTTGATCCCCCCACCCAATAAAGGGGGAGGGACCCTCAATATTCATTAATGGATCACAGTCTCATCCCTTCATCCCCTTTTCTAACCCAAACTCTAACCCTTCCTTCCCTTAAATCGTATCTTTCCCAAATGTACTAGATTTGTTAAATGGATTTCCAAAACATACTCTCTCATCCAAAGAGCTCACCAATTACTCTTCAATTTTGAATAAAACAATGATATCTCACTTAAAATATCATCATCCATGGGTAGAGTTTCTTGACAGGTTTATTTTTATTTCATGGAGAATATAGTAACATGCAACTATGGGTTTTCTTTATAACATGCATATAAGGATTTTCTTTGCCTCATAGAACAACTAAGTCTAACCCTGGTCTAGAGGTCCCCACATCTACAACTACTCTACATTCTTTTTATTCTCGTGGACTTTTTATTTTCATATGAAATGTGATACCATAACTATGAATATTTGTGTAAGGTTTCTCAAAAACCCTATCCCTTTTCAGAATACTTCTATTATTAACATGTCCATGAATCGCAGGGGTCATATTTTTTAATCATGTAGCATAATCCACTCATTTTTCTATATTATTTCTATAATATTTTTTATTGAGTTTGATGTCCCATGATTTCCAAAAGAGTATGTTTATATCTCTATTAGGGAATAGTTTTTCTACAATAAACTCATTGTCATTGTATCATGGAGTGGTTTCAATAATTTTTGAAAAAATAATGGTACACCTGATGGTGGTGTGTAGGGATGGGAGTATGATCTACTACCATAAGATTAATGGTGGGATGGAATTAATTTTCATATGTTTGGTGTCCATTCGTGATGTTGATATGATGAAATAGTCTCACACTAACCAAAGGAGTAACTTAAAGGCATTGTGCATTAGACCACATGTGGGCGGGGAGGAATCCTGGGTAGACCTACATATTTGACTCACAAATGATCTGTTGGCTCTAAATGGAATTGTAAATGACAACACCTTTAAGATGGGGTCATGACCATTGAATGTTGTTTTTGAAATAGTCACCTCCTATGCTCAAATAGTACTGGTAAATGGTAGGAAAGGTCAAGAGTTGTTTTATTTCAGCCCAAGGGAAGGGGATTATTAACCTACAATAACTTAGAAGGTAGAGAAAATGATGCCGACTCCTTGTACTGATTTATTGTCAGACACTGTTAAATCCTCTACTACTGGAGACTCATTGAATGGTTTCTAGGATGTTATGTATCTGAATAATAGTCCTGGTTTTTGGAATGAACATGTTGTGTGTTTGGATGATGATGTGTCAGTCGAATTCATGGAATAAGAGGGAGTTATTAGTTCCAAGAAGAAGGTGATCTTATGAGTTCATGTTTATAACAGGTTCTAGATGTTAAGATATCAATGAATAGAAATTATAGATATTGATCAATGGGATTTAGTTAACTATTGAAGGAATAAGAAGGAAAATCCTTTTAAATGGGAAATATTTTTTTTAAGGACTTGGTATATGATGTTAATGAACTTTAGTTTGACAAATAATAAGACACCAAATATTCTTTGGATTGCGAATAATATGAACATACATTGACAACTCTAGGGCGTGACTCAAAGAATAAAGACAAAGATAATATTGTTCTTGAAACTTTCCAATCAATAAAAAGATAAAAATTAATCCGAGAAATTTATACTGCAACCTTACAAAGCCTATAGTCACCCAGTTAGAATGAAAAATAAAGATAACTAATGTAGAGGCTAGACCGAACCCAACGAAGGTTTAGAAATGTGGTACTATAGTGAGAGAACCATCACCTCCCAATGATGAGGATTATTTCTTAGTGATTCTACATCACTCAAAGGAAGAGATGATAGATTAACATTTCAATAAGAATGTTTCAAATGTAGATGTTGATAGAATGTACAAGAGATTGGTCTACTTTTTTCTTAAATAAGATAAATCTAAGTAGTTCAAAATAAAATATCAGATATTGTCACATGGAATCAATGAGGGGAAAATAAATTTAGAGTAATATATCAAGTCATGGGAAAAAATTTCCAATCCCTTTGATGACATTATCCACGGAAATATTAATATGTAGGTAACAATGCTTCAATGGGTTAATATTGGGTGAGTAATTACACTATTCATAGTTCTTTATATAATGATTGTGGGAGTTACTTCTGGGTTTATTGCACTTATGTTTTGAAATTTTCATTTTTCCAATTTATTTAATAAAAGTTATCTAGAAAAAAAATCATTTTTAGGTCATTTTTGGTCTAAGGATATTGAAGTCAACTAATAATGATAAGTATTTTATGAATTTTAGTTATGATTTTACTTATATTCCTCTCTCTAGTTTACGTTATTTTAATCAGAATTAGATAGTATATTCAAATTATTTAAGAGTATTATTGGTAGTTAAATGGGATTTAATATTGAAATGTCTTTGTCTGATGTTACCATTGAATAAAACAATGGATAGTTTAATGAATATTTTGAGAAGTATGAAATAAATCATAAATTTACTGCTCCCTAACCCCAAAAAAATAGTGTTTTTGAGAGGAGTATTCAAAGCATAATGGAAATGTGGAAATTTTTTTAATAAAATCAAGGAATATTGAAATATTATGAATAAAATACCCTACTATGATTTTCTATATACAAATGTTTTCCTAATTAAATCAGATTCTACCAGTACACCTTATTAGTTCATTCTTGGATTAAATAAATTAATGAGAAACATAAATGTATCTAGTATCCATTATTATATAAATACCAAAGGTTTATATTTGAAAAATATCCATGTTAAAGTTGATAATGTAATATTTAATGTATACACACCCATTGGAAGGATTTTATACTATTATATCATGATACTATGAACTATTATTCATAGATCTAATTTACATTTGATATATTGTTAAAAAACATCCAAAAAATCACTTTGTATTAATGATTTAATTGAATAATCATTTGTATAAAATAATTTAAAAAATGTGGATAATATTTATACCCAACCAAATTTATAATTCACTCGTGATGATTTTAAAATATCCAATATTGAGAAAAATGAAAAAAAGGTAAAGCAACGTTATTAAGGTATAGAATTCTTGTGGGAACTAATAAAATCTTTATACATGGTAGCAATAATTTTTTAACCAATATGATTACAAGGGATTTGAATCATACCAACTTTCTTTTTCATGCTGAGCTGTAATGTATGGATGATTATTTTCAATATTAGGGTTGTATAATAGTGATAGAAGAGGAGAAGAAAAAATAAATATAAATAAGGAATCAAATAACATTCTTTTTGGGAAATTTCAACCCAAATAAGGAATCTCATAAAGATATATATGTTTGTCAATATGATGTTATTTTTTTTCAAGTTATGATAATACTCTATTTTGTCAATATCTCCAAAGATAAGTTTACTTTTCTACTTTTGAAGTATTTTGGTTTAGAGGAATTGAAATTAATTTCTACTCTTCTAGTACATAGGACTATGTTTTAAATTCATATAAAATGAATGTGTGTGTAAATAATATTCTTCTGATTTCTTATTGGTAGAGAACATTTCATAAAAACATATTTTCCAAATATTATATTCGTAGTCACATTATGTTCTTGATTCCAAAGTAATCATATGAAGTCAAACATTTCAATATAGAAATTATTCCTACACTATATCATAGGGAATTAATATTTCATATTTAGGTAGGATAATAACACATTAGTTTTTCATTACATAAATATTGTTATGGGTTGTGTATGTATTATTAGTGATAGGAAGTATACATTTACAAGTATTTTTTTATTGAAGTAAGGTGGGTTTTATAAATCAAGAAAAAAAGTTCACATTGAGAAAAAAAAAGATGAATATTTTATCTAATCTTAATACATAAAATACATAAGTTTCAATAATTCACATATAAAATACAAGAAAATGAATTTTTCATACACTTTCATGATTTTGGGCGATAATCAAAGTGATACAAACTTGTCAATGATTTTGGTACAACATTCAAGGAAAAAGAATATTGAAATTAAATAAAATATCATCAAGGATAATATACAATATTTATTGTTTTAATTAGAGTGAATTTTGATGAAGGAGAAATTCATAGATATGTAGAAGAATCCCTAAATAATATATGGATTTCAACACTTGAGTGTCTTATTAGTAGTGAATTATCAAAAATATCCATTATTTTTTAACTATTTATTCTCATTCATACCATTTCATTTGTTGAAAAATAGAGAGAATATTAAAATACCACTTTATTTAAAGGGGTAATGACTTGAGATTATTTTTTATTGGAGAAATCATTGTGGAGGCATTACGATTTGGAAGTCAAAGGTGAATCATGTATTTTGGATAATGTTTAAATTCATATATTTCCAAAAAATAAAAAGGGGATTATTAATGATCACCTATGAAGATATTAATGGGATCTTAATGATTAGGAAAAGTTAGTGATGGTCGAAGACTGATATATATCCACTCATAAATTGAATTGGAAAAGAGAATTTATCAGTTGTTCTCAATTGGTACATGCTCAATATATCACCTCCTTACATAGAATGATGGATTATATAGAATTAATTTAAACTAATAGTTAGTGTACTATAAAAAAATAGATTATTGTGTGGTTTTTAAATATCCTTCCCATTAGATAAATTTATTCACTACTTTTTTATGAAATTAATTCATGATTTAGGATTCTATTTTTGGATTTTATTTTTAAAAAATATGATCATGGATTTGTTTCTAGATATTTTAAGAGGAGTGGAGTTTAAAATGAATAATGATGTAATAATGTGAATAAAATAACGATGTGAAGGATATTATATTACTATAATGGGGTTGTTACAAGGGAATTGTTTTATCTGATGTAGAAGAATCAAACAATGATGGAATTGAAAATAATGTTGAGGATATATAAAAGTGAAAATTTTACTCTTATTTATGAGAAGTAATGTTTCAAAAAAATAAATAAATTGAACCATAAATCAAATACCAATGTAAATATAGGGATATTTCAATGTCATTTGATAGAAGATATATATTTTTTGGGTCATTAAACCTAGGGAAATATGAATGTGCACCCAAAATCAGGGCTTCAAACTGCAAATGAGGTGATTTTACTACAATTAGTATATTATGAAAATATATTTGTTTACAGTCTTTGAGGACATCAATGAAAATAATGTACAACCCAAAATATCATTCTGAAATTATAATGACATGTAGATACCAAATATCCTAAACTAGATTCCATAACATTTTATTTTTAGTGTCTTTTTTAATCCCTTGCATCATGTCACAAAGCATTTTTGGCTCATAAAAATAAGGGAGTATCACCTAGATTAATGTGAATAAAATTTTTATGTTGAAGAAGACGAATAACATAAATAATTATCCACCCATTCAAGGAGGATCCTCACATGGAATTTGTTGAATAACATGGGTGCTCACATGATCAAAATTCTAGTGGCTCTTAAGTTTATTGGAAGAAAAGAAATATCACCTTTTTGGAACTTTTTATTTCCTATTTTACATGGGTATTCACATTTATCTCCTTACTATGTGTTCATATTATTATTAAAATAATAACATAGTTAACATGATCAAAACCATTGTACAATGGTATTTATACAATTTATAAAAATAGCTAAAAACCCTGTATTCCCCTTTTTGTAATATTTTTTCCTTCTCACTAAATATATGGTAATCACAACATCAAAACAGAGATCCAAATACACTAACTGGTAATAGGAATTTTTTTGGGACATGGTGACTTAGGGCTACCATTTATCTACCCCCACTCCATATTTATGGTAATTGTGGTATAGTATCTCTTGGGCCCATTGTAATGTAATAATAATATTCTTTGTATAAAATTTAATTGTTAATTATGACACTATCATATACCAATAAACTATATTTATCTTTAATATCTATATATACCCTATAAATATGTATTAATTTATTACCATAATGAAATCCTATATTTATTATGGAATAGTTCTTTCAAGATAATTCATCTTATTAACTTATTTATTTCAAGAAATTTTTATCATATATCCTTTATTTCATTTTAATTATACAATGATTCAAATGGATAGAGTATTTCTCAGGGAGTATTTACCAAAAGATTAATACCTTTTGGTTGTGTTCTATGTATTTATTTGTTATTAATTATTTTATTATTATTATGTGGAATATATATAATTATTTCATAAAAATATTATAGGTAAATAATACATTGAAATTTTACTCGTTCTAAAATTGGTTCAATAGATTAGAAACTATAAAACATTTTACTTTATTTAAGGATATATGAAACATTTAGTCGTTACATACACAACCTCCCAATAAATCCCACTCTTTGATGAACATATAAACATGAGAAAATGGAATAATAATTGAAACATATCTCTCATGGTAATATATGTGAGATTTATATTTTTATGTTAGTCCACTTCTTTGATCAATTAAATTATGGTCATATCTAGATAGATTAATTCCCATAGATTCCCATATTCACTCTTGTTAATTACACATTCAAGACACCATTATAAATGCTCTTATCTCTTCCCCCATGAGAGTTTTGAGGGATTCAATTTTTACTAAAAAATATATATCCTACCCAAAAATAATCACCAAATAATAATAAATAGAATAAACTAGACCCAATATGGAAACTACTCCATCTAAAGTAAAAATAACTTGAATATTATTTAGAATGATCAAGTAACCCCATTCAATATCATTAAATGTATTATCAATGACAATAATATGACCAAAACCTTCACTACTATTTTTATAGTTTTCCCTAAATCCACTAAAATATTTAATTAGTTACTATGGTCACATTATACCGTATATACTATATCACTAATAATGCCGTGAGGAAATAATATAGACCCTCTAGGAAACTGATTAAACAAAATGTATGATGACTATTTTATAGATGATCCACATCCTCCACCATTAATAGAAATCCACTTTTGGAACATTTTAATGAACATAATACTAATACAGGAATGAAAATCCATTGGATCATTGATATATGAAACTCAAATTTTGATAGTTTTACCATGTTAGAATCACTCTAGAAAAATAATTCCTTGATATGGAGGAATGGAAAAACGTATAACATGATCTCCCGTCATATCTCCATCCTAGAAAGCATCCTTATACCTCAATTTTCATGAGTCAAAAAACCAACTCCCAGTATTCCTAGTAGAATATGACTGTATAAGGATTTATCCCTCTTCAGGAATCTTCCTTATAATGAGATACATGATCACAATCTAATCATAATGAAAAAAATGAAGTTCCTCACCTAATTCTAAATTAAAAGTAAAAACACAATCTAAAAATATCATACCTTCAAGGTCCCAAATTTTCCAAGATCAAATTCAAGTAATAATAGGGTTGTGATCCTTATTATAAAATCTATCACCAATGTATACCACAACATATATTCCATATACATTTTTTTATTACTATCATTAACTTCCATTGGAAAAGTTACTAAAACACAATCGCAACCTTGGGAGTTCTTCATGACTCTTATTCAAAACTATGGTCAGTTAATATTGTATTTATTGGGACCTGATGTATATAGTTAACCATATTGAACTTCAATTCATCTAATGTACTTATAGTCCCAATGATAGTGTTCGTATCCTTGGTACACATCTCCATGCATTGTAGTCCTGGGTTTCTATAAAATATTGTTTGATGATTCATTTAGAACCCACTGTGGATGTCAAATAGACTGACATCTCCCAATAATGTTTCATCTAATCCATCTGAAATAATTGAATAATACATTGTTAGAGTTTTTCATTCATCAAAAAATTTATTATTTTCACTATTTAAAGAGTGTAATGACCTGAATATTTATAAATGAAATTTACATTTGACTGATTAAACTCCATATAGTTATAGAATACAAATGCACGATGCTGGTTATTTTAGATCATTATAATCTTTATCGTCTCATATTTAGAAGAGTGTAAAGAACCATAACCATTGATAATAAAGTCATTGTACATTTTTTATTATGATAATTATATTTCAAGGGTTATTATAAAATCCAAATTCTTTGGATGGAAGAAGCGATGCCCTCAACCAAGAGGATCATACCCTAGGGAGCCTATTTATCGAAGCATTGATGGAGATAACACCATTGGTATTTTTGTTTGACCAAGACCATGATGGGATCCAAAAATGAAAAATTAGATGAATTTTTTATGGAATAAATTCAATCTAATAAAGATCATGACCCAAACCATGTTTTTCAAATCCCCCAAGAATATGTCACCAATGAACACCTTATCTTCAAGGAGTACACTGGTGTAATATGTGGTTATGTATCTTGACCCAAATAACATGAATTTATATATTATATATTTTATAAACTAATTATTATATTTATCTTTATTTATCATTACTTTAATAATTATTATATATTGATTTTATTAAGAAATTATTTTCTCATGAAGAAATCAAAACATGTTTTTGGGAAATATATAACTTAAAATATGATTTTTTTTTGATAAATTAAAAGATTATTGAAGTAAATCTTATTTGAGTGAAATATTCTAATTATATAAAAATTATTTAAATATAATATGTAAAATAATTTAATTATTTATGATGTATTTTTTTTAAATGGAAAAAAATAAGTTATTATAATAAATAAATAGTTTATTTAGTAAATTTTAATTTTTATTTAAATTTCACGACCCGTCCCAGTGTGGCCCATATCGTGACTCCCCAAGCCCACCTCCAATAGGCCAGGGGCTGGTGACTAGCACCGAGTAGGCATATTACTAATCATGGGAGGCATTGCCTAAGTACCTGTACACCCACACACATCTCCATGCCCACAAATTTTGGAATGTAAATACACTAAAGAACAAAAATGCCTGCATACAAATAAACCCAACCAACAGAGTGTGATAGAAGGTAAAGTACTGAAAGTAAAATGGGCCAGAATACAATCCCACCAAAATAAGAGTCTGAAAACTACAATGTTTAACCTGTAAACACAAAAGGTACTGGGAATGCTGCTCGTATCCGTAGGAACGCCTCGGCCTATAGGGAACTCAGAAAGCTCGGTCCTATCTGGGTCTACCCTGGAATCTATCAAAAGGCTGCTCATCTGCACAAGACACGACACGTGCGGGAAAAGCCCATACAGGGGTGAGTATAACAATACTCGGTAGAGGACCCCAAAAAACCACAAAGTAGTACATAAATTAATGGTACAGTTAGTTATGCACTGTACATGTCTACCAAACATATATCACAAACCAGATATACTCAAAGCCCAGACCCGTAGTCCATATACTAGTCACACGACCGCATACCCCCAGCTAGGGGTTCAGTTCAAAGATTCTATGAAGCACTCATTCCGGGAGAACACACTCCATAAGTCTTATAGCTCTTATGACGTCCGTCCAAGAAGTACTTTTCTTTGGGAAATTCCACGAGAGGTAGTTACACTCATTATGGGAGACACACTCCTCAGTGGGAAGATTACGATATATAGACGCACTCATTATATGAGACACATTCTGAGTGGGAAAGATCATGATAAACAGATGAGGATCACTTCCTGGGCCATGGGGGATACCATGACTCATCCGGAATTCACCTTCTAGGTAGAAGATCAATGCCTGATGGAGTTGGTCACGTCGATACCAGACTCTACCTAGGGTCAAGAATGGATAGAGGATCTCGATCTGGGCCTCTCAGATGGATGCCTGACTCTATCACAGAATGTACTACTGAAGGGATCATACTCCGGTAGAAGGAAATGATGCCTGAATTTCAGGGGAACAAGTATAAGGGCACTAACCCAAATGAAATATGTCCAAGATACGATGAACAAGAAGAACATGTTGTTTCCCAAAAAGTAAACGGCGTGTAGAAAATTTAAACACCATGCTGTTTGACCCCTTGTATTGCATGTGTACAATGTCTCGTGTCGTAAGGCTGGTCGTGTAGAAAACTAAGTACATGATGTGTATTACAGTGTACACACCATGTCTGAGTGGATGGGGTTGGCTCCGTGTATGATGTCCATGTGGCCTTACACGGTCATCAAACTGTGTACTCCAACCCGTGTAATCTGTACACGGGGTGACCTGCGTTACTGGCCTCTCCTGGCCGTGTGATGGAGTACATAGTCATGTAATCAATCCCATGTCCATGTACTCCCTTGACACACGCCGAGATCTGTGTAGCCGCCTTTGCCATGCTATACACATCGTGCCGTCTGAAGCCATGTAGTCCAATCTGTATCTGTGTACTTCCCAAAGCACATGCTGAGCTTCGTGGAAAATCTAACAGGTCGTGTGACCATGGTCACATGCCATGTGATTCCTCTCTAGCCCCCAAAACCCTAGCCACCACTGCCAGTACTACACGGCGTGTTCTTCGGAAGTACACTTCCAGAATACATGCTCTTCACCGGCGCTCCTCCCGTGCTACCCTGATCATCGATCCGGTTATCCGATCACCACGAAACTCAGGGTTTTTTGTATCCCCAAAACCACAAAGCTTCTTCCCGTGTTTCTAGACCTCTGATCGACCCCGAAAACATGTTTTGATCTTCCCGTGCGAAGAACGCTCGAAGAATGACCCTTCCTGATCTAGTATGATTCGTCGTCTGCTGTCATCCTCTCACCTCCTCAAGGTCGCTGTAGTGTCGATTCGTCAATTTGGGATATTTTTGTTGCAAAACAGATGCGCAACGATTCGTTTTTCATCACTCCGTAAAGAACGCGAAGAATGCGCGGAAGAAAAGGGAAGAAATCTAATAAAACAAAATTTGAGGAAAGACATTCGCCGTCATTCGTCACTGAGTTGATCCGCTCCCGTTAATAGGCTTAAACAGAGTTTAATCAACAACAATAATCAACATGGATTAATTCCCCATAATTATCAAAAATAAAATCCCTCCTGAAAGAACGCATGAATCCACAGATCCACATGTACGTGGTTGATCAGCGTTCTTCGTTTAAAATTAAAAATGGGGGAAACAGAGTAAAATAAAAACCCCTACATAAAGAAGGGATCGATTTCCGATGAAGAGGCCGTTCTATAGTCGTTGTCGATATCCTCCAGCCTTTTTGGCGCAGTGACTCGCAGCTTCAATCCATCGTTGTTAGTTTCCGAGAGTTTTCTCCAGTGTTTCTCTCAATCTTTCACCAACAATCAACGTTCTATTATCCCAATAAAAAGGGAAACGTATTTGAAATTCAAAAATACACTGTAGTATTAATGTTTCCAACATTTCATTCTTGAGTCATTAAGACACTAAATTTAATTAAGGAAACAGTTACCCCATTGTCGCACTCCAGTGGATGTTTCTATAAAATAAATAAAATAAACTTGCGAATTTATTTTATTTTATTTTATTTAACACATACGAAAATTAACTTTTCCCCTCGACCCGCACTGGTCCAGGTTAGGATCATTCTTAGGTAAAGTTTTTGCCTCACATGCAACGATGCCATCATATTTTTAATCCGGGCATCTGTATGGAAACTTCCACAACCACGCACAAGTGCCAACTCACATTACTTAAAAAAGTTCAAACCACCATTCCGGGCTCACTGGGCCTTGGAATCATGTGCCATCTTCGAGACCGGTCTCGAAATAATTCCATATATTATCTAAAAATAATACACAGAAAATCCGAGACATTACATTCTCCGCACCTTGGGTATTTACATCCCTAAAAAGTAAAAACAAAGTCTACTAAAAAAGATGTGGATACTGAGCACGGATCTGGGCCTCCCGCTCCCACGTGCTCTCCTGATGATTCCCATGCTGCCACTGGAGGTGCACCAAGGGAATAGATCTCCCACAAAGGATCCTCTATTTCCAATCCTCGATATTAACCAGGTACTCAGCAAATCTCACTCCATTCTCGATGTCCAGCTCGCCCCAGTCAATGACATGTGATGGGTCATGCATGTACCTCTTCAGCTGCAACACATGGAAGACATCATGTACCCGATGCAACTGTGGCGGTATTGCTAGGTGGTACGCCACCTTTACAACTTTGAACAATATCTAGAAGGGTCTGATAAACCTCGGAGATAGATTTCCACCTTATCCAAATCTTCGTAACCCTTATCGATGTGAGACCCGAAGAAAGATGTGGTCTCCCTCTTAAAACTCCAGAGGTCTCCTTCGTCTGTCAGCATAAGACTTATGCCGGCTCTGTGCAGTCTTCATCTGCTCCCGAATGATCTATACCTTCTCGGTGGTAGCTCACACCAACTATGGACCCATGAGTACTGACTCTCCGGGGTTAGTCCAGCAAAGAGGTGACCGGAAAGGTCTCCCATACAAGGCCTCAAATGGTGCCATACCAATGGTGGAGTGGTAGCTATTGTTTTACTTAAAATCGACTAGTGGTAGGTGGTTATCCCAACTGCGACCAAAATCCAAGACACAGGCTCAAAACATATCCTCCAGAACCTGAATGGTCCTCTCTGTATGACCATCTGTCTGGGGATGAAATGCTATGCTCAAGCATAGCTGGGTCCCAAAAGCCTCCTACAATCCCTCCCACAACCTGGATGTGAAATGGACATCTCAGTCTGAGACTATTGTTGAGGGGACTCCATGAAGCCGAACTATGTCCTGCACATAGAGGCATCCCAAGCTCTCTACGGTACTCTGCTCCCTAATAGCAAGAAAGTGGGCCGACTTGGTGAGCCAGTCAACGATCACCCAGATGGAATCATTCCCCTTGGACGTCCATGGTAAGCCTTTCATGAAGTCTATAAATATTCCATCCCACTTCCATTCTAGAACTTCCAGGGGTGAGCTAATCCCGCTAGAACCTAGTGCTCGGCCTTCACCTGCTGGCATGTAAGGCATCAAGAAATGAACTCCGCTACTGCCTTCTCCATACTTGACCACCATAACTATCGTTGGAGGTCCTGGTACATCTTTGTCACTCCAGGATGTGCCACCAAAGGGGATTTATGAAACTACCTTAGGACCTTCTCCTACAATGGCACTGGTACAATAGTGCGTACTCTGAAATGAATTATGTGCTCCCTAACTTGTGAATATCTATCAGGAGCATGTCCTGTGGATAAATGAGCACGTAAAGCCACATGGTCGACATCTTCTAGATGCGCCTCCATAACCCGCTGTAAGAGTGGAGGGGAGACAACCATCGACTATAGGTAGGTTGCATCTTCCCTATCCATGAAGGACAAATGTAACGTGGCTAACTGCTCTATCACCTCACTCAACAGCTGTGAGCTCGATCTTCTACTCATATCATCCACCACCTCATTCCCCTTTACATGAGTATAGATGATCTCAAAATCATAGTCCTGGAGGAAATCTAGCCAATGAATCTGTCTTAGATTTAGATATTTCTGCGAAAATATGTACCTGAGGCTCTTGTGGTCAGAGTATATGATAAACTTCTCACCCATAAGGTAGTTTCTCCACATCTTCAGTGCGAAGACTACCGCAGCCAACTCAAGATCATGGGTCGCATAGTTCTGCTCATGTGGCCTAAGCTGGCATGAACCATAAGCAATCACTTCCTGCCTCTGCATCAGGACACAACTGAGCCCGGTCATGGATGCATCGTAGAAAACTATGTAATTGACACCCTCCTTCGGCAACCTCAAGGATGGGTCGCTCGTCAATCTCTATCTCAACTACTCGAAAGCCTGCTGGCACTTCTCCATCCACATGAAGGGTTTCCCCTTCCTGGTCAAGGATGTCATCAGTGCTGATATCCGGGAGAAATCAGGAATGAATCTCCAGTAATATCCTGCCAACCCAAGGAAGCTCCGCACCTACGTCACGCTCCGAGGTGGATCCCATGCTAACACAGGCACCACCTTGGCTGGGTCTACAGCTACTCCATCTGCTGAGATGACATGTCCTAGAAAGTGGACCTCCTGAATCTAGAGTTGGCACTTTGAGAGCTTCCCATAAAGCTGGTGATCCTGAATTACATATAGAACCATCTTTAGGTGTCTCGCGTGCTCCCCATCTGACACTGAGTACACAAGGATGTCATCGATGAATACCACTACGAACCAGTCCAAGTATGGCTAGAAGATCCGGTTCATCAGTCCCATAAACACTGTAGGAGAGTTCGTTACATCGAAAGGAATCACCAAGTACTGATAGTGACTGTAGCAGCATCTGAAATCCGTCTTCGTTATATCCTCGTCCCACACTCGTAAATGGTGATAGCCTGATCGGAGGTCAACCTTTGAGAACCACAATTCCCCTCTTAGATGATCAAAGAGGTCATCGATACTTGGTAGTGGATACTTTTTCTTCACCATCACCTGGTTCAGGCACCGGTAATCCACGCACAACCTCAGACTCCCGTACGCCTTCTTGGCAAACAAGACTGGGGCCACCCCGGGTGAAACACTAGGTCTCATGAAACCCTTGATATGAAAAACCTCTAATTGCACCCTCAGATCGCAAATCTCTGCAGGAACCATCCGATATGCTGATGAGGAAATCAATTTCATCCCAAGGTGTAAGTTGATACAGAAGTCGATTTTCCGATGGGGAGGTAATCCTGGTACATCTTTGGGAAAGACATCTTTATACTCTGCCACTACTGCAGGGAACTGTGAGCTCACAACATCCACTAATACGAGGGAAAGGCTATCCAACTCATGAGTGATTGGTTACAACCTCCTATGAATAATCCCAGTCTACATTGCCTGGGTTTCCCTTTCTCCGAAAAAGGAAAACCTCGTTCCATCACGGCGGACACACCGCACTCTTCGCCTAAAATATTCAATCTGGGCATGTACCAAAGATAACCAATCCATACTGAGAATGAAGTCGTAAGGCCTCGACGCTACCACCAAGAGGTTCCAACCGAAACCCTCACCTCCAAGGGTAAGATCACACTGTCTTCAAAGGTGTGTGATCGTCGAGCCTCCTCCCGTAGGTGTATCCAAGTGTAAGGATCGAGTCAATGGTTCTATCAGAATATCATGGTTTTGTACAAGACATGTGGCTATGAAGGAATGACTGGAACCTGTGTTTATAAGTACGTAATCAAAGGTAGAAAATAAAAAGATCATACCTCAAATCATCCCTAGAGACCCTGAGTCGTATGCCTCGATTTCATGAAGCTGTCCCCGCCCCTATCCCCCAGCTCCCTGAGCCTGGTGCAGACCTCCTGGGGGTGGTGGTGGAAGTAAGTCAAAGTGTCTGCCACCACCCGCAACTCTCCCTGCTCCTCTTCCACATCCGCGGCCTAGAAGGTCTATCTACTCCACTCTCTACCTTTGCCTCAGTGGTCCAACCACTACTTCCCTGTCAGCAGCACGACGGGTCAGACAATCTCTAGAAAGATATCCCCTACCATCGCACGCATAACATAGCTTCCCCATTGGCTAACTAGATCCAGCCTGAGAGACCTGGACTATCGATCCTCTGTCCTGTTTCCTCCTATGACGCTTCCCGCATCCATATCCATGTGCCTGACGTCAGATCCCTACTACTGGGGTCTCCGCACCTGTCTGCCTACTGTTGACTGCCTTCGACTGTCTCTACTCCTCCAAGAAGATCTCAATCACCAAGTCACGCTCGAGCACTCCAGCATAAGTTGATATGCATAAAGGCACGACACTAGCTCATAATTCCTGTCGTAGACCTCACTCGAAGGTCTGAGCTCTGAAGTACTGATCCCTGACCATATCCATCAAGTACCAGATGAGGTTGGTGAACCTCGATGAATACTCAGCTACTGTGATACTACCCTACTGGAGATGAAGAAGCTCCTGGATGTGCACAACTCTCAGAATCACTGGAGAGAACTCATCCTTGAAGATTCACTCAAACTCTTTCCACGACAGAGTACCCTTGTCGTGAGTCTGTGTGGTCAGACTCCACCATCATCCCGCCGAACCCTGAAGAAGGCTCGCTCATAGGATCAACATCTGGTCTGCTGGTGTCCTCACTTGATGGAAAACTATAGTCACCGCCTCAAGCCAGTCCTTAGCCGCCTGAGGGTC
Source organism: Viscum album (assembly GCA_963277665.1). Taxonomy (NCBI): domain Eukaryota; kingdom Viridiplantae; phylum Streptophyta; class Magnoliopsida; order Santalales; family Viscaceae; genus Viscum; species Viscum album. The sequence continues at coordinate 685,726,768 of OY728120.1, read as the reverse complement.
GGGCTCGGCTCGGAACCTGAGGGGTCTCTGTCTCTGGAACTCATGGAGCACGCTCAGCCTGCGCTCCTCGTCAGTTAGTACTATATGTACCACGGGCTTCTCCACTGGTGGTGGCATAGCGGGTGCACCACCTGGTGGAAATGCCTGGGGAACTGGTCCCTGTATCGAAGCCTCATCATTGAGGGCATCATCCTCGTGATTGTGCCGCTGAATCCTAGCAGTTATGCGTCGTGGAGGCATCCTGTAAGGAAACAAGAGGTACCATGGTCAATGAGTATATCTGGATAGCTGACATAGTGGACGTGGAAAACACAACCCATTCCTATATGATGCATGTAACTTTCTTTTATTTCCCCAGAACAAGTGTTTTAATGTACCGAGTCGAAAAGCAGGTTATCAGAGTTTGGGTGTATGGATATATAGGCCGCCGCACCAACACTGGAGTCACGTGCCTGAAAGCCGAGTTCGAAATAGTTAACACCATTTCCCCATACTCACAAACTCTTGGTCCTATGGTATAACTGACCGCCTCTGATACCACTCTGTCACGACCCGTCCAAGTGGGGCTCACGCCGTGACTCCCCAAGCCTGCCTCTAATAGGCCAGGGGATGGTGACTAGCACCGAGTAGGCATATTACTAATCATTAGAGGCGTTTCCTAAGTACTTGTACACTCACACACATCTCCAAGACCACAAATGCTGAAATGTAAAAAAACTAAGGAACAAAAATGCATGCATACAACTAAACCCAACCAAGAGAGTAAAACAGAAAGTAAAGTACTGAAAGTAAACTGGGCCTGAATATAAGCCCACCAAAACAAGAGTCTGAAAACTGAAATGTCCAACCAATAAACACAAAAGGTACTAGGACTGCTTCTCGTAGCTGTAGGAACGCCTAAGCCTGTAGGGAAATTAGAAAGCTTGGTCCTGTCCTCGTCCGAACTGGACTCTATCAAAAGGATTCTCATCTATACAAGACACGACACGTGCGGCCAAAGCCCGTGCAGGGGTGAGTATAACAATACTCAATAGAGGAATCTAAAAAACCAAAAACTAGTACATAAAGTAAAGGTATAATCAACTATGCACAATACATGTCTAAATAATATATAGTACAAACCAGATATACTCAAATCCTAGACCCGTAGTCGATAGACAAGTCACACCACCGCATACCACTAGCTAGGGGTTCAGTTCGAAGATTGCACGGAGCACTCGTTCCGGGAGAACAAACTCCACGAGTCTTATAGCTCTGATGACGTCCTTCTGGGAAGTATTGTTCATCGGGAAATGCCACGAGAGGTAGTTACACTCATTACGGGAGACACACTCCTGAGTGGAAAGATTATGATAGATATATGAACTCATTACGTGAGACACACTCATGAGTGGGAATGATCATGATACACAGATGAGGATCACTGCCAGGGCCATAGAGGATACCACGACTCATCCGGCATTCACCTACTAAGTAGAGGATCGACGCCTGGTGGAGTTGGTCACGTCAATTCCAAACTCTACCTAGGGTCAAGAATGGATAGAGGATCTCGATCTTGGCTTCTCGGATGGATGCCTGACTCTATCACAGAAAGTCCTCCTGAAGGGATCATACTCTTATAGAAGGAAATGATGCCTGACCTTTAGGGGAATGAGAATAAGGGCACTAACCCAAACGAAATATGTCCAAGATATGGTGAACAAGAGGACCATTTCGTTTTCCAAAAATTACACGGCGTGTAGAAAAGTTACACGCCGTGTTGTCTGACCCCAGGTACTGCCAGTGTACAACGACCTGTGTCGTAAGGCTGGTCGTGTAGAAAACTTTGTACATGGCTTGTATTAGGGTGTACACGCCGTTTCCGAGTGGCTGGGGTTGGCTCCGTGTATGCTGGCCATGTGCCCGTACACGGTCATCAAACCGTGTACTCTAAACCGTGTAATCAGTACATGTGGTGACACGCGTTACTGGCCTTTCCAGGCCGTGTAATAGAGTACATGGTCGTGTACTCCATCCTATGTCTTTATAACCCCTGGACACACGCCAAGTTCCGCGTAGCTGCCTCTGCCATGCTGTACACACCATGTTGTCTGATGCCGTGTAGTCCAACCCGTGTCCGTGTACTTCCCAAAGTACACGCCAAGCTTCGGGGAAAGTCTAACATGCCGTGTGACCAGGGTCACATGCCATGTGATTCCTCTCTAGCCCCAGAAACCTTAGACACCACTGCCAGTACTACACGGCGTATTCTTTGGATGTACACGCCGTGTATTATGGAAATTTCCAAAAACGACGCTCCTCACCGGCGTGCCTCCCGTGTTTCCCCGATCATCGATCCGGCTGTCCGATCTCCACGAAAATCCCTTGTTTTGGTCACCACGATTCCATGAAGCTTCTTTCGGTTTTTCCAGACCTCTGATCGGCCCTGAAAACATGCTTTGATCTTCCTGTGTGAGGAATGCTCGAAGAATGACCCTTACCGATCCGGTCCGATTCATCGTCCGCCGTCGTCGTCGCACCACCGCTAGGTCGCTGTGGTGTCGATTATTCATTTTTGGATCGTTGCATCACAAAATAGACATGAAAAAATCCGTTGTTCATCGCCCTGCAAAGAATGCGAAGAACGCGTGAAAGAGAAGGTAAGAAATCTAATAAAAAAAATTTGAGGAACGAACCTCCATCGTCGTTCATCAAGGTGTTGATCCACTCCCATTAATAGGCTCAAAAAGAGAAAAAATAAACAACAATAATAAACGTGGATTAATTCCCCATAATCATCTCAAATAAAATACCTCCCATAAGAACGCACGAATCCGCAGATCAACATGTTCGTGGTTGATCCGTGTTCATCATTTAAATTTAAAAACAGGGGAAACAGAATAAAATAACAACACCTACCTCAAGAAGGGATCGATTGCCGACGAAGAGGCCATGATATTGTCGTCGTCGAGATCCTCCAACCTTGTTGGCGCAACGACTCGTAGCTTCGATCCATCATCGTTCATCGTCGAGAGTTTTCTCCTGTGTTTCTTTCAATCTTTCACCAATGATCGATGTTCGATTATCCTAATAAAAAGGGAAACATATTTGACATTCAAAAATACGCTACAGTATTAATTAGTAAAACTTACCATTATTGAGTCATTATGATGTTCTATTTAATTAATAAAACAGTTACCCCGTTGTCACACTGCAATGGATGTTTCCATAAAATAAATTAAATAAACTTGCGAATTTATATTATTTGATTTTACTTAAAATGTCTGAAAATTAACTTTTCCCCTTGACTCGTGCTGGTTGAGGTTAGGCTCGTTCTAAGGTAAAGTCGTCGCCCCAGACGCAACAATGCCATCATATTTTTAATCTGAGCATCTGTTTGGAAACTTCTGCAATCGCACACAAGTGCTGACTCACTTTACTTAAAAAAGTTCAAACCACCATTTTGGGCACACCGGGCCTCAGAATGATGTGCCGTCTTCGCACCTGGTCTCGAAATAATTCCATATAATATTTAAAAATAATACACAGAAAATCCAATACATTACATTAAATATAAAAATTCTCATTTTTAAATTAATATTTATTAAATTAATAATTTTTTTTTAAATTAGCATATTGAAATACTTCAATTGTTAATTTTCCATTATTTTTAGAGAGTCAAAATGTTTTCAAAAAATTATATACGATATGAAAATATGTTCTATATTATGTCATCATAATGGAAAAAAGTGATCTTATAAATTCTATAAAAGTAAATCAAGACCAAATATACGTTTTTTATTTAACATATATGTATTTTTGTAGTTATTTTATTGGTTTTATAAAACCCTAACGAATCCTCAAAAACTTATATTATATTTTAAGGTTTTAACATCAATTCTATATAAACATGACTCAATTACACATCAAAAATAGTATTAGTTTAAGAAGTTAGGTTTTAGGCCATATAAAATAGTGAAATTCACACCTCTTTGGTATAATACATTTAAAAACACATGTGATGGTTTTTTAATTACTTTATCATATAGAGTTAAAAACTAGTGTTTATAAATTACTAAAGAATTACCCCCAATTTTTCTATAAATACCCACCCATCCTATAACCCCCATTCACTGAAAAACCCACTTAGAAATAATTTACTCTCATAATTACTTTATAAATCCCTCCGAAGGTTCTCAAAAATCACATAATATTCTCATGTCATTCATTTAAAAGTTTTCTCTCAAGGAATGTGATCTTATAATCTCATTTTTATTCAATGTACTCTCTTTTGTATATGGACTTTTGATTTAGAATTCACTATTTTGTAATATTTTTTTACACATATCATTTAATTCAGTTATAATTTCCATGTAATGATTGAACACATTTAACAATTATTAACCCCTTCCCCAAACCATTATATTCTCATGTTAGGATTATGATGTTATAACTTCATTTTTTAAGAAAAAATTATATATTTTGAATACTAAAACATATCTCCACTCAAGATTATTCATCTAGATAGACATATCCGGGATTTATTAGTGAGTTACATGTATTTAATCCAACATAGTTAATCATTGGATTATATGTGATGAACTTCATTCTTATTATGTATGATCTATGTGACACACAAATTCATATACATGATATGAATGTGATGGGTGGGCTCATAATTATACAACCCTCCAATATATATGGTAATTTTTTTAACTATTGATATTTCATGTATAATTCATTTGGGGGTTTTATAAGAACACTATTTTATGATGCCTGGTCCTTTATCCTTGAATTTTTATTATTATAACTTGTTTTATGTTGTTTACACAAACCTATGTTTCCTTGATTTCATCATCATATATCCTTCATAGTTATTCAATATTATGATTCCACCCATTTCTATGTCACATTGATAAGACTATTGAAAAACATATATTTCCTTCCTCTTGTTAGGCTTTGATTATTTTTTACAGAGCATTATCTCTCACCCTTTTCATATATACAACCCTAGGTTATACCATGACATATTAGAAGATTGATATAATATAAGGGCATATTTTGGAGTTTTAAAATAATTTTGATGTACCCATGTTTCATGTTTATGTTCTATGTACCTAATTTTCCAAAGATACGAGGCCTAAAAATCTTTTGGGATTATATTATATCAATAATTATTTAATAAATTATGAATTAAGGTGTATTGATGATTTGGGTTTTCATGGTTGATATTATAGGAAAATATTTTTATTTGTTGTGATTAGGATTATGAAACATTATTGAATTACAAAGTGATAATATTTAACATAGGATAACATCCCTAAACAATGGTATAGTATATATTAAGAGGTTTCTAAGAATAAAAATTTCAATATGGATACTATAAGAAGATATTTCTCTAGAAGAGTTGAACATAGAGGTAATTTCTCAAATAAGGGGATATTTGGCCTTAACTCTAATATCACATAGTTCATGAAAATTTCCATTATTTCACACCTAGAATGACACTGCCAAGGGTTATTTATTACTAAATTCAAAATAACATTACAAACAGTTATAACGAGAACAAAAATTCAAAAAAAATAATATGATATAAAATAAGCAATGGATAACATAGGTATAAATATATAAATTACATTATTAAGGATTGTATTTCATATTTGAGTTACACCATAAATATTCATGGTTTCCATTTTTATTGTTAATAGTTTGAAAATTATAAACCATTAGTATATTTAGGATGATTTAAATGATTGGAACTATAATCAAATAGTTAATGGAAGGATTAATATCCATTAATAGACCTCAATTGTCTTCAATAATAATGGTTCTAAATACTCCTTCATATCAAAAATGTTGGTAGAATTATCCAAACACCACCTCAATTTATGGAAGGAGAGTTATCAGTAAATACAAAAAATTAGGAAATTATTTCATCCCATGTAAATAAATTATACCCTATCCATATATTTTCACTGAAAAACCCAAAAAATATTGTTATACTTCCTGTATATAAATTCGATGTAATTTTTGGTATCGATGGGTTTTACTTATATTGATCAAAAATAAATTGAAAAGATAAGGAAATCCCCCCACACATCTCAAATATCCCTCCAGTTATGAACATATATAAAGAGGAGGATGAATCTCCCATGCATTATTCATCTCAAACATGGATGTTATTGTGTTATGAGTAATAATATCCATCTCAAATGTTTGAGAAAAAGGAAATGATCAACCTTTCAAACATTTCAATCATAAATGAATATTATAATGTGTTTCTAGAAGAATTACATGGTCTTATAACAAGATGTGAGTTTTAGTTATCAATTGAGCTTATACCTAGAGATTTACTAATATCCAAGACCCATATATAATAGACAATATTAAAATTAATGTGATTAAGTAGAAACTATAGGAGAATATGAGTGTAGGGATTATACACCCATAAGTTTTACCATGTGGTGTGTCAGTCATCCTCAAAAATAAAAAAGATTGGTCAATTTTACTCTAAAATTATTATCATGATCTTAATAATATCAAAATAAAGAATAGGTAACCAATTTATCAAATTAATGGCATGTTAATCTAGATATGTGGATCACAATACTTCCACATGGTAGCTCTTCCATGGGGATATTTTGTTGTAAATTTTAAAAAAGTGGGATATTACCAAGACTATTTTGCATATAGGGTATAATCATGAAGCGATCATTGTGATTCCATTTGGACTAACTAATTATCCATTTATCTTCATAGACATAATGTATAGTTTCTTTAGGTATAAACTAGATAAAGTTGTTATAGTCTTTATAGAATATATTATTAAGTACTCCAAAATCAAGGGGGAACATGATGATAATTTTAACTCTATACTCAAGACCATGAAAAATAGTAGGATGTATGAAATGTATAGTAAATGTGAGTTTTTTATGAAGAAATTAAGAAACATGGTGCATGCTATCTCAAAAAAAGGGAAATCTATATACCCATAAAAAATACAAGCAACTGAAAAATGGACCTGAACATCATAAATGGAATAGATCAATAGTTTCCTTAGATTTCCTATGTACTATAATCAATTTATGAGGAACTTATCATTATTAAAATTATCTCTTACCATGCTACCTTTTATGGGAGTATTGTTTTTCCAGAATTTTGAATGTAAGGAGAGCATTAATGAAGAGGATAATCACTACAACTATGATATTATTAACCAAAAGTGGCGAAGGATTTGTGAAATATAGTGATTATTTGAAAAATGGAATGGTTCTTATAATCGTGGAATATGGTAAAGTTATAACCTATTCCCCTAAACCAATCAATGATCCATGTGATGAATTACAAAATGGATGTTCTAGAATTGGCTGTAGTGATATTTACATAAAGGATTTGATGAAATTGTCTATATGGGGAGAAATTTAGAATATATAAAGATCATAAAATCCTTAGGTATAACTTTACACAAAATGAGATAAATATGTTCCATATTAGGTGGTTAAAGTTGATTAGGTATTGTTATTTTTCAATTGATTTCTATCATCAGAAAAATAAAAAATGGAAGATTATCTAATTAGAAAGGATCCTAAATCCATATCCAAGATCTGGATTGAATGGGATAAAATATTTATGGAAAAAATGGATGTACTTGAGATTAATAAAAGGATATTAATCCTATGATTTAGAAACAACTTCTCAACCATCCTTTCTTGAGGGGATCACAAAGTCCCAAAAAGAGGATATGAATCTTCAGAAAAATTTAGCAAATATTCAAGAGTTCAACCTTAAAAAAATGGTGTTCTAATGTTTGGAAATAAGAAATGTGCCCCATAAAAACTAGAACTGAGGATGAGACTAAATGATGATATTTATATCTAATCGTTTACTATTATTTAATAATAACTAAGATATATACAGATATATTGAATCTAATAGAGTGGGATTACATGAAGGGGGATATTTCAAAAATATTATCTTGATTCTAGGTATTTTAAATAGTCATGGTTGAATGATTGATGTATAAGGGTATGATGAAATCATTTCCCATACCAGTATTTAAATAGGAAAACATAATCAAGTATTTTATCATAGGATTGCCTAGGAAATCCAATAAAAATAACACCATATGGGTGGTCACTAATCTTTTTACAAATTTAGTTCATTTAATTTACATCAAGGAATATTTCTCTCTGAATAGAAATTCCATGATATATGTATGTAATGTATTATGAATTCATTTTGTTCCATTATCTGTTGTATCTGATCAAGATCAGAAGAGTAATTCATGGTTGTAGAGATTATTTCATCATGTATCAGATATAGAGCTGAGTTTCAATAATTTTTATCACCCATAAACAAATGGTTACTCTATGATAACCATTAAAACTCATGAGGATTTTATGAGATCATGTTCTATGAATTTATAAGTATGTAGGGTTATGTTTCTTCCCCCAGTGGAATTCACATATAACAACTATTTCCATTCTATCATTTAAATGGATCTTTATGGGGATTTCTATGGTAATAGGTGTTTTAATCCAATATAATGGGATTACATTAGTGAGTGGTATATTATTGGACCTAATATTATCCACGATATAATATATATGGTTCAAAAAATTTAGTGTCATATTACATCTAGGGAAAACTCAATAAAAAATAAATTTTTATATTGGTCAAAAAGTCATATTGTTCGAGGTCAGAGATAAGGTGTTTCATTGTATATCGCCGTGGATGAAATTCATAATGTTTATGAATAGAGGAAAAGTTATTCCAAGATACATCATCCACTTAGAGATCCATGATTTCATTGAAGATATTTCTTAAAAACATTCACTCCAACCTAATATATCACATGATCATGATGTGGTCCATATATCTCTCTTCTGAAAGTGTATACGAGACCAAAAAAATGTATTAAATCCATATACAGTACCCTTGTATATTTATCCATCATATGAGTAGAAAATTTTAAAGATATTAGATCATAGAGACAATGTTCTAATAATTAAGACAACTCACCTAGTCAATGTGTAGTAGCAAAAGAAAAAATTTGAGGAAGTAACGTGAGAACAAAAAGACACAATAAAATATAGCTACCCTCATATTATATAGTGTAAAAATTGATATTTTTGGTTTCAAATTTCAAAAGGTGGAATAATTTATGAAATTTTATTATATAAATAAATTTACCTTTTGATTGAGAAAAAGAATTAATGTTACAATTAAACTCATGTAATACCTTGATTATTTTATACCATTATAATTTATATCTTACATGATTTAAATTAACATTAAAATTCATACCCATTAATAATATAGTCATTGTAAAATGACCGTTGTGATTCATATTTTTAATGGTTATACTCAAATTCAATTAACATAGGTAAAAGAAGTGATGACCTTGACCATCAAGATCATACCCTATAGAGCCCACTTATCAAATTTTCCAAGGGAGATAGAATTATTGGTGTTTCCCCTATATCATGACCAATCTAAGATATAAAAATAGAAACATGAAAAAAGTTATTATGGGAGAAATTCAAGATTTTCAAGATCGTGGCCCAAACCACGTTTGCTGAACAACCCTAAGAAAGTTCCCCCATCACATATCATTAATTTATGATGTATGTTGGTGTAATAAATGTTTTTTATCTTAAACTAGTAATAAAAATAAAAATATTATATTTTTAATAAAATAAATTTTATATTTATCTCTTTTTATGGTTACGTTTTCTATGATTATATAAAGAGTTTACTAAAAATTAGATTTTGACATGAAGAAATCAAAATTGTATTTTTATTAAATATATTATTTAAAATATAACACTCTTATGACAAATTAACAGATTTTTGAAATCAATAAAATTATAAAAATTATTTTTTTGGATAATAATTAGTTAAATATAATGATAAAATAATTATATAATGTCCAGTGTAATTTTTATTATGGTTAGAAAGTTTTTAATGTTATAAAACTAGTATTTTTTAGTAAATAACGATTATTATTTACAAGATACAGATCGAAATATAAAAAATTATTTTCATAAAACCAGTATTATTTTTGAAGTGATCATATAAATATTATACAATAGTGAAAATTTTATAATTTTCTAGGATAGTTGATTTTCTTGATAAAAATAAAATGCAGTGTAAATATAACATTTATATTATGACATCATAATGGCTAAAATTATGAAATAAATATTAAAAATGTTTCCATTAAATAATTTATATTTATACTTAAAATTATTTTGTTTTTATGTAATTTAAATAATTTTATAAACACTTAATTATTCCTCTATAACCAATTTTATATTTTATTGTTTTTAAATCAATTATTTATAAACAGAACTCATTTCCACATCACCATGAGTAGTATGTTAATATGTTCCATTCTCGAGCTTATAAAATATTCAAAACACTATTCTATGATAGGAATCATAGTCCCAAACTATGTTATGTTTTGAAATTTTGATTATTTTATCTTCTAGAGTCTGAAACTAATGTTTATAAGTTAGAAAAAAATTTCCCCTATTTATATTCATACCGATCCATCTTCCCACCCACCTTCACTAAAAAACCATTGATGATGATGTTTCTATCCATATAACTATCTATATCTTTCCCATTATGTTCAAATTCCCTTATGAAGGTCAAACCTAGATTTTAGATGTGTCCTCTCATGATATGAGATCCTCTCGTCTACATTTTTTCTGAGTGCTCACTTTGTATTAAATCCTTTTATTAACATTTCATAGTTCCTTTTATTTTTTGACCATCACTTTAACAATATATATGATGTCAATGTAATGAATCAAACCTTTAACTATCATTAACCACTTTTATGAACCTTTATGTACACCTGTTATGCTAAAAAATTATCCATCATTTTCCATGAAAAACACTTGTATTGTGAATACCCATCCCCATTTCAATAAAAGGGAATTCAATAAGATATAATTATATATAATTTATTAATTTAATCCATGTATGTGAACCATAATCCATAATCAAGGGATTAAAAGTGATGAATTTTTTTCTTATGTTTTATGATCATTGTGGCACAAAAATCCATGTATATGATATAAATGTGACAGATGGTCCCAAAATTATATAACCCACAAATTCACTAGGTAAAGTTTTTATCATATGGGATCCATTTAGGGTTCATAACAAGCCATATTAGGTACAAAATGTTATGATTTCATCATTGATAGCCTTAACTTATAGTTATTATTTCACTTTTAATGTTGTTACCACATTCTTATATTTCCAAGATATTATCTCCTTATATCAAGCTTAATTATTCAACATTATGATTTTAACACCTTTTTTTCCACCATGATAAGCCTATTGACTGGAATTTATTACATTAATCTTGTTATGATTTGATTATTTCCTTATTGGAAATTCTAGATCAACCATTTTGTTGTACATACCTAGGTGATACAGTGTAGTATTAAAAGATTGATGGAATATAAGGGCATGTTTGGGAGTTTTTAAATAATGTTGTTTTACCCATGTTTCATGTTAATTATCAATTTTACTAATTTCAAAAACACACTAGTCCCAATGAACATATGTGATTTTATTATTGATAGATTTATGTAATATATCATGAATTAAGCTGTATGGAATATATGGGTTGTCATAACGATTTTCCATTCCTTCACATAGCTCCAATAGAATATATCTATGTGGGATTAATAATTATATAAATTTATACTAAATTAAAACCATTGATTAGGTGTATTTATCATTTATATTAGTATTAAAAATTGAACCATATACTAGAAAAGTTAACTACATCATTGTTCTATGTATATAAGTGAATGAATTATACAATAATGCATGTCAATTACTATATATTACACATAGGATATTATTATTATTTGTAACATAAATGGATAATGATTTAGGAAGAATAAATATTCCTATTAAAATTTTTAATTTCAAATATTATATGAATGGTTGAATTAAATTTTATTAAAAGTTGTAACTTTTTTAAATCAAGTTGAAATATTTACAACATAGTTTATTTTTTTTAAATATTTTGGAGTCTAAGTAGAATCCTTGGTGGGAAAATAATGCAATTCAATACTTCATCAATGGTTTTATGACTATTTATTTTAACAACATATGAGAATCTATAATCCATAGACTATACTTCTACCTACCTTTTTCTATAAGATTATTCCTATTTATGATCAAAAGAAAAATCATTTTTAAGTAATAGGTTAGTCATTCACCTAATGGATACATTTTTTTGTTGGAGTGTTTTCATTTACACTAGATTATAATCATTAATTTCATATAAAATTTATTTGATGGACCATCCTAAAAACAGAAAAGTATATTCTCTATTTATATTAAATTAAAATGAAATAAAAGGTTGCTCATGGGCCAGAAGTTTTTTTATTTGTTTGTTTCATATATGTTTAGATATGGTTTATCCCTACTAAAAACCATAAATCATATTAGAGATAATTTCATGCTATTTTATTAAATATTAATCAAATAATGAATCCATAAAATTAATTTTCCAAATCCTTGGCCTAGTTTTCCAATAAATATTCATGATTTTTAAAATTAATTAAAACATTATTTGGGTTATGAACAATTTTATTATTTTTATTAAATTTATAGAATCATATTATATATTTAAAAAAATTCATCATGGAAATAATTTCTAGATTATTTTTCATCATAAATAATTTATTTTCCTGGTATATATTTAGTAGAAATCATCTTCAATTGTAAAATAATTATATTTCTAAAATGAATTGGCATAACATATCTGAAGAAATCAATATAAATGTGGAGATTTTATACACAACCCAAAACTATTACTAGATGTGGCCTAGGTTTAATGTTGATTTACATGAGTAATTAATTTTATATTATATATCAAAAGTAAACTATAACTAAATATAATACTTTATATACTTTTTTATAAAATTATAATAAAAGATAACACGAATTATTCATTTGAATGCCTTAATTTATAATTATATATAAACCAAAATAGAAAGGGTCTTGGTGGATTAGAATAGTTTTTTAAATAAATATAAAATATATGATATTAAAATAATGTATATTTTTTATCATTAATTTAAGGTGTCAATAAGGGAGGAAATATAAATGGTATATATTTAATTTGGAATCATATAATTTAATATGAATGATGTAATTTTAATTCAGTAAAAATGATAAATTATGAATTTTTCATATTTTAATACTTATATAAAATCATTATTTAATTTTTTTTTCATGTCTATAAAACCTATCTAAATACTATAGTATTTATAATTTATTACATAATTAATGATCATATATGTTTATCTAATGTGTAGGTTTCCTAATTTTATATTTACCTAGTTATTATATGCTCTTACATTTTGATAAATATAGAGTGTTTTCATTATGAATGAATGCTACACTTAGTCTTATCTATTCAAAATACATTATATAAAATTAGAACCATGCATATAAAGAGTTAGATACTTGGTACGGTATATGAATTTTTTATTCCACAACTGTTATTTTTTTGGTTATTAATTTTATAATAATGGTTATTTTGGATTAATACATATTATTATTAAGACAATAATCAAATTAAGGTCTCTCTAGGGAGTTTATCTTTAGATATTGGTACATTGGGTTACAATTCTTAGTATATATGGAAATTTGGATCTATTAAAAAAATTTAATGGTTAGAAACATGTCACATCCTACGTACTGTTGTAGAGATTCTAGTTTCATATGGTCCAAAAAATTTAGTTGAATGTTTTTCACATTCCTGATGCATGTGATACATTTTTATATGTGTGAATTTAATTTCATATTATTTTTTATAAGTAATGAAAATCACTTATTGTATAATTTTTTATACGTTTATAAATTTTCAAAAAAAAATATTTATAATGAATGGTATATGATAATTAATTTAATCATAAAAAACAAGAATATAATAAGGGAATATGTGACACCCAAAATTTCATATGTACATAGTTACTAATATTTTCATTTCTTGGTTTGAGTTTTATGAGATTCTGGTGAAATGTTTAAAAATTATATAATTTTTTCTATAATTATGGATGGAATGAATGTTCATTAAGAATAAAAAAGGGTATTGTGTATGACACTATATTGAATCTATAGTATTGGTTATTTGGATATTGTTATTAAAATGAACAACCAGCTTGAGAAATGAAGTCATTTGTTTATCCACTACCACCACTGACAGTTGGGTATGATAATGTATCTAAAGTATATATCTTATATTTATACCATAATTATAAATTTTTATCAATTATATCAATTATACATTTTTTTATTTATATTCCTTGGTGGATAAGATAATTTCCCTCGTGTGTACGACGTACTACTGCCTTGCGAAGTGATGTAATTGATCTTTCAAAAATTCAAAACATAGAAGTTGATAAGGAAAAAGTTATTGATTATATGTGATATAAATGAAATAATTAGGATATTTATTTCATATTTATGATTATGTAAAGATAATATATAATTTTAATTCATAACTTTCACTCGTTTAAAGATTATAACATCATTCAAGTATGTGTGGACTACCACATTCACGAAGCGATGTGACTCTGTCTTTAACACCACACCACATGGATGATATATATAAGTAAATATAAACCAAAAATATTGTAAATATGATATTTTTATAATTATTAAAATATTAAAAAATACTTACCACCCTTCCATAATAATCATCATAAAATTGGAGCATTACTCAAGATTACGTACGACATAATGTCTCTATGATCGTAATGTATTTATTTTTTCATAACAATAATTTTTGATTTTAAAATAGTATAATTTATGTATCAATATTATTATTACTTTATTAGTATTATTATTTAAATTAGAAAAATATAATATAATCATGAACTATTCCTGAAAAAAACGAATAACAAAACAAAGAAATTAACCCCTGAAATAAAAAAATGAATGATAAATAATGAACTAGTGATAAGGTGTTATAAAATGAAAATATATCAAATTATAAATATTAATATGGCAATTTTATATGTTAATAGAATTCTTAACACTACAATAATTAATGATAAATCTCATTCAACAAAAATGATTCATACGGTAAATGATTTCTTAAATCAACTTCCATTCAATGAATTAAACTTATATATCATTGATTTTTCCATGATGAGATTACTTGTTTAATGAAATTATATAATTTTTTTTATTACCACTTGTTTTATTTCGATTAATATCTCATACATGAAATCTATTAATTTATTAATTCTCACTTCAATAGAACAATTTTTGAAAGGGTTTATTTGAAAATCACATTCTTATTGAGATTCCTTATTCATGAATTTTATTTAAAGGAAATTATTTGAAAATTTATTAAAATACCAATTTATTTATCACATACTATGGTATTTCATGAAAATTTTCAATTAATTTTTTAATTTACTAACTCTTTTATAATTAATATAATTGATTAAATGTTTTTAATAAAATCTAACTTTATTTCTCTCTTTCATTAGAAATATGTTTTCTTCCAAAACCATGTTTCCTAAGAAATTAAAAAATATTTTTATCCTTTTATAAATGATGTTTTAAATATTCTTTACCCATTTTTAATATTTAAAAAAATTATTTAATGGAATGTTAATTTCATTTTAAAAATAATACTCATTATGAATTTATTGAAAAAATGAAAGGAATCATTGTTTTAGCATGTACAATTTGTACTAAATTTATAGTCACCAAGACTATTCAAACACGGTAAATTATTCATTATAAGTTTCAATGATTATTTTCAAATAAATTTATCATCAATATTTTTTTAAATTTAAATTTTAAAATATTATTTTCAAAATGAAAATGATTTTTCCTCGACAATAGTTTAAAGAAATTTTTATGGTATTTCTATTAGGAAACAAAAAAACCCATACTTATTATTCTATTTGGTATATGTTGTATTGATATCATCCTTTATTTTTCTATGGATGTTTTGTGATCATTTTACCATGAATTATTTTGAAATTTAATTTATTGATTCATTTTGGTGGTCGTTCAGTTTCCCATGAAACAATTACTTTCCAAGGATCGTTGTATATTAAATTTAACCAAATTATCCATATCATTTATCATGGATTTATTTGTTTCATAAACCATATACCATTTATATATAAAGTGTTTTACATTGAATGTTATTTAATTGAAAAGGAAATGTTTTATAAATTAATATTCTTTACTCAATTAGGATACTGGATGATAAGGCATATTTAAGAATTAATTAAATCTATTATTTGGTATATGATGATTTTTTTGGACCTATTTTAATGGGTGAGGCCCAAAATTGTATTTCACATAGATTAATCATACATATATAGAGACAAAAAAGTTAATCACGAATAATATGCTATTTTACCTTTAGTTTAAACCATCTTATGAAGGGTATTAATAGTAGAGGTAAAATGGGTCAGAGACAAGGTGTCTAATAATTAAGATTTTTTTTCATTAAGATTTATGATTATCCATAATATTTTTACAATGATATTATCTCTAGAGGCATTTAATTAATATTTTATTTATTACATGGAAAATATTTTATTAATTTTCCTTTACATAATGATTATTCCTTATCAAGAGATTTAAATGGAAATTGTGTTTAGTTACTTAACTTTGAATGTTGATTATGCTTATTGATTCATTATATCTTCTATTGTACTTAACCATTATTGGGCATTTAGATCCCCCAATTTTTTTCCCCTTTCCCACAAATTCATGATGTCTAATATAAAAAATATTCAAAAATATACTAGTGGTAATAATATTATTCTCAAAAGGAAAAAATGTTACTTTTTAATTTTTTTTCAAATATAATATGGGAACCATGTACGTATCTAGTTTTCCAATACTTCTAAATTTTTTAGTCTTTCGATATGTGAGTCCTTGTATATTATAAAAATTTAACATAGTAAACACCCGCATTGGGTTTTTGGGGTTGGGTTCTGATGTGGATCTATTTTGACATAGTTTTGCCACATCTTTTATTTAATTTTTATCAATTTAATTAATTATTTTGACACTTTTTAATTAATATTGGCACTTTTGTAATTTTATCACTAAATATGTTAATCAATCATTTTTTTATAATTAATTATGTATTTTTAGTCTTTAAATTGATAATTTTAGTTTTACTAAACTATTCAACTTTAATTATGTCTTATTTAGTTTGGTTAATTTAAATCTGCTTAACTTTTTAATAGTTAATATTTATTATAAACAATTTTTTAATCTATGTAATTCAATTTAATTAACTTAGACCTTATTTTAATATCTAATCTGTTAATTTAGTTACATTAAAATAGATTAACTTTGTTAATTAATTTATTTAGTCATCCTTCCAACTATTTAAGTATATAATATGTGTTTTTAATTAAGGTAAATCGTTCGCTTTTAATTTTATTACTTCAAATAGTTAATCAATTCATTATTTAATAGTTTTTAAACATTAAATATATTATTTTATGTATGAATATTGGTTATTAATTCATTTTTATTTTATTTTAGTCTAATGGTGAGGTAGATAATAGATTTCGGTGAAATAAAGAGTCACTGTTGCTTCTCATTTTCACCTGCTGCTACATTGTAATTGTTCTTTAAGTAATTATTATTTAAGTATTTTATAATAGTAGTATATTATTTAATTAGTTTTTAATTTAAGTGTTATCTAATTAATAACCTAAGTTGTGTTTAAGTTTATGTTAGAGTTTAATAAAATAATGTCGAGTTTCATTTTATCATCTAACTAATTAACTTTTCTTTCTAATAAGTTTAGTTAATCCTAATTGTTTTAATTTTATGTTCGCAGTTAATTAATTATAGGTGTTCTGCATTTGTTTATACTTACTTTAAATTAATCTTAACTTTTATTTTCTTAGTTAATAATTAGTCGCTTATATTTTTAGTTTGCTAAATAATTTGGTTAGTTTTTAGTTACAGTTAATAATTTAGTATTTAACAATTTAGTTATTTTGATTTTTAATTTAGTTAGTTAATGTTTTATTCATTCTATTATTTGTTTTAAATTAATATTTATTGTTAATGTTTTTAATTTTTAACTGTTGGTGAGTGTCGCACCGATGTTATGTCACACCAAAGTTTTTTTATAACTATCGGTGAGTCGTGACTCACCGATTGCTTCGAAACACCATCAGTCTCTCATGATGCACCATTGTTGCGACGCGCCGATCCTTCCATCGGTTTCGGTCTCATTTATTTTGAACTATCGGTGAGTCATCGACTCACTGATCCATTACATCATCATCGGTCTCTCGACGCGCCGTTTGCACTTCGATTTTATAATTATCAGTGTCTTAATTTCGGTGAGTCGGGACTCACTGATTGAAATTTTATCTATTGGTTTCACAATATTTATTTTTTCCCATCGGTCTCTCATTTTTCCATGCACCCACCGTTAGTTTATTATTTTATCACTTTTGGTCTCTCTTCTATTTTTTTCTATCGGTGAGTCGTAACTCACCGATCCTCCACCTACGCCACTCATCGATAGTTCTCATTCCTCATACCGATAGTTATGTGTCACACCGATCTACCCCACCCCAACTGTTTCGGTCTCACTAAACTTTTCACTGAATCACCGATGTAAATTTTTATCGGTCTCATTTTTTTTCAGCCTGGATTATTGCTACCTACACACCATTTACTCACCGATCCATTTCATTTTTTAGGTTTCAACCTCTCACCGATAGTTTTATCACGCGGCACCACGCTGAGCCCTGTTCTACGCAGAATGAAAGTCACCGGCCTCACTGTCGGCTAAAGAGGCAAACTGATGACCGAGACAGTGATTAGGGGAAACTGTTTGTTGCTGATGTGCAAGGAGAAGAAGTCACTTCAGTCGCCGAGAGGAGTCGTGCCGCCGGACTGCTGCTGATCGAATCGGAGCTGAAGGTCGTGGATAAAGTCATCACACTAGAGTGAAGGAGATGCGCCGACCTACATTTTATTACCGCGCTGCTCCAGGGAAGAGGAGGTCTTGCGCCGCTGCCGAAGGAGTGCAGTCCAGGATGCGCCACCTCACCTGCAAGATCCCAAGCGATGCCATTGGACCGCACCGCCGTCGCTACCTTGCTCGGACCTGAGTAGGTCTGCCGGACTGCTGCGCTGGAGTTGAGCCGAGTCGGGAGAGACGCTGAATCTTCCACTAGCCGATGCCGAGCTTGGAGCTGCGCTGAGTGAGGAGAGAGGCCGCCACTATTTTCCACTTGCTGCCGCTGAAGCTGGAGCCTAACCGAGGAGGGAGTGCACCGCTGCTCTGTGGGAAGAAGCAGAGCACAAAAAAAACCCTCCCCCTTGCAGCGTGGAATTGGGGGAGGAAGATAAACATTAAAAAAAAGAAAAGAAAAAAAGAAAATAATATTAAATATATAAAATATAATAATAAAAGTATAATAAAAGTAAAGTGAAAAAGAAAAGAAAAAGAAAATTTAATGTTTAAAAAAATAAACTTTAAAAATTCAAAATAATATAATAAAATTTACAAAAGTTATAAATTTTAAACAATTACAATATTAATAAATAGATTAATTATAAATTAAAATATAAAATTTATTTAGTAATAAGTGTTAATAATCAATATAATATTAATAGTATAAATATATAATTAATAATAATTATAAATAAATCATAAAACATACTTATTAATTAAAAAATGTTCAAAATTTAAGCAATAATTTTAATTACTAAATTAAAAATTATCTAATTAACTAATTAATCTAACAATTAATTTCTTTAATAGTAACAATTAAATTATTAAATCTTAAGTATTAACCTAATTATTTATTTATACATGTTGTCAATTTTAATAATTTAGTTAAAAATAATAAAATTAATAACTTAGTAATTATTTTACTAACTTAATTAAATTAATAACTTTTTAATAATTTATTACCATAATAATATTAAAGTAAATAATATTTATCATCTACGATATTTTCTATTTAACTTAAGTTAACTTTTAAATAATTTTTTTTCCTTTGAAGTTTTAATTGATTTATTATATTTATAATGTGTGAAGGTTCATTCAAGAGATGGGGAAACGTCCAGATACTTACAACTAACTTGACCAAAGTTAGTTACATGAGAAAAGATTGCACGACGTGCCGGTCGCGAAAAAATGCACATGTGCGGTGCGTGGGTAAAGAACTTCGGAAGTCGGTGGAAGATGAGGCGGTGACATGCAGCAGATGATTGATGGTATTTTAAGAAGAGCAAGAAGCAAAATTGGAAGTGGTAACTCTCTCATTTGACATTCCATGACCACATCCATTCGAGAGAGAAGACTCCGAGTCACAGCGCTGGAGACGAGCAGGAGACCGTGGAGCCCGAGAGCAGAGCAGTGCTTGGGGAGTACTTCTTCCCTCTATCCTTAATTTTTGTACTCTGTTCTTGGATGTTTTACACTTCTTGAATCAATATGATCATAGATTGAACCTTCTAAACTTGGGAGTTTTAAACCCTTCTGATTATGATTTTTAAATCTTCGTATGCTTATCTTTTTACGAAATTAGAATCAGTTGGCGAGATTGATTCTGTTTCTAATATTTTGATCATTCACACTTCAATGATTTCAATTTCAATTCAAATTCTACTGGCGAGGTTGTTTTTGAATGAAACTTCCAGAACGTTAATGTCATTAACTTTTGAAATTTATGGCGAGTTAATTTCCAAATGTTATCTTTTTAAAACCTTGATGCAGTTCGATTAAGTTTTGGTGTGGCGAATTCCAAAACCTAATCCCCTGCCTGTTGAGTTTCCTATCGAGGGAAATTCTTCAGTCTTTCTAGAAGTGTGATTCGGTTGTAAGCTGTGGAGAGAACATCCATTCGAACTTGTAGTTTAGAATTCCTGAGTACTTTGTTGATCTCCCTTCCTTGTCTTGCTGCTTTATATTAGTATTTGTAATTCTATATCTTATCATGTCACACCCCGACCGCGGACGTCCGTAATTTTTCTCTTTTCTTGGTCCCGGTTTAAATTTTTCGAAGATTAATTGTGATTGGTGGTTTCGCGCCGGTGCGCGGTCATCGCATCGCTAGCGATGGTCGTGCGTTCGGCCCGGGGGACGATGTGTCCACCCGGCGTTTTAAATATTAAAGTTTTTACATTTGACCTTTTATTATTATTATTATTTGAGTTGCGTTATTATTATAATTAACTAACTTTTATTTACTTTAATTATTTTATTGTTATGATTATTATTATAAAGTATTATTAATATTATTATGAAGGTTTGTTCTTATTATTATAAAGCGATTATTATTATCACAACATTTTATTATTTTTATTATTATAAGTTTTATTTTTATTATATAAGTTTTATTGTTATTAATATTATATGTTTTATTATCATTATTTTAATTATAATTATTATTTTTTTTATTATATATATATATATATATATATACCTAAAACCTACTCTAACCCTACCCCCTATCCCTCTTATCTCCCGCAGCCGCCACCTCCCTCTTCCCCGTTTCTTTTTCTTTCTTCTTCTTCTCGTTTTCTTCTTCCTTCTTCCCTACCCGCACCGTTTCCTGCTCCCCGCTGCACCGCCTCGCTCCAGCCAGCCCCGCCGCCCCACTTCACCCGCGAACCCCCTGCTTCCCTTTCCCTCGCCGCACCCAGAAGCCGCGCCGCCTCCAGCCGTCGCCGTCCGGCGACCCCGCCGGCACCCCTCCAGCTCTCCCACTGCACGCAGCGCCCCCGGCCACGCTCTCCTGCTCCGCACCCCCCCTCCGGACCTCCG
This sequence comes from Viscum album, assembly GCA_963277665.1. NCBI lineage: Eukaryota > Viridiplantae > Streptophyta > Magnoliopsida > Santalales > Viscaceae > Viscum > Viscum album. Next base: position 685,704,951 of record OY728120.1, on the reverse strand, counting down.
CCTCGCCTCCTGCTCTCCCCCTCGCCTCCCTCCGCCTGTCCCGACTCCTGTCCCGACCCCTGTCCCGCACCTCCTCTGCGCCGCCCTCTCCATCCCCTCTCCCTCACCGCGGCCTGCCCGCACCCTTCCCTCCTGCACGCTCCGCCTCCTCCCGGCGTTCCGCCCGGACTCCGGCCCTCCTCCTCCTGTCCGTCCCTACTCCCGCTCGGCCCTCCCTGTCCCGGCCTCCTCCCCGCGCCCCGGGACGCCCTCGCCCCTGCCGACGCCCCAGCCTCACACCGGCTCCGCACGACCCCCCTGGCCTCCGCCTTCCCCTGCTGGTCGTCCCGGCTCCCCCGCGCAACCCCCGGCCTCCGCCGGCCTCCCCGTCCCTGCGTCCCGACTCCTCTGCCGACCTCCGCTCGGCCTCCGGCCTGCGCCGGCCAACCCCGGACCCCGCCGCGGCTCCCTCTGGCTCACCCCCCTTCCACGGTGAGTTTTTTTTTTCTTTGTTTTTATTTTGTTTTTATTTTGTTTTATTTTATTCTTTGTTTTTATTTTGTTTTATATATATAATGTTTTAATATTTTTATCATGTTAATAATCTTATAATTATTTTATTATTACTAGGTTATTATTATTATTATATTATTATTATTTATTATTAATATTATTATGTTACCATTATTATTATTATACTATTATTATTATTGTTATTATTATGTTAATATTATCTTTTATATTATTATATCATTATTAAAATTATTATTATGTTATTATTATTAATACTATATTATTATTATTATTATTATTATAAATATATTATTGTTTTAATTATTATTATATTATGTTGTTATTTTTATTATTATAATATGTTAATATTACTATTTTTATTATTATCATGTTATTATTATTATTATTATTATTGTTATTTTTATAATTATCATTTCGCTATTATACTTATTATTGTTCTTGTTAGTATTATGTCATTATAATTATTCTTATTAATATGTTAATACTATTGTTATGATATTATTGTCACTCTTATTATTATTATATTTTTATTATGTCATAATAATAATAATAATTATTATTATGACATTATTATTACTACATTTTGGTTATTGTCACGTTATTATTATTATTATTAGTATGTTGTCATTAATGAGCCTGCTTAACGGCCTGTTGTTTTAGGATTGGGTTGGTGCGGTACGGTGCGACCATTACGCAACGAGAGTCTTGCGCCGTGTCCTTTTTCGTTCTTAGCTGCGTCTTGAGGTAGGTCTCCCTATGCACTTTCCTCTAAATTAAGAATTTATTTATTTCTTGTCCTTTTATTGAATTTCAGTAAATTAAAGAAAAATAATATTAAGTAGTTTTTATAGTGTGGTGATTTGCTGATAAGGAAAACTGTTTAATTCTAGCATTTCATTAAAAGTGTTTTCTTGGTTTCAATTGTGGGATTTCATAGTAATGTCATTAAATGGTTTTTCCTGAGTAACGAAAGACATGTTGAATTGGGTTTTGAAATGTTTTTGGCGTGTGTAAATTAGTAAATGTACTGTTTATGAAAAATGGTGTTTTCTTATAACTTTGATTAGAGAAAACGTCGTGTGACCTTTTGAAATTGTTTTTTGAAACTTTACGTGTGGTTCTTGGTTGACGAAAGATGTTTTCCCTTGTTGTGTTATTAAAAATAATGTTTTCTAGGTTGTGAAAGTTGGTTATGTTCTTGTTTGAGTGTTTCAAAGAAAAGGGTTTTTGCGAAATGATTGGGTAATGACATTTATATTTTCAGAAAGGTATTTTTGACGTGCGTGAGTTTTGAAATATTGTTTGGGTGTGGAAATGGTGACTTTTGTGTGCGATATCTGGTTTGGCCTGCGATATGAGGAAGAAATATACTATGTGAATGTAAAGCTTGTTTGAGCACACGGGAAACCCTGGGTATCTAGATGGGCGGACTAGAACTAGTGTGCTAGTGAGCTGGATGGGTGTCGTCCCTGTTTCACTTAGCTGGATTGACGATTGCAACACTAACTAAACATATGGTATCTGAGGGTCGTGGCCTTCTAAGCCACGTGTTCTGAGGGTCGTGGCCTTCTAAGCCACGTTTTCTGAGGGTCGTGGCCTTCTAAGCCACGTTTCACCGAGACACGAGGTTCTAGGGTCCCACGCGAGCTAGATGAACCTTAGGGGTTTTACCCATAGTGCTCTACCATCTCTGGCGTGGTGCCCTCCGTCGGCATACGGGGGACCACTTGGGTGTGAGTGTGTGCGTGTGTGAGTATGTGTGTGTGTGTGTGTGAGTGTGTGAGTGCGTGCGTGTGTGCCCATGGTTATTGATGATAACTTCTGGTTTATTCTTACTTGCACTTGGTTTTTCCTTGCCTGTTTACTTCTACTTGCACTTGTTTTCTTTCCTTCTTGATTACTTTCAGTTCTTCTTTACCGCTTGTACTGGTTGCTTTGCGAAAATGGTTTTCAAATAAAAATGTGTTTTTCTCTTGCATAGTAAAACTGAAAGTGTAACACTTCTTTATCGTTCAGAACGAATTTAGAATCAATTAAAAGAAATTCAACTTTTAAAAAGGAATAAGGGTGATGGCTTGTGTTTAGTTTTTCAAGTGAAACATTGTAAAAGCATACCTTTATACATTGTAGTTCAAACCTGGAATAGGTAGATTCTTTATTTACTGGCAGTGCATTGGGATTTGTTGTGGGGCTCACCTACTGAGTACTTTTGTGCTCACGCCTATCTTTTACCTTTCCAGTTGCAGGTTCCTTTTGTTCAGGTTCTCCTGCTTGAGTCGCTCAGTGTGGGAGCGACGTTGGTTGTAGTTGGGTGGTGACCCGCGAGGTCACATGGAGGTATGTCGTGGTATAGTTTTGTTTGTGTCTTTAGTGTTTGTCTGTTTGTTTAGTTATATTCGTTCTTTCGATCCTGTTTTTAGCTTGGGCTGAAATCGTTCCCAACGATTAAAGTTTCAATGCCCGGCACTTGTTGCCATCCCGGGGGGATCGGGAACGCCCCTCGGGACTTGCCGCGGACCAGCTCGAGTGACCGGTTCAGGGTCGACCCGGGCTGGTTCGTGACAAAATGGTATCAGAGGGAGGTTCTTGTTATTTGGGTTGTCCGGTAGAAGGAGATTAGGACTGTCGGAACTCGAGGGGTAGGTACGGGAAGAGCGTCGCGAACTCTTGCTCGCACCGATCCTCGAGTTACCAGGGGTAGTTCGGGAATTGTGTCCTTGTCTTTTCTGGTTTGTCTTGGATTGAGAGATGATAATGGAGGCAAGCCGACGTTACATCGTAATTTCACATGGAGTAGTGACCCATGTGGAGTCCGAGTACGTGGTTTGAATTCCTCCTAGTGGTCGACGCTGACTTGGGACATGGCCCACTACCATGTCGTCAGGTTGAGTGTGACTACTAGTCCCTGATTTCAGTGGTTGATGCGAATTTGGTTGCTGCTTTCGTTTTGGTTTGTGTGAGTGCATTGTTGGAAATGAAAAAGGTTTTTGAAAAAAATTGGATTGGTTTCTTTTAAAAGACTTTGAATGTATGAAATGGGTTTTAGAAACTGAAATCTCTTGATTTGGAAATCTGTTGTTTTCTTGGAATTAGATAAGAATGGTTTGGGTTGAAACCTCGGTTCCTCTTTATGAACGTTTGCACATGTGTGAGAATGCATGGAAAGTGTGTGTGGATGCACGTATGAATGGAATGTGAATAAAGACATGTGCAACGGGTCATGGGAGTACCTGGGTGTGTATTTGAAGTTAAAGGCTTGACTTTGTTTTCTAAATTGGTTTTAAAGGGGAAACGGTTTTGGAAAGTTTTGGTTTGAAAGTGGATTGGTTTTTGGAAAGTGATCTTGAAAAAGGGTGGTTTTCAAATCAAAAATGAAAAGGGAATTTTAAAGAGGAGATTTTGTTTTGGGTTGTGTTGTATCTGTTTGGTTCTTGTGCTGACTGTTTTTGATGAAGACGCTTTTATTGATGTTGCTTCGATTTGATGTTGGTTTTGGCTTTGAGTTTTATATATCGCTCAGGAAATGCCGCCCAGAAAGGTCTCTAAGGATTCAGATAAGTCATGCCCAGTTTTTAGTCCTCCTCAGACTTTGCCTATTCTCCGTGGTGATCAAGGTCCGTTAGAGGCAGTGAAATGGCTCGAGGAAGTAGAACGTGTCTTTAGAATATTGGGAACTCCCGATAGTGTTAAGGTCCGTGCAGTTATGGAGTTGTTTGAGGGTCCAGTTCTGGACCAGTGGAAGATGGTTACCCCACCGTCAACGCAAGGTCAAATGACGTGGGATGTCTTTAAAATGGTTTTCATCCAATGGTTTGTACCTGAGGAAGTGAAGCTGGAGAAAAGAGGGAGCTTGTGCATATTCAACAAGGTCGACGGACGGTGAATGCATATGTTGACCATTTCAAGGAACTAATTTCCTTTTCTCCAGATGTAGTGTCGCATGAGCTCATGAAGGTCTCTCTTTTCACTGGGGGTCTTTGTCCAGAGATCAAGGAGCAAGTCCTCCCTTCTAAAGACCCTTGTTTCGAGAAGCTCGTGGAGGAAGCTTTCTGGGCTGAGTTAGTTTCTGGTGTGCGGGTGGTTAATACTTCAGCGTCCCCTGTTGTTGTTCGTAAGAGTTCCCCCTCTGGTGAGGAAAAGATGCCAGAGAAACCAGTTCCTAATGAGTTTTCCCCTTTGGTCCCAGCTTCCAGTTCATCAGATCGTTCGATGGTATGCTTTCAGTGTGGTCGTTTCAGGCATTCAAAGCCGTCTTTCCGCAACCCTCCGAAGACGTGTCGTCGATGCGGTTGTCTGGGTCATCTGGAGAAGTTTTGTCGGAAGCGTCTCTTAAAGAGGACGTCGTGATGGGATAACGTCAGTACCTAGCTGTGAGGCAGAAGATGCTTCAGCCATCAGAGCCCCAGCCACAAGTCTCGGGGTGAAGCTCGCGCACAGTCAGGAGTCCCCAGGGTTGTGAAGCCTTGGTCCAAGTTCTGTCTTCCGTGTTGACGGTGAAACAATTAGAAACCTCTTCCATACTTGTTTTCCTGCTACTGAAGTTTCAACAGCGTTGTAAATGCGTAGCTTTTCTATAAAGTGATGATAGACTGGTTCTATGATAATCTAAGCAGACTTGTCGTGTGGAGGTGATATTCTAAATCGTGTATCTTTCGAAAGGTGTGTTTGACCCTCGTGTGGGTTGACCTTGTTTTAGTTATGTTGTCGATGTGGTTATGTTTTATGGACTTCAATGGATCATGTCTCCAATCTGATGTTGGTTAAATGATTTCCATGGGTTTTCCCCCTAGTGTTGAAGGTAGTTGATTTTGGTCGAGGGTTCAAGGTTTCGACAGAGGTGTGGTAGTAATCGTGTTATAAGAGTTGGTTTGAATTGGTTGGGAGTTCCCGCGTCGCCCCCCCCTTCCCGGGGTTTTCTTTTTAAATGGTCATCTTTTCTGCACTAGTTAAGTTCTTGTGGCGGGGAGAACCCCTTCGTGTTCTCCCCTCAATCTCGGACCCCAGTTCTCTCTTGAATCGGTCGGGTGTGACCTATGCTGAGTAAGGTCATCCCCGAGATTCTCAATCCTCTCTGGTTCCTTTAGTTATGTTTGGGCATAGACTTGGTTTTTAGTTGACTTGCGGCCTGGTGACTTTCTGGGGCCAGAAAGTGTCTGTGGTGGGGAGAATTGTCACACCCCGACCGCGGACGTCCGTAATTTTTCTCTTTTCTTGGTCCCGGTTTAAATTTTTCGAAGATTAATTGTGATTGGTGGTTTCGCGCCGGTGCGCGGTCATCGCATCGCTAGCGATGGTCGTGCGTTCGACCCGGGGGACGATGTGTCCACCCGGCGTTTTAAATATTAAAGTTTTTACATTTGACCTTTTATTATTATTATTATTTGAGTTGCGTTATTATTATAATTAACTAACTTTTATTTACTTTAATTATTTTATTGTTATGATTATTATTATAAAGTATTATTAATATTATTATGAAGGTTTGTTCTTATTATTATAAAGCGATTATTATTATCACAACATTTTATTATTTTTATTATTATAAGTTTTATTTTTATTATATAAGTTTTATTGTTATTTATATTATATGTTTTATTATCATTATTTTAATTATAATTATTTTTTTTATTATATATATATATATATATACCTAAAACCTACTCTAACCCTACCCCCTATCCCTCTTATCTCCCGCAGCCGCCACCTCCCTCTTCCCCGTTTCTTTTTCTTTCTTCTTCTTCTCGTTTTCTTCTTCCTTCTTCCCTACCCGCACCGTTTCCTGCTCCCCGCTGCACGGCCTCGCTCCAGCCAGCCCCGCCGCCCCGCTTCACCCGCGAACCCCCTGCTTCCCTTTCCCTCGCCGCACCCAGAAGCCGCGCCGCCTCCAGCCGTCGCCGTCCGGCGACCCCGCCGGCACCCCTCCAGCTCTCCCACTGCACGCAGCGCCCCCGGCCGCGCTCTCCTGCTCCGCACCCCCCCTCCGGACCTCCGCCTCGCCTCCTGCTCTCCCCCTCGCCTCCCTCCGCCTGTCCCGACTCCTGTCCCGACCCCTGTCCCGCACCTCCTCTGCGCCGCCCTCTCCATCCCCTCTCCCTCACCGCGGCCTGCCCGCACCCTTCCCTCCTGCACGCTCCGCCTCCTCCCGGCATTCCGCCCGGCCTCCGGCCCTCCTCCTCCTGTCCGTCCCTGCTCCCGCTCGGCCCTCCCTGTCCCGGCCTCCTCCCCGCGCCCCGGCGACGCCCTCGCCCCTGCCGACGCCCCAGCCTCACACCGGCTCCGCACGACCCCCCTGGCCTCCGCCTTCCCCTGCTGGTCGACCCGGCTCCCCCGCGCAACCCCCGGCCTCCGCCGGCCTCCCCGTCCCTGCGTCCCGACTCCTCTGCCGACCTCCGCTCGGCCTCCGGCCTGCGCCGGCCAACCCCGGACCCCGCCGCGGCTCCCTCTGGCTCACCCCCCTTCCACGGTGAGTTTTTTTTTCTTTGTTTTTATTTTGTTTTTATTTTGTTTTATTTTATTCTTTGTTTTTATTTTGTTTTATATATATAATGTTTTAATATTTTTATCATGTTAATAATCTTATAATTATTTTATTATTACTAGGTTATTATTATTATTATATTATTATTATTTATTATTAATATTATTATGTTACCATTGTTATTATTATACTATTATTATTATTGTTATTATTATGTTAATATTATCTTTTATATTATTATATCATTATTAAAATTATTATTATGTTATTATTATTAATACTATATCATTATTATTATTATTATTATAAATATATTATTGTTTTAATTATTATTATATTATGTTGTTATTTTTATTATTATAATATGTTAATATTACTATTTTTATTATTATCATGTTATTATTATTATTATTATTATTATTGTTATTATTATAATTATCATTTCGCTATTATAATTATTATTGTTCTTGTTAGTATTATGTCATTATAATTATTCTTATTAATATGTTAATACTATTGTTATGATATTATTGTCACTCTTATTATTATTATATTTTTATTATGTCATAATAATAATAATAATTATTATTATGACATTATTATTACTACATTTTGGTTATTGTCACGTTATTATTATTATTATTAGTATGTTGTCATTAATGAGCCTGCTTAACGGCCTGTTGTTTTAGGATTGGGTTGGTGCGGTACGGTGCGACCATTACGCAACGGGAGTCTTGCGCCGTGTCCTTTTTCGTTCCGAGCTGCGTCTTGAGGTAGGTCTCCCTATGCACTTGCCTCTAAATTAAGAATTTATTTATTTCTTGTCCTCTTATTGAATTTCAGTAAATTGAAGAAAAATAATATTAAGTAGTTTTTATAGTGTGGTGATTTGCTGATAAGGCAAACTGTTTAATTCTAGCATTTCATTAAAAGTGTTTTCTTGGTTTCAATTGTGGGATTTCATAGTAATGTCATTAAATGGTTTTTCCTGAGTAACGAAAGACATGTTGAATTGGGTTTTGAAATGTTTTTGGCGTGTGTAAATTAGTAAATGTACTGTTTATGAAAAATGGTGTTTTCTTATAACTTTGATTAGAGAAAACGTCGTGTGACCTTTTGAAATTGTTTTTGGAAACTTTACGTGTGGTTCTTGGTTGACGAAAGATGTTTTCCCTTGTTGTGTTATTAAAAATAATGTTTTCTAGGTTGTGAAAGTTGGTTATGTTCTTGTTTGAGTGTTTCAAAGAAAGGGGTTTTTGCGAAATGATTGGGTAATGACATTTATATTTTCAGAAAGGTATTTTTGACGTGCGTGAGTTTTGAAATATTGTTTGGGTGTGGAAATGGTGACTTTTGTGTGCGATATCTGGTTTGGCCTGCGATATGAGGAAGAAATATACTATGTGAATGTAAAGCTTGTTTGAGCACACGGGAAACCCTGGGTATCTAGATGGGCGGACTAGAACTAGTGTGCTAGTGAGCCGGATGGGTGTCGTCCCTGTTTCACTTAGCTGGATTGACGATTGCAACACTAACTAAACATATGATATCTGAGGGTCGTGGCCTTCTAAGCCACGTGTTCTGAGGGTCGTGGCCTTCTAAGCCACGTTTTCTGAGGGTCGTGGCCTTCTAAGCCACGTTTCACCGAGACACGAGGTTCTAGGGTCCCACGCGAGCTAGATGAACCTTAGGGGTTTTACCCATAGTGCTCTACCATCTCTGGCGTGGTGCCCTCCGTCGGCATACGGGGGACCACTTGGGTGTGAGTGTGTGCGTGTGTGAGTATGTGTGTGTGTGTGTGTGAGTGTGTGAGTGCGTGCATGTGTGCCCATGGTTATTGCTGATAACTTCTGGTTTATTCTTACTTGCACTTGGTTTTTCCTTGCCTGTTTACTTCTACTTGCACTTGTTTTCTTTCCTGCTTGATTACTTTCAGTTCTTCTTTACCGCTTGTACTGGTTGCTTTGCGAAAATGGTTTTCAAATAAAAATGCGTTTTTCTCTTGCATAGTAAAACTGAAAGTGTAACACTTCTTTATCGTTCAGAACGAATTTAGAATCAATGAAAAGAAATTCAACTTTTAAAAAGGAATAAGGGTGATGGCTTGTGTTTAGTTTTTCAAGTGAAACATTGTAAAAGCATACCTTTATACATTGTAGTTCAAACCTGGAATAGGTAGATTCTTTATTTACTGGCAGTGCATTGGGATTTGTTGTGGGGCTCACCTACTGAGTACTTTTGTGCTCACGCCTATCTTTTACCTTTCCAGTTGCAGGTTCCTTTTGTTCAGGTTCTCCTGCTTGAGTCGCTCAGTGTGGGAGCGACGTTGGTTGTAGTTGGGTGGTGACCCGCGAGGTCACATGGAGGTATGTCGTGGTATAGTTTTGTTTGTGTCTTTAGTGTTTGTCTGTTTGTTTAGTTATATTCGTTCTTTCGATCCTGTTTTTAGCTTGGGCTGAAATCGTTCCCAACGATTAAAGTTTCAATGCCCGGCACTTGTTGCCATCCCGGGGGGATCGGGAACGCCCCTCGGGACTTGCCGCGGACCGGCTCGAGTGACCGGTTCAGGGTCGACCCGGGCTGGTTCGTGACATATCATACTTAGTGTTAATTTTAGTTTCTATAAAAAACTTGTTTGGTCGCCCTGTTTCAACTTTATTTCAATAAAAAAAGTAAAAAAGATGTTTTCCCCACTGCTGACAACAGTGGGGGTTTAAAGTTTTAAAACCTTATAAATCACTCGTCTGCCTTCTCTATGGATCGACCATGCACTACTGTACTAGTGTAGGAGTATAAATGTAATTTTGAGGGCCGTAACGACCTTCGACCTCATCGGGTTCACTAAAAAAAAGCTCAATAAGTGACATATAAAATGATTAAAAGATATTTTTTAGTCCAATGGAAAACCATGAGATCATATAAGATAGTTTGAATTTAATGTAATTAACTTTTATTTGTAATAATAATTTATATACACAATAAATCATCATTACATCCCATTTATTCATGAATATCATTATAAGAAAAAATAAAGGATAAAATAAAATCATGATGGTCTCCTAAAAAACATGATAACCCATGGAAAAATTTCCTAAAAAACACAATTTTTTATCCTTAAATGAAATAGTCATTCCTTAAAAAATATCATTATCATACCTTATAAAATATAAATATTTCCATGAAAACTCATGAGAAATCTGAGAAATGTTTTTTTTGACACAGGACATGAACTTCATATAACCATAATAAGAACCCTTATAAATGGAAAGCCTACATAGTTAATTCTAACATAATTATGTGAATAACATAATTATTACACAATATATTGGACATATATATCGATCATATGTATTGAATTTTTTTAAAGAAATTATAAAATACATAAAAAAATATAAAATCTTTCATTTCCATCATTAAAATAATAAAAATATAATTTGAACCCATGTGGATTTTTTTTTAAAATGTATATATACCTTTCCTTTAAAAACCAATTTGGAATGATAAAATATCAGGAAAAAAGGGAAGTATGGATTTTCATTAATGGAAATATGGAATTTTATAAAGGAATCCTGACATAAAACAATAGTTGTGCTGGTATGAAAATCTATTAACATTGTACATGTTAAAATAATATATTACTTTTTTCATTTTTTAATTAAATTCAAAACATCACATATAAAATATGTAAATTATTCCTTTTAAAACAATTAAATAATTTCAAAAGAGACATCAAATTTAATTAATAATATATTTATTTCAATATAAATAAAACCAAAAATAAATTTTAATAATTTGAACATGGAGGAAAAATATTTTTAAAGTAAATAATTAAAACATTTAAAATGGGTTGTTATGATAATGTGTAAATTACCTCGATTTTTACTTGAAATTTATATTCCTTATAGTGCTAAATAATAAATATAAATAAATTATTTACTTTCTAAATGTCCATTTTCATCTTTATTGTCCATTTTATTTCACTTCTATCAAATTTATAGATAATTATGAAATTAATTAAGTTTATATCATAGTTTTAGAATATTATTGACTTATAAGTAGGAAAGGATTGGGTAGGTTGACTATTGTAAAAGGGGTCAATGTCCCCTTATATTAAATACGGTAATTGTTTTATAATTATAATTTTATTACATTTGATAAAAAATTTTAAACATCCATGAAAGGCGTACAAGAAAAATGAATCACATCACTTCATGAAGGTGGTAGACCACATGCACACATGAACATTATTACCATATTTCAACAGATAGAATGGTATTAAAATAGATGATATAATTTCATTAAAAATTGTAATAAAATCATGAATATATTGAATATTAAATAAATCAATTATAATAACCTTCCTTCTAAGATGGGTATGAAAAAAAACATTGATTCGTGGAACTGGTATCCACATGTACACACGAAATGATGTGTTAATTTCCCATATAATGGAAAAAGAGATGAAAATGTGTTTTAAAATTAAAATAATAATATCTAAGTATATGTAATATTTTTAGGTAATTATATTAGAATTCTGAGGATATGCTTTAAGAAGTCTAATGAATAAATAAAATAAATGAACTCGGTTAAAAGGTAAACCTTCCTCTTTAGAAAAACTCTTTTTCATATATATTATGGACACTAGAAAGGAAGATAATGATCATAATAATTTATTGGGAACAATGGTGTATATATATGTATTTAGGTAGAGTCATGAGTGAAAAATAATCTTATCTTCCATTATAAATATATGAAATAATTTCCATTTATAAGAAAAAATCAATGTAAGATTTGTAAATATATATCCTTTAAGGGACAATAGTGTAATAAAAATTTCATGGTGGAATAAAAAAAAACAATTGATGAAAATTTAAATTATATTAAATCAATATTATTTATTTTCATAATTTTATGACTTTAAAATTAATTTAAAAACTATTTTTTATCATAAAAGACACTAAAATTCATTTTCACTATTTTAATCTTATTTAACATTACAAATATCATGAAAACGCTAAATTTTAAAAATAATCACTTATAATAATAATTAATGTTCCAAAATAGCTATACTTTTCTTAGAATATCCATAATATTCTAAATAGTTTCATTTCTAATATTTGTAAAATCATTTAAATAATTATTCTTTTATTTTCATAAACATTGCCTCATCACGACATAAAATTTTTGGAGAATTAAAAAATTTTAAAAATAGAAGATAAATTATTAACATTATAATAATTTATTTTTATTCATAATGAATAATTATTTTCATTAAATATGTATATTTTGTAACATATATGTCAGGAAAATATATTTAATTTGTTTTATTTTCCATTCTCACCTTGTGAAAGTACAACAAAAGAATTTGGATATTTTACTTTTTATATATCACAAAAATTCAGAACCATTAATAAATATCAGTATATATTGTTTGTATTAATTTATAAATTCGATCAAATACTTCTTCATTCTCAAATAATATCAATAGAACTTCACATTTTCCTTTTCATGTTTTTTGTAATCAATACATTAGAGGAGAAAAAGATTTTCATATTTCTCATGAGCACATTTTTTTTTGTTTTTTTATGTGATAGTTTTAGAATATTTTAATACACAAGTCATTAAAAAAGTTTTATAAATTATTTTTCATATTTATGTTTGCTGATATGATATATGATACCATATTTTATAAAAAAATGTGTTTTTTACTATTCCCCCCAAATATAACTTTTTCCCAAAAAATCAGAAATTAAACATAGGAAAATTTTGATTTTATTAATAAAAAAATTAATTCCATTTCATCAAATCAAATTCTTATATGTGGAAGAAAATAAATTTTAAGTAATCCTACAATAAGTGATGAAAAATAGTTTTCAAGAAAAATGTATTTTTAAGTATAAAAAAGTTTTTATACCAAAACTAAAAAAAATGCCAAATGAAATGATATAATTGGATTTTTTAATAAAAATGATCAAATTAAATTATAAAAAATTTGAAAAAAATTACTTTTCATATAAGGGAAAGATAAATAGATCTCTATAGAATTGGTATTTTCACTATTCACTAAAAGATATATATTTTTAGAAAAATCCATAATATTTCACCCCAAGATAATTTTGATATGATTATTTAAAATATCATATATTATTTAAAAAAATAACACTTATAAAATTGTTAGAAATATTTTATTATATTCGACCATAAAATACTATTAAAACCCATTTTGTAAAAAACTAATTTTTGATGTATATAATGACCTTATTCTCATTCAATTCACAGTAAAATTATCTAAATTAATATTAAATAATTATATTTAATATAAAATATACTTATTTCATTAGAAAAAATTATAATTAGGGATTCATTTAATATGTTAAGATAAAAATACATTACGAACATAAAATAGTTTTACTAAGAATATCTATAATACTTTCAAAAGAATTAATCATAAATTACAGCTTATTTATTTTAAAAATATCTATAGGATATATATATAATGAATATAAATATATAATTTTTTTAAAATAACCATATTTATAGTGGAAATATTACATTCGTATACATACCCTAGCTTTCTTCACTAAAATGTATTAATTTACTCTTCTATCATCATGTCTAATGCATTTCTATTTCATTACCTTATTTTTATAGCTACATATGGGATCAAAATATTTATATAGTTACATGAAGATATTAATTTTAGGTTTATTTTCTTTTAATATATATGTTCATTTAATCCACTTGTATTTTTTTAATATAGTTTCATATTAAAACCTCATAATGTATAAGTGTTTATATTTCATTGTTTTATTTTATTAAAATAAATATACCAGGGTTTATTTGAGTTGTATTTTTTATGTATTAAAATAAATCATATATATTTTTCTCATAATATTGAAATACAACATGAAATATTAGGGTGTTATAAAAATTGTGTGGAAAATCATGAGTAGACTATTAATGATATAAATAAAATAGTTCAACATGGGAATTCAAGATCACAGAAAAAATATATTTATTAATAATTATAATAATGAAATTATGTTGATAAAAATTGAAAATAGTATGATGGTATGTTATATAACATCTCAAAATTATGCTACTGAATGAGTGACACAAATTTTGGATTGATTTTTTATCCATGAGACAAAATATCAGCACTGGGAGGGAAAGTGAATCAATGTTTATCAAAATCACCATCTCTCAAAAAGTGTGTCTATAGTCATTAGTTAGTTTGAATTGATATAAGTGGTGATGATTTGATGACTTGACCTAGATTTAAAATGAATATAAATGGATAGAGGGGTTTAAAATTTTCACTCACTTATATTGTTATGTGGCTAATACTTGGTGTGTACTTGTTGTAATCTTGCTTCCCATATTACGATTTTTTATAAAAATGATTTGGAAATAGAGATATAGGTTGTCTTGAACTCTGAATAAATTTTTAATGGAAATCACCAATATGTTGAATGATATTTTCTTCAGATAGCATAATTGTCATAACAACCCACCTTTTTATTACACACTTAAACATGATTTATTATATCAAATAGTCACTTGATACAACATGGAATATCGAGATGTCTAGTGTATTTGGGGCTTAGGAACATTACTTAATGACTTAAAACATGATACACAACATCTTTATTGAATACATCCATTACGGACCACTACATTCCCTTGTACTTAGTATTTCATGGGATAACCTAAGGACTTTCATAAGAAAAGGGTGAGCTAGAAAGTATATTAAGGGAGTAAACAAGGCATAACATGAATATTATAGTACATTGTAGGCAATAAGCATATCAATGGAGTGCAAGAGAAACATGAACATAAAGGCATGTTATAACATGATTATCATAACATGGAAATGGGGTAACAACACTTAACATGATATTAGCATGAGCCAAGGATCATTGAACATGGAGCATGAGTAAAACCTCATTGCACATTAATTATCATGAGTAAACCCTCATTTCACTTTATGTATCATGATACTAATCTTTACCCAATTCGTTGTAGTGCTATCAGGGTGCATCCTCCTTAAACATTTCATTTCATGCCTAAGTGTTCCACTTGCATCTTATAACATGGATTAATTAAAAAACATAATTTATTTCACGATAAAGGAATGTGAAATTCATACATGAAAATCTATAATCAATAAGTAAATGTTCATAATTGTGAATACCCTTGATAGATAAATGGGCATGATATTCACTCCACAATGACTTTGTCTTGGAAAATCGTGGTGCAATTTCGGCAGCATAACGGCGTGACATAAGAATTTGTAAAAATGGTTGATAAGAGATAAATGGGCTTTACATCATATTTACATGAAGTGGATATTAAGGGGGTCATATTGATATACATACCAACATAATTAATGGAATTTAGAATCATAATACAAAAGAATTTCATGAATGTAAATGAGGAGAGAAAATTTTCTTATAAAATTTCGGCATGGTAACATGTGTACATGGGGGGAATTAATGAGATAGAAATGGGTATTTAATAATTCAAAAATAAATAGGGCTATATGGGGGAGGTGTGAAATCATATCCCAACATTTTTAATTGAAAATAAAAGGGCATAAGAATATAATTAAATTTGGAAAAAAATGAGAATGAAAGAAATCCCTTACTCGGAAGTGTGATCCCAAAGGCCTGGGAGAGGATTGAGAGAGGATTATTGAGAGCTTGGGGAACCTTGGGGGGATTATAGGGATGTTAGGGCAGAGGTAGGAAAAACTACAAAGGATTTGAGTGAAGAGAAAGTGAGAGCTTGGGTGGGTTTATATAAGAAGAGAGAAGGAATTCTTTATTATTTAGGTTTGGGAAACCACACATTAAACTAATAAAAACCACAAAACAACCCTAGGGTTTTTAGAAATATGAGTGGAAAATAATATTTTATAATTCCAATGGCTGAACTTATTAAAATAATAGGGTTTCTTATGGGGAGGTGAGTCACACTCTCAAGGAAATCAATTTTAAAAGCTAAAATGTTTTATAAGTCTTGGAGGGTACACTAAGTCTTTGTAAAATAAATCAAATAAACATAAAGTCACATTATTTTAATGGTAAAACATATATTGGCCGAAAATAATGTTTACTGTATTTTATTACATCACTATTGGGTCATTATGATGTCATAAAACACATTATACATTTAAACAGTATTTAATTTTTACCAAAAAATTCCACTATCTCATAAAATTATAAAAAATTCACCGTTGGATAATTTCGATGTCCCAATTCCATTAATAATATCAGTTTTATATAAATAATGTTCTAAATATGTGAATTTTTACTTTTAAAATAGAAATTGACATTTATAAAAAATTCATGGGTTTTGATAAAAATGACTTTCAAAACTTAATAAAAATTACAATTGTATTCATAAAATTTATACAATCATTTATATTTAATAAAAATTAGTTTAGTAATAATATTTTATTAAAATATTATTTAATTAAAAAATAAATTAATTCATCAAAATAGAATTCTTAATTGAATAATAACTAAAAAAATACTATTTTTTCTTTAAAAACTATTTTCAAAGTAACAATAATAAAATAAATGCATATTATTTATTATATACTATAATTATGTACATAATAATAGTGCTATGGTCTTGTTACATAACCCCTTATAACAACTGCATAAGACCGAAGGATAAGGTGTGTGATGGTGACAGACTCTTGTGGTGTCTCGGATAATATCGCTTAGGTGGTAATCTCTTTTTACTTCCTCTTTTTCCATAGTCGGTTCCGCTCAAGATTAACATTTACAATATAAAATTGGGATTAGTCAAGAGTGAAGCACAATTACACCACCTTATTTATGATCTCTAATAAATGAGCCCCATATGGGGCAAGTCTACTGGATGAGGCCATCACTTCCTTTGTTTGAGTAAATTGGATTTGTTAAAGCCCTATATTTATACTTATCCTGTGATCACTATTTAATAGATATATTATCAACTGTCACAATTCTTAACGGAATTTTAAAATAAAAAAATATAAAAAAAAAGAAGTGCATATGTTATATAACCATTTAATTAAATAAGACATTTAATTAGATTAAGAGAAATTTACATTAATAAAAGTTTGTGTCGTTACAATCTTCCCTCCTTAAGAAATTTTTCCCTCAAAATTTCTAATTCCCACACTAAAACAGATGTGGGTTACTCTACAAAATCATATCCTCCAATTCCCATGTATCTTATTCCAACTTGTGGTTTCACCACAACACCTTAACGAGGAGATTTTTTTATTTTGTAGAACTTTTTTCTACGATCTATGATCTTTACTGGTTTCTCCTCTTAAGAAAGATCATCCTCTAACCGTAATACCTCAGAAGAGAGTACATGTGAAGGGTATAGTATGTACTTCCTTAAAAAGGATAAATGAAAGACATCATGTACTTTGGCCAGGGTTGGTGGAAGTGCTAGTTGATAGGGCAAAGCCTTGACACGATCAAGAATCTCGAAGGGGTTGATGTCCCTAGGATTTAACAACCATTTCTTTCCAAACCTCACAATATTCTTCCATGGAGATATGCATAAAAATACCATGTCTCAAACTTTGAACTCAAGGTCTCATCAATGATTATCTGTATAACTTTTCTGTCAACTTTGGGCTACCTTGATATACTGCTGAATGGTTTTCACCTTCTCCACCATTTCTTCGACCATATCAGTTCCTAAAATCTTACACTCATAGTCTTTATCCCAACACACTGGTGGTATTCACCTTTTCACATAAAGGTATTCATATGGTTCTATTCAGATGCTCGACATGAAACTGTTATGGTAGAAGAATTCAACAAGTAGAAGATGTTGGGCCCATCCTCCATTGAAGTCCATATAACATGATCTTAACTTATCTTCTAGTGTTTAAATCATTAACTCAGATTTGAAATTATTTTGAGGATTATAGGTCATACTAAAGTTCAGTTCCGTGCTTAGAGGATGTTGGAAACTTTTCTAGAACTTCGAGGTGAATGTCATATTGCAATCTGATACAATAGATAGTGGTACTCCATGCAGTCTTAAAACTTCTTTGATTTAAATCCATGCAAGTTGATCCAATGAGAAATCCTATTGAATTGCGATAAAGTGAGATTTCTTTGAAACAAAATCCACAACGACCCATATGACATTTTTTCCTATGGATGTCTTTGGAAGTCTAGTGATGAAGTCCATGGTAATGTTGTCCCACTTCCATGTTGGTATGGGTAGTGGTTGAATCACCCCCTTAGACTTTGGCCTCTCAACCTTCACGTGATGACATATCGGGAACTTTGATGTATATTCAGCAATCTCCCTCTTCATATTATCCCACCAAAAGTTTTATCAGAGATCTCAATACATCTTTGTTCTCCCCAAGTGAATTGAGAAGATTGAGCTATGAGTGTCATTCAGAAGATCCTTCTTTATCTCTGGATTGGATGTTACACATAATCAGGACCCAAATCTCAGAATTATATCCTTGTCAACCATGAAATCTGAGGATTTCCCATTTCTGATATCTTCCACCCCTTTCAGAATTTCCACATCCTTTGATTGAGAATCCATTATTTTCTCCATGAGGGATGGTTGAGAAATCATTTGAGAATGGGTTGAGATGTTCCTCCCTTAATGATTATCATTTCCATCCTCTGTAAATCTAAGAAGATTGGATCCTTTTAAATTTTCATTATTGATAAAGATACAAGATCATTTCTACTTAGACCATCTTCCACCTTGTTTTCCATACCGGGATAGTAGTGGATTGAGAAGTCATAATTCTTGATGAGTTCTATCCATCTTCATTGGCGCATATTAAGCTATTTTTGTGTGAATATATATTTGAGGCTCTTGTGATCAGTATATATATCACACTTCTCCCCATAGAGATACTTTTACCAGATTTTCAATGCAAAGATCACAACCTCCAAGTATAGATCATGTGAGGGATAGTTTTGTTCATGGATTTTCAGCTGCCTTGAGGCGTAGGATATCAATCTATCATTCTGCATCAACAAACAACCCATTCCCTTTTTTGAAGCATCAATAAATACCACAAAAATTTCTCCACTTCTGGGTAGTGTGAGAACGAGCATAGTGATAAGGCTCATTTTCAACTCCTTGAAGCTCTCTTCACATTCATCACTCCAAGAAAACATTACTCTCATCCAAGTTATCTTGGTAAAAGGGTTGGAAAATCATGAAAAATTTCTCACAAATTGGCGATAATATCCAGTTAACCCCAAGAACCTACGGATATCCTTTATGGATGTTGGCCTCATACATCCCAATATTTCAACTATATTTGAGGGATCCACAGATATCCCATTGATTGTGATGATATGACCGAAGACTGAGACCTCCTTCAACCAGAACTCACACTTTTTGTAATTTTCATAGAGCATCTCTTTTTTAAAGGTCTATAGTATACTTATTAGATGCTTCTCATGCTTCACCTTGGTTTTGGAGTATATTAGAATATCATCTATAAAGTCTACCAAAAATTTATCAATTTAATATGTAAAGACTCTATTCATCATGTCCATGAAGATTGTTGGAGCATTAGTATGTCCAAAAGGCATTAATATGAATTCATAGTGTCCGTATCTTGTATGAAAAGATGCTTGGGGATATCCTCCTTCTTCACCTTTACTTGGTAATATCCCAACCACAGATCCAACTTAGAGAAGTATTGTGCTCCACATTGTTGATCTAATAATTCATAAATTCGTGGCAGAGGATAATTGTTCATTACTGTGATTTTTGGATCTCACGATAATCAATGAAAAGGTACATTGATCCATACTTCTTCTTGATGAAGAAAACTTGTGCACCCCAAGGTGAAGCACTTGGGTGTATAAAACCTTTATCTAAATTCTCTTATAGTTGTTTCTTCTGCTCTTCAAGCTCCAAAAAAGACATTATATACAGAGTCGTGGATATTGGTAACACCCCAGGTATAAGGTCAATTGAGAATTAAACATCTCTTTTAGAAGGAAGACCAGGAAATTCCTCAGGAAGCACTTTAGTGAATTCCCTCACAATAGGCACGTCTTCCAAGATGGTTACCTCCTTAGACCGAGTCATTTAATCTAGATACGCATTCTCATAGGGTAGTGATATCCATTCCTGAGATGATGGTGCTAAAGAAGATTCATCTTCCTCTTGAACTTGTATAGAATCGGGGGTCGATCCTCCATATGGAGAGTGATTTCCATCTCATGGAAATTTATATTGTCTCTATATAAGGAAAGAAAATATATGCCGATAATTGAATCAAATTCCACTAGATAGAGTATGAAGAGGTTCTCCAGGATGTTCACTCCACAAATTATGATAGGGGAGGAGTTATATTCATGGGATGCAATGAATTCACCATTTTCTGTACTCACCGACAAATTTACTTCCATGATTTGTGGTGGTGCTGGGATTATTCTACTAAAATTTTGGGATATAAAAGAATTTATAGAACTAGAATAAAAAATTACATTCACTATTATTGAATGAATAACTAGAATAACTTTCACCACTTCTTTGTCGAGGTTCACTTAGGTGGTAGTGATGGAAAAAGCTCACCCCTGCTACCTTGGAGGTTGTTGGTTGCCTCTGAAAACCCTTGTCTTAGGGAACTCATTTTCATGGTGCCCTAGTTCTTTGAAGTTGAAGCAATGAACAACACATTGAGAGTAAAATGGAGATTTACTCTCCTATATCTTAGTCGTGGATTTTTCTTATCTATAGTTAAAGACTAGATTCCCTTCTCTTACAAACCTAAAGCATTTCCTCACCCCCTTTAGGAAATTTCTGGGGTGCTTCTTTCCACACCTTTGGAAAGTGGGGTGCGGGATTTTCTTAGCACCATTGAATTTATCCATCAGACCGCCAGTGTAACAACCCGAGATTTTATAAGAATTTTTCATTTTTAATTTCATTGATGTCTTGTGTTGTATGCTACACCAAAATTAGCTTGCACTATATGCAACACCGTATTACCTTGCAGTATATGAAACACTATTTTTGGCTCATGTTACACACAATTTCATGTTCATTTTGTGGAAATTATTTTACACAACATTAAGTATAGATTTTGTTTAATGTATAAATGAAATATGTTTTGATTATGTTTTGCGCAACACCAAACAGAGCTTTCACTACACGAATCCCTGACTTGGCTTGCATTACACGCAATCAAGACCTTCCTTGATAGTGTGTGTAGTACGCAATACCGAGTTTCACTAAACGATATATTATTATAATATTATTATGAATTAGCCATTATGAATAGTAATAGAAACTTTTTGAAATTTTATAAATTTTATTTTTCAAAATGGACTTCATTTTTAGATTCAGAATATCGAAATTATCCTAGGGTAAATTTTTGGTATTTTTATGAAAACTTTCAATTTTTGATGAATAGTGAAAACACTAGGTTACTATTTAAAAACCAACTTTTTATATAAATAATTATTTATTTTATTTAAATTTATTTTAGTTCAAAATTGATACATAATACCTATATAATTTCAATTTAATACATTGGAGTCATTTTATAATAATTTTAGACATATAAAAAGTTTATTGAACTTTTCACCGACTTTTACCCACCTCCTAGGAGAGTTTGAAAATTTACATAAAACATAATTTTTCCACTTCTATGAGTGGAATTTATAAACTCCAAGAGATACGGTTAATATCAAGGAGTAAAATGTGGTTCAATAAGATAAAAATAATTTTTGGTGAATAGTAACTTTTTACTTTTATTTACCATAGTTAAAAGTAAATAGGGTAATTAAGGGTAAAAATGATATTATTATTACCCTAACACATGTCCTGATTCTATTGGATAAGTTTAGTTAGACTAAAATCAACCTTAGGGATACAATATTACCCTTTAGTTCCACTTGGATTAGATTAGGACATTTATTATAATTTTATTTAAAGAAGAATTAAAATAGTTAAAATCAAAGTTTAATAACTAAAACATTTTTAATATAGGGTTATAAAAAAGATAAATTCTATTATAAATATTAATTTGAAAGATAAAAATATTTCCTATATAATGGTATTTTATTTATAATTTTTAGACATTAAATAATTTAATTTATTTAAGACACAATGATGATGCAGTTTTTACCTAATTAATGAAATATTATCAGAATTGATGTTATAAATACCCAAATAAATGTAATTTTAGACTTTTTATGAATTAAAATAATTTTATAGGTTAATATGACAATTTAGTATTGATTTAATTTACTTTTTTAGAACTAATCATGCTGTTATGATTTTCACAAAAATCATGTACCAAATAGTGTCAAAATTGACATAAAATAGTTTTAAAAAACAAATTATATTATTAATTGTTATTTTATTCCTAAAAATATAATGTTCAGAAAAATGAATTAGATAAGGAAATATATATTAATAATTAACCACTTGGGGTTCTCTTGTCTTGTTATAGTAAGTTTATTAACCATATAATGTAAGAAAACAAAAAGACACGGTAAAAGTTAAATTATTTAACTTAGAGTTAAATATAAATGATAAGGATAAAATATTAACCTAAACTTGTCTAAAACCTATTGGCTGAGATTATTTCGACCCATACCCACCTTATCTTAGAAATAAATCTATTTGGAGCTATTAAAAACCTAATATGACTTTATTATAAAATAATATTTTAAGTTTTCCTAAGGTGCCCCTCTCATCCCTTATAAAAAGGGCACCCCTTCCCTCTTCTATTCACACCCTTTTGAGCCTTTAATCTTGGACAAACCCTGCCAATTCCACTTTTAAACCTCTCTAGTTATATTATAGAGGTTCTGGTCTTCTCGAAAGACCAATTCTAGTGCCCTAAGATGAAGTTTAAAGGAGGTGCATCGAGGAAGAGGTAATCTCTTCTACCGATTCGTTCAAGTTTTCTTTATTCTTAAACTTATTCTTCTTTAGTTGTTTAATTATAAAGTAATAAAATCAGTATCAATAATATATTTATATGTTATTATAAATATAAAACAACCCCATTTCACCTTCTATCCATCCTACGAAAAACAAAATCACCGCGCGTGCGTACGTACGAAATACCATCTCCACGCCGTGGTGTAATCTGTTTTTCAACCACCACCATACTTGGATGGGTATAAGGCTGTAAATAATAACTATATATGGTTTTTATAACATCATACTGATTCTGAGGTATTATATCATCCACTCCAATTCCATTCAATAATTATGGGAATGATATCATCACTCGTGTGTACGTACGGAATACCGTCTCCACAACGCGATGAGATTCATTCTCCATGTTAACCATTAAAGAATGATTATAAAGTATATTTATTGAATAATAATGAAATATATGACATAAATAAGCTAATTAATATATATATATATATATATATGTCATCTACTTACTTCCATTCAAGTCAATAAGGTAAGGAAAACAACGTTCATGCGTGTGTACGACCTACCGGTTCGATGAACGGTGTATTTCATTTCATTCATCAATCTATTATAATTATATATATACTGAATATATATGATATATACATCATTATTTACATTTTTTAAGTAAGTAAATCATGATATATTTAATAATAATATCAAGAACAAAAAGTCCAAACAAGTACGATAAATAAAATGATTTTACCCAAAACGCTGCTTTAACATGGAATTTACAAAAGAATGGGTAATATAAAGTCATAAGTGAACCATATATGATATAATAACAATTAATATGATTCTGTAAAATGTAAATGAAATTATTTAAATCATTATACAGGAGGTTCGGATACGTACGAAGCATATAAGGCCTAAGGTAAGGGATAATTATTCCAATCTCATTGTTATCCGAGATTGTTTATTCGTAAGTATTTTATGGGGTTATTTTTATCATCCATGTCCATGTTTTCTAAAAATGTTTTCATAAAATGTTTAGTATTCTTCCATGTATTTTTAAAGTCATTTTTACCCTTTTATTACTTTTACCACAAGGTTTGGAAGGAATCTTTCTTTTTTTACCATACGAGGTACTTTTTGACTTTTCCGAAAAAAGTATGAGGAGAATGTTTTTTAAACTTATACGACATGAACTTATTTTTATGGTTACATAACTCATTATTTTCAAGAATCTTACTATACAATATTTCATTACTATTTTCAACAAAATAATTTTCTTTTAAAATTTCATTGAATTTTGTAAAAAGAAAATGATTTTGAAGAAGAAAGGATATTTTCCTCAAGAATTAATTTCAAGTGTTTTATCAAAACCATTTACCATCCAAGATGACATTATTTCATATGTTTATGTTTCAAGTATAATGTATCTCTAATTTACATGGTTCCAATTTTCTTATGATGAAATAATATCCATTTTTTTTATATGGATTATGTTATGATTGGATGATGTTTATGGAACCCATTTTTATTCTTTGGGTTATGATGAATGATTTATGTTTATGTTGTGGCGAAAGTAATAATGATTTCAATTTGAGATGGGCGGGACCTATATCTCCCTCCAATTCATTGGGTAAATATTTATATCTCATGAGATAGAAATGGATGGAATGGTATGTTAATCCGGTTCAGTGATACAGGACTGGAACGAGGAGTGAACTCGATTCAGAAAGGGACTTTGTCCACTAAAATGGTCTTGAAAACAATGCCTTGGATATTATGGAAATAATATCATGTGATTAATGTTTTCCCACAATTAAAAGTTTTATTTCCAAGCTATTTTATCATGATTGATATTTCATTATGATCTATGCCTTACGTACTACCATGTTTTATGTCATTACTCAAGATTTCGATGTTGAAACAATATGTTCATGTTTTTATGATCAAATGTATATGGTTTGTTTTATTTTCTCCATGCTTACCCTTACTGATCATTTGAGCTCAACCATTATATTTTTTCTTTTCCCCAGGATATAAAGAAAATTTTTAGGTAAGAAAACAAAATTGGAAGATCTTTATGGGAGATGTTGAAGATCTTTCACCACGATTAGAAGATTATGTTCCGAGTTTCCAAAGACACTAAACTATTAAGTTCCTTCGGTGTTTTTTTTGTTATGTATTAAGTATTCTGAAAAAGTAATGTAATGTCCATGTACATCAAGATTTGGGTCTCTACATTTGGTATCATAGGTTCGGTTTAGTTAACCTTTGGAGACTAGGATGCGAAAAATTTAGTAAGATCCCTAGAGATATTTCTAAGGTATGTATAGGGATGCCCCTATGGTTAAGTATAAGTATAGGTTATAGTCCTATAATTATGGTAATGATATTATAATTAAACCTAAGATGTTAGATATTGAATTTACTCCCCCTTGATTATGATTTTGGCCTCTCACACTATTCTTTTTGGGTTTTAGAAAATGGATGGAAACAGGAATATTCACGATAATGGAGGATATGATGGACAATGGAATGATATTCTTTATGAGAAACCAAATGAAATTGGATCTTGAAGTCCACATATCGTTATTATGCCTAATCATAAATCTCATAATATGATCTATAATCTCAACTTTGGTAAGTTTCCCGACTCAGCTAATAAGAGAAAGATGGAGTTTCACGATGATCATAGAGGAAAGAAAGTTCAGTTTCCCTCATGTAAATCATGTGGGAAGAGGAATCAGGGAGAATTTTTCAAAGGAACTGGAAGATTCTTTGGGTGTAGAAAAGAAGGACACAAATCTAGTAATTATAAAGGAAAAGGTTCAGTTAACACCATGGACAAGGATAATGGTATTGCTAAGACATCAACAACGGTTAAGTGTTTTAAATGTGGAATCTATGGGCATTATGAAAACCAATGACCTAAGGGAAAATATCATAAATAGAATCAGCATGGTCGTATGGGTAGTATTTATGTTGTTGATTATGAAGAGACTACAAATGACATGTGAGATGAAATAATTGTTGAAGCACAGTCAGTGGTTTAAGAAGGTAGTGGAATGATTTATGGTAATGGTACTATGGAATAAAGACACCTCTAAGGATTGTTACACTATGGTTTTTCCTAAAGTATTTGAAAGTATATGTTGAATGGTACTAGTAACCATGAAAGGTTATTTTGATATTTTTGGAAAGTAGTTGATATGCACATAAAGAAGGGATAAGGAGATAATGAAATGTTTGATAGTATTAATGAGCTCATGACTAATACAAGGACAAAGTTATATCATGGTTTAAGTATTTAGAAATTTTGGGATTTTGGTATGTGGAAAGTGTTAAATTTTGACAGCATTCATGTTTTCACTAAGTTTCAATGGCTACACTGATGATTTTATCATTTGGGAACCTGCCTCTAATGGAGTCCTAGATTCTAAAAGTTTATAGAATTTTTTTTAGTAATTACGATTCTAATTTTGTTTGGTTGAAATATTTTAACAAACCATGGATCAAGCCCTCACGCCTTACTCTCATTTGGATTGTTCCTCATAATAGGGTTCTCACCGATGTGTGTCGTCAATCTTTTGGGATCTATCTTTTCTCTAGATGTCACCTGGGAAACCAACACCACGAGGATGCTAATAATTTGTTCTTGTCTTGTGCTACAGCTGAAGCTCTTTGGAATTACATTTATAACATTTTTGGTTGCAGATGGTCTCTTCTTGATTCTATCAGCTCTCAACTTCAATACTGTGTGACTTAGGACGCTTCCAAGGAAATCAGGAATCTTTTTCTGGCTATGGTGGCAGAGCTCCCGTATGTGATCTGGTATGATAGAAATAATTTTATTCATTATAATTTCTCTTTCAATCTCAATGCAGGTAAAACGCGTATTCTCATTTCCATCAAGGATGCTGCCTCTCTTCGAAAGGATCATTGTGACAAATCTGTTGGTGATTTTTGAGATCCTCCACTGCCTTCGAATTGCAGGCTCTTATAGGCAACCCCGACGTACCTTTGATGTCTTCTGGAAAGCCCCGCTTCCAGGATGGATCAGAGTGAATGTCGACGGTGCCTCTAGAGGAAAACCCGGGTCTGACAGGCTGTGGTTCCATCTTCAGAGACTTTCTTGGTAGATTCCTAGGCTGCTTCTTCGGTGGATGTGAT
This sequence comes from Viscum album, assembly GCA_963277665.1. Classification (NCBI taxonomy): domain Eukaryota; kingdom Viridiplantae; phylum Streptophyta; class Magnoliopsida; order Santalales; family Viscaceae; genus Viscum; species Viscum album. The sequence goes on along the minus strand of OY728120.1, from coordinate 685,677,881 downwards.
ACGACCTCAGCTTTGGAAGCGAAAATGTTGGGAGTCATTCATGCGGTATAATTTTCCAAGAAAAAGGGTTGGAACAAGCTGTGGATTGAATGTGATTCAACCACTATTGTCCAAGCTATCTGTATGGGGGTGGTGCACCTTGCTTGGCCACTTACCTCTCGTTGGATGAAATGTCTTGACTCACTCAGGGATCTCAACTACATTTCCACACATGTCTTCCGTGAAGTGAATATACTTGCCGATAGTCTTACCAATAAGGGATTCAATCAGGTTGTTACATGGTTGGATGATTTTCCTGATGAATCGCTCCATTTTTTCAAAAAATATTGTCATAAGATTCCGTCTTTTAGACTTTTGTAACTCCCTTTCTTTTTGAGAATAAATTGTGCCTTGGTCTTTGACTGAGGCACCACCTCTTAAAAAAACTAAGGTTCAATGGGTATTAATTTTTCAAGAGAATACATGCTTAAGGTATTGACATGTTTTTAATTTGACCAATAAGATATATCGTATGATATATGGGGGATAAATGATGGTATTCACATGCTCGGAAGATGACATTTCTAGTAATTGTTTTCTTTATACTATGAGCTCGGACATAAGTATTTTGGATAAGCCTAAAGATTGTAATGGATTATGTTGGACATAAGTTAGTATTTTTTAAGGCTAGAACTTTGTCGATATAATTGATGGAATGTTATAATAATGTAGTTTTAGAAAATGGACAACCTGCAGGACGGGAAACAACCCGTCACGTTGGACAAGGTTATGGGAATCGAACCCACAACTGAAACGCGACAAGCCTTTATCACCTACCACTGGCCTACAGGAAGTCCCTGGTTGGTAGAAACTAGTTTTATTATATTAAGCAGTATGATAGATTAAGTATAAGTCCATTTTTGGAATCATATACTATTAAACTCACCATAGATGGACTTATGTATATTTGATAAATTTTGCTAACCTTTTGTTTGAGACATATAGAATGACCCATCATTCTATAACATGATCTGCTAACACCACACAAATGAAAAATTCAACTTCATTTCTATAATAGATGAAGTGGAAATTGTTCAAGGCATGAACAACGGTGATATTACAATGAAATAAAGTAAGTATTTCTTCTAATTCAAATTCTCCAACTTTAGGGAAATGATCTTGAAAACCAAAAATGTTCTCCTAGTAACCTCATATCTGATGATTTAGATGATACCTTAGATCATCACAAATTTATAGCTTTGTGATTGTTGGCTTTTTCATAGCCATGTCCTCTACCACTCTTCATCAGAAGTTCATGGTTATATTTTTCTTCCATATTTATATTTTCACATATGTTATCCTATGTGGAAACCCAGTGATTAGTTATTTTGGGTAACCATTACATTTCATAATTTAGTATTTAAAGTTCATTTTTGGTATTCCTTTTTACGATATGGGTTTTTATGAAAGAAACTTTCAAGTAGTAAACCATTTATAACCCGGACGAATTTCGAGGGTGAAATTCATTTTAAGGGGGGTAGAATGTAACAACCAGATATTTTATGAGAATTATTCTTTTTTAATTTCCTTGATGTCTGGTGTTGTATGCTACACCAAAATTATCTTGCACTATACGCAACACCGTATTATCTTGCAGTATACGCAACACTATTCTTGGATAATGTCACACACAATTTAATGTTTGTTTTGTGGAAATTATTTTATGCAACATTAAGTATAGATTTTTTTTAATGTATAAATGAAATATGTTTTGATTATGTTATACAAAACACCAAACAGAGCTTTCACTACACGAATAACTGACTTGGCTTGCATTACACGCAATCAATACATTCCTCGATAGCGTGTGTAGTATGCAATACTGAGTTTCACTAAACGATATATTATTATAATATTATTATGAACTAGCCATTATAAATAGTAATAACCACTATTTGAAATTTTAAAAATTTTGTTTTTCAAAATGGACTTCATTTTTGGATTCAGAATATCGAAATTAGCCTAGGGTGAATTTTTAGTATTTTTATGAAAACTTTCAATTTTTGATGAATAGTTAAAACACTGGGTTACTATTTAAAAACCAACTTTTTATATAAAAAATTATTTATTTTATTTAAATTTATTTTAGGTAAAAATTGATACATAATACTTATATAAGTTCAATGTAATTCATTGGAGTCATTTTATAATAATTTTAGACATATAAAAATTTTATTGAACTTTTCACCGTCTTTTACCCAACTCCTAGGAGAGTTTGAAAATATACATAAAAATTAATTTTACCGCTTCTGTGAGTGGAATTTAGAAAATAAGAGAGACACAGTTAATATAAAGGAGTAAAATGTGGTTCAATAAGATAAAAATAATTTTTGGTGAATAGTAAGTTTTTACTTTTATTTATCACGGTTAAAAGTAAATTGGCTAATTAAGGGTAAAAATGATATTATTATTACCCTAACACATGTCATAATTATACTGGATAAGTTTAGTTAGACGAAAAACAACCTTAGGGATAAAATATTACCCTTTAGGTTTACTTGGATTAGATTAGGACATTTATTATTATTTTATTTAAGGAAGAATTAAAATAGTTAAAATAAAAGTTTAATAACTAAAACATTTTTAATATAGGGTTATACATTAGATAAATTCGACTATAAATATTCATTAGAAAGATAAAAATATTTCCTAAATAATGATATTTTATTTATAATTTTTAGACATTAAATAATGTAATTTATTTATGACACAATGATGATCCAGTTTTTACCTTATTAATGAAATATTAACATAATTGATGTTATAAATACCCAAATAAATGTGATTTTCGACTTTTTATGAATTTCAATAATTTTATAGGTTAATATGACATTTTATTATTGATTTAATTAACTTTTTTTGAACTAATAATGCTTTTATAAGTTTCACAAAAATCAAGTACCAAATAGTGTCAAAATTGACATAAAATAGTTTTTAAAACAAATATTATATTATTAATTGTTATTTTATTCCTAAAAATATAAGGTTCAGAAAAATGACTTAGATAAGGATATATATATATATTAATAATGAACCACTTGGTGTTCTTTGGTCTTGTTATAGTAAGTTTATTAACCATATAGTGTAAGAAAACAAAAAAACACGGTAAAAGTTAAATTATTTAACTTAGAGTTAAATCTAAATGATAAGCATAAAATTGTAACCTAAACTTGTATAAAACCTATTAGTTGAGAGTATTTAGACCCCTTCCCACCTATATTAGAAATAAATAAATTTTATGCTTTTAAAAACGGAATATGACTTTATTATAAAATAATATTTTAAGTTTTCCTAAGGTGCCCCTCTCCTCCCTTATAAAAAGGGCACCCCTTCCCTATTCTATTAACACCCTTTTTAGCCTTGAAGCTCCACCAAACCCTGAAAATTAATCTTCTAAACCTATATAGTTATATCATATAGGTTATGGCCATCTCAAAATACCATCTCTAGTTCCTTAAGAAGAAATTTAAAGGAGGTGCATCGAGGAAGAGGTAATCTCTTCTACCGATTCTTTCATGTTTTCTTTCTTCTTCAACTTCTTCTTATTTAGTTGTTTCATTATAATGTAATAACATAAGTATCACTAATATAATGATATGTTATTATAAATATAAAACAACCCCATTTCAACTTCTATCCATCCTACGGAAAACGAAATCACCGCGCGTGCGTACGTACGGAATACGGTCTCCACGCCGTGGTGTAATCAGTTTTTCCACCACCACCTTACTTGGATGGGTATACAGGTGTAAATAATAACTATATATGGTTATTATAACATCATACTGATTATTAGGTATTATATCATCCACTTCAATTCCATTCAATAATTATGGGAATGATATCATCGCTCGTGCGTACGTACGGATTACCGTCCATACGACGCGATGAGATCCATTCTCCATGTTAACCACTCAAGAATGATTATAAAGTATATATAATGAATAATAATGAAATATATGACATAATAAAGCTACTGAATTTATGTACATATATATATATATATGTCATCTAATTACTTCCATTCATGTCAATAAGGGAAGGAAAACAACGTTCATGCGTACGTACGACCTACCGTCTCCATGAACGGTGTATTTCATTTAATTCATCTATATATTATATATATATATATATATACTGAATATATATGATATATAAATCATTATTTACATTATTTAAGTAATTAAATAATGATATATGTAATAATAATATCAAGAACAACAAGTCCAAACAAGTAAGCTAAATAAAACGATTTTACCCAAAACGCTGATTTAACATGGCATTTACAAAAGAACGGGTAATATAAAGTCATAAGTGAACCATATATGCTATAATAAAAATGAATATGATTCTAAAAAATGTAAATGAAATTATTTACATCATTATACATGTGGTTTGGATACATACGAAGCATATCAGACCTAAGGTAAGGGAGAATTATTCCAATCTCATTCTTATCCGAGATTGTTTATTCGTAAGTATTTACTGGGGTTATGTTTATCATCCATGTCCATGTTTTCTATTTTTTTTTGTAAAATTTTTAGTATTATTCCATTTATGTTTAAATTCATTTTTACCCTTTTATGACTTTTACCATAAGGTTTGTAAGGAATCTTTCTTTTGTTTACCATACAAGGTACTTTTTGACTTTTCCGAAAAAAGTACGAGGAAAATGTTTTTTTAAACTTATACGACATGAACTTATTTTTACAGTTTCATAAATCCTTATTTTCAAGAATCTAACTATATAATATTTCATTACTATTTTCAACAAAATACTTTTCTTTTAAAATTTCATGGCATTTTGTAAAAAGAAAATGATTTTGAAGAAGAAAAGATATTTTCCTCAAGAATTCATTTCAAGTGTTTTATCAAAACCATTTACCATCCAAGATGACATTATTTCATATGTGTATGTTTCAAGTATAATTTCTCTATAATTTAAATGGTTCAACTTTTCTTATGATCAAATAATATCCATTTTTTATATGGATTATGTTATGATGGGATGATGTTTATGAAACCCATTTTTATTGTTTGGGTTATGATGAATGGTTTATGTTTATGTTGTGGCACAAGTAATAATGATTTATTTATGAGATGGGTGGGACCTATATCTACATCCAATGCATTTGGTAAAGATTTATATCTCATGAGATAGACATGGATGGAACAGTAAGTTAATCCAGTTCAGTGATACAGGACAGGAACTAGGAGTGAACTCGATTCAGAAAGGGACTTTGTCAATTAAGATAGTCTTGGAAACAATGCCTTGGATATTATAGAAATAATACCACATTCTTAATGTTTTTCCATAATTACAAGTTTTATTTCCAAGCTATGTTATCATGATTGATGTTCCATTATGATCTATGCCTTAAGTACTACAATGTTTTATGTCATTACTCAAGATTTCAAGGTTTAAACAATACGTTTATGTTTTTATTTTCAAATGTATATGGTTTGTTTTATTTTCTCCATGCTTACCCTTACTGAGAATTTTAGCTCACCCTTTATATGTTTTCTTTTCACCAGGATATAAAGAAAAGTTTTAGGTACGAAAACAAAAGTGGAAGCTCTTTATGGGTGATTTTGAAGACCTTTCACCATGTTTAGAAGATTATGTTACGAGTTTCCAAAGACACTAAACTATTACGGTCCTTCAGTGTTTGTTTTTGTTATGTATTAAGTATTTCGCAAAAGTAATGTAATGTCCATGTACGTCAAGCTTTGGGTCTCTACAGCTAGAATTGAAGTCCACCTTACGCTTCTTATCCCCATGATACCCCTGAGATTCTCTGATCTCTATTTCTATTTTGAGGTCACATCAGACAATTTTCTCATAGCTATTGATGTCACAAATCAACCAGGGATTTCTATTGGCTAGTTTTCAACCCACCAAATAAGCAGCCAACCTTAAATTCGGGGGTAATGACAAATATAAAGGTTTATCATGCAAGCCTTGTGATGTTTACCTTATACGCTCTGATGTATTCGTCCTCTTTTTGAATGATGTAAAGGAAGTCCCTTTCCATCATAATCCCGAGGGTGTGAGGAAAATATTTTTCAAAAAACATTTTATAGAAATACTTACATTCTAACACCTCGATCTACTCATCAGTATTCATATTTTTGATCAATGTACACCATTTATCGGCTTCACCCTCCATGTGATAAGCATCGAGAAGAACCTTCTCTGGTTCGAAACATTGAAGGATGGATAAGATCTTTTCAATGGAGTTGATCCATTGTTCAGTAATTAAGGGATCAGATGATCCATTAAAAGTAGGAGGCCTTTACCTCATGATGCTCTCGATAATGACTTGTTCTTTCTTGGGGGGGGGGGGGGGGGTTGAACGTTCATCCTGAACCATGTTTTTATTCAAATCTAGAGTTAACTGAGAGAGTATCATGAAAAAATTTGTGATTACTGCTCCCATCTCATTGGGCATCTCATTATAACAGTCATCACATTGATATTCACATCGATTGTTAGCCCGAGTCCTCATATTACAAGCCATTGGCTGGAATAAAAGGAAAGTTAGGGGTAACACATAAAGGGTAATCCAAGAAAAAATGTTTTACTTATAAAAAACTATAATTTTCTTAACTTATGAATCAGTAGGATTCAATATTTTTTATCCTTGATCCACTTTATAACATATATTATTAGGGGCTTTTTTATTCCCTTAAAAATGGTTCATAATAAGCTTATGAATTTACCAAAGCATATCCACTAAGAGTGTCGTAACCAAGTGTGCAGTAATGCCCATTATTGTGTACTAGGATACCCCATGTTAAGCTCGAAACTCCTTGTCCTAGTTTTCACTCCTAGGTACATCTGTGACAGAGCCACCTCTACCTTCTTGTATCCAGACAAGGATTGATTTTCTTGATAAACCACTTACTCAATACTCACCAAAACATAGGGATGTTTTTATTATACTTATTTTTATCCCGAAGGCTTTCACTGGGATTTTCTAATCCTAAACCTGAAAATAACTAAACATATCCTCTAATACCAACTATAACAACCCTAATTTTTATTACGCACTTAAACATCATTTATTACATAAAATATTTACTTGATACAACATATAATATTGAGAGTTAAGTGTCTTTGTGGCTAAGGAACATTACATAATGACTTAAAACATGAAACACAACATCTTTATTAAAAACATCCTTTACATGACCACTACATTCCCTCATATGTAGCATTGCCTGAGATAAACTGAGGACATGCATAAAAAATGGGTGATCTATAAAGCCCAATAAGGGACTAAACAAGGAATAAAATTAAGATTAAAATTCATGTTATGAAATAGGCATATCAATGGATATCAAGAGAAGCATGAACATAAAGGCATGACATAACATGATTATCATAACTTGGAAATGTGGTAACAAAACTTAACATAGTAGTAGCATGAGCCAAGGATCATTGCACATGGAGGATGAGTAAACCCTAATTTCACTTGAATTTTATGATTAAACCATCATTGAACTTTATGTATCATGATACTAATCTTTACCCAATAAAATGGAGTGCTATCAGGGCACACCCTTCTTAAACATTTAATTTCATGCATAAGTGTGCCACATGCATCATATAACCTGGATTCATTAAACATCATATTTTATTACAAAATAAAAGAATGTGGAATTCATACATAAAACACTATAATCAAAAATTAAATATGGATAAAGGTGAATACCTTTGATAGAGAAATGGGCACGGTATTCACTACACACCGACTTTGGCTTGTAAAATCACTATGCAATTTCGACAACATAACAGCGTGACATAAGAATTCGTAAAAATGGTTGATGAGAGAGAAATGGGTTTCTCATCATATTTAAATGAAATGGAAATTATGGGGGTAATGTAGATACATTTATCAACATAAGTAATGAAATTTAGATTCATAATACAAAATAATTTCTTGAATGTAGATGAGGAGAGAGAAATTTTATACGGAATTTCATCATGGTAATAGGTGTACATATGATACATTAATGAGAGATAAATGGGTATCTAATCATTAAAAAATAAATAGGGAATTATGGGGGAGGTGATAAATCATACCCCAAAATTTTTAATTTAGAATAAAAGGGAATACCAACATAATCAAATTTAGACAAAAATGAGAACAGAAGAAATCCCTTACTTGGAAGTGTGATCCCAAAGGAATGGGAGAGGCTTGATAGAGGCTTATTGGGAGCTTGAGGAACTATAGGAGGATTATAGAGAGGTTAGGGAAGAGGTTGGACTAATTACATAGGCTTTGAGTAAATAAGAAGTTGGAGCTTGTGTGGGATTATATAGGAAATGAGAGGGAATTCTTTATTATTTAGGTTTGGGACACCGCACATTAAACTAATCAAAACCACAAACCAACCCATATTTTTTTCCCAAGGGTTTTTCTAAAGGGGATTAGAAAAAAATATTTTTTAAGGCCAATGTCCGAACTTCTTAAAATAATAGGGTTTCTTATGTGGAGGTGAGTCACACTCTCAAGGAAAACAATTTAAAAACCTAAAATGTTTTATAAGTCTTGGAATGGTCCACTAAGCCTTCGTAAAATAAATAAAATAAACCTAAAATCAAATTATTTTAATGGTAAAACATATCTTGGCTGAACATAATCTTTATATTATTTTATTACATCACTATTGAGTCATTATGATGTGATAAAACACATCATATATTAAAACGGTATTTAATTTTTACCTAAAAATTCGACTGTCTCAATTTTTTTTGAAAAAATCACCATTGGATAATTTCAACGTTCTAATTCCCAAAACAATATCTATTTTATCTAAATAATTTTAAAAAATATGTGAGTTTTTACTTTTAAAATAAAAACAGATATTTATCAAAAATGAAAGGATTTTGATAAAAATGACTTTCAAACCCTAATAAAAATTACATTTGTAATCATAAAAAATATAAAATAATTTATATTTAATTAAAATTAGTTTAGTTATAATATATTATTAAAATATTATTTAGTTCAAAAATCCATTAATTCATCAAAATTGAATTCTAAATTGAATACTAACTAAAAAAATACTATTTCTGCTTTAGACTAGTATTTAAAAAGTAAAAATAATAAAATGAATATATATTATTTATTATATAGAAAAATAATGTACATAATCATAGTTCTAGGCTCTTGTTACATAACCCCTAATAACACTCACATAAGACTGAAGGGTAAGGTGTGCGATGGTGATAAAATCTTGGGGTGGCTCGAATAATATCGCTCGGGTGGTAATCTCTATTAACTCCCACTTCTCCCATAGTCCATTCTTCTAAAGATTAATGTGTTCGACCTCAGCTTGGGCATGGTCAATAGTTAATCCCAATGATTCCACCTCCTTTCTGAGCTCCGATAAATGGTCTTCATATGGGGAAAGTCTACTGGATGAGGCTATCACTTCCTTTTTCCGAGTAAATTGGATTTGTTAAATCCCTATATTTATACTAATCATGTGATCACTATTTAACTAAAATATTAGTAACAGTCACAATTCTTAATGTTATTTTAAAATCCAAAAACATAAAATCAAATAAGTGCATATGTTATTTAACCATTTCACATAATAATTAATTTGATTAGATCAAGATAAATTTCCATTAATAAAAGTTTGGATCGTTACAATTGTCTCTAGAATTTGGACTTTGAAAGAACAATTTTTCATATGCTCTATATCATTCAAAATACTTGATGAAAATATTACAATAATTATTGGTTGTATATCTCTATTTATTATAATTTTAATCACATTAATACTTAGTGTGTCATTATATATTTATATATTGAAACTATGTTTTAGTGTAACATAATTTGTTATAGATGGATTTTTCAAATCAAATATATATCGAAGGATAAAAAACCGAGATCACAAAGTATAATTAACTAGATTTGTAATATGAATAATATATTAAGTCATGATAGGTCTGACATATCAAAAAATATTTACTACAAGAATTTTGTATCAAGAATCATTGAGAAATGAAAAAATCATTGTACAATATTTTCTAACAAATGTATTAAACCTCTAAATCATCAATCATTTGTTGAAAAGTTCACCGTTGTATAGTTTCCTCTACTATGGTATGGTCTTATTCACTTCACTAGACAATGTAGTGAATGAACTATCATTTCATCTTGATCCCACTTAGTTCCTAATATATCATGAATCTAGTATTTCCCAGGTTGACCTTTTGAGTGTAGGTGACTCCATATAATTCTATATACATCCACTATTTGTGCAAAAAAACATATGGTTTTTGATTCATCTCAAGGAAAATTAATACATTTATCACAATAGAAGAAACTAGTGACACCATACTTTAATGTTTTTTAACTTATTTTTATATCAATAATATCACAGTGGATTCAAATGATTTTGATGTGGTCCAGCTCAAGTTAGATAAAATGTTTCTTAAATAATAGCTACAAATTCATTATCCCTTCTCACATCAGATAAACCATTTTTATGGAATAATAACTATAGAAATGTGTGGTATGATAATCCCCATTCATGATGATATTTCATCACTATAATATAACTCCATTACTTTAATATGGATCTACACTCATATTCAAAGAGATTTTAACTAAACCATGGGCATGTTTTTAATAAATATAATATGAAAACAACCTAAAATCCTGAATTAATGACCACATGAAACAAGTCCCAGAATACCCCCTAAAATGAGGGTTATCTAAAAACTATATCATATGATATAATAATGTTCATGAGAGTACTCCAACTCTCAATGTATGATTAATTATATGTTGACCATGTATTGATTTAGATCCACTGAACATTCACTTATACAATTCACTTCATGAGGATAATCCATCCTTCATAATAGAATTTTATGGATGTTAGAAGGAATCATGTATATCAAGAATCTATTAAAATGATAATGGACATAATTTTTAATCTTATTATTTTTGAGTGCCTAATTAAAAATTTAATTGATGTATTTTTAAAATTACATAACTCTCTCATCTATAATTTTTTTTTGTTTATTTTATATATTATTCTTTATTTATTATGATTTTTTCATTATAATTACTATAAAATTTATTAATCACATTCCCGTATTTTATAAATATTTTTTTTATAATTATAGTATCTTATATATGGAATATTTATAACATACTAAAATTATTACAATGTATAAAATTTAATGAATTACCATTGAATTGAGAATAATAAATTACATATTAAATTTTTTCAAAGGTTAATATATTATATATTAAATTGTATTATGTATAAAGTCCAAAATCCTTTATATTTTAATTTTGGTAAATATAAGTGTGTTATGTATTGAAAAAACATTATACAATTAGTAAATTTTATAAATTATCTTAGATATGAAGAAAATGTTATGTATTTATTTTTTTGAAATGGGAATATATTATCTATCATTAAGATTATGTATTAATGGACCATTACATAAGAGTTCATTGTCTGGAACATTATCAAACAACATGAACCTTATGTTTTGATGGTTATAATTTTACATAATGTTCTTAAAAAAATATAAATCCACATTAACCCCTATATATTAATTCATTAAACTTATGGATTAATTCATGACCAATATGTGAGAATATTTGATAGGAAATGTGGTGTTTTTTAATAAATAATTTGATCGGAGTACCATTCCTTACAGATTTTCTATTCATATGTGTTAATCTATTAATATTTCGCTTTGATATTTGAAAAAATAAGTCAACTTTATGTAAATTTATATTTGAATTTAATCTTACATATTCAATGAAATTACTATTAGAAATGTAGTTAAAATATTTTGGAATTTTTGTAGTCAAAACTTATGGATTCGAATGATACACTTTCAAGATGAAAATTGTTATGATTTCTATTAGTATCCTAAATTTCAATCCATGATTTCCAATTTTCCCTATTTTAACCTATAGTAATCATCATGTCATAGATAATTTTTGCATTCTTTGCAGACTAGGTATTATTTTTAATAGTAAATCTATTAAAATATACATTACAAATTAATTAATATTTCAATTTTATTAAATTAGTGTGATTATTTCAAGTCTATTTTTAAGGGAAACCAAATACCTAGATATTATATATATCTGAACATAGAGATTATTAAAAACTATATCTATGAAAATAGATTAAGAAATACCAAATAGATAGAGGTGAACATGAATACTTTATGATCATGATGATCATTATAGTTTTATTTTTGGGAGATCCTCATCATTTAGAGATTTTTTATGAAGTGTAATCAAGTTTCATCATTTTAAACATAATTTATCTAAATCTTGATTTTTTTTCATTGTAATTTTTTTATTTATTCCACTATCCTATAATTATAACTAGTTCATGGTCCTTCAGTTAAAATTATGGTCTGTATTTATTATAAATATTTAGATATTAGTGTCTATAATTGGTGGGCATCCATTAAAACAGTTATTTCCAGTATTGTTCATCTCCCCATTAAAATGGTTATGTTTTATTTTTTTGGTGACTCCCCATGAATAGACAGGTTGATTTAGTTTGTATCATACCAAACAAGGAGTATAGGGGTTTGAATTTTATACATGTGATATATATCATCCAAACTAATATAAAAATATATTAAGATATTATTTATACTATATTTTCTATTTTAACAATTAAATTTCAATAAATTTACCACCAATGTGATATCACAGACAACTATTCATCTATGCAATTAATTGGTATCATATGTCTCTCTGTTTAAATATGTTCTTCAATGATTATTTTCCTAATACTAAACAATTGGTATCAAATCCATCACATATATGATTAATTATTCTTTAATATGTTATATGAAATAGAATAATTGGTATTATAGCTATCTAATTTAATATTTTTGATTTATTGATACTTTTCTAAATAAGAAAAATTATATAAAATATATCCCTTATAAGGATAGTTATGCCCTATTCTTATAATAGATATCAAATAATTTATATTGGACTATTCCATTATTTAGATTATAATATGTTGTGAAACCTATCGTATACATAGAAATTAGACATAAATATTATTTCATATTAAGGGTCATGTTTATAATGATGGATAGATTCCACAAAAGGTGAACCATATTTGATGGTAATGGATATTATTCCTTAAAAGCAGTGATTTTACCATACCTCATGCAATTAATATTTTAATATTTGACTACAATAGTAAAATTTTAAAATATATTAGAGGATAAAATGGTTCACATGATAGTAATGAAGTGTATAAGTAAAAAACATAACTAAGAAATCATGAATATTTATTGTTGTGTTATTAGTCAAAAAAAATTCATGCTTCTACATGTAATAATACTCAATTTATTTGGTGAATATTTAATGTTACACATTATGCTACAAATATGTTTAAAAATACTAAGCTTGTAATGTTTCAAGTTAAGTACCAGTAAATCAATATATAAGTAATTGTGAATTTAAATCAAACGTTACAAAGATTAACAAGCATTGTTAATGAAATGTGTACTGTTTTTGAAATAATAGACAATAATATCATGATTGAAATAGGTTTCAGATCACATTTAAGGAAGTTTAATTTAATTAATGTTTCAAATAATTAAATAATAAAAATTAGGATCATAAAAAAGATGATGTGATTAGTTCACATAAAAAAATTAGTTATTATTTTTGAACATATCTGAACAAGAAACAAATAAAACAAATGGTATAACATTCAATTTATTAATTGTTTTATCTATCACATATGTTTTTGAGGTACAAGGAAATAATAAAGTTGATGTAGCTCATCTTTTGAAAGGAAACTAAAATGTAATAAAAATAAATAAAGGATTAAAATTATTATTTAGAAGATACTATCGAAGATATGATTGTAACAAAAATTACATTGGTAGATCAATTTCTAATATTATTATCTTATATCTCACCTATTATTAGTTTAAAAAGAATGGAAAAATCATGATTAATTATCGATGAATAAATATTTAAAGGAAATAAATATCAAGAATAAATGGAAAAGTAAATTGTCTGTAGGAAGGATCTATAATGAATACTCTATTTTTTGTAAAGAATTCAACACCATGAAAGATTATATAAACATGTTATTCATCGAAACTATTAATGCATTTATTTATTATATTTTTCTTACTGATATATTATTCTAATGTTGAATATGAATGTGATAGATATAATATTGATGAGTTGAATGAGAATATTAAAATTTTAAAATGTGATATTATTAGAATTTAAAATATGTATATCAAATATGAAGTAAGTAATAATAACTTATTGATTAAATAAATTTTCATTCTTGTGAAAATGAAAATATGAAGAAAATTCTAAAAAGAAAAGAATTAAAATGTTTGAAATGATTTAGAGGCCATTAAAAAGGATATAGAAATTCATAAGAATGATATTATTTAAAAAAACAACTATTGTAAATTATAAATCAATTTCATGTCTAAATTATATTATTTATTATATTTTATTGATTCAAATCCATTACAATAAGGTAAATGTTTTTTAAGTTGATCAAACTCAATAGTTTTATTTTAATTAAACTTCTTTTTCTAAATATATGGATCAAATTAAAATTAAATCTTAAAAAAAAATTCATTTGGTATTATTGAATTGATTTTTTATTTTAGCATAAAATATTTTTCTTAGTTGAATTGTTTACATTATTGTAAAAAAATGATTTATTTTAGTGAATAGTGAAAAATAAACATTTTTATAAACATTTGGCTGTTTGATTTTTTTAAAGTATTATTCTATTTGTAAATATATTAAAATTAAATTTTCCCCTTTTAAAAAAATAATAAAATTAATGAAATTGGAAACAAGAATATTCATTAATTAGGTATAAATTCATTTTTATTGTTTAAATATTAATTTTCTAAAATAAAATTTGGTTTCATTTTTCATCCACATATTAAAATTAATTACTTCCACTTCTATAGATTTAATATTAAACCAATAATTTAATTAGAATCAGTAGGTTCAAATTATCTTCTGACTTCAAATTTCATTATGGTCATAAGGAATATTAACTCGGGTAAATTTTCTTCCCCACTACAAGTGGTAAAACATGTTAATTATTTTTAAAAATGTGTGATTTGGTAACAAAATATCATCATAAATATTATTCCATAAGATTATTTATATCCTCATAACATTATTTTTAATTTTTTTGATTTGGTTCTACATGACCGAGTGCATCAAATTTATAATATTTAATAGTTATAAATAATTTCAAAAGTTGCACTACCCTCACTTATAAATGGGAGTCTCCTCTCTTTTCATATTAAAAAAACATTTTTAATTTTATTTTTAAAATACACTACCCATATAACTTGACAACTCTCATATCCATATTATAGTTGTTTTTATCCCTAAAAAAAACCAGTGAAGATGGATTCTAGTGTATTCCAAAAGAGGTATTCTAAATAAATATTATAACCCTTTACCGATACCTTATATAATTAATTATTATTCTACATCATTTAAACTAATAAAAACCTTGATGATATAATGACATAAGTCTCTCATATTTACATAAAATATTTTATATTAATATGATGGGAGTGAAAAATATTTCTCTTTCACATATGTTCACTACCACTTACACGAATCGATGTGCTTAGTTTTTCATCCCATCCTCACATAGTATGTTATTATAAAGGATATAATAATTATATATCATATTTTTTAAATACTTATCTTCATAAAAAGAAAAAAAATTAATTTTTTTCTTACCCTCCCATACATTGAAAAAATCGAAAATGTATCTCATGATTATGTGTCAAATACCACCTCCATGATTAATAGATTTCATTTTGATATCTTCCTTTTACAGATGCTTCTAAAAATTAATTTACCTAATAAAAATTACATTTATTTCAATGTTAATATTTCTATGATGATGGAATAATGACTCATTTTACCATGGTAAACAAACAAAAGGTTTTTATGATTATGAACCATATATCATCAAACTGTGCAACATGTAGTTAACATATTTAGTAACTATATACGAAATGGAAAAAATAATGTAATAAACAAAAGAATGTATTAAATAATTAAATAACTAATATAAATTTCTTATATATTTGTTATAGAACATACACGTTGAGTCACACTTGCGGTACTAGATTTCAATAAATACAATGTTTCAAATAATTTAATGTTTTTATAGATTATTTTTCCTCTATATCAATGTTCTTTTAAAATTTTCTGGAATTTTATTTTTGTAATGAAATTTATTTGAAAATCATTTTGAACCATCAGGTAATTTATTCAATTTTTTTTGGAAAAACATATTATCAATATATTCAAAATGACTTATGTTTAACTTTTTTAAATTATAAAAGTAAGGTTCTATTTAAATTATTATCCCATTAATGGAATTTAAAAATATTATGTCCATTAATCATTAAGAATATTTGTCTCAAGTATTTATTTTTTTTAAACATATTCTATTTCTATTTTTTTTGTATTTTTTCAAATTAAAAGTTTTCAATGGAAAAAGGGGTATTTCTCCTTTTCTACACGAATCTCAAAAGTGAATTTAAATATGGGATTATAATAATATTTTATGTCTTTTTTTGAATTAAATGAAATATTTATGTTTATTTGGTATTTTATAAACCTCAATCATTGTTCCTAATTATGGGTGATCAAAATATATCTCTGGATGCTGCGTTAACTCGATATTTCTCCCCAATTCCTTTTGAAGTGATTCTTTCTCTATATAATTTTGTAGGAATTAAATGATATTTTTTCCATTTAGATGGGTTTTTATTAGTTTTACTCTATGTTATCTAATAATATGAATCCCCAAGGCATCTAAATTGATTTATTACTATTGTAAAAAAATTTCTATAAAAATATTTGGATTTATTAATTTATGAAAATTTACTTCTTTTATAAGAATGGTTACGACCATTTTAAATATAAAAGTTATTCTATTCAAGAAAAAAAATTTCATGATTATTTATTTTTTTAATGAACCCAAAATATTATTATTTTTAATAATTATTTCATTATATATGTATTAATAATAAATTGGAATTAAATTTTATTTCTTGATTAAGAAAATTAATATTTTATCTCAAAGTGTATTATTTAAAAATGGATAATTTTCTTAAGGATTAAATATATTTTTAAATGGTATAATGGAGTACGATACTTTTAATATAAAATAATGAGCTCACTGTGCTCATAAAAATTATTGATTTTTTTGAAATATCCTAAGTATGAGTCAGATCAGTAAAAAGATCATTTTCCCCTATGGTTCTAGGGTTTTAAATGAAGAAGAAGAGTCATGAATGTTACAAATGTTTAAATTTAAGAATCCTATTTTTTTTTGGGGAAATAGAATATGATTAGTAGTATACACTTTTCAATGTATGTTTTTTGATGTAAGTGTTTTTTTTTGTAATTATATGTTACTATAAACCTAAAATAACACAATAATATATGAATTCTAAACCCCTTATACTAAAACTAATAATTATGGGTTTATAATGGCATGGGTTCATATAGTTAGTGAAAAATAAATGTTTTTATAACTTTATAGGTTATGCTATTTTTCAAAAAAATACATTTAAGGGATGTAAATCATTTCATTTTCTTATAATCAGAAATCCTTGATGGTTTCTAGGTGGATTATGTTAGCATATGTATGATTGAAAATTATTTTATGAAGTGGAAATATGGTGAAGGATGAAAAATGGAATCAATAGGATAATATGCTTCTAAATTATCAAAATAGAATGGTTAAATTGGAACATAGTAGTTTGTAGGTATGTTTATTCATTTTATGTTTCTTATTAATAGTGTTACCCTAGTTATAGTGTAATCAAACTATTCGTAGGGGAATATATCTATAATGCTAAAGTTAATGAAAAAATTCCCAATTTCATTTTTTAAAACCTCAAACCTTGTAGTATTTTATGGATGGATCAATGATTTAGAATTTATATTCAATGTTTTTAGTTTTTTCAATCATCAATAGGTATTTATTTCTATTTATCAATTTTATGGTACAATTTATCAGTGTTGGTTATTGGTTAATAATTACCTAGAAAATAGATGAGATAGGTTCTATAGTGTGAAATTTAAATATGGATCTTATCCTTGTGATATGTATTCTTTATATTATTAAACTTTTAATGAGAAGCCAATTTTTGGAGTTAATTAAAAAGTTGTAGTACTCTATTTCCACCATTGAATACAATATAAATATATTATACTTCTATGAATGAAAAATATTTGTGGGCTGATGATAAAAAAAATTGACTTGTTTTACTTTGGATTATTCCTTTTTTGTGAATGGAGTTAGCCTTTTCGGAATTTAAAATATACGAGAAAGTTGTGTGGTGTGTTGAGAAGGTTGATATAGTGTGTTTTTACAACTAATGAAATAAGGATAAGAAGGTTTTTATATCTCAAATGATGGGGAAACATCCAGAAATGAAATATTATGGTAAGAATACTAAATTCCCTTTATGTGATAAGTGTGTAAGGAAGTGTCTTTGTGAGTTAATTTTGAAATATGGGAAGTTTTTCTAGTGTGTAATATTTGGATATATATATCATTACTATAAGGGATAAGGTAATTGTAATGGTAATACTAATAGTGATAATTAAAAAGTAATATATTACAATTTTGTCCAAATGGTATATTATGAAATTTTTTATTCAAAGATGAAATTGAATTATGGAAATCATCATGACTATATTTTGAAGGGAATAAAAAATTAAATCATGAATACCTCAAGAAATTTTGGACAAAAAAACCAATGTGGTGAAAGATGTATTATATGTTTTCAAAGATTATGCACCTATATTGTTTGATCTAAGGTCTATTTATTCGTGTATTTAAAATAAATATTCATTATAATTTGAAATATAAACTCATGAAATGGATATAGGACATTTGATAGAAACTCTTTGGGTATTTATTATAGACACAAATATTATAGTACATTTATTTTGATTTTATGTGGATTTTTTTTATGAATTGTAGAGTATCATTTTAGTTTTTCATCTATTGGATTTTGGTTTATATTTCTAAGATATATTACCATAATAATAATGTTATATTGAGTTTTCATTGTTAATTTGGATTTTTATATAATTATGAACTCATAATTATGGTATCATATCAAGATGATAAGAAATGGATTAAAGGTGGAAGTGATGGTAATCTTTTTAATATATTTGAAAGAAAAGAGATTATAGAGATTTGTGATATTCCAGTATGAGTTGAATATAAAGATATATATATAGATTATTTTCCTAGTGGAATTCCTGATCCAGAGGTTGAATTGAAAAATAAAATTATTCTATATGATAATTTAATTTCAAAACCACCTTCTCAAGTGGCTTTATTAGTGTTAATGAAATTGAAACAGAAGTTACAAGAGTTTCATGACAAGGGTTTCATTTATCAAATAAATTAACCTTGAACATCACACATTTTTTTTAAAAAAAATACAGAGAGATACATGAAACCATGCATTGATTATGGACCACTAAATAATATCACAGTTATGAAAAATTAGATGTTTTATCATATCAGTGAATTGTTTAATCATATCTGATGATAGTGCATTGTATTAGGTATAGAAAATAAAAGTTTGTGGTCATTAATTTTACATTGAAGAATGTATTATCTATAATTATGAATATTAAGTTTATTTTTTCATTATTATTTGGATTTTATAATAGTCACATTCATTATTGAAAAAAATGTGTTCTAAATTCCATGAATAACGTTATAAATGTCTAATTATTGTTCTAAAGATTTTAAAAGTGAATAATTTTTATACAAATTTTAGAAAATAAGAGTTTAGTTTATAATTTATTTCATTACTTGGAAATATATTTTTTAATGATGGTATAATGGATCATGTAGTGAAAAATAAGGTTATAAAAGAGTGACCAAGACCTACAAATGTCACTAAGATTTGAATTTTTCTTAGATTATAGGGTTTGTAATAATAAGCTATTGATAAAATATCTCAATTATCTTTTTGGCTAACCATGTTAACTAAAAAATGAGAAAAATTCAACAATAAGAATAAATTATTTGAATACATCCAGGAAATTAAAATATGATTTTTGATGCTTTAGTATGATACTTTACAACAATATTTCATGAATTTTCCAATTATAGTTATTCTTCATTGAAGGTACTTAGTTGTTTTTATGAAAATTTATTTACTTATTGTATATGAAACATATCAACTGAAACCCCAAGAGTGGAATTATCCTATATATTACCTTGAACTAGTTGATAAATTTTTTTATTTAAAAATATAGAGACTTAATTTATATATTCATAAATTTGAAAAATATATTGAATAAATTTTTGTATGATTAAATTCAATAAAATATAATTTAACAAGAGGTAGAAAAGATAGTTCAAAAAAATAAATGATTATAAATGAAGGATTAATTATTATCTATGTGATGATAATAAGAAATCCAATTCCATTAGTTTAATGGATGACACATCATTAGCCATTATTCACATTCATCATGATCCATTAGTAAATTTTTTAAGGATTTCTGGCCCTCAAAATATTCATGTTATAACAATCTCTCTCTTTTGGTTTAGGAATCCATGAAGTCATCTTTGGAAGACATAATTAAGAATTCCAAGAATAAAGATTGTGGTTTTTAACAAAGTTTATAGTTTTAGAATAAGTCTAAATATATATAATTTATTATTAATAATGAATATGTATTAATATTTAGAACGACTTTTTGTGTCAAGTATGATTCCCTATTTAGGAGGCAATCGTTGAGTGAAGCTCAGATATCTCTATTTTATATAACTTCCAATATCACTTAGATGTAAAAATTTCTTCCTGAATTTTATTTGTGGGATGTAATAAATAATCGTATTTATAATTTATCATTAAATGATTAAATTTTAAATAGTTTAATGACATGAATAAACAATAATAGGGATGATTTAGTATTTTTCCAAAATGAAAAAATGGAGAATATACCCATGGATTGTTCTGTAGGATTACCAAATAAATCTGGATGTAATAATTAGATTTCATTTATTATTAACCGATTAGCTAAATCTATCCATTTTCATCCAATTCATGTGAGTATTTCTTTTGATAAGATTTCTAGAATTTATCATAAAGATATATTCATAACACATAAGTCGATCTCTCTAATTTATTTGATTATGATACAATATTTACCTCTAATTTTATAGAATAATTTCAAAATTCATTGGGTAATGAATTAAATTTTAGTTCACCTATTAATACTCCATATAATATATATTCAATGATAAAGATTCATTTTTAGATGATATTTTTCATTCCATATCATAATATTTTTTTTTATAAATTGGGGTCAAGATCTTTGATTTGTTGAATTTTCATATAATAGGTGTTTTTATTATATTATAAAATGGCTATTTTTGAGGAATTATATGAAAATCCATTTGGAACAATTTCATGTTGGGATAAATTCAATGAGAGGAAGTTTTTTGCTCTAAAACTGGCACACTAAATGATTGATAATGTTAAGATCACTCAATGATACATTAGCACTGCTCATAGAATGAAGAATTATTTTGATGATTTAATGAGTAAAGACCATTAATTTTAGATAAAATCTCATGTTTTTTTAGTATATACCTTTAGAATTTTCTTTATTATTCTTATTAATAAGTTACTGGTAAGACCATTGATTATTGGTCAATATAAATATCTAGAAATTTTTTATTAATTTCTTACCGATTATTGTTTCCTCTGATCTTTTATTTGATACGTGATTTTTTTCAACATTCATTATTATAGAAATATATACATGATGGATTTCCTAATTTTATGCTTGAAGTAATTTTGTTGGCAGAGAATCCTTCATATGAGGAATAACTAGTGGAGATAATAGATAACAATAAGAAGGTATCACAGTACAAGGTAATTTACTAGGTAATGGTTACATGTAATAACAATAAGATTGAGAGTGCAACACGGGAACCTAAAAAGGCTATGAGGTAATAATATACCTATCTATTTATAAATGGAATAAAATAATGAAGAAATAATTTATTTAAGGGGGAACAATGTAATATTTTAGGTAAAATTAACAATTAATCAATTATATGTCTAATAAATTTTCAAGACTCTATATTATGGATTCTTATTGATCATAAAAATTTTATATGATATTTTAATCAATTAATTTAATAGTTTTATTAAGAAAAATGATTTTTCGATTTATTGTTTGGTTTTAAAAAAAATTAAATTTGTAAATTATTAAAATATTATCTTATAAAATTTATTTTATTATTTATATCATTAGATAAAATTAATATTATGGTTATTTTTATGTATTTTAATGAATGTATCATTTTTTGGGTGAGTAGTGAAACTTATCGAGATTAAATAAAATTTCCTTTACTTTCATGTATTTAAAAAGTACTATTCTTTTTTAAATTTTATATAAATTAAAATTATTACCCTTTTGCTAATAAAATCCAAGAAATTCTATATGAATCATTTTTATACATTATTTTGGTATAAATTCATTTTGGGATTAAAACATATTTCTTTCTATAAAACCATTAGTTGTTTCATTTCATGTTATTATATAAAAGTTATATTCTACCACACACACACACCCCCATATATATATAATAATTAAAATTTTATTTCTAATCTATAATCAGGATGTTAAAATTTATTTATGATTTAAATTTCATTTTTGGTAATAATTAACAGTAACCATTTTAAATTTATGTTCATATAGTAAAGGTTAAAACGAGTTAATTAGGTATAAAACATTGATCTATGGTTAAAAAATCATCTTAAATATTTTTTTATATTCATATTTCAACCATTATGACCTTATATTCAAAATTAGATATATTTAGTGAAATTTTACCATTATTAAGACACTTATATGATGTAATAATTGATAATATTACAAGATTAACACTCCCCTAACTTATAAAAGGGAAACACCCCTCTTAACTTGTTAAAAATATGTGAAAAAATTTCCCTATAAATACTTACATAAAATACCTTCCCACCTCTCATATCCATACCTAAATGTTATGGTTTCTCCAAAAAACTATCCTATATAGTTTTTAGTTTATAAGAATGTACGTTTTTCAAAGAATACATATAACTTTAAATAATGTTTGTCTATGTTTATATCTTTTTCTACCAAAATAATCCATATAATATCAATGATGATGTAATAAAATAATTATCTATAATATACTTAAATTTTATTATGTAAATATTATAACCCTTCTTCAACTCCATTTCAATCTAATAGGAAATTAAAACAACACTCGTGCATACGTGTGGACGAACACCTCCATGAAGTGAAGTGTTTCATTATTCATCACCACATCACATGACTAGTTATTATGATTGATTTAACAAATATAAATTATATTTAAGATATGATTCTTCTTATGGAATGATAATATAATATATACCTTTATACCCTCTATTCCTTTGAAAGATGGAAAAATTTATTTAATCGTATATGCGGACCACTACCTCCATGAATGACTCATTTTGTTTTTGATATCCTCCTTTCAATAATATTACTAAAATTCTAATTAATATATAAATATTTTAAATATTTCATGATTTTTATTTTGAGTATGACAGAACAATGGCCAATTTTACCATAATCATCCTTCCATAGTAGATTTGGGATTATGAACTCAACATCCTAAAAATGTATGAAAATAACTTCAGTGATTTTTAAGTATATCATATATGGAAATTAATGGAATAAAAGGGATGATTATAAGTGAGTATATAAGATAAATATTCCTAAACAATTAATTTTTCTATTTTTATTATAAATGATCTGAAGAATATATATGGTGAGTGATACTCGACAAAAGGTACATTCATGAAATACATTATTTTAAATGTTTTATGGTTTTGTTATGATAATTTAACTTCCATATCAATTTTATTTAAAAAAATTAAATAATATTATCATTATAATAAATATTAATGATATTTTCAAGAAATTTTATATTTACGGAATATTATTTTATAAAATTTATCATTTAAATGGATTTTCCTAACAACATTTATATTATTCATTAAAAAAACTCTATTATTTTTCATGGTTTTTCAAATATGATCCTATTCTTTTATTTAGTTAATTTCACCATATTCAACATTTTCAATGGAAAAAAATATATTTCACCTTTTTTTATGTGAAACCTGAAAGTTATTTAGTTATAGGTTCACAATAATTTTATGATATTTTACCATGTAAATTTAATGTTTAATGTATTTAATATGGGTAAATTTCCTTATAAATCTTTCATAATGATGGGTGATTATGATATATCACATGATTTTGGGTGAGCCTAATACAGAACTGCAAATTATTATGTAATAATTTAATCCTCGAAATATTATTTAGGAATTAATGGGGGAGGTTATTTAATTTGTAAGGGTTCTAATAAGGGTTATATTAATAAGATATCCCATCTCATCTACATAATTATTTTAGTATTCTATATGTTTTTTTAGTGAAATATTTTTATTACACAACGTAAGAAAAATAAGTTAGGGTTTAAAAGGTTTTATGACCCACTTAAGGGTGAAAGGTATGTTTTTTAAGAAAAAACTTTTCATGGGGTTTTTTTATTTTTTCTATGAAAAAATCATGAATTCTATTTTGACAAAATTTATTCATAAAAAATGTTTTATAAAAGGCTTTAGTCAATAAATACAATTTCATTTGTAAAAAAATTAATATTTTACCTCAGAGATTATTATATAAAAAGGTATTTTTTTGGATTACATTTTTCTAAATGGGATAATTAGTATATAATTTTTACATATATAATAATAATTTTATTTTATCACCAGGATTATTGAAATACTCTTCATTGGGTATAAAAATCGGTATGAACTATATAAATGACTATCTTTCATAGTGTCCAGTCATTTATAAATGAAACAAAAAAGAGGCTTGAATGAAGTAGATGTTTAAATTTATAAATAATGGGTTTGTGGAAAAACTGATCATTGAGTGGAAGTTTCCACTTTATAATTTTTGGGTTTTATATTTATGATTTTATAATAATTCTATACAACTATATAGCCATAATATCACATGAATTTATTAAAGTTAAATCCTTGATTTTAAGCTCATAATTATTGTTGTTATAATATTGGGTCCTTATAGATTGAATATTTGATGGAAATCCTGATAATCATTTTTATAGTAAGATAATTTCATGTCAATATGATATTAATGATCATGAATACCATAAAAAATAATAGTGTTGGTTAAAACATGTAATTAACTTATAATTACTTTAAATTCATTTTAAAAAGATCAAAAAGTTTTATATCAATAACCGTTTGTGTTCAATATTGGATATAAGGACTCTATGATACTGAAATATCTATTAGATATCCACAATATTTAGGAAAATCATAAACATATATCTATAAAAACTTATCCTCTATAATTATTGTAAATACTTGTTTAAATTATCAGTTGATACAAATGAATAGATTGGAAAATCAGACCGGATCCAATGTTGCACCAACATCAAAACTGTCTACTAGTAAGTTTTTTTAGGAAAAATTCATTGGAAGTGTCAAAAAGGATTTATGGTACATTAATATTGGATGTTCTAGGTACATTATGAGATAAATTTCAAACATAATTTCATAAAATAGATTTTATGGAGGCACCAACACATTTAGAGAATAGACAATGTCAAAGTAATAGGTTTTCGTGTGGTTAAAATATCAATATCTTCAATCATTAGTAATTGTTTAATTTTAATGCATTATAGTATAATTTGTTTAGAATTTTTTAATTACATAATAGTTTACTAGATGTTAAATTTCATAATGATGATATATTTGTCATTATAGATGATTCAACATGGTTTTATGGTAACCATAAAGACAATATTTATTCTACTAACCAAATTGATATAAAAATGAAACATATATAGTTTTTAAATGTTTTATAGATATAATGAATCCCCTGGAATAAGTGTTTTGGACATGTAATTTTTATCATTCTTCATGTTATTTCAAATAAAAAAGGAGGTCTAAAATTTTAGTAACTTATTGTGGATATGTATCTGGTCTTTAATCTGTGCGTAGAGGGACAATAGTACATGAAATTATTTAGACATATAAAAAATATAAAAACCATCTGACCACTCCAATAAATTCATATTTATCGGTGTAGACTAATTAATTCTTTATGAATTTTTAATGAAGTATTAATCTATTATTGAGGATTAATATAATAGTTTTACACTGGTATTTTTTTCATCATAGATAGAAACATTATTTAAATTTTCTACTAACTATTCTTTTGTTTAGAATGAGAATCTATATATGATTGGGCCTGTTGAAATAAAAATAGGAGGTAAAATTTTCAACACAGTTTTTCAAAAAAATATATATATGGAAGAATGGTTATTCTCAAAACATTCTCCCCCCATTTATCTCTAAAAAACGAAATTGGTATGAGGGAAAACATGATACTTCAAGACACATAATGGACTATTCTATGTGTACCACCCCTGGTTTCTTATACATAACCTTTCATTGCTATATTTTGAGACTATATGATGCTCAATATATGTTTAAGGTGGTTATATAGGGTTTCGGTACGTTTTGGATGCATTTTTAGTGGTGCACCATTTGTTCATGGTTAGTATAAATTATGCATCATCTCTAGGAAACCATGAAAGGTAGGACAATGCTCACTTTTTTGGTGCATTTTTTTCACATTACATGGACCAATAGTGGGAATTTAAATGGGAAATAGTGCATGTATAGATTATGGGAAATGTATATTTGGTTTACAATTCGTCTTACCACGTGACATAATCATGTAAGGGGTTGGCTGGAGATACTAGGATCACATGGTTTACGCATGTTTTAAAAAAATATGAAACCTAACTATGTTATGTATTGTTGTCACCTCGAAAATTTATAATCTAACATGAATTATAAAATTAAACCTACACAATTTCAATAATTCTCTAGGATATTGAGTTACTCTATATCACAAGGTTTCATAGGCATTTAATTTGATGTATAAGTGATTATTAGGTGAATAAAAGTGTGTTAGAGATCTAAATTAATCATTAAGACATCCTTTTTCATCATTAATATTAGATCTATTTTTCACTTCTCTCATGAAACCATATATTTAGTCTATATAGGATATATTTATTTTCTATGATGGGAATATTTCGGTGATCCAGTTAAATCGATTTATGGGAGAAAGATCCAAGACTGAATCTAGAGAATCATAGTGTCATTATTTTTTCCAAATCCATGAGAGGTATGTTCATTCTCTATCATCTCTACATGAATTATAACTTCAAGTCATGGTTTTTTAAAAAAAATTTATTATAATTTTTTGAAACTTATTTTATATTTTTCTGGATCTAGTTTTGGTTATGTCTTTGTATGTTGGAGAATATGGATGGATTTCATTTAAATACCATTTTATTTATAATTAAAAAATGTTAATTTTGAAAATTAGATAATTTTTTTGTTGTGAAAAATAATTTTGAGTACATTTTTTATAAAATTATTTGGTTTTTAGTGAAATATTCTTGCATGGATTTTTGAATACATTGTTGGTGTGAGTATATTTCTTTTAAATTTCCCCTAAATATGGGGAGTTGACCACTAGGGTATAAGGATAGGACTGTGATATGGGTTGGGTGCCATCAGGTCCTATAGAGATTGGCCACCGAGTGATTACTTGGTGGATGAATAATAGTCCACTCATAAGTATGGAATTTTCACTGAGAATGAATGTTTTTCTATGTGTGGAAAAAATGGAATTCATATTCCAACTCATTGAGAAGTGTTTTATAAAATTTTTAAATTTTATTCAAGGGAAAATAGTTATGGATTTAATATTAATACTTATAACTGTATTAATTTGTTTTATATAAAATTTTACATTGGGATGAGTTGGGATGTATTTTTAGATTACTATTGTTTTTATACTCATCCCTACTTGGGAAGATCAATGTGTTTACATATGTTATCTATGAAGAAACTAGTAAGAGGAAAAAATTAAATACGTTGAGTTATTGTCAGATGATGCAAGATTTGAATCTATTCATATTTTATTTTTCTTAACAAAAGATCATGGTATCAAGATATATCAAATTAATGTAAAAATTATTTTCAAAATTGGTTTATTTCTGAGAATTTTTATTGTATACATCCACCCATATTTGAGTCTGATTTAAATACATGTCATGTTTTTAAGCTTTCTAAATCACCAAATAAATTTAAATATAAAACTAAATACTTGTATAAGCATTCACTATATTTTAATTTAAAATTATTTTTTAAAATGTAATATTGATCATACTTTGATTATTATAATTTATTCCAATAATATTCTGATTGTTCATATTTTTGTAGATGATATTATACTTCATTGATCAAATTAATTTCATTGTATCAAAATCCCAATTTCAATGAGTAAAAAATTTTATATGAGTTTAATGGGATAACATATGTTTTTTTGGTTTTATGATTAATGAGTAAGATAAATGAATTTTACAAATAAAATTATTCCAATGAATTATTAAAGTGGATTGAACATGATTTCTGAAAAATTAAGAATACTCATATGAGAAATTCATGTAAAATTGATGAATATTATTCTAAAAAAAACATTCAACCGTAAAATGAATTCTTGGGTGACTAGAATTATATTATATTTAATATCCATTATACCTAATTTCATATATAGTATTTTCATATGTGTAAGAATCCAAGATAAAATGATGGAAAGACACATGAATATTGTAAAGATAACATTAATATATATAAAATTTAATATTATTCATTGTTTATTGTATAGAAGGAAGTCAAATTTTGAATTTATATGTTATTAAATTTTATACTTTAGAGGATTGATCATGAATGACATGTGTCTCTAATGACATGTGTATAATTTAGAAATTGTATATAAGTTATTCTATCTAAGAAAAATCACAAATGACATGTGTTATATTATTGGTAAAGGTTTTGATTTATATTATTTGAAGAAAAAACTTTCAGTAGTTTTATCAATTATTGAAGGTGAGAACAATATAGAAATATGAATCAGTTTATAATCACTCTCAATTAGATATATTTTTTCAAAATTTTGAATTTGATTTTGAAATGATATCGATTATGAGAGATAATTCATCATCCATGTCTATTTTCAAGATCAGTCTATAGTATTATTTAATGATTCTTATTAAAGTGATCTATCACATTATCAATGATCATGTTAGGGAAGAAAATATTTTTTCATTATATTTTTCTATTAAATAATAAATGGTAAAATTTTTATAAATACATTAGATCCTAAAAATATTTCGATGATTATATATGATCATGGAATGATTGAAACATAGAGGGATCTCTCATAGGTATCTCAATATAGAACTACATCAAATTAGTTTGAACAATCTCTTTGATACATATGATTAACCTACTATCTATTAATATTCTTCTCCCTAAATTTCAATCGTAGATTATTTTCTTTCAACCTTAAACGTGCTATTTGATAGTATAAATTTGTATATATTTTAATATTTTAAGATAGAATATTCAAAGGGGGATTCTTAAAACTATTTTTACTTATCATTAGTTATTATTTACTATATATCTTTTAACATTATTATCATGAATCATTTTATATAATTATACTTTACCTAGGATTTCATTATATTTTTAGCAAATCTTCAATCATATATTCTATAATATTATTATTTTGTATTTTTTTTATAATTTTTTAATGATAACTTCTAAATGGATTTATAGTTTAATTATTGAAGGAGAACATTATTTATTATATTTCTTTTCCCTATTACTTTTTTTTATTTTTGGTTACTTTATATTTTGATAGATATTTCAATTATTGTGTTATTATTTTGATCACTAAAGAAAGGTATAGGGATGTTATAGTTTTTTAATTATCAAAATGTTGGGTAATGTTTGTGGGATCTTTACCCATAGATTTATATATCATGAATATTACATAACCCAATCATTTTTTTAATTTTATTTATTTATTATTATTTTTTATAAATAATATTATGAAATTTAATATTATAATTCTCATATTTTATTAATAAATTTATCTTATATACAAGATAATAAAAATTAAATATTTCTTTCATACTAAATTTTTCACAATGTATTCTATATTATACATTATATTGGTTTTCAAAAAAATAGAATATAATATAAATTTTCACAAATATAATTATAATAAAAAATATTATTTTCTTATGTTTAATTATTATAATAATTTGTACTAGAATTTTAGTAAACAAATGTGTCTTATTTATTGAATAAAAACAATTTATATTCAGTGGATTTATGAAAATATCTCATGTATGAATATTATTTTATGTATTGAGTTTTTTTCTAAAATAAAATATATAGTGTATAAAGAGTATTTCTTTTTAAATTACCCTTATATAAGATATCAATGGTTTCAATTTTCTTAAAGTACTTGACCCTTAAAAATTGATGTTTTTACTTTGTGTAATGGTTATTTAGATAATATATCAACCTCATGACCATTACATGTATGTCATGATCTTATGTATTATTATATGAACCTTACATTGGATTTTATGACCCTTATATGTGATAACTATTGAGAAATCTCTATATTAGTGTTCCTTCAAATATTGATTCATTATTCATTTGTATTAAATGTCTACTCTTACAATTCTATTTTTTATAAAGAAAGATAATTATATACATATCCTTATTAAAATTTAATCATATGTATTTAGGTAAATTTCTTATATATATTCAGTTAAAATATTACTCAAGTTAGGTATTTAAAACATATGGATAAAAAATAAACTCATTTAAGATCTAAAATATTATTATGAAAAATTGATTTATCAATCATAAGTAACAATAGATAGTATCATTTTCTATTGTGACATGAGGAGATCCATAGACAACTATATAATTATATACTATATTAATAATGGGTTTTTCTTTTTATAAAATATATTGACAAAAATTTGTTGAAAATCCAACCTTTTAAATTATATTCCTTATTTAAAAGATTTTTTATTGGAAATCAAATTTTCAGTGGATATGAATACCTAAAGATGATAATTATTAGAATATATCTCTGTAAATAGAGATCCAAAAAATCAATGGTAAATGAAAAAACGATGAAGCATTGTGGTGACAAAATTTTTTTTGTTGTTATTCATATTAGAACTTTAATATGTTGGGATTCAACATCAAGGAACATATAGATACTAAATCTATTCAAAATTCATCTATCAAAATCTTGGTTTCCATTTTACATTATAATTTATGTTTCTATTTCACATTAATGTAATATTAATTGTTATATGATTTCCCTCACAAGATCATGATCAATATTATTTATACATCAATAAAAGCTATATATACATTATTTATTATGCCTCAATAGTATAAATGTTGTTTTTTATTGGTTGTTCAACAAATAGAAATGGAACGTTGTATTTGTTTAATTTCCCAAATTAAATGGTTAGGTTAATATAAGATGCAACATAACTCTTATGTAGTAGGTGATTTTAAGAGTATATGTGGTATTTTTTTATGTCAAAAACTATAAAAATCAATTATGTTCTTATTTACTATATTATTTTTTGTTACTGAATTCACACCCGAACTTGGATATCAATAATCTATACATATGGGGAAACAACTGTATCATGGGAAAACATCTAATAAAATTTCTAATATTAATATTTATTATATTCTTGACTTATTAGTGAACTTACTTTCAAATGATGTAGATATTCTAAAAAATCATTAAACGGAATCAATGTTAATAAATGATCAGAGATTTTCATCTTGAAAAAATATTTAATTATAGAAAAATTATATCTTATTTTGGGGTGAATTCATGGTTGTAAGTGAGTGTTAAAATGTTGGTAAATCATAATAGATTCCCAATATAGACTGAAAAGAATCATGCATACCATAAAATGTATTATTTGTCATTACCTTGGTTCTTGTTTTCATAAAATATTATTTCTAGTGAAATTTAAAACAAATATGTGATGCAATGATGCTGATGAAAACAAGGATGATATATAATTGTTTCATCCAAATGCTGGCTTAAGTAATTTGGTTATATTCTCAATTAACCTTATATGTTCTATTTTTTTAATAACATATATAATATTAATTATAGATTTGTATGAAAAAACCATTTAAT
This sequence comes from Viscum album, assembly GCA_963277665.1. Classification (NCBI taxonomy): domain Eukaryota; kingdom Viridiplantae; phylum Streptophyta; class Magnoliopsida; order Santalales; family Viscaceae; genus Viscum; species Viscum album. The sequence continues at coordinate 685,645,527 of OY728120.1, read as the reverse complement.
TTCTTAAAGTTACTTATATCTAGAGCATCTAATCCTAGAAATGATATTTAAATCTAATTCAAACCATTATTAAAAGATTTAATATGGCACTGTATTGTGATTGTGTGCATATATTATACATCTTAAAAGTAGAAATTTAATATTGTTCCTTCCCATAGGAGGACAATAATTGACTCCCTTGATTATGGAATAATATCTTTTGGGGAATGAATGGTGAACTAGCATATCCAATTTACATGATCAATATGTGATCAAGAAGGCCTAAATTTCATTAAACTATAATTTCATAGGACATTGAAAATTCATTATAATTAATCATTTATACACAATAAATCATTGAAGTTTTGACAACACCATGTAAAATAAGAATCCATCTCATTATATGTCATGAAAGGATTTCAATATGTCATGTTTTTTTCACAAAAGGTAATCTAAAATCATAAAAGGGGTTAATGTTTATATTGAATTAAATTTCAATTGTTATAAGAAAATTATATTATTTGATTTTATTTATTTGTTCAATTACATTCTATGTCATAATTTGGTCCAACTAAATATTTAATTTCTATTATTAATAGATAAAATACTGAAGATAATGAAATGACATGGGAATGAAAAGTTAGGGGTCTGATGCGGTGGAGACTAAGGGCTTACCCTTGAATTTTTTATTGACTGATAATAAATTCAAGGTGTATGAATAAAGATTATTTAATATCTAAATGTGACTTGATTTATTAGGTTATCAGACCTAAAATATCTCTTGTGATTAAAAATCATAATAAGTAGAATAATCTATATGCAATGGTTCAAGATTATGTTCAAATAAATATATCTAAATCGGTCCATTGAAGGGAGTTAAAACTAAAATATATTAAAACACATTACTATAAAATCCTTCTACATGAGTTGATTCAAATAAAAATTTGGTATTATTTTTAGATAATGTAACAGTTGGTTATAAAATTGTACCACTATTATTTTGATATTTATAATAATTTTTGGATCAAAATTTAAACGAAACAAATTCTATAGGAGGAACCACTAATTATTTTTGACATAGATAACAATTTATCCATATTTTCTCACTTTCATTATAGAAATAATTATACCCCACCCTACTATTAATATTCAAAGGGACTCTATTTCTTGTCATTTTATATATCCACCAAATCTAAATATAAATATAATGATCTTTCATCTCAAGAATAAGAAACCAGTTCAAGGTTCCTTTCTGAAAGGTTATTTTTTATTGAATATATGGTTTTATATTCATTGTATTTTGGTTATTTGAGTATTTTATGAAACTGAAAAATATAATCTATAAATAGAAATATGAGAAAATAGATCTCAAATTTCAAATAATTTTCCAAATAACGGGAGTTTTTAAATCACATATTTTTCTTAATATGATCCTTAAAGAGTGGTGGGTGGAAAATTTCATGCTCATTTTTAATTATGATGTTTTAGGTTGCAACCCAATGAATATAATTTGATTATTTATATATTATCTCATATATGTTAATTGTATATATATTATAAATTGTTAATGTCCTTTTTAAAAAGGGAATATAAACTGAAAATAAGTAGAAGTCCACATTTATATCCTTTGGTATGGATAAAGAATTTTAGGATATAAATTTTAATCTTTGGTTTAAATCAAGGTAAATACCATTACATATATAATATAATTTTTTTAGAATGTTTTTTTATAATATTATTATATATTTTGGGGATTTATTTTACTATCCATTACAGTCTCTCGAGAAATAACAGTGTCCAGTCTTGGCACAATAATGTGGTTTGTAAATTTTAATAACCAATTATAAATGGTTATAATTTTTTTATAACTAGTTTAGAAGTGTACATGGTAGGAAAATATAATGGTTTATGTTAATTGGATGACCTAAATATGAATAATTTCATATTAAAGAGATTAGAAAAAATATAAATATGTTTTATTAATGTCATGGTTCAACCTCTATGATAAAATTATAATGGTTTGATTCAATAAAAAAACATGGAATAATAATTTATTATTGTGGATTTATGTTTATTCACATTAATAACAACATGCCTACCAGTAAGACACCTTTTATGGCCTCTATTGTGAAACTAGTGTTTTATGTAAGGGATTATTGATTTTGTGTCATTGTTAAAATGGTCCCAGAATAATTCTTCGATGATGGTGGCTATTAAATGGAAACGAGAAAATCAACTATTGTTATTGGTCATAATGTTTCTTATAATAAATCAAACACATCAATTTTAATAGTTTATCATGAACCTAAAATAGTGTTGGTAAATTTATAGAAGCAATGATAAGTGCTCTCAAAAATATTTTTTATTATATAATGGTTATTATTTTGGTTGTGATGTTATCCCTCTAATTGACAAAAGTTTACATAGAATAGATATTTTTTCAATAGATATAGTGTTGAATATATATATATATTATTTATTAAAGTATACTATTATATATAATTGGTGTTAACCCATCAGGAATATTTAGGTCTTATGTATGGATGAAAATTTAGGTTGAACAATAAAGGTATGATTGTTGGTCCAAATATGATGAAAAGTGGGGTGATATTGTTTCTTCAATGTTAGTAACTAAAAATCTAAAAAAAATAAAAAAAACATAAAAAATGGTATTCAAATAAAAAATTAAATAATATAATAAAATTTTATTAGTAGTAAACTACCATCGACTTTTGGACACCATAGGAGTGTGAAGAAGACTGATATCCTATTATGATTGTTTTATTTTTTTATATTTCATATTCTATACATAAAACTGAAATAATATTTTTACAAAACAATATATCATCATGAAAACATAATTAAAACAATATAGACAAATGAAATTTTGAATGAAATGTTCTAATAACTATAGGGAAATTTTAAAATATTGAAATAGTTAGAACTAGATTTATTGTAGATTAATAATTTTTATAAAATATATTTTCTAAAAAAATGTAAAATTGAATTCATATTATATTATCAAATGATATCATTGAAAAAAATAATAATATAAATCAATTAAACTATAGTTTTTATTATAATATTACAATGAATTTGGATATGATTTGAAATATCTAAATATAACAAACTATTTAATATGTAGTGGAATAAATTATAGATATTGTTTTGAAATTAAAATTACATAAAAAATTGAAATAAAATTATTATATCTATTTTTATCCTCAAATAAAATAATTAAAAAATTTATAAAATTGTATTCTTAACAAACAAATTCTTTAACTCAATGAATATTTTTATTATTTGAACTTTTAGGGATGTTTTTGGTGTAATTGACTTATTTACAGATAATTTTTAATATTTCCAATGATATGAGAGTCAATCAATTCTATTATAAATAATATACTGAAAAAATAGAAAGAAGAACTTACTAAAATTTATAGAAGATAACAACAACATTGGAGATTTTGTGTTTTTCACGTAATATTTTATTGCAAAATATTGTCTTATAACCTAAAATTAAATAAATTATAGATGAAATTTACACTTAAAAATAAGAAAATAATTTCCTCTGTGATAATAGTTATAAAACATTTAAAATCAAAATGTACTTTTAATTTCATAAATACTATATATCAATTGTGTAATATACTATTCTCTATGTACATTGAATTAAAAATGAACACTAAATATTTTAAACAATTTACGAAAATTTATATTCCATGCTTAGGTTATTAATTATATTATTACATGTTTTTATGTTAATTACTATGTATTTATTATTTTACTTCACTAATTTCACCTTATTTTCTATATCAATTATTATTCATTGATTATGTTTGGTCACATATTATTACACGTTTGGATTTCCAATTAATGTGACTAAATTATATCTTGTCCCATCCTATGTAATTATTTGAGTCCACATAAATATTTGATTAATAATAAATTGTAAACATTATTTTTTGATGTAGAATCTAATTAATGTTGAAGATATGAATATGAAGAGATTATTTGTTAATGATATGTGAATGTTAGAGATATGGGAAATCATTTTGTTCCTATTATGAGTACCATATTTCAAGAATATATATATATATAAATAATATCATATATAGTTCTATTTTATTATCCATAATTACATTTTATTCATGAACTACAATCCAGGAGACAAATATTCCGAAAACATAGTAGTGATAGTGGTCATCAGCTTGATTGATCAAGGTTTTTGTACTAGAGGTATGTGGAGCACCCACTATACTCAATCACACCTAAACCCTTCATCTCATATCCCATATAGAATATTTTTTCATCCCAAGTTTCCCCAAAAGGAAGTGGGGATCTTAAACTAACCAATGTTGTTGACATAATTTTTTAGACCCATATTCTCTTATAACCTCAATCTATTTGCCATAAAATTCCACTTATAATCCTATAGTAGGTATATTTTGATAAATCAATTAATTTTTATTTCCCAAATATTATATTAATGTTATACTGTGTAGAAATTTTATATTTTTCTAGTTTATTTTTTAGGTGAATCTACAACTATACTTTGTAGGGGTACTCTCATACATTATATATGGAAATACTATACACATTTGACTATAGTGTAACTAAAATCAAATATTTGGTAAATATGGTAGATAATATTAATGTGTTCTAGAGATTCCTGAAAAATGTAAAGATATCATTCCAATAAAACTGTTATCCTAGAGACACTAAGGTAATCAAATCAAGGATAATGTATGGGTTGATGTATTGTTAAATAAAATCAATTAAATAAAAATCACATTAGTACTATATTTATACGAATTAATATGTGGGCTGTAACATTGAATTAATTTTCCCAGTGGTCATTCTTTTAGGGTTATATGATTTATGGATTTATGGGAAGTATTAAGAGAATATATTATGACATATATATTTTCTAGACTAGTTTAGTTGAAAAAATGTTAGAGGGTATTCCGACCCTCAATGATTTTATAGTCTTATAATACTAAGTGATGCCTTTCTATTTGAAATGTTAACTATATTAATGTATTATGTAAATTTATAAGTTTTGATTGAAAAAGAAAATAATTTTTATTAATTATTTTATTCTTATTTTATAATTTTGTTTTTAATATTCTTCACAATGAAACAAAAAATGTATTCAATGGTGTATCTGGACACATTTGGATTAATTACTATGTAAGAACATGTGATAAAATGTTTTTTTCTTTAATTTAAAAATAATTTTGAATATTATGGTTGTTACAATGACTATAATGAATAAGAAATATAGTGTTTCTACTATAGTTGATCTTAATCATCTTTTGGTCATTAATACACCATAAATTAATATTTTTTTTCCCAAATCCATTGATATTTATAGTATGTGGTTTTTAACATTTAAGGTTGTTTACTTGAAGAAAAATTATTTAATTCGAGTACTAATAATAAATAGGGAAGTATTGTTAATCCTAAAATTCCATAAAATATTATAAAAATAATTTTATGCATTAAAGTTTTAAATTGTATTTCGTATATATATATATCTATTTTATATTATAAATAAAAAGAACTGGAGGATATTAATGAAAATGAATATGAAAAACTTATCCAAAATAACTATTTGTGGAAATTATTATATGAGTATTATGAGGGGAGTGTTGAATATAAAACCAGAAAGAATATAATGGCCACTATGTTATTTACACAACATAAAATTAATACATAACTCATATTATAATATATTAAGGAGTCCTACATAGAATATGTACATGAAAAATGGAAATCTAGAATTTAAAACGAGGTAAAAGATCATCATGCAATTGATGAAGGCTACAATGGATATATGTATATATGTACCACTAGACATTAAATACTTCTCACTAAATATATTATGATGATATCCTCATTTTAGGATTCTCTAGGAGACGGTGATGATGATTCTAGTGGTGATTAGGTTGATTATCTTCCAGATACTGATGGTAATGAGATGGTTGGAGATCAAGTTCCAAGTGATGAGGGTTGTTTTGAGGATAATGGTTTTAATATCTTAACTCAATTAACTAGGTCCAATAAATATTTTCCATGACCTCATTTGTGACTCCCCATATTCAAGAAGATGTTGACTAGGGGCGATGACCTAAACAATTCATTGAAAAAACAATACCCTTAATAATAATAGATACACATAAATCAAATATCAAATATAAATACAAATAAATAATATCACAATATAAGGTAAAATGGATTCATATTTACATAACATATAAAACAAAAATCTTCTATATGAAAATCGGAGACCCCTAGAAGTGGAAGGTTAATCCAAAGTGGAATAAACATTAGTTAAATAAATAAAGGACATGTGGTGTCTTTCTAGAATCTATTCCAAAACTACATATTACTCCATGCACCATCTCCTTAGTAACATGTTTCTAATCCCTATCACATTTATAAATCTTTGATTAAGAAATCTACAGATTTCCTTATATTACAATGCATGGTGTGAATATTAGAACTAGTAGGATTACAAAATGTGTTTCCAAAATTGTTGATCTTTTATAGGGTGTATACCAAATTGTAAAATTCACTCATAAGCAAACAATAAACCACTCAAGTATTAGGTCATCATGAACTAACCAATATTAAAAAAAATTAGACCCCGCCTAATTTCTTACTATTCATGTATTGATGCTAGTGTCATTCACCACATTTCACATAACATATCATATAGTCCATATATAAGATCAGGACCTTACTCCTATTAATTCGGTGTTCACCTTCCACCATTAAGGAACAAACCACACCCCACACTAAGATCATCATATGTGATTTCATCATGGTATGGCCATATAAATTTTATGAGACATCAGTTCACAAACACCGCTTCAAGGTCCTTCTCCCATGTATGAATTCTGAAACATTGGATACATTTAACCCATTCATGGTCTAAAATAACATAGACTGAACATGTTTTTCATATCTCACTTTTACCATATTTGGATCCCAGGTCCTTGGCCTTTTTCACAACACCCATACTCCCTCATTAGTGGTCCTTCATTAGAATTTGTAGAAACTAGTATGTCATGATACTGTAAGAATGTTAAAAAGGTTATGAAGAATGAAAAATAAATTTATTTCATAGGAAGCTAAAATATACATATTAGGAATATTTCAAAAAGGCTAGGATCACCCAAAAGTGGAACACATCAAGTAAGGTTCTTCAAGAATATAAAAATATACAATCATATCAAGACAAAAACCATATAAAAGGGTCCTAAATTGTAAAAATCCTCCTAACTCAAGTTATTTGAAATAGGTTATGTGATTATTAATTGATCTAGTTTTTAATTCTTCAATGGTGTATTATAAAGAAATTAGTTAAAATAATTAATATATAAATATAAATAGAATCCCAAATCTATAATTCAACCCAATGGAATGTGGAAGGATCTAGAGAGACCAAGAATAAAAGAGAATAATAATTAGATACCTTGAATTCTTATGGAATAATGCCTCGAGAATTATAGGAATGAGAGTGTTAGGGTAGTAGAATCACAAAAATCTACCACTGGAATCCCCATGTTTGAGATACCTAGGAATTAGAGGAAAAATTATGGGTTTCATGGATTTTTTCAATTAAACTAAAATTTTGAATTTATTGAAAGCAATAATGGTTTGACCACATAGTTTAATAAATTTTTTGGTAGCTCTATAATGATTTCAACATCTAATGGGTCCCAACTAGTATAGACATATGGTTTTGTAAAGCATGAAAAAACCACATGTTTTTCCATTTTAGCGAGACATGTGGTTTTATATAATAGGTAACACTATTATTTATAACTATATCCCAATTGTGAGACACCCCTACCCTTATCTAACAAGAAGCACAATTTACTATGGATAATGACATATTTTCCTCTAACTGTTTACAGATACTTCACACCATTAAAGTCATCTAAACCCTTGTAAATGTAAACATAAGATACCCAAGGTTTCACTAAAGCAAAGTGAAACTCAAAAATAATAATAAAAGAAAGTATGTAATGCATAGGGTAACAGAAATATATGGACCATTACAATATATACTTTATGGAATTATTATATTTGATAAGTGTCTCTAGATATACTACTCAAATATCTCAGACTATTGAGTTTAGAAATAATAATCGGACTCTAATGTATTATCTTGGTTTTTTCTATACATCAATAAAACTTGAAAAAGTTGTATTATATTTTGGATTACCAGATTTTAATCTGTTCTACTATTCACATAAGGAACTCTACAAATGATACATCTAGTCCGAACTCAATATCCTTATTTTCAATCTCATGAACAAGGTTAGAGTCATACCTATGTTATTGAGACACATGGAAATATTTATCAATATCATATTATTATGGAGGAATATCCAATTGGTAATCCACTATTATATCATGATTGGTGACCTCCAAGAGTCTAATAAATCATATAACCAACTCTGATCAACTGTGGAAATGACAATTCCCTAACTGAGGTGACACCTACAAGAAACTTTTTTCACCCCTAGTGAACTCTAATGGTCATCTCCTACTATTGTCCTATGATCATCATAGAGTATGAGATATATCTACCTACATACAAATCATCTTCACTCTCTCAAAGACCTCCTTTACTATAATAGGATCCACAATAAATACATCCCTAACCCTGTTTCAACACTATAATAGGATATACGGGTGACGATAAATATCCTTGAGCAGTTCTATCATAATATAATACTAGAAAATATGATTTTAAAAAAACCCAGTATAGGATATATGAATATAAAATGATCCACAAAAATCCTGAAAACATTCCGTATTCATTGGTCTCAGCAATATATACTGATGATTTTAGTTTTTAAGTGGTCACTTTTTGTGTATCTTTAGTTTTCAATTCCTCATAAACCTATGAAGAAGCATATACACATGCGAATTATATATATTATTTTTTTCTATGATGTGGGAAAAATTTGTGTTTTGACCTGGGTTAAATTAACACTAATAAACCAATGTTTATTCAACTTTAGAGAATGACTTGATCCTAGGTTATCACTTGGGGTGAATTAAATGAATTATTTTTTATTATATTTCAATTTCTCAAAATTGGGAAGTGTCCATTTAATGAAGTAAAATTATCACCTTCACATTCTATTTTAATAAATACACACCCTAATATTAACCACATATAGAATTGGTGGATCATTTCTAGGATAACACTATGGTAAAGGTTCTTATTAGTACATGAAGTGTGTGGCCCAAAAATTCAACAATGATAAATAAGTATGAAGACCGTCAAAAAAAATAATCAATTAAAAAATGATTTTACATTAATAGAGTGAGAAATAAATTCTAATACATCCCACTTCTACCCCCTTGGATAAAACTATAATAGGTTTATCCCTCAATTGATGCCATTCTCTAAATGGAAGTGGGAAGTATACTCATGAGGGTGGAATTGTAGAAGAAAAATGGTGACATTAAAATCACTCCAGCATTATGTAAATAATTTCATAAAAAATTTCTAATAACACCCCTACACGAGGAAAGAGTATCAATGTGGTATATTAAAAAAATAATATTATATAATTACAACATATATAAAAAAGTTACATGATTCAATCAACATACATGTCAATGAAATGTGATTACAAAGAAAAATTGGCGTCTTAACATTACATCAAAACAAAAACAAAGAATCTCACCACTCCAAAACCACCACTACCTTAAAAAATAATTTCAATATTCATGGGTCGAGCCCCAAACATTCCATCTTTTCCAACTTGATTATGTTAGGACTAGGGTAGTGGAAATATTATGTAATGTGGAAAATTCCACTATTGACCCATAATGGAGGCCAAAATTCATTCATCTAATAGATGTTTCCAAAAGATCTCGTATATGACACAATATGGGTAGACCATAAAAAAAATTAATTCTCTCTATATCCCCTAATAATCTGTAAAATTATCATACACATGGATATTTTTCTTGGAGATATGATTGAAATGGTGGACTATTTTTCTAGCCTACAAAATCTGGCTTATAATTTCATATTTAAATTGGGATTCACGTAAATCCATTCAAAAATAAAAATAATATATGAAAAATTCAGAATGAAATTTTATTTATGATGTACTTTATCATTAGTTAAAATTTTATCATCATTGGGTTTGGATATTGGTATCTATTGTCATTTTTTGGCTCTACTATCCAGTTTATTTCATTCAAAATGTTCATTTTTCAAGACCCACATTTATTATTTTCTTAATTTTCTGTTTAATAGATAAATAAGGATATAATGTTCATAATATCATGAGATACCTAAAAATAACATATGAAAATATGATCAAGAACATTGAGTGTTTTATGAGGTGTTCAAAAATTTACCATGCTATAGTTAATTTTAAGGAGGAATTAGAAACATGTTAAAAAATAATTTCAAATTCTATAATTCACAACTAAAAATATATATTGGAATTTAATCAAATAAATATTATAATATAAAACATAAATACTATCCTCTTCTAGTGTTTCAACCACCCCACATGAGTTTTTCTTGTCTGAGAAAAATGTATCTAAAAAATATGAAATTCAAATTCCCTTTTCTAAAAATATTATAATATAAAATTATCACCAAAAGACATCATAAAAAAATAGGAAACCCATAAAAATATTATAATACTAGATAGGTTTATAATCGTACCACAAGACTAATACCATTCCTTTATTCAAATTCATCACCACATTTCATCCAATTTCAATTAATCATGATGATGTGTTATGTGTCACAATAGACACAATGGTTCATTTTTTTTCAAGGGGGGAAATATGGAAGAACTAAATTTAAAAATATTTTAATATTAATATGAGTATTGGTTTTTTTAACTTTTTATATGGTAATTTAAATTGAAATCTATCAAGTTAATCCTTGTAGTGAGACTTTGTTTATGACTCCTAGGCTCAAAGACCATAGGGCATGAAGTGAAACCCACATACACGAGAATTATCTCAAGATAACTAAATCAATACCAAATTAAAATTAAATAAAATGGTGATAAAATTCCCAAAAATGGACCAAAACACTATGGAGTCATAATCCCCATGTTCTAGAAGCCACACATTAGGTAATTCCATTTCTCTACTTGAAAATTATTATTGTTTTTCAAATACACATATTAAAATTAAAACAATCACCAAAATAATTTCTTTTATTATGGTTCCCAATGAACATAAACTGATACCACAAAATATTTAGGATGTTCATTGGGGAGTTTTTTAATAAATGGATAATAATATAAATAGTGAAAAATAATGTTATATGGCCACACTTTCCAAAATTTATACTCACGAGCATAAATATGGATTAAAATCAAGTTCATATAATGAAAAATTATTTGTTATTTAGTTTCAAAGTTTTCAATGTGTAATTTCATATTCGAGGACAAATATATTTTCCTTCATTGAATGCACAATTTTTTAATTTTATTAATTTTATTAATTTTATTTTTTCGCATTAAATTTTTTTTTTTCCATTTCATCGCCCGTGCATAGAATAACACTATCCCCAAGTGTTTATAGAAAATAAAATTGAAAAGTAGGTAGTGTAAGAGGAGAGTAGTTCCAAAATTTAAATTTGAAAATGAGTTATGGAACAATGTCACCTAATGGATTAATAAAGAAGCTCATGTAACAACTAATTTATCCTTCAATATCTATTTCAATCATAGCCTCCAAGTAGTGGATGATAAAATTGTTTCTAAATTAGGGATATAGGTTATTTCCCTATGAACAAAAAAACCTCATCCTCAAAATCCCAATCCTGTAGCACAAAAATGAAATTATAAACTATGGAATCCATGAGAGGTTCCCTTAAATAAAAAATACAAAATATATGGATAAAAAGGTTTTTTATTTTGGAACTCCAAAAATAATGTCAATATATAGGTATAATATAGGTTGCCTTCAGAAAATATATTTGTTTAATGACATCAATAAAGACCAAAATCAATAATCATTTGTCTAGTTAATATTATGGATGAGTTAATTACTCCTCTATTTTTGGTTTATTGAATGATTCGATGAATGGTTTTAACCAATGAAAAATTACTTTGAAGATATGAAAACTACTAGGATCATAAATCTCTACTTCCCTATGAGGGTACACATGATGCACTATGTAATGACCTTTCCATCGAAACCTTATCTTTCTAGTGTGTAAATTAATATTGGAATTATATAAGGGAATGAATTTTCCTTTTTGAAAGTGTTTGAAGTTGATATTACAAGATTGGTAGGCTTAAACTCTAGCTTTGTTGATCCTTTAATTTCCAAAATCCTCCATCCAAGGCTAATAATGTTCATTAAGATCTAATTTCCAATTCGTTTCAGCCAAATAAATGTCAAATATAATTTTTTTAATTCCCCAAAATTCATTACACTCAATTTTATTTGTAAATGTAATTATTTTCAATAATCCAATTGATATGGTTTCATTCCTATGATGGTTTTTAGTATTTTAATATATTACCAAAGGGCATCCAAGAGTTTATTTGACACATTTTTCATACAGGGATTGAAATTTCTTTCATTATTTTTCTTAATTTTCCTATTTTCAAACTCAACAAGACCATTGGTTTGGGGATGGTGGGAAGTGTAATCATTTTTATAAATCCCATTCTCAGACATGTGTTCCAAGAATGGATTACTATAGAAATTGGTTCCATGATCACTTATGATAATCCTAGTAATTCCAAATCAAGAAAATTTGTTCTCTTTTAGGAATCAGATCATAGATAGATATTTATTAGACATGATGGGAATGACATCAAATCATTTGGAGACACAATAAGTATACAAGAGGATCTAGATATACATTCAAATATTTGGGAAGGGTCCCCTAAAATAAATTCCCCAATAATCAATGATTTCAATGAATATAATGGGAGTAAGGGTAATTTGATTCCTTTTGGTCATAGATCCTAATTGTTGACATCAAAGGGAATTTTTCAAATTTTTTAGTAATAATTACTATGTGCATTATAGAATAAACCTCTTATGAGGGAATTTTATATGGTTTTTATTGTGGAAGATTATCCTCCACATGCCTCTACATGACCAAATATTTGAATATAATCTTTCCCAGATTCAGGAAAAAATATCTTAATGATTTGATCCTAATAGAACATGAATATATCTGGATCAGAAATCACATAGTGTTTGAAATGAAAATTAAATTTCATCTTATCTTTCATCCAATGGAATTTCAGAATGACCCCTATAAATAAGTGGTTTTCAATGTGAGAATACTATGGAAAAACACTCATAGAAAAGAGATTCTCATAAAGAAATGAATTATACATAGAAAAGTGAATTTATTTGTATTTTAATTTCATTGAGAGAGTTTATTAGCTAAACATATTTCAACACCCTTTGTATCCATGATGGTCTTGTTAATATATAGAAGAAGAAAGACCCGAAAAATCAATCCATCCTTTGCATCTTGTTTTTGGAAATGGTATTTTAGATCTAAATTATTGGTAATGAAAATGAAGGGTGATCCTAAGAGATAAGACCGAGATTTTTGTATGGAAAAGTTAATACCAGGTAACTTATTATCAATGGCGGCATTGATGATTTTTTCATCATTTAATGATTTACTTTTATAAGAAATAACACATTCATTTTTATCACAATTTTGTCCAAAGAAGTCTTCTAGTATGAATTCACTCACATCACACATACGTTTATGTGATATTTCAAATTGGTATAATAATTGATAGGTAGAGAGATAAGATACTAATTGAGAGTAAATAATAATTCCATGTAGTTTTCTTTCCATAAAAAGATACCATCGTTCACCAGAAGTGCACAAAGTGGTTGAGAAATAGAGACAAAATTACTAATGAGGCTTCTATAGAAACCGACATGTTCTATGATATACCTCACTTAGTTTATAGTATTTTGATATGTAAGGTGATTAATTCTTCCATCCTTAGCTTAATCAACTGCAATCCCTCTAGGAGAGATATGATGGACCATGACAAGTCCTTCCTTTACCCTGAAATGGAATTTTCAAGTTTAGGATGATATTTTTATTCTCACATCTATACAAAACCCTTTAAACAATTAAGATTCATCCCGAACAAGTATCCCCAAATATTTATAAGTTGTAAATAAATAAATATAATCAATCCTACACTATGTTGGAGATGATTCCCATCATGCAATGTTGGAAGGTACTAGGGGAATTGCATAACACAAAGGGAATGCTCTAGATGGAAAATGTGTCGAATGAATAGGTGACATTTTTTTATTGTTCTTATAAAGTGACCAAAATTTTATTATAACATGAGTATCCATCTTGGAAATAATATAATTGATTACCCCCAAAACACTCTAGGACTTGATCAAAAAGGTAAAGGGGAAATGGTCTTTATTACTCTATGATTTTAAATTTTTATAGTTAATGCACACTATCTATCCACTAAAGACCCTTTTTGGGATACGATCACAATCCTCATTCACAATCACTATGATTCCAATATGAATTGTGAATACCCTGTAAATCTCAATAAGGAGGTCGATGGTAGCCTACCACATCCATATTGTTGGTATTGAGTCTCCACTGAGGTTGATGACATGGTTTGGATTCAGATTATAGAACAATCCTATGAGTTATATTGATGGGGATAATCCCAAGAATATTATACATGGTCCATCCAATTGCATTATTGTTCTTTCTTAGGAAATCTAAAAGAATCCCCTCTTAATTGCCTTCATGAGATTAATATATGAAAAAATGAAGGTTTTATTTTCCCCTAAGAATTAATACAAGAGTGACGAATCCAAAAAACATAAATTTGAGACCAGGTTTGTTAAAACATTCAAAAAAATGATGGGACTTTGCATCAAACATGGTTTGTTTTTAACTTTTTTTTCTATAATTAGTTCATTTGAACTGATGTTTCGGCTACTGAATTTTCCATATCAATTTAAAGAATGTGTATGGACTCTATATTTTTTATTTATCCATTGGTATCATTGATTAGAGATCCTAAAAAATAATCATTGGATTCAACTAAAATTGATTCATGAAATGTAATCAAATTTCCCTCATGTAAATAATGAAAACTAATCTCATATTGACTTAAAAAACATTTGTCAATTCCATGATGATCCTTTGATTCATTATAAACACTACCTATACAAATTTCCTCATTTATCTCTTTATAATACTCAATATTATGTTCATTATTATAAATTTTCTGACCTAACATCATGTTTTCAAAGGTTATTTCCAAATTCCAAATCCTAACTTGAATGAATGAGGTTATTGTTGATAAGAATTGATGAAACAATATTACGGGGATTTACTCACTTGGACCTAATCGTGGGTGATTTTCAAGAAAAAGTAATTCAATAGGGTAAAAAAAATTCAATATTCACCAAAACATCCATTATGTTCCCATTAAGAACCCTTACACTACAATCTACAAGTTCAAGAGTGGCATATTTTGGAAGGTGTTCATCAAGCACTAACTGAAAATAAATCGAATATGGAATGAGGTTGATACTTTTCTATTGGTAAAAATAGTATTTTAAAACATTATTATCTCTTAAAATTACATTGATCTAAGGATATCTATGGTATTTCATGTTATATGGAATGGCCCCTTGAATGCTGGTACTCAAATTGGCAGACAAAAGGACTTATTTTTGTGGGAACATCCTTTTGAATGTACACAGGTCCATTGAGTACATAGAGCATACAAGTATGGTTTGGATTGTGTTAAGAGGGGGGGGGGTTAAAATAACTTCTGAGAGGATTTCACTTACTTTTTCATTCATTTCAAATTTATATTTTCTACTCATGCATTGAGGGAATGGAGAATATTGTTTGATTTTTTGGGAGTTTGTGGTTCTTTCACAGTCTCGGTGGATTTTTAGAATCTTAGAGTGGTACTTAACTATTTTCATGTAATTTTTAAGATTTTAATGTTTCAAGAATGTGTTTTCCATGTTTATCAATGGTTTTTCTTATTTATAAGATAGCCACTGCTTTTAGTTTTCAATGAGAGTTTTTTTTGTTATTGGATTCTACCTGTAAGGTTTAGGATGGCACCACCTCAGTAAGAATGGGTGAAATTCTTGTTTTCTATTGGGTTAATTTAGTGTTTATGTGATTAAACTTTAGAATTCATTATTCACATTTGTATGCACAAATTTTCAAGGATTTGTATAGGGATAAATTGGTCAGTCATTAGAGTTAGTTAGAATATTCTAGGTGGATATTTATGTTGTTGGGTGGATTGTTGAATGGTTTTTTGGATAGGTTGTGGTTATTGGATAGGAGGATATTGGTATTGGAATGGTTGTGTATAAAACTAATTATGGTTTTGAAAATTTAGGCATTTTTAGTGGTTTGGTCCTTATGGCTAACAAGGTTGTTTGTTTTCTCTATAATGGAGTCCTATATGGTCATTGTGACTTGGATGGAAAGTGTTTTGGTACTCTGGAATATAAACTTTTACTACATTGAACACCATTGGTTTTCCCCCTAAAAGAAAAACCATTATGGAATATATGATTTGGTATATATATTCTTTTGGTCAGGTTTGTTACAATTTCTGTGCAAAGGTACAATTGTTTGGATTTCTTGGACTATCTAAAGATCAATCTCCTCAAACTTTCTAGTCAGTGAATCATGTTTTTTCATGAGACTTTATTCTTCCCTATAGGGTTTAATTCTACAATATTTGGGTGGATTATAATGGTAAGGTGTTGTTCCCCATGTTTTTTTATCCAGTTAGACCTTCCAGATACACGTAAGCATCATTTGGGGCTTTGTTTTTTAAAGATTTTTCAATCAAAGTGTCAATTAATTATTTGTTTTATGTAACCAAACCTTCATATAAGATTATAATATTTTCTATGATTTAATATCCATGGTGAGGTACCTTGTTGAGTGTGACTTTTAAAATTTCCCATGTTTCATAAAATGACTCCCATATTTATCAAAAAAAAGATTTCTATACTCTTTTTAAGTGAATTTTTTTATGATGGGGTAAGTATTATGTATATAATTCTCTTTTAAATTTCTTTGATGAGTGAATTTTGGTAGGTATTATAATTTTGAACAATGAATAACTCAATAATTTAGTGAGAAGGAAATAAACCTCATCTTAGATGACTCATGTTGAGGTTGTGGGAACATGGTTTCAACAATGTCATCAAACACTTTGACATGAATATATAGAATTTAAAACTCTATTCCAAGTATGTTTTGATAGAGTTTTAGGAATTGATGCTTTAATACATAGTGGGATTCAAAAAGGGTCAAATTAGTTATTAACTATGGTGAAATTTTTATAAATGTGTGAGTTTGTATTTTAGGGTTTGATTAACTACATTCCCCATTTTTTGGGATGCCTCATTTGAATTTCAATTTTAGTTCCTGCATGATATTATGAGTTGATTTAATTGAATACCCTTTATTTTAATGGTAACAATTTTTGAATCCATAGTATTTGGAATATTATAATCTAATTGAAAGAGTCTTATAAGCGTACATGAATTTCCTACCCCAGTACCATCCACACTAACTATATGGTTGGATTGGTCCCAATTATAGGCGTACATGCACAAAAAAAAATGAAAAAAGAAAGGGTAGGTGAGAAAAATGGGGGAGAATTTAATGAACTTCAAGATTACTTAATTGGGTCATCAAAAATAGACCCAAGATGTTTTATCTCTAAAATTTATCGATGTTTTTTGGGTTCAAGTTGTCGCTCGTAGTGTATTGCGGTTTGTTGAATCATCAGAGACAAAAGAGGAAACCTACAGACATGTGCATTCTATGTATTATTTTGGATATAATGTTTTCAACATGTGTTTTTTAGGATGATTTAAATTGAAAACAATATTCTAATTTGAATTAAATTTGACATAATGAGTTTCTCCTTGGTTATCACTTGGGGTGGATTAGATGAATTCCTTTTTACACAATTTCAATTTCATAAATTTGAGATGGTCTCATTCGATTTAGTAAAAATACCATTATAAATTACTATATTAATACGTAAACACCCTAATACTAACTATTTTTTACACTTGGAGGATCATTTTTATGATTACTCTAAGGTAAAATATTCTATTTTCACTCAAAGTGTGTGGCCTTAAAATTCAACAAGGTGGAAGAAGTATTAATATCATAAAACAAAATTCTCAATTAAGAGAAGTAATTAGACATTAATAGTGTGAGAAATAAAATCCAATACATAACTCTTATATTCCAATTGATTAGATAAATATAGGTTTAACCATCCATTGAAGTCACTCTTTAAATAGAAGCATGAAGTAGACTCATGAGGGTGGAGTTGAACAAGAAAATAGTGAAATAACATTCACTCCATTATTGTCTAAATAATTTCAAAAATATTTTTTAAAAACATTAATACTTGAAGAAATTGTATAAATGTGATATGTGGAGATTATAATAATATAAAATTAAGATCTTTTCATAATAAATAAAGTTATTTGAACAACATTCATGAGAAATAAATGTGATAACAAAGACAAAGTGGCATAATAACAATATAATGAAACAAAACTCAATCACCCCATAACTCCTTCACTATAACTTCTTTAAATAGGAATTTCAAGATTCATTGGTTAATACTGATGTATTATATGTTATCCCACTTTATTACAATAGGCCTGGGGTGGTGTCAAATTTGTGAAATTTGGAATTTTCCACCCATGAGTAAAAAGGTATCCATTTCTATGCCATCAAATATTCTGTCCAGAAAATCATTTAGATAGAATAATTTTGGTGGTCCATAGAACATGATATTTAATATCTGGACTTTCCATAATAACATGTAAAATATGACCCCAATTGAATATTTTTCCAAGATATGATAGATATATTATTTGTTTCCCTAGGCCTCAGAATCCAGTATATAATTTCTTCTTCAACATGGGCCACTAGGGACTCCATTAAAAAATTCAAATTATCTCAAACTAATGTTGGAAGAAATGTTCCCAGTTGTTTGATATATCTCAATTTTAAATTTTAGTATTATTGGTATTCTTTCTTGTCCAATATATTCATTTTATTATTTTGATGTCGAGTTCGATTCACCTTGATTTTACTGAGTTCAAGGCACACATTGGTCATCTTGCCGATTGAATCATTAATATCTCAATAAGGATATAATTATATTCATATAATGGGATGCATAAAAATAAAATATGAAAATAAAATGAATCCCAACTTTTATTTTAAAGGGAGTTAAAAAAATATACTATGTAATATTTCAATTTAAGGAATTAAAGACATGTTATGAAATGTAGTTCAAATTTTAAAATGAACTAGAATTTTTTTTATTAAAATTTAATCAATTTAATATTATAAAATAAAAAATAAATAATAAACTCATTCCATTGATAGTCATAAATGTCTCCAAAATCTGGAATATCCTCTTAAACTTCCCATTAGTTTGTGGATGATTCAATTTCTTGGCATCAACTGTGTCCATCAATCCATTTACATTCTTTAATAACTGAATGATTTAACATATGCATATTTTTTCAAAAGTTTACTCATATAAAAACCATGTGTCAATAAAATATCTCAAACATAAATCATTCCTAATACATCTTTATACCAAGTCTCTCATATTGACATGAATGTGCCACATTAATAATCCAATCAATTACCACCCACACAACATCTCAACCTCTCATGGTTCTGGGTAACCCCATCACAATTTCCATCATCATGTAATCCCCCTTATATATGGTTACTAGATGTGGATAAAGTAATCTTTTATTATATTTCTGCTCTTCTTTAAATCTCTAACAAGTAAGGAATTGTGAGGAAAAACCAGTGATGTCCTTCTTCATGCCCAATAACAAAAAATTTCATAAGATTCATCATATATCATCACTGAACTTGGGTAGACCACCCACTATAAGAAATGGGATTCCCTCATCAGCTCTTTCCTTATGTAATTAGGAACTGAAACTCTCCCATGGATATGGATCATGCCATTACAGTCTAAGGGTTATCCTAGAATTGGATCATTCCCCACCAACAACTCCTATATCACTATTCACTTGGTAAATGAGTCATAGATGGCCTTTAGCAATCCAAAAAACCAATCAAGATAATTGATGGTTTATTTTTCCCTACTATGCGATCCTATGATACATCCATTATCCACAGGACCATTAAATTCATCATTATCCATTCGTCCCTTTAATGATACTCTCCCAACTCCTGTGTTTTCCTATTAGGATCTTGTGTGATGGAATTCCCATTCATGTTATTGTAATACATTTCAATGTAATATATTTATAGATACTCCACCTATCACCATTCTCGGTGATTCATGTCCTCCCAAGAAAAGATATATAGTAGCGATTATAGTATGAATAAATTAAAAACCCCAAACTAAAATGATATTGTCACCAAACCTTGAGGTCAAAGACCATAGCTACATAATCCATGTATTGAGAATGGTAGTTTTAGTCATCATTTTGAAATTGATGTAGACCATAATATACTGCCTAGTTCCTCTAAATTTTTAAATCTCCCAAACCAACACATGAGGAAATGTAGTGGATAGCATATCCAATTCCGACATCGTGCAATGTCATAACAAGAGTTGATATCAATATCCTCATCATCTATAGGAAGGCCTCTTCGCATTATTTTTTCCACTGAAACACTCCCACCCCATCATTCTATGACTATTCATTGTCACTTTCAGTTTATAAAAGCCCCTAATGAACCTCTTTTAGTACCCTACCATCCCAATCATACTCAAGATATCTAGGAAACATTTATGATGTTCCCAAGAAATTTCCACCACTACCTTCTTGAGATCAACATAAATTATGTCCATATAAATCAAACACACATGGAAATTAACAATATGAATTAAAAATTCACACATCAATAATTTTAAATCAATTTTATGTATTAGAAGATTCAATAACATTATCTCGTGGTATCTGGGTTAAGAATATTATGTATATATCAAGAAATAATCAGTGAAAAATATAAAAAGTGAATATGGGGAAGGATGGATGATCTTTTTCATGAGATCTATAAACTCTACTAGAACATTTATTAGCCCAAAATGGAATATTCACATACATGAAAAATCCATATACTCCTTTAATCTCCATAATATCTATATCCTCTTATCTAACCAAAAGATGATGGTAGTCAGATTATAGATCAATTTTTGAGTACCACATGGATCCTTATAACAAACCAAAAAAGTAATCATTCCTTGGATACATGTACCTATTTTTAATATGATCTTATTAAGAATCATATAGTCCATGAACAGTCAAATACTATGATCTTAATCCATTTCAAACAACACTAGATCACCCCATTGAGATTTTCTTGGTCAAATAAAACCATTCAACTCTAGATCCCCAATTTGTACCTTGAGTTCCTCTACCATAGATGGTCCCATTAAATATATCTAAATTTATAGATTATACAATATTGGAATTAATTTAATCTAAAAACCAATTCCACTGTCAAGAGCGAGATCCAAAAGTCATTAAAAAAACATTCTTCTAGTGATTCATGATTGGAGAATGAGAAGAAGATGATACTGATGTTTTTTTTATAATATAAAAACATGTCACCTATGTCTTAAAATATTAAATATAGCTTAGTACTGGTCTCATTCCGCATACTCCAATGTCCCTTTCACCAATAAACACAAACAAATCCCCATTAGGTTTGTTAATTCATACCCATCTACAATGGTAGTTTATGTATCCATGATACTACACACTCAGTCTGTGACAAAGATCACATCGAATCTAGTCATATTAAATAGAATATAGTCCCATAAGTATCTTTTGTTGATAAATATTTTGGCAAATTATGTTTGTTTCTATATATTATCCACATTCTTCCCCTTGTGTGCGTCAATAGGTTGAAATTTGGAAAATTTATTAATAGATAAATCAATGCTAGTAATAACATGAGCATGTATGAATGAAGGGGGAACTCATTTATTAAAAAATGTAGTATGAAGCAAATATATGATCAAGAACATCCCTAAAATAGTAGAAGTATCCCCTCCACTATATAAAGGAGTAGGTTTTAGTTCATAGATCATACCAACATTAGATCCCTGACCCTGCACTAGGAACCCATAGATCTCTAGTTTAAGTTATTTATAAAGAGTCTATATAATATACTAAGGTCCAACACCCTAACATTGGCCAATAATACAATAATTAATTCATGAACCCCTCCAAAAATATAATAAAATATGGTCTACTTTTAAATATAGGTTAAACTACCCAGTAAGTTTCCAATAAGTCATTATGAGGTTCCCTATCTTCCGACTATTTTTGTACCTAATAGAACCACCTCTCATAGTGGGGTTGAAGAAATTATACTTTGGTACATCATTTAAATGCAACCCAAGCTTTACCCCTCTTCTTTATTCATCCTTTAAATAGAAATTTCACTCATAGAATCAATATGGTGTACACTAATTGGTCCAAAGAAAACATAAATAAGACTCATAGATCTATCAAACTCTATACCTTTATCCATGGTCAATTCCATACGATGCACTTTTATATATATCATCTGGTCAAAGTACTTGAACAGGGACCTCAGATCTGGTTGATTCCATATTTTAAATTTACGTCCTTATGTTCTTCATTTCCAGGTGAGAGAGAGGGGAAAATTAGAGTACCCCGTGAAATGAGTTGAATAATAATATATTGGCATTATCACTAGGTATAGTTATTTGATATCTTAAGCGTGGTTTGAAATCACTAGGTTCTGGAAGAAATCACAAAAAAAGTTCCTTCACAGTTATCTAGTTAAGACACTCACATATCCCATATAGACTAAAAAGACCCCACCATCTCTTGGTAGGTCCATGAATCATGAAAGCTATCACCATCACTCATCATTACACTAGTTTGTTGACCATGTAAAATATCCTCTCAAGGATGTTAATCAATTCCTCAATGTTATTTGGACCACCGGTAACCTATAAGTCTATTGGGTATTAAATCTAAATGATTTGATAATTATAAATCATTATCCTCAGTACCCCTCCTCATTAAAATTACAATAACTAAAAGAATTCGGGCTATAATGGTTCTGCTTCCTATAACAGGAGTGTGGTTGTGGGAGCATGCTCAAGTTAATCATCCATCATAAATAGTTGAGTAATAGGTTCATTATCCCTATAGGGAGAGTTCTATTTTTAGTCACTATACCATCCAATCAAAAATCTATGAGGTGGAAAAATGTAAAATTCCAAATGTCTCCTTTGAATTCCAATAACAGCTCTCGTATGGTGAAAACCAATGTAATTAATAATCATGAAAGGGGACTCTATAATATTTCTTATCATATGAGGTACACAAAATGATATAGAATAACCATCCCATTGGTACCCAATAAACAATAATAGTTCAGTGTTGTTTTAGGTTACTCATAGTAACATTAATAAAACAAAAAAACCATTATATAGTTCAAAAAATCCAAATTTCAGAATAATAAATCATACGTTCAAATGATCATGTCAATAATTTTAATTAAATAAATTAACATGCATATAAACCAACATGAATACACGTGAAATATGATCTAAAATTATTATTCATGAAATATGAACATATGAAAATCCTATAACTGTAAAATAACTACATAGTTAATATCAACATGAAACTATATGGAAACATTTGTAATATCATTTGCATCACCGATAACTCAGTGGTCCATTGAACATGTGATATGTAGGAATATATACCCCCCACCATAGTTCCACATAGACTATTTCATTCCTAAATTACCCCAAAATGTATTCTGGAATAAATGGAAAGGAAACCCTATATAATACCATTTGGTAATACCCATTCCTGAATAACCAGGAATGAGATGAAATTTCATATGAACTCTTGTGAAACTCCACTTATATAAATGGATGAATACTATAAGTGAGGGTCAAAACTATTACACGGAGAGAATATACCATTAGAAATAATTAATGAAATAAAATCACATAACAAATATAAATACCGAGCTAGAAGAACACAATGTAAGGTAAAAGTGAATCATAATGCTATAACATATAGGACGAAAAAAATAAATGTAATAATACAAGACCCCCAATGTGGAATATCGAAATAATGAAAAATAAAATAAATAAAAAAATAAAATACAACATTTATTCTTTTACATTCCTGATACTAACTCTAACTCCATGATTTATCTCCAAAGAATCCCTATACTGGGCTCTTATCCTTTTATGGATCCTCAATAATTTTTTTTACTATACCATGAGATTCCCATGAATGTTGTTGGTATAAAATAAATAATAAAAACACTAATTCACCCTTAACACAATTTTATTTATAAAGGATTTAGGTAACGATATTAAATTTATTCACAAGTAAACAATCATATACTCAAGTTTTGAGTTGTCATATACTAACCAGGCTTCTAAAAACCATGGCCCAATCTACCTCATAACTATAAAAGTAAGGATCAAAGTATCAATTAATTCATTTTTTATAACATTCCATTTGGTCGACACATATTATTAGAACCCCACAACCATTAGTTTCTATTCGATTTTCCACCTTTAAGGAACACCTCATGCCACACCCTAACATGGTCATCATTCATCACATGATATTATATCCTCCTAGAATTCCTAATAAATTGGTTCAAAACCCCCCTCTTTAATGTTTCTCCTAGGACAACATATAAACTGCTTGAATACACTTCGCCCAATAATTTTATACTACCATGTCAACTAAACTTTTATGTGATATCAGACTAGTGCCATCATGTGAGACCAACTCCATAGCCTTCATCAAAAACCCATTCTACACATATAAGTGGTAATCTAGTAAATTCTTAGAAACACTTCCATATAAGTAATTGAAGAAGAAATCAATAATTTATGAATCAAGCACAAGAAATTCATATCACATAAATAATTTTTTTTCAGATTAATCATGGTTCTCACAAATCTGAACACACCCACAAGTTACACAAATCAACAAAATTTACTAAAGAACACATCCTCATAACATCATATAATGAAGAAAACCATATACAAGGACCTTATATGGTAACGATATTCTTACCTGATGAATTTTTATGTTATGTCCCATGTTCCTCCAAGGGGGTCATCACCTATATCATGTGTTCCTACTATGCATCCCCATTGTGTCTAACCAGATTGAATGTTCAAGTTCTATTCAATATAGAAAAATAATTTTTTTAAAGATTAAAACATTGATCATTCAATGATCAATAAATTATGCTATGATTCACATTGGATTCCATATATATGGAGATTGAATTATAGAACTATGATTCATCTCTAGAGAAAATATATAGATATAGATAGATCAATAATAACAGATAAAAAAATCTCCTAACTTGAATTTTCATGGAAACCCCCCAATCTTAATAGAATATGACAATTAACGGTGGAGAATCACAAATAACCAGTAATAGAGTCCATAGTATTTAGATACCTATTTTTAAGAAGGGGAATAAGTATTTTTGAGGAGTTTTTTTATTTAAAACATGTTTTTAGATTACATTTAATTTTGTACATGGTGTGGTAACACGGTTTTTTAAAATATATACTAAATGTGAGAGGATTACTACCTCTTCTAGTCACTTGAACAGTATTCTAGCATGGTTTGATAAACCCTAAAACAACTATTCTTTTTTTCCTCTATCCTAACTCACATGGTTTAATATAAAATTTTTTATGATTAGATCAAACTGTGAACTACCCACAACCCTTCTTTAATGATCAATAATATTTCCTAGGAATCACCACACTGTTTCCCCTAACCATGTGAAAACCATGGACCCCCTTAATGGTCTCTAAAAACTGCTAAAAGATTCTATAATCAACCCAATACATCACTAATTAAAATAATAACTAATAAACATTGAATGAAGTTTAAAAGAGAGGTTTAATTGACCTAAAACGTATAGAATATTATAATGGTAGTGATGAAAGTGACGATAGTGGGGACCATGGTGATGAATTTTTTTGGTTTAGGATATTGATTCACTTTATATTTCACTACATGTTTATTAGAAATTGATTTTTTCATTTTTCGTCATCTCACTTACTATATCTCATTATATATTTCTGTTATCCTATTTTTTTAATGTTATTAACTACATGGAAATAAAATATATATTATTTTTCTTCCTTTGAATGTGAATTTTTTATATCACTAATATGTTGGTTATATTATACTGTAAATTTTATAACTATATTTTCAAGGGGTTTATTGTATATTTCCTAGAATTCATCTTATTCCTAAGAGGCATATTCCAATGTTTTAATGAAATATTGGAATTGATCTATAAAAATTGTTTATAAAAATCATTTGTATAAACATACTAAAATTATTGTATATAAATAGTTCCACTAAAACATTGTTTGATACCTTTTTTTAACAATTCTATTCATAATGGGTTAAGGTACCATTTCTATTGGATATACCAACATATTCATAGAATATACCAATAGTTGTCAATGAATGGTATATCAATAATTTTGAGTAGTTTATCAATGTAGGAAACTAAGTGAACCACATAATGTAGTTGATAATGATATGGATTATATTATAAAAAAATATATTAGGGGAACTATATTCAATTTATGTATATCCTCAGTCATTATCCATTATTTCTTTACTAAGGTAAAAAAAATTATTTTCTTTACCCAAGTCTTTCTTCTTTGAAATAAGGTTACTATAGGATAAATCTGAAGTGGACATGTATTGAATAATCAAATTTCTATGTATGGGGAGAATGAGAAAGGGATAATTTTACATGTATTATTTGATAATATATATTGTTATTTAACAATCCTTATTCCATTGATAAAAATCACCCATATTCATCAACCCCATTAAATGTCAAAATATTTCAATTAATTATTTTAATGATGTTCCTAATAAATGAGAGAAATCCATGATATCCTTTTAATTAATCACCTAATATGTTTTAGTCATCCATTATGGAAAAAATTACACTCATCATTATTAATCATATCCACATAAAAGATAATTAGTGTTTTATATATATCTTGATAAGTATGAATGATTACTTCGATAAGATTATCCAGATTGTGGGTGGCACCATCTACAAATATATGTGATATATATTTATGTTCTTATATATCATCATCACAAAGAATAAAGGATGGATCATTCTATTGAGTCTGAGATGGTTCTACAGGAACATCATTATCTATTTTGGAAATTTTAATAAGATCGCCTTCGATGTGATTGACATGGATAGGGGGTGAATCAGTGACAATAATATTTCTTATAATTCTCAACTACACTCCTAAATGTTAAAAATATATCTCCTATACTCATATTTTGGAAAAAATAAAATGGAACATAAATTTTTTGTCAATCAGGTTAACCTCTAATTTGTATTACAACATCCTTAGTGTAAGGTGGTATTTATCCCATGCCCACAGCTCAATATTTTCTATAAATGTGGATATATGCATGGGAATGGAATTGAATATACAACAACTTATGGAACCAACCAAACAAATAAAATTTTTCAATTTATTACAAATTAAATAAAAACACTTATTTGATTAAAGATAACTAGTGAAAGTGTAAGACCCAAAGGGGATAATCTTATTTTTATTCCTTCGTCCGTATCTCATATAGATATCCTCAAAGGATTAACTAAATTCAATATATTCTCTCAAAGTTATTACAATATTCTCAAAGAATTGTTTTTTTCTTATAATATTAGTATCACTTATGGATATTTTTATTCATATATTGAATATAAAAACCCATAAATCTCACTAAATCCATTCTATATCATTTTCAATCATTCGTACTTATTTAATTGATCATAGTTAAAATCTCTATGATATTGATTATTTTAATCTCTATAAAATAAAAATAATTTTAGTAACTTTTCTCAATCAAAAAAGAACTATTTTATCCATGTATTCACATTAACATGCACAAAATAATAATTTCATGAGACTCTACTACAAAACTTCCTTTAGTATGCACTAAGATGTGCCCTTCTATTCAGGTTTTGATGTAATTTCAAATTCAAGAAAAGGATTCTAATGGGTTTACATTCATAGATTACATTAAAGTGTGATATACTTCTTCAAAATATATTACCAACTCAATACCTTGTTACTTCATCATTAAATTACTTGATTAATGAAAAAAATTATAATCATTATATTTAAATCACTAAAGAATCTAATAATCATCATTCGAATTAATATATTTTCTACTAGTATGTATTCAAATTATAAAATTTTTATAATGTCCAAACATTTATTTAACATCTTATAAATCATTATCTAATAAATCCTTACTCTTACATATATTAGTGAAGATTTGAAAATTACATCAAATATTTATTTAGCAACTATCACATTAGGATTTTCAATCTTGTGTATCATGTATGGGTTTTCCCTTTATTAAATTTCCACAAACTAATGAACCTTACATAATGAATTTTTACACTTATATATCATGTATTGTTATTTAATTATTAATTATTTTTATTTTTATATATGAATGTATCATACATTTCAGATATTTCAATATAATGTATCATAGTGGACTCATATACATTGAAAAAATTTCTATTTGAGTGGATTTTACACCATAACCTTTATAATAAATGTGTTTTATAAATTATCATTACCTATTTTGGTTAGCCTCTATATATCATGTATAAACCATTATGTATTATAGTGAAACAAGATACTTTTCTGGTTTTAACTCAATCTTATATTGTTATTCGTATGTGTCATAAGAAAAACGTTTCCTTCTCTAATTTTCTATAATTTTTTTAACTCTTGAATAACTCTTGCACAAAATTTTGGATTTTAGAGCTATTATAATGTACATAAGAGTTTGTGAAATATTCATTAACATATAAAATCAAAATTCTTGAACTTCTTCAATATTCCTAGGAACATCTTCAAATATTCTTAAGGTTCATCTATTCACTCTCCCTTAACTCAAATAACCTCAAAAAAAATTCAAATTTACATTACAGAAAATTCAAAATTATACTCAAATGGAATTAAAAATAACATTATTTTAATTTTTTGATAATTGTTTACATTTTATTTCAATTTACAATTTGAAATATTCCTCCCCTAAAATAGTGAACCAAAAAAACAATTTGAAGAATATTTTCTATAACAAAATGATTATAAAGGAAAATAGAGTTTTTCTATATGGTAGTTTTAATATCAATAAAGAATTGACCAAAAACTATCTAACTGAATGTTTATTTTTTATCCTGGTTTAGAAAATAAGTGTGAATTTTCTGTTCATCAATACCATCAATTTAATTTTAAAAAATTGTACCAAATAAGAATATGTAGTTAAAAAATAAAAAACAAATTTTTCTGAACTTTATTATACTCACTCAATGAATAGATTAAAAAATTTCTAAGAAATAAGGTTTCTCCATCTATAAATCACTTCTCCCCCATTATTAAATTTAAATCACAATTGGAATATAGGGAAATCCAAATCATACAATGATGTTGTTAGGTAATGTGTTGTGTAACACCCCGACCCTATAATCCCAGATCCGGTACATTAATTATTACATTAGCATGATTAAAAGGACTGAAATCTTAAAGGAATGATTAGTTTAGTAGTGTTGAAGAAACTAGATACATACATGTAACTCATATTACATTGGTAAAGGTAAAAAATATAGTATATCACCAAAACAAATAAACTGCATCCACAAGAACCCAATAAATTTTTTCCTCTTCATAACCTGTTGAAGGTAAAAAAATGAATTAGGTAAGATCAATTTATCTGTAAGGGTTAAAAATAGAGGAAGCATGAATCAAAAATAATTTGATCACAATCCAATTGGAATATTAAATATGGAATGGTAAATAAATAAAAAGCACACACCATTAATAAACATAGAATGAAACTGCATCCATAGATTATTTCACAGTGAAAAACTCAAGGATTAGAATAACTGAAAATTAAAAAATATAATTCTTATTAATTTATTGTCATGTATATGTAACATGACACCACTATACCATTGAAACATTTTAAGTCTGTGAGTAGATACCTGTCTGATTCTGTTTTGGAAACAAACTCGAAGGGTTTGTCACCAAATGATTTGTCTCATGAGACCTGTCGTTGCATCATGGGGATATAGGAGGCCCAAAACATCACTAAAAGTCCAAATAATTCTTTATATTTAGATTTTATAAAATAAAATTATGCCTTCTCAAAATCTGTATAGATTATAGGTATGGATCCATCAATATTTCCTTATTTAAAACAATATTCAAACAAACACCGTATGTAAAAGTGAATACAGATTAAGACAATAATCAGATCCATGTAACCATAATATGGATATATAATATATTTACAATTTAAAATAACAAATTATCCCAAAGGTGAAGTAGATACTTGATATAAGAATGATTAGGTGCACAAAACCAAGTAAATCACAATGAAATGGAAACCAAAACAAAGCCCCTTACAATATTGTAATCTAGAGTGTTAATAATAATCAAGTGAATTATAGAATAAAATGAATATAAATAGAGACATTATATTATATATCAAATTTCCATAAATATACACCACAAAAAATAAATAATTAGCGAACAATGGATATATCATGGAAATAAAATTGAGATGAGAAACCCATTACCTTAAACCGGAATATGTTCTTCGATTGATATTAATATCTTGAATAATCAAATTTATCTTCATTAAATAATAATTACAGAACCTCTTATACATGTAATTGATTTATTTTAACCTTATTATTTTCATTAATGGCCTTTTATGGTTTTAAGAGGTTTAATTTTATTGTTTTGGAAGCATTTTATTCCTTGATTTTCATGATCTGTTTACTTGTATTCCTGAAAGGAAGTTCATTTTTTGTGTGGATAAAGATCCAGAATTATAACAAATATTATTAGTGAAATTATACAGATATAAATTATCTTATAATTATTCTGGTTATTTGTAATGAGAAACAATTATTAGAAAAAAGATAATGATAAACACATGGATTAACATGGCGGTTTTGTGCATAATGAACATGCTTTGTTTTAATATTTTATAATATGAGTGTGTGTGGTTTTCCAAAAAATTTCATAAGGTAAAATACATATATCATGATCTGGTTCAACCATTAAAAAGGATTCACGACCAGTCTTGAGGATAGTAATAGAAATTGAAAACTCGTCATCCTTAAATGTGATTAATTATCATATCTCATATAGTATTTTCATTTTTAGTGTAAGAGGAGGCGGAAAAGGGAGATGATGATAAAATATTACATTAACATTATAAAATTATAGATCATGTAAGGTAATATATTATCATAGCCTTTATATTTGGGGAGGTGAGTAAAGAGCAACAAAAGAATGGAAAATGTAAAAGAAGTTGAAAGAAAAAGGTAGAGAGGATCACCTCTTGAGTACTCCTCCTTGAGAATCTTCTTAAGGACTTTGATTTTGGACTTTATGTGAGAACAGAAGGTTTACGATGTGGGGGAGGAATTTGGAAGTCTATTTGGGAGAACATATGAAAAGATAAAATACTAAATGGTGTGGGAGGAAGAGGGGGTGAGGGGTGACCTATATAGTGAATGAGAGGAGGGGTTTCTTAATATTTTAATCATTATTTTATTCTTTTTCCCTAAGACAAGAAATAGTTATGATTCCATGAGAAAAAATAGTAATATATGCATGTGATTTCAAAATATTGGTTTCTTACATCATCCATGACACAGGGAACAATGTATTTATCTCATAATGTAATTATACAGTAATTACCACATTTTACTATTCAAAAAAACATCAAGTATTTCAGAAAAATACAAAAAATTCACCCTAACCATTTTTCAAAATGTAGAATCGATAAACAAACTCCATTTTTCAAGAAATAATTTTCTAAATATGAGAAATTTAATTTTTAATTAAAAGCATCATTTAATCAGCAAATACAGACACTTAAAATATCCATTTTCATTTTCAATGTGCCTAAATTTTATTTACACATTCATGGGTAAGGTTACCATTCATAAGGGTAATATTACTATTCATTAGTGTATGTTACTATTTATAATGGTATGTTACTATTCATAAGGGTATGTTAATTTTCACTAAAAATTAACATGATTCTATCATACTCCAAATATAACCTTGATCGCAACTGTGTATGTTTGTTTTTCAAAATTCAAAACAAAGAAGTGGAAAATTTATTTTTAATGGATAGGTTATGAAATTATCTTATAAATAACCATGTTTTTTTCCACTGAGACTAAATTATTAAATAAATATTAGTTATCTAATAAATATAATGTTTTTAAGAGAAACATACCTTAAAATGTTTGGGGTGTTATATTCTTCCCTCCTTCAGAAATTTCATCCTCAAAATTTTTCATGGATATTGCTCCCTAAAAAGATGTGGGAGGTTCTTCTTCATAACATCCTCAGGTTCCCCCATTGCCTCCTCTATTTTATGGTTTCTCCAAAGAGCCTTTATTAGTTGACTTGTCTGATTTCTCAATACCTACCCCCCAATGTCATGAATCTAGAAATGATCTTCACAGTATGAAAATCATATTCCATCTCTATTATTTCATAGTTCAATACATGCGTTGGGTCTAGCATGTGTTTCATTAATAATGAAATGAGGAACACATTATGAACATTGGAGGGACTTGGTGGAATTTTTAAATAGTAAGATATAACTTCAATTATTTCTAAAATTTAAAATGGTCTAACGTACTTGGGGCTTAGTTTCCGTTTCTTAATGAACTTTAAGACACCCTTCCATATAGATACTTTTAGAAAGAAAATATATCCTACATGGAATTATAAACCCTTTCTTTAGTTGTCATCATAACTCTTTTTCTTACTTTAGGATACTATAATATGGGCTTGAATTTTCTTTACCTTTACAGTTGTCTCTTAAATAATTTATAAGCCTATATTTTTCCTCTCACTAACTTCATCCCCACATGTTGGAGTTCGACAACTCTTACCATATAATGCTCCATATGTCTCCATTTGAATTCTATAATGGAAACTATTATTGTTGGAAAATTCCACCAAAGGAAAGTATTGATCAAAAATAACTTTAAAGTTAAAAGATCCTGATAAAAACATTTATTCCAGTATTTGAATAGTCCTTTCAGACTATCCATCTGTTTGGGGGAGATAATTAGGACTCATATGAGGCTTAGTATCCAAACACTTCAAGAGACTTTTTCAAAATTTTGATGTAAATCAGGGATCTCAATCAGACACAATCAATAGAGGGGAAACGTAAAGTTTTAAAACATCATTAATATAAATTCTTGTCAGGTGATCAAGTGGTAAATCTTCTCTTATAGCATGGGAATGTGTTGATTTAATGAGATGATCAACAGTTACCCATATTTTATCATTCCATCTAGGAGTCCTTGGTATTATTGTGACAAAATCCATCGTAATGTCATCCAAATTACACATAAAAATTGGTATAGGTTGCATTAATCCTCTTGGATGTTGTCTCTCGGCCCTCACTTGTTAAAAATGAGATACGTTGACACATAGTCAACAATTTATCACTTCATGTTATCCCTCCATAAAGTTTCCTTCAGATATCTATAAATCAAAGTTATACTAGGGTGTATAGGGAAATTTGAGCTATTAGAATCATCTAATAGATCCATCTTTAGCTCAGGAACTGATGGAACACATAACCTATTCTCAAATTTTAGAACTCCATCCTCAGAGAAGAAGTCTGCCAATAATCCATCCTTAACAGATTTAATTTTCTTTTTTATATTTTTATCATCAAATTGAGAGAGTTTTATCTTCTATAGTAAATATGGTTAGTAATAATTTCATATAAAAAAGATGTTCCCCATTCCTATCCATATTTAGTAGATCCATGAATCACTACAACAAAACCGGGTTTCTGCAGCACCACCCTTTAACAGTGCTAAAAAAGTTGCTAATAAAGGGTGGTGGGTGACTTTATTAGCACTATTTTCAGCACTATTAAAGGGGACCCCTTTATCAGTACTTTTTTAGGAGTGATGATATGGGTGGGGGGGGCTTTTTCAGCGCTTTTTTTTTAGCACTGATAAAGTGTATATTTCAAAAAAAAATTATTTCATTAAAAATAATATATTGATATATAATTATATTTATATATATATATATATAATATATATATTTAAATATGTTTTAGATCGATTTTATATGAGTTAGATGAAAAACGGATACCAGGAGCCGAAGTTATGGAAAAACCGACACCCGGAGTAGAACTTTTGACCATTAAGAGGAATTATGGTTTTTTGGCCTTAAAGAATGTGAGAAGGGGTTCCAGTGGTCACCAAAGTGTATATATTTTTGCAAGATTTTATTTGATAGGTTTTGGCACTCCAAATGAACCTCATAGTAGAAGTTATGATTGTTTGAGATTGAGCAACCCTTCTAGAACCTAAAAACCTAAGAAACCCATAACTCACTAAAAAAACCATAACTTCTACTTCAGGTGTTCGTTTGAGCACCGCGACCAGTCCAGTCGAAGCTCATGAGGCAAGTGAAAACCAAGTCTAATCAAAACCATGATAAGATCAAAGAAATGTAAGATATATTAGTTATACCACTCCAAAAAATCTCTAACTTCAAACGGCCAAATCTTTAGCTCCATGTGTCATTTTGGGCTCTACCACATATAAAATCAAAGGAAGTAAAGATATCTATATAGAAGGTTGAATGGAACATAGTTCTTGTAATGTTTGGGACCCTGAAACCCCATAAAACCATCATAAAGCCTCCAAAACTACGTTTTAGTGTCCGGTGCCCTGTCAAAGTTTTCTTAAAATGGGAATAACTCCCAATATGTGTTTTTTTTGGAATATGTCACCTGTTATATCATAATTTGTTCCATGAGCTTCAGTTTGACTAGTCACGAAGCTAAAACTGACACTCAGAGCAGAATTTATGCTCTTTTTAGTGACTCTGCAGTTTGTTAGGTTTTTCGAGCCCCCATTTCTAGCACTTATGTCATGTCAAATATTTTTTCAAACAACTGTAACTTATGATCTACCTATCTGATATTCCACTACCACATTTCATATCAATTTTGGTTTGATGATCTTTTATTTGACTGGTCATAGAGCTATAATGGACTTTCAGATCAAAAATTTTCATCATTACCTTGATTTTAGGGTTTCTTTGACTTTCTGACTGTATTTATGGGTTTCTAGTGTTTCTATATTTTTTACTTGTTTTTTAGGTTTTCAGGGATTTTTATCATTTTTTGTAATGTACTGTTATTTATAATCAAATATATAACAATATATACATATTTTTTTTTATGTTCAGTCATACAAATTTAATTATATATTTAAATAATTAAACATTTTTACATTTAAAATATATTTCTCAACATATAAGTCTTATCTAAATAAAATAATAATATCCAGTTTATTTAAAATAAAAATATATGAATATTAATATACCTATATAATGTGTACTTGTGTATATATATATATATGTTTGTGTGCGTCTGTATTGACAAACTGATATATATTATCTATGTTTTCTAAACATATGTATATACATATTAATATATAATATTTGTAAATTGATATAAATATGTATAATTATACTTATAGATACACACATATATATATATATATATCTGTGTGTGTGTGTGTGTGTATGTTGTATATATGTATTTATTTATTTACAAACACAAACAAAAAAGCATATTTTATAAATGTATTTAAAATATATATTATAAATATATATTAATAAAAGAATAAATATATTACTATATAAATATAACAATATATATAAATTAATATAAATAAATAATATAAATATATATTAATATAAATATATATATGTTAATATAAATATATATTAATATATGAGTAAATATAACTATATATATATAAATATATATATATATATATATATATATTAAAGGGGGCTTCAAGTGCTATTGAAGCGACTCCCGAATACCATTTTTTTATCTTTTATTTGCATTGATAAAGGAACCATTTATCAACAATTTTTTAGCACTGATAAAATACTAATTTTATAAGTGGTTTGTTTTCATTAATAAAAGGGGCCTTTATCAGTGCTTTTCTGAACACTGATAAATGGGATCCCCCTTACTTCGCTGAGATTAACTACACTTTTTTAGCACTGTAAATGGAATATTCTAGTACTGATAAAGGACATATTTGTAGTAGTGAATATAGGATATCTCTCATTCCCATTTGGTTAAGAATTCCAAGATCTTTCCTTCATAATGCATTTTCCTCCTTATTTTCCTTTCTTAGGTGGTAGTGTATTGAAAAATATTAATCATTGAGTAACTCTATTCATATCCTTTTCCTCATGATGAGTTATTTCTATGTGAGAATGTATTTATGACTCTTGTGATCTATATATATTTAACATCTTTCACTGTAGAGATAATGTCTCAATATTTTCATAGAAAATATTACAGTTGCTAACTGAAGATCATGTGTTGGATAATTTTTCTCATGAGTCTTCAACTACCTTGATGCATAAGTAGTGACTTTTTTATTTTTCATAAGGATGCAACTGTGTCCATTATTTTATGCATCATTGTATATCACAAATCCATAATTTCCAAACATAAGAGTAAAAATTGGAGAATTTACTAAAAGTATTTTTAATTATTCAAAGCATTATGTACATTATTTCTTCAACATGAACTTAAGACCTTTACATGTGATATTGGTTTGTGGGTTAGCCAGTCAGGTGAAATTCTGAAATAAATGCTGATAGTAACATGCTAAGACAATAAAACTATATACTTGGTTGTGTTCATTAGCATAGTAAAATCATGGATTTCCTTTTACTTCATAGGATCAACTATGGTTCCATCATCAGAGACAATATGGATATGATAATAAACTTATTGAAGCCAAAATTCACTCTTTCTAAACATCCCAAATAATTCATTTCTTCTAACAGTTTTCAGAATAATCCGCAAGTGATTCTCATGGTCTATTTTATTTTCAGAGTATACCAGGATATCATTGATAAATACCAAAACAATTTCATAAAGGTATTCCTTGAAAAATCTATTAATTATATCCATGAAAATAGAGGGTGCATC
Organism: Viscum album; assembly: GCA_963277665.1. Lineage (NCBI taxonomy): Eukaryota > Viridiplantae > Streptophyta > Magnoliopsida > Santalales > Viscaceae > Viscum > Viscum album. Next base: position 685,608,300 of record OY728120.1, on the reverse strand, counting down.
AGTCAATCCAAAAGGCATTACTGTACACTCGCAACGCCCATACCTGGTATGAAATGCTATCTTTGGAATATCTTCCTTCCTCACACACAGCTGATGATATCCATATTAAAGTTCAATCATCAAAAAATATTGGGCTCCATTAAGATGATAAAATAAATCATCAATTTAAGGTAGAGAATACTTTTTCTTTATTGTAATAGAATTTATTTCCCTATAATCAATGCATAGCCTCATGGAACCATATTTCTTCTTGAAAAATAGGATAGGAGATTCCCAGTGAGAAACACTAGATTGTATAAATCCTTTTTTACTCAATTAATCTCTTTGTTTATTTAGAACCACTAATTTCATAGTGGCCATTCTATGGGGAGGCTTTGATATAGGTCACACACCATTAATTAAATCAATAGAGAACTCATCTTTCCACTTTAGAGGATGTCTAGATAAATCCTCTAGAAATAAATCGATGTATTATTTCCCTATAATTATTTATTCAATTTGAAGATTTATTTCCTCACCCATAGATAGTGTGTTTTTTTCTTCACAATAATTTCATTTAGAAGAGCTACTAGGGGTGTATCTAGATAGAAATCAGATGGAGAGGTTTCAGCTCTAAGGTAAGAGATTCTACACCATTGTCAAAAAATTTAACTTCCTTCTTCATGTAAAAGATCTTTACATCATATTTTGACATCCAATTCATACTGGGAATTATATCAAAGTCAATCATTGCTATTATAATAAGGTTAGAAACTAAACCATGTTTATGTGTCATGAGGGGGACTAATCGACCCATCTTTGTTGCAATGATACATATCCGATGAGTTTTGACTGACAAATCATTTATTAAAACAAATTGGACATGTCTAATTTTATTGGAAAATTGGAAAGATATAAATGAATGAGATAATACAGAATTAAATAAATCATTGGATACATTTGAGAATACAGTTAATTTACTTGGCACCACATCATTAGGAACTTTAACTTCTATGGTTTTAATCACATAAGATTTCCCTTTCCCTCATGGCCTTTTTTAGTAAATATTTCTTACTGCATAGAACACTCATTTATATACTGTCCCATTTCCCTTTAATTGTTGCATTGAAAATCATTTACTTGTCTCCTCCCCTTGAATTCACTAGATCCATGGACCTTTTCTCTACACTTATAGTAAACTCCCATGCCTTTCATGAATTTACAAGGATTATTCTTTCCACAGTTCTCCATAATGGAAATTTCTTCATTCCCCCCTTCTTTATTGACGCTTCAGATTCTCCTTGGTTATCAGAGTTCCTCTTTTTATCTTGATTTACCTTATAAAAATTGATCTAGAAAATTCCACCTATTTTTTTATGGCACTTAATATAATTTCATCATATGATGAAAATGTTTGGGAAGCTAGTGCACTTCAAAGACTTAGCATAATACCTTCAAAGAAATGATAAATATTATCTTCTGAATCATGAATGTAATCTATAACATACCTAGTTAATCACAAGAAGGTATCCTCATGCTCTACAACAATTTTTTCTTCCCTTTTCATTAGGCTACAAAATTTCTTCTTCATTTTAGTTTGTTGTTCAAGAGGGAAATATTTATCAAAGAATATTTCCTTAAAAGGACTCTATTCCATATAATTTATTTATTCTTCCACCATGGTATTTTAGATCAAAGACCACCATTGAATAGCATCACCCTTGAGGCAATATACTTCCAGTATTACCTTTTAATTTTCATTGCATCTTAATGCCAAAAATATCTTTTCACGGGACTTGATCCACTACTCAACTACCACGAGATTAGTAGTCCCACTAAAATATGGGGGCTTCTACCACATGAAACAATATAGTTTATGTGTAGCATTTATATTTGTCACAACTTGAGTATATTGTACCAATTTGGTCATGATGAGATCTACTCCAACATTTACTATATTGACTTTATCAGTAGGGAAATCCCAACATTGTCTGCAGGTACTAATTCCCCTTATTCCATTAGGCTCCATCAATAAACAATGGAATACATTATTTTAGGTCATAATTCACAATTTATTACTAGAAAACACTTATGATAATCTGGAAATTTATGCACAACTAATCTCATAATCATAATAATTATTTATATTTACTTTTAAATCCATCTTAACGATTTGTAAAGAAAATGTGAATTATCCTAAGCATATCCCCTAGGAGTGTCAAAATGGGTGTGCAATAAGGCCTGTTGTTGTGTACCAGGCTACCGCGGTTCAAGCCTAAAAATCCCTGTCAAAATTTTTACTCCTGGGTACATCTATTCCAGAACCACACCCACTTGTAGTATCCATACAATGATGTATTTTCTTGGAAGACCCACATAATCTCTACTTTACCAAAATTCCAGGATGTTTTTCAATGGTTATCCTTAATGTCTAGCTTAGGGTTCTATCCTCTACACAATTTTTACTAAATCTAGTTTCTAAATGATTAGCTAATAAAAACACGTATTTTTATTAAATTTTAATGGTATTAAATCTTCATTTTTTATCTTATGGGCCTGAGTTAGCAGATTTTAATTTTGAACATCCATTCTCATCATTTGTGCACTTCTTGCCTAATGTACACCAATTTAGGCCCAAAGATTCATCGGATTTTAAGGAATGTAATTATCAATATTTTAATTTGACATTTTTATAAATATATCTACACTTCAGTATGAACATTTTTTATTCAGGGATCAATGAATGATTCATAAAGTATGATGGAGATATTTGGCGATGAATGGAAATAATTCAGGAGAAGGCAGATTGGACACTAGCCCACAAATGAGAATGTGGGGCCCAAAATATAGACCCAATGAATAAAAAATTTCATGGGATTATAAAATACATATAGAGGAAAAAATAATTCTTTAGTATCCAGTTCTAATTTGGCCTCTACTGTGGCTATTAAGGTGGACCAAAGAGAATATCAAAATCTTGGCCATAGTCTGCGGCCCAGAATGTTATCCCACTAAATCATCCATAACTCTAGATAAACAAGATAAAATGGTCCCAAATCTTACAGGATGTTAGGAAACATCCGGGGATCCATTTTATTCTGCTATGTACCACTCTACTTCGGCCATCTAGATGTCCATTTCGATGCGTTTGTTCGGTGGATGCAAGCTGGCTTCCACTTTGGGTCAAAGGAGGTCATCAATTTTTATCCACAACTTTCCACCAACCTAAGGACTAAATTAATTTAATAATTGGGCATAAATTGATTGAGGAACGGTCTAAGTCTTCCCAATTTCCTATTTAAGGCAATTGTGGTGAGGTGGATGGTAGGTCTAGTTTTGATGTAATGTTATTATGCCAAAGTTCTGTTGTAATGTTTTCAATTGACATGTAAGTTTATTTTTGTATTTATATGTTCTTAATCAACATATTTATCTAATATTATTCCAATTTTTTTTATTAAAAATCACAAATAAAAGCGATATCTCCGTGTTGTGTTGAATAGTTCACACATATGTGTGAATTTCATTCACACACACAGAGGAGTGCTCGTTATTTCAGCAGTTTTAATTTATTCAATCCAATACTTGTAACCCATTTTACACCCACCATTGAGAGTATACCATAAATGGAGGGCTAAAACATTAATGGGTTGATAATAGGAAGATGAAAAGGCTGGATTGAATGTTATTTTATGAATTAATTGTTTTTAATTGGATAATTAATTTAAGACTTCCATTCTTCAGTAATTTCCATTCTTGATCTTCACTGTGTTTGAGGAAGCTAAAACCAAGTACTAAAATGACCATATACCTTGGAGAGATAATGAATTTGGTTCTCTAAGTGTTTAGGGGATTATTAATTGAGTTTAGTTTGCATCAAACCAGAAAATTATGATTTTAGTGTTATTTTGAAGAATGGATTCATCAAGAATTTATAAAACCAAAATTTTCCAAAGTAAAATTCATTCAATTATCCCTGAGCATAATCCTAAGATCAACCCATTTTCATTAAATTGAATTCACTTAGGTTTATTAGTGTTTTTTAAAACCATATAAAATAAAAACCATGTTGACCACTTCAAAACCAATAATTTATCTCATAGGCTGTGTCTCTTTGATATCTTCCTAGGTCTCTGTTGATTCGATAACCCAAGAAAGACTACAAGGACCGTTTTACCTTCATCTCTTGGGTAAATTAGAGCATGAATCAAATTTTGGAGACATTTTTGTGGGAAAAATAAGTACCTTAGACCAAAACCATATTTCCACACCCCCCTTCTTCTATTCTCACCCAAGATATCTAATCTTTTCCCTTTCTCATTTTTTTCAGTTTGGCGCATGTACACCTACACTCGTGATAATTCAAACATATTAGTTAGGGTGGAAAGTCCTAGGATATTGGAGTCAATTACACCATGGGAACTCTTTCCATTAGATCCTAATATTCCTAATATTCCAGAGAAAAATATTGAGCCCATTTCAATGGATGGTCTTCATATAAACCAACTCATAAACCTGGGTGGGAACCAAAATGGAAATCCAAATGAGGCAGTGGAAAACTTGTGGAATGTAGTCGATCAAATCATGAATGAATACCTCACACCTTCTTGATCCAATGCCCCCCAAGGCATTATACATAATTAACTAGGAGATTCCAAGTACATCTTTAAATCCCATGCCCTAAACCACCTTCCCACATTCCATGGAATGGAGTCCAAGATTCCATACCTTCACCTTAAGGAGTTCAATGACATTGTAGAAACCATGTGTCCCCAACATCAACTCGAATCAGCTAAGATGAGGATATTTCCTTTTACTTTAAAGTATCGAGCTAAAAATTGTATAAATAATTTGAGACCATAATACTTCAACTCTTAGGACCATTTACAAAGAGAATTCTACAAAAAATATTTTCCCCACCACAAAACAATTGCACTTAAAAAGAGAATCCAAATATTTTTTGAAAAAGAGGGAGAGTCATTTTATGAAACATAAAAAAGGTTTAAAGACACACTCAACATGGTAGCTCACCATGTATTTTCTATACCTGATCAAGTGAATTTTTTTTTATGACGGGCTGTTCTTGGGGAACAAACAATCCATTGACATGATGTGTAATGGAACTTTTATAAACAAATCCCCAAATGATGCTTATGAGTATCTAGAAAGCCTTGCTGAAAAAAAATAAACATGGGGAACTTCACCTTATTCTAAAAACCCACAAAGAACTAATAGAATTCATACACTTAGAGAAGAGGAAATCCTGATGGATAAACTCACAACACTTTCTAGGAAGGTTGAAGAGATAGACCTTAGGAAATTCCATGAAATCCAAACTATAGACCAGGTTTGCACAATTTGGGACAAACATGACCATAATACAGACAACTGCCCAACAATTCCATCCATTAAGGAGGTTCTTTTAGGATAACCGCCAGCGTAAGTAAATTCTTTGAACATTCAAAAGCCTCAATACAAAAACACCTCCAACCCAAGGTATAATGACCACCCAGTCTTTCGCGGGAAAGATAACCAACAACCAAGCCAACCACATGGACAAAATCCTTACTCCCATTAGAACTACCAAACCCATAAGCAGTTCCAAACCCATAATATACAATACCAAAAACTACCAGTCCATTTTCAATCAACCATACAACCTCTAAAATATCCCCTTGGGATAAACCTATCTTCTAAAGCACCAACAAAAACTATTCCACAAAGCCTACTAGAACAACTGTAAAAACAAACGGAAAAAATGAACTCAGAATTCTCTTTCCTTAAACAAAAACTTCAAACCATAAAAACTATAAAGTCATCCATACCTACACAAGCCATTACACAAAAAATAGTAAGGGGAGAGTCAAGTTGCAATGAAAAAACTCGTGAACAACTAAATTCTATGAATATTTTAAGAAGTGGGAAATCAATTGAGAAACCTGAACAACTAATTCAGAACTCATATGAAGATTCAAACTTAGATGAAAATTCAAATGAACGAAATGATCAAACTGAAAAAAACGACAACATTGTCAAGGAAACAACTCTTTAACAAACAACCCCACAACTTGCACCATTTTTTCAATGCATGAGGGGGTAAACCAGGACTGAATTGAGTGAAACATTGAAGGAAATCTTCTCACAAGTCACGTTGAACCTTCCCCTTATTGATGCACTCCAAACCATACCTTCCTACTCAAAGTAACTTAAGGTCCTTTTCACTTTTAAAAGAAAATTTTCACATAAAAACCAAGTCCTTTTGGCTACTAATGTGAGTACCACCATTCAAGGGATCATTCTTCCAATGTTGAAAGACCCGAGTTTCCCTTACATCAATGTTGAACTAGGAGAGGGAAAAGTTGTCAAGGACTTGTGTGAGATAGGTGCTGGTGACAATATCATTCCCTATGTTGTGTACTGCCAGTTAGGCATAGAAGATCTCCAACCCACATCTATCACACTTCAACTTTCTGATCGTAGCATTAGGGTTCCAAAGGGGATTTTAAAGGACGTTCTGGTAAATGTTGAAAACTTCATCTACCCTATTGACTTCATTGTACTTGAAAACCATCCAAACTTAGGAAATAATGAAGAGACCCCAATCATCCTTAGTCCTACTTTCCTTGCAACAATCAACTCTATTATATGAGTTCGAAACGTGAACATGGCCATGACCTTGGGAAACATGAGTCTAGACTTGAACATCTATAATGAAAGCTCACAAATATGGGATGATGAGGAAATTCATGAAGTAAACATGATAGGAATAATTGACAATGAATCCATAGAACATCAAGGAATATTTGATGGATTTTTAAGTCAAGATGATATTGATTTCCTTTGTACAAATGAAGGAAGTTTATCTCCATAGCTTGAATCATTTTCAAGTTTCTCTTATGATGAAGTTTTAGGTCCAGAAATTAGTGAAACCTTTCAGGAAACCACTTTCATAGATACCAATAAAACTTCCTTCCCCGAATCTAATAAAATCAATCTTGTAGCTGAAAAATCTACCCATGGGGATTAGATTCTATCTAAACATCTAGGAAAAAATCGATCTTGATCCAATGTCCCAATCTTCTGCTGAAATTATGAACCAACTTGATCTTGAATTGAAAGAAATTCCTTATGTACTAAAGTACACCTTCCTAGGAGAAAATGGAACACATCATATTTTCATTTCTTCTTCTCTTCAAGATGATCATGAGAGGATGATTAAAGATGTCCTTAGAAAACACAAGAAAGCAAATGGATGGACCTTGTATGATATTTCTGGGATTATCCCTCTTATTAGGACCCATAGGATTGTTCTGGAATCTGATTCAAAGCCATGTAGTCACCCTCAACGGTGACTCTATTCTAATCTCATGGAAGTACTGAGAAAAGAACTTTTGAAATTGTTAAAATCTGGTATAATATATCCCATAGCTAAGAGTGAGTGGGTCATCCCAATCCTAGTGGTTCCAAAAAAGGCTGGAATAACAGTGATAACCAATAAGGATGGATATATTCTTCCAAAAAGGGTGAAAAGTGGCTGGAGAGTCTTCATCAACTATAGGAAGATAAACTCATTTACCAAGAAAGACTTTTTACCCTCAACATTCATTGAACAAGTCCTTGAGAGAGTTTCATATCATGCCTTTTACTGCTTCTTAGATGGGTAATCGGGGTATAATCAAATTGAGGTCTCCCTAGAGGATCAAGGGAATACTACATTCACATTTCCATTAGGAACTTTTTATTTCAAGCACATGGCCTTTGGTTTATAAAATTCCCCTGGATCCTTCCAGCATTGCATGATGAGAATATTCTCAAACATGGTAGGGGATTTTCTAGAGGTCTTGATGGATGAATTCTCTGGGTTTGGGGATACATTTGAGGGATGTATGTGGAATGTGGAAAGAGTCTTGTCAAGATGTGAAGAAAAGAATCTGGTCCTAAATTGGGAAAAATGTCATTTCATGGTAAAATAGGGACTAGTTCTAGGCCATCTAGTCTCAGGTAGGGGGATTTAAGTTGATAAATCCATGGTTGAAATCATTCGTCACTTTCCATCACCCAAATCTGTCAAGGAAGTGAGGTCTTTATTAGGACATGATGGTTTATATAGAAGGTTCATTAAGAATTTTAGCTCTATTTCTTGACCACTTTGTGCTCTATTGGTGAAAGATGATCCATTTTTATGGACATAAATCTATGATGAATCATTATCCAAACTCAAGTTAGCTATTATCTCTCCACCTATCATGCAATCTCCAAATTGAAAACTTCCTTTTGAGCTCATGTGTGATGCCAGTGACTTCGCTATAGGAGCAATATTAGGACCACAGTGTCAGAAATATCCTTATGTCATTACATATGCAAGAAAATCATTAAATGATGCACAAATATACACAACCATCACTGAGAAAGAGTTTCTTTATGTTGTATTTTCCTTAGAGAAATTCAGGTCTTATCTCTTAGCATCACCCATCATTGTCTTCAATGACGATTCAGACCTAAAATACCATTTCAAAAAACAAGATTCCAAGGCCAGACTGATTAGGTGGGTCCTTCTCTTATAAGAATTTCACCTCATAATCAGGGAAATAAAGGGTATTGAAAATGTTGTAGCTTATCACCTCTCTAGGGTGGAATTCAAAGACAACTCAAATCCCCTTTATGTGTCTGATTCATTCCCTAATGAACTCCTATACTCTATGAGTGACTGCCCTTGGTATGCCAACATAGCCACCTTCTTTATTACAGTATTCATTCCAAACTTCTTAGGGACTCAAGATCAAAGGAAATTACTTTCTAATGTTAGGAACTATGTGTTTGATGATCCATACCTCTATAAGTTTTGCCCTGACCATTTCATTTGGAGGTGTGTCACAGAATCTGAACAAGAGTCTGACCATAAATTCTATCATAAAGACTCATGTAAAGGTCATTTTTTCTCTAAGAAAACATCTGATAAGGTTCTTCAGTGTGGTATCTTCTGGCCCACACTCTCAAGGGACTCCTACACATTTTTTCAAAGTTTTCCTAAGTGTTAAAAAGTAGGGTCCATCACAAAAAAATAATCAAATGTAACTTACTCCCATCTTAGTGGTTGAAATCTTTAATTGCTTGGGAATCGATTTCATGGGTCCCTTCCCAAACTATAGGGAATATTTGTACATCCTTTTAGTTATCGATTATGTCTCCAAATGGGTTGAGGCCATTCATAAAAAATCCAATGATCATCAAACTATGATTATATTTCTCAAGGAAAACATCCTCTCTAGATTTGGAATTCCTAGGGCAATCATTAGTGATCGTGGAACTCATTTTTGCAATCATCCATTCTCAACACTCAGGGAAAAGTATGTAATTTCTCACAAAGTGTCCACTTCTTACCAACCATAGACCAATGGTCAAGATGAGTTTGCCAATCTTGAAATCAAACAAATTCTTGAGAAAACTGTTAATCCATCTAGGAAGGATTGGTTGAGAAAACTCTTAGATGCTCTTTGGTCCTATCGAACTACATATAAAATGATTTTAGGAATGTCCCCATATAGGTTGTTTTATGGTAAAGCATGCCATTTTCTAGTGGATATTGAACATAAGGCCTTTTGTACAATTAAGAAAATGAATTATGACCTCTCATTGGCTGAAATAAAAAGGATATTAGATCTCAATGAACATGAGGAACTTAGGATGGAGGATTATGAAAATTCAAGGATCAATAAATCTAAGGTAAAATCCTACCAATATTGAAATCTTAAAACCAAACACATTGTACCGGGTATTCCTATTCTTTTTTATCATTATAAAATTCATTTACACTCAGGAAAGTTGAGGTTTAGATGGTCATGTCCATACATTGTGCATTAGGTGCACCCTTATGGGGATGTAGAAATTCAAGATCCCACCAATGGTCAAACCATTAAAGTTAATGGTCATAGAGTCAAACCATTCATTGAACCATTCCAAAAAAATGAATTTGATGAAAACTTCTATGAACCAACCTTAGACGAGGAACATAATTAAATAATTAAGGGTCTATATTGAGCTAGGGACATTAAACCAAAGTGCTGAATGGGAGGAAACCCGTGGTTTTCATCTTTTTGAATCTTCTTTTTTTAAATAAGATTAATGAATCATTTTTATATTTAAAAATAATAAAAAATAGACGGTTGACATGTTCTTCTATTATGAGTATGGATGGGTATGAAAGGGGAGCGCCATATTCATCCATGTCACGTAGTGTGATCCTTGAGTAATAACTTACCTAGAAATTTAAAAGGAAGACATTGTATCATTAGTTCATTTTATTTTTATGTGTTTATAGGTTAAAAAAAATTTAAAAGACCACATCGTAGGTCGTGGGGAAAACCTCGTCACAACCGGAAAAGCTGTGGGGACTCGAACCCGAGACCGAAGGAAGATAGGGTCGCAAGCTTACCACTGACCTATGACTTATAATGATTAATTATTCTATAATTTTTGTATATATACTTATATTTTACTTTTTTTATTATATGAATAAATATATATCTATTTATATTGTTTTGTTTTGTTTTTTTATTTGATTGTTTTTGTTTTTTTCTTCCCCTTGGGAATTCTCATAGTGACATGGAGATCCAGGGATTAAAGGTGAGTAGTAATAATTACAAATTCAACAACCAGGTTAATTTATTCCATCATCCTCATTTTTAGTTTCCTTTTTGAACTCCAATTCGCTGCCTCTACCCCCTTCCAAATTTTATTTTCTTTAAACACATGGGATAATGTTATTTTATGTTGGGGGGGAGATAAAATAACTTTTTTTCTTTTGTGTCCAAAAAAGGAATGATTTGAAAAAACATATTCCCTAACGGAAGGAAAAATTTCTTTAACCTTGAACATGATAATAGACATATTACACTTTGAAACTAAATATCAAATAATTCAGCATGCCATTATTATGATTTTAATCCATGTATATTTCATGAGCATAGATTTTGGAAAGTGTGGCTATCTAATTTTATATTTCATTGTTCATATTTTCATCCAAATAAAAAAAGAATTACAATTCACATCCTTTGGATAGTGGGGTACTAGTATGAGTTCATGGGGTTCCCCAAATAAATAGCATAGGTTTGGTGATAATATTAGTTTTAATATGAGTATTAAAAAAATATCTGCATAGAGTAATGAAATGATCTAATACGTGGCTTTCGACACTTAGGGATCATTACTCTATAGTTATTTGGCTCACAATTAGTAATTTTATCTCTATTTATGGTAATTTTACTTTGTTTTTGACTGAGTTAACTCGAGATGATGCTTGAGTATGTGGGCTTCACTTGTTTCCCTAAATTCTTTGAGCCTGGGAGTCATCGAAAAATTCTCTCTACAAGGGTTGACTCTTTTGAGTGTAATTTCAATTACCATGGAAAACACAAAACAAAAAAAATACAATTAAAAAATTGAATAATCATCTTAATATTGAAATGTGATTCTACCTAGAGCTTCCATCATTTCCCCCTTGAATAACGATGAACCCCCATGTCTATTGCGATGCACAACACATCCTCACACTTAATTGATATTGGATGAAATATGGCAATGAATTTGAACAAAGGAATGGACTTGGAATTGAGATCTGCTTATGAAAATATATTGTGTTAAAATATTTTTATGGGTTTTGTGACTGTTCGGTATAAGGTTTTTTGGTGATCATTGTGTATTACAATTTTTTTGGAAAAGTGAATTCCAATTTCATATTCTTGAGATACATTTTGCTCAGGACTAGAAAATATAAAGTTGTGGGGGTGTGACTAGCCAGTAAAAAAACATATTTTTATTGAATTTTAATGGTATCAAATGTTTATTTTTGATCTTATGGGTATGAGTTAGTGGATTTTAATTCTGAACATCCATTCTCATCATTTTTGCACTTCATGCCTAATTTACACCAATTTAGGCCCAATGAATGATATAATTTTAAGGAATATAATTATGAATATTTTAATTTTATATTTTTTAAAATGGATCTGCATTTCAATATGAATATTTTTCATTCAGGGATTAATGGAGGATTCACAAAGGATGATCGATATATTTGGCGATGAATGGAAACAATTCTGGAGAAGGCATATTGGACACCAGCCCACTGATGAGAATGTGGGGCCCACAATACAGACCCAATGAAGCCCAAAATTCGTGGGATGATAGAAGACATATATATGAACACATAATTATGCAGTATCCAGTGCTAATTCTGCATCTATTGTGGCTATTAAGGTGTCCCAAATAGAATAATAAAATATGGTCCAGAATCTGCGACCCAGAATGTTAGCCCACTAAATCGGACATAAATCCCTATAAACAATTTAAAATGAGTCCACATTTTATAGGAGGTTAGAAGACATCTGAGAATCCATTTTAGTTGTCTATTTACCACTCTAATTAGGCCATCTAGAAGGTAATTGCGATGTTTCTGTTCAGTGGATGCATGTTGGCTTCCACTTTGGGTCAAAGGAGGGAATCAATTTTTTATCCACTACTTTCCACCACCCTAAGGCCAAAATTAATTTAAAAATTAGGCATATATTGATTAAGAGTCAGCCTAAGGATTAAAAATTTCCTATTTAAGGTAGTGTTTGTGAGGGGGAATGTAGATCTTGTTTTGATGTAATGTTATTATGCCAAAGTTCTGTTGTAATGCTTTCAATTTCCATGTAAGTTTCTTTTTGTATTTCTGTGTTCTTAATAAACATATTTATCTCATATTCTTCCCATTAATATCATTAATACTCATATAGCACAATGATATCTCTATTTTTTGGTGAATTAGTTCACACATAGGTGTGAATTTCGTTCACACACATGGAGAAGTGCTCGTTATTTCTGTGGTTTTAATTTCATTAATCGAATTCTTGTAAGCCATCTTCCACCCACCATTGAGAGTATACCATGAATGGAGGGATAACTCTTTAATGGGTTGATCATAAGAAGATTAAAAGGCTATATTGGATATTATTTTATAAACAATTTTTTGTTAATTGGTAAATTAATTTAAGACTTCCATTCTTCAGTTATTTCAACTTTTCATCTTCACTTTGTTTGAGGAACCTAAATGCAAGTACAAAAATGACCATATACCTTGTAGAGATCATGAATTTGGTTCTATAAGTGTGTAGGTGATTTATAGTTGAGTTTAGTTAGCATCAAACCCGAAAATGATGAAGGTAGTGTTGTTTTGAAGAATGGATTCATCAAGAATTAATAAAACAAAAAATTGTCTAAAGAAGTAAAATTCATTCAATTCACCCAGAGAATAATCCTAAGATCAACCCATTTTAATTAAATTGAATTAACTTAGGTTTTTTAGTGTTCTTTAAAACCATCTAAAATCAAAACCAAGTTGGCCACTTCATAGCCAAAAATTCATATCATAGGTTGTGTGTCTTAGGTATCTTCTTAGGTCTTAGTGGATTTGACAACCCAATCTAGACTACAAAGACCATTCTACCTTCATCTCTTGGGTAAATTTGAGCATGAATCACTAAGGTTGATGGTAAAATTCCTCAGATACCAACTATAACACCATAACCCCAAAATCCCAAATCCTATGCATTACATATTACATTGTCATGATTAAATGGAATGGAATCCTAAATGAATTATCAGTTTAGTATTCTTGAAGAAAGTACATACATACATGTAACTCATATTACATTGGGAAAGGTAACTAAATAAAGTACATAACAATAACCAATAAACTTCATCCAAAAGAATTCAATAAATGGTCTCCTCTTCATAACCTGTTCAAGGTAAATAAATGAAAGGGGTGAGATCAATATCTCAGAAAGGGTTATAAATAGTGGAAGCATGAATAAAAAATAATTAAATCACAATAAATTGGCATAGTCAATATGACATGGTGAATATATGAAAAAACACCATTAATAAACTAAAAATGAAACTTCATCCATATATTTTTTCATAGTGAAAACCTTATGGATATTAATAACTAAAAATTAATAAATAGAATGTTTATTAATTAGAAATAATGTATCTGGAACATGATACCATTATACCATCAAAATGGCTTATGTCTATGGGTAGATACTCATCTGATTCTATATTGGAAACAAACTCGAAGTGTTTATCGCCAACTGATATTCTCATGAGACCTGTCGATGCATCGAGGGGATATAACATGACTCACCTATCACTGAATGCCCAAATAATTATTTATAAATACATTTAATACAAGTAAAATATGCCTTCTCAATATTCATATAGAGTAGAGTATACAGATTCATCAATATTTTCATAGTTAAAACAACATTCCAAACAAACACAGTATATAAAAGGGTATACATATTAAGACAATAATCATATCCATGAAATTAGAATATGGATATATATTATATTTGAAATTTCAAATGAGAAATTACCTCAAAGGGGTAGTAGTTACACCACATAAGAATGATTAGGTGCTCAAAACCAAGTAAATCACAATGAAATGGAAACCGAATCAAAGTCCCTTGAAATATTGTAATAAATCGAGTTAATAATCATCCAGTGAATCAATAAATAAAATTAATATAAAGAGAAACATTATATTATATATAAAATTGTAGTAAAAATACACCATATATGAGAAATTAGTGGCAAACAATTGAAGTCTCACAGAAATAAATGTGAGATGAGAAACCCCTTACCTTATGATTGAATGTGTTGTTTGATTGATCTTAATAACCTGAATAATCAAATTTAGCTTCATTAATTAAAAATTACAGAACCTAAAATACATGTACCTGATTTATTTTAGCCTTATTATTTTCATTCATGGACTTTTTATGGGCTTAATAATTTCAATTTTATTGTTTGGGAAGCATTTTATAGCATGGTTTTCAAGATCAGTTTACTTGTATTCATTAATGGAAGTTCATTTGAAATATGGTTAAACATCCAGAATTGTTAACATATATTATTATTAACATTTAAAATATATAAGTGATATTATAATTATTCTATTTATATACCTTGAGGATGGCTTATTAGGTAAAAGTTAATGATAAACGCTTGGATTAACTTTTCAATTTTGTGCACAATGGACTTGTTTTGTATTAATATTATATATTATTAGTCTGTAAGGATTAACAGAACATTGAATAAAGTAAAATAGATATATTATTATCTCTTTCAACCATTAATAAGGTGTCATGACCAATATTTATTATGGTAATTTAAATTTAATACATGTCATCCTTCAGTGTGATAAATTAAAACATCTCATACGATATTTTTATTTTTAGAGAATGGAAAAGAGAGATGATGATGAAATATTCCAATATCATAATAAAATTACATTTCATGTATTTTATTGGAATTATAATATAATTTTGATGTGGGGAGGCGAGGAGAGAGTAACCAAAGAATGGAGCTTATAAAAGAAGATGAAAGAAAAAGGGGGAGAGGTTCACCTCTTGAATAGTCCTCCTTGAGAATCTCTTAAGGCCTTGGTTTTGGGAATTTTGGAGATACCAGTAGATCATGGTTATAGAGGGGAGGACTTGTGATGTGTATTTTGAAGAAAATAGTCATGGGTAAAATCTTGAGGGGTGTGGGAGGAAGAGGGGGTGAGGAGTATTTCATGTAGAGGAGGGGAGGAGGGTTTTCTTAATATTTTAATCATTAGTTCATTATTTTTCCCTAAAACAAGAAATCGTGATGATTCCATGTCCAAAAATAGTAATAAGTGCATTTAAGTTATAACTAATGGTTTATCACATCATCTATGATGCATGTAATAGAGTATTAATCTCATAATGTATTTATACCGTAATTACTGTTTTTTAATATTAAAAAAAAATTCATGTATTTCAGAAAAATCCCAAAAATTCACCACAAACATTTTTCGATGTCTAGAATCCAAAAAATGAACTCCATTTTTGAAATATAATTTTTTAAATATGAGAAATTTAATTTTTAACTTAAATCATCATTTAATCGACAAATACTAACACTTACAATATTCATCTTCATTTTTAAGGAGTCTAAATTTTATTTACACTTTTATGGGTAAGGTTACCATTCATAAGGGTCATATTACTATTCATAAGGGTATTTTACTATTAATAAGGGTATGTTAGTATTCAAAATTTTATGTTACTATTCACCAAAAATTATCTTGATTCTATCAAACTTCAAATATCACCCTCATCACAACCATTTATAGTTGTTTTTTGAAATTCACAACATAGAAGTGGAAAATTTAAGTTTAATGGATAGGTTATGACTTTCTCATATAAATAACCAAATTTTGTTCCACATAGACTCAATGATTCATGAAATATAGTCTATCTAAAAAATAGAAAGTATTTAAGAGAAGCATATAATAAAATGCATGGGGTGTTATAGGTTGAACACCAATTTCCTTTCCCAACATTTCAAAAGAATCAATTTAAAGTGGTTTTGTAGAAATTTTAGAAATTTTATCCTTGGATGGAATAAATTATAACTTTTAGATACCTTATCCCATTTTTTATATTAAAAATTTATATTTAATAACAATAATTTTGAATGATTATCGTTTCACATGTTTCTTGAATTTATTTATTACACGTTGGTTATAATATAAAATAACTCATAGATATTCTGATTCAGCATCTATATCCTCGTGTTTTATCTTCACGCAATCCATCTATATGGATACATGATATATAATAATATATTTATACTCAACTAATATCAATATAATAAAATTCTTCTTAGAATGGTATTATATACATATTCTATAAATAATGAATGATCTACATAGAGTTGAATTTTTATAATCATTATTACTATCCCTGTAATCATCATTACAACTTTCCATGTATAACACCTTTTTATTCTCATACAATTTTCCATTGTTATATTTTCTTATAATGTGTCTCCAAATTATCTATAAATCTAGGAGATGTGATTCTGTACTATTTTATTTAAATATAACATAATGAATAATATAGTAGACAATAACTTTAATGATGGAAGTAAAGTAAAAAATAATACCAATCCATTTTATATACTCTTTCCCATACACAAAATTCACACCATAACTCTTACTAAACATTGTACCAAATTATATTTGTGTAGAAACCCTCATTTATCAAATAATACCAATCCTCTTAATTAGCCGATAAGAATATTTTTATTATGGAAAAAATGTTAATCATAAATTTTAGTAACCTGCAAACCCATGAAATTTTTCTTATCCCCATTAAAACAAATATATAACTTATCTATAAATTATTTTTAAAGTTATAAAAACAATTATTCATCACTACATTAAATAAAAATTTCATTAATATACAATTTCATAATGAGTGATATGATATTAGTCTTTTTTCAATGTATATTACAATCAACCTATTGTTTCCTAAAATCTATAATTCACAGGTTCTCATTAAAATTTTTACATCATTCTCTAGGGGGATTATTTAACTCATAGTAATCCTACTTGAAAATAAATTTTTTTCAATTTCCCTCAAGTATAAAACCCTCAATATTCTTTATATATAATTTTTCATTTATGTCACTATTTGAAAATAGAGTCTTTACATCCATTTTAAAAAAATCTATAAATTTTATACTACAATTTCATGTAAAATTATAATATTCTCAAGTCTAGAAAATTGGGTAAATGATTAATCAATAACAATTAATTCAATCTATGAGAATCCATTTCACACAATACTACCTATAGTTTCTTATAGTTTTACTATAACATCCCAGGTAAATAAATAATATGAAAATTTCATATTTATTAATATTTCTGAATAAATTTTAATTTTACCATAAAGGGTATTCTATGTCTAATAGATTACTCAACATGAAACAACGGGTTTCTCTGAAATCTTACTTTGCACACAACGTTGAGTTATACCAAAAAATAATATAATAGTATTATAATTTAAAATGTTAGTTAACGCATAGCTGTTTTATTGGCAGGAATGAAAGAAAAATAACTAAAATATGATTATTCCTATTTTTTAAATGTCTTTAAATTTATCCAATAAAAGTTAGAGGCTTAAAATGAGAATGAATCCAATTTTAAGTATAAATATTCTAATATTCTTTAAAAGAATGTTTAACCGCATTTCGATAGAATACCCATTTTAAATATAGTTTTTGTCACTTTTATATGTTCTATTTTAAAAAATATAATTATTATTTAGAAGGGGGACATCAATTTTTACATTGGGTAATTTTTTGGTATTTTTCTGATAAAGTTCATTTTTAATGAATATTGAAAAATACTGCATTTTATGTAAACACCGTCTTTTCATCTAATTTATTTATATTGTTATATTGTAATTTTAATTGGTTTTAAAGTGTAATTGGATTATATTTTAATCATTTAATCTAATTTTGGTAATTGTAATTAATTTCAATTTGAAAATGGATATAAACACATGTCAATCTTTTGGTAGTTTTTACTTCATAAAAACACGCTTTCTAGTTTTGACAAAGAAAATTAATTTTAAATTAAATAATGAAACTTATATGTTGTAAATCTGGTAAAATAGAAATCATTTTTAAATTTTTAATATAACAATTACCTTTGGGTGAATTTTTGGTATTTTTCTTATAACTTTGAATTTTTAATGAATAATGAAGAACACTGCGTTGTAGATAAAAATCGACTCCTTCATTTAAATGTAATTTTTCTTCTTATGTGAATATAATTTCAAAATTATAACATACATGTTTTTAATTAGGGTAAAAAATGTAGCATAATAAGATCAGAATAATTTTTAGTGAATAGTAAGATTTGAATTTTATTTACCACGATTAAAGGTAAATAGGACAATTCAAGGTAAAAATAATATTATAATAACATAAAATTGCCTTAACACTTGCCATAAACTTATTTTATGAGTCATTTATGACCAATAAAATCCTTGGGAAGAACTTTTGGCCTTTGGAAACAACTGGGGTAAGATAATTACATTAATAACCTTTTTATTTAAAGTAAAAATAAAAATATCATAAACAAGTATTATTTTACTAAAAAAATATAATGTGGGGTTATATAATTGATATATTTGACTATAAATAGTAATATGAAATCTAAAAAAATTTCCTACATCATGGTATTTTATTTATAATTTTTAGATGTTATATAAATATATTTATTTACAACACAATGATGATGTAGTGATCACATTGTTAACGAATGATTTAAATATATGAGATTATAAATTATAAAATAAATTTATTTTGAAACTTTTTATGACATACTCGAATTTTATGGATGATTATGACTTGTTATATTTTAATTAATTAATATTTTAGAAATAATAAAGTTGTAATAGATTTTTTAAAAAGTCATGATATGAATAGTATAAAAATTGGAATAATTGAGTTTTTAAAACAAATTTTATTTTATTAAATGATATAATATTTCTAAAAATATAAGATTTGGAAAAATAACATATATAATGTTTAAAATTTTATTAATGAATCACTTGAGGTTCTTATTGTCATTTTATTGTAACTATATTAACCATATAGTATGAATATACCAGAAGACATAGTAAGAGTCAAATAAGTTGACTAAGGGTTATAGCTAAAAGATAAGGTTAAATTTGTGACCTAGACTTATATAAAACCTATTGGTTGAGATATTTTAGACCCAAAATAATATTATATTTAAAATAAATTACTTTTGGATCATTTTAAAATTGAAAATCATTTTATAATAAAATAATACTTTCAATCCTTCATAAAGTACCCCTCCTCCCTCTTATAAAAGGAAATCACCTCTAACCCTTACTCACACCTCTCAAGCCCATTGGATCATAAAACTGCTTCCCAAATAAGATCCCAATTTCACCCTCTTCCTCCTAGAATACTCAACTTTGGAAGAATAAAATTCAATAAATCCTTTTAGCTTAAATCAAAAGGTGTTACCCAATTTGAGGTAATGTCTTCTCTCAAGCTTATTTCATTTATTTTGTTATAAAACAAACTAAAATAATTTTATTACAATATTGTATTAAAAAATAGTATATTAAATACAATTTTATTTTTTTATGAGAATGATTATAACTACACTTACACACACCTCCATTTAATGGATTTAGAATATACTGATTTTGTGGAAGGTGAACTACTGCCTCCCGAAATGATGATTGTTCAATTTCTCCTACCACCTCTCATGGTGACCATTATGATTGAAATATATTTGTATGTTATATATGTTATATTTATTTTATCTCCATTCTTATGTAATTATCATTTAAAAAACACCTTTATACTTCTCATGTTGTATAAAAACGATAATTATATTTGAGGAAGCGTAGACTACTGCCCCCTCAAAGTGATATGACTCGTTCATGTTATAAATGGAGCATATAAAGGATGGAATTAATGAAAATGTGTAACATATATAAAAAAATATATTATAATTTAATTATAATATTTCTTATGCATCGTTAATTTTTTATTCCTTTAATTATGGAATAGAAATTAAAGTAGCGTTTATGTGTACGTACGGCTTACCGTCTCCATGAACAGTGAATTTCTTTTCTTATATCAAAATGTTATGGATTATTATAAATACATATATACTGGATATATATGATATTTATATCATGAATAATATTTTTGAGATGATATAATTTTTACTACATGTACATTTAATATAAAAAAAGTTCATCTTTGACTCAAGTACCGAATATCGACAAAACGACCGATATTAACTAAAACAATTATGTAATTTTTATAACATGGTATTAAGTGATATAAAAGGAATAATAAACATGAAAAAGGTTCTTAATCAAGTTTAAATTAACATAATTTTACTATTAATGAAGAATAAGGAACATATGTGATGACTTGGACACAAGGTAAAGGAACCTTTCACCTTCCTCTTTTAGTCAAATAATTATTTAATGTTATGTCTCTGAATTTCCATTTTATTATGTTGGAATATGTTATTATATATCCTTATTGCTGTAAATTTTATGTCCAAGTTATGATATACCATTTTCTCTTTCATCAACTCATTTTATGAATTTTTATGTGACACCGTTAGGCTGTCGAATTTTCATAATTGAATTTCTAAACACACTTTCCACTCTATGGGTTTTACACATACGTTATTGAAAATATTATCCAAGATTATGTTATAAATCCCTGTTTATTTATTTATATTTCAATTCACACTTTCCATTTTGTGGATATACTATATCTATACATAATCACTCCATTTATAAATTCTTACTTCATTTATATGAACTTTGTAAGGAAATTCTTAACTCAATTTCCAATCATTGCGTTAAATATCCATATCATTGGTTTTGTTTTTACAAGAATATGTGTGAATTAACTATTATTATTTTAAAATTAATATCGACTTATATAAGGTGTATTTATATTTTTCACACATAATTATGTAATTGATATATCCTTGATATAAGGATATGATCTTTGTAAGCGAATTCGTCTCAATTTACATTCCATTGAACTTATTTGTTGTTATACACCAATTCACATTTATATGGTGTATATACAACCATTTGACATATATTATCATGAATATCCTTATTCTAATGATATTATAATCTTTTTTTAATATTATTTTATAATTAATTTTATTTTCTGAGTTGGTAAGGGACTCTTTAACAAAAACATCAATTTAAATGATTTAATGATTTATTCTTCTAAATATTTCTCATTATTTTCCATGTTTTCAAAATGGTTTTAAGTATTTATTAATATGTACATTAATTTTTTAAAATGTTAATTCCTTTAAAATGTTTAAAGTGGTATGTGACACTTTGATTAAAAAATCTCTTTATTAAATGTTTTAAATGGTTTTGAAAATGGTTTTGATAAAGCATTGATTATGTTAATATCTTGAAATGATATATTGTGATTGCAATGTGGAATAGTTATCTTTCCATTATTCTTGTTTTATGTGTTATGAGTATGTTATGGTTTATGGGAATTGTTTACGTATACAGGTGTTTCCATGATAAACCTAGAGAAAGTGATCTTGAGATATCTCTCAATTAGATCAGGTAACGTGAATGAGGTAAATGTTAATGTTTCTACTAAGATAATTAGGGAATATACTGTAATGATTATTTCATATGGAACTCCCTATATAGCTGTTAAAGCTACAATATAATTATGTTATGGATGAAACCATGTACCTTTATGATTTTTTATTTCTATGTGTTATTCATAAATCTTATTATTTTGTGAGGAATGCAAAAGTTATTATGTTATTTGATTGAAAAGTATGATTTAATTGATTTGTATGTATTGATGGATTAATGTTTTCTTTCATTGTTTCATAACCCTTAATGATCTTTTATTGATCATCCCAAGCATTTGATTTTTTTTTCAAAGGGTATATGGAAGGGTAAGAGAATAGAATAATTCAAGAAAATTTTATCAAGAAAATAATTGTTATTTTATTTAAAAAGTATTACTGTTATGGAAAAAATTGGTTAGAGTAAAATTGTCTAATTTGTAATATTTGAGATGTAATGTAATATTTATGGACTAATTATCTAAAAATATAATCCTGAAAATATCCTCAATGTGAATTATTTATTTAACTCAATAATATGTAATTTTAAATGCTAGGGCATTATATTTATAGTTCTCATTTATCTTGCTCCTATAAACCAATTTTGTAAAAATTATGTTATTCTATTTGGGTCTAGGAATATGCTCATATGATTTATTATTTGTAATTGCATATCACTTAAAAATTATTACCTAAATTCAATTCTTGTGCTCAAAAGCATCATCAATAGTGTGAGGTAAATTATTTGAAATCATACTTTTATGAATGGTTGTCATTATTTTTCTCCTTAGTTGAACACTTTGATTGTGATTTTTAATGATATCCTTTGTATCAATATGTTTATATTGTCTTATAGATATTCATTTTTTTCTTTATCCATATGAAATCAATAATAAAGTAACAACAATCAGTTTATACATCTAAAATTTGTGTGTTTGATTAATTTTCATCAGCACATTCAAAATTAACTACATAATCAACATCATAAATGATAACTAAATGTTTGTCCCCCAAACCTTTCCCTTGACTATCAAATCATAAAAATCCAATATCAATTTAAATTTATTTTCGTAACTCCTATAAAAGAATTCATTTGTTTTATAACCATGTAATATTTCATCATCAAACTTTTCTCTTACATTCCACCACTTCTACTGTAAATTTTTATAAAAAATTGCCAAAAAAGTATTCGAAATTGTTTTATATTTTTTTATTCTTGCATAAAATTTAAAAATGAGTAATATTTGATTTTTTTCCCTTGAACACATTTTTTGAATTCTTCTTTCACTGCTGATCTCATAAAACTGAATAAAATTATAAAGAACCATGATCAGTTAGTATAGTTTATCCCATATTCATAAAGATTATATTATATTTCTCATCCACTATATTCTGTATAGGTGTATAGGGTGAATTGAACTCATATTTTATTCTTTTTTTTGTAAAGATATACACCAAACATCTATTTACATACAAAATACCATTTTCTATCATATTTTAGTTTGAAAGAAATCCTTTTATACATTTATAAGCCCGTCTAAATATTTTAAACATGCTAATGGAATGAGATTTATGAGAATAAGTCAAGATTTAGTTAAATAATGAGAATTAATTTATTAATGTGATGATATATGTATCTCTACAAGGTCACTTATTGTCCATGTTTCTATAAAAATCAGATTTAACCATTTATAATGGACTTATAATTTGGATTTTAACTCCCTTCTGACTTTTATTCACTATTTTCCCTTTATGTCACACTTTACAATTAATATTATTTTATTATTTTAGAATACAATTGTTTCCCACATGCTCTTATTTGATAAAAATATTCTCTCTCTATTATAAAACATTACCATGTATTCTATATAATGAAATTTTATCATCATGGATACACATATAGAATCATGTTGTAGATTTTGATACAAATATTTGATAACCATGGGTTATCAACTCTCTTGTTATCCCAAATCAATATTGAATTATCTTCATAATGAGACCATTATTTATGATGATCATTTCTGTTCTGTAATCACAATGATATGATACATTAAATATAATATGAATTAACCAATAAATAAATATATCATTACAAACATTTAATTAATTTTTAAATTTTTATCCACTAAAAACCTTTTATTTTTAAAGATAAATCAATTCCTAAGGTAACAGATCCTCTATCATATATTCAATATTTATAAAGTTATTCAAATAAAATAAAATATTATATGTTTATCCACTATCCGTGATATATGGATTCTCATATTTTCATTCCATAAATGCGACATCAACAAAATTTTCCAATTTTCATAGATTTTTCTTATTTTGAAAATTCTCACATTTCTAAATAATATGAAATTGGGTTGGTATAAATTTGTGACATTAATTAGTGATGTGTATTTATAGATAAAAACTTATAAATACATCACAAAACTCTCAAACCTTTATTCACATCAATAATATTTCAAAGTAGTCAAAGATTTTGATTACGCAGATTCTTTTAATGTTGTCTACCCATTTATTTATACTGCATTCTTGGACTAGGTAAATACTTGTTATTCATTAGTTGTTATCTTTTCTTATAACAATAGAAAAACATAATTTTTTTGACAATATAACTCTTTTTCTCTCTTATATTCAATAATATTCATCATTATCTAGTATACCTATTTTTTCGAAAGGATGATAATAGAAGTCATTTCATCAATAAACTTCAGTTTCCTATTATTAGCAATATTTAAAAATTCTAGTTCTTTGACATTAATTTTTTTCATAAAATTTATTTTATTTTGATTATAAATATTTTCCAAGATATATTAATTTTAAACTCTTATAATTCCAATCTCATTCTAGAATATCATGATCCCAGATATCATGGTGTACTCTATGGATGATTATCCTTCTTCAAAAGGAAAATCTCTACTGATTTTGATTCGACCATCAATTATTCACAATCATTTCCTTCTTAATTCATAATGAAATTTTTATAAGGTTCCATAGCATTTTACACATAATTATAGCTTTCATTACTTTTAGAATTTCCATATTCAATAACTGAAAAAGTACATCTGATGATTAATCAGGATATTTTCGTCATTCCTTTTGATAGAGATTTTTTTTAATTTATCTTCTTTATGGGAGTACATATTTTCATCTTTATGATGTTTACTTTAAAATTTCATTTTCAAGTGACACTTGTGAGATATAAGGCCAATATTTCTATAGTTAAGGCATTTAAAATAATGTCCCCCTTAATATTATTATTTCCCTCTAGTGGAATTATTTGGAGTTATATAAGGAGTTTCATAATAATAACTAATATTATCTTCCTCATGAAAATAAATTTTATCATCATCAAGCTTTTAATCCTTGAAAGCACTCATTGAAATTTATTTCAACTTTTTGAAATTACTCTTTTGAGAAGATCATCTTCCACATGTCTGTTTTATTTATATTTATTAGAAAAGACACTTTTGGATTAGTTGGGACTATAATGTTTTTAAAAACTAATAGAAAAATTTATAAACAGAATACATGTAATCATCTATGTTCATTATCATACACTAAAAATTTCAAATTTGAAATTTCAAATAGTTTGAACATATCCCCACCGTGTCCCTATAACCACATTGGTCAATGAACCGTAAACAAAAATATCACCCTCATTATAAAAGGCATTATGTGCGTAAGATAACTTTTATTAATAAGTATATTCTCTATGTTGTTACAAACCAGAACAAAACCCTCACAAACCATCAAGTACATGGAAATGTGACATCTATTCGACCAACTTAGTTTTCACCCAAAACATTGCCAAAATCCCACCCCATAGAATCAATAATTCTATCACACTCATGTCAATGAAATAGGCCACCAGAATCCAATTTAGTAGAACCATGAAGAATGGGGAATATAAAATCAATACATCATCCAACAAAAATAACGAATCCAAAAAGAGGAAGAAAAGATCATAACATCCTAATCCAATCCAAAAAAACCTATACCACACTAAAGGTTTAATTTTTTTCCAATATAGGGTTTTTTTGTGTGTAATTATATGATAGAAGTTCATAAAGGGAGATGGATATATATGAAAACTCCTGGGAACGAGAAGTATAAATAGAAGAACATGTGAAATGAAGGATAACTAGTGAAAAAACATCAAAACCATCCAATTACAAGTATTTAAATGATACCATACCAAAAAATCCCATATAAAAGTACCACCACTTCCTTGAAGGAAAAAATATATCCAAAAACACTGGACTCAAAGATGGGGATGAAAGCACCATCACTACTGAATAACCTCACATACAAAAACCATCATGGAAACCCAAATACATTGATTTTCATAAAGGATTGAACATTGTGATTGGTTTATAGGTTAATGGAGAAAGAGATTTAAATTGGATCACTCCTATAATTATGAATCAAACACCTAATATATTAGAAAAATTTTAAAAACCTCCAATGAAATGGATGAAGTAAAATAAATTATACCCAAGGAGAAGCTACAAAGAGATAAGAAATAAATAAAATAAGTAGGAACAAATGGAGAAGGAATTGTAGGGAGAATAATATCAAGCCATCAATGAACCCAATGGAATAAACTGAAAAAACTAGACATCATAGAGGCTATGTGAGAGTTGTAGTGGATGTTTATGGTAATTTAGATCAATCTTCCCTTCTAAAAAATTTTTCTTCTCGTTTTATAATTAATTAGAGTAGTATAATTATCATAAATAATGAAATAATTATGAAATTAATTATTAATATTTTTTACATTGGCATCCTATTTATCTTTAATAAGTATCATGTTTTTCTTTATAATAATAGAGTCTTTAAGACTTTCTCTATATCCTCTAATAGAACTGACAATTTCATTAACTCTCATAAATAATGTTTTAGTAGATACATATATATTAATTATCATATCTTCAATATATTACCTAAATATTTACAATTTTCCATGCACTATCTTCTTGATTCATTCCCAAATACTATGGTGTTTTTACCAATTCACATAATTAGTCTTACATCCTATGACATTGCATAGTTTATTATTAGATACTTAGAAAATTAGACTATTATTATCCTTTAGACCATTTACAACATTTTACCTGTCATTTAGAGACCAGGTTGTAATATCCATTGGAAAAGAGAAACCCTGAGGGACAAAATACTATACATGAAAACCTAGTGATAAATGTTAGGGAACAATTCTCTCCTTCGAAATATGGAAATTATTTCAATAAAATAACGGAATATATTTATTGTGGATAGAATTATGTTCATCTATAGTGATTTCAAGAGTGTTGTATCATATCTATCATGGGCTTAGATACTAGTAGAAAGGATCACATGGGATGAGATTAACATTGAGAGGGGGGGGTGGATCATTAATGATAAATTCTCTTATGAATCCCAACGTCTATTCTACTAATTCATCACAAATCTATTAATCTCAAAATAGCATATAAAATAAAAAGAACAATGATAGTTTTTAATGTAGTAAACCAACACTATAGATAATGGTACCACCATTTTATGATAGTTTTTATCACACACACATAGGAAAAATTATCATTTTATTATTTACATGTAGATAAAATCAATGAAATGACCTTGAAACTAATAAAAATATTAGCACCAACTAGAAATAGGGAAAACTAGCATGTTGTTATAAAAATAGAGAAAAATCACTATGGAAAGAGAATGTGTTCTAACATGAAATAGAGATAGAATAATCTGATTTTTAATTTCTTCCTCATATGCTCATATATAAATCATCATGGGTTATTCTCAATTCATAGTATTCTCTTAGAATTATTTTATAATTACAAAAAAATCACTTACTATTGTCATTATCCATATGTACTCAACAATCCTCATGTATATTGTTTTATAGAAATGAATATAAAAACAAATCAATATGTGTCCTTCAATTCTCCATCACTCCAAATCTTAAAAACTAATTTAACCAAATATAATTAATATCTTTATAATAATTGTTATTTTAATCTTCTTACTATATAAAGAATTATCACAACTTTTTTCTCTCCAAAATAAACAAATTATTTTCCCCACATAGGTACATTATCATATATTAAATCATCATATTGAAAAATTGTCCCATTTAACTATCTTCATTACACACCACAATGTGGACTTATCCTCATAGTGTGTCCACATCTCAAATTATATAATCATCTTCTTGTAGTTTTATGTCCATAGTGTACAGTGAAATGTGACGTAATTTTTTATATAGTACTTCCAAATCATCTTCTCCCAAATTAATCCTTGAATAATGTGAATAACGATTATAATCATAATAATTATATTTAAATCACTATATGATATAACAAGCATCATCTAAATTTTCTTCAGGTTCTATCTTCAATAATAACTTCAAATTATTTAATTTTTATAATAGGTAAAACTTCATGTATCATATTATTAACCATTATATAAGAAAATATTACTCATAGAAACCTTACTGTATCTGCCATCACTTTTTCAAATCATCAATTAGTAACCCTTAAAAAAGAATTTTTGACCCATACATATCACATATGGTTTTTAACTTTCTCAAATTTCCTCCAACTCATGAACCTCGTATAATGATTTTTCATTTACATAGTTCCAGTTTGAACAAAAACATGATTATTATATGTATGATATTTGATATTAACATATCAAATGGGTGTTCTATTTTATTCTAGTTTTCTATCAGAGTAACCTTCATGTTTTCACCCTAGAATATGATGAATTTTCTAAATTTTCAATATATTATCTATATTTAATTTACATATGATGAAGTTACTATTATGTATTGTAGTTAAACATGGGATATTTTTCAATTTGAGCTCTAACTGAATGATTTAATATTTTATATAATAGAGAAAACCATTTATTTTCTATCTCTTAATATGTTTTCAAACACTAGAGTGAATCATATGTTCCCATTCACATTTTAGAATTACTTTTATTTGTATATAACTTTTCCAAATTTTCAACAAACTAAAACATGGAAATTTCATAATTTCTTCAAAAATACATAGAATATAATTAAATAATATCATTGCATCCCTAATCACTATAGATCATGTAAAATCACCTCCATCCTCATTCACATATACTGATGAAAAAAACAAAAGCATTCTTATGTGTGTTTAAAAACAAACCTTATCTTAGGGGGATGGTAATTATATGGACATAGAGGGTTCAATATAAATAGAGATACAAATAACTAATCAATATGTCATATATTGATGGTATATACCTATATAATTAATGTTATATGGCTAGGTTTAATGAGTATCCAATATTAATTTTTTATTAAGCACAAAAGAACTTTTAAGGGGAAAGTGGGAACCCTCACAGCTCAATAGGTTTAGAACCAAAAGAGACATCAGATTTGTTGAAGAAGAGAGTGAGATGTTTGGAAACATTTTCCCTAAAAAAAACCCATGGAATAGAATTCACCTGAGTGGTGGGGGGATCTTTCAAGGTAACTTCGAATTGAAGTTCCAAGTTTTCCCATGCTTTCTTGTATTCTTCCATGCTAATCTTCCCCATGTTGAGGCCTCTACATAGGGTGCGAGCCTTCTTATCAGCGCACTCTCCTCGCTCCTTTGTAGTGGCCACCTGGATCGGTCTCATCTTCTTTAGTTCCTTAATATCAAAAGTAACTTCAACCATTTATTCATCCGAATGAAAAAGTAAACCTCTATATTCCAGAAATGAGGCTGTATGGCACTGAAAATCAGCTTTGGAACCTTCTTTCGTGTAGCTTCCCCTGACCACCCAACTTCAAACCATCTGTAGAAGGAGCAGGAGAAGCATCCTCACATCCTTCCTTAACCAGGTCCTTGGGAATGGAAGTCACCTCCTGTTGTCTAGGGGATTTGGGCATGTTCTAGGTTGTGGATCCAAACTTTGTAGAATCCTTCGGTGACAAATTTCCCTTGCATGCAGATCTTGTGATGGGAGGACTAGGGAGGTTGGAGTAATCCTTCCTTCTGCGCGCCCTTTGATTGTTTGAAATGAATTTTTCTGAATCCATGGTTTTTTTCTTGCCCTTTCGTACAAAGGATCTAAAATAGTCCTCCTCTAAGTCCAGTTCTTTGGACTCATCATGCTCCAAAGCCTCAACCATTTCTTCTTGAGGTGATTATGTACCAAATATAGTGTCTTATTCATGATACCCCCTGTTTCTTCCTCGTTGTTAATGCTATGTTCTTCATCCAGCACTGCAAAAAGATTATGAGATATCCCGATTGTCCCCTCTACTTTGAGCTTCTCAGCATAAGAGGAAACCTGCGAGAACTGCTTTGGCTAGACTAGATCTTCTATTTTCTCAAGACCACAACCCATGAATTGAAGATAGTTAGGGTTGTTTCTTGAATCAATTCATTGTGCATCCTCATTGGTGATAAGACCTTTGATATCATCCTTCAGAACAACTCCCTCGTTTGTTGATGGAGTGACCTTCGGTAATGCTTCAGAAGGATCCCAAGGGACCTCCCTAATAGCCTTCCCCTTCCTTTAGCTATCCTGATTAGTATCCGCAGGCAAGGGACCCTCGTTATGCCAAACCCCGCACACCTGTATGTCCTCACCCTAACTACTTGGCAAGGAGCTTCCACCCAAGTCACAACACAACCGGTCAAAAACCTCTGAAACAGGAGGCCCAGATGCCTCTAAAACTCCTTTCAAAACAGAAGCCGAGTCACCTCCCTAGATTGTACCCACCATATGGACATCCTGGTAAGCCTCATCTAGAGAATACTAAGGAGGGGGAAGACCCGAAACAAGGACCTCCTTACACCCCTACTCTCACCCACCTGGATCAGTAGTGTGTTTAGGACAGGCTTAATCGATCATTGAAATCACTTCAGCCAGAACATGAGGTTTAACCAAACCCACCTTCCAAGCCCTTTTGCGACACTCCGAATGATAGTTTCCCTGCCTAGAACAATAGGTACAAAAACTCATACACGACTCATAAAATTAGTTTCTTGATTAACAAACAAGAATTTAGAATCATTTATAAGATCCTTGACTTTGGAATTTAATATGATTTCCAAAAAATATTTTTCTCACTCTTATAATAATATAATATATTTAAATTATAAAGTGGAAAATCAGCACTATGATTTCCTTAATGATGGATGATCTAGAAACACAAGGGATAATCCATATGTCAATTTCCACAATGTCTTGATAAATTTTGATATCAATGAGATTTCCTAACACATGTAATGTTAGTATATATCATTATATGTTTCACTTTTGAAATTTATCTATAAGGGAGATTACTTAATGACCATATATAGGAGTAAATTTTGGCATCATATGATTAAAGTTTGTCCATTTGACCTCCAAACTCATGATGTTTTGAAAAAAACTATATTAACAACTCTCTATATCTATTGAAGTGATATATGGAATCCATGATAAAAAATAATTCCAAAAAATGTTATGTTTCTTTTATATGTGATACATTTGATCCAAGTGTATATGTTACTTACCATATGTTACCACTTGACCATGAAGCTCTAGTGGAGTAGTTAAATGGTATGAAGACATCACATTTTATATGATAATGGGTATTTTTATCGATTTTTTGATTAAAAAACATTACCAACAATTTTATATAACCAATTAGTCACCGATAATGAATTTTATTCTCTAACATGATTGGATTTGGGTGGACATTTTAGGGTCTATAATCAAACAAATTCTATGATAAAGATCATTGTATTTCATTTCACCTAATTTCTAAGGAATATACTATATACAATGGGGAAAATCCCGTACACATGGTTATACCTCAGGCTTGGATTCCCCTATATGGAATACTTCCACTAAAATTTCTTGAAGATACCAATCAAAAAAAATCATCCAACTCCACATTCATATCATTCAAGGACATACCATTGACTAGGAAAATTTTGTATTCCTTGGGAGAAGAGGGTATTATGGGAAAAGGTTGTCTAGGTCGCCCAAATAATTGGTGGTTATAGTCCATGATAGCTTATTATAGTTTGTATATGTGAAAGTGATACTCCTATCACTTTCCTATTTTATATAATTGATTTCAGCAATTCATATAAAATGTTAGGTAGAGGTCACTATTGTCGAAGTTACAGAGGGAATAATGTTTTATGCTAGTTGTTTGAACCATTACCTGATGATGGAATTCACATGATTCACTAACATTCAGATAATAAAAAAATAAAGATTTTATGAATTCATTTTTTACAATTTAATATTATTCTCTTTTGGGGAGATTTGAAAATGAACCAGTTACATGTTTCCTAGTGTTCAATAAAATCACTTTTCCTACATGAAATATTATTTATAGTAATTACACAAAGACTAAACATTCCCGAATCATCTATTTAGTCATTAATGGTCTAGGTAGTAGTTTGAGAGATTATTCCACCCTAATTTATTAGTATTTTTGATCTTATACAATATAATCAAGTCATTTTCAAGATCTAGGATAATGTACTCTTGAAAATGGTCATTTTATAAGGAATAAATTTTATTCCTTATATTCTAAAATTAAGGATTTTTGTATACTTTATTCACCTATTTTGTGTCATTGTTAGATAATGTGTTTTATTATTTTTGACTAGGAGGTGGTATTACATTCATTCTGACCTATATTAAAGTCATATTCTCTATTAATTTTGTAATGATAGGAACATTTATTGGTTTCACTAGTCAAAACTTAATTTATTATAATGATGGTTCTTGCTAAGGTTTTTTCTTGGTTCATAAAATCAAAAAATATAGGCATTAGGTTGTTTTATAAAACTCTAAAAATCCCCTCCAATTCTTTTTTAGGGTGATAATATCTACGGCATAGTCTGAGATGTTCTCACACAACCATCTAGTAATTATCCATGGTGAAAAATTATTTCAATAGGATTATGTAAATACATTACATCTGGAAATAGAAATAATTATTCTTTCATTCCCACATTGTACTCTAATATATATATATATATATATTAAAATCCATAATAAATACATAAATGGATAGGGGAATTACCACTAGAGATCATTCAAACTAATAATAAATATATCATTGAAATATTAATTTCATAAAAATGTCATAAAATTTATAATATATAAGAAATATATGATATTTATTATATATTTTTGTTATGGATTTACCAACATTAGGCTACAAAAATATCAAAAGTGATTTAGTAATTGTTATAATTATCATGGGAAAATTCCATTTGAGTTGTTTTTATTGAAAAATTTAGGCATAGTATGAGAAAAATATTATGAAATATTGTATGGTATATTCTCCAGTTGTATCAGAACACAATATGATTCAGTAGCCTATTAATAAATAGTAATGTCTTCTTAAATATCATCATATGATGTATTTTTGTTTGTAATGTCATACTTGGGTAACATGTCTAATATTGAGATTTGGGGAGGCTCTATGAAGGAGACTATTTATAGTTAACTAGAATAGTAAATAATTTAATTGGTTGAGGTGGTATTTTGTATTCATGGTGCCATAATGTAACTTTGTAGATTGAGTTTCATCCTCTCACAGAGGAGGATTGACTGTAAGAGTTATATAAATATACTATAATTCATAATAAACATGAATTTTTCTTCTAATTTTTTTTTATTGATTTACACATGTTTTTTTACTTTTTCTTAATCTTATAAATTCTTTCTTTTGTAGATATAGACTCAATATTTCTATGCTATTGTTGCAAAATTGATATCACACACAAAATCTTATCTCCTTGGAGGTACCTCTGTACGTGGATGGTAGTGGAAGTTCATGAGTGGATTCTAAATTATTGTATTCATTTGATATCGGGGACATACTACTTCATCAAGTATATTTATGTAAGAGACATCTTTCTTAGATACTTCCTCCCTTTATTATTCATTCTTAGTATCACTCCCTATATAATATAATGGGATACCATATAGAAAATTTATCAATGTTAAACCTATGATATGGATATCTTCTCATCTAAATCTTATATGTTTGGAGCTTTTTTAGGTTTTAGAGTAGCATTGAAAAATTTGATCATAATCATCCCTTTTTACTAGTTTATTAGAGGTATTATTTACTCTATATCCTATTTAGATATTTAACCACTCTTTTATCATAGATTTTGTTTTATTGTAATCATGTTGGACTAATCATAATAGGTTATCATAAGGTAACATTATCTATCTGTTATAGAGTACAATACCAGAAGAGGATTCGGTTCAAGAACATTTTGTGGGGTACTCCAAGTCTTATTAAAATTGAAATCCTTATAATTGATAAATCAATGCCTAGAGTATAATTCTAGTAAATTAGAAATCATTGTTTTATTATAAAGGTTAAAATTTACAAAACCTTTTGGGTGTTAGTTTCCCTTATGATTCATCCCTTTTTACTAAAACTATTCTTTGGTTTTAATTTGTATGAATATTTCATACACTGCATCATTCAGACATTATGGATGAGAGATTTCAACCAATGAGAATAGTCATATATTTATATTTTTTCTTACCTTCATTTTTACCTCATAATTTTTCTTATAAACCTCATATATGAGTCTATTTATTGTGTGATCCTATGAAGAAAACTTTTTTTTATACTTTGGAAGGGGTGAAAATTCCTCAACCTAGTCAGAAACTACATCTATACACAGAGTTAAGGAGATTACTTGAGTCTGTCACTCTACAACCCACATTAGGGTTTGTTTTTTCTTTTGAAAAAATTCAAAAGAATGTAATGCTTGAAATTGTCTCCATCCCTATAAGTAAACATAAGATAGGGTAACTTGATTATTCAATAATCATCCATTAGTTTTTTTTTAAAATAAGTATGTTGGGATTAATCATGTTGTTTTCCAAATTGATTATTTTATCCTACCGAAATGGTTTCATAAACTACCAAAATCACTATTCATCTAAAACCATGAGATAATAAATGTACCCCACATAAAGTAATCATTTTCACTTGAAATGGTTAAAATCCACCGATATATTTCGATGGAGGTGTGTTATGCATTCTTTATCATGAATCATAGGAGTTTCAAATTAATATGTTTTCATGGGTTAAAACATTTCTAGTGTTCTATCTGTGGCTAGAGTTACAAATTTATATGTGTTGATGGGTTAAAACAAGGATAGTATCTTATTTATGGAAATGTTGGTTAGTGGAGGGTCATAGTCCTCCACGAATCTAATCTTATACAACAATGAATGTGGGATAGTTATGACATCATAGTTATCTATCAAGGAGTCCATGTAGCTATAATGATCTTCTTTTATCACTTATTAATTTTTTTAATTGTAATTCCATAAATGAATATATTGGTGTTTTATTGTGATATTGAAAAAATGTAAATAAAAATCATGATAATAAAAATGAATATATTGGTTTCGGATAAAATTTGGGTTTCCATGGTTAACAACTATTGGTTTTTCATCATATTTTCTCAAATGAATGTTACCTTAGTACTATTCTCCTATACATTGAATTCCAACATCAAACACCAACACTATACTATTTTAGGTGGATGATTCCTTACTATAATATTATATAAACTATTTTTTCCATTGTTAAGTATGCTATACTCTTTGGATATGTATTGGTAAACCACATATCCCTTAAACATAACATCTTTTATGGAATTCTTCAATCAGGGAGACAAAAACAGACACTCAAAATCACATGGTTGCATTCCAAAACCATCACTTCACAACCAAACCATCAATTAGAAACCCATTATAATAAAATATGGGATTAAATATTTGTTACAATAATTTATTTAAGTAATATATATGAATAATGGTGTTAGAGATATTCCACCTACCCAATAACCTAAAATATTTATTCCTTATAGAGAGAGATAATATCCAGAAGACAATTAGAAAGAATATTAAATGAATATAAAATTAGAAGGTTAATCCACCTAAGACTAAAAATAGGATACTCGATATATATATATATATATATATTTGTGTGTGTGTGACAAAAAATGGAGATACTAATACTTCATTATTGAAAATGAAAATTCAAAAAAAATTAAAGAAAATCCTAAATTGTGACCAGGGAGCTTGTAACTAAAAATATATTCCCTTGCTGTAGCTTTCAATATAAAGCCATATTTTTCATGGTTTGAGTTTTCGAATTATTAAAATGTAATCATGGAATATTATAATGGTGAATCAAAATGTATACGGATTTTTTGAGTTCTATTTTATCTTCACTAAGAATCAACAATGCATTAGGTTCAGTCTAGTAATATTTAACATTCTTATCTTTAAATATTCTTCCTCTATGTCCCAAGTTTGTTTCTATAATATCATACATTGTTAGAAAAGATATATAATAAATATCCTTATTCTCCCCTCTTCTTGCATGTATTTTACATTGATCATCATATTATTTAGGGGCCAGGATCCTCTACTTTTCTGCAATAGATATGGATGATATTAATTGAAAGTCCTCCACACAAACAAGAAGATACACTTAAATATACATGTTATTCAAGGAAATAATTTTACATTGATTCCAGTTTGTAATATATAGACTATGGAACCTCAATGTTCAATTTATTTGTACATTATCATTAGGGTACACTATTACATGGACACATAAAATCATCATTACAAATTATATATGAAAATAATTACATATCTCTGAATTTGACTAACTTATTATCATACCACTAGTATTTATTCCTACATATACTTTAATTTTTTTTATTTTAAACTTCTGTATAAATATTTTGTTTTAATATAGGAAGATGAACCTTTTGAAGCCATATTTTTTTTTCAAAAATGTGTTAATGTTTTCTAGTCATATGTATCTTGTCCAAATTTGAATTTAATATTAAGTTACTATATTTAAAATTTATTAATTCTAATATAAAACCATGGATTATTTTAATTAAGATTAAAATATATAGATATACATTTTAAAATATTTGAATTCATCAATTAAAATACAATGTGATAAAATAACCAATTAAATTCCCAAAATATGTCAGTTTTTCAAGAAAGTGTAAATTTTTTAGTTTTTTTGAAAAAAAATTACTATGTAAATTGTGAATAGGGGGTTATTTTCATAAAAAATTAAATGAAAAACGTATTTATTTTTCCCTAAATCACCGCACCTATACATAAGAAATTTCACTCTTATGCAGTTATCAATTAATTAAGTATTGACAATGAAATTCCAATTCAACTACAATTTCCTCTATTATTTATGAAAAATGATTTCAATTAAAATTATTCTTTCCTTTATCAATCATTCAGTATGATTTATATATTTGTGTACTAATTTTTCATAAATTTTTTCCAAGCTCCAACTTCCACCCAGGGAAATATACACATACCATCCAATATTTTTTTCCTACTCACTATATGATCAATATTCAAATATTATTCTCAATCAATATATCTTATATGAATCACCATAGGATTTTTGAATCATTTATTTCTCCACCATGGTATCATGGTTTCAATCCAATATTGAATACTTTTTAAGGATTTTATATGGTTGAATGTAGATGGTTAATGATGTTAAAATAAGGACCAATTCATGAGACTTGACCAATTAAATCATTATTCTGTACTTAGTATGTGTGTAGTTGAATGATTTACCTCACTCATTTCCATTACATAGAATCTATCAATCCTAATACTTCCCCATTATCATGGAAATTCATGTTATAATGAATAAAATAAACAATTAATCCTCATTTATTTATATTTAATTTTTTCCTTTTATTAAATTGAAGATATTATTATATTCTTATAGAAATATTTGAAATAATGATTATAGAAAAAATAATGATGTCTATTTCCTTAAAAAAATTGGAAACACTGACATCTTTCCAATAATAAATTTATCATTCTATAAATCCCACAAAACAAACCTTTCCAGATATACATGTTCTCAATGACAACCATGAAAACGTTTAAGTATGACATTGGTGAGAATACATGTTAATAAATGTTGTAAGGTAATAGAAATTTCATGAATTCAAAGTGATTATAAAAAATACATATGATAGGGAAGCCTCAATAAAGTGATATATCAAAAGGTATTTCAAAATAGTGCTTCAATATTCCTAAAATAGTTCCTCAATTTTACAATCATTATTAAAAAAATAATTTTTAAATATCACGACATGGTTCACAACCCCACATAAAATATATAATTGAAAAAAAAATTCAGAAAGGTTAAAACCCATCAAAATTGTATGATTTAACATTGGGATTTTCTTAAAGGCATGAGTTTCTCTATCCTATGATATTAAAAATTATTCAAAAAATGAATCAGTTAATTAAATTTATTATTTTTAATTCCATAAGGATTGGATTTTGCAAATTAAATTAGATAATAAACATTTCCTCAAAATAAAAAGGACATGGTTATTCCGTTCAATATAAATACGGTTTTATTAAACACTCTAAAAATAAAAAAATAACTTTCAATACTAAAAATTGATTAATTAACATCTCCAAAACATTAAATTTCAATCCTTATATGAATAACTCTTGTAGGAAACATTCATAAGTGATAAATAATTAAATAGTGAAATAAGACAAAATTATTTTTAGTTGTTTCATGAAACATATTCATCCCAGTAGTTCTTATACAATTCTACATTTAATATCTTTTATTATTATTCTAAATAAATCAACATTGGGTGTAATTATCTGACCCTAGTTAACCAGATTCTATGCATTATTACATAACATTGTCATGATCACAAGAGATCAAGTCTCAAAAGACCGATTAGTTTAGTATCCTTGGAAGTACTAGATACATACATAAGTTTTACATTACATCATGAAATATAAAAAAACCACAACATTGTGCCCCTTTTGAGCACACTCATATACCTTAGCCTATACATATAGGTCAGTCATAATATACTTATTTACATCTAGAAAAAATAAAACATAAAAAGGGGTGAGCTCATATGCTCAGTAAGGATAACAATATAGTTGAAACTTTCATAAATAAGCTTAAAATTTTAAGTCAATGTATAAGACTAAAACACAATCATGTTAAACACAAAAATCATCATAATATGGAAAATAAAAATAAAAATAATTCCATTTACATATTCATGTGGATATTATACTAGTCGAATAATCACATGTAATATCAATAGCTAATTTCATAATGATGGAATGCATAATTCCAGACATCATATCCACATAGTCAAGGCCTTGTGCCAAGACTACAAATAATATTTTGTTAAGGCCTTGTGACAAGAACCTAGTTTTTCTATTGAGACCTATCGATGCATCGAGGAGATATTGTGGGCTCCACCCATCACTTACTAAGTCCAATTTATTCCTCATATGAAAAGGTTTAAACCTAACATAAACATTTGTATTAAAATTAGAATGAAAATGTCAATACTTTGACCATAAACCCTGAATCATATGAAAATAGCACATCCACATTAAAACATATCACAAAACCATCAATATAATAAATCAACTTCAAACAAATGTAAAATCTAACAAAGGGTGTTGACATAGATGAAATCAAAACTATTTGAGAGAAATACATCTTTCTATTTTGAAATCATTTAAAAGTAACATAATTATAAAAGAAAAAATTTATTTTCAAAATATTATTATTATATTATAATGGATTCTTTGAAGGTGTTATAATGGTGGAAAATAGCCACACCCACCATATAAGATAAAAAACATTCTTACCTTAATTTGTCAAAAAGGTCATAAAGTAACTTATTTGAAAAATGACAGAAATTTTCCTTTCAATTTTTTTATTAAAATTCAAACAGGGGTAGAAATGACTTTAAAACATATTCTAGGAAATAGTAAAATAATTTTCAATACATTTTTAAGAAACACATATGTGGATGGTAAAGAATTCCCAGTAGACACTTACATATAAACATCCTTGGATAAATAAATAGATTGTAAAATTAAACCTTACCTTATAATATTACATGGTAGAGGGTATGTTAACCTCTTGTATAATAGTTAAACAATTTTTATTAAATTATACAAGAATAAAATACATAAATATGACATCCTATATGTTATTCTAATAATTATTTGTTAATAATATTTCAGTGGTATCATTGTTTTGGGTGTTAACTGATTCGTTCCCTTTTATATGTTTTGTTATGTAATTAATTTCTGTTATGGATCGGATGTATTCAATTCATATCCATAATGATATCAAGTTAATAAATATTATTTTTAATCATAAAATGAAAATTATTCTTGAATGATTACGATGAGAAATGAATCTCATCGCGTTCGTGGAGACGGTGATCCGTACGTACGCAAGAGCGACAATATCATTCTATTGATGGTGAAATTGTATGTAATTGGATGTTATACCTTATATAAATTATCATTAATATGTTATATTTATTATTTAAATTAATTATACTCATTATTATACCCATCCAAATAATGAAGTGTTGAATAACAAACTGCACCACAACATAGAGATCGTAAGACGTATGTACGCATGTATGGTGAATTTGTCATTCATAGGGTGAATAGAATAGTGAATATTGTTGTAACATATTTATAATAACATAATAGTATTTAGAAGGTAATGGGTTTATTACTTTGGTATAGAAACAACAAAGAAATAGGAAGTGGAATAGGAAAAGAACTTTGAAATAGATGATGAAATTATTACCTATTCTTCGGGTTCTTCCATTTGATTTGAACATAAGGGATCTTTAGATTGGTGTTATGATCAAATTAAGGACTCTAGGTTTAGGTGAGGGGATTTGTGAGGATATTGGACTAGGTTTTGGCTGATCCAAATGGATTTGGATGTGTGATTTTGAAATAAGGGGAAATATCCTTTTATAAGAGAGGTGAGGGTCACTTTAGGAAAAGCATGAAATATTATTTTTTTATGCAATCATATTCTATTTATAATGGATCAAAATAGATTTATTAAGAAAATAAGGTGGGGGAGTGGTCTAAAACCTCTCAAAAAATGGTTTTTAGACAGGTTTAGGTCACCATCTTAACCTCATCTTTTAGATTTAACTCTTAGTTAAATAGTTTAACTTTTACAATGTATTCATGTTTTTTTATAATAAATAGTTAATAAACATACTATAAAACGCCAAGAGAACCCCATTTTTTCATTATTGACATATATAACCTTATATAAGTCTTTTTGATGATCCTTATATTTTTAAGAATATTATATCAATTAATAATTTAGTATTTGTTTTAAGAACTCATTTATGACAGTTTTGACACAATTTAGTATTCGATTTTTGTAAAATTCATAACAACCTTATTAATTTTAAAACAAATTATTTAATAAATCCTAAAATTTAATATTAACCTATAAAATGTGTGGAATACATCTAAATTCTTAATATGTAATTATATTAATATTTATACTATCAATTATTTTAATCATTCTATAATAAGGTAATTACTGCATCATCATTGTTTTATAAATAAATTTAATTATTGAATGTATAAGAATTATAAAAAAAATAAAATTATGTATGAAATATTTATATATTTCTAATGAATATTTATAGCTGATTTATCTTAGGTATAACCCTATATTAAAAATGGTTTAGTTATTAAACTTTGAATTTAACACTTTTAACTATTCTTTAAATAAAATAATAATAATTTTCCTAATCTTATCCAAGTGGACCAAAAGGATCATATTTTGTTACTAAGGTTGATTTTGGTAGAAATACACTTATCTAAAAGATTTATTACATGTTTTAGGGTAATTATAATATCATTTTTTCCTTTAATTACCCTATTTTCTTTTAACGGTGGTAAATAAATTTCAAAAGTTACTACTGACCAAAAATTATTTTCATCCTATGGAACCACATTTTACTTACTAATTTCAACCGTGTATCTCAGATTTTTGTAATTCAATTCACCAAAGTGATAAAATTACGTTTTATGGAAATTTTCTAACCTTCCTAGAAGGTGAGTAAAACAGGTTAAATAGTTCAATAAAATTTTATATATCTAATCTTATTATAAAATGACTCCAATGAATCACATTGAACCAATATAAGTATTATGTATCTATTTTTACTTTAAAATAAATTTAAATAAAAATAATTAATATTTAAATAAAAGTCGGTTTTTAAACAATAACGCAATGATTTTCAATATTCATCAAAAATTGAAAGTTTTCAGAAAAATACCAAAAATTAACCCTAATCTAAATTTGATAGTCAGAATGAAAAAATGAAGTCCATTTTAAAATATAAAATTTTAAAAAGTGGGTATTACAATTCATAACGGCTAGTTTGATTGTTCATGGTGTGATGGAACTAGAATTTGCGTACAGTGCAAGCTATTGAATTATTCAAAAGGAAACATATCGTAGATGCTTGGGGTGTTACATTGGGGTTATGTGAGAATAGAATAAATGTCATGAAATTAGGTTGGTCATAATATTTTACCCTAAAACACCTAAATAATAGAATAATTTAACATTAAAATATAAAAACATAAAAAATTATAGATAGAAGGTTAAATTTTGTGTCATCTTATGCACAACAAGTTGCACACTAAAAATATGTTGGGTGAGTTTTTCACCAGGAATTTGAGTTCTGGTTAGGAATCACTATTTACAAATGGCTTCCAATGGATTTGTTAATGGAACTAGAAACACCCAACAGTTCTGTATCCAATGGGATTGGCATTCCAAATGTAGTTTCTCAGTAGGTATTTTTACCCACGATGCATAAGAACTCACATTGTTTGAGATTATGGGAGGTTGAGCTCATTGTACCCATTTGGATGAAATTATTTCCTATTTTGGGACTCTCTTATAGATTTAAAAAATTATCATGAATCTATATTAACTTAACAAGTGTAACATAGGTTTCGTTAGAAATTTTCATCAAATTATTAGCATTTGTGGGATTCAAAATCATCTATATGTATTCAAGGTTCTTCATCAATGGAGATATCTATGTATATTTTAGGTTCTCCTTCAATGGTGTCCTCTCATATACTACTTATAAATTCATTGGTCGTTATTATGACAATGATGGGTTTTAAGCTACTTTGTGGGGGAACTTTGGAATTTATCATCATCCAGAGAGATGGAGATTACTATCGAGTTTATCATCATCCAGGGAGAGAAAAGTTGTTTTGTTGTTGGGATCTATCCCATAGATGGGCTACCTACGTATCCATGTGAAAGGAATCTTAACCCACACAGTTTGGTTCCGCTTAATGGGAAACATCATACATTTTAAGTTCATTTGATAGGAACATAACCATACAATTTAATTTCATTTGGTAAGGACATCTAGGCAGAAGGTGCCTTGGAAAATCTTGGTGTAGGACTTATGCCAAAGTATCCCAAGGAACCTTGAAAGGATATGAGTTTTCAGGTTGGATTAGACCCTACTGGGATTGTGGTCCAAAGAGAATATGGTTAATTTGGAGTATTTGGTTTGATCCTCAAGGAGGATTCCCACATATCCCACTTAGATGGGAAAAAATTCCCATATAGTTCAGTATGTTTTGTAGGGGAGTAAGGTCATTTGAGAGAAATAGGTTATGGATTACTCATAAAGAGTATTCCCTTGTAATAGGGTCCATGGAATATTTCTTAACTCATAGAGATTTAAGGGGGAATTAATTTGGGGCCTATTCTTGAGGAGGATGCTTGAACTAAAGGAGTTAGGGTCGGATTCCTATAGATGATTTGCATTTACCTTAGGCCCTGGGAGATGGCTTCCTATTTATCTCAGTTATGGTGGGAAATAGAGTTCTCGTAGTTCAAGATATAAGTTGGATTGTGAAGATGTTGTGATCATAACAAATCTATATGCCCATGTGAATCATTTTTAGTTTGAGAAACAAGAGGATACGAAAGATTTAGAAATCAAGACACTCTATCTCCTACTAATGGAAGAGGTCAGGCAAATGACGAAAGATGACAAGATGATGGTGGATGAGGGTGTGGAGTAGTGAACCCTTCAATGTGAAATAAAATTTAAGGTCCTTGGGTCCATCTTGAAAGGATGTAAACTTACTCTAGGTGGGATACACTAAAATGGATCCTCTAGTTGTAGGAGGATACCATTCCCTATAAAAGGGAAAAAATAAAGTTCGATCCTCAATCTTCCTATTGGGGACTGGAGGTTCTGAGTCTCAAAGACAAAGAGGGGAAGATAAATTCCTATAACAAAAATCTGAGAATGGTAGCTCCATAACACTATCCTTAGGTTAATGGTCTAGGGGACCATGTATATCTAGGTCAATATACAATTTAAGGGTCCCTACCCTCCCATAAGACTGGTGTGGGAAACCCCTGACCATAGATATCCAAAATCCAAATGGGAGACATGTTGAGGTGCCTTTCCCAAAGGAATGACAAACTTAGAGGTCTTGGTGGAGGTTTCAGCAAGGACCCTTTAAGAAAAGAAATAAAATAAA
The DNA here is from genome assembly GCA_963277665.1 of Viscum album. Classification (NCBI taxonomy): domain Eukaryota; kingdom Viridiplantae; phylum Streptophyta; class Magnoliopsida; order Santalales; family Viscaceae; genus Viscum; species Viscum album. The sequence goes on along the minus strand of OY728120.1, from coordinate 685,563,797 downwards.
GGATTGGAAATTTCATAGGTGTCTTATAAGAGGTTTTCATGGATGGATTATATAGGTGGTCGATGAAGGTACGCTGCATATGTTTTCTGCATAGGTGTACCATGTAGGTCCTAGGAGGATGTGAAAAATTCTCAAAAGAAGAAGGATAAGCCTTTTAAAGATTAATATTCCTTAGGAAATGGACTATAGGGAAAAACGCTTAGTTGAGGTCTAACATAAGCACCTTGGGTGTCCCTTGATTTCCTTGTATGCATCCCACATTGGTCCTTTCTTATGGAAAGGACTTTGTGTAGATTAATTCTTCCTATGGAAGGAGGGTCCATAATCAGATGTTTTATATTTAAAACTCTGAAAGTACATTGATCTTTTAAAACCCAGTTAATTATTCTCAATTATATTGTGTTTTAGAGATATACGTGAGAAAATTTGGTGGACTTGGGTGAAGTATCTATTTAATGGGAGCTTAGATATTTCTTACATTTTTTTGAGTTTGCAAAATTGGGATCCCAAGGGTCCTATTTGTAGGTAAGGAGGGGACATGGTCGAATAGGGTTTTTCAGCGTAGGTCTTCTGTGTATCTCCATAGTGTAGCTCTTCCATGTAGGGGTGTGATAAATTATACTTGCATGTAGGTCTTCAACATTGTTCATCGGTGTAGGTTGCTACACATTGGCCTGCATGGGCATGACCAAAACTGTCCACTTGATGTGTAGGTACATCACGTAGGACCCTATGTCTTATATTATGAAATGACATGAGTTTTGTTGGCCTTATGATGCATAAGTATCCTGAAAAGATCCGTTGAACCATATTTATTTATTTTATTTACATTTCTATGATACTTTATGATATCCAATGTTCTACTTCATAATCATTTTTCATTAATTAAAAAAGGAATTGTCAAAAAAAACTCCCCTCATGATTGGAACCCACTAGAAATAAGGTCTAGTACTAAGGAAAGATTATGGGAAAATGATTATGGATAATTAATTACGGACCATGAAGGTATGTAGCGTAGCTATGTCATATAGGTCAACGATGTAAGTTGGAAGCGTAGATCAGACGTGCCAATTAATACCCCCATTCATTGGATTTTTATTAACCTGTATTCTCATATTTTTTTCTCTCATTCTATAGCATTTTCATCTATCTCTACCATCTTGCGCTCTCATATATTTCCATTTAAAATTTATCAAGGTATAACCATTTGAGAAATGGATCTACACAAAGTTACATTATCTATGGATCTATGTAGGAAATCGTTGAAGGAACTTTAATGGGAACCTTGTCGAAGGACCTATGTGGGAAACCTCATCGAAGGAGCTATATGGAAATTTCCTTTTCAAAATTCTTGAATTAAATTATGTTAAAATTTGATCTTTCATAAGTAAATTTTCTATTTTAATGTGGAAAATTTGGTAATTATCTCAGAGTAAATGGCTTAAATGATTACATGAACTGAGGAATATAGAGTTTTTCAAACCAAAATGAGAAAATCATTGGAACAAAATATTACGAAATTATTAATAGTACCCTTCCTAAGATGGTGAAATTCTAGATTCCATACCAATTTTAATATCCACCTAGAAAATATTTTACTTTATATGGGAATGAGATTTTGCAAGATGCCCACATTCCAATTTATAAGAAATATTTTACAAATACATTCTTTTTTCAACACCTAAACTATAAATGTGTGAATATTACTATGAAGGGTATTCTTGTTCATGAGGTAACAGTCCCTATTGGATGAATCCTACATCATAGTGGTTGTACTCTTGATATGAAGGATCATGTGGTAGATCCATGACTGCATTTCTATGATTGAACCTTTTGTTCTTAAAAAATATATCAATCTAATGACTTAAAGGAAGATTAGGACCTTTTTCTAGAGGGGGAGTCAAGCCAGAATGGATGTGGGAATTTTGGGTATGATGGACTTGTATAGAGTTCAAGAAAAAAATAAGGGATGTTCACATTTATGAAGATGTTTGGAAAGGAAAAACATATGTTTAAAAAAATGATTTCCATCCTAAATTACTAAGTCAATAGATTCTGCAACAAAATCATTCCACTTGATGCATTGGGTGGTTGGAATCAGTTTATGGGATATCTACCAAATATCCGGTTCTCCCATTCTTGGGGAGATTTTTGATGAATTCATTCCACTAATAACGACATGGGGTTATTCTAAGATAATTCCACCATTAGCTCATGAACTATTCAAAATAGAAATGAAATCCCTGAAAGAAAATAAATATTCTCACACAAGGGATGATATTCATGGAAGAGTGTTGGTGAAATATTTTCTAAAACTAACAAAAGAGAAGGACCATACTTTCGGACATCCTACCATATTCCTAAATACAGATAACTAGGGTGCTTCAGGCATGTACTAGCCAACATTGGATAGAGGTGAATACAATCAAATGGGTTAAAAGGTTAATCCTGAGATTGAAACAAAGATATGCTTAGCCAGATTCCTTTGCATATGGAGAAGAATTTATTTGCTTCTAGTCCGTGAGTTCGGTGGAGGTGTAAGACTAGAGACTTTTTTTAATATATCCATGTTGGTAGAGGGGAAATATATTGGTTTGGATACCCCGGTATTATTAAAAATCTTTCACTCCAAGTTTCATTTGTACAATGGGAGGGCTCCATTTAGATTTTCAGGACCATTTCAGGTAACATGGGGAAAGATTGTAGCACATTTTTTTGTCATGTTTTGTGTTGAATTTGGTTAGATTCCCCAATGGTATATTTATTCCATTTTTTAGAATTTTTATAAGAGTCATCCTTTGATCCTGAAGCATGATTAAGTGCTTAGGGCACTAAATGCTTCGAGAGAATTAAACTTCTTTCCTTTTGGTAACCCACTAACTGGAACATTTGTTGATGATTTTAAAGGATACAATTACAAGCAGAGGGATTATATGAGGGAATTCATGGACAACATACTATCAACAGGGATTGATGGAGAAATTATTAGTGAGGCTTATTTCCCTTATAGGTTTTCTCTCTAGTTTAAATGTCTTCAAGAATCAATCAGTTTTCCTCGTACATATATTAGTCAATAGAAACACCCAATGGTAGCTCGAAAATTATGGATTCCTAAGGATTTAGAGACATCTAAATTTTTTATTACACTACCACCATCAGATGTATCAATTGGATTAGAGGCTAGATATGATAAAGAATGTGTTTTGTCATACCCTTATGGGGATTTTACAAACGGAATACATTAGGTTTAGGCCGCGACAATTATTTTTCATAGCAATCATGCTAAAATTTCTAAAGCAGAAGATGATACATAGGCTTCAAAAGCTTCAGAACCTTCAAACCATTCTCTAAGAAAATCCACCAAGAAGAAAAAGTATAGGGATATGACACCTCCAGCCATGAGGTGATCTACTCACCATCATGAAAAATAGGTTATCATCCCATCTTCTAATTCTTATGAAGATGAAGAGAGGTTATAATTGGCCTTCCAATCAGAGGGTGTTGAGTTTTACCCATAGCCAACCATATCAAATCCAAATTACATATGGCTTTAGCACTCCCGTATTGGGAAAGCATGGCGCATGAACCTAGGGATGCATGGGAGTTTCTCTAATCTGGACATCAAATACCAAATGTGGCTGATATTAGAGAACCTTATGATTTTAATCTAGACAGTAATATAGATGAAGTATAAAAGTATATCATTGAGTTGGAGACCTTCATATATGAAACTAATGAACAAGTACATGCCTCAAAAATGATAATCTGAAATGATGGATTGAGGGATATGTGAAGGGATAATTGTTCACCTTGAAGTAGAATGGGACTTTTATGTTAATACTAATAATTTATTCCCGTTTTATTTTATTCCAATTATACGCCATCATCCACAGTTATTAATCTCGATGGGATTGCATTTTTAATATTGAAATTAGAGAAGGAAAATCAATAAGGTTTCCAGTGTCACCAAAATACCCTCTTATGGGAACCCCCATTGACACATTAGATGAAAACCCGATGCCCCATGAAATTCTCAAGGTGGGATAACCATCATGGAGGTAATTGAGACAGAATAACCTCAACTATTACCTCAGGTCGCAGCTTCCAATAGGTGTAGTACAATATTTCCACTTTCTTATATAAAGAAATTCAAGAAAGTGTTGATATTGATCTGAAGCGTACATTAAAAATGTGATAATTTGCAATGTACTCTAGTATTAGGACTTTATTGGTACACGTTGGTGACCATGTTCATCATTTCCTAGGATTTTCATCATTTTCTTCTCTTAAAGTATTAAAACCTAGTACTTAAAGGACTGAGAATCAAACACCATGAGAAGTACAAATTCTTCCCGATTAACCTTTTACCTTAACAGTTGAAGTATCAAGGGATGTGGTTGCATATTCTCCCATTTCTATAGAGAGATAATAGAGTAACAGTAATATCATATCCATTTATTCTGGGAATCACATATTGTTTCTAAAATTATTTTCTCTATAATGTTTATGATCTATTTCCTGTGCCAAAGGAACCTATGACAATTAATTCTGATATTCTTATTGCTCTAGAAGGAAGGAGCAAGGATCCTGGGAAATCTATGGCAGGTACTGATACCGATCCCAATTCCCCAAGTCTTGATGAAATTACACCATTTTAATAGATAATTGATGAAAATGTCAGTAGAGCCAATTTGGGTGTTGATCAATGTTTGATTGATACATTAAATAGTGAGGATTCTATAAAATAAAAATCCATGTATATTGAAATGATGGCTTCTCTAAATCCAGATATTAATATTCCTAGATTCTATCTAGTAGTTTTGTGATTTTAATGAGAAAATGAACTGATATATGTTCTCATTCTTTCATTTTCCCTAAAAAAATGTTCATTTATATGATATTTAATATTAAATTTCAATTTATGAAACGTTGTCTGAATAAAAAGCTGTTAAGACCCTTCAAGAATGGTGCATCCATCTCTATCCTAGTTTTACTAATGTTGAAGAAAGACCAAAAAAATACAACATCGGGAGGTACTCTGGAGCCAATGGTTATGGTGTCTAGGAAAGATTAAGAGAAATCCCCTCCCCAAGAAGTAATGAATCAAACAACTGAAGCTAAGAGTACTAGGGAGAAATATACTCAAGCAACTGAATTTTTACATGGTAAATGACATTGACATTATTAATAAATATTTTTTTATTTCTATACTTGTGGAGCTAAAAACCATTATAATTCACCAATTAGGTATATATGGTCCCATAGTTAAGTCTAAAAGTGAGGCCCCTACATTGGCTCAACCAACAATGGAAGATGAAGCATCCTCTACATATAAAGGAGTAGATCCAAGCACATCTTTGAGTGATCTAATTCTAGAATATATTCTTCCTTATGGTAGTGATTTCAATTCAGAAATAGAGCTGCAGTTTTCTCCCAATATTTAAAATTAAAATACATGGAGAACCATTTTAGATCTAATATCTGAGAAAACTTTGGATGATATTCCCTCACATTTTGGTTGACTTCCAAAATTATTTCACATAATTGGATTTTTTTGGTTTTGATTATCACCCAGTTTATGATGCTATTAAAGAGATCATTCTCTAGCAGGATCAAGAACACAAACTGTGGCATGATTATGTAAATTCCAAACTTCCCATATAAATTGAGTATTTTCAAGCTATAGTATCTGAGGTAGAATCTAACTATAGTAAACAATTGATTTCATTCAATCATCAAATTAAGAAGATAATGAAGGAAATGGTGCATCTCTAGAAAAAAATGGATTTTGTTCAAAATAGGCTTGAGAAACTGAACAAATCATTGTGAGAAACCCAATTATAAGGGGTAACTACAATTTAAACTACCAAAGATGCACTTCTTCAGGCCGAGGAAGATGAATCTGTTCAAATGACTAAACATCAGCAAGGCGTTGTTAGGGACCTAGAGATTTATTCAAAAAATAAAGATTCAATATGAATTTTTTTTGTAATATATGATATAGAGACTCTATTTTGTGTATGTTCCTATAATTTTCCCATATTAATGGCATGAAATTTATCTCCAATAATATATGTGTATTCATTTTTTCTATCTTTCTGTAATGGAAATACCAATTATGATTTTCATAACATGGAATATTTATGTCAGATAATCACAATTACACTTCCAGGGATATGGTCACTTTATCATTTATATAATCCAAGGGGCCAAGTGAGAAAAGTTTGAATTTTACTAGGGTCTTATAGAAAACTCTAAAAACCATGTTTCTTTTTTTGTCATTATTCTCATTTTCTTCCTATTATTCAAAATGGGAAGGCTTAGTGGGTAATATTTTTATTTGGATTTTGTTTTCCTTGTCTGGTTTTAAACCTAATAAGATTTGTTCCTTTTATCATTTAATTGCTCAATATTTCAAAGACCATATAGAGTATTGATCTAGAGAGCTAAGACTCGACATTTATCAAGAATTCCCTTTACAGGTTTTCAATCTATTTATTATCATGTTTCTTTTTAATTGAAGATTAAAGTCATACATAATGGAATAATAATTATAATGTTTACAGTCAAATAGATTTGACCATGATTTTTTGAAATTAGAATCCAAACAAGGATTCCTGGCTAGGGAAGGTCCCAACATTCATTAGATACTTCCAAATGGAATTTTGATTCATGATATTTATGGTTACCAAAACTAAAAAATTAAGTACGAGATTATACGAGGTCTCCTATAAGAAAGAAGTTATAGCTATTTGAAACCCCCATTATATGGAATATATTATACAGGGCCAACTAGGGAATGTGTTGCATTTCCAATCAGTGGAACATTTTATATGATAGGCCCATTATGTGGGATTATTATGTAAGGCTTCCTAGGGGAACATACTTCATAGTCATGAAAAATATATCTCAAGAATTCTTCCATTCAATTACTGATAAAAAAGGGTTCTAAAATTTCAATGCCTCAAGACCACAGTGGGTGTATTTTCCAAGGAAAGTAATATGAGAATAGAAGGTTATTTGTGCTAACATAGGATTATGAATGAGAAAAATTCCATTTTTTTGATGTTTTAAGGAAGGTTCATTTTTCATAAAGGATAAATATGATATTTTTTTATGAAGTTTAAAGTGATACTGTCTGGAAATTTTGATATACAATTTTAAGTCATGCATCAAGGAGATTAATGGATTTTTTGTAATATGCAATGAAGTATCATTTCATATACTAAGGAAATGAAGTTTCTTGTGAAGTTTCAAGTCATGAAACAAGGAAATTATAAGGATTTAATGTATGGTCTTTAGCTATGACCAAAGGTTTATAAATATCCCATTTCTAGGTAATTTTTCATGAAACATATGACCATATTCAGATGTGTAAATGAAAAATTGTAAACTATGATTTTGAAATTTCTTGATATGGATAATGACATGGGAAAATGGATAAATTCATCAGAGAAAGTCATTTTTAAAAATGAATTTACCGCTATTTGAAAAACCCTTTATTGGGGCTGTATTATGTAGGGACAACTGGGGAATGTGGTGCATAGCCAAACAAGGGAAACTTTTGGCTGACATGCCCATTATATAGGAAACTAATGCATTTCCACCTATTCACACATACTGCAGGGTCAACCAAAAGAGCTATTAGGTATCATACATTCTATTGGTGAAATCCGAACAAAGTATATTGAGATTTAGATTTTCCAAAACATTGAGTTTAGTTTATGGAGAAATGTACCTAAAAAAAGAAAGAGTATTTCCAGTCATGATTTCCCAATAAATAGAGGAATACAGTTTCTATGAAGGTCTAATCCAAACATAGGATCTGTGCTGTCTATAGTTTTTAGGTCATATGACTAGGACAAAAATATTAAGAGAACAATAGATGAAATGTGATCAAATGACCCAGGGTTATTTTTGCATGCTTTGAAGAAGTGAAGGGAAAAATGTAAACCAATGTCTTGGAGACTTTCAGGTTGGGAAGAAGGATATAAGACATAAATTCAATGGCTGACCACTTTAAAATATAGGTTCTATTATACCATCATAAAATCTTTATCGGGATAGTACATGATTCTACCATGAACAAAGTTGCAATAGTTTGAAAACCCTCATTACAATGGATGTATTATACAAGGAAAACATGGGTATGTGATCTATATCCAAATAATAGCATTGTATGGCTGACAAGCCTGTTATGTGGGAAACTATTTCAAGGCCAGCTAGGGGCATGTACAAAATAATTAGGCAAAAGAGATCTTATGTATCAAATATTCCATCACCTAAAATCAATGAATAATCTTGAAGATCTAAAAGTATTCAAGATTAAGAATATAAAATGAGAAAGGTGTAATTTTCAATGTATAAGAGAGATATTTGGATCAATATTGGCTATGAGTTTAGAGTTTATAGTTTTTAAATTTTATGTGGGATAAGGGAAATTTTATTTTATCCCATGGCCTAGACTAAGATTTAAGACCTAGTTTTCACTATATATATCAGTAGGAAGAGAATCATGAAACAAGTAGGTACCATGCATATAACGACCCATACTTTACATACATTATTATTACTTCAGAATTGAAGCACACTTATTATAACATATAACAAAACCAAGAAAGGACCGTATAGGTATAGTGTATTTAGAAACTGGGAAACATAAACAACTGGTTCATAAAGCATCTACTTTCCCTCCCATTTATTTCATCATATCTCGATCCCCTTTTTGGCATATTCTACTTAATAACCTTCTTCCTGAACTGGGGAAATAAAACATACAAAAGGGTGGGCTCAAATGCTCAGTAAGGGTAAACAAAAGAAATATCAATCACATTGTATACATAAGAACATAACTTTTGGAAATCTTAACCTGCAAAAGAGATCATAATTTCATAACATGGGATAAATCATGGTAGTGAAATGTAATCACAATAATCATAACTTAAAACATGAAACTTTGTGTCATACACACATAATCATAGAGAATCATTTCTTATTAGTCAAGGCTCATTGCCAAGACTATCTTAGTGGACAAAGTCCCTTTCTGAACCGAGTCACCCTCGTTTCAGTCCAGTTTCACTGAACCGGTATAACCTACCATTCCAGCCATGTCTATCTCATGAGATATAAAATCTTTACCCAATGCATTGGAGGGAGATATAGGTCCCACCCATCTCATAATGATACCATTCTTATGTGTGCCAAAAAATCATAAATCATACATCATTGCATAACCCATGTAATAAAAATGGAAATCTTAAACATCATGACATCATAAAACAATTCATATACGATAAAGGAATTCATAAAAATAATTCCATCATAACATAATCAAATAAATGTAATAATAGGGATAAAAACAGAACCCTTTATTATCTTAGATGGAAAATAATTTTGATAAAACACTTGAACTCCATTCTTGAGGAAAATATCCTTTCTACTTCAAAACACTTTTCCTTTCTTAGCATGTCGTACAATCATAAACTAAAAGAGGTTGATTAAAAATAAACTTGAAAACTTTTAAAGTAAGCTTCTTGGAAATAATGTTTTAAAAATCCATTCGTGCTGTATTAGTTAAAAAAACATTCCTCTCGTACTTTTGTCGAAAAAGTCAAAAAGTACCTCGTACGAAAAACGACAGAAGATTCCTTTCATATCTTTTACTAAAAACTCACCAAAGGGTAAAATTGGAAATAAAATATTTTAGAAGGATATAAATATTACATGTTGAGGAAACATGGATGTGGATGATAAAATACACCCCAGTAAATACCAAAGTATAAACAATCTCGGATAAAAATGAGATTGTGATATTTCTCTTACCTTAGGTCCGTTTTGCTTCGTAAGTGTCTGAACCTCCTGTATAATGATTTAAACAATTTTATTGACTTATTACAGAATAATAATTATTTTTATGATATCATATATGGTCATATTCTTAGCTTCTTAGTAGTAATATTTCATGGCTACTTGTTATTTGGGTGTTTATAACTTTTTGTTCTTATGCGTGTTTTGTCGAATAAATTCTTATTCTTCTATTTAGGTTATAGTTACATCATTTCCATAATGGTATTATTGTAATATATATCATATTAATTCATTCAATTCATTTATATAATCATTATGAAATAAAGATCATGTAGAACGAGTCGCATCACATCGTGGAGACGGTATTCCGTACGTACGCACAAGTGATGATATCATTCCTATGATCGTGGAATTGTATTGGAGTGTATGTATACTATTTCAGAATCAGTATCACTTTATAATAGTCATATATAGTCATTATTTACACCATTATACCCATCCAAGTAAGGTGGTGGTGGAAAATAGATTACACCACAGTGTGGAGACAGTATTCCGTACGTACGCACGCGCGGTGATTTCTTTTTCCGTAGGATGGATAGATTGTGAAATTTGGTTGTTTCATACTTATAATAACATATCCGTATATGAGTGATAGTGATGTAATTACTTCATAATTAAACAACTAAAGAAGAAGAAGTGGAAGAATAAATAAAGATGAAAGAATCAGTAGCGGACATTACCTCTTCTTTGAAGTGCTTCTTTGAGACCTCCTTTTAGGGCCCTAAAATGGGTCTTTGAAGAAGAAAAGAACCTCTAGGATGTCTCTAGGGAAGTGGAGAGGAGGAATTGGTAGGGTATGGCCGAGCTTGAAGGCTCAAAGTGGTGTGAGGAAGAGGGGGAGGAGGTGCCCTTTTATAAGGGAGGAGAGGGGCACCTTTGGGAAAACTAAAAATATTATTTTATTATAAAGTCATGTTTGGTTTTAAATAGCTCCAAATTGATATATTTCGAAGCTAATGTGGGGATGGGTCGAAATCCTCTCATCCAATAGAATTTATACAAGTTTAGGTTCCTATTTTAACCTTATCATTTAGATTTAACATTAAGTTAAATAAGTTTACTTTTACCGTGCCTTCTTGTGTTCTTATAATATAAGGTTAATAAACTTTCTATAAAAAGCCAAACGAACCCCAATTTGTTTATTATTAATATATATAACCTTATCTATGTCATTTGGCCGAACCGTAGATTTTTAGGAATAAAATAACAATTACTAATATAATATTTGTTTTAAAAACTATTTTATGTCAATTTTGACACTATTTAGTAATTGATTTTTGTGAAAATCATAACAGAATTATTAGTTCGAAATAAGTTAATTAAATAAATAATAACATGTCATATTAACCTATAAAATTAGTGTAATTCATAAAAAGTCTCAAATTACATTTATTTTGGTGTTTATAACATTAATTATGTCAATATTTCATTAATAAGATAATTACTGCATCATCTTTGTGTCATAAATAAATTAAATTATTTAATGTATAAAAATTACAAATAAAAAAAAATTATGTAGGAAATATTTTTATATTTTTAATGAATATTTATATCCGAATTTATCTTATGTATAACTCCATATTAAAAGTTATTTACTTATTAAACTTTGATTTTAACTATTTTAACCCTTCTTTAAATAAATTAATAATAAATGTCCTAATCTAATCCAAGTGGGCCTAAATGGTCATATTTTATTCCTAAGTTTGTTTTTGGTCGAATTAAACTTATCCAATAGAATTAGGACATGTGTTAGGGTAATAATAATATCATCTTTATCCTTAATTACCCTATTTACTTTTAACCGTGGTAAAAAAAGTAAAAAGTTATTATTCACCAAAAATTATTTTCATCTCATTGAACCACATTTTAGTCCTTGATATTAACCGTGTCTCTCGGATTTTCGAAATTCTACTCACAGAAGCGGTAAAATTAAGTTTTATGAAAAATTCAGTTTTTTAACTACCACTTAGTGGTTTCACTATTCATCAAAAATTGAAAGTTTTCAGAAAAATACCAAAATTTCACCCCAGGCTAATTTCGATATTCCGAATTCAAAAATGAAGTCCATTTTGAAAAATAAAATTTATAAAATTTAAAAAGGTGGTTATTACTATTCATAACGGCTAGTTTTGATAATATTTTAATAGCATATCGTTGTTTAGTAAAACTCGGTATTGCGTACGACGCAAGCTATCGAGGAAGGACACGATTTCGTGTAAAGCAAGCCAAGCAAGTGTTGTGTAGAAAAATATTCCTTTTATTATTTATATAACATAAAAGTCTCAGGTGTTACATTCTACCCCCCTTAAAATGAATTTCGCCCTCGAAATTCATCACTTTGTAACAAACAGATGAGGATGCCTCTCCCTCATCATATCCTCAAGCTCCCATGTAACTTCTTCTAATTGGTGGTTCCTCCATAAAACTTTCACCAATCGAGTGGTCTTGTTTCGTAGGACTTTTTTGCTACGATCCAGAATCTCTATCAGTTGTTCTTCATAAGAAAGATCTTGCTCTAGTGGTACAACTTCTGAGCTGAGTACATGTGAAGGATCAGGTATGTACTTTCTCTGGAGAGATACATGGAACACATCGTGAACTTGAGAGAGATTAGGTGGAAGCGCCAATCGGTAAGCTACCTTCCCAACATGATCCATTATTTCGAAAGGACCGATATATCTAGGGCTCAACTTCCCCTTCTTTCCAAATCTCATGAACCTATTCCAGGGAGATATTCGTAAGAACACTTTATCACCCACTTCAAACTCTAGGTCTTTCCTTCAGTTGTCGGCATAACTTTTCTGTCGACTCTGAGCTGCTCTTATGTGTTGTTGAATAGATCTGACCTTTTCTGCCATTTCATCAACGAGACCAGGTCCTAATATCTTTCTTTCCCCAACTTCATCCCAGCAAGTTGGAGTCCTTCATTTCTTTCCATAGAGAGCTTCATAAGGAGCCATCTGAATACTGGAGTGAAAGCTATTATTATAAGAAAATTCCACCAAAGGTAGGTGTTGATCCCAACCACCTTTGAAATCTATAGAGAAAGCTCTCAACATATCTTCTAGGGTTTTAATTGTTCTCTCAGACTGACCGTCTGTCTGAGGATGATAAGCAGTGCTGAAACTCAACTCTGTATCCAGAGTATGCATAAGACTTTGCCAGAACTTCGAGGTAAATCTCAGATCCCGATCAGATATAATAGAAAGTGGTACTCCATGCAATCTTACCACTTCCTTTACATATATCCTGGCAAGATGATCCAGAGAGAAATCCTCTCTAATAGCAATGAAGTGTGCAGACGTTGTAAGACGATCAACTATGACCCAGATAGCATTATTGCCTTTGGATGTTTTAGGAAGTCCTGTGACAAAGTCCATAGTGATGTTTTCCCATTTCCATTCGGGTATGGTAATGGTTGTAACATCCCCTTAGACTTCTGTCTCTCAGCTTTAACTTGTTGACAAACCAAGCATCGAGAGACATATTCAGCAACATCTCTTTTCATGCCATCCCACTAGAAGTACTCTTATAGGTCCCTATACATCTTCGTGCTTCCAAGATGAATAAAGAATGAAGAACTGTGAGCCTCATCCAACAGCTCCTTCTTTAATTCGGGGATGGGAGGAACACAAAACAGATTCCTGAACTTTATTATCCAATCACAATCAAGGTTGAATTCAGGAACATTTCTCACCTTCTTTTGTAACTCGACATCTTCTTTCTGTGACTCTTTAATCTTCACATGTAGAGATGGTTGAACATTCATTTGAGAAAGATAAGATTTTTTCCTTTCCATTATAATTACAAGATCCATCCTTTGTAAATCCATAAATATTTGATCTTTTGTGATCCTCATCATGGATAAACTAGCATGGTATTGTCGACTTAATGCATCTGCCACCTTGTTTGCTTTCCCAGGGTGGTAATGGATTAAGCAGTCGTAATCCTTAATCAGCTCCAACCATCTTCTTTGACGCATATTCAGCTCCTTTTGTGTGAAAATATACTTTAAACTTTTATGATCAGTATAAAAATCACACCTTTCACCATAAAGGTAATGCCTCAAAATCTTTAATGCAAAGATTACCGCAGCTAACTCCAAATCATGTGTTGGGTAATTTTGCTCATGGATTTTCAACTGTCGCGAGGCATAAGCTATCACCATATCATTTTGCATAAGAACACACCCCAATCCCTTCTTGGATGCATCACTGTAGATCACAAACCTCTCTCCACTACAGGGCAGTGTGAGCACAAGTGCACTGGATAACCTTCTTTTCAACTCCTTGAAATTCTCTTCACATTCTTCCGTCCAGACAAACTTAACTTCTTTCCGAGTCAACTTGGTGAGTGGATTAGATAATTGTGAAAAATCTTTCACAAAATGTCGATAATATCCAGCCAAACCAAGAAAACTTCAGATCTCAGTTACTGTTGTTGGTCTCGACCATCTTTCGATAACCTCTATTTTATCTGGATCCACAGATATCCCCTCTTTTGAGATTATGTGACCAAAAAATGCAACTTTTTGAAGCCAAAATTCACACTTGGTAAATTTGGCATAAAACTTCTCCTTTCTCAGGGTCTTCAATATAATTCCCAAGTGATCTTCATTCTCTTCCTTGCTCTTTGAATAGACAAGAATATTGTCTATAAAGACTACCACAAATTGATCAAGATAGTCTCTAAAGACTCTATTCATTAGATCCATGAAGATAGCAGGGGCATTAGTAAGACCAAATGGCATCACTATAAATTCATAGTGTCCATACCTTGTACGGAAAGTTGTCTTTGGTATATCCTCCATTTTGACCCTTAATTTATGATACCCTGAATGAAGATCAATCTTGGAAAAGTATTGAGCTCCGCGTAGTTGGTCAAATAAGTCATCAATGCACGGGAGAGGATATTTGTTCTTGATAGTGATCTTGTTAAGTTCTCGATAATCAATGCAGAGTCTCATTGATCCATCTTTCTTCTTAACAAATAGAATAGGTGCTCCCCAAGGTGACGCACTAGGGCGTATGAATCCCTTATCAATATTCTCTTCGAGTTTCTTCTTCAATTCCTGCAACTCAATTAGGTCCATTCTATAAGGTGTCTTTGAAATAGGAAAAGAACCCGGTACGAGTTCTATTGAAAACTCAACTTCCCGATTTGGTGGAAGACCCGGTAATTTCTCCGGAAAGACATCATCAAACTCCCATACAATGGGCCTATTATTAATCGTGAGTTTCTCACCAACCATTTGAGATAAATAACCTTCATTTAGTGGAATCAATACCAATAATATGGAAGGAATTTCCACTGGAAGGTTATGTTCATCCTTGCATCAATAGATGATCATAGATTGATCTGGAATATGAAATGTGACTTACCTTATTTGGCAATTGATATGAGCTCCATGTAGAGAAAGACAATACATGCCAAGAATCACATCAAATTCCACTATAGGAAGGACCACATGATTTGCAGGAAGCACTTTCCCACAAACTTCGATCGGAGAAGAATTATAAACTTTTGATGCGACTGTTGTGCCATTAGGTGTTGTCACAGCTAACTCAACATCTAATTGTTGAGTTAATACGGTGATACCCTTAGAAAATTCTTCAGAAATAAAAGAGTGGGTGGATCCAGAATCAAATAAAACATTTTCTACTTTAGAGTGGATGGTAAGTGTACCTTTCACCACATCGTTATCGTACTCCACATTGCTGATAGAAATTGCATGTGACTTTCCTTTGTCTTTAGCCTTAAGAGTTTGTTGACTTCGACTATCATCATCAACCCTTGTATTAGGGCATTTATTGGCATAATGACCCATCTCCTTGCACTTGAAACATTGAAGTGTAGTAGGTTCATTCTGTGTATCCCTTCCTTTGTTTGCATCATTAGACATCTTCTTCCCATCATCGCGGCATTCAAATGCCCGATGACCTTCCTTTCCACATTTGAAACATTTACTTGTCCCTTTAAGAATACTCCCTCCATGTTTCTTTCCAAACTTTGAGCATAAGGGAAAGCTCATCTTCTTTTCAGTGGGCTCTTTAGATTTTCCTTTGAATTCCATTTTCCTCTTCTTATCAAACCCATATGACTGATGGGTTAGTCCGATTTCCATCTCAACTTTGAGAGCACATCGAACGATTTCCTCATAGCTATTGAAGTCCCTTATGGCTAAGGACCTTCGAAGACTTGGTTTTAAGCCACTAAAGAATCGATCGATCTTACTCTCAGGTTAGATAATAATACCAGAATCGTACCTTGCAAGTCTTGTAAAATTTGCTTCATAGGTACCAACAGATTCATCATCCTTTTGCTTCAGTTCAAGAAACTATTTCTCCATCTTTGTTTGGAGAATACAAGGGAAGTACTTATTGAAAAATAAGTTCTTGAACTCGTCCCATTCCATGGAATCAATTTCATCCCTTTGCCTCGTATTCTTAATAAGATTCCACCATTGATCAGCATCTCCTTCCAAACGATACACTGCTAGGATGACTTTATCATGTCCAGAACATTGAAGAACTGAAAATATCTTTTCAGTAGTACTAATCCATTTTTCAGAAACTAATGGATCAGTATACCCGCTGAAAGAAGGTGGACGCTGCCTCATGAAGGATTCAACAGAATGTTGCTCCTTCCTTTGATCGTTTGGAAGTCTTGCATGATTCATAGCTTGAGAATGTTGTGTGAGCATGGCTACAAGATTTTGAATTCCAGCTCCCATAATGTTTGGTTTCTCAGGGGGACAATCATTGCATTTCCCGTCACATTCTTCATTAACACGATTCCTTCGGGTTCTAGCCATTGACTAAAACCAAGAAGAATAGTGTGAGAAACACTAATTATAATAGGAAAACCACATAATCAAGAATAAAATTTCACACTTAAGGTCTTATCCTAGGTTATTCATGGCCATTTCTAAAACACTAATATTGTGTTATATGCTTAGACTTATCCTTAGGGTTCTTACTAAGGCCTTCACATCCTAGTTTCCAAAGGTTGACTATACCTTTCCTCTGATACCAACTATAACGACCCATACTTTACATACATTTTTATTACTTTAGAATTGAAGAACACTTATTACAACATATAACAAAACCAAGAAAGGACCGTATAGGTATAGTGTCTTTAGAAACTGGGAAACATAAACAACTGGTTCATAAAGTATCTACTTTGCCTCCCATTTATTTCATCATATCTAGAGTCCCTTTTTGGAATATTCTACTTAATAACCTTCTTCGTGACCTGGGGAAATAAAACATACAAAAGAGTGAGCTCAAATACTTAGTAAGGGTAAAAAAAAGAAATATCAATCACATTGTATACATAAGCACATAACTTTTGGAAATCTTAACCTGTAAAAGAGATCATAATTTCATAACATGGGATAAATCATGGCAGTGAAATGTAATCACAATAATCATAACTTAATACATGAAACTTTGTGTCATACACACATAATCATAGAGAATCGTTTCTTATTAGTCAAGGCTCATTGCCAAGACTATCTTAGTGGACAAAGTCCCTTTCTGAACCGATTCACCCTCGTTTCAGTCCTATTTCACTGAATCGGTATAACCTAACGTTCCAGCCATGTCTATCTCATGAGATATAAAATCTTTACCCAATGAATTGGAGGGAGATATAGGTCCCACCCATCTCATAATGATACCATTCTTTTGTGTGCCAAAAAATCATAAATCATACATCATTGCATAACCCAGGTAATAAAAATGGAAATCTTAAACATCATGACATCATAAAACAATTCATATACGATAAAGGAATTCATAAAAATAATTCCATCATAACATAATCAAATAAATGTAATTATAGGGATAAAAACAGAACCCTTTATTATCTTAGATGGAAAATAATTTTGATAAAACACTTGAACTCCATTCTTGAGGAAAATATCCTTTCCACTTCAAAAACACTTTTCCTTTCTTAACATGTCGTACAATCATAAACTAAAAGAAGTTGATTAAAAATAAACTTGAAAACTTGTAAAGGAAGCTTCTTGGAAATAATGTTTTAAAAATCCATTCATGCCGTATAAGTTAAAAAAACATTCTTCTCGTACTTTTGTCGAAAAAGTCAAAAAATACCTCGTACGAAAAACCACAAAAGATTTCTTTCATATCTTTTACTAAAAACGCACCAAAGGGTAAAATTGGATATAAATTATTGTAGAAGGATATAAATATTACATGTTGTGGAAACATGGATGTGGATGATAAAATACACCCCAGTAAATACCAAAGTATAAACAATCTTGGATAAAAATGAGATTGTGATATTTCCCTTACCTTAGGTCTGTTTTGCTTCGTAAGTGTCCGAACCTCCTGTATAATGATTTAAATAATGTTATTGACTTATTCCAGAATCATAATTATTTTTATGATATCATATATGGTCATATTCTTAGCTTTTTAGTAGTAATATTTCATGGCTACTTGTTATTCGGGTGTTTATATCTTTTTGTTCTTATGCGTGTTTTGTCGAATAAATTCTTATTATTATCTTTAGGTTATAGATACATCATTTCCAGAATGTTATTAGTGTAATATATATCATATTCATTCATTCAGTTCATTTATATAATCATTATGAAATGAATATCATGTAGAACGAGTCGCATCACATCGTGGAGACGGTATTCCGTACGTACGCACGAGTGATGATATCGTTCTATGATCGTGGAATTTTAATGGAGTGTATGTATACTATTTCAGAATCAGTATCACTTTATAATATTCATATATAGTCATTATTTACACCATTATACTCATCCAAGTAAGGTGGTGGTGGAAAATAGATTACACCACGGCGTGGAGACGGTATTCCGTACGTACGCACGCGCGGTGATTTGTTTTTCCATAGGATGGATAGATGGTGAAATATGGTTGTTTCATAATTATAATAACATATCAGTATATGAGTGATACTGATGTTATTACTTCATAATGAAACAACTAAAGAAGAAGAAGTGGAAGAAGAAATAAAGATGAAAGAATCGGTAACGGACATTACCTCTTCTTTGAAGTGCTTCTTTGAGACCTCCTTTTAGGGCACTAAAATGGGTCTTTGAAGAAGAACAGAACCTCTAGGATGTCTCTTGGGAAGTGGAGAGGAGGAATTGGCAGGGTTTGGCCGAGCTTGAAGGCTCAATGTGGTGTGAGGAAGAGGGGGAGGAGGTGCCCTTTTATAAGGGAGGAGAGGGGCACCTTTGGGAAAAGTAAAAATATTATTTTATTATAAAGTCAAGTTTGGTTTTAAATAGCTCCAAATTGATATATTTAGAAGCTAAAGTGGGGATGGGTCGAAATACTCTCATCCGATAGAATTTATACAAGTTTAGGTTCCTATTTTAACCTTTTCATTTAGATTTAACATTAAGTTAAATAAGTTTACTTTGACTGTGTCTTCTTGTGTTCTGACACTATTAGGTTAATAAACTTACTATAAGCAGCCAAACGAACCCTAATTTGTTTATTATTAATATATATAACCTTATCTAAGTCATTTGGAATAACATTATATTTTTAGGAATAAACTGACAATTACTAATATAATATTTGTTTTAAAAACTATTTTATTTCAATTTTGACACTATTTAGTAATTTATTTTTGTGAAATTCATAACAGAATTATTAGTTCTCACCAAGTTAATTAAATCAATACTAACATGTCATATTAAACTAGAAAATTAGTGGAATTCATAAAAAGTCTCAAATTACATTTATTTTGGTGTTTATAACATTAATTGTGTCAATATTTCATTAATAAGATAATTACTGCATCATCTTTGTGTCATAAATAAATTAAAATATTTAATGTCTAAAAATTACAAATAAAATACAATTATGTAGGAAATAGTTTTATCTTTTTAATGAATATTAATAGTCGAATTTATCTTATGTATAACTCCATATTAAAAATTATTTACTTATTAAACTTTGATTTTAACTATTTTAACCCTTCTTTAAATAAATTAATAATAAATATCCTAATCTAATCCAAGTGGGCCTAAATGGTCATATTTTATTCCTAAGTTTGTTTTTGGTCGAATTAAACTTATCTAATAGAATTAGGACATGTGTTAGGGTAATAATAATATCATCTTCACCCTTAATTACCCTATTAACTTTTAACTGTGGTAAAAAAAGTAAAAAGTTACTATTCACCAAAAATTATTTTCATCTCATTGAACCACATTTTAGTCCTTGATATTAACCATGTCTCTCGGATTTTTGAAATTCCACTCACAGAAGCGGTAAAATTAAGTTTTATGAAAAATGCAGTTTTTTAACTACCACTTAGTGGTTTCACTATTCATCAAAAATTGAAAGTTTTCAGAAAAATACCAAAATTTCACCCTAGGCTAATTTCGATATTCCAAATCCAAAAATGAAGTCCACTTTGAAAAATAAAATTTATTAAATTTCAGAAAGTGGTTATTACTATTCATAACGGCTAGTTTTAATAATATTTTAATAGCATATCGTTGTTTAGTGAAACTCGGTATTGCGTACGACGCAAGCTATCGAGGAGGGACGCGATTTCGTGTAAAGCAAGCCAAGGAAGTGTTGTGTAGAAAAAGATTCATTTGATGATATATATAACATAAAAGTCTCGGGTGTTACAATGCAGTTTAAATTCATGTGAAGAAAACATTATGTTGTATAGTTTAATGTCATGTGGAAATTACCTTTTGTGTCTTGACATGGATAGAAATATGATAATGTTGCAGAACCAAGGCATAAAGCCCATAAGACACTACGTATCTTATCGGGGAATGAATCAGATGACATGTAGTTTTATCCGAAATGAGTTCATGTGTAAGGTGAGAACATTTATTAAATACCATTCTATAGATATTATTCATACATTAGACAAAAGAGGATCTTTTTCATGATGTTATGGCTGGTTCCAGCATTGAAATTGTGGAAATCACTACGTATCGAATATTATATTAGAATCAATCCATACGTAGTTCTTCAGAGGGTTTCCCATATAGGTCTGATCCATACATAGGGAGTGGGGTATATTTCTTAATAGTGGATGGACCTAAGATATGAGATCTAGGTGTCACTATGTATCTCAATAGTATGAGAATCAATCCATAGATAGTTATTGATACGATTGTTCCCCACACCTATTGAGTTTGATGTGAGAGATATGGGATTTTAATATATTCTGGAATAATTGTTATTCATAACACATAGGATGGTATGGAAATAAATTCATGTATTATAGAAGAGAAATCTGTATAGGATTAGTTCTTATATATGAAAAAATGGGAAATAATTTCCTAATGGTTACTGTTGGGACCAATATTGGAGATCTGGGTATCACTATACATATCATTGGAATGACAATCAAGCCACACATAGTTCTTAAAGATGGTATTGCCTATGAAGAACTGAATCATAAACACAAGGAATGGGTAATTTTTATTTTTTTATAGTTGGGCCCAAAATTAGAGATATGAGCATCTCTACATATATCATTAGAAATAGAATCAAGCCATACATAGTTCTTGAAGAACTGTGCAGTTTAATGTCTTTCAAAAGTACATAAGTCATCGGATGTGAAATAAACATTGTGGATGGTCCAAGGGGTAATACCCATGTGTCACTATTTATCTTAATAGAGGCAAGAATCAATCCACATGTAGTTCTTGACAAGGGGTACATATGTATATCTATTTCAAAAATAGGTAGAAATAGGGATCATGTGCCACTAGGGATTAGCAATGATGTGTGTAATGCTTGTGTATGGATGATAATCATTTTTTTAAAATAACCACAAGGAATTCCAATTTGTGGTATCTTGGGGGATTTCATAATGTTGAATGAAAGAGATATTAACCATACAGTTTAATGTCGTGTATCAAGAAAAATAATGTCATGATTTTTTAACATCATATGATAAGGAAAAATATGATACAAATATTAATGTCATGCAACATATATGCATGTGGTTTTTATGCAGTTTAATATCTCCCAACTAGGACATAGCTCAACGTGATTGAAAAAAGTACATCTTCAAGAATATTTTATTGGTTGGAGTTGTAATAATTTCTCCATCCATTTAGATTATGTAATAAGCTCCATTAGAGTGGAACTTATGTAATGAATAAGGTAATTCAAACATTGGCTCATGTTTTTAAGGATTCCTTTCAGGTCTCATCTGAGTCATAACGACTAATACCAATTATCCTTGAAGAAATGAGCAGAGGAAAACTTTCTTATTAAAATCTCATGTTATTCTGTTCTGATAGACTTCCAAGTGATGCACGGTAAGAAATATCTTTTCACTTAATTGTTCTAGATCTTAAAATCCCTTTTGAGACTATTCATCTGTACATAACTGGTCACAAATGGAAACTTCAAGTGATAAAAATTGATTTTCAATATACAGAACTACATCTTCCCCATACGGCAAAAAATATTGGGTTGACCATGTTCTAGTACGAGTAATAGTCCAATAAACCCACAAATCATGAAAAATATTATCAGGACAAGACTTTTTATCCTTATCCACCATCTTTTGTAGTATAATCGATAGGGGCTGGTTGAAATCCTCTATCAGCCTATTGGTCATTGCATGGTAGCGGAATGAATGGTTGGATTTGATATTTTTCTACTAATATAGATTCCTTAAATTTTTAGAATTGAAATTGGTGTTTTTTTCCATCAATATGGTTTGAGGGACACAAAATATAGTAATGATATTAGATTTGAAAAAGATAACAAGGGTTTTGGACCCAACTTCCTTGAGAATAATTTCCTCATCCAATTTGGAGAAGAAATCAGTAGAAGAAAGAATATACTTGATCTTCTTAACCATAGTTGGAGGATAGGGTCCTACTATATCCATTCCCCATGTAGAAAATGGCTATAAGTATTTATCTATATGTAGAAAATACTAGGGTTGTTTTATAATGTTGTGATGCATATGGTTGGGATGATGCTTCTTATTAAATACTGTGCAATTTTGATTCCCCAAAGTCCAAAAGTATACATGCCTTCAGAATAGATCAGAAAACCTATTCCTAGATAGGTGAGTACCATAGGCTCCTGCAAACACTAATTTCATGATATCCATGGTTTCATCCCCATTAATAAATTTAAGAATAATTCCATAAAATCCTCATCTATAATGGATTGTCATTTGATCTGGGCCATCGTAAATTTTGAAATTAACTACTCAGTTCTAGATCTTTTCTATTTTAATTATATCTAATGGAAGTACCCAATTTTGGAGATATTCCATGATGGGTTTCATCCATCCTATGGTGTGACCATAAGTCTTACAAATGGGACTGACACATTTATTTCCTCTCTTCTGATTAGTTCAAAAGGTGAAACCACTCAACGATGAGAAATTGTAATGATTGTTTCATTCCAATTTGGATCTTCTAAAGATGTGGCTGAATTTTCCAATGAATTATCTTGGGAATTTTATAACTACAAGATGTAAGATAATATTGGCTCTGAGGAAAATTTAACCATCAACCCTCAAACATAATCCCACAGGGGAATTGTTTCTTATTCTCTAATGGAGAAATCCCTATTGATTTGTTCGATTACTAATTATGAATCACATTTCACCTCTAGGTAATCCATTGGTACATGGAGTGCTAATTCTAGGTCTATAGTGAGATCTTGATATTCATCCTCATTGTTAGTACCAACATCTAAAAATAGAAACGAATATGGAAACACTGCCTTCTCTAGGGAGATAAACACAATTCGTACCCAAAATTTGTAGAGTTTAGGGTCTAATATTATCTTCCACTTTGGGGTTCTTGAATAACCATCAAATTAAATTTACCATATTTTGGGACATTCTTTAATATTTAATATTTATTAATCATGAAATTTCATATTCGATGATGTCTCTTCGGCATACAGGTGCTTAGTATTGAAGTCATTTAAAGCAAGGCCTTTTATTTATTTTTAAGGAACAAACTTTATATCAAACTATTCCAGGATGACTACACACCAAGCCAAAAATCCTTTAAGCATAGGAAAAATGAGGATATATTTGAGCGGGTTATTGGTTAATACCAAGTAGACCACATGATGCTTAAAATAGTGTCACAATTTTTGAACACTGATGATTAATTCTATGAATATTTTCACAATATAGGAATATCGAGTCTCTACATCAAGCATGGTTTGACCAACATAGTAAAGGATATTTTCATTCTCATCATCATTATTTTGTTCATGGAAGGTAACCAGTGATCACTCCATGTTTATAACATAAATAATTATTGGTTTCCTTCAACATATGACATCAATATTTCTGGTCTCAAGAGGTGTTTCTTGAGGGTATCAAATTCTCGATGGGAGTCATTAGTCCATTGATATGTGACCCCATTATTTATAAATTTTGTAAATGGAAAACACTTTCCTTTCAAATTGGATAAGAAGCTTGGAATATAGGCTAAGTGTCCTTTAGGTCCTCTCAACCCTTTCATGTTTTGGGGAGGTGACATGCCAAGGATATCCTTAGTCTTATCAGTATTGAATTCGATACTACGATGGCATAAAACAAGACCAAGATATCTTCCCAAGGATACCTCAAAAGCACATTTCAAGGGGTTTATCTTCCGGGTATATTATTGATGTTTTCTAAATATGGTCTCTATATTAGTCATGTGATCAGAACATTTTCTAGACATAAAAACTAGATCATCCCCATAGCATTCATTGAATTTCCCCAAGAAATGTTTAAAAAAGTGGTGCATTTCACGTTGACATGTCGCACCAGCATTCTTCAAGCCAAAGGGCATTACACGGTTGAAAAATATGCCTTGAGGGGATTTGAAAGCTATATATTACTCATCTTCTGGGGCCATTCATAATTAGTTATACCTAGAGTATCCATCCAGGAAGAAGAGTGATTTGTAACCATCTTTTTTGTCAATCAAAAGTGTTGTGATGGGAACTGGAAAGTCTTCTTTGGAACATTTTTAATTGAGATCTCTAAAATCAATGCAAAATCTGATTTGACCATTCTTATTTTTCATTAGGATAATATTTTATAGATTATGGGATATTCTACCTCCTTGATAAGGTAAGATTTGATAATATTAATGACTTCAGCCTCAATTTTGGAGTCATGAGTTGGGTGCATTCTTCTTGATGTCTACTTAAATTCCTGATGCTCTTCTAGGAAACCCAAATGATAGGTAACCACGTCAGGTTCAAGGCTTGAAATTTATTTATAGTTCCAAGAAAAAACATCTTGATGTTTCTTTTAAAAATGAAGTATACACCTAATTATATTCATAAGTAATTATATCACTAATTAGAGTGGGATGTTGATCTTCCTCTATACCTAAATTTATTTCTCTGAGCTCATCTACAGTGGTGGAGATGCCTTCCGCAAATGATTAAGGGGAGTCCCTGTTTTCTTACTCTTCTTCCAATTCCTCATCAATCACTTCTTCTATCTCCTATTTAAAGGTACATGATGCTGGAAGAATTTAAAATCTTGGAGAGGAGTAAGAATTTGCACATCCTGAAGAAGAGGAAACCATTTCTGACCTTGTTAATGATGAAGGGTCTTTCTAGAGCATTGGAGAGAAAATGATGGGTTCATAATCAGCATCCATGTCTTTATATATTAATGAATAACTACTTCCATCCTTAATGATGAAGCATATAATTATGAAAATTTGATAGATGTAATGAAGACATCTCTAGTTAGGTTTCCATCACTATTTGGTAAGTCAAAAATTTCTCATGTGATGTCAGGCTCAATTACCAAAACTGACATTATGGAATCTACTAATCAAGCTCTTGGATTTTGGTCTACCCTTTCAATTTGATTGATAGGAAGTACATAATCTACACCGAGATGTCTGAATAGGTTAGCTGGGATCCTTTCCAGACCATTTGGATCATTGATTCATGTTATATATTTTCCACAGACCGTATTCCCTTTCTATGATAGAACACTTCATCAATTTAATAATATTCACATGTTTTGAATGGGTCATTTTCAATGTGAAATGTTCAATTTTGAACATTTAATAAATACTTGAGACATTTTTTATATGGAAAAGGAATGGCCACATGTTGATGTTGCAAAGGCCTTCCTAGAAAAATGCTGAAAGATGTGTGCTACCAGATAAACATGATATCTGAATTAGATACAAGATCCCCTAACCATGTTTTGAGTGTAACCATGCCAAGAGGTTCTTGATCATTATTTTCATAATCTTACAACATCATAGTGGAGGGAGATAAGTTAGATTCATCGAGACCCAACTAATGAAGCGTATGGATGGGAATGAGGTTGACCCCTAATCCATTATCAATAAGGCTCATCGAATGTTTGTATCGCTAGCCTTGAGAGATAAATACAATGTCTTAATGTGTCCTTCTAAAACATCATCATCATGTTTTGTGAAATATATAACTGCATGACATTTTGCGGGATCATTCACTATATGGTAGACCTCAATAGTAGAAACCTCGGTTTCAAACTCTTTAGGACATGATAATGCCACAATTAGTGCATCCTGAAGATCCTTTGATATATTCATATCATCCATGATGGATAATCTGAATATTACTTGGGTGATTTTTTTAAAAACATCATACTTCTGGTCCAACGGTCTATATTTTCTAGGATGGAGATACATGTTTGTAGGTTCCATGGAAGTTGATGCTCCTAATGTAGATGGACCATGTGTCTCTGTAGAAGTTGGAAATACTTCTACTCTTGGTGTATTAGTATTGATAGGTCTATCCACCAACTGAGAAAGTGGTAGTATAGGCTCTAATCAGTATTCTAATATGATCATGTTGGGGCCAACCCTGACATGTGTGGGAGAATTCCCTTGTTCTTGCTGAGCCTATTCGAGGTCACTCCCATGAGGTTCTACTACATAAACTGTTCGAGTAAGGATATAACTAAAATTATGGAATCTAGAATACCTATGTCTTTCTCTGCATCCTCATCCATGTTGAAATCTTACCCTAATTCCATAATCAATTTTATCTAATTATGGTTCTTACTCAAAATCATCATTTGCATAGGGGTCCATTAAGTGGATAACATTAATGGAACCAACGATCATCTACTCATATGATCATGATTCTGCCAAGAAGGTTGATTCTTATAGTGTTGTTTGGTGAGGTGGTGACCATTATTTTAAGATAGATGGCATGAAATCTACCAAAGTCAAGGAAAAATTTGGCCTTAACATGAGCCCATATTATTATAAGTACTCGTTATCCTTTAGACCATGTCTTCATCTTGAGGATAGGCCTTTGGAGGACTGATCTTTTGATGAAGATGGATTAGTTGCAGTGAAAGAGACAAGATAAATAGTTGGTTTTTTCAACTGTGTTCATAGAATGGTATGAGTTATGTTGATCATTTTTCTACCCATCCAATAATAAAATTTCTGTTCATTATTACTTTGGTATTTCTTCCATTCACATTCTTCCTCTAGATCAGTAGCAGTAACACATGCTACCTGGGATGATAATCCTTTTAGTTTCCCTTGTCTAGAGTTCACCATCTTTTGTTGGAGATCATTGAAAACAAAACACTATTATAAGGGGTTACCAATCATTTTATTGAAGGGAAAGTAGTTTGAGAGTTCCTCATCTCTTTATTTGTTCGGTTTCTTGGGCCTTTACGACGGGACTAAGTTGTTTTCCAAGGATGAAATTAAGTATTCAGAGACTTGGTCATTTTGAAAAGAATAGACCTTGTTTTTTAGTTCCTAAAACTATCTCCACCTTTGATTTTTTTGTAATCATAATGAGGCAGTCATTTCTACTAACAACCATGATGTAGATCCCTGTGGTATAATGAGGTATTTGAAGTTTGAGTAGGTATAGGTTCTTTCTTGAGTGTAATTTCTGCAGACTCTACTTTTCCATTTATCATTCTAGGAACTAATCAGATTAGTCTAGATTTTGAAATAGTCTCTGTTATAGAGTTTTATACCTATTAAATAATAAAAACTAGATCTCTAAACCTTCATGTGTATTTCATAGGGAATGAGGGTATTTGAAACTCACCACAGATATTTTTAACACAAATGGTCAAAAATTATTCTTGAGAGAGTTATATATTCAAGAATCATGTCAATCCTTTCCATCTAGAAATTATATCTAAAACTCATCTACTCTCCATTTGTTTTAAGTTCATAAGACCAAAGTCTTTTTTCATCTATAGAATTGATCTAAATTTGAAAAGGATTTTTTATGGTGGTATTCCCATTCGGTAATCGATCAATACTGAAAACATGTATACCAGACAAAGGCCGACCCCAATAGTGATTGAAAAAACATCTTATTATTACTACTTATTGTGGTTGAGGGGTCCCCATCATGGGAACATAGAGAAAAACAAAATTCATAAAGTTATAATCTGAATCTCTTGAACCATTAAAGATTTGAAATGTGGTATTCCCAATGTTTGGTGGGGGGGGAATCAGATATACCCATTCATGGCAATACTTGTTTTCTAGTTGTATCAGTGCACTCCATTATTCTATAGCTTCCAATAAAGTCCCCAAAGGCTAAATATTATTCATAATCATTTGAGGAATATCTGTTTGAGATGGGACCAGTATATGTATATCATCTTGAGCCAAAACGAGTGGGGAAACTGGTAGTACTACCGATGTTGGTGCTGCTGGTATTTATCCTCGATAAACAATAGGGGTTGTCCTGTAAGGAGGTTATTGACCATTTTATGGTTTTTTAACATATATAGGTAATTAAAATTGATATCCTTAGTTTCAAAAACCCTATTTGCTGAGGAGATCCTATTGAAGTGAAATGCGAGGATCTACATGTGAAACATGTATGACATGAATGTTTCTTTAGAGTAACTCTACATTGAGTCTCCTTAACTCCTTCAACTCATTGTGTTGTTGAGAAAATATTTATTCTCGAGAATTGTATTGACCTTATCCTGGGGGAAGGTGATAGATAGTTTGAACTCTTGCTTTCTCCCTTTTAGGTGCCTTGGGAAAAGGAGGAAGTAGATTATTTGATGGAATTCCTTGATTTCGGTAAAGCCTCTAATTTTTCGTTCACACAGCTCCTTCATTTGTTTAGCTGTAGACCATATCATGAATAATATATTCATCCTCTAACTCCCAAAAACTAGGAATATTTTCTGTAGTATCTCCCATGATTTTATTAATTAAATTCACTGACACATAATGCATTGATAGCATTCTATTAATATATTTTTGAAATTTCATTCTTCTTCATCCTCCACGAGGCTTTGTTCCCCAATTTTTTGGTTCCCTAAGAACATTTTGAGTGATAATAAAATAAAGGGAATCCTTAGATTGTCTATTTATGAATTCAATTTTTTTCTTCTTCCCTAATCAAGAGAAAACTAACTTCCACTAGGGAGGGGATTGTGGATGTAAAAAACACCCCAACCCTACAGTCTGGGGAGTCTCCTATTATTCTTTGTCAACCCTTTGGGATCCATTTGTCGACTCCGAAGGTTGGGTTAATAAATCCCCCATCCCTATGGGATGGGTTGGATCCTGAACTACTATGGTTTATATCAGCACATCTTTCCTTTTGATTTTATTTATTCTAGTCCCAACATTGGCTGGGTATATTATCTGACACCCACTTAAATCACTACTTTTGAATGTCTGTTGTGCTATTTTAGAATTTTTTTGATTTGATGGATGAAATCAACTAAGTGGGATGTATGTTAGATGTTATCATATTATTTATGTAAGAGTATATCAATAGCTTACTCTCCTTGGGCCAGAGATTGGTGAAAACTGATCGAGGCCTGTTCTTGATAAGAATCTCTTTGGCCATGAATAAAATTTGCTTTTTGTAGCTGGTATGGGGTAATAACATTACATGAGGAAAATTTTGATGGGTTTTGTGGATTTTGGAGCACAGTAATTGAAATGATCCACGCTCACCCCATCATCTAATATGAACAATAGATGGGGTTTCCCTAATCAATTTCCC
Organism: Viscum album; assembly: GCA_963277665.1. Lineage (NCBI taxonomy): Eukaryota > Viridiplantae > Streptophyta > Magnoliopsida > Santalales > Viscaceae > Viscum > Viscum album. Next base: position 685,533,915 of record OY728120.1, on the reverse strand, counting down.
AAACCCTTCAATACAATAAGGCATTCACATCAAAGGGCCCCATGTTGCTTCTCAATATTTGCATGTCGGGAAACTTGGAGAGATTCCAAGTGAATTTGGTGTTAAAACCCATATAATACCTTGAAATGTATTTTATATTCCTAATATAGTAATAATTTTTCATTTAGATGATGAAGAGTCTTCCATATGTTGAGGTAGATATCATGAATACAATCTTCTTCCAACATCATTGGAATGTTGTATTGAGAGATTAACATAGGACAGAACATGACTAGTATTTCACATTTAGTTGTTTTTTTCTCATTTTCAACATATCCTCTTCATATTTTTCTATAGGTTTCTCAACTTATTCTGACCAAAGTGGACACTTCTTGATTTCTTTATCACATGTAATGGGATCAGAAGGTGCTTCATCTTCTATATTAGAAGGAAAATGGGAATGATCATTTCCTTGGGATTTCATATAGCTTTGAATGTACTTCAGCTTCCAGTAACAAGGAATCATACTTGACTATAATTATGTTTTTAGGTTCCTCAATATTAGAGATATTTCTCATCACAACATTTACAGATAGAGAATTAACAAGACAATTCCAAACACTAATTTGGAGATAACATTAATAGTGAATTACATCATAAGGAGGAAGACCATGGTGGATTACGGTATTGGATAAATCCACTAGCTCCTTGGTCTTCGGGACACATGGAGGATTTTCATGGCTCTCATCCGGAGATATGTTCTCTAAATTGATAGAATTGACATGAAGAAAGCCTTTATGATGATGTGTCTGATGAGTGACTTTATATTTACAACTACTACTCCCCTAATTTGGTAATAGGAGGGTAATATATTGATCTAAAATAGTTAAATGTATGAGGGCATCAAGAACTCCAGAATTAATAGGAGCCAAATCACTTATCGACTCAATATTCTCTAACTGTTCTTGGTGATACTTCATATAAGAATATATCATGCACATAATTGGGCCAAATTTACTGGAGAAAGTCATTATCATGAGAAGGTGTTTGTGCCTTCTTTTGAGTGGCTATTAGTGTAGAGACCTAAAGCTTGACGTACATGGACATTACATTACTTTTTTGGAATACTTAATACATGACAAAAACAAATTCCCAAAGACCATATTAGTTTAGTGTCTTTGGAAACTCGAAAAATAATCTTCTAATCATGGGGAAAGATATTCAACATCTCCCATAAAGATCTTCCCCTTTTTTATAACGTAAAACCCTTATTTATATCCTATGGAAAAGAAAACATAAAAAGGGTGAGGTCAAATGCACAGTAAGGGTAAACATGGAGAAATTAAAAACAATCCATAAACATTTGAATGTAAAAACATAAACATGACATAAATATTACCAGTACATAAGGCATAGATCATAAAGAAACATTAATCATGATAAAATATCATTAGAATAAAACACACAATCGTGGAAAACCATTAAGAACATGATATGATTTCCATAGTATCCAAGGCATTGCTGCCAAGACAATCATAGTTGACAAAGTCAATTACTGAACCAGGTTTACATTCCGTTCTAGCCCTGTATTACTGAACCAGATTTACTTTCCATTCCAACCATGTCTATCTCCTGAGCTATAAATCATTACCCAATGCATTGGAGGGATATATAGGTCCCACCCATCTCATAATGAAATCATTCTTAAGTGTGCCACAAAATAAACATAAATCATTCATCATAACCCAATGAATAAAATGGGTTTCATAAACATCATCTCATCATAACATAATACATATAAAGGAAACAGATATCATTTCATCATAAGAAAAATCCAACCACGTAAATAATAGAGACATTATAAATGAAACATAAATATATTAAATAGTGTCATCTTATATGGAAAACAGTTTTGACAAAACACTTGAAAATAATTCTTGAGGAAAATATCATTTCTTTTTAAAAATCATTTTATTGTCTCAAAATGCCATGCAATTTTCAAAGAAAATGATTTTGTTGAAAATAATCATGAAATATTGTAGGTTAAGATTCATGAAAATAAGGTGTTATGAAACTGTAAAAATCCGTTCATGCCATATATGTTAAAAGAACATTCTCCTCGTACTTTTAACAGAAAAGTGAAAAAGTACATCGTATGGTAAACAAAAGAAAGATTCCTTCCATAACACAAAGTAAAAGTAAAAAATAGGTAAAGAATACTTTAAACATACATTGAATAATATTAAACACTTTATGAAAACATTTTTATGGACATGGATGAAAAATATAACCCTAGTAAATACTTACGTATAAGCAATCTCAGATAAAAATGAGATTGCAAAATTATCCATTACCTTATGTCCAATTTCTTCCATATGTGTCTGGGGCTCCTATATAGTGGGTTTAAACATATTATTAACTTGTAACAGAAATTTAATAATATTTATTATATCATATATGATTCACTTAAGACTTTATATTACCCGTTAATTTGTCAATTCCAAGTTAAGGCAATGTTTTGGGTAAAATCGTTTCATTTATCATCCGTGTTTTGACTTGTAATTATTCATATGATTACTTAGATAATGATTACATACTTAAAAAATGTAAAACAAGATTTATATATAATATATATTCAAAATATACATATATATAATAGATCGATAAATGGAAAGAAATACACCGTTCATGGAGACGGTAGGCCGTACGTACGCATGAACGCTATTTTCGTTTCCTTATGAAATTGAATAGAAGTAAGTAAATAACATATAAATAAATCCAGTATAACTAATATGACATATATTTCATGATTATTTATTATATATACTTTATAATCATTCTTGAATGGTCAACCTGGAGAATGAATCTCATCACGTCGTGGAGACGGTAATCCGTACGTACGCACGAGCGATGATATCGTTCCTATAATTATTAAATGGGATTAGAGTGGATGATATAATATATCAGAATTAGTATCATGTTATAATAACCATATATAGTTATTTTTTTCACCATTATACCCATCCAAGTAAGGTGGTTGTGGAAAAAAAGATTACACCACGGTGTGGAGATGGTATTCCCTAGGTACGCACGAGCGATGATTTCATTTTGCGTAGGATGGACATAATGTTAAATAGGGTTGGTTAATATTTATAATAACATATAAGTATATGAGTGATACTGATGTCATTACATTATTATGAAACATCAAAATAATAGGAAGTAGATGAAGAAATTAATTTGAAAGAATATGTAAAGGATATTACCTCTTATTCGACGGGCCTCTTCTAAATCTCCTCTTAGGGCACTAAAGTTGGTCTTTGAAGAAAAAAATGACCTCTATTATTCTTCTAGGTAAGTTTAGGAGAGAAATGGGCATGTTTTGGCTGAGCATTAAGTCTCAAAGTGTTGTGTATAGGAGAGGGAGGAGGTGCCCTTTTATAAGGTAAGAGAGGGGCACTTTTAGAAACCTCTAAAATCTTAATTTATTATAAACTAAAAACCCACATAAAAACCTCCAAAAATGACTCAAATCCGAATATTAGATGCGATAGGGTTATAATATCACAAGAAATAAAATTTAGACTTGATGGTAATTTATTTTAAACCTTATCAACTTGATTTATCCTTATTTAATCTATTTAATTTTATTTGTGGTAATAATATTGTAAATTTGATATTATAATAAATAATTAATTATGTGCTGGGAGTTGTCTATAATTGGATTCTTTATGACATTTTAGAACGTATAAATATCATTTTATAATTTTTAAAATTGTTTGTTATTTTTAAACAATTTTATAATATTTTATTTTTATAAAATAACAATAGTGTCAATTTTCACACTATTAATTTATTTGAATTTAAATAAAATCCACACAGAGAATATATTCAAGAAATAATATTTAATATATTTCTAACATGTCATATTCTGCTAAAAAATTTATAGAGAATATTTATTTGTTCATATAAAATTTATTTTAATATTTTTAAAACCATTTATTTGATATTTCCCTTAATAAAATATTTACTACAACATTTTTTTATATTTATTTAATATACTTATTTTTTGCATAAAAATTAAGACTAAAATAATTTGATGCAGATAAATCTAATATATTTCATAATAATACATTTACATGAATTTATCATCTTAAAATCATAACATTTAAATTGTTATATTTATTAAAACATGAAGGTGACAACTTTGAAATCATTTAAAATAAAATAATATAAGTGTCATAATAACTTTTATAAGGATCCAAATGGTCAACTATTCGACCATTGGATGATTGGGGTTTACATGTACATGAAAAAAATGTTTTGGTCAAGTTTTTGTGCCTTTAATGGTCACTATTTGTTTAATAAAAACTGTATTATTGATGTTTCACTAAATAAACAATTTCTCTATCACTATTGTGTATCCATTAATGATAATTATTTAATCCATAAAAATTATAAATAAATTCTCAAGATGTAGATAATTTTATTATATTTTTGGAGACTATTTATATTCGTGTTTGATGAAGTTTATCACTAAATTAAAATTATTACACTTATAATATATAAGAGAGTGACACGTTGTCGCTTTCATTGGTTTTAATAATAATTACATCCTTTTCATGGTCAAAATTCCATGAAATGTATCTATTTCTACCCTTAGGTGATATCGGTAGAATTTAATTCATCCAAAAGAGTTTTGGTAGGTGTTAGTCTAATTTTATACTCTTATTTTTACCCTTAATTACCCGATTTACCTTTAACCGTAGTAAATAAAATTTACCATAGTTACTATTCATAATGTCTAAAAATAAAAAGTATCCTTTTAACATAATTTAGACCTACTGATTCCAAATATGGAATCCATTTTTCAAAATTCAAAACACATAAGTTTTAGTAATTAATTCAGTATTAATCCCGTTGTTAAGAAAACGGGTTTTAAAAGTTAAAATGTTGCAAAAGATTGAAATGTTTTTACCTATGAATTCAGTGTAAATTAAAACTAATGACTTACATTATATTAAATTGTAAAAATATATTCTATTTATACTTTTAAAACCATTAAATATTATAATTTGACCATATAATTTATCTCGATGGAAAATGTTTTTTTTAATTAAAATTTAGCGTATTTTAGCTATTCATCAAAATATGATGGTTATCAGAAAAGTTTAAAAAATATATCCAATGTAAATATTTTCTATAATTATTTAATAGAAGAATTATATTTTTTATAATTGAACTTATAAACTTGTCAAAAATTATAATTAAAATGGGTGCGCCATCAAAAGGCGGTAAAACTTCATTTTTTGAAAAATACTTCTTTTATCGGAAAATTGATTTTGTTTTTATATCTCATTCTAGAAAATTTTTAAGATGAATTATAATGTTATAAAATTCTAAATTCAGTTAATATTATTCATAATGGGTAGTTCATAGTATTATAATAATTTATCATTGTTTAGTGAAACTCGGTATTTCGTACAACACACGCTATCGTGGAAGGTCGCTCTTCCGTGAAACCCAAGCCAATAATAGTATTTGAATATACTACAAGATAATAAGGTGTTGAATATATCACAAGATAATATTGGTGTGGCGTACAACACAAGACATCAACGAAATTAAAAATTATATTTCTCATAAAATCTCGGGGTGTTACATTATACCACCCTTAAAATGAATTTCTCCCTCTAAATTCGTCGAGGTTATAAATGGTTTTCTACTTGGAAGTTTCATTCATAGAAACCCACATTGTAAAAAGGAATACTAAAACATCATTTTAAAAAGAAATTTAGAAACATAACGGATACCCAGAGTAACTCATCACTGGGTTTCCACATAAGAGAATATAGGTGAAAATATGGATATGGAAGAGAAATCTAACCATCATGCTTGGATGAAGAGCGGTAGAGAACATGGCTATAAAAAAGCCAAAAATCACAAAGCCATAAATTTTTGATGATCTAAGGTACCATATGATTAATCAGATATGAGGGCACTAGGACAACATTTTTGGTTTTCAAGATCATTTCCCTAATGTTGAAGAATTTGTGAATTAAAAGAAATACTTACTTGATTTTGGTACAATATCACTGATGTTTGTGAATTGAACAATTTCCACTTTATCTCTTAATGAAATGAAGTTGAATTTGTCTTCTGTGAAGTGTTAGCAGATCATGCGATAGAATGATAGGTCATTCCATCTGTCTCAAACATAAGGTTAGCAAACGTTTTATATATTAGTCCATATTATGGTGAGATTAATCGTATATGGTTCCAAAAATGGACTTATAAATCATCTATCATAACTTTTAATAAAATAAAACTAGTTTCTACTAACCAGGGATATATTGTAGGCCAGTGGTAGGCGATAAAGGCCTGTGGCACTTCATTTGTGGGTTCGATTCCCACAACCTTGTCTGACGCGATGGGTTGTCGCCCGTCCTACAGGTTTTCCTTTTTCTAAAACTATACTATTATAACATTTCAAAAATAATATCAAAAGGTTTTAGCCTTAAAAAATACTATCTGATGTCTAACTTAATTAATTACAATCTTTAGGCATATCCGAAATACTTCTGTCCAATCTCATAGTGTAAAAAAATGATTACTAGAAATTTCATCAACCAAGCATGTGAATACCATCATTTTTCCACCATATATCATAATATGTATCTTTTTGGTCACATTACAAACATGTGAATACTTTAATCATGTATTCTCTTGAAACATGAAATACCATAGAACCTTTGTTAAAGCATGAATTCTTTCAAAATTTAACTCTTTCCACATACCAGAATCCCAAAATTTCAATATACTCAAACCATGATATAACTTTGTCCTTCTATAAGTCATGAGCTCATTAATACTATAAAAAATTTCATTTTCTACTTATACCTTCATTATGTGCATATCATCTTCTTTCCAAAAATATTTTAATCACTTTTCATGGTTACCGGTACCATACAATTATTGAAAACCAATACATAGATATTCCAAAATTCCACGATACTGTAAATGGGATTCCATGATGCTATTTTGAAATATCATTACATAAACACTTAATTATTCCACAACATCATTTTCATACTCAACCTCACAAATAGTGATCACATGTGACTTCCCTTTGTCCTTTTCCTTAAGAGATTTCTCACATCGATCAACATTAACCCTTGGATTAGGGCATTTATTAGAATAATGCCTCATTTCCATCCACTTGATGCATTGAAGTGTTGGTGGAGTGTTCTATATAGTCTTTTCTCTATTCACGTCATTAGAAACCTTTTTACCATTACTTTGGCACTCATCTGCTCGATGGACTTCTTTTCCACACTGGAAACATTTTCTAGTACCTTTTAGACAATCTTCACCATGCTTCTTTCCACACTTAGAGCATGAAGAAACATTCACCTACTTTTCACTATTGTTCTGAGATTTTTCCTTGAACTCCATCTTTCGTTTTTTGTCAAAACCAGGATATGGATATATAACACAAACTTCTAGTTAGACCTTGATAGAACAAATCACAATTTATTCGTAACTACTGAAGTCTCTTATAGCTAATGCCCTTCGAAGAATTGGTTTTAAGCCACTGAAGAATATATCAACTTTACTTTCAGGTTGGATGATAAATCTAGATTCATACCTTGCAAGACTTGTAAAATTATACTTGTATATACTAACAGATTCATCATCCTTTTGCTTAAGCTCAAGGAACTCCTTTTCTATATTTTTTCTAAGAATACGAGAGAAGTAATTATTGAAAAATATTTTTTTGAACTCATCCCATTCCATGGACTCAATTTCATCTTGGGGCCTCATATTCTTAATTAGAGTCTACCACTAGTATTCCTCACCTTCTAAATGGTAAAGAGCCAGAATGACTTTTTCATGATCCACATAGTGAACTATGGAGAATATCTTTTCAATGATACTGATCCATTATTCAGAAACAAGTGGATCAGAAGACCCATTGAAAGAAGGTGGACATTCCCTCATTAAGGACTCAATAGAATATTGTTCCCTTGTCTACTCATTTAGAAGTCCAGAATGATTCATAGCTTGTGTAAGTATAGCAATGAGATTTTTCACCCCATCTTCCATAACATTGGTTTTTTAAGAGGACAATCATTTAATTTTCCATTACATTGATCAATATGGTTGCTTCGGGTTCCAGCCATCGTATAAAACCCAAAATGAATAGTGTGAGAGGAAAAAATCATTCTAGGAAAAAAAATAATAAATGTGGAGTACCTTCAATATAAAACATCTTAAATTTAATTCCATGATCATTACCGTAATTCTATGACTATAACCTATACTTATACTTTACCTTAGAGACATCCCTAGACATACCTTAGAAATATCTCTAGGGATTTCACTAATTCTTTCACATCCTAGTTTCCAAAGGTTAACTAAGCCTTCACTCTGATAGCAACTGTAGATCCCCAAAGCTTGAAGTACATAGACATTACATTATGTTTACGGAATACTTAATACATGACAAAAAAAGACACCCAAATACCATATCAGTTTAGTGTCTTTGGAAACTCGGATCATAATCTTCTAATCATGGTAAAAGATCTTCAACATCTCCCAAAAAGATATTATCCTTTTTTTCTTACCTAAAACCTTTCTATATATCCTTGGGAAAGGAAAAATAAAAAGGGTTAGCTCAAACGCTCATTAAGGGTAAACATGGAGAACTTAAAAACAATCCATACACATTTGAACGTAAAAACATGAACACGACATAAATCTTAGCAGTACATAAGGCATAGATCATAAAGAAACATTAATCACGATAAAATAGAATGGGAATAAGACACACAATTGTGGAAAACCATTAACCCCATGATATTATTTCAATAGTATCTAAGGAATTGCTTCCAAGACCATCATAGCGGACAAATGCCATTACTGAACCGAGTTTACTTGTCGTTCCAGCCCTATATTACTGAACCTGATTTACTTGTCGTTCCATCCATGTCTATCTCATGAGATATAAATCTTTACCCAATGCATTGAAGGGATATATAGATACCAACCATCTCATAATGAAATCATTCTTATGTGTTCCACAAAATAAACATAAATCATTCATCATAACCCAAAGAATTAAATGGGTTTTATAAACATCATCCCATCATAACATAATCCATATAAAGGAAATGGATATCATTTAATCATAAGAAAAATACAACCATGTAAATAATAGATAAATTATACTTGAAACATAAACATATTTAATAATGTCATCTTATATGGAAAATAGTTTTGACAAAACACTTGAAATGAATTCTTTAGGAAAATATTATTTCTTCTTCAAAATCATTTTCTTTTCTCAAAATGCCATGCAATTTTCAAAGAAAAGGATTTTGATGAAAAATAATCATGAAATATTGTAGAGGGATCTTCCTGAAAATAATGAGTTATGAAACTGTAAAAATCCTTTCATGCCATATAAGTTAAAAAAACATTCTCCTCGTACTTTTAAGAAAAAAGTCAAAAAGTACCTCGTATGGTAAACAAAAGAAATATTCCTTCCATAACACAAAGTAAAATTAAAAAATGGGTAAAAATGGATTTAAAAAGACATTGAATAATATTAAAAACTTTATGAAAACATTTTTAAGGACATGGATGAAAAATATAACCCCATTAAATACTTACATATAAGTAATCTTGGATAAAAATGAGATTGAAAAATTATCCCTTACCTTATGTCCAATTTCATCGGTATGTGTCCGAGACTCCTGTATAGCCGGTTTAAACATATTATTAACTTGTAATATAACTATAATAATATTTATGATATCATATATGATTCACTTAAGACTTTATATTACCCGTTTATTTGTCAATTCCATGTTAAAGCACCGTTTTGGGTAAAATCGTTTCATTTATTGTCTGTGTTTTTACTTGTAATTATTCATATGTTTACATAGATCATGATTACTTAATTATATAATGTAAAACATGATTTATATATAATATATATTCAGAATATAAAAATATATAATGGATTGATAAATGTAAGTAAATACACCATTCATGGAGACGGTAGGTCGTACGTATGCATGAACGCTGTTTTCGTTTCCTTATGAAATTGAATGGAAGTAACTAAATAACATATAAATAAATCCATTATAATTAATATGTCATATTTTTCATGATTATTTATTACATATTATTTATAATCATTCTTTAATGGTTAACATGGAGAATTAATCTCATCACGTCGTGGAGACGGTAATCCGTATGTACGCACGAGCGATGATGTCATTCCCATAATTATTGAGTGGGATTATAGTGGCTAAGATAATATCTATGAATTAATATCATGTTATAATAACCATATATAGTTATTATTTACACCATTATACCCATAAAATTAAGGTGGTGGTGGAAAAAAAGATTACACCACGACGTGGAGACGGTATTCCGTACGTACGCACGCGCGGTGTTTTCATTTTCCATAGGATGTGTAACACCCCAAGATTTTATGAGAATTATTCTTTTTAATTAATTTTATGTCTTGTGTTTTATGCTACACCAAGATTATCTTGTGCTATATGCAACACCATATTAGCTTGCAGTATAAGCAACACTATTCTTGGATCGTGTTATACAAAATTTCAAGTTCAGAACATTGAGTGTGTATATATATATATATATTCAATGTATAAATGAAATATGGTGGGATTCTATTATACAAAAAAACAATGAAATATTGCACTACACGCAACCCTGACTTGGCTTGATTTACACGCAATCACGACCTTCCACGATAACGTGTGTTGTACATAATGTCGAGTTTCACTAAACAACGATATGTTATTAAAATATTATATAAACTAGCCGTTATGAATATTAATACCCACTTTTTGAAATTTTATAAATTTTATCTTTCAAAATGGACTTCATTTTTGGATTCAGAATATCGAAAATAGACGAGGGTGAATTTTTGGTATTTTTCTGAAAAATTTCAATTTTTGATGAATAGTAAAAACACTAGGTTAGTATTTAAAAACAAAATTTTTATTTAAATAATTATTTATTTTATTTAAATTTATTTTTGGTAAAAATTGATACATAATACCTATATAATTTCAATGTAATTCATTTGAGTCATTTTATAATAATTTTAGATATATAAAAATTTTATAGAACTTTTCACCATCTTTTACCCACCTCCTTGGTGAATTTGAAAAATTACATAAAACTTAATTTTACCGCTTCTATGAGTGGAATTTCGAAAATATGAGAGACACAGTTAAAATCAAGGATTAAACTTTGGTTCAATAAGATAAAAATAATTTTTGGTGAATAGTAACTTTTTACTTTTATTTACCACGATTAAAAGTTAATAGGGTATTTAAGGGTAAAAATGATATTATTATTACCCTAAAACATGTCCTAATAAGTGTAATTAGACCAAAAACAACCTTAGGAATAAAATAATACCCTTTAGGTCAACTTGGATTCGATTAGGACACTTATTATTATTTTATTTAAAGAAGAGTTAAAATAGTTAAAATCAAAGTTTAATAACTATAAGATTTTTAATATAGGGTCATACATAACATAAATTAGACTATAAATATTAATTAGAAATATAAAACAATTTCATACATAATGGTATTTTATTTATAATTTTTAGACATTAAATAATTTAATATATTTATCACACAATAATGATGAAGTAATTACCTTATTAATGAAATATTAACATAATTGATATTATAAATACCCAAATAAATGTAATTTGAGACTTTTTATGAATTTCACTAATTTTATAGGTTAATATGACATATTAGTATTTATTTAATTAACGTTTTTATAACTAATCATGCTGTTATGATTTTCACAAAAATCAATTACCAAATAGTGTCAAAATTGACATAAAATAGTTTTTTTAAAAAATATTATATTATTAATTGTGATTTTATTCTTAAAAATCTAAGGGTATGCCAAATGACTTACATAAGGATGTATATATTAATAATGAACCACTTGGGGTTCTTTTTTCTTGTTATAGTATTTTTATTAACCATATAGTGTATGAAAACAAAAATACACAGTAAAAGTTAAATTATTTAACTTAGAGTTAAATCTAAATGATAAGGTTAAAATAGTAACCTAAACTTGACTAAAATCTATTGGTTGAAAGTATTTAGACCCATCCCCACTTTATATTCAAAATAAATCAATTTGGATCTATTATAAACCGAATTTGACTTTATTATAAAATAATATTTTAAGTTTTTCCAAAGGTTCCCCTCTTCTCCCTTATAAAAAGGGAACCCCTTCCCTCTTATCTTCACACCCTTTTGAGACTTGAAGATAGGACAACCACTTCCAATTACTATTCTAAATCTATCTAGTTATATCATAGAGGTTATGGTTTTCTCAAAAGACCAACTATAGTTCCCTAAGATGAAGTTTAAAGGAGGTGCGTCGAGGAAGAGGTAATCTCTTCTAGCGACTCTTTCAAGTTTCTTTCTTCTTCTACTTCATCTTGTTTAGTTTTTTCAATATAAAGTAATAAAATAAGTATTAATTATATACTGATATTTTATTATAAATATGAAACAACCCTATTTCACCTTCTATCCATCCTATGGAAAACGAAATCACCGTGCGTGCGTACGTACGGAATACTGTCTCCACGCCGTGATGTAATCAGTTTTTCCACCACCACCTTATTTGGATGGGTATAATGGTGTAAAGAGTAACTATATATGATTATTATAACATCATACTGATTATAAGATATTATATCATCCACTCCAATTCCATTCATTAAATAACGGAACGATATCATCGCTCGTGCGTACGTACGGATTACCGTCTCCACGACGCGATGAGATTCATTTTCCATGTTAACAATTCAAGAATGATTATAAAGTATATATAATATTTAATCATGAAATATATGAAATTATAATGCAACTAGATTTATTTAAATATATTTTTATATCATCTACTTAATTCCATTCTATAAGGAAACGAAAAACAACGTTCATGCGTACGTTTGGCCTGCCGTCTCCATGAACGGTGTATTTATTTCCATTTATCGATATATTATATATATGTATATTATGAATATATATTAATATAAATCATGTTTTATATTCTGGAATTAAGTAATCATGATCTAAGTAATCATATTAATAATTACAAGTCAAAACACATATGATAAATCAAACGATTTTACCCAAAACACTGCTTTAACATGGAATTGACAAATGAACGGATAATATAAAGTCATAAGTGAATCATATATGATATCATTAATATTATTATGGTTCTGTTAAAAGTTAATAATATGTTTAAACCCACTATACATGATTCTCGGACACATACTGAAGAAAGTGGACATAAGGTAATGGATAATTATTCCAATCTCATTCTTATACGAGATTGTTTATTCGTAAGTATTTACTTGGGTTATGTTTATTATCCTTGTCCATATGTTCTCAAAATGTTTTCATAAAATGTTTAATTTTCTTCGATGTATTTTTAAAGTCATTTTTACCCTTTTTTTACTTTTACTACATTGTATGGAAGGAATCTTTCTATTGTTTACCATATGAGGTACTTCTTAGCTTTTTCGACAAAAGTATGAGGAGAATGTTTTTTTTAACTTATACGACATGAATGGATTTTTATGGTTTTCATAATGCCTTATTTTCATGAAGCTTACTCTATAAGATTTAATGACTATTTTCAACAAAATAAATTTCTTTTAAAATTTCATGGAATTTTGTGAAAAGAAAATGATTTTGAAGAAGAAAGGATACTTTCCTCAAGAATTCATTTCAAGTGTTTTATCAAAACCATTTCCCATATAAGATGAAATTATTTTATATGTGTATGTTTCAAGTATAATGTCTCTATGATTTACATGGTTTCACTTTTCTTATGATGAAATGATATCCATTTGTTATATATGGATTACGTTATGATGGAATGATGATTATGAAACCCATTTTATTCTTTGGATTATGATGAATGATTTATGTTTATGTTGTGGCACATGTAAGAATGATTTCATTATGAGATGGGTCAGACCTATATCTCCATCCAATTCATTGGGTGAAGGTTAATATCTCATGAGATAGACATGGTTGGAACGTTAAGTTAATCTGGTTCAGTGATACAGGGCTGGAATGTGGAGTGAAATCGATTCAGAAAGGGACTTTGTCCACTAAGATTGTCTTGGCAGCATTGTCTTGGCTACTATGGAAATCATATCAAGTGATAATGGTTTTCCACAATTACATGTTTTATTCCCATGTTATTTTATCATGATTAATGTTCCTTTATGACCTATGCCTTATGTACTGCCAAGATTTATTTCGCAACTCAAGATTTTGATGTGTAAAATTTATGTTCTTGTTTTAAAGTTCAAATGTATATGGTTTGTTTTATTCTCTCCATGCTTACCCTTACTGATCATTCCATCTCACCCTTTATATTTTTTCTTTTCCCCAGGATATAAAGAAAGGTTTCAGGTTAGAAAAATAAATGGAAGATCTTTATGGGAGATGTTGAAGAACCTTCCCCAAGATTAGAAGATTAGTTTTCCGAGTTTCCAAAGACACTAATCTATTACGGTCCTTGTGTGTTTGTTTTTATTATGTATTAAGTATTCCACAAAAGTAATGTAATGTCTATGTACGTCAAGCTTTGGGTCTTTACAGGATGGATAGAGGGTAAAATAGGGTTGGTTAATATTTATATTAACATATTAGTATATGAGTGATACTAATGTTATTACTTTATTATGAAACAACAAAAGAAGAGGAAGTATAAGAAAAATTTAATTTGAAAGAATCAGTAAAGGATATTACCTCTTCTTCGACGCGCCTCTACAAAACCTTCTCTTACAGCACTAAAGTTGTTCTTTGAAGAAGAAAAATACCTCTAGTATGATGCTAGGTAAGTTTATAAGAGAAATGGGTAGGTTTTGTCCGAGCTTGAAGGCTCAAAGTGTTGTGTAGAAGAGAGGGAGGAGGTTCCCTTTTATAAGAGAAGAGAGGGGCACTTTTGAAAACCTCTAAAATATTAATTTATAATCAAATCAAAACCCATTTAAAAACCTCCAAAAATGACTGAAATCTGAATATGAGATGATATAGTGTTTTAATCTCATCATCCGATAAAATTTAGACATGTTGGTAATTTATTTTAAACCTTATCAACTTGATTTATCCTTATTTAATCTATTTAATTTTATTTGTGGTAATAATATTCTAAATTTTAAATTGTTATAAATAATTACTTATGTGTTTTTATTTGTCCATAATAGGTTAATTTATGACCTTTTAGACCATATAAAATTCAATTTATAATTTTTAAATATTTTTGTGATTTCTAAACAACTTAATAATATGTTATTTTTATAAAACAATGATATTGTCAATTTTGACACTATTCATTTATTTGAATTTAAATAAAATCCACATAGAGGATATATTCGAGAAAAAAATATTTAATAGTTTTATAACATGTCACATTCATCTAAAAAATTCATGGATCACATTAATATGTTCATATAACATTTATTTTAATATTTTTAAAACCATTTCATTGATATTTCCCTTAATAAAATAATTACTACATCATTTTTGTATAATTATTTAATATATTTATTTTTTGTATAAAAATTAAAAATAAAATATTTTGATGCATATAAATCTAATATCTTTCATAATAATACTTTTACTCGAATTTATCATCATAAAATCATAACATTTAAATTGTTATATTTTTTACATCATGAAGGTGACAACTTTGACATCCTTTAGAATAAAATAATATAAGTGTCATAATCGCTTTTATAAGGCTCAAAATGGTCAAATATTCTACCATTGGATGGTTATGGTTTACATGTAAATGAAAAATAAGTTTTGGTCAGGTGTTTGGGCCTTTTATGGTCACTATTAGTTTAATAAAAACTGTATTATTGATTTTTCACTAAATAAACAATTTCTGAATCACTATTGTGTCAACATTAATGATAATTATTTAATCCCTAAAAATAATAAATAAATTCTCATGATTAATATAATTTTATTTTATTTATGGAGACTATTTATATTCTAGGTATTATGAAGTTTATCACTAAATTAAAATTATTATACTTATAAGATATAAGAGAGTGACATGTTGTCACTTTCTTTGGTTTTTATAATAATTACATCATTTTCATGGTGAAAAGTCCATAAAATGAATCTATTTAGAAACTTATGTGATATGGGTCGTCTTTTAAAATCCAAACAAATTTTGGCAGTTTTTAGGATAATATTATAATCTTATTTTTACCCTTAATTACCCAATTTACCTTTAACTGTAGTAAATAAAATTTACCGTAGTTACTATTCATAATGTATAAAAACAAAAAGTATCCTATTAACATAATTTGGACCTACTAATTCCAAATATTGAATCCATTTTTCAAAATTCAAAACAAAGAAGTTGCATTAATTAATTTAAAATTAATCTTATTGTTAAGAAAATGGGTTTTAAAAGTTAAAACGTTGCAAAAGATTGAATTGTTTTTACCTATGAATTCAGTGTAAAATTAATGCTAATGAATTAAATTATATTAAATGGTAAAAATATACTCTATTTTTACTTTTAAACCATTCAATATTATAATTTAACCATATAATTTATCTCGATGAAAAAAGTTGTTTTTAATTAAAATTTAGTGTATTTTTACTATTCATCAAAATATGATGGTTATAAAAAAAGTATAAAAAATTTATCCAATGTAAATTTTAATATAATGATTCAAAATAATAGGTTTATTTTTGAAACTTGAACTTATAAACTTGTCAAAAATTATATTTAAAATGGGTGCGCCATCAAAAGGTAGTAAAAATGCATTTTTTGAAAAATACTTCTTTTATCGAAAAATTTATTTTGTTTTAATATCTCATTCTATAAAATGTGTAAAATGAATTATCATGTTATAAAATTTAAAATTCAGTTAATAATATTCATAATGGCTAGTTCATAATATTATAATAAATTATCATTGTTTCGTCAAACTCGATATTGCGTACAACACACGCTATCGAGGAAGGTCCCTTTTGTGTGCAACACAAGCCATGAATAGTATTTGTGTATACTACAAGCTAATATGGAGTAGCATATAGAAAAAGATAATCTTGGTGTAGTGTACAACATAAGACATCAAATAAATTAAAAATAACATTTCTCATAATATCTCGAGGAGTTATAGTCAGAATCAACCAATTATCTCCAATTGGAACTAGTGTATGTGCTCGATCTAGTTTTTCATATGATATGGGGGAGTATGACCCATAACCCTCTTGGATTGGAACTGAGATGTGTTTCTACTCTGGGATGGCATGCTAATGAGTCATACTATGTATGGTGATAGAATTATGTGTTCATCCTTCTAGTACTGCGGAAATTTATGTTATGATATTCTTGAAATATTTTAGGATATGGGAAAGAATTTCTGTATGTCATTTTACAATTTCCAAAATGTGTTTGGTGACTTTAGCAGCCAGAACATGAATATACATCCATTCAGTATCTTATGTTGGTGTATGTACCTGATCCTATCCTCTGTTTCCTATCAATGGATACTGATAGTACACTTCTGCAGGAGTATAGAGTTGAGTTGGCCCCATGTTCATCATTGGATCTTTTCTAATTACTTCTCCAGGTTTTGCTAAATGAGACGGTTGGTAGGATTGGTGAGTGAAGGAAGGTTTATGTTCTTACATACAAGTTTCCACCACATTTTGTTGGAGGTATTCTTTAAATTTATTCATTCAAGTCTACTGAATGGCTAATATATTATAAGAAAGTGTTTGTGCCTACTCATAGTACTCCATCAGATATGAAAGATGGGTTTTTTTGGGTTCCTCCAGATGAGTTTGGTATCTGGTGGAGTTAATATGGATGGGTGTATGTTCTTGTTCACTATATGATACCAAGCTATGTTCCAGGAATTCTCTGGAAGGAGGAAAGGTAGGAAACTGCTTTCTATTGGCCAGTTTTTGTCCCTGACTGTTCTTCTTTCATGCCTGTGTATAAGGGACCTGGGCCAGATAGCTGAAGATAACACCCTCATCATGTTGAGGGATTACTACCTCATAGTGTTTGTGGTAGTTATTTTTGGATGGATCCCTTGCAAATTACCTCCACGCCTTCAGAATGAGTCCACAGGTGGCCTCTTGGTTGGCCTCCCTAGAATTGGAGAGTGATTATTTATTGCATTATTAGAATAAACTCTTGAAGCGATTGAAGACAGTGGTTGGAATCATCTACTTCTTGACCACTTATTATCATTGACTGGATGACTAGACATTATTTTGGATTTGGAGGGCCTATCGGGAAGCCTCTAATGTTGAGAGAGTGCCATGTTGATGGTACTCTTAGACTAATGCATTACAGAACTAGTGTTGAAGATGCTGAGTCGATGATGAAATCCTTTGAGTAGATTAGGATCCAACATAATCACCAACCGAGGCATACATGGGTTCAGACATTAAGGGAGCCATATGGAATAAATGGAGTTCCTGGAAAGAATGTTCATGTATATATGAAAAATACCAAAAAATGAACTCCTACAAAGAAGCTTATTTTATATGAACACATGTGAGATTGATTCCCTCTATCTAGAACCCTTTTATCAATTGATTGGGGCCTAACATATGGGTAAAACTATCATCTTGGTTAAGTATTCATGTCATGTTCACCATTTTTATTAAATATGGGTGCAAACAAAATGACTAGATGGAGAATAACCAAACACTAGTTTTATAGAGCATTTTTCAGTTGGTAACCTATTAACTTGGTTGAGGACTCAAGTTGGGATAACCATTTTTTGTTTCCCCTAGAATGTGTGTTTTAGTTAGGAATCACAATTTATGAAGTATTTCCATTGGATTTTTTAGGTAATCGAAAAGAACCAATGGTTATGTATCCAAAGGGACCTAATTTCCAAAGGCATCCACTCATTAGGTATTTTGACCCACAATTATTAATAACTCACATTGGATGAGTGGATTAGAGGTTAGGCTTATTGAATCCTTTTGGGGGAAATTAATTCTACTCTGGGACTCTCTTATTGATTTAAGATTTGTTCATGAATAATTATTAATTTATCAAGCATAGAATAGGTTTCCTAGGAAATTTCCAATCAATTGTTAGCATATTTGGGATTCAGAATCTTCTAAATTTATTCAAGGCTCTTCATCAATGGAGATATCAGTATGTATTCAAGGTTCATCATCAATGGTATCCTCCCTTATACTACTTAGAGATTATGTGTCCATTATTATTACAATGATAGTTTTTAGTCAACTATGTGGGGAACTCTGTAATTCATAATCATCTAGGGAGACATAGGTTACTCTAGAGTTTCTCGTCATCTAGGGAGAGAAAATTTGTTTTGATGTTGGGATCAAACCCATAGATGGGATACCTGGGAATCCTTGTTAAAAGAATCAGAACCCTTCTAGTTTAATTCCACTTAACTAGACACATCATTCCTTTTATGTTCATTTGAAAAGGACCTAACTATATTTTTTAATGTCATATGGTAAAAAAATCAATGTGGGAGGTTCGTAGTCAAATCTTTGGGTAGGAATTATGCACAAGAAGCCCAATGAAACTGTAAAGGATATGAGTTTCGATGTTGTATAATACCCTACATTGAATGTGGACCAAAGAGAATAGGGTCGATTTTTATTGTTGGGTTTGATCCTCTAGGAGACCTCCTACTTATCCGACATGGATGGGAATCAAATCCCATGATGTTCAGTAAGTCTTTTAGGGGAGTAAGGTCCTTTTAGAGAAATTGGGTTGGGATTAATCCTAAAAAGGTTTCCCTTGTAACTTCGTCCATGAGAGATTTCTTAAATCATGGAGATTTAAGGAGGACTTAATTCACGACCCATTATTAAGGGGGATGCTATAACTAATGGAGTTAGGATTGGACTCTTCGGGAGGATATCCATTGAGCTCAGGCCCTGGGTGAAGGAATCTTATGTATCCCAATTATGGTGGGAATCAAAGTTCTCATTGTTCAAGATATAATGTGGATGGTGTGGATATTGTGATCATCAAAAATCTATAAAAATACATGAATCATTATTATTGTGAGAAATAAGAGGATGTTAAAGATTAGAAAAACCTCACACTTTCTCCTCTATGGAGGGAAGAGGCTGGGCCTATGGAGACAGAATTCAGGGTGATGGTGGACGCGGGTGGGGAGTAATGAACCCTTAAATGATAAATTAATGTGAACTTTATTACGCACGACATGAAAGGCTATGGTATTACTCTAGGAGGGATGCCTTAAAATGGGTCCCATATTTGGAGGAGGATATCATTCCCTGTGGAAGGGATACACGAATGTTTGATCCTCACTTTTTATATTGGGGACTAGAGTCTCTGGGTCTCAGAGACAAGGAGGAAAAGATATAGTCATATCCCTAGAATCCAAGATTGGGAACTCCCCAACACTATCCTTAGGGTAAGGGTCTAAGTGACCATTGATATCTAGATCCCTAGACAAATTGAGGGTCCCTACCCTCTGGTAAGCTGAGTGTGGAAAACCACTAATCATATATATCCAAATCCAAATCAGTGACATGCTGATGTGCCCTTCCCAAGGGTTTGAAAAATAAGGAGGTCTTGGTGGAGGTTTCAATTTAGACCCTTCCATATAAGGAAGCCAAGGAAAGAGAGGCCCTTTCATATGTGTCTTAGAAGAGGCCTTTAAGGATGTCTTGGTTAGGTGGGCCAACAGAGGTATGATGCATAGGTTTGTCACATATGTGTACCACGCTGGTCCTATGAGGAACTAAAAAATTCTTAACACAAGATGGATAAGCCTGTGAAAGATTGATATTCCTCTATAAATGGACTAAGAGGTTAAGAAAACATTGGTAAAGTCTAACTTAAGAACCTTGGGTGTCCCTTGATGTCCTTGGAAGCATCTCGAGTGGATCCCTGATTAATTAAAGGACCATGAATAGATGAATTATTCCTATGGACGGAGGGTCTTTAATCACATGTTTTGAATTTAAACCTTTGAAAAGACAATGACATTTCTTATCCCATCTAATTATCCTCTCTTATCTTATGTTTTAGGGAGCTAACTGATAAAATTTGGGTTACCTGGGTGAATGAGCTATGGAATGGGAGCTTCATGAGTTCTTATATCTTTTTCAATTACAAAAATGGGGATCTTAAGGGTCCTATTTATAAGAGAAGAGGGGACCTGGTCGAATAGAGTTTGTCCACATAGGTCTTTGGCATAGCTCCACTATGGATCCCCTCAATGTAGGGGTGTGGAAAAGTATAATTCCATGTAGGCCTATGGCATAGGTCCCCAGCAAAAGTCCTCATCGTAAGGGGATGCACATTAGGGTGCTCAGGAAGGACCTACGCTGGCTTCTTGATGAGTAGGTGTTCCGCATAGGTTCATGTACCTTTATGTTGAAATGCTTGGATTTATTATAGCTTTATTTTCCATAGGTATTCTATGTAGATCCTTTGAATAATATTTATTTATTTCTATTACATTTCTTTGATACTTTAAGATACCCAAAGTGGTTCTTCATAATCGGTTTGCCGTCCATTATTAAAAAATGGAGTGTCAACAATGAGAAAGGATTCTATCATATTAATCACATATCATTTTCAATTTCAATAAATTGAAAAACTATACACCATGAATTATTCACAAAAACATATATTTAAAATTTAAATTACCTGAAAAAACACTAGCAACCCATCACTAGATATCCAACCACCACAACCCTTTACCAATTCCTCAGAAAATAATCTAATGATGAATAATTCCAATCATAGATACAAAAATATAAAAAATCTAAACCATCTGATGCTCTATGATGACCATCAAATCATGTCCACAAAAAATGGCATCCATTTTCAACTTCCAATACAGTCCTCCACTAAGAGTGTGCTACCAACACCAAGGAAGACCACTATATGGGAAGAAAACATTAAAAAACTACCCTAATAGCATATTAGTAGAAAAGGATTGAGAATGATACAAATTAAATAAGAAATATAATATCATTTAAACTAAGGAAAAAACACTATGGTTCATGAATACACTACAATCAGAGATTAAAAAAACACAAAATTATTGGATGTTATCACTCGATCAATCCAATTTCTCCCAATTCATTGTAAACTACAGACCAAAATGGTGTCTTGAGTGATGGGCCAACATGGAAGAAAAAATTTAAGAACATGAAGGCAAGTACTATAAGGGAACCACAATGTACCAAAATAGTGAAAACTTTATCCTAGAATAACACAAATAAACAAAACATACACCATCAATATTAAAAACTACATGTTTTTCATCAATAGAGATTTGGACTAGGGTCAAGACGCTGAGGTTATATGTTAGATTTGTGAGACAAAATACATGCATGAACCACACTAATGAGGTAAATTATATCATTCTTATAGTAAATTAAAAAACAAAAATAAAGGAAGGTGGATGATAGATATTGGAAGAACATAAAAGTTGTGAATAATAGAATCCAATGAAATGTGAGAATAAATGCATAAGTAGATATAATTAGATCATATAAAGGTATAAATAAACATATAACGACATCAAAGGGGGATGCCATCACCACCAAATGGGGTTTTAGAAGGAAACAATAACGGTCAGTTCATGGTATAGGGAGAGGAATACATGTGTGAATTTGAACATATTAATATTATTTTAAAAATAATGTGAAAAAATTATTTAATTTATTGAAATAATGAAATGACTTGAAACTAGTAAGTAATTGAAAATATTGATTTTATCCCCTAATAGGTGTTTTATTTATCAATTTTTATAACTAGAATGATGAAGTGGATCATAATATGTATTAAATAAGATGTACATAATGTGATTTGAAAAACACTTTCATTTATTTTTAAATTTTATTTACAATTTACTAGTAATTAGGGTACCCTTTATCTAAAATTGAAGTGTCCACCGAATATTTTAGTGAAAAGAATATCAATTCCTGGAGTTATTAGAAGTTAAGGTTCATCCAACACTTTTTTATGAGGATTTTTGGTGTCCACGAATTATTTTTATCAATTTATTTGACTAACTCTACTTCTTAATGTTAAATTGGAAATACTTCATACGGCTCCTTCTCTATACTAGTTCCCTCTTAAACCTTAGTGGGAATCCACATTATCTCATGTAACTTCCATTATTAATATTACACCTATCTAATGAGATTAAATTTTTCTATATAGTCCTCTAAGAGTTGGGAAGAAGAATTATTTTCACTATAAAATCATGAGAGAAATTTTATAGATTTAGTTTCAATATGATTTATATAAAACGTGTACATATTTTTTTATCACTGGAAAATGTTCTAGTAGGTTTCACATAGTCATATATAAAATCATCTGTATATGTGAATAGACTATCGTATATTCCATTTAGATTCCCATAAAAATACACCACCACCATTATATTATTGTTTTAAATATTATCCCTAGGAAAATTCATTAATAATGAATCAATAGTATGATATTAATAGATATCAATTGAAATTTTTCTAATTAAAATAGAAATATATAATTTCATAACAAATTTTTATCTGATATATTTTAGAATAAAGTTAGTGAAATTCATTCATACATTTTATTATATATTCCAAATAATAATTCATAATGTAATGAATAAAGTTAATTTATAAGAGGTTTTCAGATAAAATAAAAAAATTGGTCTTTTCACATAATAGATAAATTTGAGAACAGTTTGGTGTTTCTATAATAATATTCCCTACAATAATAAAAATGTGATGATTTAATTATTAGGATTATGTGGTCATGGAAATTCAATTCATCCAAATATATAGTCATATGAAGTATGATTGAAGACCATAAATTGATGAAAAACAACCAGAGATATATTATCCCCATCTTTTGTTTTTGGGATATAATATGGTATATGAGAACAAGATTTTAATGATTATATTTGGATATTTGATCTAAATTGGTGAGATATAGTTCTAGGATTATAGATATAAATATAGATTAATTAGATCTTGATACATTAGATCTTGTTTTAGGGATTCGATCTGGATATTTGATCTATATTGTTATGATGCTCGGATTTTGAGGATTTCCATTGACCGAGTTCTTTTTTAATTAATCGAGGTAGGTGGTCTAAAATCTAAATCCTATAGTGATTATTTTATTATATATATTTAAGTTGATGAATTTATAGATTTGTATATAAATTATAATATCTAATTAAATTAATTGTTGTTGTAAATTAATTAATTAACATAATAATGAAATTGAGAGATTTGGGGATCATTGAATGAGATAGTTAACTAGAGAATTAATTATCATATTTTAATATTTATGATTATAATAATTTATTGTGGGGATTAATTATGATAGAATTGAGATGGAATATTTTTTTTATTAATTGTGGAATTAATTACGAATTATGATGTTATAAATGGTGATAATTAATGCATGAATTAATTATGAGTAGGTGATTAATTAACGGTTGGGTTAATTAAAGAGATTGATATTCTTAATAAATTATGGAATTAATTAACGGGTTTATGTGAATACAAATTTCATAATTATCAATGAGGGAGAACTGAATAATTAATTGATAAATTAATGTGATATTGGGGTAAGAGGTTTAATAAGAATTAATCCTATATTATATGATGATGTGATACATGTGATAATGTGGTTAATGTTCATTAACCTTGATAAATGAGATAAATGTGATAAGTGTATTATTAAATGGTGAATGGTAACATGCTCATTTGGCCAACTATGGTGAATAGTAACATACTCATTCAATTATGTATTATTTAATGTTTAATGTTAATATTCCCATTCAGCCAACTATTATGAATGGTCACATTCTCATTCAATTATGTATTATTAAATGTTTAATGGTAACATGCACATTCAGCCAACTATTATAAATGGTAGCATGCTCATTAAATTATGTATTATTAAATGTTAAATGGAAATATTCTCATTCAACTAACTATTATGAATGGTAACATTCTCATTCAATTAAATATTATTAAATAGTGAATGGTAACATACTCATTCATCCAACTATTATGAGTGCTGGCATGCTCATTCAATTATGTATTATTAAATGGTAAATAGTAACATGCTATTTTTACCAACTATTATGATTGGTAACATGACCATTAAATTATGTTTTATTAAATGGTGAATGGTAACATGCCCATTTGGCCAAATATTGTGAATTATAACATGCTCGTTCAATAATTTATTATTAATTGGTGAATGGTAACATGATCATTTGGCAACTATTATGAATGGTAACATTCTCATTCAATTATATATTATTATCAAATGGTCAATGTTAACATGATCTTTAATCTAACTATTAAGAATGGTAACATGGTAATTCCAATTGTGTGTTTAAATGAAATGTAAACCTTAAGAATAATCAGATTATAGCACATGAGAAAGCATATATTAAGGTACACTTAACTTTAGGAACACATGATTTTTATGTGATTATGTATGGAATATTTAATAATGTGATAAGCTATTAATTTGTACATTATACTTATCCTTATTACAATTCCATACACATTTATTGACTGGATTTTTTTGACATTATTATTGGTGGTCTACTATGTCATACTCACACCCTATTTGGGTTTCCTTATCGGTATTCGAAAAGACTTTATTATTATAGGATAGGTTAAGGGGAAGGTCCCTGGATTAGATTTCGAATTGGGGATGGAGCATGGATGAGGTAACCATGCATTTCTCAGGGAAAACATTGGATTTATTAGTATCCTTACATTCATTTATATATTAGAGACTTCAAAACTTACTTTGGCGTGTTATATTTTCTTTTCAGTTAAGTATTGTATTTATGGTTTTGGTTATCTTGTGACATTGGTACTATTTATTATTATATATTCTTCTTCTATTGGTTATTTTATTTTTCTGTTATTTGTCTCTAATAAAAGTGGGTACAATCTCCCTGTGATTGACTTTCAAGAACCTTGCTGCCGTGGAGCTGTAGCAGGTACTATAGCAGCGCGGGTACTGTAGCATTACTGTTCACCGAGGGGTCCTTTGGGCCAAAAAATTGTCTTTCAAGCCTTGTATTCAGGCCACTTGGCCTTGGGCCTTCAGGCTATGTAATGGGTCACCCTCTACCCAGTCTAAAGGGGTCTTTGCTTTAAATAATAAATTGAGGATTCGACCCCAACCTTTAAAAAAAAGAACCTTGCTACTAGTCTAAAACCTCAAGAATATCAGAAGGCATACCTGAGGTCATGTGACCGATCCACCTAGGTCACCGTTGAATGTCACCCTGTTCGAGATGTCACAAAGTGGCATTAGAGAAGTTTTATTTCTTCTTCATTTTTCATACTATTTGGGGAAAGGTAAATGGTATAATATGAATATTTGGGGCTTAGAAATGAGTTCTTTCATGGTTGTTGAAAATAAATGTATGAGGGAAAGACTTAGTACTCAGGGTAGGATTGATATTATTATTGTTTCATGTTATAGTATATTATTATTTCTCCTTGGGTGACACACTTGTGGTGTGATTAGATTATTGTTTCAAAGAATTATTGAGTATTGATTCATGGCCTAGAATGAAATTATTGTTGATTATTCATTCATCATTATAGGAAATAAGGATTATTTTTAAATTCATCATTCTAGGAATGCATGGGAAAATTGTTTATGGGTATGTCTTTGAACATAAACTGATTTCCATGCTTGTGATGTTGAAATGAAAATTATTTCTAACATGATTTACTTGAATATGGTTCGAAATTAGGATAATAGAATTTCAAAATGAGGAACATGCATATGAGAATGTGGTTACCCTTGTTAACTAGACCTAGGTGTTGGATTCTTAACGGTAGTGATAACACATTGATTTTGACCGTGTGGTGGGTTATGGAAAAAAGGCATGTGGTTAAATGTTCGAATATTCCCTCTAATTATATAATGTGATAGAATGTGTTATAAATCCTAGTTCTAAGGTGTGTTTTTGTATTATAGAGATATACATCCATGTACCTGCTTGTTGAGAGGATGATTCGACGGACATGGTTGTGGACTATCCACTTGTGGTAGATCATGAGGCACTGATAATATATGGGGAGGTAGAACCAGAGTAGTTTCAAGAGAACTTCACCCATCTAATGTAATTTATGGAAAGACACCCAGGTTGGGTTTTGAGAGGCAGGTCTGATATGATGAGGGAGTTTTAGTTTCAACACCCTCCAAATTTTTACTAGAGAGGGTGGTCCTGAGGGAGATGAGTTTTGTGTAGTTTCGATTGAGATGATACATGACCATCTGGGGACTCTAGCTGAGAGGATGGTCATGCTAGCTGTATATATTTTATGGGGATCAGCAAAGTGTTGTTGTTACATTCAAGCATAGACCGGAAAGGCTGATGGAATGCTACATAAGGACTTCTTGGAGAGATTATTAGTGATATTTTACCCAAAGATGCTGAGGTTGGAAAGAGAATCTAAGTTCATGTGGTTGACGTAGGGGTGCATGTCACGAACCGAATCTGGTCACCGCCAAAACCGGCACCAAACCCAGCCCATGACATGACCCGAAGGGCGTTCCCTATCCCCACGGGCTGGCACAAGTGCCCGGGTATCATTAATTTAGGTTTGGGAACGATTTACCCGAGTATGAAAGCATAAAACATTAAAAACATTCCATAATATAAATCTGAAATTTTTGAGCCAAACAAGACTTAAGTAAAAAAAAACAGAACTGAGTACATTGGTTTAAAGACAATACAAGTGGTACAAATAAAAATAATTATAGAATTAAGACAGCCCCAAGGACTCCACACGACTAGGGGTCATCGCGCCCAAGCTATCTCCACAACTCCGCACCAAGAATGGGAACTAACACCGTGAACCGCCATCACCCTTAGCCCTTCCTTTACCTGAATCAAACATAACCAAGTCTACTTACACCCAAGGGGTGTAAGTAGGGTGTGAGCCAAAGCCCAGTAGGATACCACCCAATGATTCCAAAGAGTAAGAAATACAATGTGAAAAAGCAAGCAGTTTTCAAACGCAAGGAAAAGTAGTGTTCAAATTTGAAGAAATGAAACCTCTAATTGAAAATAGTTTTCAATCCAAAATTTTTGGAATACTAACACATTAAAATAGAAATGTTATATACTATAATTTACTTCCAAACACACCCTAAGACATGGGTAGATACTACAAATCCAATGAGCAACAACATTGGGAACACCCCTAGGCACTAGGTTGTCTTGGGCCCTATGTACCTCGTACCTCGGTGTAGAGTAACCATAGCAAAATCCTTTCTCGTGCACGAGCCACTAGTAGGGAACACACCCATAACCTAGTGGTCCCCAATAATCATCCACATAGTTTAGTTAGAGTTGTCGTTATCCAAATGCTAAGTGAAACAGGGACAAAACCCATCCGGTCCACTAGCCGTACTAGTACAAATCCGCCCCACCTAGGTACCCGGGCTTCCCCTTTTGTGCTCAATCAATTTCAGGATGAAACATAAATAAATTTTCCTATAAAACACCATTACTGGTCAATCACAGCCAATACAGTAGCTATCACATTTTATACCACTTAAAACATGCAACAAAACACTTAGATTTTTCATAAAACAATTCCTCAAAATCTCGTAGTGTTTCGGACACAAAACACCTTATACACCTCACTTGCATACTATGTGCACATATTTAAGTTTCCAAAACATAAAGGAGATCCCACTAAATTTCAGTGAAAACACAAAATCATTTTTGGGGCAACCCCATATGGTTCAAGAAATGACATCATTGCAAAGTCTCCATTTTTTTCACAACACAACTCTTAGAATTTCATGTGGTTCACAAGCACCCTTAAAACCAGATTTTTCAGCAACAAACACAAGGGACAATCATTAAAAACAATATTTTTATCCCTATTATACTTCAATAAAATCAACTAGTTACTTATAGGGTAGCCCCAATTAAACTAATAATACATTTCTATGAAAAATCCTCAATTTCACATGAAATTGGCCTTTAGGATTCATTTTAAATACAAACACCACTAAAACTATATTTTTCAGAAATAATAAAATTTAATAAGCATGAAAATACCATAAAAACAGTAGCCAATTCACAAAGATTTCATACACAATGGAATCACCTACCAAAACCAAGGAAACCCTTGAATCCTTTGTGCGAAAACTCAAACGCACCACCGCCGCACCTCAAGAAATCTAAACCAGACCTAAAACCAGAATTTCAGACCATAAAACACAATATAAAACCTTAAATTTTAAACCCTACTTCCTGGACATTAGGAACCACAATTATAATGGAAGAAACCCTAACTAAATTGGATGTAACCCTTAACAAATTGAAAGAAGAAAGGAGGAGAACAACTTACTTAAAATATCTTGTAGAAATCGCCCCCCAAAATACCAGTAGCTGATTTCAAAAATACTCAAACCTTCAAGGGAGGTTCGAACAAGAATAGGTAGATCATTTAGGAATTTGAATGGGGGAAAAAGAGTAAGAATCTAAGGAGTTATGAAGGAAACAAATTACCTTTACAAATCTGCCCGAAATTTTAGTTCTCCAGATATTTCGACCTAAACCGCGATGCAAAAGAGATGAAAAGAGGGTAGGAGGATATGGGACGCGAGGCTGGGTTCAAGGGGCGTGTTTGGGGCTTGGAAGCACCGAAAAAGCCTTAAAAAAGAATAAGTTATTAGTAAATCAAATTTTATTTTTAAAACTGGAATTGGGCTTTCGGGCAGGCCCAATCCCTTAAATAAAAACCCATATAAACCTTAGTTATGGATTTCCAAAGACTCCAAATTTTAATTTTGGTGTTAATATATCAGGGGAGGACATTTAGGAGTTGGAATGAGTGAAAAATATTAAAAAATGAATAAGTTATAAAAGAAACAAATTTTATTTTTAAATCTGGAATTGGGCTCACGGTTTGGCCCAATTCATGAAAACTCACATATTCTCCATAAAAACTTTGGAAACCCCCCAAAACAAAGCATTAATGGAATGTAAAATAAAAATACATTTAAAATAAGATATGTATGTGACAATTCTCCCCACCATGAAAACTTTCCGCCCCGGAAAGTCACAGTAAGGCCAAAGCAACAACGAAACTCAACTGAGAAACCAAGAGGTACTCTCTTGCCAGGTTTCTCCCCCAAAGGCCATAACACCTCCAGTGATCAATGAAGGAAGGAATACTCTCACAAACATGACTTACACCACCTTCCTGAATGAATAAAGCACATTCAAGCTTTATCCCAAATGAAAACTCCTCAGACACAATCTGAACAATACTCAATCAATTTACCCAAATAAACAACAACATCGAACAAGGTTACATTTGCCCTTCTATAACTAAACCATTTGTCACTCTCCAATATCAATGTTTACCAAAGTAAGATGTAGGTAGTTAGATATCTCCAAATGATAATACCTACTTTCCATACAAAACAAAGGAAAAAATATGAGTTACTCGTATGAAGAGACACAAATGGGCTCCCCACCATAAGAGACAACTTAAATTTTTTTTTCCCCAGACAGAATCAAGACACTAATAAGGGGAGGCCCAAACAGACTCCCTAGTACAAGGGGTATACATAAATTAGAAATATACAAAATAATATACATGATACCCACAGTGGGTCTTCCCACCACAAGAACCAACCATCTTAACTGACCAGCATGGGCCGACACAAAAAGACTCAATTTTTTTTTAAGATTTGGGAAGAGTGCAGGGTCAGTCCGCACGGTTTGGGAAACCATGCACTAACTATGTTGATCATTATTTGAATGTGGCTTCCTAGCACACTGACACTACTAATCATGCACAAAATGTGTTCTCAAACTTTCTAGCCAAATTTCCAACCATCCTCCAATGACTCAATGGAAACCAACGTGGGAGGGAAAGACATTAGGCGATGACATGGGTACAAGGCCCTCTACCTATTTCCACCGAACGAGAACAACAGAAGGAAGATGATGAAACCATAGGTTTAAACTTTTCCTATCTTTCATACTGAGGATAGGACTTTGTATAAGTGTTTAAACGACACTGGTGTTTCCCCTGACTACGCGCCAGCTTCTCTCCGGGACCTATGGCTGGAGCTCAAAATATTGAAGCATCTTCGGCCACGCAGTTAGGCTGTTGAAACCCCTATGTGGAACTTATTCTTTCAGTTCCACAAACAACTACACTACATACCCTGATGGGTTTATCAAGACATAACACACTTCATAACCCACTTTGCCCAGAAAAACTCATTTCACTGAAACAAGGGAT
The DNA here is from genome assembly GCA_963277665.1 of Viscum album. Lineage (NCBI taxonomy): Eukaryota > Viridiplantae > Streptophyta > Magnoliopsida > Santalales > Viscaceae > Viscum > Viscum album. Next base: position 685,502,527 of record OY728120.1, on the reverse strand, counting down.
CATAAGATGCACACACATCGCACCTTGTTTCTTTGGGTGAGAAACAACAGAAGGGAAAGACACATATAAACACCTTCCTCTAAGATATCGGATTTTATGTTTTTCCCAAGGGAGACATAATCCCAACATAACATAGAACCTTAGGGGATTGTGTGACCTTCACCTTTATGGTCAAAAGAGCACACAACATCACAATGCGTCACCGAACATGACCCTGACGATTGATAGAAACAATACATGGAACAGGACCATATTCAAAGTCCCTAAACAACAGATAAGTCCAAAACGTGGACACAATATCATATCATGACCTAAATCTCAAAATTGGTTTTTTTTAATAATAACTCTTTCTTCAAAGAAACTATAAAGAACCCAGATGCCCTCTTAGACACCATCAAGACACTCATCTGTACTAACAACGAAACAACACTCCCACCTTTGGTGAATTAGGAAACTTAAGAAACTAAGGTCTCTTTCAACCTTCCCCAAGCACTATCCCACTACAAGAGGATCCACAAATCAGCGAAATGAATGGGTGTAGACTCAATAAAAGAAATGTTCAATAAAATATTATTTATATTGATCAACTGGAGGATTTTCCAATGGCGAAACAAAATGGGTTGCACTTCAGTTGTGCATTAACCCTTAATGGGGGCATACCTTATCCAATGAGAGAACCCAAGGACCCAACCAAGCTGGTCCATTGGTCAAAACATGCCACAAACCAGATCCAAACACATGAAGGGAACCATCGTAAAGGCATCCCAAAAAAAAATTCAAAAGAGACCACTAACCATCCCTACAACACAGCTTACCGACCAAACACAAACCCAAAACACAGTTCAAACAGAAGGGGTTCTAGAACTCAAAACATCCCACAACACCAACATTTTCAAAAACCCATAATACAAACCATAACAAACTATTCATCAAGACATCATGTTTTTCTTTAAAACCAATTTTTTTTTTAAAACAAACGGTTTAGCAGTAAGCGTATCCACCAATGGTACCCCATGGGCCTCACACATGCATGTTTTTGTGCCACAGCGGGCACCCACCTCATATCCATCCCAGCACTCATCCAGTCATGCCATCAACCATCCATCATCCCATATAACCCCACGCATGTGGTCACTCATGGAAATACAAAAGGGTAAAACAAAACTTCCTTCTACTTTTCAAAAACAAAATGGTCAACCAACCCAACCTTTTTCTTAAAACTGCTAACAATGAGAACAAAATCCCAATTCACATCTTACAAAACATTTCATAAGGACACAACCATTTAGAAAAGAACTAACTTTTAGGTTATTCACGTCAATTTCGAAACATATCATCCCATTAAAACACACCCTAATTGTTTAGAAAACTCTATTGGAAACACTTTTCAGAACCAAATTCAATATAGTTCCTGCTTTCAAAGAGGTGTAAGCACACCATTTTACATTTCAAAACAATTCTGAAAATTCAGTTCCGCCATTTCATAAACCAAACCATTCCCTCTTTATTTGAAAATCATTTTATAAAAACTTTACGCTTCTTAAAACCAAGTCACCTTAAAACCAAAGTGCTAAGATTTCAAAACTAAAGCACAAAACAATGCAAGAGGAAACTAGTTTCGGTGGGTGACTTGGACATATGGTTGGCAGCCATATTCCAATCACTTTGCCGTCACAGAGAGTATTCTAGGGAAATATCCATGGCTCCACATGGCTTGCCAGGCCCTGCGAGCTCACTGAGATTATTCTCCCAACTCTCTTTTCATTTCCCATAGTCATCATTAATCCAAGAAAACCAAAGCACTCAGATAAATCCATACTTACCATGGTGACTTGAATCCCTTCATGAGGTGTGCTGGCCAGGCACACTACCCATGACTGAAATTTCAAGTCCCAAAAATCCTAGCTCTAGACTATGCTGACTCTTCCCCAAATAACATGACCCAAGGAGCGAACCTCCTCTGATACCATTTTGTCACGAACCGAATCTGGTCACCGCCAAAACCGGCACCAAACCCAGCCCATGACATGACCCGAAGGGCGTTCCCTATCCCCACGGGCTGGCACAAGTGCCCGGGTATCATTAATTTAGGTTTGGGAACGATTTACCCGAGTATGAAAGCATAAAACATTAAAAACATTCCATAATATAAATCTGAAATTTTTGAGCCAAACAAGACTTAAGTAAAAAAAAAACAGAACTGAGTACATTGGTTTAAAGACAATACAAGTGGTACAAATAAAAATAATTATAGAATTAAGACAGCCCCAAGGACTCCACACGACTAGGGGTCATCGCGCCCAAGCTATCTCCACAACTCCGCACCAAGAATGGGAACTAACACCGTGAACCGCCATCACCCTTAGCCCTTTCTTTACCTGAATCAAACATAACCAAGTCTACTTACACCCAAGGGGTGTAAGTAGGGTGTGAGCCAAAGCCCAGTAGGATACCACCCAATGATTCCAAAGAGTAAGAAATACAATGTGAAAAAGCAAGCAGTTTTCAAACGCAAGGAAAAGTAGTGTTCAAATTTGAAGAAATGAAACCTCTAATTGAAAATAGTTTTCAATCCAAAATTTTTGGAATACTAACACATTAAAATAGAAATGTTATATACTATAATTTACTTCCAAACACACCCTAAGACATGGGTAGATACTACAAATCCAATGAGCAACAACATTGGGAACACCCCTAGGCACTAGGTTGTCTTGGGCCCTATGTACCTCGTACCTCGGTGTAGAGTAACCATAGCAAAATCCTTTCTCGTGCACGAGCCACTAGTAGGGAACACACCCATAACCTAGTGGTCCCCAATAATCATCCACATAGTTTAGTTAGAGTTGTCGTTATCCAAATGCTAAGTGAAACAGGGACAAAACCCATCCGGTCCACTAGCCGTACTAGTACAAATCCGCCCCACCTAGGTACCCGGGCTTCCCCTTTTGTGCTCAATCAATTTCAGGATGAAACATAAATAAATTTTCCTATAAAACACCATTACTGGTCAATCACAGCCAATACAGTAGCTATCACATTTTATACCACTTAAAACATGCAACAAAACACTTAGATTTTTCATAAAACAATTCCTCAAAATCTCGTAGTGTTTCGGACACAAAACACCTTATACACCTCACTTGCATACTATGTGCACATATTTAAGTTTCCAAAACATAAAGGAGATCCCACTAAATTTCAGTGAAAACACAAAATCATTTTTGGGGCAACCCCATATGGTTCAAGAAATGACATCATTGCAAAGTCTCCATTTTTTTCACAACACAACTCTTAGAATTTCATGTGGTTCACAAGCACCCTTAAAACCAGATTTTTCAGCAACAAACACAAGGGACAATCATTAAAAACAATATTTTTATCCCTATTATACTTCAATAAAATCAACTAGTTACTTATAGGGTAGCCCCAATTAAACTAATAATACATTTCTATGAAAAATCCTCAATTTCACATGAAATTGGCCTTTAGGATTCATTTTAAATACAAACACCACTAAAACTATATTTTTCAGAAATAATAAAATTTAATAAGCATGAAAATACCATAAAAACAGTAGTCAATTCACAAAGATTTCATACACAATGGAATCACCTACCAAAACCAAGGAAACCCTTGAATCCTTTGTGCGAAAACTCAAACGCACCACCGCCGCACCTCAAGAAATCTAAACCAGACCTAAAACCAGAATTTCAGACCATAAAACACAATATAAAACCTTAAATTTTAAACCCTACTTCCTGGACATTAGGAACCACAATTATAATGGAAGAAACCCTAACTAAATTGGATGTAACCCTTAACAAATTGAAAGAAGAAAGGAGGAGAACAACTTACTTAAAATATCTTGTAGAAATCGCCCCCCAAAATACCAGTAGCTGATTTCAAAAATACTCAAACCTTCAAGGGAGGTTCGAACAAGAATAGGTAGATCATTTTGGAATTTGAATGGGGGAAAAAGAGTAAGAATCTAAGGAGTTATGAAGGAAACAAATTACCTTTACAAATCTGCCCGAAATTTTAGTTCTCCAGATATTTCGACCTAAACCGCGATGCAAAAGAGATGAAAAGAGGGTAGGAGGATATGGGACGCGAGGCTGGGTTCAAGGGGCGTGTTTGGGGCTTGGAAGCACCGAAAAAGCCTTACAAAAGAATAAGTTATTAGTAAATCAAATTTTATTTTTAAAACTGGAATTGGGCTTTCGGGCAGGCCCAATCCCTTAAATAAAAACCCATATAAACCTTAGTTATGGATTTCCAAAGACTCCAAATTTTAATTTTGGTGTTAATATATCAGGGGAGGACATTTAGGAGTTGGAATGAGTGAAAAATATTAAAAAATTAATAAGTTATAAAAGAAACAAATTTTATTTTTAAATCTGGAATTGGGCTCACGGTTTGGCCCAATTCATGAAAACTCACATATTCTCCATAAAAACTTTGGAAACCCCCCAAAACAAAGCATTAATGGAATGTAAAATAAAAATACATTTAAAATAAGATATGTATGTGACAGTGCATGTCCATGATGAACTATGCAGGGTGTTGTACAGATATGCAACACTTTGATCCAGTATCAGAGGGAGATTATATGACTATGGTTATGTATTTCCAGGATGGGTGTAAGTGTGAGATTAAATCCAAAGTCAATCTCTTTTGATAAAATAAATTTTCTAAGGTGGTGGAGTAGGCTACCATAGCTGAAGGGAACCTGAGGGAAGCTTCCAGTATGGGACATATAGTTTCTACTAGACAATTAGGACGTGTGGATTCTTATAGGAGGGAACATCATTATTAAAACTTTATTCAAGGTAGTGGGTAGAAGATTACATAGATAGGAGGGTCAGTTGCACATGACCATACTAGAGTGATCTTTCACCGGTGTGTTGAGATAGAAAATTATCATAGTAACTGTTCTCATCTGCTAGTGGAGTGGAGATATTGCATCAATATGGGAAATCTATAGAGGCTCTGGGTGATGCTGAGGTAGTTAGGTAGTTATAGAGGGGCTAGAAAGAACTGGGGATCCGGAAGGGGATTTTTTTGTCACCATATCAGTCTGGATGATGGAGCTATAATAGTATAGTATGTAGAGGGAGGGGATGTGGTTCTTCTAGTAAGGATCACTAACTCTAGTATAGTGGTGAAAATAAGGGGACTCAGACTCCATTATATGGAAGTGGTGCATGATAGTTTCATGTGTTTAAACCTAAAATTGTGGATAGTGAGGCAGGGCAATCTGCAGGGATAGGTAGTATTCTGGTATCTTATACATTAGATAGTTATTTACTTGATACTAATTCCTCTCATTCATTTATATATTCTAAAATTTCTAATGTTTTGAGCCTGGTGGTAGAGTTTTTGAGCAGGGTTATAATGATAGGTACACCCTTGGGTGTACAGTCTAGGGACATCTGTGTGTTCAAGTGATGTTCTTTTGAGATTGGGGTGTACCATTTTCTGTTAGATCTCTATAATCTTTATATGACTAGATTTGACCAAATTATGTGTATGGACTAGATAGTCACATACCAATACAACATGTATTGTTACCATAGGAGAGTTATTTTTTGATATCCTAAGGGTGTCCATTAAATTAACTAGGGATAGGGGGATATATAGGTAGGCCGATCAGGGCTAATTACTCAGTAATTATGAGAGCTCATAGCCCAAGTTTTGGGTCTATTGTTGGAAGATAGGGGTGTTAGGGATGATGTCCTTCCACTGGTAGTGGAACTATTTCATGATATCTTTCTGAAATACTTCTTGGGGCTCCCACCTGATAGAGATGTGGAATACACTATTGAGATCATGTTAGGGGCTAGGAAAGTATCTATTCCTCCATATATAATGGCACCTATAGATATTCCAGAGCTAGAGACTCAGCTATAGGTGTCCCCTGATAGAGAGTTTATCCATCTGAGTATATCACCTTAGGGATCACCTATAGTTATTGCAAGGACTTCTGACAGGAGTTTACCTTTTTTGTTTCAATTAATGAAAGCTGAATAAGAAGAATGTAATAAACCAATATCCTTTCCATATATTTATGTTCTATTTGACTAGTTGAGAGAGTCTTGCATGTTATCAAAGATCAAATTGAGATCGTGGTATCATCAAATGAGAGTTCGGACTTATGACATACCATGGAGTTCTTTTAAGAGATGTTTTGGGATTTATGAGTTTTCTGTAATGTTTTTGAGTTGAAAAATTCACAAGCATTGTATATGACCATGATTAAAATGACATTTCAACTATATCTATATACATTTTTGTTGGTATTTTTGGATGACATCTTGGTGTACTCCAATACTCATGACGATCGTGCCCAACATATTGACATCATCCAAAGTACACTGAGAGAGATTCAACTATACAACAATTAGTCTAAGTATAATTTTTGGATTTACAAAGTATAATTATTGGGGGGAACATCATCTAGGAGTAAGGTCTGTTAGTGGACCTAGTGATGGTTCAGGGAGTGGTTTCTCGAGGGCATCCCATGAAAGTTTTCCATGTATGAATATTTTTGGGATTAGTTGGATATTATAGAAGGTATATACAAGACTTTTCCCAATTAGTAGAACCAATTTTAGGATTTACCAAGACTAGGAGAATGGTTTAGTGGACTAAGGCATGTGAGAATTATTTGCAAGATCGGATGATGTTTTTGAAATTGGCATCAATTTTGATCCTTCCTATGTCACGTGAGGAGTACATGGGGTATTGTGATGCTTTTAGGATCTATCTCAAAACTGGAATAATGCATGGAGATTATGTTGTGGTGTATGGATCTCGGTAGTTGATGTCTGATGAACAAAATTACCCTATGCATGAACTCGAGTTGGAAGCAGTGGAATTTTCATTGATGTTTTGGTGACACTATCTCTTGGGAGGAAAATTTACATTTTACACTAACCATAAGTGTTTGAAGAATATATTCACACAAAGGGATTAGAATCTTCAGCAACATAAATAGGTTGAATACATACAATCTTTTGACTTTGAACTAGCGTATATTCTTGGGAAGGGAAATAGTGTGGTTAGGGCCTTCTCTAGGAAAAATAAGACCCGTATGGTACATGAGTAGAGTGTTGAGTGGAAGATGATGAATTTGATAGCTGAAATACATGTGGTGGTTTAGGAGAGTCTGGAGAAGGTGACTCTTATTACAATTATGGTGGAGTCTACACTTTTGATATGCATCTGGGAAAAATATGAGGATATGGAGTTCTTATCCTTAAGGGAATGATTTGAAGGTCGGGAGACACCTTCAGATTGGTTTATAGATGATGATGAGATCATCTATGTGAAGGATATAGTTATTGTACCAATGATCATGTAGGAGGATATCATGTGATAATTTCATACCTCGAAGTGGGAAATACATCCAACTGTGACCAAAATGTATTGTGACCTACGAAGATGTTTTTGCATCCATGCATGAGAAAAGATATTTCAGTGTTCGTGCCATGTAGGTCCACCTATCAATAGAAAAAGGTGGACCATCATTGAACAAGAGTTTTTTCAAAGCTGATACCCATTCCTGAGTGGAAGTGGGATGATGTGACTATGGACATTAAGGTAGGTTTTCTAAATATTCTTAGGAAGAATGATACTATTTGGGTTGTTGTGTATTGATTAACCAAAGTATAAATTTTATTTCCAATATGGGAAACCTTTACAATTGAAAAATTGGGAGAAATTTATAGTCAAGAGATAGTTCATCTACATCGGCTGCCATAGACTATAGTTTCAGATCATGAATCACACATAAAATCACTCTTCTATAGGGGATTGAAGAAAGCACTGGGTGCACATGTATTATTGATTATGGATTTTCACTTATAGATAGCTGGGTAGTTGCAGCATATTATACAAGTTCATGAGGATATTTTGCATGTTTGTGTGCTTGAGTTTTGTGGGTCATGGGAGAAACACATGGATTTAGTGTAATTTGACTATAAAATAGTTATCAGACACTAGTATAGATGAAACTATATAAGGATATTTATGTTAGGCCATATAGATCACCGCTAGGATTGATAGAGTCTAGTGATTCAGAGTTTGTGTGGGTGAGTCTCATGCAGGAATGTTAGAGTAGGTGCAGTTTATTCTGAAATGTTTGGCTACAACTCAGAGTAGAAAAAAGTCATATAATGATATTCAAAGATGACCCCTAGAGTTTACATAGGTTGATCGTGTATTCCTTGTTGTGTAATCCAGTTTGGTTTACCATAAGATACAAAGATATGGAAAGTTATTTTACCTTTTTTTCTCATTTGAGATATTTTAGAGAATTAGTCCAGTGGTGTACCGATTGAATCTTTCACAAAAATATAGTGTAATGTATCGTGTCTTACATGTGTCACAATTGTGGATGTATCACCCTAACTATTTCCATCCGAACAACGTGTATGAGGTTTACCTTGTGATAGATGTGTCCTTGGAGGAGCATCTGATAAATGTGATGGATCAAAGTGAGAATGTGTTGTGGTGAAATATTGGGCTGGTAGTTCGTGAGTTATCGGAACATGAACATTTATAAGACGAAATATGGGAAAGTGAAAAATATATGAGAGATAAATGTCCCAATATTTCAAGTTCTGAATCATATATAAGAATGGATTTACATCATGAGGATGAGCTATTATAAGGTTGGGAGATTGTAGGATCCCAATCTTTTCCTGAGTTATCTCTGGTGAAAATTTATGTACATTTTTTTGTTTAAGTACCTTTGGAAAGAGTTATGACTTGGGGTGCATTTGGGGAGAGATATAAGAAATTTTTTAGAAAAGGGGATTTTGTGACCAACCCAGCTAACAGTGTGGACTTAGGTAGTGAGGGGATACATGTATGGTGTATTGTTTGTTAAACCGTGTACCCCTTCCTAGATAAATCATGCATGCAAGTTTATTTCATATTAAATCTTATTTTAAAATCATTCAAGGCACCGAAACACCATCATTTAGACAATGGCTCGGGACTCAACATTTTTGGGTGATTCCATATTTTTTTTGAGGGTTTCAAAGGTCGTCTAGCATCTATTATTCATGACTCAAATCTAGAATAGAAGATCTTATCTTCCCCCAGTAAGTGTATATCATCTCGATCCTTATTCCATCAATTATTCAATCATATCTTGATCTTTTGGTGGAGATTATTCTCTGTATCTTTAGATATAAACCAAATTGGTGATATCTAGATCTAGGAATGTATATCTAAATCAATATTTATTAGATCCTGATATCATTGGTCATGGTTTTGGGATTAGATCTGATTATCAGATTTACATTATTGAGCTTCTCAGATTTTAGGGATTTTTGTTGAGTGGATGTCCATCAAAAAATCGAGGTAGGTGGTCTAAAATCAAAATCTGATAGTCATTATTTGAACATTTATATTCACATTGTAGAATTTATAGATTTGTATTATAATTATAATTTGTAATTAAATTAATTAATGTTGTAAATTAATTAATTGAGATAATTATGAAATTGATAGATTTGGGGATCATTGAATGAGATACTCAATTGGAGAATTAATTATGAGATTTTAAGATTTTTGATTATAATAATTAATTATGGGAATTAATTATTATGGAATTGATACGGTAGATCTGGGTAATTAATTGTGGAATTATGTCACGAACCAGCCCGGGTACCTTGGTAACCCAATAACCGAATCGACCCTGACATATCCCGAAGGGCGTTCCCGATCCCCACGGGTCAGTGACTAGAAACTAGCATCATACAACACACAAGTGGGTACACTTTTTGCCACAAGAACGTGGAAGCAAGAGTAAAACAAAACAGCATGCATATCAAAAGTAACTCCACTGGGAGCGTTGTACCAGAAAACAAAAAGGAATAAAAAGACAAAGTACCACAACCCAAGTACCAAAAAGGTATATAGTCCCAAGGTCCCGAAGGACACAACTCACCAAGTCCAGAGTTCATCAACTGGTTCCACCTCCAAGAGGTCCCTTCCCATTGTTCGATCCTGGAAGAAGAAAATCTACAATCACCTGAAGGAAAAATTAGGGTTTGAGCCTAAGCCCAGTAGGATACCACCAAAGATTCCGTAACAAATGCCAAATATAGATCATCCTGATAAAAGCATTCCATTTTCATATAAATAGGTTTGTCAATTAGAAAGCATATTTTAACAAAAAAATTTATACATTTTCAAATTATGGAAAAACCAATTTAAACAAAGGTTTTATAAATGATGGAATATTTCTAAAACAATTGATTACGTAAAAAATTTATATAAAATAGTTTATATAAATTCAGCAGGCATGTAAGTCAATTCAAAAGCATTGACATACATTTATATCTCAAATATAAATAAAAAAGCGAGCAACATGGTCATCTTCCAAAAGGTATGATAGTATGAACCAGTTATAGGATTCCACACTCTCTATGTGAACTCAACAAAATGCGTATACACACGTCCCTATGAAAATGGCCAAAGGAGACTCGTCACCAACCCGTCGAGGATGTGACCCGCCACAAGTATGTTTTAGAAAATTGTCATAGCAAAGAGTGTATCCAAATAACTCACTAACTACCTAATTCTTTCTTGTGATCTTACATAATGGGAGAACTATTTTAAGAATGCTTAAAATATGATCAATCCCATTCTTCCATTTCAAAAGTGCCAATTTATTTCCATTTAAAAACAAAACAGGTTTTATTCAAAACATGCCTCTTACACAAGATAAAACCAATGGGTTTCTATCAAATAATTTTAAGCCATTTTCATAAGTTTGAAATCCATTCAAAACCAATTCCATCACTACACATTTCATTTCCACAATTAAATTCAAAAATTTAATTGAAAACATTTCCATAAAATAAACAATTTAAATTAAACAACTTAAATCAATCAATTTTCCATAACGACACCCAATTCAATGGAATTGGGGTTTTCCAAATTTTCATGCCAAAACCATTTCAAATATCTCAATTCAATGGAATTGTGTTTTTATCAATTTAATTGAAAGAAACTTGATCAATTGAATTCAAATCAAATATTGAAATAAATCAAGAAATAAAAGGATAATCAATTTGGCAAGTCAGGACAGAACCACCTACGTTGATTTATTGATGGGAGTTAGCCCAACAAGAAACAACAAATACTGAGCGGCACAACGACGTCAATCAAAATCTGGATCTAAATCCTTAAAACCAAAATTAAGATCAAAGGGATCAAGATCTAGAAAAACTAGATCTAGATTCGCAATCCTAGATCTATACCTCAACTCTTAGGTATAGATCCATGGAAACAAAGGAAATATACCATGAAAAGATCATGTAAAGATATAGGAATAAACGAGTTACAAAATGGTATGAAATCTACTTACTGGGAGGAGAGCAGTTCTTCAATCCAACCTTCAATCTCAAAGAAAGTTGTTCGGATCACCTTGGAATATCTCTAGGAGGCATTATAAGGACCTAAAATGAGTCAATCTCGATCTAAGGTTGAAAATATGGATGTCCCGGGGGTTCAGGTGGTTTTAAAATAAATTTTCGGAATCAAAAACCACGCACACAATTTACCTGGGCAAAGGCAAATGGTTTGTCAAACCGTGCGCACATCGTGCGGACCTCACTATCCAAAGATACATGGTCCACATGGTTTCGTCGCACGGTTTGTCAAACTGTGTGCACACCGTGCATAACTCTCTGTCTAGTGCTGCTTGGTTGGAACGGTTTGGTCGCACGGTTTGTCAAACTGTGCGCAAACTGTGCACAATCCATTGCCCTTTTGTCTTTACTTAAAAGTTCACCCAAACGCTCCCCGAAGGCACTTCTTCAAAACCGAGGTACTTGGAAACATCAAAAGTACCTGAAAACGTAACAGGATGTTACAACCTCCCCACCATAAAACCTTTCTGTCCCCAGAAAGCCTATGAAGAAACCTCCATGTCAAAAAGATGAGGCCACTGATCTCTCATTAGTGCCTCCCTTTCCCACGACTCATGAGAATCAGAACCATGTTTCCATATTACACATACCAAAGGTATCATTCTCCCATGAAGTACCTTGGTCTCAGAATTAGCAATCCTGATTGGTCGTTCAGTAACAGATAATCTGGTTCAATCTGAAGATCACTCCAGCTCAAAACATGAGATGTATCAGAGAGATACTTTCGCAGCTGCGATAGATGGAACACGTTATGTATCAACGTCATCTATGGTGGTAGTGCTAGACAATAAGAATCTGTACCCACAAGACCAACAACCTCAACAAGTCCCACAAAAGGAGGAGCAAGCTTCCCTTGCCTCCCAAGCCGTTGATGAACTAATCGGGGTGAAACATTCAAGAACACCTGGTCACCAACTGAGAACACTAATAGTTTATGTCGACGATCAACATAAGACTTGTACCGACTCTAAGATGTCAATATTATTTGATGAATCAACTGGATCTTAACTGTCATCTCTTGGACCAAACTCGGTCCTACCAAGGAACTATCACCAATCTCCGACCAACATAAAGTAGATTTACAAGGATGGCCATACAATGCCTCAAAAGGAGCCATTTTTATCGCAGAATGATAACTGTTGTTATAATAAAACTAAACTATCCCCAGATGATCATCCCAAGTCCCACCAAAGTTAATAACACTTGCGCGGAGCATATCCTCAAGGATCTAAATAGCTCTCTCTATCTGGCCATCTGACTGTGGATGGTAGGTCGTGCTCAAACGGACCTAAGATCCCAGTGCCTCTTGAAGGCCTCTCCAAAAGTGAGAAGTAAACTGAGGATCCCTATCAGAGACTATAGAAGACAGAACTCCATGAAAACGAACAATTTCTTTCACATAGATATTTCCCAACTGCTCAACTTTAGTTGTATCTCGAATATGTATAAAGTAAGCCGACTTGGTCAGCCTGTAGATCATAACCCATATCGCAATATTCTTCCTCTGGGTTTGAGGTAACCCAACCACAAATCCCTAGATATTTCATCCCACTTTCATGTTGGGACTGGAAGTGGTTGAAGCAAACCCTAAGGTTTCTGGTGCTCATCTTTCACCTACTAGCATGTATAGAAACGAGATATAAACTCAGCAATGTACCGTCTCATACCTGGCCACTAGAATAGTCGCCTCATATCATAGAACATCATCATGGTCCCTGGGTGTACAGCCCATGGAGAGTTATGGAAAACTCCCATCACATCATTCCTTGCCACTAACGGCACAACTTAACGGTTTTGATAACATAGAACACCCTCTTTGGAGAACAAACACAGGGTGTCGGTCTCCCCACCATAAAGAGAGTCCCTAATGCTATTGAATTCATCATCTAGTTGTTTCTCATGAATAATTAACTCGAGAAGAGTATATTTCAACTGGACATTGGTTAAAGAAACTTCATTCCCCTTAATATGAATTCCAATATTCAACTGAGAAAAAAGATCCATCAAACTACACTCTTCTGAAGATTCTTTCATAACCTGAGTTGGAATTTTCCTGCTTAACGCATCTGCAACGACATTCCCTTTCCCTAGGGTATATGAAATGTAAAATTCGAAAGATTGTAGGTACTCCACCCCACGCCTTTAGCGGAGATTCAAATATTTTTGAGAGAAGATATAACTCAAGCTCTTGTGGTTTGAATGCACAGTAAACCTTTCTCCATAAAGGTAATGTCTACAACACTTAAGCACATGCATTACAACTGCAAGTTTAAGGTCATGGGTAGGATAGTTCTTCATATAAGGATTAAGCTGATGAGATCCATAGGCAAAAACATGATTACCTTGCATAATGACACATCCCAAACCTGAACCTGATGCATCACAGAAGACCACGTAACCTATCACAGCCTCAGGAAGAGTTAACAGCAGCGCAGTAGTCAAAAGATGCTTTAGCTCAACAAATGAACTCTGACATTTATCATTCCATGAAAACATCACTACCTTTTGATTCAGAGTAGTCATTGGAGAAGCTAACATTGAGAAGTATTTAACAAATCAGTGATAAAATCCTGCTAAGCCCAAGAAGCTCTGAATCTCGAAAACATTTCGTGGTTGTTCCCAAGTCATAACAGCCTTCACCTTTTCAGGATAAACTAACATTCCTTGTTCTGAAACGACATTTCCCAATAATTTAACTTTCTGAATCCATAAATCACACTTTGAAAGATTGGCATAAAGTCAGTGATTCCCTAGAAGACTAAAAAACTGTTCTCAAATGATGCACATGATCCTCCTCAGTCTTGGAGTAGACAAGAATGTCATCCACAAAGACCACCACGAAAGTAACTAGACAATCAAGGAAAATTTTGTTCATCAAATCCATGAAAACTACATGAGAATTTCTTAGGCTGAAGGGAAAAACCAGGTACACATAATGTCCATACCTACTCCGAAAAGAGGTCTTAAGAATATCATATTCCTTTATCCTCAACTGATGTTAACCAGATCGAAGATCAATTTTTGAAAACCACTTTTCCCCTTTCAATTGATCAAACAAATCATCAATTCGTGGTAAAGGGTATTTTTTCTTTATCGTAACTCGATTGAGCTTTCGATAATCAAAACATAAGAGAAGATAACCATCAACATTCTTGGTGAAGAGAACAGGTGCTGCCCAAGGTGACACACTCGGGTGTATAAAACCTTTCTCAAGAAGATCGTATATCTGAGACATCAGTTCTTTTAGTTCAGCTAGAGCCATTCAGTAAGAGGGAATAGAAACTGGTTGAGTACCAGGCATTTAGTCAATAGAGAAATCAACATCCCTTACTGGTGGAAAACTAGAGAAATCAGAAGGGAACACGTCAGCAAACTCAGTGACGACTAGAGGAAGATCACCACACATTTAATCTCTCTCTAGATCAAAAGAAAACACTGATATAACTTTCCCCAACTCTGGATAAGAGGGTCTATCTCTTCTTGACCTTGGGTCCCATTTTCCTTGAAAAACAAGAGGCACACCACTGGGTGTAGTAAGGTAGACCCGTCGAAGATAATAATCGATCCAGGCTTTATTGGAAATGAGCAAATCCATCCCAAATATGACCTCAAAAGATTTCATGTTGAGAACCAAGAAACTCCAAACATGATCAAAATCTGATAGAGAGAAGACACAAGCAGGACTAGAGAGACCCTTCTCTCTCATTACACCAAGGGGTGTAGTAATATACATTACACAAGATAAAAGCTCCATAGGCAGATTAAGCAGATTAATAAGATGGGTTGAAATAAAAGAGTGAGATGCAGAAGTATCAAAAAGAGCTGTCACTAAAGATGAAGCTATAGTAATGGTACCTCTCACAGTTGCAGGACCTGTATTAGCTACCTCTAGAGACTCTTCCACTGCGTTAAGAAGCTTCGTTCCAAATGCCTATGGCTGGAATACTTTTGTATGTGAAGAATTTAATTGCCCCACAGTATTTGGAGGTGCCGATGATCCTGTTCCATGACGCGGATTAGAGAAGTGATTGCAGAATCTCTATAGGTTCCCTAAATGTCCACAGGAGCTATAGTTCTTGGGAGCCTCAGTGAAAACCCTCTTAGAATGACCTGGCTTCCCACACTGATAGCATGTTAATGAAGCCCCTCCTGGTGCTACCGGAGGTCTGGAATGACTTTTTTGTCGGGAACCACCATGAGAAACATCACGCTTCTAATTCCCTTTAAAAGAACCAACACTGCCACTAGAAAGAAAAGGAACATCCTGCAACCTTTACTTTCCTGCTAAATCCATCTCAACCATCATTGCCCTTTCCAGCACATCGGCATAAGTGGGTATCTTCAGTAAGAAAACCTGAGAACGGATATATGATCGAAGCCCCAACTCAAATCGTTTAGCCTTCATCCTCTCATTCGATACAATTTTAGGAGAAAACTGTACCAACTCAGAAAAGAAAGTTGAATATTCAGTCACGGTTTTGTTGGCCTGCTCAAGTTTGAAAAACTCCATAGCCTTAGAGAACACCATAGATTCTAGATAGAACTGATCAGTGAAAATGAACCTAAAGTCTTTCCACTCCAAAACCTCATGTTTCCCAGCCATCACCACCATGTCCCACCATCTCCTACTTTCTCCCTCCATCACGAATGTGGCACACTTCACCTTGATTGCATCCGATGTATCCAATAACCCAAACAGACATTCAATATTACTCAACCATTCCTCACCATGTTGAGGATCAGTGGAGCCTTTTAAGACTGGTGGATTCTGGCATAGGAACTCTTGGGAATGACTTCAAAGAATATCACTATGAAGATCTATAGCTGGATCCTAAACATGAACTAGAGGTGGTGCCTGTCCCAGATCTTGGACAATGCGAACAATCACCTCTACCAGACATGGATCCACAGTAGGGATTGCTTGCTGAGATTCAGCAGTAGCCTTTTTGTGGATTTGATTTCCACGTCTTCTCGGAGGAATAATGCTACAAAACATCAGTGGAAAACAAAGAAGACATTAGATTAACACTCAACCTGAGTAACAAGAAAAACTACTCTTAAAAGAAGGGATAACAAGATTTGGATTCCACTCCATCCAAATCAAAATAGGGAAAAGACTAGAACTAATCCACAAGTCGCCTTTCCCTAACCACCCCTAGTGACTTAAGGTTCATTGCGGTGAGAGCTGGCCAGACACTCAATCACAACTACCTCCTATGTCCCGACAAGAATACTCAAATGCATACTATCATCAAGTCAAGATGTTTAAACCTGCCTCTGATGCCAATTTTTCATGAACCAGCCCGGGTACCCTGGTAACCCAATAACCGAACCAGCCCGGACATAGCCCAAAGGGCGTTCCCGATCCCCACGGGTCGGCGACTAGAACCTGGCATTGTACAACACACAAGTGGGAATGATTTTTTCCACAAGAACACGGAAGCAAGAGTAAAACAAAACAGTATGCATATCAAAAGTAACTGCACTGGGAGTGTTGTACCAGAAAACAATGAGGATTAAAAAGCCAAAGTACTAAAACCCAATTACAAAAAGGGAAAATAGTCCCAAGGTCCCAAAGGACACAACTCACCAAGTCCAGAGATCAACAACTGGTTCCACCTCTAAGAGGTCCATTCCCTTTTCCTGATCCTAGAAGAAGAAAATCTACAAACACTCGAAGGCAAAAGAAATGTGTGAGCCTAAGCCCAGTAGGATATGTCACGACCCGTCCTCGGGGCCCGTGCCGTGACTACCCCAAGCCCGCCTTCCATAGGCCAGGGGCTGGCGACTAGCACCAAAGGCGTAAAATCCCGATAACTGGGAAGGCATTGCCTTTATAAAGAAAATAAGCACCACAGAGTACAAGCGGAAGTAAAACACTAAGTACAAAAAGAAGAGCTGAAAAGTAAAAAGGGGCCGGAAATACAAGCCCAACTGTAAAGTACAACTCGAAAGGGAAAACAGCGACTGAAAAGTAAAGCTGCTACGCTGAGATGTCCACTGGAAATCCCACCTGAAGGGTGGGTACAGATAGCTCCTCTGCTCCTCGGGTCCCGCCATCCGCTCCGAGTATGTCCCGCCCAGTGGTCCACCTCCGGGTACCGCCTCGTCGTATAGTCCACCTCCAGGTACCGTCCAGTCCTTGAACCTTCGGCTTCTGTCAGCACTGTCTGTCGTCTGCAACCAACACAACGAGGTGCGGGCATAGCCCGTGCAGGGGTGAGTATAACGATACTCAGTAGGGACCCCGAGACCCTCAAGGTCTCACTAAAACCAACAAGGATAAACACAAGAATATCTCAACAGATAAACTCTACTTAGGTATATGCCCATACATATACCTAAGTTATCAAGTAACTCATCTCAATCATGAGGAAACACAAGGATTGTGAAAACGACGGATAACCACTACCCGGGTATATGCCCATACATATACCAAAGTTAGCAAGTGACCCATCTCAATCATGAGGTAAACACAAGGTCAAAAGTCTCAGCTCAAACCAGGATTTTCATTATCGAAACCGTAACTGCTGAAGAGCTCCGTCTCTGGAGTGTGCAGTGGTCCTGTCACGACTCCGAGGTACTGCTCACTAACCTAAGACTGCTGAGGTACTCCTCCTGTCGAGTACTGCGGGTTTGCGGCCAACTACCTGGCGCTCCGTCCGCTGAGGGTCTGTCGCCAAATACCGGGCGCTCGCCCAAATAGCCTACTGAGGTACTCCTCCTGTCGAGTACCGCGGGTTTGCTGCCATCTACCTGGCGCTCCATCCGCCGTGGGTCTGCAGCCAAATACCGGCGCTCCGTCCACTGGGCTAGTCGACTCACTCCAAGTCGAGTCGGTCAAGCAGTCGTCAGGTCTCAGCCGGCTACACGGTCTCCGTACTCCGCACGCTCGTCTCCGGGAGGGTCCGCTCCACGAGCTACTGGTCGATACTCCAAGTATCTCAAAGTCCCACAAAGAAGTGTCTCAAAGGTCCGTCTCGTCACAGGGGTCTCAACGCAACAGACGGCGCGTCGATCGGACGCCCGGTCTGTGAGTTATTAGCCTTTTCGTCCCAGGGGCCCGGTTGGTTTCGAGAGCGAAACCAATCCCGGCCGTATCTCAACTGTACCCCGAACTCCCATAGGGTATACTCAAAGGGACCGTTACTCAACGTAACCACCAACGCCGCTGACGGCTCGTCAAGCGGACGTCCTGTCTGTAAGATATCAGCTTTTCCGTTCCAGGGGCCCGGTTGGGTTTCGGGTACAAACCAACCCGGCCATACTCCGACTGCATCCAAAACTCGGGCGGAGTATGTCAAAAGTTCCGTCTCATCAAGAGGAAGTCAACGAAACAGACGGCGCGTCAATCGGACGCCCGGTCTGTGAGTTATTGGCATTTTCGTCTCCGGGGCCCGGTTGGTTTTTAAGGCAAAACCAACCCGACCGTACTCCACCTGCGTCCAAACCTCGGGCGGAGTATGCCAAAAGATCTGACTCACTAAAAGGAACACAACGCGACTGACGGTGCGTCAATCGAACGTTCGTAGCTCAAGATATGAGCGTTTCCGCTCCGAAGGCCCGGTTGGTTTCGTGAATGAACCAACCCGGCCGAACTCAAAGTAATCTGAAACCTTGAGTGCGATATACCGAAACGACCGTCTCGATCCAAGGATCGCGTTTCCGCAGACGGTTCGTCATTCGGAGGTCCGAGGCTCAAGTTATGGGCGAAAAACCAATTCTGGTTCGAAACGGGGGGTCCGGGTCCGGGCCGACCCGGCCCGACCCCCCCCCCCCCCCCTGGGCGGGGCGGGGGCCGGCGGCGGCGGCCGGCGGCGGCGCGGCGGCCGGCGGCGGCCGGCGGCGGCGGGCGGCGGCGGCGCGGCGGAGTTGGCGGCGGGCCGCGGCGAGGCTGCGCACGCGGGGGCTAAGCCCCGCGGTTCTTGGGTGTCGGCGCGGCATATAGCCGCGCCCCTTTGCTTTTACAAACCGCCCCCCCCCCCCCACGTGGGGGGCTTGATTGACATGAAACGGGGGGCAAAGCCCCCCCCCTGCTTAAAGAACCGCCCCCCCCCCCCCCTCTTAAAGAGGGGGGTTTTCAAGGTTTGGCCGGGGAATTAAATTCCCCGGTTTTAAGTCATCCGGCCGGCCAGCTGGCCGGCCGGTTTTTACCAACCGGACCGGAAATTCCGGTCCCGCCTTTGACTTCCGACGCCGGCGGCCCGGCCGCCGGTCTCCTCTTCTGCCGCGGCCCGGAACCGGCCGCGGTCTTCTCGTCCCGCCGCGGCCCGGAACCGGCCGCGGTCTTCGTCGTCCGGCGCGGTGCGATGGCACCGCACCCCTTTCGCCGTGCCATGATTCCTTCCAACGCGGCGCGACGGCGTCGCGTTCTTGAAGATTCTCCTCGGCGTAGCGCGACGGCGTTGCGTAAAATAAATGCACGATCAACCGCGTGGTGCGACGGCACCACGCCGCTTGCTTCCACCCGCAAGAACAAACAAGAACGTTGGAGGGGGTTCGGCCGTGTTCGTACGGTCTGGCCCCCTCACGTTAAATTAATAACGCAACTTTAAATAAACAACATCCTCACGTTAGTCATACGAACCACGAGCAAGAATGAGATAATTAAATATTAAATCAACATCCCCTACCTCGGGTATAAGGTTCGAAGATCGTTCTACGTTCCGCGGAAGACGACGTCGCGGAGGTCGGGCGACGCGGTTGTCGTTCGTCAAATTCAACGACGAAGAGGCGCGTCCGAAGAGGCACGTCGTTGGCGAATCCTTGTACGCCGACGAAGGTTGTCCGAGGAAGGTGCGGTGTTCTCTCTCGTTGACACCGAAGACGAAGAAGAGCGGAGCGGCGTTCTTCGTCGGAACTTGAGCGTTCTACGTCAAGTCTTGAGGAAAGTCAAATAAAAAGGAAACAACGAACTCAAGAACCCTTACCTTGATAGTCGCACGTTGACGGAGTCGTGGAATATCGGTGTCGATTCCTTTGACGTCGGAGGAAGAGTCGTTGTCGAAGGCGTTCGTCGCGGAAAACCGTCGCGGAAGAGATGACGTAGAAGAAGTACGTCGCGTCGCGGATACGGCGTCGCGGACGGATCGTGTTCTTCGGCGGAGGAGTTCTTCGTTGAAGAACGACGTTCTTCGCGTTCTTCGTTGAGTTTGAAGAAGAAGAGGAGGCTCTCCAAAAGCTCTCAAGGAGACAAACAAAACAACCCAAAATAAAATAAGACCACTTCTTATTTTATTATTACAATACACATTAGAATTTCAAAAGTTTGAAATTCAAAAAGGTTAAACTCCCATAATTAATTAAGAACTCAAGTTGACAACATTAAATGAAATGAGTTAAAGGGGAGGTTTTGAGAGGATTTGAGGAGTTGGGGTTCGTGTGGACCCCACCTCACTTAATCCTCCCAATGGAGGTTAAGTGGATGTGGGTCCCACTCCCAACTCCCTTTGGTAGGACTTAACTAGTTAAAAGAAATAAAATTTGTTCCTCACAAATTTTATTTAACTTAAACTAAAAACCCAAAAACTAACTTTCAACCCGCAACAAACGCAACTTCCGAAAAGGTCTCATTAAGCGAATATCGGCGCTGCGAGTTCATCGGTGCCCTCGGATTTCAATTCCGAGCACCATATCAAAAGTTAGAAATTCCCGCTCGTTCGTTCACTGAACGTACCCGAGCCAAACTTCAGAAATTAATTCCGGGCACTCCGGGCCTCGGAATCAGGTACCGTCTGAAACCGCGCTTTTGTAAAATTCTAAAGAAAATTAAGAAAAAAAAATTTTCCTTGAATTTTACGGGTCTTTACATTACTCCCACCTCAGGGCTTTACGTCCCCGTAAAGCTACATGAAAAACTAGGGAAACAAAAGAGGGTACTGAGCACGCATCTGAGCCTCCCGCTCCCATGTGCTCTCCTGGAGATTCCCGTGCCGCCATCTGTTGCGCACAAGAGGAATCGATTGCCCAAGTAGGACCCGCTCCTGTCGATCCTCTATCTCCACCGGGACCTCCGTAAAAGTCGCCCCAACGTCAACGTCAAGCTCCCCATGATCAAAGATGTGCGTCGGGTCGTGCACGTATCTCCTCAGTTGAGACACGTGGAAGACGTCGTGCACCCGGTGCAACTGAGGTGGTAGAGCCAGGCGATAAGCCATCTCACCAACCCTGCTGAGGACCTGGAAGGGTCCGATGAAGCGCGGAGATAACTTGTCGCCTCGGCCAAATCTCCGAATACCACGTTGAGGTGAGACCCGCAAGAAGACGTGGTCACCATTCTCGAACTCTAGTGGCCTCCGCCTCCTGTCAGCGTATGACTTCTGCCGGCTCTG
Source organism: Viscum album (assembly GCA_963277665.1). Classification (NCBI taxonomy): domain Eukaryota; kingdom Viridiplantae; phylum Streptophyta; class Magnoliopsida; order Santalales; family Viscaceae; genus Viscum; species Viscum album. The sequence continues at coordinate 685,480,743 of OY728120.1, read as the reverse complement.
TGTTGTCCTCATCCGCTCCTGGATGACATGGACCTCCTCTGACGTGGCCCGGACCATCTCTGGTCCCACAAGAGCTGCAAGATTTCTTCTTTGCCGATAAGAGAAACTTGGTCTCATCCCCTGGATGAACCACATTCTTTGCCTAAAACAGTCAATCCTAACATGGATGATACTAATCCATATCAAGGATGACGTCGTAAGGCCTCGACGCTACTACTAAGAGATCCAACCGTTACTCTCGCCTCCAAGGGTTGAGTCACACTGTCGGCATCAGTGTGTGGTAACTGGTCTCCTCCAGTAGATGTCTCACAAGTGAGGGTCAAGTCAACAGTCAACTGGAACCTCTTAGTAACATCACAAAAGAGGACAGGAATGAAAACATCACAAAGGATGCGTCTTTATTATTGCAGCTCATAATACAAGACGCTACACAAAAGCAACATCAACATGGAACTAGAAGTACAAAAGACGTATCTACTAGTTCCTCCCCTGTCCACCTGCTCCCAGAGCTCCTTGATCGTAAGCTTCAGCTGCCTGAAGCTGTGCTCTCGCATGTTCACCTACTCCCTGTGGTCGGGGTGGACCTCCTGGTGGTGGTGGTGGCAGAGCCTCAAAGCGTCGTCCACCACCTGCTGCTCGGCCAGCTCCTCTGCCTCGTCCGCCTCCTCCCTGCGGACCGCCACGGTCGAACCTCTGCCTCTGCCTAGGTGGTTCCTCAACCGTCTGCTGCTCCTCCGCATGGCGGGTTGGGCAGTCACGAGCCATGTGGCCTTGCCCGCCGCATGCAAAGCACTGTCTTCCACTCAAAAGACTGACTCCGCGCTGTGTGCCCTGCACTGCTGAGCCAGTGCCCTGAGGTCGTCTGCCTGAAGGTCTGGTCTGTCTGGACCCCTGAGTCATCTGTCGGCTACCTGCTACCGAAGACTCCGCTACGTGCCGCCCTGCGGTGGGTCGCTGCGCTGGTGAAGACTCGGCAAGGAAGCTCTCAATCAGAAGGGCCCGCTCCAGTACTCCTGTCTGAGTCGGTAAGCTGAGGGAGATCAGCGATGCCCTGATCTCGTGTCTCAAACCCTGCTCGAAGGTCCGGGCCCGGAAGAATGGGTCCCGTACCATGTCGGTCGAGTAGCGCGAGAGATCGGTAAATCTCGCCGAGTACTGAGCGACCGTCATGCTGCCCTGCCGCAGCTGCAGAAGCTCCTGGATACGCACCGCACGAAGGGTGGCTGGGACGAACTCCGAGCGGAAGAGGCTCTCAAAGTCCGTCCAAAGTAGAGATGTCTCATCGTGCACCTGGAGCATCAAGCTCCACCATCGTCCTGCTGCTGCGTGTAGTAGGCTCGCAGCGAGGATCACCATGAGGTCTGCTGGTGTCCTCACTAGCCTAAACACTCGTACTACTGCCTCCAGCCAGTCCTCTGCAGCCTGGGGATCCGTCTCCCCGCGAAACCTGGGCGGTCGCTGGCGCTGAAACTCATGCAGTGCGCTGAGGCGACGTGCATCGTCAGCGGCTGCTGCTGGAAGCATCGGGGGCTCGGTGGGTAGAGCTACCGCCGGTGCCACTGCTGACAAAGGGCCCTGCACCGAGGCCTCGTCGCTCGGTGGGCTGTCGTCACGTTCGATTCTCGGAACCCTAGCTGGCTGCCGTCGTGGGGCCATCCTGAAAGAAACAACGTAACACGATCAAACGATTATACCTGGTGAGCTGACCTGGTTTGAGCTGTTTTAAGGGGAAAAACCTTTGAAAACACACACGCAATCAGTGTTTTCATGCACAAAGTCGGAAATCAGTTGTCAGGGTCCTGGTGTATGGATACGTCGGCCGCCCGCACCAACACTGGACTCCCTGAACTGAAAACCACACTCGGTACCCTTAACACTATTGCTTCACAGAAAGAAAGATCAGAGTTATAAGTTCTGCGGTAGAACCGAACTCCTCTGATACCAATTTGTCACGACCCGTCCTCGGGGCCCGTGCCGTGACTACCCCAAGCCCGCCTTCCATAGGCCAGGGGCTGGCGACTAGCACCAAAGGCGTAAAATCCCGATAACTGGGAAGGCATTGCCTTTATAAAGAAAATAAGCACCACAGAGTACAAGCGGAAGTAAAACACTAAGTACAAAAAGAAGAGCTGAAAAGTAAAAAGGGGCCGGAAATACAAGCCCAACTATAAAGTACAACTCGAAAGGGAAAACAACGACTGAAAAGTAAAGCTGCTACGCTGAGATGTCCACTGGAAATCCCACCTGAAGGGTGGGTACAGATAGCTCCTCTGCTCCTCGGGTCCCGCCATCCGCTCCGAGTATGTCCCGCCCAGTGGTCCACCTCCGGGTACCGCCTCGTCGTATAGTCCACCTCCAAGTACCGTCCAGTCCTTGAACCTTCGGCTTCTGTCAGCACTGTCTGTCGTCTGCAACCAACACAACGAGGTGCGGGCATAGCCCGTGCAGGGGTGAGTATAACGATACTCAGTAGGGACCCCGAGACCCTCAAGGTCTCACTAAAACCAACAAGGATAAACACAAGAAGATCTCAACAGATAAACTCTACTTAGGTATATGCCCATACATATACCTAAGTTATCAAGTAACTCATCTCAATCATGAGGAAACACAAGGATTGTGAAAACGACGGATAACCACTACCCGGGTATATGCCCATACATATACCAAAGTTAGCAAGTGACCCATGTCAATCATGAGGTAAACACAAGGTCAAAAGTCTCAGCTCAAACAAGGATTTTCATTATCGAAACCGTAACTGCTGAAGAGCTCCGTCTCTAGAGTGTGCAGTGGTCCTGTCACGACTCCGAGGTACTGCTCACTAACCTAAGACTGCTGAGATACTCCTCCTGTCGAGTACTGCGGGTTTGCGGCCAACTACCTGGCGCTCCGTCCGCTGAGGGTCTGTCGCCAAATACCGGGCGCTCTCCCAAATAGCCTACTGAGGTACTCCTCCTGTCGAGTACCGCGGGTTTGCTGCCATCTACCTGGCGCTCCGTCCGCCGTGGGTCTACAGCCAAATACCGGCGCTCCGTCCACTGGGCTAGTCGACTCACTCCAAGTCGAGTCGGTCAAGCAGTCGTCAGGTCTCAGCCGGCTACACGGTCTCCGTACTCCGCACGCTCGTCTCCGGGAGGGTCCGCTCCATGAGCTACTGGTCGATACTCCAAGTATCTCAAAGTCCCACAAATAAGTGTCTCAAAGGTCCGTCTCGTCACAGGGGTCTCAATGCAACAGACGGCGCGTCGATCGGACGCCCGGTCTGTGAGTTATTAGCCTTTTCGTCCCAGGGGCCCGGTTGGTTTCGAGAGCGAAACCAATCCCGGCCGTATCTCAACTGTACCCCGAACTCCCATAGGGTATACTCAAAGGGACCGTTACTCAACGTAACCACCAACGCCGCTGACGGCTCGTCAAGCGGACGTCCTGTCTGTAAGATATCAGCTTTTCCGTTCCAGGGGCCCGGTTGGGTTTCGGGTACAAACCAACCCGGCCATACTCCGACTGCATCCAAAACTCGGGCGGAGTATGTCAAAAGTTCCGTCTCATCAAGAGGAAGTCAACGAAACAGACGGCGCGTCAATCGGACGCCCGGTTTGTGAGTTATTGGCATTTTCGTCTCCGGGGCCCGGTTGGTTTTTAAGGAAAAACCAACCCGACCGTACTCCACCTGCGTCCAAACCTCGGGCGGAGTATGCCAAAAGATCTGACTCACTAAAAGGAACACAACGCGACTGACGGTGCGTCAATCGAACGTTCGTAGCTCAAGATATGAGCGTTTCCGCTCCGAAGGCCCGGTTGGTTTCGTGAATGAACCAACCCGGCCGAACTCAAAGTAATCCGAAACCTTGAGTGAGATATACCGAAACGACCGTCTCGATCCAAGGATCGCGTTGCCGCAGACGGTTCGTCATTCGGAGGTCCGAGGCTCAAGTTATGGGCGAAAAACCAATTCTGGTTCGAAACGGGGGGTCCGGGTCCGGGCCGACCCGGCCCGACCCCCCCCCCTGGGCGGCGCGGTGGCCGGCGGCGGCGGCCAGAGGCGGCGGGCGGCGGCGGCGCGGCGGCCGGCGGCGGCGCGCGGCGGCGCGCGGAGGCGGCGCGGCGGAGGCGGCGGCGGGCCGCGGCGGCGGCGGGCTGCGGCGAGGCTGCGCACGCGGGGGCTAAGCCCCGCGGTTCTTGGGTGTCGGCGCGGCATATAGCCGCGCCCCTTTGCTTTTACAAACCGCCCCCCCCCCCCCCCCCACGTGGGGGGATTGATTGACATGAAACGGGGGGCAAAGCCCCCCCCTGCTTAAAGAACCGCCCCCCCTCTTAAAGAGGGGGGTTTTCAAGGTTTGGCCGGGGAATTAAATTCCCCGGTTTTAAGTCATCCGGCCGGCCAGCTGGCCGGCCGGTTTTTACCAACGGGACCGGAAATTTCGGTCCCGCCTTTGACTTCCGACGCCGGCGGCCCGGCCGCCGGTCTCCTCTTCCGCCGCGGCCCGGAACCGGCCGCGGTCTTCTCGTCCCGCCGCGGCCCGGAACCGGCCGCGGTCTTCGTTGTCCGGCGCGGTGCGACGGCACCGCGCCCCTTTCGCCGTGCCATGATTCCTTCCAACGCGGCGCGACGGCGTCGCGTTCTTGAAGATTCTCCTCGGCGTAGCGCGACGGCGTTGCGTAAAATAAATGCACGATCAACCGCATGGTGCGACGGCACCACGCCGCTTGCTTCCACCCGCAAGAACAAACAAGAACGTTGGAGGGGGTTCGGCCGTGTTCGTACGGTCCGGCCCCCTCACGTTAAATTAATAACGCAACTTTAAATAAACAACATCCTCACGTTAGTCATACGAACCACGAGCAAGAATGAGATAATTAAATATTAAATCAACATCCCCTACCTCGGGTATAAGGTTCGAAGATCGTTCTACATTCCGCGGAAGACGACGTCGCGGAGGTCGGGCGACGCGGTCGTCGTTCGTCAAATTCAACGACGAAGAGGCGCGTCCGAAGAGGCACGTCGTTGGCGAATCCTTGTACGCCGACGAAGGTTGTCCGAGGAAGGTGCGGTGTTCTCTCTCGTTGACACCGAAGACGAAGAAGAGCGGAGCGGCGTTCTTCGTCGGAACTTGAGCGTTCTACGTCAAGTCTTGAGGAAAGTCAAATAAAAAGGAAACAACGAACTCAAGAACCCTTACCTTGATAGTCGCATGTTGACGGAGTCGTGGAATATCGGTGTCGATTCCTTTGACGTCGGAGGAAGAGTCGTTGTCGAAGGCGTTCGTCGCGGAAAACCGTCGCGGAAGAGATGACGCAGAAGAAGTACGTCGCGTCGCGGATACGGCGTCGTGGATGGATCGTGTTCTTCGGCGGAGGAGTTCTTCGTTGAAGAACGACGTTCTTCGCGTTCTTCGTTGAGTTTGAAGAAGAAGAGGAGGCTCTCCAAAAGCTCTCAAGGAGACAAACAAAACAACCCAAAATAAAATAAGACCACTTCTTATTTTATTATTACAATACACATTAGAATTTCAAAAGTTTGAAATTCAAAAAGGTTAAACTCCCATAATTAATTAAGAACTCAAGTTGACAACATTAAATGAAATGAGTTAAAGGGGAGGTTTTGAGAGGATTTGAGGAGTTGGGGTTCGTGTGGACCCCACCTCACTTAATCCTCCCAAGGGAGGTTAAGTGGATGTGGGTCCCACTCCCAACTCCCTTTGGTAGGACTTAACTAGTTAAAAGAAATAAAATTTGTTCCTCACAAATTTTATTTAACTTAAACTAAAAAACCAAAAACTAACTTTCAACCCGCAACAAACGCAACTTCCGAAAAGGTCTCATTAAGCGAATATCGGCGCTGCGAGTTCATCGGTGCCCTCGGATTTCAATTCCGAGCACCGTATCAAAAGTTAGAAATTCCCGCTCGTTCGTTCACTGAACGTACCCGAGCCAAACTTCAGAAATTAATTCCGGGCACTCCGGGCCTCGGAATCAGGTGCCGTCTGAAACCGCGCTTTTGTAAAATTCTAAAGAAAATTAAGAAAAAAAAATTTTCCTTGAATTTTACGGGTCTTTACAGGATACCACCAAAGATTACATAACAATTTCCAAATATAGATCATCCTAATAAAAGATTTCTATTTTAAAATAAACAAGTTTGGAAATTCGAAAGCATATTTCAACAAAACATCATGTACCTTTTCAAATGATGGAAAAACCAATTTAAACAAAGGATTTACAAATGATGGAATATTTCTAAAACAATTTCTTAAGTAAAAAATTTATATAAAAAAGTTTATATAAATTCAGTAGGCATGTAAGGCAATTCAAAAGCATTGGCATACATTTATATCTCAAATATAAATAAACAAGCGAGAAACATGATCATCTGCCAAAAGGTCCAATAGTATTAACTAGTTATAGGATTCCTTACTCTCTATGTGAACTTAGAAAAATGTGTATACACACGTCACTATGAAAATGGACAAAGGAGACTCATCACCAACCCATTGGAGATGTGGACCACCGCAAGTATGTTTTAGGACGTTATCATAGCGTAGAGTGTATCTAAATAACTCAATAACTACCTAAGTCTTTCATGTGCTCTTACATGATGGGCGAACTATTTTAAGAATGCTTAAAATACGATCAATCCCAATATTCCATTTCAAAAGTGCCAATTTCTTTCCATTTAAAACCAAAACAAGTTTTATTCAAAACATGCCTCTTTCACAAGATAAAACCAATGGGTTTATATCAAATCATTTTAATCCATTTTCATATGTTTTAAATCCATTCAAAACCAATTCCATCATTACACATTTCATTTCCATAATTAAATTCAATAATTTAATTGAAAACATTTCCATCAAATCAACAATTTAAATTAAACAACTTAAATAGACCAATTTTCCATAACCACACCCAATTCAATGGAATTGGGGTTTTCCAAATTTTCATGCCAAAACCATTTCAAATATCTCAATTTAATGGAATCGAGTTTTTAACAATTTAATTTAAAGAAACTTGAGCAATTGAATTTAAATCAATAATTGAAATAAATCAAGCAATAGAAGGATAATCAATTTGGAAAGTTTGAACGGAACCACCTACCTCGATTTATTGATGGGAGTTTTCCCAACGAGAAACCCCAAAAACCAAGCGGCACAACGACATCGATCAAAATCTGGATCTAAATCCTTAAAACAAAAATTAAGATCAAAGTAATCAAGATCTTGAAAAAATATATCTAGATTAACAATACTAGATCTATACCTAGACTAATAGGTATAGATCCATGGAAACACAGGAAATATTCCATGAAAATACCAAGGAAAGATATAGGAATAAACGAGATATGCAATGAGATGAAATCCACTTACCAGGAGGAGAGCAGATCTTCAATCCAAGCCTTCAATCTCGAAGAAAGCTATTCGGATCGCCTTGGAATCTCTCTAGGCGGATTTTTAAGGACCTAAAATGAGTCAAGCCCGAGCCAAGGTCAAAAATAAAGAAGTACCTGGGGTTTGGGTGGTTTTAAAAGAAATTTTTTAAATTAAAAACTGCGCGCATAGTTTACCTGGGCAGAGGCGCACGGTTTTTCAAACCGTGCGCACACCGTGCGGACCTCACTGTCTAGAGATACATGGTCTGTATAGTTTGGTCACACGGTTTTTGAAACCATACGCACACCATGTGTACCTCTCTGTCCAGTGCTGCTTGGTTGGCACGGTTTGTCAAACCGTGTGTAAATCATGCACAAGCCATTTCCCTTTTTTGCTTTACTTGAAAGTTCATCCAAACACACCCCCAAGGAACTTCTTCAAAATATAGGTACTTGGAAACATCAAATGTACCTAAAAATGTAACGAGATGTTACAAATTAATTATGGTTCATGATGTTACAAATGGAGATTATTAATTGATGAAATAATTATGAGTAAGTTCTTAATTAACGGTTGGGATAATTAAGGAGACTATTGTGATTAATTATTTGGTGAATTAATTAATGGGTTTTATGTGAATAATAATTTTCAAATTAGAAATTAGGGAGATCTGAAAAATTAATTAATAAATTAAAGTGATATTGCGGTAAGATTTTTAAGGATTATTAATCATACCTGATGCGATGAAGTTCTATACGTGATAATGTGGTTAATGTTGAATAACATGATAAATGAGATACATGTGACATGTGTATTATTAAATGGTGAATGGTAGCATGCTCATTCGATGTACTATTATGAATGGTATCTTGCTCATTAAATTATATACTATTAAATAGTGAATTATACCATTCCCATTTAGCCAACTATTTTGAATGGTAACATGCTTAGTAAATTATGTATTATCTTATGGTGAATGGTAACATGCTAATTCGGCCAACTATTATGAATGGTAATAAGCACAATCAATAAAGTATTATTAAATGGGGAATGGTAACACGACTATTTGGCCAACTATTATGAGTGGTAACATGCTCAATCAATTAATAATTATTAAATTTTTAACGCTAACATTATCATTTGACCTAAAATTCAGAATCATAATTTCCTATTCAATTTTGTATTATTTAATGATGAATGGTTACATGCTGATTTATCCAACTATTATAAATGGTAACATACTCATTCCATTATGTGTTATTATATGGGGAATAGTAACATGCTTATTCAAAAAACTATTATGAATGGTAACATTCTCATTCAATTATGTATTATTAAATGGTGAATGTAAACATTCTCATTCAACCATCTATTAACAATGGAAACATGTTCCTTAAAATTGTGTTTTTAATTTAATGGTAAACCTAGGGGAAGGACCACTTTTTGGAACAGACCGAAGTAGGTATTGAGGTACGAGTATCTATGTGAACCTGATATTTTTATGTGATTAATTAGGGAATATTTAATAATGGTATAATTTATTAATTTGTACATTATTATTATTCTTATTACAATTGGGTACATGATTATTAACTGGATTTGTTTTGGAAACTATTGTTGGTGGCCGACTAAGTTGTACTCACACCCTATTCGACTTTCTTGATTAGTACCCAAATAGACATTTTGATTGTAGGACTAGTTAAGGGAATGATCATAGTTTAGATTTATGATTGGGTATGGAACATGGATGAGGGAACTATACATGGTTTGGGACCCTCTTGGGAATGTTTAGTGACATTAATTTCAGTTTCATTTTAGAATCTTTGGAAATTACATTTACAGAGAATGTTTCCCTTTTAATTGATTACTATATTTATGATTTTGGATATCTTGTGGCATTGTTATTGTTTGTGATTATATATTATTCTTTTATTGATTATTGACATCGACTAGTGTTTTAATCCATTAAAAGTGGACATAGAGTTCTCATGACTGACTTACCCAACCCTCGTAGCTAGTAGACCACCTCTGGTTTACAGGGAGGTGCGCCTGAGGTTATGTGACTTCCCAACTTTGGGAATCATTATGTGGCACCTAGGTTGGGATGTCACAAATTATTTTTAAAATATCCCTGGAATGAAATTCCAATTTTTCTCAATATTCATTTATATATATTTAAGTAAAAATATTTTCAGAATATGTCCAAGATTCATTAATAAAATTTCAAGGAAAAATGCATTCAAAATGATTCCAAGCTTCTTTTATAAGTTTTTAAGGACGCATTTTATAAAAATATTTTCTAGAATTATTTATATTTTTTCATGTTTATTTTAAAATAAAATTATTTTCCAAAGTTTTTATGAATTTAAAAAAATCCAAGATGAAATGAAACTTTTCTCATGAAATGTTTTCAAAATATTTTTCCTTATTATTTACAATAATAGATAACATCCATTGGTGTTACTAATTACTTTCTAGGGAAATGATCCAAAGGACCTATTCATATTATTTCTATGAATGGTTTATGCATTGATGTCATGAAGTTTATGAATCCCATTTGTCTTTTATGGGTTATATATTTATGAAACTCATTTATAATTCATGAGTTATATGTTTATGAAACTTATTTCACATTTACAAGTTATATTAATATAAAAAAACTTATTTTCATTGGTTAGTCTTCAATTAAATGATTTTGAAACCTAAAATTTCCACATTTTATGATATTATTTCATGCTTATGATACCCATTTAATTCCATTGTCTATGATATGATGAATGTTTACGATCTTGTGGCCTGAATATGTATGATTTAATTATGATATGGGTGGTACATATATCTCCCACCAATTCATTGGGTAATGATTTGTATCTCAGGAGTATGACAGGGCTAGAATAATGAGAATACACAGTTATGTAATACCAGGCTCAGCCGAGGAGTAAAATTTATTCAGTAATACATGGATGGAAAAGAAAGTTATCCTTGTTCAGCAATACATGGTTCAAATGGTAATATAACATAGTTCAGTAACATAGAGTTGGGATGGGAGGTTAACCCATTTCAGTAACATATGGCTAGATTAGGGAGTGAACCCGATTCAGTAGAGGATGTTTTCCACTAAGACAGTCTTGGGACTGAACCTTGACTTTTTAAATGGTTTGGGTATTGAACCAATTCCACTAAGAGTACCTTGAAATTATTCTTTGATAACTATTGAAATCATTTTATATGCTTATGTGTCAGCCACAAATTCTATGTCTTATTCCAATGTTACGCTCTCATTACTTAGTCTCTTAATTCACTTATTATTCATATATTATGAACTAAAAATGTTTTCTCCATGAATTTTTAATATTATCTTTGATATTCACTATATGATCGTAAAATGTTATTCTCATGTTCTTATACCCTTATTATCATGTTATTCATATGTATATCTTTCGTTTATCCTCACTAAGAATCTAAAATGACCCATTTCTTATGATTCCTTTCCATATGTTAATAATAATGGTTTTAGTTAAATGTTTTAAGGGTTAATATCTTTGTGGGACACATTGAAGAACCTTTACCAAGTTTTAATATTTTTTCCATGTTTTAAAATATAATAAACTATTACCATCCTCATGCGTGTACTTTTGTAATGTGTATAATATTCACCTAAAGTGATGTAATGTCCAGGTGTGTTAATCCTAGTTTGATATTTTTGGTATCAATGGATTGGTTTACTTAACATTTAAAAACTAGGATGTAAAACAATAAGTGAAATACCTAGGGATATTTAAAAGGATATGTCAAGGAATGCCACTAAGGATAAGTCTAATGATTTGGAAAAGTAGAATAAAATGTCTTGGAATATTTGTAAAGTATTGAGTGAGTAGGTTCCTAGATATAAATCCATGTATAGATACTAAAGCTGGATGTGGCTCTATCATAGATGTACCTAGGGGAAAAAACTCTGAAAAGGTGTGTCAATCTGGACCTGAGCATAACCCTGAATATGAAAACGGTCCTTGCTGCAGACTTGGTTTGACACTCTCTGAGGATATTCTTTGGGATTTCACAAAATAATTCTGAACCACCATGTGTGATTTAAATAGAGGAATACAATGAATAACCTAGAATAAAACTTATGTTTCAAAGATTAAAGATGTATGCATCATGATTTCGACATAATATATGTAACACCCTGGTTCTGGGTGCTGCCCAAAGGTGCCCCGTACTGAGTTGGTCACATGACCTCAAGAACATCTCCCCAAAGTCAAGAGACTTCTGACTAGCAGCGAGGGCCTTGTGTGTGATAGTGGGGAAAATATTCCCTTATTGGCAGAGTAACACTGCGAAATAACAGTAACATACAATAGTGGAAGCAGTAATACCATACAATAAGAAAACAACAGAAGACTGAAAGTAATAAAAAACTAGAGAACAAATATAAATGATGCATGTCACATATGTCTAGGAAAGGAGCCAAACAAGTCACAATGTTGCAATACACTACTATACCAAAGTATAAATGAAAAAAATAAACTCTGGAAGCATCACAAGCCTCAGCTTGCTCCCATTCTCTCTAGCTCCAAGTAGTCAAGTACCTGACGTAGAAGAGGGCTTGCCCTTATCTATAACTACCACAATATAATCTGTTTGGGACCAAAATAATGACCCAAACAAGGTTTGAGATGAATCCCAGTAGGCATCCACCCAAAGATCAGTGCCTAATAGTCAGTGAATATATATGGTAGGCAATAAGAAAAATGTAGCAGTAAACATGGAAGTACCCAAAAGTAAAAACATATTATAGTTTGAATTGCATTAATTTTCATATATCAATTAAGAAGCTAATAAAAAATGAATAACCCTTGGGGAATCACTCAAAGACTTACCCCTCTGGTTCAACTAATCAAACACTATCAACCCAATAGAATGTACTCACAGTCTAACCCATCTAGTTTAGCTTTAGCAAAGACTCTCTAAGGAAGCACTCACCATCAATTCCCCATGTGGTCTCTTATCAATAACTATAGACACTCTAAGGATGATCTCAACATCAAATTCCCCATTCGTTCTCACAACATGGAACGAAAGACACACTGGGGTAGAATGAATTCCATCCCTTCTATGGTCTCACAATGTAAAAGTAAACAAATGTTCGAGAGAAGCCCTCAACATCGATCCCCCCTATTTCTACTAAAACAGGTTCCCACAACCCTATTTAAGTCAATCGTGCCCAACGATGTTCAACAACCAAAGTAAACCTTAATAACAACATGGAAAAAAGATTTCAATAACTACTTGGATAAACATCTACAAGCATACAACATCAGATAAAATCACTCCATCCTAACAACACTTGGCATAGAAAACAAGCAGCCCAATTGACAAAGCTAGATCAAATGGTTAATATCAAAAAAGACATGGGAAACACATCAATAGAATAGAAAATAACCTTATTCACAATCAAACAACCTCTTCTCAGGCACACAAGGGATAACGAGAATTAACAGGTCTAAAATCCCAAAACACGCAAAACCCTGTTCTAGGGTATTGGGAAATTTTACACATAATATTCAAAAAATTATCTACAGAAAGGCACAAACCACCTACCTCAAAATTGTACGATCGATGTACTCTGGCGTAAGCCGTTGAAGTGATCTAGAATGGAGTATATCTACAAAGATTTCAAATACACTCAACCAAGGATATCTCACGAAAGAAGATAAAATAGGAAACTAGGCTCTAGAAGAAGGAAGAGCTCACCATGCCGATTCCAATGCAATCAAAGGTTGTTGAATCAGACAATGATTGATTGGGGATTTGGGAAGAATCGTGCTCCATAGTCGCTTCTGGATGGGTCATCGTTAGAAGAAGGGGTTTCTTTGAATGAGACGTGACCCTAGTATGATATAACAATTTAAAAGAAAAGTTCACGGTGTGTTCTTTAAATGTACACAACATGTAATTTCCTTTATTAGACCTCTATTTAGGCGATCACCAGGTCACCGCATATGGAAATGTACTTCACCATTACACGGCCAGTACACGGTCACCTGCAAAAACCGGGTACACAGTGTGTACTCCAAAGTACATGGAATGTACTCCTTAAATTTATAGACTCTCATCTTTTCTCAAAAACACCAGAAAATAAAACCCATACCTGAACAAATGTTTTAGGTTCATAAAAATACCCCCCTTAAATAAATTCATAACTAAATTTCCCTAAGAATGTGGAGAATAAAAAGAATCATCAAATAGCTCTATCCACTATGATCGTACATTAGCCTCCCTCTCCCAATTATTTTCCTATACTCACCCATGCCGCCATATCCATCATACCAGAGGATCAGACTGACCCCAAAGAACCTTCACACTATGATCAAAAATCCAGATAGGATGCTCCTCGAACAAGGTTTCGACCTCCAACTCATCCTCCTCGGGTTGGAAAACACGAGATGAGTCTGAGAAGTAACACTGGAGCTGAGAAACGTGGAAGACGTCGTGAATATCCCGATACCTCTGAGGTAACTGTAGTTGATAAGAAACTAGAATAACCCTCTCCAAAACCTCAAATGGTCCAACATATCTCAGAAAAACTTTACCATTATATCCTAATCCACCTATGTCCCAACCTCGGTGTGACATGGAGGAAAACCTGATCTCTGATATCAAAAACAAGAGGTCATCTTCGTCGATCAGTATAAGACTTCTATTATGATTGTGCAGTATACATACTCCTATGAACCAACTCTATATATTATGTGGTCTCCTGGACTAGACAAGGTCCCATCATAGCTGTCTCTCCTACCTCTAGGAAACATAAGGGTCATCGACAGGGCCTACCGTGCAAAGCCTTATGAGGTGCCATATAAATAGTTACTTGAAATATATTATTGTAGGAAAACTCCACAAGATGTATGTTATTCTCCAAATAACCTCCAAAATCTAAGATGCATGCTCTAAGAATATCCTCTAGAACCGAAATAGTATGCTCGGATTGGACATCTATCTACGGATGGTAAGTTATACTCCAAAGTACTTGAGTACCCAAAGCCTTCTGTAGTCCCTGCTAGACCTGAGATGTAAAACATGTATCCTTGTCTAAACAAATGGAGTGTGGAACCCCATGTTGATGTAAAATCTCTCAGATGTACAACCTTCACATCTCATAAACACCGAGGGTCTCCTTGATCAGTAAGAAGTGAGAAACCTTCATGAGTCTATCAATGACAAGCCATAATGCATCATTCCATTGAGGCTACCTCAGTAAGCCTGTCGTGAAGTCCATCACAACATAATTCCAATGCATCTCAAGAATGGGTAACTACTGAAAAATCCCTATTGGTCACTAATGCTCTGCCTTCACCTGCTTATAAGTGGAACACATCATCACAAAACTAGAAATATCTCTATTCATACCGGGCCAACAATACAGAAGGTTTAGATCTTGATACATCATGGTGATGCCCATATGAACAACCGAAATAGGGAAATGAAATCCCTACATCAGCTCCTCGTGTATGTCTACTGAAACCCATACACGCCCATGAAAACACAAGATCTCATCCTCTCCTATGGTTCATCCAAAAATAGGGTCCTCCCCTAACACACTATCCCAAAGGACTAGGCCTTCAGAATCTGATAGCTGACTCATTCACACTCGATCAATTAGATTAGTGGTAACATCCACCGAAGAAAGAAACTTATTCCCCTATCTATTTTGAACCTCCAAATGAATCTCAGAGAACATAGCCATAAACTACCACATATTGTTGGCCTCTTAAATTGTGTGTATCTAAGTCCTCCTTCTCAACACATCAGATACTGCATTGCTGGTCCCAGATGTATAGGCAAGGTCAAAGTCAAAATACTGAAGGTACTCAACCCACCTTTGTTGTCTCAAATTAAGATTGCACTGCATAAATATATACTTGATACTTTTATGGTCGGTGAAAACTACAAAATTCTCTCCCATAATATAATGTCTCCAACAGTGTAAAGCATAAACAACTACATCCAACTCCAGATCATTCATGTAGTAATTCCTCTCATGTGGCCATAACTGTCAAGACCCATACACAATGACTCCTTCCCCCTTCATAAACAATGCTCCTAGCTCGATACCTGATGCATCACAGTAAACAGTATAACTATTTCTTGGATCTGAAAAAACTAGTATCGGTGCTAAAGTAAACCTCACATTCAGCTCTTGAAAGGCTGAATTGTAGGATTCTATGTACAGGTACATCACACCCTTCTTAGACAGGCCCTCCAGTGGTGCTTCTAAGCATTAAAAGTCCTATATAAATCACCTTTAGTAACTATCCATCCCTATAAACTGTGTACCTCAAAGAAGTTCTTTGGATGCTCCCAGGAAACTCATGCTCTCACTTTCTATGGGACTACTTATAGTCCTATCTCTGAGATAAACTGACCCAACAAGTGAATCTGGTCCATCCAAAAGTTGAATTTTGAGATCATTGATTCTCTCTCAGTGTAATCAAAATGATTTCAATATGGGTAGTATAGTCATGTCGTCTGTGAGAGTACACCCAGATATCATCTAAGAAAACCACCACAAAGTAATCCAAGTATGGATGGAACACTTGGTTCATCAGTTCTATGAAAACTACAAGTGCGTTCGTCAGACCAAACAACATAACTAATTACTCGTATACACCATACCTACTCCGAAATGTTGTAAGAGGCATATCAGATGGTTTAAAGCACAACTGATGATAACTGGATCTCAAGTAAAACATTGAGAACACTTGGGATCCCCGAAGCTGATCAAAGTGATAATCAATCCTAGGTAAGAGATATTGGTTTTTTATTTTCAACTTGTTCAGATGTTTATAATCCATGAAAATCTTAAGGGTACCATCCGCCTTCCCCACAAACAGGACGTGCGAACTCTAAGGAGAAGTACTGGGTTAGATGAAACCCGTTACCTGAAACTCCTACAACTATTTCTTGAGCTCCTGTAACTCTGGTGTAGCCATCCTATTTAGAGGAATGAACACTGTTACCTCTCCTGGAACAATCTTAATAGAGAAGTCTACCTCTCGCTTTAGAGGGAAACATGAAAAGTCATTTAAAAGGCATCCCGAAAATGATCGACAACTGGAGGAAAGTCCAACTGTGATGTCCCCCGGTCATCCAGATATAGAAAAGAAATTTGGTCTGTAACTCCTCCCAACCCATGATGCTCATGTCCTACTCTGCTTTCCAGGACATCCCATTTTCCCTTATGTAAGAACAAACCGCCCTCTGGTGATGTGAAACTCATCCGATGGCGATAGCAGTCAACAACAGCCTGGAATGGAACTAAGCATTTCATTCTATGAATGACATCATTTCCTATCATCTCTAGGAAATAGAAGTACCATAAGAAGTTATACCCACCAAAATCAAGAGGGAACTCCTTGAACTGACGTACACTAGCCATTCTTATCCCCAATAGAGTGTCCAAGGCCACGATATACATAAAAGAAAATATACAGAGCTCTAGGCTCTCCACAACAACAACATATATTAAACTGTGGGAATCCCCTGTATCTAAAAGTATAGAAGCTAAAACTAACACAACTAGAATTGTACCTCAAACCGTAGAGGGTCCAGGATCCTGATCCAACTAGGTATTCTCTACTGAAAAAGTCTAACATGCACCGCAACCATGTGACCCTACTTGACCACCTTGAGCTGATCCACCCTATTTCCGTTGAATCCCTACCAACTAGCTACCATGACTGTGACCTCCACCTCAACCTAAACGGCCAGAAGAACTCTAGTTCCCAGACTGATGAGAAACAGGTGGTGCTACTCTTGAACAAGGATTCATAGTGGAACCCCTGTCACTAGATTCTGGTGATAAAAACCGACAGAACTACATAAGATGACCAATCTTGCTGCAAGATCATCACAACAATGGGTATCTCGGGCACTGTGGACTTGTATTCCCACTCTTCCCACACTGGTAGCACGCCACCTGGATGCCAAAAGAAGTATACCACCTACTCATATCTCTACATGTAGACTCACTAAAGTGCTTCCTACTATCAGCCAGAGAAGCACCAACTCTAGATGCCAAACCACCCTGGCCCACTACTCCAGAATCCCTCAGGTTGTGCTCTTTGATTAGTGCTCAGTGGAATATAGAGGTTATAGAAGTCAACCTTAATATTTTAACCTGAGATCAGATGTCATGCCTGAGACCATCGTCAAACTTCCTCTCCATAAATAACACATCACCTCTGGGAATGGGTGTAAATCATGTAAGATCTATGAAATGAGAAGAATACTCCATGACCGAGAGAGTACACTCCTCCAATCTCATGAACTCTTGATCTCGGTTGGCCCTCAAAGTCTTTGGGTAGAAGTAATCGTAAAAGGAATGTTGGAAGTCATCACAAGCCAAAACCTGCTAGAATCCTTCCTATGAGATCAAATCACACCATCTCTTGGGAGAATCCAGAAGCATATAAGTACCAAGTTTCACCCTCCTTTATAGTGGTGTCTCCAGATGCTCAAAATCGACAAAATTGCTTCTAACCATGACTATGTAGCATGAGGTCCTCCATCCCATGAGAAAGTGGGAGGATGCTACTACTAGAAGACCCATGTCAAATCTACCATAGACGGGGTATGATGCACTGCTCCCTAGAAGGTCTGCATAAACCTCATGAATCCTTCTTGGAATTGTGCTTTAGCACCTATGTCTATAATGATGGCTAGTACCAAGACCGACATAATGGGAGGATCTGATGGTAGTCCCTGACCATCCATGTTTGGTGTCTGATCATTTCCCAGTATTTAGAGAACAACCAGAGGAAGTCTTAGTGGCAGGACTCTACAATGTCAAGCACACACCTTTGTTCATGTTATCAAGGACTAAAACTTATAATTGAAAGAAAATAACCGGATAAAGAATCATTCACATTTTTCAAAATAGTGATACACAACATGTCTGAACCCTAAACATCATGTTCCATTAATCCTTCACATGGGAGTGTACTACTGCCAACCATAGTCATGTATAACCCCATACACATGGAATGTTCTCCCAAGACATGTCATGTACTTGAATCTTTTCCCCCTACTTGAGTTCTTCTACATGACTAACCCACACAGTTCTCTTATAATGAGACTACACAGTGTGTTCATGCCATACCCGACATGTAATAAAAGGATTCTTTGGTGTTAGTCACATGGTCGGATACATGGGTTACACTACATGAAATATTCATGCTTGACACAATGTTTATAACCTAAGTTTCATCCATCCATGTCATTAGTCACATGAGTGGACACATGGTTTACACAAAACGTTGTGTGTGTCTGGTACATGACATGTGCCAACCAAAATTTCCCAACCCCGTCTATCTACCCACATAGTAAGTAACACGGTTATAGACTACATGGAATGTACATAAAGTACACAGTGTGTACTTAAGAAAAAAAGTCCATTCCCGAACAGAAGGACACATGGTTTGTATTCACCAATACACACAGTGTATTCTGGTTTTTTGTGGACAGTGAGCTTTAGAAACTACTCCAGAACCCATAAAACACTAAAACATATATTAGAGTACCAAATTCTGATCCGTGGGGGACCATACTCCCCGCGAATAAAAGTTTGACATATTATATATGTCATATACATACATAACAGTACAATGATCCACCAAATTCTGATCCATGAGGGCCCATAACACCTCAAGAACCAAAGTTTGACGTTCATTCAAATGAAACATTACAAAATCAAATACCCTATAAAATTGTAGGTATTCTATCAAGGCATCTATTACAATAGCATAAATATCTATCACAACATCTATCACAACAACATATAATCGGTAGTCCACCCTAAATGGCATGGTAAGAATGTGTGACATGTGATCTATAGCAAGTGCCTATATGATGCCTGAGATGACATACCCTCATCTCATCATGTTGCAATAGAAATAGAACCACAATAATATCAACAATAATAGCAAAATACATTTTAATCACCCAATAGTGAAATCAAATCAACTGTAATAATTGGAAAACTAGAAAAATTGAAATATACGAGGTAAATTGGATATTCCATGTACACAAGTTAGCTACTCCCGGGCAGACTCATTACCAACTACCTATTCCTTCCTAACCTTGTCTATAATCTCCAAAAATTATGTCAAAGAAGAATATAATTCATTTGATACCACTTTGTAATTTCTCGGTTTCAGGTGCTGCCCAGAGGTTCCCGGTACTCGGTTGGCCACATTACCTGAAGTGCATTTCCCCAAACGCCAGAGGTTGGTGACTAGAAGCGAGGGCCTTGGGTGTAATAGTGGGGAAACTATGCCCTTATTGAAATATTAACATTGTAGAAAACTAAAAATATACAAAAGAGTAATAATTAATACCATACAATATGAAAACAGTAGAAGAAAGAAAGTAATAAAAAACTAGAGCACATATATAAAATTTTCATGTCACATATGTCTAGGAAGGCAAACAAGAAAGTCACAATGATGGAATAAAGAACTAAAAAAAGTACAAAAGAAAAAAAAACTCCAAGAGCATAACAAGCCTTAGCTTGGTCCCATGCTCTCCAGCTACACAACATTCAAGTACTAGATGTAGAAGGGTGTTTTCCCTTATCTATACCTGCAACAATATAATTTGTTTGGGACCAAAATAAAGACCCCAATATGGTGTGAGACAAATCCTAGTAGGAAACCTACCAAATAACTATCCCTAATAGTCAGTGAATATATATGGAAGGCAATAAGGAAAATGTAGCAGTAAACATGGAAGTACTCAAAAGTAAAAAATCCTACAGTTTCAATTGCATTATTTTCCATATATCAAGTAAGAATATAATAAAAAAAGTAACCATATGGGATGTACTGATAGCCTAACCCCTCTAGTTCAACCAATCAAACACAATAAACCCTCTGAGAAGTACTCACAATCTAACTTATCTGGTTCAACTTTATCGAAGACTCTTTGAGAAAGAACTCGCCGTCTATTCCCCCTGTGGTCTCGTATAGGTAACTATAAACACTATAAGGAAGCACTCAACATCCAATTACCCCTATTGTCTCACAATTTGGAATAATAAAAAATCCAATGGAGCACGAAGTCCATCCACCCTATGGTCTCCCAACGTAAAAGTAAACAGACACTCCAGAGAAGCCATCAACATCCATTCCCCCTATGAACTACTACACCAGGTTTCCACATCCCTATATTAGTCAATAATACACAAAAATGTTAAAAACACAATGTAAAACATTATAACTACTTGGCTAATAGATTTCAATAACTACTTGAGTAAACAGATACAATCATACAACAACATTAAATAAAATCACATCATCCAAAAAACACTAGGCATGGAAAACAAGCATCCTAACTGAAAAAGCTATACCAAGTGGTTAATATCCAAAAAAATATTTTCAACACAACCATAGAATATAAAATAACATTTTTTCTTAGTAAAACAATATCTACTCAGGCAGACAAGGCATAATAGGCCTTAACAAGGCTAAAATCCCAAAACACGCAAAACCTCGTTCTAGGGTATTGGGAACTTTTGCACATAATATTCAAAGTCTAACTACAGAAATGAAAAAACCACCTACCTCGACAATGTACGATTGATATAATCCAGGTTCTTCCCTTGAATTGACCTATAACATGGTATATCTACCAAAACTTCAAAAACACTTTACTAAGTATATCTCACAAAAGAAGAGAAAATAGGAAACATGGCTCTAGAAGAAGGAAGCGCTCACCGTGCCGATTCCAATGCAATCAATGGAGGTTGAATCAGAGAAGGAATGATCAATTAGGGTCTATGGGAATAATCACGCATGTTTATCTCTCCTGTATGGGACATCATTAGAAGAA
Source organism: Viscum album (assembly GCA_963277665.1). Classification (NCBI taxonomy): domain Eukaryota; kingdom Viridiplantae; phylum Streptophyta; class Magnoliopsida; order Santalales; family Viscaceae; genus Viscum; species Viscum album. Next base: position 685,459,486 of record OY728120.1, on the reverse strand, counting down.
GGGGTTTTTGAAAACAATATGTGACCGCTGTCTGATATAAAAATTAAAAATAAAACTACACAGTATGTTCTTTAAAGGTACACATCGTGTAATTTACTTAAATGGTCGCTGATTTAGGTGGTCTCCAGGCCACTCACATAGCCATGTACTTTTCCTTTACACATACAGTACACGATCATCTACAACAACCTAGTACATGGTGTGTACTCCAAAGTACACAGCGTGTACTCCATAAATTTCTAGATTCTCCTATTTTCTCAAAAACACCGGAAATGAAAACCCATTCTAAAACAGAAGGTCTAGGTTAATACACTATAATTATTTTTTTGTGATTATGTGGTTTTCTATTATGATAAGTGTTTCCCACACAATGCTTTCGGGTGTTAGTTGGTTGTAGGAACTAGAAATAACATGGATAATAATGAATGTTTCATATTTGGAAACTATGGGCATTATTAAAATTTATTTCCTAAGTGGAGATCATATGAAGAGAATCTAGAAGGTGATATGAGTATTGGTTATACTACTAAAGATTAAGGAACTGAAAATGATATGTTAAAGTCCTGAGATATTATAATAGTATTATTTACATTAAATATAAGAAGAATTATTTTATTGATGTTGATACATGATTCATATTCCACATTCTTGTAAAAGGGGTATTGAGGAAAAATAATGAAGCCGGAGTAATGGTTTGGGATTAAAGTTGGTTGATAAAAGGGTATATGTTTTGGAATTCAGAGATTACGTTATATGGATCTTGAAATATTTAAATATTTTCATTATATGTTTTAACCATTTAAAATAATACATGGAATAATGATGAAGACTTAAAAAATTCATTTAATGGAATAGTGTTATTTCCCATTAAGTGAAGGTAACCCTTAATGTGTTCAAGATGATGAGACAAATGTTTTTATTATTGATAAAGAGATGGTTGATTTCGATAATGTAAATTGGATAGTATTTATGAGCTCAGAACTGATAAATGATTTGTTGAAAAAGTGTTTTATGTCATCATGGATGGTGTTTACAACCTATTGAATGTATGGAATATATCCAGTAATATATGGAATAAGGAATCATGCTTGTTTTCCAAAAAAATTAATGAAAATTCCAGTCATTACCATGTTTTAATAGATTATACGATGAGGGTATTAAATTTTTTGGAATTTGAAAACCAAGAGATACATTATGATATATGGGGGTTCAAGGTTTATCTGATTTTTTGAACATCTTTTTATGTTTTTTATTTTCATCTTACGGACGGGTTAAAAAGTAAACATTTAATTTATTGGTTAATATTAAACTTTATATGAGGTTACATGGATTAAAGTATTATCTCATCATAAGAGTACTTATAAAAATTGCATAACTTTTGATAAAAAAAATTTTGATAAAAAATTATATATGGAATGAATAATCATTATATTTATGGATCCCATGATTTATTATTTCATTAGGATTGAAAAATTAAAATTCATTCCTTGGAATATGGAATGAAGGGGGAATTGATCAAGGCACATCTAAAGGATGATATTGTTCATATAGAATGGAAAGAAGTCAACTATGTATATCTTCTTGTGAATATTATTCAAATTTAATAAAAAGGATCCTCAAACCAAAAATGTTATATGAGTCCCTTCATTTCAAATGAATCAAATGACTTATTAGATCATCAAATTTTTTTGGCTTCGTGACTATTAAATTTCTCCAAAGCATGTTCTCAATCACTCTCCTTCAGAACATGATAGACAATTTTATATTTCATGTCCATGTTTTCACTTCCCACCAATGTTCTCCATTGTGTAAACCTAGTTATGCACTACTTTCTGTAACTATTATGTGTTTAACATTCCCTTTTTAATGGATGTGTTAGTATTTGTTTTTACGAAATGGGTTACTAAGAAACTAACTTCGAAGTATTAATCCTATGATAACCGAGAAGAATTTGAAGGGTGAAATTCTTTTTAAGGGGGTATAATGTGACACCCCATGATTTTTTGAATTATTTTTTTCTATTTATTTTAATCATTTATTATTTTTCATTTCACGAAACACTGAATATAGCTTTTTCCTATAAAAAAGAGATACTTTTGGCTTGCATTATACACAGAAAAAAGTTAATAATTCATAATAAGAGACACATATATTAGCTTCTGGTACATGTATCACTATTATTTTCTAATATTACACATAATACCAAGTCCCTTTGATATCTTCCATAATAATAATGGACAATTCATACTGAATTGTGATATACTAAAAATATTATTATAATTACCACCTAGACATTGGAATGGAATTCACAAATAAGATTAACTAAAATTTAAAATTATGATTTATACATATATATATAAAGAATCCTTTGTTTATAAATTTTCATATGAGAATAGAAGAATTATTTTTAAATATACAAATTACTTTTCAAAGAAAATATAACTTCTTTGTACAAATATAATTTTATCTCAATAAATTAAAAAAACATATTTGGTTAATGGTTTTAATGAAATTTATATAATTTATATTCAATAATTATTTTTTATCCTCATAAAATAGATTTTATAGTTACAATTTAAGAATTAATCAAATTATATGAATAAAAAGATGTCTTTTTCTAAAACTTAATTTCACCTTATTTTAATAGTGAAACCATTTTAAATATTATTTTTGACTCTATAAATATTTAAATTTGAAAAATAAAAATTCATTTTTGGAAGTGGAAGGTACAATTTTTTGGGTGAATTTTTCTATTTTTCTATGAAGTATCATTTTTTTATGAATGGTGAAAAACACGGAATTTTATTTCAAAACTCCTTTTTGAATAATTTATTTATATAGTTAAATTTTTATTCAAATTATTTATTCATTTAAATTAGATAATTTTTAAATCAATTAATACAATTTGTGTCATAATAATTAATTTCTAATTGAAATTATATATAAAAACATAGCAGACTTTTAAACATTTTTACTATAAAAATCCAGCTTTATTATCCCCTATAAGAGATTAACTTTATATTTATTGATGCTACATTTGTGATTAGAATTTGGGAAAACAGATTTAATATTTTGAATCAGGATAATCTATAATGTGTAATAAGAGCTCCTACATGGCATCCAAGAGACCCGGGTTCAAAACTGGGTGGAGGCGAATTTCCGGGTCACTGTAGCAGTCACTATAGCAGTCACTATTCGGTACTATAGTAGTCAGAACTATTCACATGATTTGGGCCTTCGGGCCACCGGTTTGGGCCTATGGGTCTCCAGGGCCTTCCGGTCATCAAAAGCCTTCAGGCCTCAGGGCCTTCGAGTCACGTAGACCATGGAGTAGCCCAGTTCACACAGAACAGACCCCAGAAGAGGATTAGGGAAATAGGAGTAGCAACCACCAGATGTAGATCTAACCAGATTGGAAGAATGAGAGGGTATGGCAGCCACCATCGGGACCAGGCACCGTGCAACTTTGTATGGAGAAATTCCAGCTGATCAGCAATACAAGGTGGGGAGCTAAGGTGATCAATGATGCAAAACGCTGGGGTGTGGCAGTTCTAGTGGGCTGGGCCTACGAGTCATGTAATGGGCTTGGTAAGCCTCTGGGCCTTAGGGTCATGTATTTCAGGTCATGTTGGGCTTTGTGCCTTGGGCCTACGGGTCATGTACTGGTTCCCATTTAACCCTTAAAAGGGGGATTATCTATAATAACTATTCCTAAGGACCAAAATAACAACCACTTCCCCAAAAGACATTGGATTTTAACATATTAACCAAATCTTCTATTTTTTTTAATTTGGGCCATTTTTATCCACATTTAATAGGGAAAACGTGGGTGGAATTCATTTTTTAAAAACATTACAAGAATGTCACTCCTTCTTCACTATAAAAAGGAACATTCCCCTCTCACTTACTCACACCTATTAATCTCTTTATCTCAGACAAAATCTTCTCAAATATCCTAAAAAATACCTCAATAGAATTTTGAAGCCCATTTTGGGAATAAATCCAACCACATAACTCATTTGGTGGAAACCAAAAGGAGTTACCCAAAGAAAAGTTAACATCCATCCTCAAACTCCTTTATCTTGATTTATTTATCAACCACCTAAAGCCTTCTTATTCCATTTTTATACAGTAAATTAAGAATAATAAATATAATGATATTTTATAATCTATGTTTTAGACACACACCCACACACACTTCCATCTAATATGTAACGATCATACCATTGTTTTTTATGCAAAATTAGCACCTCACAAAATGATGTTGTTCATTTTTTCTTTACTACCTCTCTTGGGTGGGAATTATGATGGAAAATATGTTTTTATATGATATATATATAATATTTATTATTCCTTATTCTTCTAAATTGTTTATATAAATCAAACCTTCATGCTTCCCATATTGTGTATATATGATAACATCGTTTGTGGACGTGTGGACTACCGCCTTTTCAAAGAGATGTGATTCGTTCACACTCTGCAGGGAATGTATTAATTATGGTTTTAGTGAGTATATATGATATAAATTAAATAAATATTTTCATAAATTATATTATATATATACATACATTTCATTTATATTCATTATTTCAATACGATAAGAAAAGCAGAACAACATTCTTGCATACATAAATCCCATCATCACCATGAACGATGACTTTTGTTTAATATTTATATATTTAATATATTTTTATAATTATATATAATAAATTAACATGATATTTATATCATGGTTATAATTTCTGAAATAATAAAACCTGGATCTAGGTAACCGGACCATGAATAATATGTCAAAACTTGCATAAAAAATAAGGCGGTTATAACTCTAAATGAAACATTATCATGGAGTTATTAATAAATGTATAATATAAATTCTTAAGTAAATCATATATAGTATAATATATATCAATAAATTTATGTGTTATATGTATATAAACAAAAACTTATTTTACTGGAGGTTTGAATGAGTATTATAAGAATCAAGAAACAAGGGGAAGATTGCCTGATTTTACTTTTATTTTCCATGATACACAAGACATGTTCACATCATATTTATTATATGTGGTCTATATACTGAACATAGATATATTATATGATTCATATTTGTATATATATATATGAGTATTTACTTATCCATTTGATGATGTTTCAATCACCGGTTTATAATTAAAATGTAACCAAATCGGTAATGTATATTTTTATTAATTTTCCATCATTGATACATGTTCTAGGTTATGCACATATATTATTGTATGAGGTGTATAAAATTTCCTTTTAACTGATATTTCATTAATATAATACATAAATAATATTTTAATATTCATATAATTTTATTATATCAAGTGTATTATGAGTCTATGTAACCAAGGTGGTACTAATTTATTTCTACAATCTTAACATTTATAGGGATTGTTTACGATTAGGATTCCATTGATAAAATATTATGATCCATATATCATGAAAAATCATTATGTTTTTTTTAATCTGGTTATTTATTTAATATTCATGTATTGGTATCATTTTTATGCTCTTTGGTACATAATATATTTAAGAAAGTGTTTTAAAATATGACTTTATTTCTCTTTTTGGTCGGAAATATCTGTTCTTTCAAACCATGTTTTCTAAAAAAACAAAAAAAATTATGTTTAAAAATTGATTAATATGTTTTCCGAATTTTTTTATACCAGGAAAGTCAGTCAGAGGTAGGCCCCTGACTATTTATTAAATAAAAGAAAAGTATAACAAGTACATTAAACATTTCAAAATTCAAAAAACCACCCATCAAAAGAAACCGCGTAACACCTCGAGCCGTGAGCCCACGCGCCGCCTCGAAACCCAGGATCACATGCCACCATCTCATCATCCTCGGGATACGCCTCCGATGCGACTGGAAAACACACTTTCATCGGGACACCGGCGAGGTTCACCGGCTCCCTTCGACTCCATCACCGGTGACCGTCGTCAGCCACCGTCGACCGTCGTCATCTACTGTAGACCGTCGTCGTCACCAACATCACAGACCTTCAGCATCCATCAACCTCACCGGTACAAACATCAGCGGTGATGGAGGCCGAAGAAATCAAAACATACAGAAACTTATACTCACACAAAAACATCATCCTCGAAACAAAGAGGAACAGAATCATCCCATGCTCGCGAAGACGCATGAACATAAAAAACTGCGGTATGAAATCGCCAGATCCATCCATGAAACGGCAACACAAATTCACCCATCCAGGAACCAGAAGCAGGAAAGACAGAAAGAAAAAAATAGAAAAACGCACAAAACTGGAAAAGGACCCAGTAAAAACCATATCTAGTTCCGAAACCCAGTGCCACCAACCTTCAGACCCCTGGAAGCCACTCCCATCACCAGATGTCTGCGACTATGAACAGTAAGACTCCCTCAACCCGCGGACTCTGGGACTTGGTCGTTCGACACCTCCGCCGCCGTGAAAGAAGGCTGAATCAAGCGCACCGTCATGGAGACCGAGCCAAGGAAGTCCCCACCGCGAACCAAAAACAAGGAAGGGGAGGAAGCGGCGCCTGACCGGGGTGAAACCAGGAGGCGGTGCCGAGAGAGAAAACCCTCGTGCTGTGTCGCCCCTTACGGGCTCATCCAATTTTTTTATATGATTCCAAATTTTTTTCATACAAGAATATTTTCAAAACGTTTTCAACCTTTCTTTATAAGTTAATAATAATATTTTCAATGAAATATTTTCAAAATGTTTTCAATATTTATTTATATGTTTTTAAAGTTATTTTCAAATAAATTGTTTTCAATATGTTTCCAATATTTCTCTAAATGTTTTCAAATTTATTTTTTGAAAAAAAATTGTTTTCAGAATGTTTTCAATCTTTTTTTATAAATTTCCATGCAAAAGGTTTTTCAATATTATATTAATATTGTTTTATCTGTTTTCAAAGAAAAGGTTTTACAAATTTTTTCAATATACCATTATAAGTATTCAAGAAAAGTTGTTTTCAAAATATTTTGACACTTATTTTATAATTATTCTAGGAAAGGGATTTTCAAAAAATTTCCAATATTTATTTACAAATTTATAATGAAAAAGGTTATCAATTTTTTTTGAAAAACTTTTATATGTTTTGAAGGGAAAAGTGTTTTAATTTTTTTTCAGTATTCATTTATAGGTTATAAATGAAGAAGGATCTCAAGATTCTTTTAATATTATTTTATAAGTTTACATGTGAAAATGTTATAAAAATGTGTTATATTCTCTATTATAAGTTTTCAATATTATTTTAAAAGAAAAGTTTTTCTGAAAGGTTTTATGTTTCAATAAATAAGTTGTTAGAGATGAAAAGAGAATTTGTTGCTAAAATGATTTTAAAATATATTTCCAAATTATTTACCATGTAAGATGAAATATGTTTGTGTTACTCAAGAATTTATATGGGAATGATCCAAAGGATACAATAATATAATTTTTCATAATGATTTATGTATTGATGACATGATGTTTATGAAACAAGTTTCTCTACCATGGGTTATATGTTTATGAACAAAATTTAAATTTAATGGGCTATATGTTTATGAAACTACTTTCTTTTTAACAAGTTATATGCTTATGCAACCTTCTTCTTTTCAATGGGTATTTTTTTAACAAATAATGATGAAACTGATATTTTTTACACATGTTATATTAGGATTACTTATTTATGATACTATTTTCATTTCATGGGTTATGATATGATGATGGTGTATGATATTTTAGCACATGTATGTATGATTTGATTATGATATTGGTGGGATATATATCTCCCTCAAATTAATTATGTGAATACTTGTATCTCATGAGTATGAAAGGCCTTAAACAAGGAGTGAATACAGTTCTGTAATACAAGGCTGGAATAAGAAGTGATCTTAGTCCAATACTACATGGCTTGAATAGGATGTGAAAATAGTTCAATAATACATGGATGGAATAGGAAGTGAACATGGTTCAGTAATAAATGGAAGGAATGCGAAGTGAACCGAGTTAAATACATGGATGGAATAGGGAGTGAAACTAATTTAGTAGAGTAATTGTCCCCTAATATGGTCTTGAGTGTGAACCTTTACTACTAAGTTGGTTTTTGGGAGTGAAACCATTCAACTTTGATGGCTTTTGGAATTTATACATGATTACTATGGAAACCATTTATATTATTATGTGTCTGAAAAAAATTATATGCCATATTCATATGTTATGCATTAATGTCTTTTTCTCTTGATTTCCTTTTGATTAATTTCTTATGAACTATCTATATTTATTCAATGAATGATGTATTTTATCTCTAATATGAAGGGTATGATCATCAGGCTTTATTCTCATGTTATCATTCCCTTGTGCTCATTTTATGCTTATGTATCTCTTTTGGTTACCTTTACTAAACATCACAACTCACCATTTTCTTATGTTTCCTTTAATGAGGTTATAAAGAAAGGTTTTACATATAAGTTTTAAGGGGGGATGTTCTTTGTGAAAAAAATAGAATATATTTCACCAAGATAGAATATTTTTTCCCAGATTCCGAATACACTATATTATTATTGTACTAAGGCATGTATTTTTTTAATCTTCTATATCATCATATAAAAGAATAAAATATACATTTATGTTAATCCTGGGTTACTATAGGATTGATCCAATAAAACATCATTACATGATATCAGATCTTTTACTGATGAAGAAAAATTATGCATCATTTTATGTAGTGAGATTCAAGATCTCTATTTAAATCAACAATACCTATGGTGTCTCGATCATTGATCCATGATATCACTACCCTCTTAAAAACACTTCTCTATGTCCCTCTCCTACAATATTTAGGGTTAGGTAGATAACCCTAATATATGAAAAAAATTTAAATGATGATATTTCTATTACATAAATATAATAGAAAATTTATTATTTAATTAATTTATTTACCTATTATTTTTCCTGTGACTCTACATAAACAAAACCTCTAAATTTCACAACATTTATGTCACACGTTTGATAAAACTTGTATTATGAATTTAAAAATTTTATATGTTTTCCCATTTGAGACATCATTTGGGATATATTACATTATGTTTTGAAAATTGTGTACATTTGATAGAATAAATTTAATATTTTTCATATATGAACACTAAGGATACTTAGAACCTAGAATCAAATTATGACACTATACCAAACTCAATAATATTTTTTAAAATATTCCAATGTGTCACATAAAAAAAATCATTACAACACTATATCTCACCTATTCTCTTTTACATACCTTTTACTCAACAACAACAATGTTATTTACTTTCACAATACATTCTATGAATGAATTCATTTTTAGATATTAATGTTTCAAAATTTAAACTCAATGAATAATGAAGGAAGGGAGCTACTACATACCTTCATCACCCAACACATAAAATGTTGGATTCATTAATAATATTTAGAACAGAATTTAAAAAATTATTAATAGACCCTATAATTACATTGGTGATATCCCTTCAGCTAACCATAAGATGTTATCCTTATATAGATATAAATTGATAATCATATGTTCTAATCACAAGTTACACAAGGAAAATGAAAATTAATAAAATAAAAAGAAAATCTAATGCTTTGTTTGGGGAGCTATTATCCTAAAATATTGTCTCCCATAAACCTATTTTACATTATAAATCCACAATTAACCAAATTGGGGTCTCGATATCACTACCACATAGACATGAAATCTTCTTTCAGATGTTAATTAATTTATTGTAAAGTTCATTAGTAACCTTCTTATTTATTAGAAATTATGTAAATATGGTCCTCGACACCATGGTATTCATTCTTATCCTCTATTCATCATCTCTATAAATGTTGTTTCATTGAAACTCCCTTTATTAATATGGCCAGACTATATATATGTATAATATAATTGTGGGCCCAGTGAAATATGTCTTCAAATTTTGATCATTATATTATCCAATGTTTATGACCCCCTATGAAACATAAATTGTTATAGATGATATTATTTAGTTGAAAACCATATAAAACATTGAATTAAACATATGTATTCTATTTTATAATGGTAATAATCTTACAAAGATTCTATCTAATTATAAAAAGACAATTGAAAATAAAATTTAATCTTATATAGCTTTCAACATTTCATTTTTAATATGTAATGTCCATTCATATACTTCACGTCAATATCAAATTGAAAATAAATACACAACTCTTAAACTTAATATGATATTTTTATAGAGGTAACATTTTTTCTTATGCATATTTTTTTCATTTAATCTTATATAAAACCATTTACTCTTGTATATCCTGATTTTTATTCTTATTAGTCATTTAACATTTCACCTTCATCTAAAGTGGCCTATAACACTCCATGTTCATTCATATATTAATATAAAGCTCTTTATAAATATGGAAAATAGTTTTATTCATATGTAAATCATCCATGTTTGTTGTTATTCATGTGAAATTTTTTGAAAAATTCTTTATTCGTACATTAATTTCTAGATAGTGTTCATCAATATATACATTAAAAAAAACATCTCAGTGATCATATAAAACAAATTTAAAAACAAAGAGAAAAAATAATCAATTGAATTAAAAAATTATGTATGTTTTTAAATTATGTTCAATAATTTTATATTAGTTGAAAATTCGATAAATTGACCCAAAAAGAAATATACAGATTCACATAGTTTAATAATATTTATATAAAATTAGTTTCACCCCATAAAATATCCAGTCACATGATGTCATAACTATAATTATATTTGATGCATTTCTCATCAAACTTTCATGGTCGTAGATGTGACTTTCTTTGTAGTTTTTAATATAATTATAATTATTTTGGACATATTGGGTTATTCTTTTCATTAAAAATTTGGTGGAGGAACTAATGTCGATTGTTTTCTCATCTTATGAATCAGTTGATTGAAACTATGTCACATAAAAGGTAATTATATTATATAGATGACTTGGGATTAGTAAGAAACTCCCATTAAGATTTTAATTTCATAATAGTTTCAACATAGGGAGAAACTACATGTTTATATTATATATTATTGTGAGTAAAATATTTATAAAATGTATCAGGATGAGTACCTACATGGTTAATATGTAATTTTCTATAGTCAGGACCACTATAGATGATGATTTTTTAGTTGTATGTACAGAAAGGAACTATTTTTTCATTATAATATTCATCATGAGGAGGAAATCTGTAATCATTACCAAGGGAAGTACCTCTACGATTTTTTTATTTATCATTATGGGGTGTACCTGCACAATAAGAACCCCAGAGAAAACCTTTATACATATTATATTATTGATCATTAGTATAGGTTATACCTATATGTTAGGAACTATAGGGATTACTGTGATAGTTTAAACATTTATAATCATAATTTTTGGTTTCACCTCAATTTCATATATTTTTTAATGGATACATCCTATATATCTCATTTACATAAGAGTACAAAAAAGATACTATTTTCTAATTTTTTAGCTTAGGGTTGACAATCAAGTAAGATAAATATTTCATCATGGGGAGGTTATATTTTACTACATCCATGTGGAGAAATTTTTGGAATTCATTCTATATCATTTACTAGAGTACCTTTATAAGCAACACCATATAGAGAATATTCAAGAATTTTATATTATTGATTATTAGTGTTGGTAAAAGATTCATGTTTGAAACAATGTGGATAAGCTTTATTGTTATAACTTTCATTAGTATTGGCATGGAGTGGACTTCCATGCAGATTATTTGTTCTATCTTGGGGGGATACTTTATAGAATGTTTGGTGGGGTGTACCTACATTATGTTTTAACTCGACGATATATGGATGACCTTCATGAAATATGTATATTTGTTTACAGGGATGAACCTATTATCTTTTACAATGGGGGTACATCCATTGTTATAAAATTATATTTTACCCCAATAAGGTACACCCTATATGATAATGATATTATCATGGGGAGGTTCCATATGTGTTCCCTAGAGAGTACATTCTAATTTTTCACTTGTCATTTAGGGGAGGAAAATCTAAGTGATGTTTATTCTCCCTTATTGATGGGATATTAATTGATATGTTCACTAATTTTTGAATCATGGTCTTTTAATAATTACTATAGTTTCATTTAATTGGCCTTGTTCTAGAATCATGATTTTATGGTGAGTTCATGGATGACAATAATGGTAGTGTTATAAACCTTCCCATGAAAAATATTCATTTATTTCCCACAGTGGTCTCTTTTTCTTAGTTCATAAGTTGAGATGATTTAGGTATGATTTTCTTCTTTGAACTCTTATGGATTTATGGGTTTTTCATGGTAATGATGGCCAGTAATAGTAAGAACCCTACCAAGATGACATTGAGTAATCATTTTAATGTAAGATACATCTTATAAATCTCACTCTAGTTATGGATGTTAGGTATTTTCTTTCTCTAAAGGGAGACTCTAGAATCAATTTAATGTATTTATGGTAGTTTTCTACCCCTGGTATCCAAATTAATTTGATGAAGAACTATTTAGATTATATTTATATGAAAAAAATGTATGAATCAAGATGATGAAATGTATAATCATCCCATATAGGAGCTCATTGTCTGTTTTGAGACTCAATTTTAGATTTATTTAATGTTCATGAAATCCTTCTTGATAATAATATTTGTTTATATTTTGAAAATGTGATTTATTATTACTAATTTATTTAAATAAACACTAAAAAAGTTAACTATTTTTTCCATAATATAATTTTACTTTTTGATTAATCTATATATGAAATAAAAATAGAAAGGTAATCTATAATCTATCACCATCTAAGAATGCATTTGGGTTTAGGGGAGGTAGAAAGTGTTATTATTATCAGATTTTTCCCTCGAAAGGGATTCATATATAAATCTATAAATTGAATTAAAACCCATAAAGTTAAATTTTAGATTAATTCCATGGTTTACCTTTAAATCCATTTAACAAGGACCATATATATATATATTTCTTTTGATATTGTGAAATCAGGACTATTGGTGTACCTATTTAGTTAATACATATTATCCATATATTTTGACATTTACGTTGATACTTCAAAAATATTCTTCATGAATTTTATAGTCTTGTGACTTGGACTAATATGCAATAAATACCTTGAGATGGTTTAGTTTGGGACACATTCATGATATTGCATTTATGGTTTGATATAACATATAAAATAAGAGAGTGTATATGATACTTATAAGGGAATTTTATTTCATTTGTACCTCACTATAGTTAAAAAATATGTGGGTAAAAGGAATAATTTACCAATATGATGTATTAAAGAGTAATAGAGGTTTGGATGGGTAGCCTAGACCCAAATAGGCACCATGAGTTTCTTCCGGATTGAGGTTCCTCGTTATCAAAGGGAAACAATATTGGTAAGAACTTTAGGATCCATAAAATGGAGATTCCCAATGGGTGATATGTTTCTTATAGGATATTAAATACCAATTATTAATTTAATACATGATCACAATGACCATATGACCATAAAAACTGACCTAGTCATATAGGTGTGGCCACTGAGGCATATTGAAAAGAAAAAATGGATTTAGGAGGACAAACCAAAGTATGATGATGTTACTAGGGTTTGGTTTACCACTAGAGTAAAAATGTATTTTTTTACCATATAAGAGATAAGGGAAAACCTTGATCCCAAATTAGAACATGAGTGTTTCGAATTTCCATTATATAATGGCTAGACTTGGGCACTAAGGTAATTCTCTCTTCATTGTTGAGATTTTTGATAGGTTCTATTCACTATATCATAGTTTAGAACATGGTAAAATAAAAAAATAAAAAATGTAAGAATACTATGGGTAACTCAAGTACCCCTATTTTCTATTACGTTCACATAAGTTTTGATTAAGAAACAACTAGTATGGGTTTAAGGAACACATGGCTGTTAAAACTAGGGTTATGTATTCACTATCTCTTGGAATAATTTCTTGTGTTTGATTAAGATATTTGGTGGGTACTATTTATAGGAAATATCCCCCCAAGAACCTATAATATTTAATGTCATATAGGACTCCCATCCTATGGAAGGGTTCATTGTAAAAAAAAACATGGTCGACTTGACTCCTCCCTCGATCTGGCATGCCACATAAACTCAACCATACTACTATGTACAATAGGGGTTGCAAAATAGGGGTGGGGTTTAAATGGAAACTATGGGGGAAAATATGACGTAAAATGAGGGTAAAATAAAAGTAAAAAATTATACCAAACAATTACAAATCCTAAAATATCAATTTACTAATCAATTAAAAGAATATTCATTGAGGTATATGAGATGAAATTTAAAAACATACAGACTCACAATCATAATATTTCATACAATATTCAATCATCCATCGAGCTTCTCACATATATATTGGGGTTTATAACTTTGGTATGACATGTTTAACCTATATTTTGATGATCAGAAAGTCATATTTTGGTTTACTAATAATGTTAAATTAATTCTATGTTGGGTTTAAATTTTTTAATTGAATAAATTATTTTTCATAAAATGTTTGATGCCTTTTTTTTAGAATTAGCCATTATAGTTTTGGGTGAAAATATTTTTATAATTATTATGATCATTAAAATATTTCCATAATCAATATTTAGAATGAGTAGTTGAACATGATGTTTGTTTCCAACCCCATGTTTAGAACCGAAATTTTTGATGAAGATTTGGTTTTCAAACCTCACTTTTTAATGGAACATCCCATTCGAGTACCTAAAAATGGTTATTTATCACTAACATTGTTGAGTCAATAAGGTTTTCCTTATGAATTTTCCATTCCTTCTTGTTTTGAAAATCACAAACACCTTATCTTATGGAAAATTGCTTTTATAAGAAAAATTGCTTTCTTAAGAAAAATTTCTTTTTTAAGGAAAATCGCTTTTATAAGAAAAATTATCCTTATCATATTTTCATCCATATTTTTCTTAAGTATGAGATTCGGATTCATTTTCTCGGAATCGTTGAAAGTTTGATATAAAGCATTCTGTTTTAGGATTCGGATTCTGGATAAGAACTATAAGGAAGTTTCATTCCGAATTCCGGATATGAACTCTGACAAAGTTCTATTCCAGATTTAGGATACGAATTCTGATGATGAATTCTCATTACGAATTCTGATAATGAATTCTCATTACAAATTCTGATGATGAATTCTCATTACGAATTCTGATGATGAATTCTCATTACGAATTCTGATGATGAATTCTCATTACGAATTCTGATGATGAATTCTCATTACGAATTCTGATGATGAATTCTCATTACGAATTCTGATGATGAATTCTCATTACGAATTCTGATGATGAATTCTCATTACTAATTCTGATGACGAATTCTCATTACGAATTCTGGTGATGAATTCTCATTACGAATTCTGATGATGAATTCTCATTACGAATTCTGATGATGAATTCTCATTACGAATTCTGATGACGAATTCTCATTACGAATCCTGATGATGAATTCTCATTACGATTTCTGATGATGAATTCCTATTCCGAATTATCATTCCGAATTCACCTATTAAACAGAATTTGAGTATCTTTGATTTATACACTCTGAATTAATTTAGACTCCGAAAAAATATCTTTGTTAGAATCCGAAATTTTATATTGCTTACACTTCTAAAATTTGTCTATTCTTTATTATTGTTCCTTACACTCCGAACCTTCACTCCGAAGTTTTCATTCCGAACTTTTATGTTAGAGTTTAAAATGATGTCGTACATTCTGTTACATTTGTTTTGTTATAAAACGATGTCGTCTGTTTTGTTATAAACTAACCTTTGTCTAAGTGACACGTGTACAGGTCCCTCCGATCTTTAAGGAAAATATGACCGTTGGAGAAGGAGCCGACCTTACCTATAAATAGGATCTCATTTGAAAGAGCTCGTAGCTGATGACTAAGAAAGTGCTGAAAGGTTGAAAAATTTTCTTGAAGTGATTTCTAGAGAGAGAGGCTCTTATTAACTCTCAAATCTTCGTGCGACTCCGAATGTTGGTGATTACATTCGAGGGATTCCGGGGATAGGAAGACAGAGGTGCCGACTACCTTAAAGTTCGAGGGCTTTCTTGCTGAGGAAGACAGAGGTTGCCACCAACCTTGAAGTTGAGGGCTTACGGGGATAGCAAGACAGAGACTCCGATCTTCGTATCGAGGGCTTACCCTGGTGTGGGTAAGATAGACTTTCTTGAAAGTATTAATCAAGGGACCTTTATCCAAGGTTGTTGGATACCCTTCTCTTTGGGTTAAAAGACTTATATCTTGTTACTAGTAATTCTACTAATTTTTTCTATTCCGCCGCATTTTGTATTATAAGGAAAGTATAACTTTCTTATACTTCCTTATTTGTAATCTGTTTCATTTAGATTCTATACGCTTTAAGGTAGAATCTCATATTGTAATCATTTGTTAAGATTCAATTTCCGGAACCATATTTTCAGAACCCTCATTCGGAATCTCTTTCCTAGTTTGCATTCGGTGTTAGAGGTGTTGTGAATTTGCTTAGTTTAACTTTGTTAAACTTAGCCTTTTCCTTTGCTTAAGAAAAACATAGTTATTCTTAACTATCTTTAAAGGTTCCAAAGGAATTTTTAAAGTATACAATTCACCCCCCTCTTGTATATTGAGCATCTACATCACTATTTCGATCCTACAATTGGTATCAAAGGTTGGAAACCTCTTACTCTATACCAATCTTACAATTGGTATCAGAGACGGTCTCTGAAATACTTGTACTCACATACAAGTTTTTCTTGCTCAATTTATCATTCCGAATTTTTTTTCTTTCCCTATTCTGAACTTTTCTCATTCCGAACTTTGTTATTACGATTCTTTGCTACTAACAAGTTTGTGTGCAAAGTTATATTAAGTATGGCAGGAATTAATGTTGGATCGATTGACAATCTGAATCCTACAAGACCACCAATCTTTGATGGTAATGACTATGAATACTGGAGAGATCGTATGAAGACTTTTGTTATCAATACTGGAGTAGACAACTTTGTTATGCTTACTAGTGATTATAAAATTCCTGACAAAGAAGTCAGAACCTTTACTAACCAGGAAAAGTAAGAATATCAACTCAACGATAAGGTACGCAACACTTTACTATGTTCAATGACCAGAAATATATATAGCCAAATTTCTTCTTGTGAAGCAGCTAACTATATATGGAAGAAGTTAGAGGTTACACACTTTGGGACTTCTAAGGTGATTGAGACTAGAAGAGCTATGCTTAGAGCTGAATATCATGGCTTCAATTTTCCTTATGGAGAACCTATCTGTAAAGTTCAACAAAGATTTATGACTATCGTCAACAGTCTACAATATATGGGAGAAAAAGGTTTAGATGATGAAGCTCTTGTGGAAAAGATAATTGATATTATGCCCAATGAGTGGGAATCCAAGAGAACAGCTATAGGTGAGAACAAGAAGGTCACTCAAATTACTTTTGATGAATTATTTGGAACTCTTCTACAACATGAAACCAGAATGAAGAGAGATGCTGACAACATCAAGAAAAATAATGGAAATGGTACTATTGCTTTTACTACAACTTCAAATCAGATGAAAGCTAAGACTCCTGAGAGAATAACCAGATCCAAGTCTAAGAAAGTCATTTTCCAATCTGAATCCAGTGAGAGTGAAGTCTCAGAAAATGAATTAGCCAATCTTGCTCGAAGGATGAACAAGATAGCTGGCCAGAGAAATTTTCAATCTAAGTATAAGAAAAAGGATAGGAAAGATAAGAAAGATGGAGAAGTTACTTGTTATGAATGTAAAAGAGTTGGACATATTAGACTAGATTGCCCTATGCTCAAAAAGAAAGAAAGGAAGGAAAGACATTCAGACAGAAACAGAAAGAAGTATTATAAATCCAAAGCTAAGAATGTTTTGAAAGCTAATGACACCTGGAGTGCCAGTGGTGGTGACTCTTCAGATGAATCTTCTGATTATGAATCTTCAGGACAGAAGAATCTTGGTCTTATAGCCAGATTACCTATTGATAATCATTGTTTTATGGCTAAGGTATGAAATGCTGAATCATTGACCAATGTTTCTTTAAATTCTAATGATAGTAAGTATTATAACTCTTCTGATGAAGAATCATCCTCTGATGAGGAAAATACTTTACCTACTTATGAAGAAGTCTCTAGGTTTGCTGAACTTCTTGAGATTGAGAATTCCAAACTCAATAAGAAACTTGATAAGGCAAACTCTAGTAATTCTATTCTTACAAAAGAGATATCAGATCTTTCTAAAGATCTTGATAAGAAAAATTCTGATTTTGAAAATATTTCAAAAAATCTTGAGGAAGTAAGTTCTGAGATGAATAAACTTTCTAAAGAATTAGAAAAAGTAATTTCTAAGAAAAATGTTTTCGAGCCTAACTCTAGTTCTAAAACTAATGATTTTGAGGATAAAAACTTGGTTGTAAAACTCAAGTCCGAAATTTTTTCCTTAAGGAAGTGTTTATCAAACATTATCCATGGTAAGGAAAATTTTCATAAAATGTATTCCCAAATACGACCTTTAAGAAATAAATCCGGATTTGGTTATACCCATGCAAAACCTATTTTCAGTAACAAATATTTTGTTCCTCAAAGTGCCCCATTTTGTACCAAGTGTCAATGTGGTGGTCACTGGGCAAAGAATTGTTCCTTAAACAAAACCCAATCTCTAGGATTTCACAAAGCTTACTTTTCTATGAAAATGTGGATACCTAAAATTTTATTGTCTGGAAATCTCGGATCCAAACAAGTTTGGATTCCGAAAGTCTAATTTTCTTCTTGATTTCAGGAAAATAAAGAAAGTACCAGAAACAATACATGGTACATGGATAGTGGATGTTCCCGGCACATGACTGGTAACAAAAGCTTTTTTGAAAAGATTATCAAAACGAAAGGAGGAAAGGTAACTTTCGGAGACAATGCTAAGGGAGAGATTGTTGGTATTGGTAATATTGTGTTTTTAGGTAAAACCTTGATTTCAAATGTTCTTTTTGTTAATGTTCTTAAGAACAACCTCATTAGCATAAGTCAGTTATGTGATGAAGGTTACCTTGTAAATTTTAGGAATGATAAGTGTTTAGTTCACAATTCCAAGGAAGAATTTATTCTCTCAGCCAATAGGCAAGAGAATGTCTACACTTTGAACCTAGAAGACCTCAGGAGTCAAGATTTACCTTGCTTAAGTGCAATGGAAGATCATTCCTAGTTATGGCATAGAAGACTAGGTCACTGTAATATTAGAAAACTATGTAAACTCTATAAGAAGATACTAGTTAAGGATCTACCGGAGCTTAGATTTGATTCTTCTAAAGTTTGTGATCCTTGTCAATATGGAAAGAAACATAAATCTAGTTTTAAATCAATCGGTGAAGTCTCAACAACTGATGCATTACAGTTAGTGCACATGGATCTTTTTGGTCCAACACAAACTGGAAGTATTGGAGGCAAATACTATGTGTTTGTTCTAGTTGATGATTACACTAGATTTACTTGGGTCTATTTTCTAGCAAAGAAATATGAAGCTTTTTCTTATTTCAAAAGTTTTAGAGCTCAAGTTAAAAATGAGAAAAACTTTCCATTGAAAACTATTCATAGTGATCATGGAGGAGAATTTCAAAATTCTGATTTTGAAACTTTTTGTAGTAAGAAAGGTATTACTCACAATTTTTCAGCACCTAGAACTCCTCAATAGAATGGTGTAGTTGAAAGAAGAAATATAATTCTTCAAGAGATAACTAGAACCATGTTGAGTGAATATTCTATTGCTAGACATTTCTGGGCTGAAGCTGTAAGTACTGCTTGCTATACTATAAATTGAGTTTTGATTAGACCTTTTCTTAATAAAACTCCTTATGAGTTATGGAATGGTAGAAAACCAAGACATTCCTACTTCAAGGTTTTTGGTTGCAAAGTATTCATTTTGAATACTAAAGATAACTTACATAAATTCGCACCAAAGTCTGATGAAGGAATTTTCTTAGGATATTCTACAACTTCTATGGATTATAGAGTTTTTAATAAAACTACTTGTACTGTTGAGGAAACAGTACATGTAAAATTTGATGAATCTGATCCTTTTGTCTTTAAACCATCTCAACTTACATCTTCGGATGTGTTTTCAAAAACTGATTGTCAACCATTGATATAAGAACCTTCTGATAAGGAAATTGTTCTAGAAGATACTTCTGAAACATTTACCCCAGAAGATTTTCTACCCTATGTTGATGAACAGGTTTTACAAAACCCAAATCAGGTGTTTCTTAAGAATCATCCCAGTGATAGTGTCATTGGGTATGTAAATCAACCTGTAAGGAATAGAAGTTCCTTAATAAATGAAGTAGAACATCTAGCATTTCTTTCCCAATTAGAACCTAAAAGCACTGATGAAGCTTTAGGTGATGATGATTGGATTAAAGCCATGCAAGATGAACTAAATGAATTCGAAAGGAATAAAGTCCAGACCTTGGTTGAAAGACCTAAGGAAACTTCGGTTATTGGAGTAAAATGGGTTTTCAGAAATAAATGTGATGAAAATGGAATCATAGTAAGAAATAAATCTAGACTTGTTGCTAAAGGCTATAATCAACAAGAAGGAATAGACTATGAAGAAACCTATGCTCCAGTAGCTATACTTGAATCTATCCGTATTCTACATGCCTTTGCAGCATTCTTCAATTTCAAACTTTTCCAAATAGATGTGAAATGTGCTTTTCTTAACGGTTATGTTCAAGAGGAAGTTTTTGTAGAACAACCTCCTGGATTTGAAGATACAAAACATCCTTATCATGTTTTTAGACTTACCAAAGCTTTGTATGGCCTTAAACAAGCCCCACGAGCATGGTATGATAGACTCACTGGATTTTTGCTCCAAAATAACTATGTTAAGGGAAATGCAGATCCAACCGTTTTTATAAAGAAAGATAAGAAAAATGTTTTGATTGTTCAAATTTATGTTGATGACATTATATTTGGTTCAACTCAGCAATCTTTGACTGACTCTTTTGCTAGTCTAATGAAATCTGAGTTTGAAATGAGTATGATGGGTGAGTTAACATTTTTCCTTGGTTTTCAAATTTCTCAAAAACCAGAAGGAACCTAGATATCTCAACATAAGTATATTAAAGATCTTCTGAAAAAGTATGGTTATGACAACACTAAGAGTATAAGTACTCCCATTGGTACCTCAAACTCTTTAGATCTTGACGAAGCTGGGAAACCAGTAGATCAAACATCTTTTAGAGGTATGATAGGAAGTCTACTTTACTTAACAGCTAGTCGACAAGACTTAATGTTTTCAGTATGCTTATGTGCAAGATATCAATCCAATCCTAAGGAATCTCACTTAAAGGCAGTAAAATAATTTTTTTCTACCTTAAGGGAACCATGGATCTAGGATTATTCTATACTTCTGGAAATGATTTTGTTATAAAAAGTTTTTTTGATGCTGACTTTGGTGGATGTAGAATGGATAGAAAAATTACATCCGGAACATGTCATTTCTTAGGAGATTCACTAGTTTCTTGGTCCTGCAAGAAGCAACATTCTGTAGCACTTTCCACTGCTGAAGCTGAATATGTAGCAGCTGGAAGTTGTTGTGCTCAAGTGTTGTGGATTCAACACAAACTCACAGACTATGGCTTGAGTTTTACTAAAACTCAAATTTTGTGTGATAACACAAGTGCCATTGCCCTAAGTAAAAACCCTTCACATCACTCTCGTGCAAAACACATAGATATTAGGCATCACTTTCTTAGGGATCACACACTTAAAGGAGATATTATTCTTCAGTTTATCGGAACGTAAGATCAACTTGCTGATATTTTCACAAAATCTTTTCCTTCTGATAGATTTGAATATATTAAACAAAAGTTAGGAATGATAACCGTATGGTAATCCTTCTTAATTAACTTTCTGTTCAAAAAGACTCCTTACAGTAATAAACTCCTTTTTATAGGGGGAGTACACTTGATTGTTTGATTAACAAAGCTTTTCAAATTTTGTTTTCAAACTTTTCGGAACGAAGATTTCCGGAATGGAACTTCCAGAACTAAAATTTTCCAAAATGGACATTCTCGTACAGAATACTTCTGGTATGGAAGTGTTCGTATTGAAAATTTCCGGAATGAAAATTTACGTACTGGCAGTTTCATAACCAGATTTTTGTACCGATTTTATTACCTGTAATGTGTTTTTCGTATTGAATTTTTCGTACTGAGTTTTTCGTAGTGAGATTGTTTTCCATAGTAAACTTTTGAGAACTTTGTCTTTTCATAATAAAGTTTTTTTCGTAATCATTTTTTTATATATTCCATTACGAATAATCCTCCTCAGCCAATCCGAAAGGTATGATTACCTTACTCAAGTTTTCGTAGTCATATTTTACTTGCTGGCATTTTCTTGTATTATGTTTTTGGATTTTAGTTTTCTTAGTTCTTTGTCTTAATAAAAACCTCAAAAAGATCGGATTCAAGTTTTCAACTGTCAGATCTGATCTCAGCTTATTCCAACCGTTAGATCAACTGTGGAATGTGAACCGTCATCTCGTTGCCTATATAAAGGGGACCCAAATACTCGTCCCACATCGATCTCAAGCTCTAGCATCCCGAATCTCTGCCTCTCTGATTTAAGGCTGTTCTGAACTTCAGTCTTCTCCGTTCTGAACTTCCTAGAGGACTTCAGATCCGAATGTCTGCGGAGTTAGCATCTCAAGAAATGTCATCCACTAAGCCTATTTCGCAATGGTTAGTTTACAGAGAAAGGTTAGTCCATTCAGATTTCTTCAACAACTATGATTCCCTTATTTCAAAGAACATCAAGTTAAATGGCTAGGAAGATGTTGCGGTGTCAAAAACCAGGAACCAAGATGAAGTGTATTCATACTTACTTGTCAAGTTCTATGAATCTGTTTCCTTCTTCCAGGAAGATAACAGGGAGAAGTTTTCTTTTAAGTCTTATGGCATGACTTACAAACTTTCTTATACCAAGGCAGTAAGCTTGGTAGGGTTGTCCTATGAAAGAGAAGCCGAATTTCTTTCTCATGTATTGCCGGACTCTAAGGGTAGCTTGGACAAGGAAAAAGCATTAGGAACCCTTGGACTGGCTGATGACAAGGCTCCGAAGATTGCAAGTCTATCTACAAATTTCCGGATTCTAGAGTTATGGGTGCAAGGACTTATCGTACCGAGGAAAGGTGATAAAGATATCTTGAAGAAAAGTGAGATCTATATCTTAGATTTCCTGATAAATCTAAGGAAGTTTAACTTGATGAAGCATATTCTTCTTACTATTGAAAATTTGAAGAAGGGGAATCTGAGAGCTCAGATTATTATGTATCCAGCAATCCTTTCCAAGTTAATTGTTCAGTGCCTTGAGTCTTTCAAGGAGGCTTGAAAATCTAAGCCAAGTGTTTGCAAGATCATGCTGGTTAGCGATGGTACTATGAAGAGGATGGATGTGGCTTTCAACAAGGAAACTGGTGAATTCTTCGATTTGCCAAATCAAGAAGAAACGGCTCCGAAAGCAGCTGAACCGGAATCATCTAAGACAGTAAGGAAGAGAAAGATGAAAGAAGTGGAAGTACAAGCAGAGAATCCTAAGTCTAAGGAAGTCTATTCCGCACCTCCAAAGCCTAAGAAGAAGAAAGCCTATCCTGATGAGGTTGTTACAAAGTGGAGAGCTGATAAAGAGAAAAGGAAAGTAGGGGATCCGCAGTTCGGATTGGACCCTGCGGAAGCTAAGGCATTAAAGGAGAGAACTGCGGATGAGCTTGAAAAACAATAAAAGGAAAAGAAGCTTAAGAAGAAGATGTCAGAAGCTGAGGAAGTCCAAGCGTTGTTAAAATTTAATGAGATGGTATCCGGAAGCATCCCAATTCCGAGATCTTTCTCCCTGGAATCTCTACCTGAGACTCTAGGAAGAAACCTTGATTTTCCGGAAGAGACTACAGCTGAGCATGTTGATCAAATTGAGCAGATTCAGCAAGTGGGAGAGGAAGAAGAAGTTGATGAAGGAAGTGGTGAAACAGGAGATCTTTTAAAACAAGTGGATGATTATAAAGGATCACCTTCGGAACATCTATCACTCCGAACTTCAGAGGTTGAATCCTCTATGTTAGTAACTCCGGAGAAGGATAAGAATGAGGAAGATGTTGTTCAGAAAGTTGTTGATGAGATTGTTCAAGTATCTACTGGGGAGCAGAAAACTCCTGATCAAGAATCAATTCCAAAGAAAGACAGGGGAAAGAAACTCCTTGTTGAAACTCCGAAATCAGTGGCTAGCAAGAAAAGAGAGTATAGTGATTCATCTAAAAGGAAGTTGGAGCTTATTGAGAAAGAAAACTCTCCAAGAAATATTTCAGATTCGGATTCATCCACGTTGGGGCATGATTTTGTTGTTCAGTCTTTAAAGAAGTTGGTGGGAACCATTTCGACATTCTCTAGTATTGACTCTAGATGTCAGATGCTCCAACATGCGTTGAATCAGAAAACTGACTCCGTATCTATGGTTATGGACAAGTGCGTTGAGATTGAAGCTCAGTTCAAAACCTTCTTTGTTGGTTACGAAGCTCATAGAAAATCTTGCAAGAGGATGACAAATTGGTCGAAGAAGACTGTGGAAGAGATGAGGTTGTTCGATGAGTTTCAAGACAATGTTAAAGATTCTTTTGAAACCGAGGACAAGAAGATAAATGAGTTAAATGCATCCTTTGAAGAGAAGTTGACAGAAGAAAAGAACTTCCGGATTCAAGAAGTGAGAGATCTGAATGGGAAGCTCAATTCCGTTTCTCAAAACTGGAAGTTTGAAAGGGATCATCAGATCTATTTTGGAGAAAGGATGAAGGCTCGGGAAGAAAAGATCAAAGCTCGGGAAAAAAAGCTGAAAGCCTTGGAAAAAAAATTGAATCTCAATCCGCAAGAATAGTAGTCTTAGAAAAGAAAGCTAAATAAGATCATAAAGACCTGAAGAAGATCAAGACTATTATAAAGGGGCTCATGTCAAAGGAAAAAGATCCTAAATAACCAAATCCGATCTTTTTGTTGTATTTCTTTGTTGCTGAGATTTCAAATTTAATGAAAGTTGTGCTTGTCGTTTCTTTTGTTGTCATTACTAATATTTCAGGTACTTTGTTATTTTTTTCCATTCCCTCCAATTCTTTTTGAAAATCACAAAGGGGGAGAAAGAAATATCCTTAAGAAAAAGAAGAACTCTAAAAAGAGTTTATCAAAGGGGGAGAAGAAAAAGATCCTTAAGAAAAAGAAAAACTCTAATAAGAGTTTGTTTAAGGGGGAGCTTTTTCATTAAAGAAGACATTTTTTTATCACTCTGGAAATCTGAATACGATCCTTAGAGTTTCAAAGCCTAAGGGGGAGTAAGTCGTATTCATCAATATCCTTAAAGAAAATGGAGATAAGCCTTAATGTTTTTCTTTCTTCTTAGAATTTCTTTTTCGTAAGGATGTTTGTGCTTTATAAAAAGGGGGAGATTTTTGAGTCAATAAAGTTTTCCTTATGACTTTTCCATTCCTTCTTGTTTTGAAAATCACAAACACCTTATCTTAAAGAAAATTTCATTTATAAGAAAAATTGCTTTCTTAAGAAAAAATGCTTTTTTAAGGAAAATCGCTTTTATAAGAAAAATTATCCTTATCATATTTTCATCAATATTTTTCTTAAGTATGAGATTCGGATTCATTTTCTCAGAATCGTTGAAAGTTTGATATAAAGCATTCTGTTTTAGGATTCAGATTCTGGATAAGAACTATAAGGAAGTTTCATTCCGAATTCCGGAGATGAACTCTGACTAAGTTCTATTCCATATTCAGGATACGAATTCTGATGATGAATTCTCATTACAAATTCTGATGATGAATTCTTATTACGAATTCTGATGATGAATTCTCATTACGAATTCTGATGATGAATTCTCATTACAAATTCTGATGATGAATTCTCATTACGAATTCTGATGATGAATTCCCATTACGAATTCTGATGATGAATTCTCATTACGAATTCTGATGATGAATTCTCATTACGAATTCTGATGATGAATTCTCATTACGAATTCTAATGACGAATTCTCATTACGAATTCTGATGATGAATTCTCATTACGAATTCTGATGATGAATTCTCATTATGAATTCTGATGATGAATTCTCATTACAAATTCTGATGACGAATTCTCATTACGAATCCTGATGATGAATTCTCATTACGATTTCTGATGACGAATTCCTATTCCGAATTATCATTCCGAATTCACCTATTAAACAGAATTTGAGTATCTTTGATTTATACACTCTGAATTAATTTAGACTCTGAAAAAATATCCTTGTTAGACTCCGAACTTTTATATTGCTTACACTTCTAAAATTTGTCTATTCTTTATTATTGTTCCTTACACTCCGAACCTTCACTCCGAAGTTTTCATTCCGAACTTTTATGTTAGAGTTTAAAACGATGTCGTACATTCTGTTACATTTGTTTTGTTATAAAACGATGTCATCTGTTTTGTTATAAACTAACCGTTGTCTAAGTGACACGTGTACAGGTCCCTCCGATCTTTAAGGAAAATATGACCGTTGGAGAAGGAGCCGACCTTACCTATAAATAAGAGCTCATTTGAAAGAGCTCATAGCTGATGACTAAGAAAGTGCTGAATGGCTGACAAATTTTCTTGAAGTGATTTATAGAGAGAGAGGCTCTTATTACCTCTCAAAGCTTCGTGCGACTCCGAATGTTGGTGATTACATTCGAGGGCTTCCGGGGATAGGAAGACAGAGGTTCCGACTACCTTAAAGTTCGAGGGCTTTCTTGCTGAGGAAGACAGAGGTTGCCAACTACCTTGAAGTTGAGGGCTTGCGGGGATAGCAAGACAGAGACTCCGATCTTCGTATCGAGGGCTTACCCTGGTGTGGGTAAGACAGAATTGCTTGAAAGTATAAATCAAGGGACCTTTATCCAAGGTTGTTGGATACCCTTCTCTTTAGGTTAAAAGACTTATATCTTGTTACTAGTAGTTCTACTACTTGTTTCTATTCCGCTGCATTTTTTATTATAAGGAAAGTATAACTTTCTTATACTTCCTTATTTGTACTCTGTTTCATTTAGATTCTATACGCTTTAAGGTAGAATCTCATATTTTAATCATTTGTTAAGATTCAATTTTTGAAACCATATTTTCGGAACCCTCATTCGGAATCTCTTTCCTAGTTTGCATTCGGTGTTAGAGGTGTTGTGAATTTGCTTAGTTTAACTTTGTTAAACTTAGCCTTTTCCTTTGCTTATGGAAAACATAGTTATTCTTAACTAGCTTTAAAGGTTCCAAAGGAATTTTTAAAGTATACAATTCACCCCCCCTCTTGTATATTGAGCATCTACATCACTATTTCGATCCTACAAACATAATTGACCTCACATTGGAGATAAGATAGATTTTAAGAATTTTATGATAGTATGAAACTTCACATTATATAATTATTCATTTCGAATAAACCATATAATATACATTTTAATTTTTGAATCCATTTCATGAAAAATGGTACTCAAATTGATCCAACAATCCGAGAGATTAAAAATCTGAATTATTATGAGATTTACCCATCAAATGTTTTGAGTAAATCTCTTAGTTAAATTATTCAAATAATATTTCATAAGATATATAAAAACATACTGATTTCATTAAATTTATTAGGAAAATTTTATATATCTACTAATTTTGAATTTTA
Organism: Viscum album; assembly: GCA_963277665.1. Lineage (NCBI taxonomy): Eukaryota > Viridiplantae > Streptophyta > Magnoliopsida > Santalales > Viscaceae > Viscum > Viscum album. The sequence goes on along the minus strand of OY728120.1, from coordinate 685,431,683 downwards.
AATCAACCATTTAAATTTTTTAAAAAATCATTCCATTGAAATTTTTATATCTGTTAGAGAATAATGATATTTACCTATGGATTTATTCTCTTTTCAATGAATTCAGTTGTGTGATATGATTTTTAATAATCTGAATCCCTTTCTCTAAAAATAATGTATTCACATTCATTATTATCATTGTTAATTTATATCTTCAGAAAATATGTTATCATAAAATGAATTTAGTTCATAATTTAATTGAGGGAATAATGAAACTTCTAGTTGTAAAATTCTATGATATATTCATTAAAATTTTGTGGAATTTTTTCTTGAATACACTTTGAATACATACTTAATCCATCAAGATGTAGTTGTGTATTTTTTCCTAATACTAAAATGTTTGATTTAGGTATTTCTACTTTATCGATATATTTTTGTAAAATACTATAGATTCTTTATAAAGACTATACTTTTGAGAAATAAAGTTGTTCATATGAATATCTATTCGTCTTTCATATGTGATATTTACTACAAAATGATGCCATAGGGAATTTCTTAAAACAAATTAAATCTGATATATATTTTTGAACAATCGATTATTGAGGGGGTTGAGGACAAATATTATTCCTTTTATAAATTCCATCTAAAACGTGATGTAACAAGTTATTGTTTCTGAAACTAAATTATTTAAATCCTATAGAAAAGGACCTACTAGTGAAAATAACCAAGTACATGGAGGGATAATTTTTGGAATAGAATATGAAAATTTTCCCCGAAAAACTATACAAATTTTATTTCCTTTTTTTGTTATGTTAGAGGATCCATTTAAATAAAATTGAATAAATTCTATATAAAATTTCATGATGTATTGTTTTTAAATTTATTATGTTTTTAAAAAGACATAATTCTCCCCCACTCCAACTTATGACTTCACACTGATTATATCTGACCGAAAATTAGGATCAAAGGAGTTCTCCATTGAATATATTATATATATGGACTAGTTTTCATTTCAATGTAATATTTCAAATAATGAAATATCAGTGAAAATAGAAACATATTTCATTTTTCAAAAATATGGATGTTGGAAAGATCATAAGATCATATAAATTAAAAATTGGGATTTGAAGATTAATCTAGAAGTATTACAGCCTCATAAAATCCTAAATGATGAACCAAAAGAATTGGATTTTACTTAGTTAAGAGAGTATGAACTGAATTAAAGATGCATGAATTAAATTTTTATTCATATGAACTAGATTTATTTAATCATTTCCCCCAATGCTCTGTGGTTTTTTAAATATAGAAAATAATCTTTAGGGTTGATATAGGTCTAGTTAAATTTGGAGATAATGTTAGAAGAATGACCATTGGTGTTGGGGTAGTATGAGAACCATATTCTATTCTAATCAAAAAAGTTCATTATGTTAAATGGATGAAGTAAAATTTGATTGTTATTTCCTAACTCTTTGTGGATAGTTTTACTCTTTATTTCTCAAATTATACATGTTGTATTTTATGAATAAAATTTTTATGTCTAAAATAAGTAGTATTGAAAAAATATATACTTTTGACCTACTTCCCAGTGTGAAAAAATGTGAACTGTTTAAATATTGAATTAGTTGAATTATCATTTTGGAACATAACACATGGTCACTATAATATATTGTATGTAACTAAATTATCAAATAAGATGTTCAATTTTTATCATCCTTGTATAAACTTTGATGAGAAAATACTCTATGAAACATGTCAAATAAGAAAGTAGCATAATTCATCATTTAAATCAATCAATAACATTAATAGATCTAAACCATTAAAACATTACAAAGTCGATTTCATTTGTCCATCGAGAGTATCAATAATGGTTGTCAGGTTCTTTTATTATCTGTCAGCAACACATTTTTTCATAATTATATAGGTTTACTTTTTGAATGCTAAAAGTAAATATTTAATGATTTTATGAGTATTTGTAATATGGATCAAAATTAAAAAGTGTCTCAAATATTTTAACTTACGATTGATCATGGAATAGAATTTGAGAATCCTAAATTTAATACAATTTCAAAAAATCTATGTACTAAAAATACATTTTCGACTCCATGGACACATAAAAAAAATGAAAATTTTGAAGGATCAAATTTATCTATTAAAAAATGTATAGAAATATATTAAATAAGTATAGATTAATTATTTTGTTTTTCAAATAAGCGATTAATAAAGAATTCCTTATTTTCAATAATACGTTAATTAAAAATTTTCTCAAGAAAACCCCATATGGGATGTGGAATAATAGAAATCCTAAAATTAGGTACTTCAATATTTTTAGATTCAAGGTATATATTTTGAATACTAAGGAAAAATTTTATATGTTTTATATAAAATATGATGAAGAAATATTTACTAGGTATTTTGATGCATGTAAAAATTATAACATGTTTAATAAAATTTAAATTGTAGATGATAAATTGGTTCATGATATATTTGATTATAGTGAAACTTTTGATCAAAATAGAACATAATTAAATGATTATAAAAATTATTTAAATCACTTGAGGATTGATTTTTCTAATACTAAGTGTGAAAATAAATTATATCATGAGCATGATTATTCTAAATATGAATAGATTGAAACTGAGTAACGTGGAAGAGTATTAACTAAAAACCATGTAAATTGAAGAACAATACATGAGAGACCATTATAGGAGTCCTATATAAATGTTAAAAATGTAGTTGGGTTCAATGATTTTCTGACTAGGCATAACCCAATGTATATACAAGAAGCCTTGAATGGCGATAGTTGGGAAATGGATATGAAATAGGTTATAAATCAGCTTAAAAGAAATACATTTTTAGAGTTAGTTGAGCGACCCTTGAACCAGCTAAAAATAGGATCAAAATGGGATTTTAGAAATATTCAAGATCATTATGGTGTAATTAAATATAGTCAATCTATGATATTTGTAAAATTTTATAATCAGGAGTATGGTGTATATTATGAGGAAAAATTATTTCTTATTCATAGACTTGAATCCATTATAACCCTTAAATCTTATCCATCTTATATAAATTTCATATTATTCAATGTGGATGTTAAATCTTCATATCCAAATAGATATCTATAGGATATAGTTTATGTTGATCTACCCCAATATTTTGAAAATCCACATTTCCGAAATTAAAATTTTCAACTCACTAAATATCTTCATTGGTATTGACCAAGAACCTAGGTATTGGTATGAGAAGTGGAGTTATGTTATTCTAGAAAAGGAATTTTCAATAGGTATGGACAATCCTAATCTTCATTGGAAATATCATTTTTTAGATATTTACTTAATTTAAAAATATGTGAATGATGTAATTTTTTGGTTGTAATAATAAAAAAATTTGTAATTGATTTCCATAACATATACAAAATGAATTCGAAATGAGTATAAAGGGGTAAATAAACTTCCTTTTTTGTATTCAAATCATTCAGAATCATTTAGGGAAAAAAATTCAATCAAATTAAACATATTATTTATTTGTTGAAAATTTTTGGACATTAAAATAGTACTCCATACAAAAATCATATGAGAACATATATAAAAAAATTATTTGGAAAAATATAGTAAACCAGTTAACAAATTTTTTGACTATGGTATGATGTTTAGTTTCTTATATATTACTGCTTGAAGGTAAGATATTTTTTATGTTTCCTCTTTATGTAGAATATGTTTTTAAAACATAGAATAGTATAATTTTAAATATTAAAAAATAATTTTATGATAATAAAAATGAATTATTTATTTATAAATATACAATCTAAAAATATTTGTTTTTGTTTTAATCTCATATTTAGATGTTGATTTTAGAGGTTTTATACTATATAGAAAGTGTTCCATCTGAAACTACCAATTTTTAGGAAATATTATTGTATCATGGTCAAGGTGGAAGAAACATTCAGTTACATTTTTATATTCCTCGGTAAAATATATATAGCTGCTTATAGTTTCTGGGTACACATTTTTTGGATTAAACAAACTATTTTGGAATATAGTATTTTTTTATCATGTTCCAATTTTATAGGATAACACCATTACTATAAATATTACAAACATTATATTAAATGATTCTAGAAATAAAAATATTGATATTAATATCATCTTGTAAGAGATCAGGATCAAAATAGTGAAATTTTATTAGAAGTTGTAAATAATAATGATCATCTTGCCAATATTTTTACAAAACCACTTCCCAATATTCAATTAGACTTTATTATGGGGGAGTTTTTTTATTTTAATGCTAGATTATTATTATCTATATTTTTAAATCAATTCATTTCTAATAATACTTTTATGTTTTTTTTCAAATTCTTATTTATGTTTAGTTCAAAAAAATTTATTTATCTCTTGGGGTTTCTCAATTTTTTTGGATTAAAATTTATGTTTGTACTAATCATGAATTTTTTTCACATTTTTTATTTTAAAATCTATAACCGTGATATTGGGAATTTGGAAGAATAAAATCAATGATTTCTTAAAAGCATTATAAATTTCAACTATCTATATTAACTTTAAAACCTCTTTTTTTAACCCCTTGATCATTAATTCTATCCATTATGTTAACCATAAAACTTCAATACATGTTAAAAAATGTAAATGATAAAGAGAAAAGATGAAAGCTTTCTAGTTTTGGAGATAATGAAAATGTTTCATGTTGTAACTATCATTTAATGTAAGGAAAAGTTACAGATTTTGAATAGTAGTTCAAAACCAATATCTTATTAAAGATTTTTAATAGTTATCATGGTTTGGTATTTTTAATGAAAATTATATTGGATTTATTTTCTATAGTGATTTTATAGAGTTTTTTGGAAACATTATTCTTTTTTAGAGAAATTGAATATTTAGTTTCTTCAAATGTAAGCAGTAATGCAATTTCAAAATCATCTCAAGATATGGACTAGACCATATAGTACCGTCTTCAATGGAATTTTAGTTTTAGTTTGTGTTAAATTAGAGATCTGTTTCACAAGTCAAAAGATGTCATGTACCCCCTTTTAGAGCCTCTAAAATAAAAAATATTATTGTAATGGTCCTAGAATCCTGTAAAGGGGTTCTTATTAAATTATTTCAAACTAGTGTCATACATATGATTGTGGAATTAGAAAATATTATATTCCTAGACATTTTTATTATATTTCTTTCTTTTATTGATATAAAGATAGATTTTTATTATTATATGTAGATGAAGATGAGGCATTTAATTCAAATGGACTCAATGATATCCTTTCATCCATATAGAAGAATGATATATATTGATTTCTATATGTGAGGAAAAATCTCATATATAAAAATAGGGATAATATTACATTAAATAAACAAATTATCTACCCCAAAATTTATTGATATTTTCCCTTTCTCTATACTATATAACAGAAACCATATTCTAATTAGAAACAAATACATTTATCTCTCATATATTTGTGTAGAGGGGAAGAAAAGAAGCCTTAAAAAGCTAGGTCTATTTGAAATTTTTATAGTGAAAGATGGTGAATCATGAGTTAAATGTGGTGTTTATATTGTTTCTTATCCTAATTCATGGGGAGTTAGATTGGATGATGGATATAATTGTTTGTAAGACTCTATTATCAGTTCTCAAAATGTTACATCAATTAGAGGAAGGATTATGGATATAGAAGAAATAGTAGAAGGTGATATACCATTTTAAAGGATTCATTAGGAAATCATTACATGGAAAAAGTTAGATATTTCTTAATTTAGATACCCAATAGGGGATATCAACTAACACCAGCTAAGATGTTGGCAGAGTATAGTGTAATAGAATCTATAAAGACACATCATGTTGAAGAGGAAAAAACTTGAACTAATTATCAAGTTGAGGATTAATTTTTTGAAGTTATTGACAATTATTTTGAGAGGAGAAGAAAAATAGATGTTTATTATACTGGGAAATTTTTTATTCTATTCACCATCAATAGAATTTATTGAGAATCAATTATTTTCATCAGTCAAGTAGTTATTAGAAAAGTCTAATGAACTTGTTTTCTAGAGTACGAAATCTTTTAGGGATATGTTTTCACCCTCAGATGAAGGTTTCAATATTTATTCTCTCCATTTAGTGAAATTAGGGGAACCCTTGGTATGGAACATATATGTACCCTTATATTCTAGTGAATAATCAGGCTATGAATATCATGTTAAATATTTGTACTCCATTATGTATTTCAAGATGATTTATATGAGAATGCAGTTATTAAGTTACAATCATAAATTTAGAGTTCTAATAAATCATTCAATGTGTTAATATGTAATTCTATTTCCAATGTAGATCACAAGTCTCTTCCAACATAGTTTCATTGCTTAAAATAAAATTAAATTTCAAATAAGTATTTTGATTCTTAGAAGAGTGAAATGGAAGATCAGTTTGGAGTGTTGAAAGTATATATACTACCCAAATCATATTTTAGTGATATAAATATGTTTATTGTGTCCCAGTATCAATAATTCACAACACCCATTTCATGTCAAGTAACAATTTATACCACTTATGGAGTAGTTTCTCAAAATTCCTTGAAAAGACTAGGGGTTTCTTCTTCTGATATTAGTGCATTGGGTTCTATAGATCAATTTATGTATTTTTCGTGTGTGCCTCTGCATATTCATCTGGAAAATCAGAAAGTGAAATTTCTCACATTTTCTTCTATATAACCAGTAGTAATATGTATTCTAAAAAATATTGTTAGTATGATGAATACTTTTTTCATTCTACTAATAAAAGTTTGACCTTTATAAAAGTTAATTTTCATGAAACATTAAAGGTCAATTAGTAATGTCTACATTATCACAAGGAATGGAATACCCCATTAACATAGAATTTATATGATTTTTTCTGAAAAATCATGATATTAATAAGACTCTTAATGATTCTATAACCTCTAACTTATCATCAGAAGAATCTTTATGTGACACTAGTTCAAACTCTACCCCTTATCCAGGACCATTTCTTAAGCTAATTTCTCATTTTAATAAAAAATTCTTTATAAAATTTTCTTATTTTCAATTCAATTATTATCTATTTTTATGATAATTATTTATTTTATTTTTAATACATACTTTCTTAGAATTAACTTCTCATTATCTTGAGTAATCATAACACATATTTTTCTAAAATATTAACAGTGTTTTATCACATTTAATGATTTCTTTTTTATCTCCTAAAATGGGGAAGTAGTCTAAAAAATAGAAAATAAAAAACACATAAAGTTATCTATATCTATATTAATGTTATCTTTATCAACATATTACAAACATGTACAATACTTTTTTGGGGTTTTAATCATAAAATTTGGGAAGATTTTTTTTTGGAATTTGAATGTTAGTCTGATATGTGTTTGATTAAATTTTATTCTTTTAAAAGCCTATTTTGTTTAACTAATAATGTTACATTGACTTGGTTCTATTATTTTTTTAATTGAATAAATTATTTTTTATATAATTTTGGAATCCTTTGATCATTTTTGTTCATCATATTTGGGTATTCCAATAGTATTCCAAACATTCTCATCATTAAACCAAGTATAAAATTATTCTTCATATAGAGTAGTTAAACCAAATGTTGTTTTCTAACACCACAACTGGAACCTAATGTATAAGTTTATTTTTTTTATTTTCAAACATCACTTTTCTATGTAACCTCAAATTTGGGTGCCTAATGTTTAATATATAAATATACCTAAAGTAACAATCCTCATGTTGGTGATACAACTCACATTAGAAACCAAGACCTAGTTTGAAAATCCCATTATGGATGTCTATATTTGGAATCAATTATTCACTAGCTACCATATTATTTAAATATAAATCACATTAAATGATCCTCAGATAGATCTATTCATTTGAGATATTTAATGTTTGAATTTTCTATGATTTTTCTATGATTTCAATGGACTAAATCTTTTGAAAAAATGGTTCAAAGATAATTTTATATGATCTATAGTAACAATTCAACTTTATGTATTTCTAACTAATGTTATAAATATTTGTCTATTTGAAGTCTAAAAATTTTATGATTATTTTGGTAACAAAAATAAATCTAGAGACTTTTTCAAATATGATTAACCTGAATTTCTTTGGGGTTATTATTAAATATTTTCTCAATAAATACACCCATACAATTTGATTCTTTATGTTGTGAATCACTTAATCTAAAAATAATGTAGGGCTATTAAGGATTTTAGTTGAAAATTTCAATCTTATGATACTATGTAATCATACAAATATTCCATTTTTCAATTTATTTTTAAGAGACTGAATATTGGTTCTATAAAATTATAATATATATCTTTTACTAATAGTTTATTTTTTTAGGAATATATATTGAAGAAATACATATTATCTCATGTAATTTTTCTGTATTTGTTCGGAAACAAACAAGGTTTTATTAGATATAGCTTCTTTATCATTATATTTAATGAAAAGTTTTGGAAATTATTCTTAATGACTACACATTAGTGAAATATATATATGTTTATATGAAAATCTCTTCATCTATCAACTTCAATATCTATAATTTAATTAATATATATATATATATATATATATAATTTCTATTAAAATTCATTATTTTAATTTTTTCTAAACACTCATGTGTTGATCTATTTGAGGACCACTATTATTCTTTCCTAAATATGTTTTAAAATGTCTTGGAACAAGTTTCCGTTTCTTTCACTCAACTATCAATATCCCATGGAACAGAATCTACTAGTGAAAAATACCATGCTCGTAGAGATAGTGTTGGTTGATTAGACTAATGGATTATTTTCCCTAAACCACTAAAAAAATTATTCTACTATTTTTCAATAATTTCATACATTTTTCAAATAATATTGGATTAGTTAACATTAACTACTCAAGAAGGATCGTTTTTAAAAATTTTGATTTTTTTCAATGGAAAAATTAACCCCCCTCCATTCTATTTTTCATCAAAATCACTAACCAAAAAATATAATGTAAGAAAATTATTAAATAAAACGAAATATAGAACATGTTATAATTCCAGTAATGACATTTTCATTATAATTAATATCCACAATGGTAAAAAAAATTGTGCTAAAATATAAAACACCTCATAAGTTGTCCTTCAAGATCATGTAACACTAGGACTTAGTCCCATCTATTGTAAATCATGTGCATAACATGAGGGTATACATATGGGTCTTCATTAACACAATGGTTTACATATAGGGGGTGAGAAAAAAACATAGTAGTCTAACCCAAATAGTGGTATTAATTATTTTTTGATATTCATGTTTGTGCACATGTGATATGCCTGTCCCTGTAGAATAAAAAAAGTATCATAAACACAATAACCAAATAAAGATAAAACATATTTAATCATTATGTACTAATGCCTCCCATTTTCAACCAAAAATGATTTAGACAGTGCTGAAATACTCTAAACGCATGGTTTACCATGACACATGACACAACAGGTCAGTGGCATCCTCAAAATACTAATAAAACATATATAAGTATAAACCACCAACTAGAAAGAATGATTGACCATATAATATCACCCTAGAAATCTATTACAATACAATACCACAACCATACCCTATAATTCCAATAGAATGATCTAAACTAGAGATAGGGATTCAAACTCCACATAGAGATCCATTTCATGTCTTAATAGTATGGTGGAACTAATTCGAATCTATCATGATCATGGGGACTACCAACAACCCTAGACCCTATCCATAGTGTCTCAGACCATGAACCAAATGTACTATTAATAATGAAATCCAAACTAGGGGTGTGGACACATCAAAATCATCCATGATTTCCCAAGGTTCATCATACATCATCCTTATAAGGAGAGCATCAAATCAATTTTAGGGCCAACACCTAATCCAGTTATATCCCAAATGTATCCTTTCAAAGAAATCCTAAGTATGGAAAACATAATACGTACTTCTCAAAATCAATAAAATATGAGTCGCATAAAATCCCACTACAAATTGTAAAAACATAGCAAAAACTTGATCAATTCAACAATCTCTAGGTTTCAAGCTGAAAATAGAAGCTTACAATATTGTATATAATAATAACACTCTCCAGGTTATAAAACATATAGGAACACATAGTCCCCTGGACCATGTCCATCTAAAAAAATGGTATAATCCCATCATAAGAATCTTCCTTTTATGACTCAAACACCTATCCCACCTATAACCATCACCTTACATATAAAGGAACACCCAAAAAAATTACACCTATAATGAAATTACTAACCATCATTAGGACCCCATAAAAAAATTAAAAACCATATTAGGGGAACATTAGTAAAATTAATACATAATAAATCTAAAGATAAGAAAATTCTTAAAGACAATTTGGAATTGAACTCATCCTAGGGTTTTATATTTCCAAAAAAGGAATCATCTAGTGTCCCCCAAACACATACTCTGTGGAACCTATCATCACCCACCATCCCATGATTTTATCCCAACATAAAGGATCAAATATAAATTAACATAAAGCATGAGGTCTAGTAGAATGACCTATTATATTATGATCTTCACGTACTGACACCCAAGGAAAAAACATGTTAACATCATAAAAACCCCCTTTGTATCCCCAAGTGTGGTCACCACTGAATCTAATCATCTAGGAAGCATCTATAAAACCTTTAAATAAACTCCATGAATAACATAGGAATAGATTTCCTATAATATCATCCCACTAAGATGGGCCTCAAACCACATGTCAACCCTTGAAAGAATTAAAAACCAAAACCCCATGGGAAGCCTCTTTCAAAAGATCACCCAAATTAAATAAATCATAAATATGACTTGAAACCCCAAAAGGCCTTCATCCCCACATTTTATGTCTAAAAACACATAATGGACTAGTCATAAGCCAAATTATTACTTCTAATTGTGAAAATAAATGAAACTCGTCCAAGGAGGGAGACAAAGGAATGCTCCTCATGTTAAAAAACATGTTCTTCCAACAGGCATCCTTGGTCATGTTCCCCATTCCACTCGGAATGAACTTTCCCAAACAACACACCCTAAATAGAGAAAATATTTTATGTGATCCAAATTGGATACCTTTTTCTGTACCTTACAGGTGGTCCACCCAAGAACAATACACAACCACTGTTTGTGTGCCATACATGGCTACGTAGTCTGACATAAGGTGTCTCATAGAGTTTTTGTCCACAACCTGAGTATCCCCTAGCTGATTTGTCTGTATGCATTACACATCATGTATCCATATTCTTCTCCCCTAACTAAAAATAAATAACACATGGTGTGTGTGGGTCTATGTTCTCTGAACTACATGGCCAGTAAATGGGTTTCCTTAATGGAAATCCTCTACATATCCTCAAAAACAAAATTTTCAACTAAAACACTATCTACAGGATCTAATAGAATTATGAATTATAAATAAATCCTATAAAAACATTAGCATAATTATATATGTATTTTCATATAATATTTAAACAGTTCATACCTCGTGGAATAATGTACTAAAGCTTAACTACCTAATCTTCACTACACAACCACTAAATCCCATTCCATTTGAATATATGAAGACTATAGAATTCTGCTATCTATATTCTCCTTAGTATTTCTGGGACACATGACATCCATAAGGGACAATGAGATATATATTTGACCAGATAAAGGTGGAGAATATAATGAATTAAAGGAATGATAAAAAATAAAAGAATATGGGAAAAAGGCCTTGGTTATGGGCCTCATTCCTATGATAGGTTTGAAACAGACTAAGGAAAAAACAATAGTTTTCAACCCATCCATGGAGTTTTAATTTCTATATAAAACATTTTTCCAATTATATCACTAAAAAACACACCGAATTAATTAATACTGAATTAATTAAATTATTAATAGTCCTTAAACATATAAAATGTTTATGATTCTAAACAATCATTCCCTAGGGTTATAACACTATTATGAGACCATTGGAGGGGTCAAAAAATTGAGATCCTTTAATTAGATAAATTACAAATTTATACCTTAAAATCTTATCATGAATGAAAAATAAAATTTATGCTTTTTTTTATCAATAGGTAATGATGTGAGTCATCAAAAACTCTGAACCATAATACTTATCACTAAGGAGATGCCTCAATAGTCAATCATCCGCTAGGCCCTCACCCTAAGAACCAATGTAAATCCAAACTAACTCACCCTCAAATCACAAATTATTTATCCTCAGTATACTTCCAAAACACAGACTCCATGAAATACTACTATGTACTCTAATACATTAAATTAGTACACTACACATAACCAGATACATCTAGATTCTAATTATTCACCAAACTCATTTCCACCTTAACCTTCCAATGACCCATATCATGAGACCCATGACTCTCCTAACATGATGGTCATTTATATGTGAGTGATAAGAAAATCCACATTATAAGAGTATCTTTATCATATCCACACAACCAAAACACACTGATCATTGAACCACAGTCAATCAACCACTAAATTTAATGATTGGAAATGATATACTCACTCACACATGAATGATAACCCAAAAATGTAACCAATTCCCATTCTAGACACACAAGGAAAAACATCTGACATACTAAAAAAACCCACATTTTACAAGGATCACATCCCACAACAAACTATAGTATGACCCCCTCAAAAGGCTTCCTTTAAAAAACACCATAATCATCGACCCTAGCTAGTCCACCAAATCATCCCCACTAAGGTTTACCAAGACCTAAGATATTCATTGGCCCACACATAACCCAAAAATTGGAAGGTTCCAAGAAAAACTACCATGAACCAAAAATAACACTATACACCTTCCCCATGAAAATTATTTCGAACCACCACTCTCCTTACTACGGTAGAGTTATTCTCCAATAACCATTTAGAGAATCTCATTCATGAAACTTCTATGAAAACCCTATGAATAAAGGTAATGTATTATTTCCTAAAATAAACAGACAATTGGACTCATTCAATCATGATTGATGTCCTAATGAACAAAGGATAACAGAATTAATCCTATAACCATATTCCCCATGTAGTTTGGTTACAAAAAATACCATGAACCCTAGTTATCTCAGAGAAAATGAGGAACCTCACATAGAGTCAATGATATATACATGAAAACCCTATTCAAGAGAATCTATATAAATATGTGAGAATATAACCACACTATAACCATGCTACAATAATCCTAAAAAAATGAATATTTCTAGGTATTGAAGAAAACCAATCCATTCTAACATGCTTAAAACTAATTGCACTCCCAACACTCCACTTCTCAATCCTATGGCATCAAAATTCCAAACAAAAAAGGTGAATTATCAGACAACCAATCCTTTTGATAATAGACCATTATGATCTACACAAAAAATGGATCTCATCTATGCCTACATAGGCTCTTGAAAAATAGCAGGCCCTTAGGAACTAATAATAAAACCTAATAAATAATAATTATGAGGAACTAACCCAACCCTTTATGTGTTTAAAACAACTCAATTATGACTTGAAATTATAATTTCTAGGAAACCACATCCTTAGGGAGACTCAAGCCTGGAGTAAACTCATCTTTGGTATAATTTCCCCCATCTAAACACCACCAAGGAACCTAATTCCTAAGCCAACCCAGTACAGTCTCCATGTATCGCTCTTTTTTGGGTCTATATTTCCATCACTATCAAGTATATCATAGTAAAATAAACTTTTCCTATCTTCAGTGTAAAAATAATCATGGTTTAGTTTAGTATAATACCTTCAAATAACTATTTCGGAAAACTCTATATAGGTCATTAAAGTAAAATTAAAAAATTAAACCTCCATTATCTGTGAAATTTTACAAAAAACCATATTCCATTTGAATCCAACTTTATTTGAATGATATATGTACATAGGCCTATTTCCAAAGGTCCAAGAGAAAAAAGTCACCATAAATAATCAATACTGAAAATATAAGTGAAACACACTTGAACAATTTATACAACTATAACATTAAAAAACAAGAACATTATTCTTAGACAATGGTAATCTGGAATTATTATTAGAAAAAGTTTTCTCAACACATCTGCCCGATATCCATAATTACATATTAAAAATTCTTAGAAAATATTTATACCATCCCGTATACATTTAAAAAAATTCATCTCCCAATCTACCTCGAAGAAATATTTCTTCTTTCCCTAAAAATATTCTAGAGGCTTCCAACTAATGTTGAAGAACTCAAAGGACACAATGGGGTTATAATACCATTGAATATAAGTAATATAAAAGAATAAAATAAAACAAATCCAACCATATCTATAAAATTCATTGTATATATAATAATTAAATTGAAATAAACTCATTCCATATCAAATGAAATGTGAAAACATATAGATTAAATTTTATTCAATGGAAAATATAAATTGATCACCCATCAGACAAATAACATTTACCGATAGTAAATAAATATAAAAAATATATATCTCATGATCTAAAAGAAAACATTGATCTATAACTTTAGTTGGTCAATAAAATAGTAAAACTACACAAATAAAACCTCAGACTCTATAGGAGTGGTTTTTTTTATCAAGATATAGTAGGCCTCATCCCCATCCACTATGTATCTTGTGATCAATATGGAAGAGGAAACAAGTTTCTACATACATACAAACGTTTTTTTACTTGTGGTGAGAAATAAATCAATGTAGGATGTCCTCAATGCTGGTGCCTATAATAATCATTAATATACATGTGTATGCACTTGGGACATTAGCAAAAAAGAGAAATAATGATAACAAGTATAGAAACCATAAACATACAAAAATAAAACATCATCAATCCTATACTCCTAATGACACCAAAGATCTACCAAACCTTCTTAGGCTCGATTCATATATATGACAACCCTGCTTTTATTACAAACATAAACATGATTTATTACATAAAAATACACTTAATACAACAAAAAAGATCGAGAGTTTTAGTGTCTTTGGGGCTTAGGATCATTACATAAAAACTTAAAACATGAAATAAAACATCTTTATTGAAAAATTCCTTTACATGACCACTACATTCCTTCGTACTTAGCATTTCTTGGGATATCCTGAGGACATGCATAAGAAAAGCGTGTGATATAAAGCCCAGTAAGGGAATACACATGGAATAACATGAGGAGTAAAATACATGTTAGACATTAGGCATATCAATAGATCTCAAGAGAAACATGAACATAAAGTCATGATAAAGCAAGATAATCATAACATGGAAATGTGGCAACAACACTTAACATGGAATTAGCATGAGCCAAGGCTCATTGCACATAGAGCATGAGTAAACCCTCATTGCACATGAATCACGAGTAAAACCCCATTTCACTTGAATTATCATGTGTAAACACACATTTCAAATGATGTATCATGATAGTATACTTTACCCAATGCATTGGAGCGCTATAAGGGTGCACCCTTCTTAAACATTTCATTTCATGCATAAGTGTGCCACATGGATCATAAATCATGGATTCATAAAACATAATAATTTATTCCACGATAATGTAATGTTGAATTCATACATTAAACTTTATCATAAATAAGTAAATGTGCATAAAGGTGAATAACCTTGATGGAGAAATGGGCATGGTATTCACTACACAATGGCATTGGCTTAGAAAATCGGTGCGATTTCGTCAGCGTAACGACGTGACATAAGAATTCATAAAAATGGTTGATGAGAGAGAAAGAGTTTCCTAATAATATTTACATGCAATGGACCGTAATAAGGTCATATTGATACATGTCCCACCAATTGTAATGGAATTTATATTCATGATACAAAAATATTTATTGAATGTAAATGAGGAGAGAGAAGTTCCCTTTTAAATTTCGGCATAGTAACGGGTGTACATGGGAGGAATTTAATGAGAGAGAAGGGGGTCTCCCATCATTAAAACATAAATAGGGCAGTATGAGGGAGGTGTGAAACCATACCCCAATATTCATAATTGAAATTAAAAGGGAAAAACAACTTAAAGAAATTGGACAAAAATGAGAAAGGAAGAAAAAACCTTACTTAGAAGTGTGCTTCCAATGGCTTGAGAGAGGCTTGAGAGAGGATTATTGAGAGCTTGGGGCACCTTGTGAGGATTATAGAGAGAGTAGGGTAGATTTTGGAAGAATTACAAAGGTTTTGAGTGAGAAGGATGTGGGATCTTGGGTGGTTTTATATAGGAAAGGTGAGGGAATTCTTTATTATTTAGGTTTGGGGCCCCTTATATTAAATTAATCCAAACCACAAACCATCCCATGGTT
Source organism: Viscum album (assembly GCA_963277665.1). Classification (NCBI taxonomy): domain Eukaryota; kingdom Viridiplantae; phylum Streptophyta; class Magnoliopsida; order Santalales; family Viscaceae; genus Viscum; species Viscum album. The sequence goes on along the minus strand of OY728120.1, from coordinate 685,415,378 downwards.
TTTGCCCATGTTTTTTGGAAAAGGGAAGAGGAAAAAAATATTTTATAAGGCCAAAGTCCGAACTTCTTAAAATAATAGGGTTGCTTATGTGGAGGTGAGTCACACTCCCTTGGAAATTAATTTAAAAAGACAAGGTGTTTAATAAGTCTTGAGGGGTCCATTAATGCTTTAAAAATTATGTCAAACAAACCCAAAATCACATTATTTTAATGGTAAAACATATATTGTCCTAACATAAAGATTATAGTATTTTATTACATCACTATTGGGTCATTATGATGTCATAAAACACATTATATATTTAAACGTTATTTAATTTTTACCCAAAAATTTGACTGTCTCAGAAAATTATGAAAAAATCACCGTTGGATAATTTCGATGTCCTGATTCCAGAAATAACATTTATTTTATCTAAATAATTTTCTAGATATGTTAATTTTTACTTTTAAAATAACACCAACATTTATCGAAAATTCATGGGTTTTGACAGAAATGGCTTTCAAACCTTAATAAAAATTATAATTGAATTTATAAAATTATAAGATCATTTAAATTTAATAAAAATTAATTTAATAATAATAATAATATTTTATTAAAATATTATTTAATTAAAAAATCTCTTAATTTAAAAAAATAGAATTCTTAATTAAATAATAACTAAAAACAGTATTTGTACTTTAGAAACTATTTAGAATGTATCAAAAATGACAAGGAGGTATATTCATTATTATATAAAAATAATATACATGAACATAGTACAAGAGATTTGTTACATAACCCCTTAAAACACCCATGTATGACCTAAGGGTAAGGTGTGCGATGGTGACAGACTCTTGGGGTGGCTTGGATAACATCGCTATAGTAGTAATCTCTATCAACTTCCAATTTTCCCATAGACGGTCATGTTCGAGCTTGAAATGATGAAGCTAAGCTTGGGATTGGTCAAGAGAGAATACCAAGGATACCACCTCTTTTCCAAGCTCTGACAAATGGGCTTCGTATAGAGCAATTCTACTGGATGAGGCCATCGATTCTTTTGTCTAATTAAATTGGATTTGTTAAAGCCCTATATTTATACTAATCATTTGATCACTGTTCAATGGATATATTAGCAACCGTCATAAATTTTTAACATAAAAATAAAGAAGTTGACATTTTATATAAACATAAAGAGACATTTAATTAGATCAAGAGGGATTTCCATTAATGAAACTTTGGGTCGTTACAATATTTCCCCCTTAAGAAATTTCGCCGTCGAAATTTCCTTTTTCCCACACTAAAATAGATGTGGGTAACTCATCTTCATAATTTCCTCCGATTCCCATGTTTCTTCTTCAAACTTGTGGTTTCACCACAACACCTTGACAAGAGGTATTGTCTTATTTCATAGAACTTTTTCTCTACGATCTAAGATCTTCACTGGTTGATCCTCATAAGAAAGATAATCCTCCAACTGTACCACCTCAGAAGAGAGTACATGTGAAGGGTCCAATATGTACATCCTTAAGAGGGATACATGGAAGACGTCATATACTTTGGCCATGGTAGGTGGAAGTTTTAGTCGATAAGCCACAACCCCGACATGATCATGAATCTCTAAGGGGCCGATGTACCTTGGACTTATCTTAACTTTCTTTCCAAACCTCATGACCTTCTTCCACAGATATATTCATAGAAAAACCAGGTCTCCAACTTTAAACTCAATATCTCGTCGACGATTATCTGCATAACTCTTCTGTCTACTCTGGTTTTCCTTGATATGCTGCTGAATGGTTTTCACCTTCTCCACCATTTCGTCGACCATTTGTGGTCCAAGTAGCTTATGTTGACCGACCTCATCCCAACATGCCGGTGTTCTGCACCTTTTCCCATATAGGGATTCATATGGTTTCATTTTGATGCTCGAGTGGAAACTATTATTATAAGAGAACTCAACCAGAGGAAGATGTTGATCCCATCCTCCTTTAATGTCCATTGAGCACGCTCTCAACAGGTTCTCAAGTGTTTGGATAGTCCGCTCGGATTGGCCATCAGTTTGAGGATGATAGGTCGTACTGATGTTCAGTTCATTATCCAGAGCATATTGAAGACTCTTGCAAAACATAGAGGTGAATCATGGATCTTGGCCAGACACAATAGATATTTGTACTCCATGCAGCCTTACCACTTCCCTAATATATATCCGTGCTAGTTGATCCAATGATAAATCCTCCCGAATAACAATGAAGTGTACAGCTTTTGTAACACGATCCACAACAACCCAGATTGCATTGTTTCCTTTGGATGTCCTTAAAATTCCGGTGATAAAGTCCATGGTGATGTTCTCCCATTTCCATTCCGGTTTGGGAAATGGTTGCATCATCCCCTTAGACTTCTTCCTCTCTGCCTTCACTTGCTGGCACACCAGGCACTTTGATGTATATTCAATGATATCCTTTTTCATATTATCCCACCAAAAGTTTTCTCAGAGATCTCAATACATATTTATGATCCCTAGGTGAATAGAGAAATTTGAACTATGTAAATCATCCAAAAGTTCCTTCTTCACCTCCGGACTTGATGGAACACATAGTCTTTTCCCAAATCTCACAATTCCTTCTTCCTTAACATTAAAATTCGAGGATTTCCGTTTTTTGATAGCTTCCACTTTTTCCTGAATTCCCTCATCATCCTTTTGAGCATCCTTTAACCTTTATAAAAGAGACGGTTGAGAAATCATTTGTGAAAGGATTGATGATGTTACCTTCTTTATGAATCCCATGTCCATCTTCATCAATTCTAAGAAGATTGGATCCTTCTCAATTCTCATCATTGATAGAATCGCTGGGTCCTTTCTACTTAGGGCATCTTCCACCTTGTTTGCTTTCCCATGGTGGTAATGTATTGAAAAATCATAATCCTTGATGAGCTCTATCCATATTCTCTGGCGCATATTAAGCTATTTCTGTGTGAATATATATTTAAGACTCTTGTGGTCAGTATATATCTCACATTTATCCCCATAGAGATAATGCCGCCAGATTTTCATGGAAAAGATCACCACTGCCAACTACTGATCATGCGTTGGATAGTTTAGCTCATGGATTTTCAACTACCTTGAGGCATAGGATATCACTTTATCATTCTGCATCATCACACAACCGAAGCCCTTCTTCAAAGCATCACTGAATACCACAAAAAGTTCCCCACTTGCGGGTAAAGTGAGAACGGGCATAATGATAAGCCTTTTTTTCAACTCCTTGAAGCTTTCTTCGCATTCATCACTCCAAAAAACTTTAATCCCTTCTGAGTTTTCTTGGTAAGAGGGTTGGACAATCGTGATAAATTCCTCACAAATCGTTGATAATATCCAGCTAACCCCAAGAAGCTACGGATATCTATTACCGATGTTGGCCTCGGCCTTCCCTCAATTGCATTTGTTTTGGAGGGATCCACAGATATCCCATTATTTGTGATGATATGGCCCAAGAATGAGACCTCCTTTAACCAGAACTCACACTTTCTGTACTTTTCATAGAGCTTCTCCTTGTGCAATGTCTCTAGTATAGTTCTTAAATGCTCATCATGATCCTCCTTAGTTTTGGAGTATATTAGAATATCATCTATAAAGACTACCCCAAATTTGTCTAGGTATTATCTAAAGACTCTATTCATCAAGTCCATGAAGATTGATGGAGCATTGGGGAGTCCAAAATGCATTACTATGAATTCATAGTGCAAGTATCCTGTACGAACAGCAGTCTTGGGGACATATTCTTTCTTCACCATTACTTGATAATATCCCGACCGCAAATCTACCTTGGAGAAGTATTGTGCTCTACACAGATGATTGAACATGTCATCGATCTGTGGTAGAAGATACTTGTTATTTATCATGATTTTGTTAAGTTCACAATAATCGATGTAAATCTTCATTGACCCATCCTTCTTCTTGACGAAGAGGACTAGTGCACCCCATGGTGAAGCACTTGGGCATATAAACCTTTTATCCAGATTCTCCTGTAGTTGTTTCTTCAGCTCTTCAAGCTCAACGATAGCCATTCTATATGGAGTCATGGATATTGGTAGCACCCCAAGTATATGTTCAATTGAGAATTTAACATCTCTTATAGGAGGAAGACCAAGCAGTTCCTTGGGAAACACTTCAGCGAATTCCCTCACAATAGGAATTTCTTCAAGGATGGTTTCTTCCTTGGACTCAATCATATGGGACAGATACGCATGCTCATAGGGCTATAATATCCATGCTTGAGATGATGGAGCTAAAGGAGATTCATCTTCTTCCTTACACTTGCAAAGAATCGGGGGTCGATTCTCCATATGGATTGTGATTTCCCTCTCCTGACAATTTATGTTGGCTCTATATAAGGAAAACCAATACATGCAAAGAATTGAATCAAATTCCACCAGAGGGAGTATGAAGAGGTTCTCTGGGAAATTCAATCCACAGATTATAATAGGGGAGGTCTTAAATTCATGGGACGAAATTATTTCCCCATTTGCCATACTGACCAAAATCTTCACTTATATGATTTTTGGTGGTGGTTGTTGGATCTGAATCTACGGATTACACACAAGAGGGGGGTGAATTGTGTCTTTTCAAAATTATTATAATCTCTTCAATTTAGACAAATTCTGTTCACTATGATTTTGCTCAATTAAATATGCAGCGGAAAAAGTAAAATCATGAACACACGGATGTATAGTGGTTCGGGGAACAGAAGGCCCCTAGTCCACTCCACCAACGCTCAAATCCACGAGCTTGGCGATTTTCACTATCTGGTCCTCGTTTCCACAGACCTGTCCACAACTGAGTACAGGCAGTTGACACCTTTACAAGATTCAGGCACACACAGCCTTCCTGGTTCAAACACGAACCCACACAGCTTAGAACGAGAAGCTGATCACTCAAAAAATAAAAAGAGTTTTGATAAAGAAAACACTTCTCCAGTTGTTCTTAACAATTGCAACAGAATGAAATTGACAGTAGATAGATCGTTGTCTTCAGAAAATAAAGATCTGTAATCAAAACAGTTCTGAGTCGATCCAGTTGCAATAGATATTACCAGAAACTTCACAACTTCAGCAGCAATAGATTCACAACAGATAGTCGATGTAGAACACGTGAATCTGCTATCAAGATCTTCCTTCGGTAATAAAGGTTTTACGCTTCTTCTTGATCACCAGAAAAGAACGCCTTTACACAGTCTCTGTTTCTTGCTCGTTAAAAGATCAATCTATATATTTCACACACTTTCCTGTGTATATATATATCCGAAGTTTCCAAGATAGAACATATATATATTCAAATCTGAGAAAATCTTCCGCATAAATAGATCCATGAAAATCTCCTTTAGATTCGCGATATTAAATGAAATAACAGAGCCGTTGTAACTCCCCTGAGGAATCGGCATAAAAAGCTCCGTTTAAATCAATCAGTAATCCGTTGAAAATCGTCTTTGATTCAGTCAAAGTCGTACTTAAGAATCAGCTCGAAATCCGCCTAATAATCCGCTTGTTTGACCAATGCAAAAGGAAATATCGTCTGTCAAAAATATCCCGACGCCAAACGTAGGGTTGATGACGTGGCTCCAAACGTAGGGTTCACAAACGTAAGGTTCACAAACGTAAGGTTCAGAACGTAAGGTTGAACATACATACTTTCTCTTCAGCATTCAAACGTAGGGTTGATCATCCATACTTTGTCTCGCTTCAACTCTTCAAAGAACGTACGGTTGATTATAAAAGTAAGGTTGATGATCCATACTCTTGAGAAACAAACTCAACACTGAAAACTAACGTACGGTTTCTCTTCCATATTTGTCCAACAACGAAAACGTAAGGTTCCTTCCAAACGTAATGTTCTTCTTCCATACTTTTCAACAACGTAAGGTTCATTAACCATACGTTTCAAAATAACGTAAGGTTCCTTAACCATACGTTTCTTTTAACATAAAAAGTAAACTTTTCATCCATACGTTACGTTCATCAGCGTAGGGTATGAACAGTGATTCCAGTACGCGCTAAAATTGATCTTGCGCTACAGTGATTCCAGAACACGCTAAAATTGATCTTGCGCTACAGTGATTCTAGAACGCGCTAAAATTGATCTCGGAATAAATGAAGTATGAAATCTCGTTGTATGAAATAAATAAAATAAATTCCTGCAAAATACTCAACGAAATAATTAGTAAATAATTAAGGGTATTTGTGAGCATCAAAATCATCATAAAGAGACAGAGTATTATTTAAAATAATCTCCCCCTTTAAAAAACATTATTTTGAATTGTTTGAAAACAATACATTGCTCAACAATCTCCCCCTTTTTGATGATCACAAAACCCATAAAATAATAGAACTAATTTAATTGCAATCTTTATTGAAAAATTAGTTTTATAAAATTTTAGAATTCTGAAAGGATTAAAACAATATTTAACTATAATAAAATTTCTCCCCCATAAAAATAAATTTTCAGCTAAAAAATAAATAAAAGATAAATGTCTTCTCCCATATATCCAAATTTCTTCATAGGAAACAAATGAATTTAAATGTTGTGTTTATCCAAATTCTCCCCCTTTTTGTGATATCAAAAAGAATGAAAAATTACGGATTTGAACACATTCAATATTGCACTGAACTATAAGTAAATGCTATAATTAACTGTGTATGAATAAGTGAATTTGTTATACTGGCTAACTTAATCATAAATCAATAAATAACAAAACAAAAACAAAAGAAGAGAATTTTCATTCACAAGATGTTATATATATAAAGGATTGTGATATACAAAGGAATCAAGGTTCATGGATAAGACAGGGAAAAAGGTGTCTATCTCCTTTGAATCGCGGTCTTGATCTCTGTAAACTGTTCTCTGAGCCTCTTCATCATCCCATCTCCTAACTTGATGATAAGATCTCTGTTCTCTTGAGTCATATGAATATATTCAATCAAATTAACTCTGAAAAACTCATGCATCCTTTCTTCTTTTTCAACAAAAAGAGCCAGTTTCTCTGATAACTGATTCAAAAGAATCCTAATCGGTTGCTCTCCAGATGTCAACTGATCCACTAAAAATTTCTGATTATCCAGCAAAACTGACAAAGGGGCACTATTACACTGAAGATCGTGTAATCTGTCACTCATATTGCTTAGTGCTCCTGTAATTGCTTGAAATCTCCGAATCAAATCAGGTGAAGAGCCTGATCCACTCACAGCACTGTTTGCAACAGACTCAAATTTATTCTCCATGTAAATATTCATCTCAGACAAATCATCTTTCTTTACCATCTCTGATTTTAACTGATCAACAACATGCAACATATCAGTCTTAAACAAATCTACTTCCTGTATTGAAACAGTACATTCTTTCAGCTTCTGAAACTTCAACTGCTCTAAGTTCAGAGAATTTCTGAGACTATCATTCTCAGATTCTAATTGAGAGATACGCTTGTACAACTCAACAACTTCTTCTTTTCTCGAATCATGGGCACCCTGTGCTCTATTCTCATGTCTTGAAATAGGTTGATGAGGCAGGGCAAGTGGTAAAGAATCTGCATCTGACTGTTCTTTGTCCTTGTCCTGACAAGGTTGATCCACTGAACTAGCTTTTGAAGCCTGAAACTCTTCCACTGAAAAATCTTCCTGAAGTACCTCTGTATTAGCTTCAGAAGTATGTTCATCACGAACAGTAGTCTCTCTGACTTCTACTGAATGGTCAAGAACAATATTTTCATGTAAATCTTGAGGTCGGGCCACTTCTTCACCAGGCACTGCCTCCATAGGTTGTTCTTGTTGTATTACATTTTCAACAGCCACAGCAGCAGATTGAGGTTCTTTTTGGATTTCCGGTTGAGCTGCTGGTTCCTCTATCGGTGCAGTCTGCTCCACAACAGCTTCTCTCACAAATGAATAAGAAATTACCGGTTCAGAAGATTTCAAGGCAGGAGAGATAATTTCTTCATCAATTGATCTCTTCCTTCTAGATTGAATTCCTTCTTGACTTCTCTCTTCCTCAACTTCCTCCATCTCAAAGCGAATTCTCCTTGCCACTGTACTAACCCTTGATTCTGCTTGTCCCTCCTTGGACTTAGCCGGTTGAGCCTGAGCACTCTCCGAGTCTTCCTCAGCTCCAACAGGTAAGAGTTTTCCTTTAATTGTGCTCCAGAAGTATCCTACTTTCCTCAAAGTTCCAGCATTAAAAACATTACTTTGGTGACATTTCACCCCAGCATCTACCAATATGATCATTCCTCTTTTATGCAAAAACAAAGAAATGAACCTTCCATAAGGGAAAAAGGTCATTCTTGCTTCACTCTGACAGCAGTATCTTAGATATCTTATCATAAACCGAGGAAAATTAAACTTAATATCACACATCAGAAGATACATTATGTACATGTCAGGGTATAGGATTTTCTCCATCTCAACCATCCTTGGTGCTAAACCAGTCTGAACAAATTTTACCAAGATTTTCTGATCGGGCTCCAAATCTTTAATAAACATTTTCTTTATCACTCTGGTTCCAAACAGAAAAGACATAATGTCTTCAGACTTATGTACAGAATCTCCAATATTCCGTAAATCGAAATGAAAAACTCCTTCATGAGGGCAGTTAAGAATTTGACTTATCTCTACAGATGATATGGAAAAGTCCTTATCCTCTATTTGAGCCAATAAACTATCCTCCGTATCTCCAAGGCTAAACTGAACAGTTCTAAAGAAATGTCTCATTTCTGCCTCATATAGAAACTCAGAATTTTCACTATTAAAAGCTTGCTCAAGGCTCTGAAATGACAACGCTTTCTTCAACAGTAAATTAGTTTCAAACAGCTATTCTAAATCTATGACTTTACCTTGCAGTATTTTCCGACCAACTACTTTAGGTTTCTTTGCAGCACTGCTCTCAGCTTCATCTTGACGCTTAGTCTTTTCCATTTCAACAACGATTTCTGAAGGTTCGTAAGTTTAGGGTTTGAAGATTCAGAAAGGGTTTTGGAGCAGATGTGCGGTTTTAGGTTTTCGAAAGGGTTTCCGAAAAAGGTGAAACAGTTTAGAAGGTGAAACGGTTCTGACAGCCTTGATTCCCGTGTAATCACTAATCATTACTTTTATTTAAAACAAAATAAAATTACTTATAGCGGGAAACAAAAATTAAACAGAATTCGAAAACAGAATAAAAAAAAACTATTTAAAATTAAATAAACCTAACTCCCCCTTAATAAATTCAAACCTTGCTGTGGGAAGTGGTTTAGTAAAAATATCTGCTAATTGATTTTCTGTATTTATAAATTCTAAAAATATATCCTTTTTAAACACATGATCTCTTAAAAAGTGATGTCTTATATCAATGTGCTTAGTTCTAGAATGACTAATAGGATTTTTTGAAATATTAATTGCACTAGTATTATCACATAAAATAGGCGTATTATTGAAATTTAATCCAAAGTCCATAAGAGTGTTTTTCATCCACAACACCTGTGCACAGCAACTACCTGCAGACACATATTCTGCCTCGGCTGTTGACAGGGCAACTGAGTGTTGTTTCTTACTAGACCATGATACTAAAGACTTTCCTAAAAAGTGACATGTTCCTGAAGTACTCTTCCTATCTAATCTACAACTTCCAAAGTCAGCATCTGAATATGAAATTAAATTAAAATCAGAGGTTTTTGGATAAAGCTGAGATTGATAAATAGTACCTTTTAAATATCTAAAAATTCGTTTAACAGCAGTTAAGTGGGATTCTTTGGGATTTGATTGAAATCGAGCACAAAGACATACTGAATACATTATATCTGGTCTACTAGCAGTAAGATATAACAAACTACCAATCATACCTCTATATAACTTGTTGTCCACTGATTTTCCAGTTTCATCCAAATCAAGTTTTATATTAGTACACATAGGAGTTGTAAATGTCTTGCTGTTTTCAAGTCCAAATTTCTTAAGTAAATCAGTAATGTATTTGCATTGATTTAAAACATTTCCAAAATCTTTTTGAAATATTTGAAGACCCAAAAAGAAATTTAATTCTCCCATCATACTCATTTCAAATTCTTTTTGCATTAATTCTGAAAATTCATGACAAAGAATTTTATTGGTTGATCCAAAAATTACATCATCAACATAAATTTGAACCAACAAAACATTATTTTTCACAGTTTTCTTAAAGAGTGTTGGATCTGCTAGTCCAACAGTAAAATCATTTTTCAAAAGAAAAGAACTTAGTCTTTCATACCAAGCTCTAGGTGCTTGTTTAAGGCCATAAAGAGCTTTAGTAAGTTTGAAAACATAATCTGGTTTTTGAGAATTTTCAAAACCAGGAGGTTTCTCAACATAAACTTCCTCCATTAAATAACCATTTAAAAAGGCAGATTTAACATCCATCTGAAATAATTTAAAATTCATATAAGATGCATAGGCTAAAAGGATTCTAATGGCTTATAACCTGGATACAGGTGCAAAGGTCTCATCATAATCTATTCCTTCTTCTTGATTATATCCTTTAGCTACTAATCTTGCTTTATTTCTAGTTATTATCCCTTGATCATCCTGTTTATTCCTAAAGACCCATTTAGTTCCTATTACTGGATAATCATGTGGTCTTTCAACTAATTCCCAAACCTTATTTCTCTTGAACTGGTTCAATTCATCCTGCATTGCTATTACCCAGCTCTCATCATCTAAGGCTTCTTCTATGGTCTTAGGTTCTTGTTGGGATAGGAAAGCAGAGAATTCAACTATGTTTCCAAAGTTTCTTCTAGTTTGAATACCAGTCTCTAAGTCACCTATCACAGATTCTAAAGGGTGATTCTTTAAGGTTCTAGACTGTCTAGGCATTATATTCAAAGGTTCTTCAGTATCATGTTCTTCTGAACTGGACTGAATTTCTTTTATATCATTTTCAAAATCATTCTTTAAATTCTCAAGTCTCATGTTTTCATTAGAATCAGGTTCATCTATTTGTTCTATCCTTTTCTCAAAAGGATCAGATTCATCAAATTTCACATGAACTGATTCTTCAACAATCCTTGACTTTTTATTATAGACTCTATAACCTTTGGAGGTTGCAGAATATCCTAAGAAAATACCTTTATCAGATTTTGGATCAAATTTACCAAGATTATCTTTGGTATTCAAGATGTAAACCTTGCATCCAAAAACTTTAAAGTAATTTACTTTAGGTTTTCTGTTATTCCATAGTTCATAGGGTGTCTTTTTCAAAATAGGTCTTATTAAAATTCTATTCATTATATAACAAGCTGTATTAACAGCTTCTGCCCAGAAATATATAGGTAGGCTATATTCATTTAACATAGTTCTAGCCATTTCTTGAATAGTTCTATTTCTTCTTTCTACAATCCCATTCTGTTGAGGTGTTCTTGGAGCAGAGAAGGTGTGTTTAATACCCATGTTTGAGCAAAAGGAATTAAATTCCTGGTTCTCAAATTCTCCACCATGATCACTTCTCAATGAGATTATATTAAAACCTTTTTCATTTTGAATAGATTTACAAAAACCTTCAAATAAACTAAAAGCTTCACTTTTAAATTTCAAAAAGAAAATCCAAGTAAATCTAGAATAATCATCAACTAATACATAAACATATAGTTTACCAGCTAAACTTGCTACTCTTAAAGGTCCAAACAAATCCATATGGATAAGTTCTAGAGGTTTAGTTGTAGCAACTTTATTAACAGATTTGAATGATGATTTGTGTTGCTTGCCAAGCTGACATGCATCACAGAATCTGTCATTTTCAAATTTGAGACTAGGCAAATCAGAAACTAGATGTTTCTTAGATAATTTATGTAAAGCATATATATTGCAATGACCAAGTCTTCTATGCCAGATCCAGGATTCACTTATATTAGCAGTTAAGCAGTTTACTTGTTGTTTACACAAGGAATACAAATCCAAAGTATAAACATTATCAGTTCTGGGTGCTCTAAACTTAAACAGTTTATCTTTAGAAACAGTACAACTATTGTTAGTAAAATCAATAGTGTATCCATTATCACAGAGTTGAGAGATACTTATCAGATTGTGTTTTAACCCTTGTACATAAAGTACTTTGTTGATTGAGACTGTCTCTGGATCTCCAACTGTTCCAATACCAATAATCTTTCCTTTGGCATTGTCACCAAAGGTGACAAGTCCTCCTTCCTTTCGAGTAAGAGAAGAGAAATTAGCTGAAGTTCCACTCATGTGTCTTGAGCAGCCACTGTCCATATACCATATTTCTTTCTTTCTTTGGTGACCTGCTACCTGCAAAGATATTCAAACAAATTGCTTTGGTACCCATATTTTGTTGGGTCCAGGAGTGTTAGCAAGCAGTGATCTGGGTATCCAGATTTGCTTTGTTTTCTTAAAATTGATTGAATCATATAGATCGTTGGAAATATAAGCTTTCTTAATTCCACATATTTGAGGTTGTCTTAGAAAACAGTTTTTAGCTATATGACCTTTTGTTCCACAGAAGTTACAAATAACCTGTTTATTGCTAGGAACAAAATAATTTTTGTATAACTTAGGTTTTTCTCCTTTACTTCCAATTCCAAACCTTTCCCTTTTAATTACAGTTTTTCCAAGTATCTCATTTAAGGTGTTTTCTCCTTTTGTAAAAACTAATGCAGCCTTTTTATAAGATTCTACTTCATCCTGTAGAGTTTTTATTTTTGATTCAAAATTAATTTTATTTGAGTCAGCAGAGTTGTATCTGTCAATTAATTCCTTATGTTGTTTTAGTAAAGTATTTCTCTCATCTGAAATAGCTTTGTGCAAGTTCTTTATAGATTTATATTTGTTAAATAATGAGTCATACCTTTCTTCAAGCATATTGCAGTAAGCTGCAAGTTTTTTATTTGAGAAGCTTGTTTCAGAGTTTGATTCATTATTTGAGTCAGAGGAGTAGTATGAGTGTACCTCATCAGTTTCAGCCATGAAACACATATTTGCTTTTAAATTGGCTTCCTCCTTCTCTGAGCTTGATTCAGAAGAATTACTTGAGTCTTCAGAAACACTCCAAGTAGCTTTCATAGCTTTCTTGTCTTTCTGCTCATAATCATCTCTTTTGAAGAATTTCTTCTTCTTTGCATCTTTCAATTTTGGGCAATCCGGTCTGATATGTCCCATCTTTTTGCATTCATAACATCTCACTTCCTTGCTATCCTTTTTGAAGGATTTCTTGAAGTCTTTCTTCTTACTATAGAACTTTCTGAATTTTCTGGCTAGCTGAGCCAGTTCTTCATCAGAATTTGAAGAATCAGAGCTTTCTGATTTAGCACTTACTTCTCTGTTCTTCATCTTTCTATCCTTTTGTTGAGAAGTTACTTTCAACGCAGTGTTTTCCCTTTTTATGTAGACTTTATGCTCATTTACCTCATCTTGCATTTCAGCCTCGTACATCATCAATGTACCAATCAGTTCTCTCATAGTTAGATCTTTAACAGAAGTTGATTGTCTGATTGCTGCAGAGATTCTATTCCATCGAGTAGGAAGTACTCTCAGTACCTTCAACGCTTGATCAGCCTGCTTGATTGGTTCTCCTAGAGCTGTTATATTATTGACAATTTCTGTCAATCTTCCATTCATCTGAGTGATGCTCTCTCCTTCAATCATTCTGAAAGTATCGAATTTTAACTTAGCAGTTGCATATCTCATCTGTCTTACATTATCTGTTCCTTCATAAGCAACAGCTATTGTTTGCCACATTTCATATGCAGTGGGGCATTGAGATACTCTGTTAAATTCATCTGGTCCTAGACCACAGATGATTGCATTCATAGCTTTTGAATTTATGTCATACTCAGCCTCTGTAGCAGCACTCCATGTATCGGGATTTTCAGGAATTTCATAGGGAGTCAGAATCTTTGAATAGACTTTGTAACCAAGATTTTTCAGATAAATAATCATACGTGATTTCCAGCAGCCATAATTATCTCCATTAAAGTAAGGTGCTCTGACCATTGACATTCCCTCTCTCATATCAGCCATGATACACTATGTATAATCTTTAAATACTTCTAGCTTGATAAGACTTTAAAAATAAGAAGCTCCTCCTCTGATACCAATTGTTGGATCTGAATCTACGGATTACACACAAGAGGGGGGTGAATTGTGTCTTTTCAAAATTATTATAATCTCTTCAATTTAGACAAATTCTGTTCACTATGCTTTTGCTCAATTAAATATGCAGCGGAAAAAGTAAAAGCATGAACACACGGATGTATAGTGGTTCGGGGAACAGAAGGCCCCTAGTCCACTCCACCAACGCTCAAATCCACGAGCTTGGCGATTTTCACTATCTGGTCCTCGTTTCCACAGACCTGTCCACAACTGAGTACAGGCAGTTGACACCTTTACAAGATTCAGGCACACACAGCCTTCCTGGTTCAAACACGAACCCACACAGCTTAGAACGAGAAGCTGATCACTCAAAAAATAAAAAGAGTTTCGATAAAGAAAACACTTCTCCAGTTGTTCTTCACAATTGCAACAGAATGCAATTGACAGTAGATAGATCGTTGTCTTCAGAAAATAAAGATCTGTAATCAAAACAGTTCTGAGTCGATCCAGTTGCAATAGATATTACCAGAAACTTCACAACTTCAGCAGCAATAGATTCACAACAGATAGTCGATGTAGAACACGTGAATCTGCTATCAAGATCTTCCTTCGGTAATAAAGGTTTTACGCTTCTTCTTGATCACCAGAAAAGAACGCCTTTACACAGTCTCTGTTTCTTGCTCGTTAAAAGATCAATCTATATATTTCACACACTTTCCTGTGTATATATATATCCGAAGTTTCCAAGATAGAACATATATATATTCAAATCTGAGAAAATCTTCCGCATAAATAGATCCATGAAAATCTCCTTTAGATTCGCGATATTAAATGAAATAACAGAGCCGTTGTAACTCCCCTGAGGAATCGGCATAAAAAGCTCCGTTTAAATCAATCAGTAATCCGTTGAAAATCGTCTTTGATTCAGTCAAAGTCGTACTTAAGAATCGGCTCGAAATCCGCCTAATAATCTGCTTGTTTGACCAATGCAAAAGGAAATATCGTCTGTCAAAAATATCCCGACGCCAAACGTAGGGTTGATGACATGGCTCCAAACGTAGGGTTCACAAACGTAAGGTTCACAAACGTAAGGTTCAGAACGTAAGGTTGAACATACATACTTTCTCTTCAGCATTCAAACGTAGGGTTGATCATCCATACTTTTTCTCGCTTCAACTCTTCAAAGAACGTACGGTTGATTATAAAAGTAAGGTTGATGATCCATACTCTTGAGAAACAAACTCAACACTGAAAAATAACGTACGGTTTCTCTTCCATATTTGTCCAACAACGAAAACGTAAGGTTCCTTCCAAACGTAATGTTCTTCTTCCATACTTTTCAACAATGTAAGGTTCATTAACCATACGTTTCAAAATAACGTAAGGTTCCTTAACCATACGTTTCTTTTAACATAAAAAGTAATCTTTTCATCCATACGTTACGTTCATCAGCGTAGGGTATGAACAGTGATTCCAGTACGCGCTAAAATTGATCTTGCGCTAAAGTGATTCCAGAACACGCTAAAATTGATCTTGCGCTACAGTGATTCCAGAACGCGCTAAAATTGATCTTGCGCTACAGTGATTCCAGAACGCGCTAAAATTGATCTCGGAATAAATGAAGTATGAAATCTCGTTGTATGAAATAAATAAAATAAATTCCTGCAAAATACTCAACGAAATAATTAGTAAATAATTAAGGGTATTTGTGAGCATCAAAATCATCATAAAGAGACAGAGTATTATTTAAAATAATCTCCCCCTTTAAAAAACATTATTTTGAATTGTTTGAAAACAATACATTGCTCAACAGTGGTGAGATTGTTCTACTAAACTTTCAAGATATAAAAGAATGCGTAGAACCTTAATCATAAATTACATTCTCTATTCTTGAATGAATAACCATCATACCTATCACCACTTAATTTTTGGGGTTCACTTCGGCAGGAGTGATGGAAAAAGATCTTCCTTGCTTCCTTGGAGGTTGTTGGTTGCCTCCGAAAACCCTTGGTTTAGTGCACTGATTTGAAAAGTGCCCTGGTTCATTGCAGTTGTAGAAATGAACAATGTGTTAAGGTTCGAACAGAGCATTCCTCTCCTCTGTCGCAGCCGCGGGTCTTTCTTACCGACAGTTAATAGGTAGGTGCCCTTCTCTTTCACACCTAAAGCATTTCCTCATCCCCTTGAGGCAATTTCCAGGGTGCTTCTTTCCGCACTTTGGGAAAGTGGGGTGCTAGATCTTCTTAGCACCGTTGGATTTATCCATCAGACCACCAGCATTGAAGTCCACCTTACACTTCTTGTCCCCATGATACCCCTGTGATTCTCTGATCTCCATTTCGACCTTGAGGGCACATCGGACAATTTCCTCATAGCTGTCGAAGTCACGGATCTCTAATGCTTTCCATAGGCTAGGCTTCAACCCACCAAAGAAGTGGTCAACATTTCATTCTGGGGTAACGACAAAGCCGGAAGCATATCGTGCATGCCTTGTGATGTTTTCCTCATATGCTCCAACAGATTCTTCATCTTTTTTCTTGAGGGAAAGGAAGTCCCTTTCCATCTTAAGATGGAGGGTGCACTGAAAATATTTATCAAAAAACATCTTTCGGAAATCCTTCCATTCCAACACCTCAATATCCTCCTAAGGCTTCGTATTTTTTATCAACGTCCACCATTAATCAGCTTCACCCTCCATATGATAATCCACCAGGAGAACCTTCTCTTGTTCATAACATTTAAGGATGGAGAAGATCTTTTCAATGGAGTTGATCCATTGTTCAGAGATCGTGGGATCAGATGATCCACTAAAAGTAGGAGGCCTTTGTCTCATGAAGCTATCGATAGAAACTTGTTCATTCTTAGGGGGGGTTGAACGTTCCTCTTGACCCATGTTTCTATTCAAAACTTGAGTTAGCTGAGAGAGAATTGTGACAAAGTTCGCGATTCCCACTCCCATTGGATTGAGCATTTCATTAGTACAGTCATGACACTGATCCTCACAACGATTTTCAGCTCGAGTCCTCCTATTACTGGACATTGGCTGGAATAAAAGGAATGTTAGGGTAAAACATAAAGGGTAATCCAAATACAAAAGTTGATGACTTATAAATAAACTTTTATTTCCTCAACACATGATTCTATAGGCTTCAATCTATGCTTTTCATGATCTAATTTCTAACATATATTCTTAGGGGATTTTTTTTAATTCCCTTAATAAGGGTTCATACTAAGCTTGTGAATTTATCAAAACATATCCCTCAGAAGTGTCGTAACCAAGAGTGCATCAAGGCCCATTGTCGTGCACCAGTTACCTTTCAAGTCTATCTCAAAGAGGTGTTTTTGGGTTTTACCCCTAGGATACATCTATGCCAGAGCCGCATCTACCTGCTCGTATCCATAAAGGGATGTATTTTCTTGATAAACCACTTACTCAGTACTTAACAAAACTTATGGATGTTTTTATTATACTTAGTCTTGTATCTATGGCTTTACTAGGGTTATCTAATCCTAATCCCAAAAATAACTAAACCTATCCTCTGATATCAACTATGACAACCTTGCTTTTATTACAAACGTAAACATGATTTATTACATAAAACATCACTAGATACAATAAAGAAGATCGAGATGTTTAATGTCTTTGGGGATTCGGATCATTACATAAAAACCTAATACATGAAATACAATATCATTATTGAAAAATTCCTTTACATGACCACTAAATTCCTTCGTACCTAGCATTGCGTGGGATAACCTGAGGACATGCATTAGAAAAGGGTGAGCTATAAATCCCAGTAAGGGAATACACATGGAATAACATGAGGAGTAAAATACATGTTAGAAATTAGGCATATCAATAGAGCGCAAGAGAAACATGAATATAAAGGCATGATAATCATAACATGGAAATGTGGCAACAACACTTAACATGGAATTAGCATGAACCAAGGCTCATTGCACATGGAGCATGAGTAAAACCTAATTGCACATGAAGCATGAGTAAAACCTCATTTAACTTGAATTATCATGATTCGAAACTCATTTTACATGACGTATCATGATACTATACTTTACCCAATGCATTGGAGTGCTATAAGGGCGCACCCTTCTTAAATATTTCATTTCATGCATAAGTGTGCCACATGGATCATAAAAAATGGATTCATAAAACATAATAATTTATTCCATGATAAAGGAATGTGGAATTCATACATGAAAATTTATAATAAATAAGTAAATGTTTATAAAGGTGAATACCCTTGATGGAGAAATGAGCCTAGTATTCACTACACAATGGCATTGGCTTAGAAAATCGGTGCGATTTCGGGAGCGTAACGGCATGATATAAGATTCATAAAAATGGATGATGAGAGAGAACGGGGTCCTCATCATATTTACATGTAATGGACAGTAATAAGGACATATAGATACATGTCCCACCAATTTTAATCTAATTTAGATTCATGATACAAAAATATTTCTTGAATCTAAATGAGGAGAGAGAAGTTCCCTTCGGAATTTCGGTATAGTAACAGGTGTATATGGGAGGCATTTAATGAGAGAGAAAGGGGTCTCCCATCATTAAAACATAAAATAGGGTAGTATGAGGGAGGTGTGAAACCATACCCCAACATTCATAATTGAAATTAAAAGGGCAAAACAACATAAAGAAATTGGAAAAAATGAGAAAGGAAGAAAAAACCCTTACTTGGAAGTGTGCTTCCAAAGGCTTGAGGGAGGATTGAGAGAGGCTTCTTGGGAGCTTGGGGAACCTTGGGATGATTCTAGAGAGAGTGGGGCAGAGGTTGGACGAATTACAAAGGTTTTGAGTGAGGAGGATGTGGGATCTTGGGTGGGTTTATATAGGAAAGGTGAGGGAATTCTTTATTATTTAGGATTGTGGCCCCTTATATTAAATTAATCCAAAGCACAAACCATCCCATGGTTTTTGCCCATGGTTTTTGGAAAATGGAAGAGGAAAAAAATATTTTTAAAGGCCAAAGTTCTAGCTTCTTAAAATAATAGGGTTGCTTATGTGGAGGTGAGTCACACTCTCATGGAAATTAATTTAAAAAGACAAGGTGTTTAATAAGTCTTGAGGGGTCCATTAATGCTATGAAAAGTAAGTCAAACAAACCAAAAATCACATTATTTTAATTTTAGAACATATATTTTCAGAACATAAAGATTATAGTATTTTATTACATCACTATTGAGTCATTATGAGGTCATAAAACAAATTACATATTTAAACGGTATTTAATTTTTACCCAAAAATTTGACCGTCTCAGAAAATTTTGAAAAATTCACCATTGGATTATTTCGACATCCTGATTCCAGAAATAACATTTATTTTATCTAAATAATTTTCTAAATATTTTAATTTTATGTTTTAAAATAAATACTGATATTTATCGAAAATTCACGGGTTTTGACAGAAATGGCTTTCAAACATTAATAAAAATTAAAATTGCATTCATAAAATTATAAGATCAATTATATTTAATAAAAATTAATTTAATAATAATAATAATAATTTATTAAAATATTATTTAATTAAAAAATCCCTTAATTTTAAAAAATATAATTCTTAATTAAATAATAACTAAAACACTATTTGTTCTTTAAAAACTATTTACAATGTATAACAAATGACAAGGATTTATATTCATTATTATAAAAAAAATAATATACATGAACATAGTACTAGAGATTTTTTACATAACCCCTTAAAACAGCCGCGTAAGACCTACGGATAAGGTGCGCGATGGTAACAGACTCTTGGGGTGGCTCAGATAACTTTGCCCGAGTAGTAATCTCTATAAACTTCCACTTTTCCTGTAGATGGTCCCATTTGAGCTTGACATGATGAAGCTCAGCTTGGGCTTGGTTAAGAGCGAAGCCCAAGGACGCCACCTCTTTTCCATGCTCAGACAAATGGGCTTCGTATGGAGCAATTCTACTGGATGAGGCCATCGCTTTTTTTGTCTCAGTAAATTGGATTTGTTAAATCCCTATATTTATACTAATCATGTGATCACTGTTCAATGGCTATATTAGAAACGATAAAAAATTATTAACCTAAAACCAATGAAGTTGACATTTTATATAAACATAAAGAGACATTTAATTAGATCAAGAGGGATTTCCATTAATGAAACTTTGGGTCATTACAATATAACTCTAGTAATGTGGCTTAACAATCCACATGACATAACACATTGGGCACATTCCCCCAATATTATGATATCTTATAGAATTTAACAAACCAATAGGCATAATATATGGACATCGGGATCTCCTCCTTGGAATTCAAGATTACAAACAACCACTAAAATTCCCGATTACTCAAATTTCATGTTATGAATCAGAAATAAGATTTTTATATCAATTAAAATAACTTGTCCAAGTCCCATAATACTTGTAGAAATGTATAGGAAACATCATGATCAGCGCTCTTGGACGCAATCAAATGCTATATACATAATGTTTCGTACCATAGAACAATATCACTAGTAATATAAAAATCAAAACTAGAAACGGGATGTCATCGATATCATTAATTAAATCCATATTACCATGTAACATTATCTTTTATAGGATTGAATCAATTCAAACTCAGGTACAAATTTCAATCCAATAATATCCAAGAGGTCTCCTCTCATATAAAACTTAATAAATAATGACATAAAAACACATGACATAGTATATAAAAGATGGGTTGATAAAAAATCACACCCAACATCAAAAATACTACCAAAACAGGATTGAACCACTAATATATAAGTTATAAGGTGACAATTTATGATTTCGATATTGTAACTAGAATTGAACCACTAAGTGATAATAAAGCATGGGGTAACCACTATCACTAGAACCAAGTAAATATTAATAAATTATCTAATTCTAAAATAGAAACCTCCACATGAAACTCCAAAAACAAACCTATTTTGGACTATCACCACACCAAAAATGGTATCTTTGAAATATCAATCATCCAATCTGGAAACAGTTACATCCTTGTTAATCAAATAGCTCCTAAGGTCATCCTCTAGAGTCACTCAAACTCATCTCAGAACCTACTCAGTGGCACTCAACCACATCATCCATCCCATAGTGTCAACCCATCCCTATGTCAGAAACATAAGTACACCTCAAGAAAGTGGTCTAAAACTATAACCACTAAAATCTCAAGAAACTTTTCACAAACAACAATAGACCAACCCAAGAACCTCAGACAAAAAAACAGCCCATAAATTATGTTAATTCATCCAATAAGCTTATGAACCTCATCTGGGTCACAACCCACATCTCAATAATGAGAATGATTCTATACTGAAACCCCTATAGAAACCTTCCATCAAAATATTTCCAAAAAACAAATGTCTCACATATGAAATAAAAATACAATGAGGTATTCATAATATAATTCTATGTGGAAATAACATATAACGGACGACTAAGATGTCCATTTCACACTCAATGGAGATAAAATAATCAAAACACATCTAAGGTGTGAATATATGGCATTTACCCCATTTGCACAATGTTTTCTTCCATAAAACATCCCCATATATATACCGTATCCAACTAAACAATTACAATCCGCAAATACATATTTTTTACAATGAACATATGGCGTGTGAGCCAAATGGGGTACCTATATATGCACCTAGCTTGGGGTTATAACAAATACCTCACATGAACTCCAGTTGAGGGTCACACAGTTAATGCTTGTGTGCCCAAGAATTCCAGGTACCATAACATAATCTATCTAGCTGAGTACCTGAACTCACCCCGAGTCATCCCTACATGGATTCCCCACATGGAATATACACTGTGTTTCCATATTCTTCTCATGTTTCCTAAAATGAGGAATAAACGATTTTTTTACACTATATTACACACTTTGTGGGATGGATTATCTAATGGAAATCCCCTAAAAATCCATAAAACAACCAATTCACCCAAAAGGTACTCTTGGAATTCGAACATGGAGCTCCTATAAACACATGAATGGATTTAAAAAATATTAATTATATAGGGATATATTCCAAAACCATTAAATAGGTCCTACCTTGAGGTGAAAACATTGAATATTTTCTCTCAAATCCTTTTCATGCAACCACCACATTCTATTCCATCTCCATGTTGTAAGATGATGAAAATACCCTCACCATATCCTCTCTGTTCTCTATGCACCACATGATAACGATAAGGGTGAAAGATATATTTATAGAATAAACCAATGGAGAGAAGAGAAATGTAATAAGTAAAACAATATTGAAATGAAAAGATGAAAATAAAAAAGGATAAATACCCAGACCTGGCCCTGTCTATAAAAATGGTTTTATACCACCACTAGTGGAAACCTCTATTTCTAAACTCAATTACAGAGTCATAATTTCTGTGAAAGAATTATTATCAAATATATCAAAAAATGAACACACTAAATTAGTTAATATTTAGTTAATTAAATATTAAAATTTCCATATAAATTATGAATGAATTAGGATTCCACAAATCTCATTAGCATGGATAGTCATACTATTGAGACACAAACAAATAAGGTTGCAGAATTTTTCTAATTTACTATAATTGGATATGATTCCATTTTTTCTTCTCAAAACCCCATTGGAATCAAAAATTAATATTTATCCTAATTTTCTCAACTGATGATGACGAGGTTCATCATAGACATGATATATCATTGTTTTGATTATTAAATGGGAATGTTTCTACATTCATTGTCTTGGGTACAATCATGGGTACGATATTGAGAGAGGGGAACACAAAAAATTTTAGAGGAGAGAATGCACCCAATTCTCACTAGGGAATCTATGTATCTAACACGAATACATTTATATTTTTTTTCAAATAAATCATTGAATCACATTATTTTTATTTATGTAATTTTTTTTCATAGTTATTGGTAACTAATAGATTAATTATTAGATAGTAAATAATTTAAACTTTTCAATACATATAAAAAACCCAATATTTATTTTCTTAATATTATATAACCCCAATTTCAACAACAGGAATACAAAAAATCAATATTCCAATCATAACATTGAATATACACCTAAAATAAATGAAAACTACTTTCTATTTTATATGGACTTGATCCACCATGTCGTACTATATGGTTATCTATATAAATTTTTCTTTTACCAAACCATTATTAGCACATATTAATTTAACAAAATAATGAATCAACTCTATCCCAAATATTCCCTGGGAAATTCTCATTCTGACCCTATATGAATCATATAGGTCAATAAAATTTCATCCCCCTAAAAAATTACAAACAAAATATACTAAAAAATTAGACTAAAGTAATTCCATCAGTAAATTTTTTTTTTAGAAAATATAATAATACACAATGTTTTCTTTATAAATTGAATACATTACCTATACTGGTATTGAAATTAAAAAAACTTCTCAAAAAATAATAAGATTTCTATTATATAGAGAATATACTACTTTGAGTTAAATTCTAATGAAGTTATTCCAGTATATAATGAATTATAATATTAATCACTATAATAATTCTCTTGAAATCTTGATGTTTATGATTTTTTATATGGATATTAAGTTATACAAGAAACATGGTAATATTGTTTTCTTTGGGAAAATAGATAACCATAAAATTATATATCATGAATAATATAAAAATGGCAGATAAGAACATATAATGGAACTGTATTATTGAAAAGTGACTAATGTAGAATCTATTTACACTTAGTTACAAAATATGATTATGTATGAAATTCAATACAATAGACTAGGTTCACCTCTAAAGACTAATCCGACTAAAAAAATTCCAATAATAATTGTCATATAGGAATCACTAATTTTTTGTTAATTATATCATGAATGGGTTCAAAAGTACATTACTAATCACCTTAATGTGTTAAAATTAATTGAGAAAGACATTGGAGGTCTTATATAATGTGTTATTCTGATAGTAAAAAATGGAAAGGAGAATTATTTTGATTCAAATGACGTCGAACAAAGTCTATAGATAGTGCATTCCTACAAATTTATAATTTAAATGAGGTGTAGTTATGAAGGTTCATTATCTAAATTTTCATAATATGGTAAATTATAAATAAAATATACTTGAATAACTACATGTTTTTAAGAAACAACATTGAAATTCCACATTATTTAGTTAAAATATAGTTATAAAATATTATATTTTTAAGAGAATAAGATGAAAATTAATATTATAAAATAATTTTACATATGTATATGGATTTAAAAATGTGATGAAAAATGAGGAGGATGTTTCATGTTTATGTATTAATGAGATTGTAATAGTCATTTATTCAATGGAAGTAATTATTCATCTATCTTTTTTAAAATTAATAACTCATAAGAATTATTTTTTTATTTATTCTTATTTGGTATGAAAATAAATCTGTAAGAGAAAATGTTTTTGGAAACAAATGCTTGAAGTACAAGGATTATGTTTGGAATATAATATTCAAAATATTAAGAAATGAAATATAATTAAAAATTAATTAAAATTTTTTTATGAGAAGTATATAAAATAAATATTTTTTTATATTATAAAATATAATTTCAAATAAATTTTTAAAATATAAATTACATTTTATGTAATAGTATAATATTTGATATTATTTTACAATTTTATATTCTATAAAATAATTCAATTGATACATTATTTTATTTAAAATATTGATAATTCTTGGAATAATATATTAAAATAATTTATACTTTCTTAAATATTGAGGGAATTCAATATTTATCATAGATAGGTTCAAAATTCAAACAAAAAATATCAAAATACTATTGGTTTCTAGTATACTAGTATAATCCATGTGAAATTAACTAAAAACATAATAGGTGTTCATGTGAAAAAATAAAATATATTTTTGTAAAGTAAGATACTAATATAATAGATATATTATTAATAATTATCATTGGATTCAAAGAAGGTATTCATTCATAAAATTCCTAGAATATTATAAATTGTTATCAATTTTTTTAAGAAATATTCTGTACATCCTATGATTGGATATTCTGAAGTATATTTAGTTGTATATAATTTTAAATGGTAATGTTATGTATTTTGAATCCTAATCTCACCACTATCTAAATATAACTTTTTTATATATGTAATATCAGTAAATCTTTTAGTGGGAGTGTGTATTTTTCAAATGACTATATGGTGATGTAGTAAAAAATATATTGTGATTAAAAAATTATTACATTATTATATATAAATTTTTTATTCTATTCAATTAAATTTGAAAAATATAATATTTTTAAGGTCACACTATATTTTGATCTAGTGGGATTGATACTTATATATATGGTTTTTTTATACATTTATGAAAATGGTTGAATAATATACCAATTTATCCAATATAAAAAGGTATTTACATTTCATTATTTATCTATATAGATTTTATATATCTTTATTATGGAATAATAAATATTCCATAAAATAAAAAAACACTATGTCATCCAAGTTCATTGATATTCAAGGAAATCCATGGGTTGGGATGAGGTGTTTTGATTTGTGTAATAATTGTCCCTTATAGTGATATATATTCCTTTCATTAGATACATTTATGAGTTTTAATAAGGATTGGTTCACTTAGTATACAAAATTTCATTTCATTTATAATGTCACTAGTATGCATGGGGTTTCTACATCATTTTAATAAAAATTTTATGTGGTTAACAAGTATCATACACATGGTATCCTTTTCATAACAATGATTTGATTTTTTCTCTTATTTTATGGGTGTAAAATCTACTCCCACAATATAGAAAATTGTATATAGATTATAGTAATTATTTTTTGAGTGAAATGTGATGTTATCATATCCATATATTAATGAGAATAGATATATTCATCATATAGAATGAAATATGATATATTAATCAATCATAGTTATTATTTAATCAAATAATTGATATTTTATGGGTTTTATTACATGATATAGACATGAACCATGTAAAATAGTTTTAATTAATGTATTGTAATGCATAATTATTGTATTATTATTTATATATGAGATAAATCTAATATAAATTTTTATTGAATTACTTGTTCTTCCCTGATATCACTTTAGATCAAATTGTATCTTGAATAATATTGACTATTTTATAAATATCTATCAATAATTATGATTATTATCTATTAATTTATAATAAATTTTAATTCTATACAATCCCAAAAGGTTTCCAAAAAGGTTTTATAATTAAGAAATATTAATCTATAATTAGTTTCTAAAAAATGATATTATTTTTTAATATTTTCCAAAATATTTTTTCGATATGATAACATAAGTTATTTCATATGATATTATATTAGAAGAAATTTCTAAAACGAAAAATATGGTTAATTGAAATTGGGATATTAAAATAGTTAGTGTACAGTAAAAATTATATAAATGGATACAATATATACATAAAACTGTTTGTGATTGTGTGTTGTGTCATCTGGTGTAATAATATTAATTACATTGATGAAAATATAATGTAAACAATACATTAATATATTTTAGTATAATTGGATGTCTCACAAAACCATCATGATTCATTCATAAAAAAATAGTCAATTATTTCACTAAATATGATAAGATGATATTAAAATGAATTGAAACATATTAAAATGAATTTATAATCCAATTTTTTATGGAATATCTATATTAAGTTAGATAATTTATATTGCACTTAATTTTAATTAACAAAAAACTTTTGAACTTATTTGTGTATTAACATGATCCCCAATGAAATCAAGGATGATCTTATACAAATGAATCTAAACTAGGGTTTATGTAATTCTTATTTGATACATCCTAAGACTAAGTTATATCTTTTCATATTATTTTAAATATTATGGTTTACAATGTTCATGGTGTTAGAAAAAAAACATTCCAAGAATTATTCTAGGTCATTTTTACAACTCTTGGAAACCATTAGAGGATTAATTTCACTTCTTATCAACAAATGATATCATTAAAACAAAATAAATTAATATTTAACATCAAATGCATAGTATATTATTTATGTTATATATTATTTCTTTTTAAAGAATCATGGAAAATATTTTGGAATATTTTTTAAACTATGTTATTTCATATAAACATGGACATGTCCATACAAACCATTCAAAACTATAGTTAGAGTAATGAATAATTTCACTATATTGTGTCATGTTTTAGTCCTACATTTCTAAAATATTATAGTATCATCAGCATCCATAATTAATGAAGATTTATGTAAATGTGTATTCATGAATTCATTTTTATAAACATAAAATAAAATTGATCATGGTTTACTTTACTAAAACTATCTAGTTACTTATTGTTCATAATTATTAGAAGATACAAACATATAATGATATAGAAGAATGATCCTTATAGAGTGTTTATATATGCAACATATTTTGTATTACATACAGATTCAATAATGCATTGGATATTTTGAAGTTATTTTCCTCAACTATAGGGTTGAAGATATAAAACAATAGGGAAATGTTTATCTTATGTTCATTTTGGATTTCTGCATAAATTTTCCATAATCGTAATAAGTTTTATGTGTTTCATTAATTTTTATACATGTTTGAGGTTATTAATCTCCATCATTAGTAATAGAACAAATCCTATGAATAATTATAATATATTTTACATTAAAAATGTAATTATATAAATAAAATGGACAATAATGGATGTGATATGATGATAACACTAACCTAATTATATAAATCACTATTATAAAACAAATCTAGTCATTGATAAAAAGTTTATAAAAAAATATTACATATACATCTATAATATTTATCTTTTCCTCATTTAAAAATTTAATACCATAACTTTTCGAACTAAAAATATATTTCTATTTTTTGAGTTCCTAGTATCCCCTGGGGGTATTTATAGGTGGTGATGTAGGTGGTTACATAGGTAGGTAGTGAGGTGGGATAAAAATGATGTAAGTAGACATATGATGGTTGACACAAGTCTGGCTGTAGATCCATTTCAACACTGATGCAACATTGGGCCTTTTGGATTCATAATATAATTCGAGCTCACGGGGTATTTGGAAAACCCTTTTTAATAAAAATGACTCGTTTTATGTCTTATCCATGGCAGACATATGAATTATTGTTCCATAATTAAGGTTTGGGTGTCTGTGTATTTTGTTGTATAGCACCACCAATAACCCAGAAATTATTAAATGTGGGAGATAAGGAGATATTTATTCGTTTAATACAAATATGGTCATAATTATATGACATATATATATATATATAAATACTTGGTTAGTACAACTTCATGTAAATCACATGATGTTAAAAATGATTATTTAAGGATATCGATATATTATATCATAGCCTATAATATGAAAGTAATGTTTTTAGAAAATGACTTGTCCTTTGGTCTGGGTTGTATGCTTATTTGATATCACAAAAAATTATATGAGATATTATTCTATTTGACACAATATGAAAAATATTTTTTAATAAATAAATTATTATTTCTTTATTTCCTTCTTTATATGTTTAAATATTTTAGTATATGAATTTTTCATAATCTGAATATTTTCATTATTTATTTTCAATGTTTTAGTTTTTTTCTTAAAAAACTTTATTTTGGGAATTAGAGAGTTTCATTCTAAGATAAAATAGAAGATTACATTACTTCAAGAATGATTAATAATTTTTTATTTTAATTCTATAGTGAAAAATTATTAAATTTATCCTTCTTTACATTCAATTCAATTTGTTTCATATTTTATGTTTCCACTTGTGTAATAATATATTGATAGTGGGATATTGGGAATCACTAACCACTATCCTGAGACATGAGATACTATTTTATATAATTAAAGGTTGTTAACCTAGCACACAATACATGATATTGAGTATGATTTTGGTTATATATGACTTTAATCCAATATATGAAAAAAATTGAATACATTATACAATTGATTCAATTATATTTGTTTTGAATATTATAATTAAATATAAATTGTTAGTACATATAATAAAGTATTCATGGTAGTATATAAATGAATCAATGTGAATTAAATAGGTTGATTGGGTTAAAGTAAATGATGGATTAGATTATATCATTTAATGGAACGACACAAATATGGAGTGTAAGGATTGAAGTGCCCATAAAAATCACATTTATACATTCCATGTTTTCATTAATTCATTCCACCAACTAATGGAAACTTCCTAAAAGGATCATAAAATATTGTGAATATGTGTAAATATATAACCATTATTTATAGAAGACACTTGGATTCCATGGGAATACCTATATTGAAAAATACCATATGCATAGACTTCTGTTAACTTGATTTTTTTGTGTTTTCCATATATCACTTTAGGGTTGAGTCAGAACCAAAAAAGGATAAAACTGTGGAGGTGAAATGGAATGAACATAAGGATATAAAAAATCATCATTATACATATATTTATAAATATCTTTCTCACTCTCATAATCAAAATCAAAACCATCATGCAGAAAATAGGAATGATAGATGATAGTGTGAGTATACATCATCCCCATGCCTTCAACATACGGTCTACCGGTTACCTTAGGGAAAACACCCTGGTCAGAAAGATCTTTGGAATACCCTTTCAATTTTTTCTTCCTTTTGGGATGATTAGGAACCTTATGGATGCCGATTTGATTTTGAGTGACCAATGGAGTTTCAAGTTTCTGGTGGATACCCATGACACACTTCTTTCAATCTTCTAAAAAGGGTTTGGTCTAAAAGACCTCAGTTGTGGTGTGCTTCATCTAGGAACCATTAACCATATGGGTCCCCTACACTTCAAACACCAAACCATGCCCAATTATGGCATATGAATTGGGAAATGAGGGCATCGGAGAAGAAGAGCCAACACGCCACCATCCATAAGAGCAACTATTCCCTTACCCGTCTGATCATAACTGGAATCTAGGAAATAAATCATAAATAATTCATCTCTATATTATTTTAAGATGTTTTGGAATCATTTTTCTAGTCTCATAGAATTTTAGAAGTACAATAAGATAAGAAAGGTGAATTTAAAGTTTATTTTTTTACCTCTCATAAAAAATATTTCCATAATTAAATTATGTTAATTTTTTATAAAGATAAATTTTATATGCTTAAATGGATGTATTTAATATGAAAATGAAATTATATCTCATTTATATTAAATTTAAAATATGTTTTAATAAGTTGAATGAGGGATAAAAATACTCCTCGAGTTGCCACACAAGATATACACATATTATAGTGCATATGGAATGAGGATTTTATGACTTCTAAGATTGATTATTCAATTTTTTTGGATAAATATAGATAAATTCCCAATTTATTTTTTTATAACCAATGTTTAATGCCCTCTATTTGATTTATTCATAAAAAAATATTTTTGAAAAATGTTTTTATTTACTATAACTATAGCACCAAGATACATATTTTGTGTTTTGAATTTGTTGGATTATTGGTTCTTAATAGAGGATCATCCAGTTTCATTATAAAACAAATGAAAATTGTAATTTTTTTTTAAAATTTAAATAGGATTCTGAATCAAATTAATATGATCTATATAGTGGTTGTTTTTTTAAAAATTAAATAACTTGTTCGTTAAATATATAAAGAGGAAGTCACATCACCCAAGTTACAATATTAAATTTACACTTTGATTATTAATTCCCACATGCATTAATCCCTATAAAGGGTTTATTAAAAAAAATCTAAATCCCACATATTAATCTATTAAATAAATGGTAATGTTTCATTATCTCTTAATGTGTGAATTTTTTTATAGAATATTATTTGGTGGTTAATGTCATGAACCGACCCGTATTAGAGCACACGATGTAACTACCCCAAGCCTACATCCAAAGGCCATGGGTGGCGATTAGAATTGAAGGCACCACAACATGGGGAGGCCTTCACCAAAGTACCTACACTCACACACAGACATGAGTAGACAACTCAATGCAACAGTGTATAGGGAAAATAAAAAAATGATAAAACACATCTACATATAGACCACAAACATTCATCAACCACTAAAAAATAAAATTACAGGTGCTATAAGTAAACTGAAATGATAAAAGGGGAAATACACACCTAACCATAAAAGTTACACAACCCAGAAACATGTGAAAATTAAAATAGCTAGGAGATCCCTGCTCCTAAATCCCATGTCATGACCACTGCATGCGGTCCATGCACCCTGTATCCCAAGCTCCTTTGATGTAACGACCAACCTGTCTATCATCTTTGAGGCCACACAAAGTTAGGAAAAAGCCCTAGTAGGGGTGAGTATAAAAATACTCAGAAGAATCCCCAGAAGGCTTAAGGGAGAATCTGTCATGAACCCTCCTTGGGACCCGTGTCGTGACTACCCCAAGCCCGCCTCTCATAGGCCAGGGGCTGGCGATTAGCACCAAAGGAATAAATCCCTATAACTAGGAAGGCATTGCCTTTAAGAAACGTAACCACACACACAACAAGAGAACAATAGGAAGCAAACACTAAGTAAAGCAATATAACAAGAGTGCTGAAAGTACAAAGGGGGCTGGAAATACAAGCCCAACAGTAAAGTACAAGAAAATGACAAAACAATAGGAAGGTGTCAAGTTGCTCCTGGATCATCCTCCGGAGTCCCTACCTGAAGGGTAGGTACAGATGGCCACCTCAGCTCTCTACGTTCCTCTGTCAACTCCGGTTACCGTCTCGTTGTGGAGTCCACCTCCGGGTACCCTCTCGTCGTCACGTCCACCTCCCGGTACCGTCTCGTCGTGAAGTCCACCTCCGGGTACCATCTCGTCATCACGTCCACCTCCGGGTACCGTCTAGATCTATAAGCCTCAACCTCGATCAGCGTTGTTCATCGTCTACATCCAACATAATTAAGTGCGGGCATAGCCCGTGAAGGGGTGAGTATACGCTACTCAATAGGGACCCTGAGAGCCCCGAAGCTCTCCCAGAATATACAAAGGATAATCCACGAAGGAAAGATACAATCACGAAGTAAAAACCAACACTACTTGGGTATATGCCCATACATATACCTGAGTCACCAATTCCAGTTCGGCTCCAACATCCGAGCCCAAGTTCGATCACGTCCACATAGGATAGTACAACCCAATCCACACAGGATAACAAAACCCAATCCACATAGGAAAGCAAGTCAATCATATCGAAGATAATGATTGAAAGTCAAGACTCAGCTAACACAGGTATACTTCTTCGTAAGGTGATAGAGCTAATCAGATATAGCCACTGATTCATCTAAGCTGGGACCCACATAGGATACTAAGCCAGCTAAGCTGTCGGACCCACATAGGATACAGACCAGCTACTCTGCCAAACCCACGTAGGATAGCAAGAACAGAGTCAGACACTTCCAGACCCACCCAGGATACAAGAACAGTAGTCATTTCCATCAAACCCACAGAGGATTTCAGTACGGTCTTCATCGCTGCCAAACCCAAATAGGATTTCAGTGCAGTCTTCATCGCCGTCGAACCCATGGAGGATTTCTGTACGGTCTTCATCGCTGCCGAACCCACATAGGATTTTAGTGCAGTCTTCATCACCGCCAAACCCACGGAGGATTTCAGTATGGTCTTCATCGCTGCCGAACCCACAAAGGATTTCAGTGAAGTCTTCATCATCGTCGAACCCACGGAGGATTTCAGTACGGTCTTCATCGCTTCCGAACCCACATATGATTTTAGTGAAGTCTTCATCACCATCAAACCGACGGAGGATTTTAGTACGGTCTTCATCGCTGCCGATCCCACATAGAATTTTAGTGCAGTCTTCATCGCTGTCGAACCCACGGAGGATTTCAGTACGATCTTCACAGTTGCAGCCAGCTCTAGGGTTTCCGCACACAGCATGCTCGATTCCGGGAGGGTCTGCTCCACGAGCCAAGGGGGTCGATAAATCAACTAACACATAGTCTGAAGTTGATGTATCTAAAAGTTCTGTCTCGACAAGACGAACTCAACGTGACAGACGACGCGTCAATCAGACGCCCGGTCGGAGAGTTATTGGCTTTTTCGTTCGAGGGGCCCGGTTGGTTTTTCAGTCAAAACCAACCCGACTGCACCCCAACTATGTCTAAACCTCAAGCGGAGTAAGAAAAAAGGTCCGTATCACTAAGTGGAATCCACCAAAGTCGACGACACGTCAATCAGACGTCCGGAGTTCATGTTATAAGCGTTTCCACTCCGAGGGCCCGGTTGGTTTCATGTTCGAACCAACCCGGCCATACCCAAAGTTATCTGAAACCTTGATTGTAATATACCGAAACGACCTTCTCGATCCAAGGATCTCTACACAACTGACGGTGAATCGATCGGAGATCCTTAGTTCATGTTATGGGCAAAAGTCCGAAAGTGGTCCGAAAGTGGGGGTCTGGGCCCGGTCCGACCCGGCCCAACCCCCCCTGGGTCGGCCCGAACCAAATCTGGGTCCTGATCATTAGGCCGCAGCCCGGCTTGGCCAGCGCGGCCTGGCCAGCACGGCCTGGCCCTGCCTGGCCAACACGTCCTGGCCCGACCTAGGCGGCCTGACTCGGCCTGGGCGGCCCGGCCCGGTGCGGCCGGTCCGGCTCGGGGCGCCTTGGCGCCGACCGAGCGGACGCGCAAAGGGGGCTTCTGCACCCTTGATTGAAGCCTCGGCCCCACGTGGGGGCCTCTCCCTTCTTCCAATGGACGCGGCGCTGGGAGCCGCGTCTCCCCTGGGTCCCCCGCGGCCGTGGGTCCCCGGTCACCTCCCGCAACAGCTAAAGCAGCGCCGGTCCCTCCTGGCGGCCGGCCGGTGCTGGCCGTCGGCACCGCCGTGCCGGCGTGGTGCCCCGTCAGGGTCTTCCGCGGACCACAGGATGCGCTCCTGTGGTCCGTTTTTACTTCCATCTTTGCCAACGGTCCTCCCGGGACTGTATCTTCACTGCGAAGTCTTCAAATCGCCTCTACGGCCCGTTCCGACATCGCTCGTCGATCCGCATGACAAATAAACAAAATGTGGAGTCTTCGATTCGCCTTTCTGGTTGCGACTCCGACCACGGTTTCGTTCGACCTCAACGGCTTGACGGTGCTGCGCTTCTTCGCCGCATTCTTATTGTTTCCGCGTGGTGCCGTTGCACTGTGCGCCTTTGTTCATGCCGCGACAAACACAACAACGAAGGGGGAGGAGAGTTAGCCGTGTTCGTGCGGTCCAACCTCCTCCCGTTATAATGATAACAAGAGGCGCAAGAATAAAAAGGTGAACGGAAAGGAAAATATTCACGAACAAGAAATTAACACCTACCTCAAGGTGTCGTCGAACTAAGGTTCGTCACGGGAAAAGAACGTCACGAAGAAGGCTTCGCGGAAGGATTCTCCGCAAGCGTCGCCGATGTCATAGAGAAGAGAATCGTCGAAATCACGGTACATGGCGTCGCGTCATCGATCTCCGAGGATTCGGTGTTCTTTATCGTCCTTCGTCAGAGGCTGGCGTTCTTCGTCAGCGACGGTGCGTTCTTCGCGTTCTTCAAGGAGGAAGATGAAGTTCAAGACTTGATAAAAACCTCTCCAATCCTTCTTGCACAACCAAAACACCCTTAATGAAATAAGACTTGTCTTATTTAATTAACTCACACAAGCCACCAATCAATTCGAAATTCAAAATTTAATTCTTGAATTAATTATATTGAACAACTTAAACAGTTAATTAATAAGGGAGTTGACTTTTCATTTAAGGGGGGGGGGGTGCGGGTGTGTTACAAAATTAATGGGGGGGGGGGGTTGTGGAAGTTGAAAGGGGTGGGGCTTGTGCAGGGCCCACCTCACATTTATCCACATGTCGGTAGTTAGGAACCAGTGGGTTCCACCCCAACTCCCTTACAAAGGATATAACTACTTAGATATAAAAATAAAATTGGTTGCACAAATTTTATTTTTATTCATTACTTAACCCATTATTTTAATAACCACACCCAAGAAAATGAAACTCTGGAATAGGTGTTCCTAATCAATTACCGGCACTGTGGTTTCATCGGTGCCCTTAGATTTCGATTATGAGCACCGGTTCAAAAGTTAAGAAAACCCGATCGTTCGTTTACTGAACGTACCCGAGCTAAACTTCAGAAATTGATTCCAGGCACACCAGGCCTCAGAATCAGGTGCCGTCAGAAACTTCGTTCTTGTAAAATCCCAAATAAATTAAGAAAAAAATTTATTTGAAATTTCCGGGTCTTTAAATTACTCCCACCTCAGGGCTTTACGTCCCCGTAAATCATTAACAAAAACTAGGGTTACAAAAGTGGTACTGAGCACACATCTGATCCTTCCGCTACCATGTTCTCACCTGAAGGATCCCGTGCTACCAACGAAAGTGCACAAGAGGAATCAACCGTCCTTTTCGGACCCACTCCTGTCGATCCTCAACCTCTACTGAAACCCCGAAAAATCCACCCCATCGCCAAGGTCTAGCTCCCCATGGTCGATGATATGCATCGGGTCATGTACGTATCTCCTCAGCTGAGATACGTGGAAGACGTCGTGCACCCAGTGAAACTGAGGTGGTAGAGCTAGGCGGTAAGCCACCTCGCCTACCCTGCTGAGGTCCTGGAATGGTCTGATGAAGCGCCGTGATAACTTTCCGCCCCGACCAAATCTCTGTAATCCACGTCGAGGCGATACCCGCAAGAATATGTGGTCGCCATCCTCGAAGTCTAGTGGCCTCCGCCTCCTGTCAGCATAAGAATTCTGCGGGCTCTGAGCTGTCCTCATTCGCTCCTGGAT
Source organism: Viscum album (assembly GCA_963277665.1). Classification (NCBI taxonomy): domain Eukaryota; kingdom Viridiplantae; phylum Streptophyta; class Magnoliopsida; order Santalales; family Viscaceae; genus Viscum; species Viscum album. The sequence goes on along the minus strand of OY728120.1, from coordinate 685,379,511 downwards.
GACCTGGAGTTTCTCTGTTCCTACAAGAGCTGCTAAGATTTCTTTTTTGCTGATAAGAGAAATCTGGTCTCATCCCCTGGATGAACCACGTTCTTTGCCTAATACAGTCATTCCCAACATGGATGATACTAATCTATAATGAGTATGATGTTGTAAGGCCTTGACGCTACTACTAAGAGATCCAACCGTTACTCTCACCTCCAAGGGTTGAGTCACACTGTCGGCATCAGTGTGTGGTCACTGGGTCTCCTCCAGTAGGAATCTCAAAAGTGAGGGTCAAGTAAACAGTTTAAACCTAAACCTCTTAGTAACAACACAAAGAGAGGATAGGAAAGTAAATTCCACAAATAAAGGTGTCTTTTATTACTGCAGCTCAAAGTATAAAGACACAAAGCATCCACAAACAAACATCAACAATGCTAGAAGCAACATGAACAAAAGTCTCCAGGTCTGGAGCTAGTCCTGCTCCTGTCCATCTGCTCCCAAAGCTCCATGATCATAGGACTCAGCTACCTGAAGCTGATCTCTCCCCTATCCACCCATTCCCTATGGCCGGGGTGGTCTCCCTGGGGGTGGTGGTGGTAGGGCCTCAAAGCATCGCCCAGACCCCCCACTTTTGGACAACTTTTGGTCTTCTTCCCATAACATGGACTACGGACCTACGATCGATGCACCGTCTATTGCGTAGAGATCCTTTGATCGAGACGGTCGTTTTGGTATATTAAACTCAAGGTTTCAAAGAACTTTGTGTACACCTTGGTTGGTTCAAAGACGAAACCAACCGGGCCCTTGGAGCTGAAATGCTTATAACTTGAGCTCCGGACGTCCAATTGACATGCCGTCGACTTTGTTGTATTCTCTCTTAGTGAGACGAACATTTTGGCTTACTCCGCTCGATGTTTGGATGCAGCTGGAGTGTGGTCGGGTTGGTTTTGACTTAAAAATCAACCTGGCCTCTGGAACGAAAAAGCCAATAACTCTCAGACCGGGTGTCTGATTGACACGCCGTCTGACACTTTGAGTTCCTCTTGTCGAGACGGAACATTGAGAAACATCAACTCTAGAATACGTGTCAGTTTATGATTGATCCCCTTGGCTCGTGGAGAAGACCCTCCCGGAATCGAGCATGCTGTGTGCGGGAACCCTAGAGCTGGCTGCGACTGTGAAGACTATACTGAAATCCTCTGTGGGTTTGACGATGATGAAGTCTGCACTGAAATCCTATGTGGGTTTGGCAGCGATGAATACTATACTGAAATCCTTCGTGGGTTCGACGGTGATGAAGTCTGCACTGAAATCCAATGTGGGTTCGGCAGCAATGAAGACCGTACTAAAATCTTCCGTGGGTTCGATGGCGATGAAGACTGCATTAAAATCCTATGTGGGTTCGGCAGCGATGAAGACAGTACTGAAATCCTCCGTGGGTTTGATGGTGATGAAGACTGCACTGAAATCCTATGTGGGTTTGGCAGCGATGAAGACAGTACTGAAATCCTCCATGAGTTCGACGGTGATTAAGAATGCACTGAAATCCTATGTGGGTGCGGCAGTGATGAAGACCGTACTGAAATCCTCCGTGGGTTGGATGGTGATGAAGACTACACTGAAATCCTATGTGGGTTTGGCAGCGATGAAGACCATACAGAAATAATCCGTGGGTTCGACGACAATGACTATTGTTCTTGTATCCTGCGTGGGTCTGGCAGTGTCCGACTCTGTTCTTGCCATCCTACGTGGGTCTGGCAGATTAGTTGGTCTGTATCCTATGTGGGTCCGACAGCTTAGCTGGCTTAGTATCCTACGTGGGTCCCAAAATAGATGAATCAGTGGCTATATCTGATCATCTCTATCACCTTACGAAGAAGTATACCTGTGTGAGATGAGTCTTGACTTTAAATCATTATCATCGATATGATTGACTTGATTTCCTATGTGGATTGGGTTGTGTTATCCTCTGTGTATTGGGTTGTACTATCCTATGTGGACGTGATCGAACTTGGGCTCGGATGTTAGTGCCGAACTGGAATTGGTGACTTAGGTATATGTATGGGCATATACCTAAGTAGTGTTGGTTGTTACTTCGTGATTGTATCTTTCCTTTGAGGATTATCCTTTGTGGATCTTGGGGGACCTTCAGGGGTCTCAGGGTCCCTAATGAGTAGCGTATACTCACCCCTGCACGGGATATGCCCGCACTTCGTTGTGTTGGATGCAGACGACGTACAATGCTAATCTAGGTTGAGGATTGTAGAGCTAGACGGTACCCGGAGGTGGACATGATGACGAGATGGTACCCAGAGGTGGACTTAACGATGAGATGGTACCCGGAGGTGGACGTGAGGACGAGAGGGTACCCGGAGGTGGACTCCACGATGAGACGGTACCCCGAGCTGACAGAAGAACGTAGAGAGATGAGGTGGACATCTGTACCTACCCTTCAGGTAGGGACTCCAGAGGACGATCCAGGAGTAGCTTGACTCCTTCCTGCTGTTTTTTCTTTTTCTTGTACTTTACTGTTGGGCTTGTATTTTCGGCCCCCTTTGTACTTTCATCACTCTTGTTATATTGCTCTACTTAGTGTTTGATTCTTCTTGTTCTCTTGTTGTGTGTGTGGTTACGTTTCTTAAAAGAAATTCCTTCCTAGTTATAGGGATTTACGCCTTTGGTGCTAGTCGCCAGCCCCTGGCCTATGGGAGGTGGGCTTGGGGTAGTCATGGCACGGGTCCTGAGGACGGGTCGTGAAAAATTGGTATCAGAGGAGTTCGGTTCTACCGTAGAACTCAGGACTCTGATTTTTCTTCCATGTGAAGGTATAATGTTAAGGGTATTGAGTGTGGATATCAGTCCAAGGAGTCCATTGTTGGTGCAGCGGCCGACATATCCATAGACCAGGACCCTGACTTATGATTTCCGACTCAATGCATGAAAACATTGATTGCGTGTGTGTTTTAAAAGTTTTATTTGTGATTACTTTGTGTCAGCTCACCAGGTATACTGTTTTGACCGTGGCGCACCTGTTTCTTTTCAGGATGGCACCACGACGGTAGCCAGCTAGGGTTCCGAGCTTTGTGCGAGATGACAGCCCACCGAGCGACGAGGCCTCGGTGCAGCCCCTTTTTCAGTGGAGGCACCAGCGGTACCTCTACCCACCGATCCATCGATGCTACCAGCCCTAGCCGCTGAGAGTGCACGTCGCCATAGTGCACTACATGAGTTTTAGCATCCGAGACCGCCCAGGTTCCGTGGGGAGACAGAACCTCAGGCAGCCGAGGATTGTCTGGAGGCTGTGGTTCGAGTTTTTAGGTTAGTGGGGACACCAGCTGACCTCTTGGTGATCCTTGCAGCGAGCCTCCAGTACGCGGTAGTAGGCAGATGGTGGAGCCTGATGCTCTAGGTGCCTGACGAGGCATCAATCCTTTGTACGGACTTTGAGAGCCTCTTCCACTCGGAGTTCATCCCATCCACCCTCTGTGAGGTGCGCATTCAGAAGTTACTACAGCTACGACAGGGCAGCATGGCCATGACGTAGTACTCGACGAGGTTTACAGATCTCTCGCGCTTCTCCACAGACATGTTACGAGACCCATTCTTCTGGGCCCCGACCTTCGAGCAGGGACTGAGGCATGAGATCAGGGCTTTGATGATCTCCCTCAACATTCCGACGCATGAAGGGGTGTTGGAGAGATCCCTTCTTGTGGAGAGTTTTCTCGCCGAGCAGTCACCAACAGCGGGACCCTCCATAGGACGCCCCGTAGCAGAGTCTTCTGCAGCTGGCAGTAGACAGGTGACGCAGAGATCCAAGAAGGCCATACCATCAGATAGGAAATATCAGGATGCCGATTTGGTTGTGTGGGGAACACGAAGTAGATCCAGCTACACGAGGAGCAGACAATGATACTCATGCGGCAGGCAGGGTCACATGGCTCGAGACTGCCCGACTCGTCCTGCTGATGAGAAGCAGGCGGTAGAGGGACCTCCCAAGTAGAGGTTTAACCATGGAGGTCCACAGGGAGCAGGCGGGTGAGGCAGAGGAGCTGGCCGAGCAGCGGGTGGTGGGCGAAACTTTGAGGCCCTACCACCACCACCACCACGGAGACCACCCTGACCGCATGGAATAGGTGGACAGGGGAGAGCTCAACTTCAGCCAGCCGAGGCCTATGATCATGGAGCATTGGGAGCAGATGGACAGGAGCAGGACTATATCTACACATGGAGACTTTTTTTCATGTTGATTCTAGCTTTGTTGATGTTTCTTTGTGGATGCTTTGTGTCTTTGTACTTTGAGGTGCAGTAATAAAAGACACCTTTCGTTGTGGAATTTACTTTCTTGTCCTCTCTTTATGTTGTTACTAAGAGGTTCCGGTTTAAACTGTTGACTTGACCCTCAATTTTTAGATTTCTACTGGAGAACACCCAGTGACCACACACTGATGCTTACAGTGTGACTCAAACCTTGGAGGCGATAGTAACGATTGGATCTCTTGGTAGTAGCGTCGAGGCCTTACGATATCATCCTTGGTATGAATTAGTATCATCCATGTCGGGAATGAATGTATTAGGAAAAGAACGTGGTTCGTCCAGGGGACGTGTCTGGATTTCTCTTATCGGTAGAGAAGAAATCTTAGCAGCTCTTGTAGGACCAGAGAAGGTCCGGGTCATCCAGGAGCGAATGATGACAGCTTAGAGCCGGCAGAAGTCTTATGCTGACAGGAGGCGGAGGCCACTAGAGTTCTAGTATGGTGACCACGTATTCCTGTAGGTCTCTCCTCGACATGGATTATAGAGATTTGGCCGGGGCATCAAGTTATCTCCATGCTTCATCAGACCATTGCAGGTCCTCAGCAGGGTAGGCGAGGTGGCTTACCGCCTGGCTCTACCACCTCTGTTGCACCGAGTGCACGACGTCTTCCACGTATTTTAGCTGAGGAGATACGTGCATGAACCGACACATATCATCGACCATGAAGATCTAGACCTTGGCAATGGGGTTGCTTTTGAAGGGTTCCATTATAGGTTGAGGATCGAAAGGAGAAGATCATACAAGGACGATCGATTCCTCTTGTGCGCTTTCGTTGGCAGCACGAGAACCTCCAGGTGAGAACATGGGAGTGGAAGGCTCAGATGCGTGCTCAGTACCACTTTTGTAACCCTAGTTTTTCTCGATCTAAGGATCACTATGCAACTGACGATACGTCGACCGGAGGTCCGTAGCCCATGTTATGGGAAAAAGACCGAATGTGGTCCCAAAGTGGGGGGTCTGGGCCCGATCCGACCTGGCCCAAACCCCCTGGGTCGGCCCGAACCGGGTCGACCTGAACCAGGTCTGGGTCCAGCCCATTAGGGTGCGGCCGTGACCGGTGGGCGCGGCCCAGCCCAGCCAATGCGGCCCAGCCCGGCCGGGGCGGCACATCACTAGTCGAGCGGGGTCGGCTCGGCGCTGGCCGAGCGGACGTGCAAAGGGGGTATCTGCCCTCTTGATTGAAGCCATGGCCCCGCGTGGGGGCCGCTCCCTTCTTTCAACGGGCGCGGCGCTGGGCGCCACGTCTCCCCTGGGTCCCGTGAGACAGCAGGTCCCTGATCGCCTGCCGCCTCGGTTGAAGCCACGACGGTCCCTCCTGGCGGCGCGCCTGGCGCCGCCGCCTCCCGGCGGCCGACCTGTGCTGGTGGGGCGCGCCGGCAGGGTCTTCCGCAGACCACCGGATGCGCTCCGATGGTCCGGTTTGCCTGCCGTCTTCTCCAGCGGTCCTCCCGGGACCAGCTCTTCACTTCGATGTCTTCAAATTGCCACTGCGGCCCGTTCCAACATCGCCTGTCGATCCGCACGACAAATAAACAATCTGCGGAGTCTTCGATTCGCCTTTGCGTCTGCGACTCCGACCACGGTTTCGTTCGGCCTCAATGGTGCGGCACGATGGCACCGTGCTTATTCGCCGCATTCTTCTTGTTTACGCGTTGTGCCATTGCACCATGCGCCTTTGTTCATGACGCGACAAACATAACATCAATGGGGGAGGAGAGTCAACCGTGTTCGTGCAGTCCGACCTCCTTCCTTTATAATGATAACAGGCGGTGCAAGAATAAAATGGTGAATGGAAAGGAAAATATTCACGAACATGAAATTAACCCCTACCTCAAGGTGTCGTTGAATGAAGGTTTGTCGCGGGAAAAGAATGTCGCGGAAGAAGGCGTCGCGGAAGGAGGCTCCACAAGCGTCGTCAGCGTCACGGAGAAGAGAATCGTCGGCGTCGCGGTACACAGAGTCGCATCGTCGATCTTCGAGGATTCAGCGTTCTTCATCGTCTTTCGTCGGAGGCCGGCGTTCTTCATCGGCGACGGTGCGTTCTTCGTGTTCCTCAAGGAGGAAGATGATGTTCAAGACTTGAGAAAAACCTCTCCAATCCTTCTCGCACAGCCAAAAAACACTTAATTAAATAGGACTTATCTTATTTAATTAACTCACACAAGACACCAATCAATTCGAAATTCAAAATTGAATTCTCGAATTAATTATATTGAACAACTTAAATAGTTGATTAATAAGGGACTTAACTTTTCATTTAGGGGGGGGGGTGCGGGTGTGTTACAAAATTAATGGGGGGTTTGTGGAAGTTGAAAGGGGTGGGGCTCGTGCAGGGACCACCTCACATTTATCCACATGTGGGTAGTTAGGAACCAGTGGGTCCCACCCCAACTCCCTTACAAAGGATATAACTACTTAGATATAAAAATAAAATTGGTTGCACAAATTTTATTTTTATTCATTACTGAACACATTATTTTAATAACCACACCCGAGAAAACGCAACTCCAGAATAGGTGTTCCTAAGAAATTACCGGCACTGCGGTTTTATCAGTGCCCTCAGATTTCGATTCCGAGTATCGGTTCAAAAGTTAGGAAAACCCGCTCGTTCGTTCATTGAACGTACCCGAGCTAAACTTCAGAAATTGATTCCGGGCACACTGGGCCTCAGAATCAGGTGTCGTCAGAAACTACGTTCTTGTAAAATCCCAAAGAAATTAAGGAAAAAATTTCTTTGAAATTTAAGGGTCATTACAGAATTAATAGAGGAAATTAAGATGCGAGATTTAGGTAGAATGTGGTACATTGAAGAGTACAAATCAAACCCCAAAAGAGAGTGAAGAGAACTCATCCAAATCCTAAGGGCAAGAAACAGTGAGATGTTGAACTTATTATCAATTTTTCGTTTCCAATAGTAGGAGAGTAGACTCATTATTCAACGATAATCTAGACGTGGAAAGAATGTGGAATACTCCATTCATCTTCACCTTTCATGGAAGGAGAGTAACAAAAATCCATGGAGTGGGATCTGAAAATAGGATACATATATTTGCTCAGTCAAAGAATGAAAAATGAGATAGTAAGGGGATATCCATCTCATAGATCATCCCAGGAAAAGTGTCTCTCATAGTTCCAAAATTAATCACCTAATATTCCAAGTATCCCACACGTCTTCCATGAACTGGAAGTCAAAGGGTCTAAAAACCCACACCTTCATTCAATCCCATTTGGGTGGGTCTGTCTCACCTGCACAGTTTTCGACATCATCTCAATGATGAACCTCAGTGGGGTAAAGTGTGCCTCTTACGAATGAGTCAAAAATCCATATCAATCCATAACATGTCATTGATCCTCATAGTAAAGATGCCGTGTCTCAATGTTGAGGACCCATACCCTGCCTGGCAAGAGGATTCCAGTTTGATGTCATCTGGGACCCAGGCCTAGCCTGACTGCAGGGTTCCACTCTCGTGTTGTCAAGGACCCATACCCATATTGGCTGGAGGGTTCCACTCTAATGTCATTGATGAACCATGCCCAACCTGACTGGAGGGTTACAATCAGAAGTTACATTAGAGGAACTACATAGGACATCCCTATTAGATGGTAACAAAGAATGATTATCTGGAATTCCACAACCTAGTCCCACTGGAGGGAAATCCCAATACTTCTGAGGTTATACTACCTGCTCATAGCCATCTTCGAGTGTCTCCTTGAATAAGAATCACACCAAGAATATCAAGAATTATCTCAGATAGGTATCTATCTCATAAAATCTTGCATCGCATCTCAAAATTCATTACAAAGGGTACCATGAAATTATATGTGAAAAAATACTTAGGATAGGATACTTGCTTGCAAGAATCTGAGTCGAACATAAGAAGATATGAGAGTTAGAATATTCGTAGAGTGGTACATGATGCATGTGGTTCCCACATATTGGGTGGCCCCACCTCATTTCCTAGTTGTGTACCTAGCTTTACTAAACTACTAAACTATGAGCTAGTACCCACGATGCATCCTGATGTACTCCCTGAGTACACTGCACCTCTAGTGATAAGGTTGATCTGCACACATTACTCATTACTGATCTGAAAGAAGGAAACATAATTATACCAACATGAATCTTGAAAATGGCCCCACATGACCAACTAGATTATACCTTTGTGATCTTTGGGGACAAACACATCAGATATACTATTCATTGGACTGAAATAGACTATCACTAAAGAAAATGTAATCCACAACACTGTGCGCAAATAGTTTTCTATGGGGCCCATGCCTTGATCCTGATACATGTCAAACTGATCACACCACTGTGTTCCTCTCAAAAAAATATGTGATCGACTATTCATTTTTACAAAGCGGACATCTGATGAAAAAGTGACATTTCACCGCAGATGCCAAAAATGTGGCTCATCGACCCTACACCCTAACATTCGGTTTAAGTGCCTAGGAAGTACTCTTGAAATGGCTACCTATACCATTGGTTCACAGTGCCTTCAATAGATAATCAATCATAATTCTTATGTAGATGTACAGCCAGATGCTTGTTTCCTGAATAATAATAATTATAATATTATTAGTCAAATTAGATGTTTCGTGCCCCCAATTATAGAGCCATGACTGAAAATTCTCAAAGTGACCTCAAAAGATCTGTCTCGAAACAGGGTTTCATGGCCGCTTACGGAACGTGAAATAAACCATTGGGTTGAGAGATAAAATATTTTTAATAAAACCCTAATCCAAACCCACCGGAGTAGCCCAAACTGGTTGGTCTAGCTTACTCAGCCTGTTCGCTACTGACTCCTGGCCACACCGCCGCCCAGTATGTTTTAACAACCTCATCTATTGGACTCCGCTGCACCCGATAGCAAGTTTGTCGTGATACCACAGCACCCTGCATCTCCTCCATGCCTAATCCCATGCCGTTGTTGGCAGCTAAGGTTGCCACCAAACAGAGATTCCCTCACTGAAACCCACACAAAAAAATATTTTTTGGACCACCACGATTACTCTAGAGATCCAAATTTTTATCCGAGATGAGATCTTCACTCCTCAGTATGAGGCCTTCACAGCACCAACCTATGCTCGACGATCCTTCGAAGTTTCAGCGTGGAGAAATGAAACTGCTGTTTCTTCTCACCATTGTGCTTCCTTCGATGCCCAAAACACGAATCCTAGTATATATTGGGGCTACTCAGGTCGAGAGATTCACAGATATGGGTTTTTCTCCAAGATTAGAGGGTGTTTGAGCATGGAGAAATATTTATCGTTGATGAATGATGAAGAACTTGAAGAACACGAAGAATGATGATACCTAATCAAAAAAAATTATGGGCGTTTTTAGTTCGACCATAAAAAAATGATTATAAAGAATCTAATTTCAATAGAAATTGGAAACAACAACAATGTATTCAATCTAGGGGATTCATTATCAAAAATATAAATCTAAACTCAAATTTGGATCTGCCAATGTGTCCACTGCTCTCTGATCTACTAACGCCTACATTTTAATCACGATCTAATGAAGTTTATAAATATAATCATAGTTGTCCAGAGCTACACCATCTGAGAGAGAAATGAGCTAACTCTAACTCATTTCACTAAAATAAAATTCATAGGACACTGTCAGTTGTCGCTAAATCTAAATCTCTTGCACCCTCTCTACTCACATTTCTTGTTAGGAAAACATCCTGCTACCAACTCCACAATGGTCTCATATTTCTAATCTGATACCTTTTTTAGGTGTAATTCTATGTAGAGTTTCAAATATAACAATTTTATTTTATTATATTATTCACAGTTATTCCCTATGTGACTTTTTTCTATGGAAGACCTATGCAGAAAAAAGGTATACCCCCCCATTAGGGTAAATGACACTCTGGACTCAACCACAACCTCATATTTCCAATTCGAGTTACCATTTTAGATTAATTTTGGTCTGATCTATTAAATGAATGAATTAATAAATTAATTCAAACATTTAATGCACCTCTATCGAGCAAGGGGTCCGAAAATTCCGCACCAAAATATTTCATACTGCACATAGGGTAAACACCACATTCTAAACCCAATCACAATCTCCAATTACTGATCTAATCAACCAATTAAAAGATATACTATTTTCATCACATACATAATATATAATATATTAAACATTTTTGTATAATTTATTCTGGGCACATCGGGCCTTATAATTTCACACCATCTCAACACTTAGGTCTAGAAATATATATAGATATATTCCAAAATCATACAAATAAAAAACTAGGTCTCTACATCATTCAATCATTCAATATATTCATCCCAGAAAAGAAAAAAAAGGGGAAACAACTCAAGATATTGAGCTCTCACTAGGATATCCCTCTCCCAGGACTCTCCTTCACACTTTTGTGATTCCACAACATGAAAACCAAGGGGATTATTTTTCCTCATGATGTTCTCTCCTACCGATGACATGTGATGAAAATGTGCACATGTCTTCTCAACTATGACACATAGAAAACATCACGCATTCACTCTAGCTTGGGGGAGTCAGGATAAGTGGTAAGAAACATTGCTATCTAATTCATAGTATCGAATGACAATAGAATCTTGGGGGATAGCTTGTCTCCCAGACCAATAATCTATACGCATGCCCTCAACATATCCTCCAACACCTAGGGTAACATCCCATGTATTTATAGAATAATTCATTTCCATATCTGTTAATATATTTTAATTTAAAATTAACTTTATTTTAAATGGGAAACAATGTACACTAGCTTACTCGAAAAGTAACAATGGGTTTCTCTGAAAACTTACAGTGCACAAAACACAGAGTTATACCGAAAAATATTACAACAATTTTATTATTATTTTAAATAGTAGTTAACACCTAGACACTGTATTAGGAGGAATGAATAAAATTAAAAATATTATTATTTTACATATTTATTATTTTTTTTACATTTTTCAAATGAATTTTAGAGGTTTAAAATTAGAATGAATCCAATTTTAATTATAGAATACTATAATATTTTTAAAAAGTCATTTTACAGCTTTTTGATGGAAAACAATTTTTAAATATTGTTTTTTTCACTTTTATATGTTCTATTTGAAAAAATAAACATCTTCTATAGAATAAGGACATCAATGTTTAATTTGGATAAATTTTTGTTATGTTACTGATAAAGTTCATTTTTTAATGAATACTGAAAATTACCGAATTTCAAGTCAAAAATACCTTTTCATATAATTTATTTATATAGTTAGATTATCAGTTTGGTTGGTGTTAAAGTGTAATTGTATTATATTATTATCATTTTAATCCAATTTTTTGTGATTTTATGTAATTTAATATTTAAATTGGTTAAAAACGCATGTCAATAATTTGACAACGGGAAATAATTTTTAATTAATAAACGAAATTTCTGTGTTTTCAATTTAGAAAAATGGATTCCATATTTGGAATCAGAAGGTCCAAATTATTTAAATAGTTACCTTGTATATTTGGATATTCTGAATAATAACTTCCAAAATTAATTTTATTTACCAGGGTTAAAGGGTAAAATAGGTAAATAAGGGTTAAAAATATTATAATAATATAAAACTACCATAACACATGTTATAATATTATTATATGAGTCATGGGTGACCAAAAAATCTTTGGGCCAAACATTTGGCCTTTGGGAGGCACGTGGGTGTGAAAATGACATGTTATAATAATTAATTTAAAGTAAAGGGAAATATTAAATAAACATGTACCTCTTTAATTATACAATTTTATGTCGGGGTTCTATAAGTGACCTATTTGAATATAAATATTAATATGAAAGCTAAAAATATTTCCTATATCTTAGTATTTTATTTATATGTTTTAGATATTAAAAAGATAAATTTAATTATGACACAATGATGATGCGTTGACTGCTTCATTAATAAAGGATTCAAATAAATGTTATTATAAATATTAAAATAAATATTATTTAACATAATTTTTGTCATTAATGAATTATTTAGACTAATATGACATGTTAGTAGACTATTCAATGGTCTTTTTGAAGTTATCCCTCTGTTTGGATTTTATTTAAATTAAATAAAGTGAATAGTGTAAGAATTGACATAATTGATGTTTTATGAAAATAATAATTTAATAAATTATTTAAAAATACAAAAAAAAAACTTTAAAATCACAATGTGACTAGGATTTGTTTTAAAAGTTCATTAAGTGTCATATTTTGTTAAATTAACCCCATTTATCTAAAATTAATAGTTTCTTAACAATTAAATTATTGTTACCACTTTTAAAAATAAAAAATAATAATGAAGGGTAAACTAAAAAGATATGGTTTAAAATAAATTGAATATATGTAAAAAAAGTTATGAGAGGATTTCTATTTATCCTCATCTTAAATTATCCATATCTCATGTAGGATCCACTTCAATTAAAAAATAATCTATATTAATTAAATATTTTAATACTTTCCAATTGTGCCCTTCCCCTCTTCAATAAAAATGAACCCATCTCTCTCTATTACTCACACTTCTAAAGCATTTTAGTTAACCCAATATTTATCCAAGACTCTTCCCAAAATCTATCATCACATTCTTGAAGCCTTTGTTTAGGAAGAATACCCTTCAAATATGTGTTTTGGTGCTTGTCAATGGAGATCAACCGAAAAAGAGGTATCTTTTTTTTATTTGATTCTATATTATTTCTTCTTAAACTTCTTAAAATCTCATAAAACCATGATGAAATAATAAATACAGTATCCTCAATGTACTGATATGTTTTTATTATAATATCATCCCCTTATCCATCTCTACTTCTATCAAATTGGAAAGGAATGAATCTTTTGTTTGTACGTTTGAATTATCACCTTCACGAACTGATTTAGTTTTATTTCCATTACCATCTATTAAGATTTATTATAATGATGTAATTAATATTCATGTGTGATATTAATGACCTATAAATCATTATAAAATAAAAATATATCAATTAAATTTTTTACTTCCATGTGCATAAAAATGATAACGTCGTTCGTGTGTACGTGTGAACTATAACCTCCCAAAAGCGGTGTGACTAATTTTTATTCATTATACCACTTGTATGATATATATAAGTATATGTAAATAAAAATTTTAATTTTAATAATATCATGATAATTCTGTAAAAATAAAACGATAATTAGCTTATTCCCATAATGTTCAATTAAAAATATAAATGTTAGTCATGCTTACGCATGACCTACCATCTACATGATAATAATGCTGTTAATTTTTCATCACCATATTTAATAGTTTAAATTAAACAATATGAGTTAAGTGGAAAAGTTATGAATATTTCATGAATACTATTCTGGAGATTATTTACTTATGACCATATGGACTAGTAACATCATACTATGTTTATTTTTGACTCAAGAACCGATTATCGACAAAATGGCTGAGATGAACAAAAATAATTAACTAATTATTATAACATGGTCATAAGTGATGTAATTGGAATAATAAACATGAAATAGGTTACGAAGAAAGTAGAAATTAACCTAAAATTATTATTCAAGAAGACAATGAATGAACAAGACAAGTCTAACTCAAGGTAAGGGACTTTGTCTCTATCTCCTTTCATTGAGGCATATTTTGATTTATATATGACTATCATTTATACGGTGTAAAATCAACCAATTTTACTTTTAATTTCATTCAATGGATTTAAAAAGGAATCTTTTTTATGAAGAGTTTTACTAAATGAAAAAATGAATTTTTATTTTTAACATATATGACAATAATGACATTTCTGCCATCACAAACATTATTTCATATTTGGACTCCTCTACAAACCATAATGTTTATAAAAAAAAGTAAATAAAATATTCCTTTTTATGTAATTTTTTATTGAAAATGGTTTTTTGAATGGACTGATTATATAAATATATTGAAAAGGTTTTTTCTGATGGAAATGTGTAATTTTTTTTTCATTTATACTAGTTTAGGTGTTATGAATATGTTATGGTTCTTGGGAATTTCTTATATATATGGTTGGTTCTATGATAAACCAAGGGGGAGTGATCCCATGTTATCTCTCCAATGAATTGGGTAATGTGATGGAGGTAAACGATAATATTTCACCAAAGAGAGTTAGGAAATATACTATGATGGGTATTCCAAACAGAACCATGAAAGTTACTCCCTAGGTAGCTGTGAAAGCTATAATGTAAGTATGATATGAATTCCAAAAGTTATATTTATTATTTATAATTTTTATGGGTTATTCATAAATCTTATCATATCATGAGGAATGTTAAAGAGCTTATGTTTTAAGAGTAAAAAGTATTATTTCGTTTATTTTTATGTATTCATGGGCAAATGTTTTGTTTCTATATTTTTTAACACTTACAAATATTTTTATGCTCATCCTATGTTTTTGAAATGTTTTTCATAGGATTCAAAGAGGGTTAAGTGAACAGAATAATTCAAGACATTTTTTATCAATAAAATAATTCTTGTTTTATTTTAGTAGTTTTATTATTATGAAAACAATTGGATAGATAAAAAGGGACTACAATGTAATATTTGAGATGGAATGTGATAATAGTGGCCTAATTCTTTAAAACTCTAAACCTGAAAAGATATTTGATGTGAATTAAAGTAAAATTATTGACTTATCTCAGGAATATGTAATGTTTTATGGATAGGGACATATATTTGGTATTAGTGGTCGATTCAGAAAAATTTATAGGTTCAGATATAGTTAATAGAATATATATAATTTTTTTTAACTTTTTAGTTAAATTGAAAAATCATATAAGGATTACCGTGTTGCATCATCAATGTTATGTCTATTAAGAATGGTTTTTTTACAGAGGAAATAGCTCAGTTGTGCTCAGATAACATCCAAAGGAAAACTACCTTCCCAATCAGCAACCTGAGATGGTCAGAATCAGAATTGAATAGTTTTTTTCAGTGATGGAATAGTTGAATCAGGCTATAAATGGTGGTGGTATCCATGTACGGGGTCCGCCATATCAACCTCTTAGGAACATGTGGGTAGTGGTGGATTTTATGAGGCAACATCCTCCATAATTCTAAGGATTATCTGACCCTGTACAATTTGAAGGGTGGATTAATGAATTGGAATGATTTTTGATATCATGGGGTGTTTAGAACATAAAATGGTCAGTCTTGTTGTGTACCATTTTGAAGGTGAAGCCGATCAGTGGTGGTTCATGGATAAAAATATCAGGGGCATTGAATATATTTATACTCTTGATTAGGATGAATTAAATGGTGTGTTTCTTGATAAATATTTTCCTAAGGTAGTTCAACATAGAATGGAATAATATTTGTGGAATTGAGGTAGTAGGATGAATCAGTGGATCCTTATGATGAAAAATTCACTCTACTGGAAAGGTATGCTTCAAATTTCATTATGGATCGTCATTATAAAATCAATCATTTTTAATCAGGATTAAAGAGAAAGTATCAAAGGGAATTAGATTCTCGGGAGTTAAAAGTTTTGAAATATATGTTCGATGTGAGGATATTGTGGAAATGGAGTTTGTCAATGATCATGTATTCTTTGAAAAAAAAAATAGAATAAGTGGTTGAGGTCATAGATGAAAGGGAATAACTCTTTAAAAAAGACTGAAGGTAAGAAACATAACTTTACCGTTTGTGAAAATTATGAAAAAAAGCACACTAGGGAATTCCTTTTGAATTCTGGTTGGATCATTCAATGTGGTAAAATGGTACATAAGTCTCGTAATTGTACTAAAAAGATCAGGTTAGTGGTAAGAAAAAATATGATTTACAGTCAGTATAATTTTTTAATTATAATGGGATGGGTCATTATACAAATGAGTGTCCAACGAAGAACTCAAATGATGGAATGAATCCAGACAACAAGTAGAAAGGGGTGGTGAAATCCTTTCCAACTATATCAGTAGATGTTGGTCTATTAAATGGATAAGTATAAGGTAAATAGTTTGTTTATTCAGATTATGCCAATGTTTTATTTTATTCTGGGTCTACACATTCTTTCATTTTTGAGAAATTTTATAGTAAATTGGGAATTTCATCTCAAGAAATGAATCCATAAATTATGGTAAAAACTCTAGGGAAATGTTGAGACAAAAAGAATTTATTATAATTTTTCCATCCTTATCTGTGGAATGAATTTACCTACAAACCATGTTGTTTTTCCTCTTGTAGAGTTTGTTGTTATTTTGGGTTTGGATTGGATTTCCATTAATCATGTTACGATTGATTGTAGATATAAATATTTTTCTTCTTAGAAATAAGTTTAATTTGTGTATAATAATGAACCCTTACTATTGAAAACTTATTAAGAAGCTAGGAAATTAGTTAAAGGTTGAAATGAATGTTACCTTACACATATTTTTGAAAACAAAAGAACTATTCAGATTAATGATGTACCGGTGGTAAATGAGTCTCTTGATTTTTTCTTGATGAGTTTCATAGTATAATAACTGATTGGGAAGTTTAATTTACTACTGACTTGGTTCCTAATTCTAATCCAAATTTCAAAACCCCTTAATGAGTGGCTCAAAATAATCTTTTAGATTTAAACAAGAAATTACAAGAGTTATTTGATAATGGTTTCATTTGAACTACAACATCACCATGGGGTGATCTTATATTATTTATTAAAAAGAAATATGGTTCAATGAGACAGTGAATTTATTATAGGGCCTTGGATAACATCACTATTAAGAATAATTATCCTTCAGCTCATATTGATGATTTTTTTTATCAGATCCAACTAGATTAGTATTTTTTTAAGATTGACTTGAGCTCGGGGTACCATCAGTTAAAATAAATGGAAGTATACATTCTGAAGACCGTGTTTCATACAAGATATGGATATTATTAACTTCTAGTCATGCATTCTGGGTTAACCAATGCACATATTGTGTTTATGGCTCTTATGAATAGAATTTTACACATGTTCTTAGATAAGTTTGTGGTCGTATTCATTGATGATACTTTGATATATTGTAAAAGTAAAGATGATCATGAAAGTCATTTAAGTGTTGTCTTGAAAAACATAACTAAAAATAAACTGCATGGGAAATTCATAAAGTGTGTGTTTTGGTTGCAACAAATTTTATTCCTTAGTCACATTGTTTCTAAAGATAACATAATTATTGATCCTACAAAAACAAATATTGTTAAATAATAGCCAAGACCCACAAATATAAAAGATATTCATAGTTTTCATGGTTTAAAAGGTTATTATGAGAGGTTTATTAATAATTTTGCAGGGTTATATATCCCATTGACATAGTTGACTCAAAAAGGTGTTATATTTAGATAGACAAAATAATGTGATGAATTTTATCTAGAATAGAAAAGATGATTTATGAATGATCTTGTCTTGAAACTGCCTTCCATAAATGGTGAATTTGTTATATATAGTGATTCATTGTTGAAAGGAACTGATTGTGTCCTAATACAGAATGATTATGTAATTTCGTATGCTTCATGTCAGTTGAAAAATCATGAGTTAAATTTCCCTACACATGATTGAGAATTATCTATAGTTTTTTTATTTAAAATTTTGGATACATCATTTTATGCAGTAAAATATAAAATATATACTAACTATAAAAATTTGAAGTAAATACATTCTCAGAATGAATTGATCATGAGACATGGAAAATGGCTGGAATTAATCAAGGATTGTGATTGCATGATTCATTTCCAAATTAGAAAAGAAAAAAGTGTGCATGATTTATTGAGTCGGAAAAGTAATGCTACATTAACCATGTTATGTTTGGAATGTGAACCATTGATTCATGATTTTAAAAACATTGGCATGAATTTTGTTGGTGAAGATAATTCCTCTACTTTGTTTCTGGTTTTAGGGAAATCACCTGTAGTATACAGAATAAAGAAAGAACCAATGGAAGATAGTGAGTTGCAGGAAAAGTTGGAATTGGTTTAGAAGGGTATGTTTCTCGAATTTAACATTGATAATGATTGTTTTTTGAGGTTCATAAAGAGATTATGCGTGGCTTGTGATTCATAATTTAAAATATAGTTTTTGTGTGAAGATCACCATTCTCCATTTTCACTTCATCCTAACAGTACTAAGATATACAAATATCTTTTGGAGTATTATTAGTGGGATAGAAAGAAATGTCATATTGATTACTTTCTTATGAAGTGTTGGACTTGTTAGCAGGTGAAAGTAGAATGACAATTGTTGAAGGGGGTGCTTTAGCTTTTTCCAGTACTATAGTGGAAATGATAAAATATATTCATCAACTTCTTTGTGAAATTACAAAAGAAATATCAAGGTTGAAATGAAATCTGGGTTATTATTGATTGATTGACCAAATCTTCTCATTTTATTCCTATTCAAGATAGACAATCTCTATATCAAATTTCATTATTTTATTTTAAAGAGATAGTCAGGTTACATTGAGTTCCCATCTTCATTGCATCTGATCGTGATCCGAGTTTCACTTCTATCTTTTGGGAAGGCATTCAGATGTCATTGGGTACTAAATTAAATTGTAGTACAACATTTCATCCTCTATTAGATGGGTTGTTCGAACCACTACTGGAAAAAAGGCCTATACCCACGGTTCAAAACCGTGGGTATAGCCCCCAAAACCGTGGGTATAGGCTATACCCACGGTTTTGGGAACCGTGGGCTGGAACGCCGTCGGTATAGGTCCGCAGCCTATACCCACGGTTTTCCAAAACCGTGGGTATAGGTGTTCTGCCACCGTGTCAACAAAAAATTCCCAATTTCCACGGTGTCAATGGCTTTTACCCACGGTTTCAAAACCGTGGGTATAGATCCTAAAATAAAGCTGCAGGCGGGTTTCGATCCCACGACCTCTTCGCTGCAAAGTACCGCGTCTAACCACTACCCTACTATCAATTATGTGTATATATATTTATATTTAGTTAAATATAGTTATATAAACCGTGGGTATAGAGGGAAGAACCATTGGTATAGGACTCCCGCCAAAAAAAAATCTTTACCGCGGAAAAAAAAATTTCCCGCGCACACATGGGAAACCTATACCCACGGTTTTTCAAAACCGTGGGTATAGGTATTTTATCCTATACCTATCCCCACGTTTTTCCTCAAAACCGTGGGTATAGGTACCCCTATACCCACGGTTCTTGAAAACCGTGGGTATAGGTCAATTTTCAAGACCTATCCCCACGGTTTTGGAAAACCATGGGGATAGACCCCCCTATGCCCACGGTTTTTGAACACCGTGGGTATAGGTCTTGAAAATTGACCTATACCCACGGTTTTCCAAAACCGTGGGTATAGGGGGTACCTATCCCCACAGTTTTGAGGAAAACCATGGGGATAGGTCCATTTTCCAGTAGTGAACGAACAATTATGACCTAAGAGGATATGATACATGCTTGTTCAATGGATTACTAGGGATGTTCAGATCAACACCCTTCTTTGGTTGGGTTTTATTATAATAATAGTTTTCATTCTACTATACAGATGGAACCATATTATGCATTATATATAAAGTGGTGTCAAACTCTATCTTTTTTGGATAAATTAGGGGAAAGGGAGTTGATGAGACCATAAATGTTAGAAGAGATGGAAAAAAAGTTTAGTTGATTCCAAAGCACATGAGGACAACTAAGAGCTGATAAAAAATTTATACAGATAACCTGATGAAGGTTCTTTATTTTTAGGTAAGTGACCATATCTTTCTCAATGTTTATCCATGGTAATTTTTCATTCCTTTTGATAAGAAGGGAAAACAAAATCATCTGTTCATTATACCATATGAAATCTTGGATAAAGTTGAATTAGTTTCCTATAGAGTGGATTTACCTCCAATTTTATCCCAAGTACACAATGTTTTTAATGATTCAATATTGAGAAAGTATTTTTGGGATCCATACCATGTTTCGTGTCCAGACGTAGTGTAGTTGAAAGAGAACCTTTCTTATGAGGAACAACTAGTCCATAGTTTTGACCACAGAGAACATGTGTTGTTGAATAAGGTTATTAATCAGGTTAAGGTTTTGTGGAAAAACCATATGGTTGATGAGGAAACATGGGAATCTAAAAATTATAGGAGGGATAAATACACCCTTATTTGATAAGTGAATAAAATTGTGAGGACATAATTTCCAATAGGGGGAATGATGTAATATCCTAGGTATTTATAGAATAATACATTATCAATTCTATTATTATTTTTTAATTTAATATCCATTATAGTTTAAAGGGGTGACTATATATGATAGTGTACCTGAAATTCAAAAATGGGTTTCACTGAAATCTTACGTTACACACAACACTGAGTTATACCTAAAAATAATACAACGATAATATAATTATTTTAAATGGTAGTTAAGGTCTAGCTGTTGTATTGGAGGGAATGAACATAATTAAAAATATTATAATTTTACATATTTTTTTTTTTAATTTTATCCAATGAATTTTAGAAGTTAAAATCATAATTAATCCAATTTTAAGAATAGAATACTCTTATATTTTTAAAAAGGTCTCTTTACCGCCTTTTGATGGAGAAACCTTTTTAAATATAGTTTTTGTCGCTTTTAAATGTTCTATTTGACAAAATAAACATCTTATATATATGTTAAACATCAAAATTTACTTTGGATAATTTTTTGTTTATTTTCTGATAAAGTTCATTTTTTAATGAATAGTAAAAAATAGAGCATTTTAAGTCAGAATCACTTATTCTTATAATTTGTTTGTATAGTTATATTGTATTTCTTATTGGTTTTAAAGTGTAATTATATTATGTTTTTATAATTCAATACAATTTTGGTCATTGTTAGTAATTTTATATTTAAACTGGACATAAACACATATCAATCTTTTGATAGTTTTAATTTCCTAAAAACCCGTGTTCTGGTTTTGACAAATAAGTATTAACTTTAAATTAATTACTAATGTTTATGTGTTTTGAATTAGAAAAAATAGATTTTATATTTGGAATTAGAAGGTAAAAATTATATAAACAGGTTCCTTATAGTTTTTGGATATTATGAATAGTAACTTCACTAATTATTTTTATTTACTACTTTTAAAGTTTAAATTAGATAATTATGGGTAAAAAGAATATCATAATAATATAAACCAACAATAACACATGGAATAATATTATTGAATGATTCATGGGCGACCAAAACAGTCATTATGAAAAGCTTTTGGCATTTGGGAGCCACTTGGGTGGGAAAATGACATGTAATAAAAATTAATTTAAATTAAAGGGATATAAAATATAAACATGTATATTTTTACTTAAAAAATTTTAGGGTGGGGTTATATAAGTGATATAATTGAATATAAATAGTAATTATAAATCTAAAAATATTTGCTACATCATGAAATTTTATTTATAATGTTTAGATATTAGATAAATAAATTTAATTATGACACAATGATGATGATGTGATTGCTTCATTAATAAAGGATTCAAATAAATGATATTATATATATTAAAATAAATATTATATTACATAATTTATGTCATCCAAGAATTTTCGAGATGAATATGACATGTTTAAATACTATAAAATGGTTTGGATTGAGGTTATCTCTCTGGTTGGATTTTATTTATATTTTATAAAGTGAATAGTGTAAGAATTGACATAATTTATGTTTTATAAAAATACTAATTTAATAAATTTTTAAAAAATTCTAGAAATATTTTAAAACCACACAATGATTATTATATGTTCTACAAGTTCATTAAGAGTCCAATTATGGGACATTGACCCCATATAAGTTATATTAATATCTTCTTAAGAATTAAATTATTATTACCACTTTTAAAATAAAAAGAGAATAATTAAGGGTAAAAGGAAAAGATAAGGTTTAAAATAAACTAAATAAATGTATAAAAACTATTGGATGAGATTATTTCTATCTATCCTCATCATATATTCTCCATAACTCATGTTCAAGACAATTATATTAAATATAATTATATTAATTTAATATTTTAATACTTTCCAAGGGTGCCCCTCCCCACTCCAATAAAAAGGCACCCATCCCTCTATATTACTGAAACTTCCAAAGTTTTTTAGTTCATACATGATCTATGAAAAAATTTTCCTTGAATCACTCCCCCAAGTTCTGGAACCCTTTGTTTAGGAAGAACATGCATCATAGAGGTGTTTAGGTGTTCTTCAAAGGGGATTGACCAAAAAAGAGGTATCATTTTCTTAAAGTGTTTGTATTTTGTTTCTTATTCCACATCCCCAATCTCATACAACCATGATGAGATAATATCTCAAATATCATAAATACACATATATTTTATTATGTTAATATCACCCCCTAAATCCATCTCTACTTCCATCAAATGATAAAGGTATTAATTGTTCGTGCATATGTGTGAATAATCACCTCCACAAACTGATTTAGTTAATTTTCCATTACTGTATATTAAGATTGTATATAATAAATAAATTAATATTCATATTATATATTTGTGACATATTAATCATTATTAGATAATAATATATCAATTACATTGTTTTCTCCATGTGTATAAAAATGATAATGATGTTCGTGCGTACGTTTGAACTATCACCTCCACGAAGCGGTTTGACTCATTTTTATTCATTTTATCAATTTTATGATATATATAAGTAAATTTATATGATTATAATTATTTTAATAAAATCATTATCATTCTGGAAATATAAAATGATAACTACATTAGTTCTATAATGATTAATGAAAAATGAAAAATGAAAACATTACTCATGTGTACGTATGACCTACCTTCTCTATGATTATAACGTTTTTCATTTTTTCATGAACAAAATTAATCGTTTAAATTAAATATTATAAGTTATGTGTAAAAATAATCAATATTAAATGAATAATATTTTGGGGATGATAAACTTATGGCCACATGGACTAGTGACATCATACCATGTTCATTTTCAACACATGAACCGATTATCGACAAAATGTCTGACATGAACTAAAATAAGTAACAAATTATTATAACATGGTAATAAGTGATGTATTGGAAATAATAAACTTGAATTTTTTTAAGTAATTAAAATTTAACTGATATTTATTATTTAGGAAGATAAATAACAAAAAAGACATGACAAAAACAAGGTAAGGGTCTTTATCTCAATTTCATTTCATGGAGACATATTTTGATTTATATACGCCCATACTTTATAAGGTGTATAATCAACCAGTTTTACATTTAATTTCATTAAATAGTTTTAAAAATGAATCTTGTTTTATTAATCGTTTTACTAAATAACAGAAAACATTCTTTTTAACGTACGTGGTGACAACGACCTTTCTACCACCGCGAGAATTATTTTATATTTGGTTTCCTCTACAAACTGTAATTTTTTAAATAATAAAATTAAATATCATATTGTTTTTTAGTAATTTTGTTATTAGAAATGGTTTTGTGAATGGATTTATTATATCAATATCTTGAAAATCTTATTTTATGATGGAAATGTGGAAATGTTGTTTTTCCTTTATGATTGTTATTATTTTATGATTATGTAATAGTTCATGGGAATTACATATGTATATGGGTGGTTCCATAATAAACCGAGGTAGGGTGAGCCTATGATATCTCTCCAATGCATTGGTTAGTGTGACTTTAGTAAATGATAAGGATTCTTCAAAGAGTTTTAGGGAAAAAACTGTGATGGGTCTTCCAAATGAAACCATGAAGGTTACTCCCTAGCTAGTTGTGAATGCTAAAATGTAAGTATGATATGGATTCCACAAGTTACATTTATTATTTATTATTTCTATTAGTTCTTCATAAATCATATGATTTCATGAGTATGTTAAAGATCTTATGTTTTATGAGTGAAAAGTATGATTTCATTGATTTGTATGTATTTTTGAACTAATGTTTTCCTTCCTTTTTTTAACCCTTAATAAGCTTTTTATTATCATATGATGTTTTTGAAATGATTTTTAACTAGGAATACATATGGTTAAGATAAAGGAGAAATTCAAGATTATTTTTTTCATGAAAATTTTTATAGTTTTATTAAAGGAGTTTTATTGTTGTAAATAAAATTGGATAGAGTAGAAGTGGCTACTCTATAATGTTTTCGATGTAATGCATTAATAATGGACTAATTCTTTAAAACTACAAACTTGAAAATATCCCCATTGCGAATTAATGTAAAACTATTAGCTTAACTCAATATTATGTAATGTTTTGTGCTTGGGTCCTTATACCTGTTTTTTGCGATTGGTTTTCAAATTAGTCTGAAAAAAAAGTGCCATACTCATCTACAGGTGGTTCCCAAATTCCTTATACAGACCTCTTAACAATCATGATTTTAAAAAAAACTTCACGATCAGTGAAAATTATCAAGGGTATCCCATGATGGCAGATGATCTCCTGTAAGTATAACTTCTACAAACACTCCACCGAACTTGACTCCCTAATAACAAGGAAGTGTTATGACTTCCTGAGTAAGTCTAATATCTCCCAGATGGCATCATAGAGATTTTTTGTTTGGAAAATCCTTGTGGTTATGTTGTTGGATATTCCATCCCATTTACAAATTCAGATTTCAATAGGCTACAATAACCAAACAAAACTTTTTTCTCATCCTTCACCTGCAACACAATCAGAATGAATTATTTTTCATGATCAAGGTCTTGTGATTACCTCTTTTAGAATATCTATAATGTGTGTCACCTATGGATATCTGAGTCCTGAAAGATCTCTTAGTCAATGTGTCACAACCGGGACGATCTTACATGCTTGAGAGGTGAATGAGTCAACAACATCGACTAATGAAAATTGAACCCTCCTGCTCGACCTGGGTCAGCTGCAAGGAAGCTAACTCCTCTGATACAAGCCACATTTAGCGACCCTACTACTTCTTTCTAAGGTAATATTCTATAATGTGTCCATTTCTTGTATTATATACAACCTTGAAGTTGTATTCCTATAAGAAGTTCAACCAGCATCGCCACATTAGGTTTATGTATCTCTGAGAAAAGACATACCTAAGACTTTGGTGGTATGATCAAATAATAATGCTTTCTCATAGAAGATACCACCTCTATATCCTTAGTGAGAGGACTACAACTACCAGCACCAGATTGTGAGTCATGTAAATATATTTATTGTGTCTTCATCACCTTTACTTGTACATCATAAAAACTATATCAAGGTTGATGTTGAGCACACAAGGTGCTAACGAATAGGGAAGGTGAGTAAACTCATCAAACCACAAGAAACAAGACATAGAAAGAACGTGGCATAACCTGAATGTATTCACTAACCATTGAAGGAGAGTAATACCCAAACCAGGTAAACCACTACAGTCACAAGTGGATCCTCAAGAAAAAGGATCTCATGTAGAAAATCTCCATAAAAAAATATAGGACCTTCTCTGACATTACACTGCACTACTCCTCCCTAAATGCACAAGGTAGAGTGACTCATCGACCACACCTCGATACTATCATCATTGGGAGACACTAACTCTCCCTCACAGTTTTTTTCACATCAAAAAATTGATTCTCAATAGGGGAAGAACCCCTATACCTTATTCATTCAAATCTACATCGAACAATACCGATATAGGGTTAAAGTGATGCCCTGCCTCACCATGGTAAAACATCAAGCAAGAAGCTGGCAGAAAAGAGTACCACACATAGTGTATAACAAGTTCTAATAAAAAAGGTGGAAGATTCAAAGAGTGTACCTGTTATCATCTCGGGTGCTATAGGATTGTAGAAATCCATAGCATGAAGCTACCTATGTCACTTACCACCAGCTCCCTGAGCCTGATGTGGGCCGCCTAGTAGTTTTGTAAGGACCTCACAACACCATCCACAAACATCAATTCTTCCATCTCTTCTACCAGCACAAACTCGTTGAGGACCACCTTGTCCCCACGCAGGAGATACTTTATCATGACAATTCCCCTATTGTGGGGGTCCATTTAACAAATACATGGGTACCTAAACAAATATATTCAGGCACTCTATTGCCACATGACCATGCCCATCACAAGAATAGCATCGGACCATCCAGGTCTACCCTAGTGCAATATGTTGTCCCCGACCATGTTGATGAGTTTTATAAAGGCGAGTCCTCTTTCATCGGGGGCCTACCAATTGACATATTCTAGATGAACAAAATGTCCAAAATCTATTGCACCCACTGCCAGAAATGACCTAATAGAACCCCTCTAATATAAATATTTCTATCACTAGTGCTTTCTCCAACACACAGCCATAGGTGGGAAAGCATGAGGGTACTACGGTAACAAGAATCTCTCTACAGATACCCCACTCAAACATCCAGGCTCAAAAGATACCATCAAAGACCATTTCCAAAGAGAACCGAGAGTGGTATGTGAACATAGTCCCATACTCAACCACCATCATCCCTCCCCATGAATATATAGAACCACATGAAACAATATAGAGCAATATAAGGATGTGTAGTACTTCTCACAAAATAGGTGTTGGAAGTCACCCCACAAGATTATGACTCATTGTGCATCGCAGTAACCAAGCTCCACCAATATCCAACTAATCTTTGGAAAATAATGGCTGAAAAAACCATAATCTAATTTTTTAGTGTCCGATCAAGCTTGAGAGGCAAACCACTGACTCTAGCCAAACCTTCATTACCTGAGGGTTTGGCTTTCCACAGAACATCTACGGTCTGTGATGCTGGAACTCATGGAGTGCGATCAGCCTGTGCACATCCTTATCCCACACTATTGGGGATATCTGCTACCTAACAGGTGGAGGTTCTGCTACATACCCACCTAGAGGAATGGGGTCACATGTTGGATCCAGAACTGGGGCCTAATTTCTCATAGAATCATCATCAAGAACCGAATCTAGTTTCCTGGATGGTTGTCATTGCAGAGGCATCCTAAATCCATTCAAGGTGTACTATGTTAAAATGAGAATATATATATATATATATATTAACTAAAAGGTGATATAACGTAAGAAATAAAATCAATGAGTTAATCCAACATGATTCATGTACTAAATTCCCTGCAGAAAATGTCTCAGCATGCTAAGTCGACAAGCAGGTAATCAGGATCCTGGTGAAGTGTTGGGTCGGCTATTACACCATCATTAGACTACCTAACCTGAGATCTTCTCTATATACATGTTGGCAGTATTTACCTAAACCCAACAAAGGACATTTTAGGGAAATTTCTAAACAATGTACCAAAGGTTGAACCACATATGGTAATAGTTTTTGACAACCCGACCCATAATAGGGCTCAAGCCATAACTAACCCAATCCCACCTCTATTGGATAGGGGTTGGGGGATATCTCTAAAGGCACAAAAACTCGGAGAGGCCTTTCTTATGTACTTGTACACACATGCATGTACCATACTTAATGAAAAATTATCGAGTGAAGAAAAAAAAGATAAAACACTGCTATATATTTACCAAAAACTTGCATTGACTTCTAAACTGTACAAATACATGTGATGTAAGTAAACTGAAAGGTGAAAGGGGTAAATTTCAATCCCAACTGGAAAAGTTCCACAACCCGAAAATAGGAGGAAATGTAAAATTTATGGGAGATCCCCCCTCTAGAATCCAAAGTAAAGACCACCACATGTGGTCCAGGAACCCTATATCCCTAGATCCTCTGAAGTCACAATCAACCTATCCATCTTTTGTAAGGGAACACTAGGTGAGAGAAGAGACCAAGAAGGGGTGAGTATAAAAATACTTTGTAGGATGACCTGAAGGTTTATTGGAGAAGAAAAAGAGGTACTGAAGTGGGGAGAAGTATATAGAACAAGGTATAGTAAAGTGTACAGCTCAACCCCCATAAGAGAGTGAATAAAATGGTTCCAAATCACAAGGGATCGAAATGGTGTGAAGATGAAATTATCTTCAAGCCTTTACAACCTATAGTAGGAGAGTATAATCATCCATCCATGATAATCTAGACACAAAATGAATGTGGCATACCCTGCATGTATTTTCCTCTCCTAGAAGGAGAGTAATCAAAACCCAAGGAGTTGGTACTAAAAATAGTGTACATATATATACCCAGTCAAAGAAGACCAAATGAGAGAGTAATGTGATCTCCATATCACAACTCAGCTAAGGAAAAGAGTCACCAATATTTCCAAAAGTAACAAAAAAAAAGACACCCAACATCCCACATGTCTACCCTGAACTGCAAGTATAAGTTACTCAAATTCCACACCTTGATACTATCTACTTTGGGTGTGTCTTACTCACCCACACAATTTTATGTTGTGTTTTAAGGACACATATTGTTGGGGAATGTTCCCCTCTTACCAGTGATTATAAAATCCATATGAATCCATAACACATCACTAATCTACATAGTCAAAAGATCATTTCTAAAAGTTGAGAAGCCATACCTAGCTCTAATGGAGGGTTCCACTCTAAAAAGGTCAAGGAACCATACATATTATGACTAGAGGTTTCAACTCTGAAAAGGTCAAGGACCCATACCCATCTCGGTTAGGTGGTTCCACTCTGAAAAGGTCAAGGACCCGCACCTAGCCCTGCTAGAGGGTTCCACTTTGATGTCTTTGAGGACCCATGCCCAGCCTGGCTGGAGGGTTCAATTCTTGTGTCGTTGAGGACCCATACCCATACCAACTAAAGGGTTCTAATCTAGTGTCTTCAAGAACCCATGCCTAGCCCGGTAGGAGGATTCCACTCAAAGGTAACTATATAAGAGCTACACTGGCCTTCCCTACTAGACGATACCTCTTAAATATCATTGAGAATGAAACAACCCATTCCCACTAGAGGGTAAGCCTGGTACTTCTCTACTAACACTACAAGATCACAACCATCTTCGAGAATCACCTTGAATAGGACACACACCCATACATCAAGTGACACCTCAGATAGGTATTATTCTTGTAACTGCTCGCATCACATCTCAAAAGCCACTACGAAGGGTACTATTGCATTGTACATGGGAAAAAAACTCAAGAAAGGCTACTCTAATGCCAAAATCTGAGTCCAATAGAAGGATATATGAGAGGTAGATGATTAGTAGAGTGATACATGGATCCTATGGTTCCCACAAGTTGGGTGGACCCACCTCATCACCTAGTCCTATACCCAGCTATATTCAATTACTAAGCTATGAGATAATACCCATGAGCCATGCTAGTGTACTCCTAGAGTTCACTGCACCTCCAGACAAAAGGATGAGGAGCGCACCTTACTCGTTATTGATCTGAAGGGAGAAACTGAAATTATTTGGAAATTACTCTTGAAAATGGCCCTGGATAACCAAATATATCACACCAATGCGATCCTTATGAAAAAATGCACATGATTGACTATTAATTCACCTGAAACTGACTCATAGTGAAGAAATTTCTTTTCAACACACTGTGCACAAAATGTACCAAATGGGGCACACACCTTTATCTTGAAACACATATAACATATCAAACCATTATGTTCCCCTCAGAAAAACACACGAGATGAGCTATTTGTTGGTCCAAAATAGACACCTGGTGAAAAAGTGTAATTTCACCGAAAATGACCAAAATGTGGCTCATGGGGCCCATAACACAAAATATGGTTTAAGGATCTGAAATTAATATTGAAATATCCTCGTCAACTCTAGGCTCAAAATGCCTTTGACGATGCATCAATCTGATGTCGTATGGAGACGCACAGTCTAATGCAAGTTTCTCGAATAATAATAATAATATTCTTATTATTAACATCCGAAGATTTCTTCCACTTTTATTGAGACAGAAACAAACGGTTCCCAAAGTGACCTAAAAATCCTCTTTTTAGCAAGGGTCGCATAGCCAGTGAAAGATTGTGAAATAGTCCCTGGGTTTATGTGAGATGTGGTTTATAATAAAAACCTCAGTCTGAACCAACCAGACTATTTGGTCCATCTTTCTCATCCTATATTTCACAGGCTCCTAACCATACCACCACCCTGAAACACTAGACTCTTCCATACCATATCGATATGCCATCGCACCTAGCACCACTCTGTTGGTCTGCCCTGCTCCCCCTCCATGCCACCGCCTGCTGCTGATCCCTGCTTCCACACACTCATCTTCCAGAACCATCATCGCCATAACCTGTGTTATAAAACCATCTTTAAACTTGTAAAATCATTCTAGTGTTCCAAATTCTGATCTGAGACCAGATATTGACACCCTAGGATGAGACCCTCACAGCTCCAGCCTCCTCTCAATGACCTGTCGATGTTTCTGCATGCTGAAAGGAAACTGTAACTTTCACTCACCGATGCACTTCCTCTAGCACCTAAAACTCAAATCCAAGCATAGATCGTGACTCCTCAGGTTGTTATATTCACAGATAGGGGTCTTCTTCAATATCGAGGGTTTTTTTAGCATGGAAAAAATTTTATCATCTAAGAATGATGAAGAACGAAAAGAATGAAAAAATGGGCGATCCCGAATCTAACAAACAATAGTTGTTGTTAGTTCCGCCACCAACAAAGGATTCTAAAGTATTGAATTTCAACATAAATTGGAAATGAAAAAAAAGGATTAAATCGGGGGATGTAAATTCCAAAATAGAAATAATTATTCAAATTTGGATTAGTTGTTGTGTCCATCGTGCTCTAATCTACTAGCACCCACATTTAATTGCGATCTGATAAAGTTTAGATGTCAAATCATAGTAGTATAGAGCTCTACCATCTGAGAGAGAAATAGACTATCATTGGATCATTTCTATGAAATCATATTTATAAGAAACTATCAGCAGTCATAAAATATGAATCTCCCAAGCCCTCTTAGATTAGGTATTCCCTAAAGAAAACACTACGCTACAATCTCAACGGTGGTCTATGATTTGTATTCTGAGTCCCTGTTTATAAGATATTCAAATTAATGATTTAAATAACACTACTTTATTTCATTATTTTATCTACATGTTTTACATTCAATACTTTTTTCTATAAAAGGCATGAACTGACAATATTTATACCCCTCCAAGGGTAAACAAAATGATCCAGACTCAATCGTGGCCTCCGATTTCTGATCTGAGTTACTGTTAGAGAGATATTTGGGTTTGGGATACTAAAATAATGATTTAATAAATTTATTCATCCATTTAACGCACCTATAATTAGTTAGGGGTTTGAATATCCCTCGCCAACATATTTTATGACCCCCTAGGGTAACCACAACGTTTTGAACCCAACATGGTCTCAGATTTCTAATATGATCACCTATTTAAGAGACATCCCATTTATTCCATGTATATAGTATACAATATACTTAATATTTTATTATAATTTATTTTTTTCACACCGGGTCATGAAATTGCATGTTTTACCATCATCTATATGTGGAAATATTTGTTAAAATATTCCAAAGTCATATATGTAAAAAACCAGGTCTCTATAGTTAATGACATATGAATTATTTTTCTCCTCATTATTCGATGAATTTTTTAGTAAATGATAAATAATATATAATGAATAATTAGATGAATGTATTTTTCTGTTGATTATTAATGTTCACTTACAAAGGGGACAAATATTTTATTTTTTCATTAGAAAAAAATCATTATTTGCAAAAATCTTTCTAATGTATAAGGCTTCCATGGAAATATTTTAGCATTATCAGTATTCATTTCTATTACAAATTTGTTTTTAATTGTTAATATTTATCATTTATATTTAATCCGACTTAATGATCCACTCATCGACATTTTGATTGAAAAATATCTTGAGAGACTGTCCACGTTGGATAGTAAGACTCCTAAATTTATTTTATTCTCATTTTGGAAAACCAATTACTATGATTCATCCAATTCTATTCAATATTTTATATGATTCATATTAATCCTAACCATATGTATCATTTTTTCTTGTTTTATGAGAAAATTCCATTATAATACAATTAATTTTTTTTATATTATAATTTTATCCACATGCTTCTTGTAATTAAATAATTAAGGAAAAGGGCTGACCATGGGGGGTGGGAAATCATCACCTCCTCACAATGGATTATCCCTTTTATATGAGTGGGTGGTCCTTGTAAATCCTAGAATCTTATCATTTATATTTCTTGTACAAAAGTTCATTTCAACATGGAGATAACATATATATCCTCAACATCATATTTGATATCACTAATTAGTAGGCAGATATTTTCACTAACTTGAGTTGGAAGTCGAAAAAGGGGGTAAAAATAATGGATCCATCCTTACTATCATTCTTGAAGAAAATAAAATGGATTATTTAATGGTAATTGTAGAAATTGTAATATCAATAAAATAATAAAAAATGAGTTGTGTTAGATTCCATCCCAAAAACACACATTGGTATTTTGGTCATCATCATGGGAAATTGATTTAAAATCTTGGTGTCCATGGATTATCTTCTATAACATCTATTAGGTATGAGTGAAATTAAAAGAATTAGGATCTCATATCAAAATGTGATATTTGAGTTTAACTTGGTGGATTATCCCTAATAATATTATGTTTCTTTGTTAATGTAGTCAGAATATTTCACATGGAGTGTTTTTTCATATCATTATTACCCAAACAATACAATAGTTCAATTTGATATATTTGGTATGATTTTTAACCTAAATTTAAATTTTTTTATGAAATGAAATATTATGAATAAAGATTATTAGTATTTGAAAATTTGACCACTATGAGATATAGTTAAAAATGTCATCATTTTAGTGGGAATATATTCAATAAAATCCTTTATTTAATATATATGTAAAAGAAAATACTGATTCAATAAATGTAATTTGTTATATATTATAATATAATTAAAAAAATTCTTGAAATTGAAATAAATTTTGGGTGTCTATAAACATATATATAATTATTATAACTTGGTAGGCGTTTTAAATTACAAAGAGATGTTTCTTGATAATAAATTATTTAATGTTATAGAAATAAAAATTAATAATTATAAATTTGGGATATTAAATTCCAACTATGCATCACACATTTTTTTTCAGTATATATTCATTTAAAAATATAAGTTTATTGGTCATGGGTGAAGTAAATCTACACGTTCTTCATAGAGTATAGGTATTCATATTAGAATAAAATACATATGCTTTACATCCACCATGTGGATCAATTAACTAATTTTAATGTGTATATTATATTCATGATATAAATATAAATATAATTTTATTTTTCAATAAAAAATTATATTCTATGATTAAGAGTAAAAATGGCTTTTAGTGAATGAATAAAATATTCCATAGAATTACAAATATGGTAAAAAAATTTGTGTATTATATATATGAGTAATCTAAAATATAATATTGAAAATAATGTGGTCAATGTAATGGATTCAAATACCACTTATTATAGAAATATCACCTTTCATGTATAATCAGGAAATGTGGAAAAGTACCCAATAAAGATAGGTTGATGCAATAATTTTATTATAAATCACATCATACATTTTAAAAAATTTATTTAATAAGATGAAAAATGATCATTTTAATATAAATAGAGAGATTGGTAATGAGTTATTAGGATAAACATATGATGATTTATATAATGTATTGTGTACACATGAAAGATATGGGTATAAATAATTTTTATCATATACTAATTATTTTATATGGTATTATTATATATATCATTGCAATTATAAGTTTGAGTATTTTTAAATTATTAATGTATTCAATAATTGGTATAAAATAAAATCGATGAATTTATTAAAATACTTTGATCAGATTGAGGATGGGAGTAACTATGATATGTTTTCATTTTTCATCAAAGGAGTTATGTAATTATTTTATTACATAATCTACCTAGTACAAAAAAATGGAATAGTTTGATCAAAAGGAAAAATTGTACCTAATTAAACCTGGTTTATTCCATAATTATTCCTCTTGGACTTTTGGTATCATTATTTGTTTTAATATCTGACTTGTAAGTAGTGTTTCATTTTTTTAATGTATTATACCTATTTTCATTATTCATGGGGATGTTTTTTTTCATACTATGGATGGATTAAAAATTAATATAACAAAATTTATAAAATTGAATATTATTATTATATTATAGAATAAATATATGCTATAGTTTTTTTATATTAAAATTCAATTCCATAAAATGTAGCCGTATCAAAAATTCCAACTGATAACAAACTTTAAATAATAAAAATACATATCTGGGAGATATTTCAATTCATGATATTTTTTTAGTGTGAATTAAAATAGAGAACCTATATAAAGAATGAAATTTTTCCTTGTTGTGTGTAGATGTTTTTGGTTAGTGTAATTATTTATAAATATAACATATTAGTGATGGAGAAGTGAAAAATCTCTAAAAAATAACTTCAAATAGGGATAATTTTGATTTCAATGATAGGGTATTAGTAGAATAATAATGCATTTTTGAATAATATTTAATTATAAATTCCAAGTATAAGATAATATTTTTTAAGAAAGGAATTCAATAGAATGATTTTTTTCATTTTTTATGTGTTGTGTGAAAATTATATATCTACATAATAGATGTTTCAAAATAATCTTGATAATGTATGTTTAAATATATGATGGAAATTTTTTGAAACCTCAAAAACCCTGAGATGGTTTGGAATCAATATGTTTCCCAATTAAAAATTTTCTTAATCATTATTCCATTTAGATCATATTATATTATTGGAAGAAATTTTTTCTAAAATTGATTTTATTCTTAAAAAATATCATAATATATCATTCACATGTATTGATATTTACAATTAATATCACATAGATAATTTCCTTAGTTCACTTGAAGTATAGAATTTCAATGGATCATACACTCATCATTGTCTTAGAGTATCATAATCCACAATAACTCAATATTTTTAGGATACAATTTTTATGTGATGTGACTTATGACTAAGCCTCAATTCCTATACAAGTTTACATAAAGTAAATTCTTACCAAGTCTCACTACCTATATTACTATTGTTGTAATTCCTCACAACCACAAAATGATCACTCCACTTTCTTATGTTGTATAATGCTTAAGAGGATTTAATTTTATTGCAATATAGGTCTCATATGAGTTTATTGATAAAAAAATAACTCTATCTTCATGAAATTTAATATATATATTAATTCAAAATGAGATTCCAAAATGTATAAAAATTATTATCTCTTAAATACATATATATATATAAATAAATACATGATAAAAAAATTATCTTTGATTATGAAAAAAACCTTAGACTGTAGTAATTTATAATCTATTGATTAAATAACTCGAGTATATATATTATTTTCAACCTATTATTTCATCCTATATATGTAAATCAATGTGTATTAATGATAATCCACAGAACTGATTTTTCATTAAACTCAATAAAAAAAATAAAATCTTATCAAATGATTTATTCAATAATGAACTGGTTGTTGACTATCATCATAAAACATCCTATAACATAAGGATAATTTTTCATTATTAACTTATTATGACTCATTTCTACACATGATTACATATCATAACATAGTAAATTTAAAATTAAAACATCAATAAAATTACATCAACCCCTACATCAAATCAAACAATTTGATCATTATCAAAAAATCAGTTCCAATGATCCTAAAAAAAGATGTTGATTGGTCCACTAAAACCATTCCAAATAACATCTAAAATCCAATCCATCATTAAAATTCATATTCAATATATTTCACCTATTATGGGGTGATGAAATATTTCATATAGTGACATATCATTACCTACTCATTGTATTCCTCAAAATCTTGTAATATCATGATGTGATAACAACTTTATGGCATGACCCTGGTTTTTATTGAAAAATAGTCAATCAAATAATTTTTTTATAACCTCCAATATTCCTTAATGATTTTAATATAATATATTGTTATTCTTCAATCAGTGTTTTTCATGAATCATTATATCATAAACATTTTTATCACTAAAATACAACCTAGAGCATCACATTCATTTTCATCCATCATCTTTCACGTTCAACATGTGACGGTGTGGTTCTATAACCCTATTGTGATATTTTTGTTATAAATTGGTCAAATACAAAAAAAAAATTACCTCACTACCTAATGTGGTTTTATTCCCTTATATAGAGTAGGAATCTCTAAAAAACAAATCCAATAATATCCACCTACACTACTTTAGAAAATTACTATTATATTCCAATGTGAAACACCCATGCATATGAAATCGTCGCAAAATGTCCATTTTTACCATAGAGTGACTTAAATATAGTTATCTAGATGGCCATTAACTATCCCCTCATAATAGACTTTTCTATTTTTTGATAACTTCTTCCAACTATTTAAACATGTATAACATGTACATAATAACTTTATGATTATCAAAAAACCATTCACAACATCATAAATCAACAAATTATTCAAGATCATTTTTCAAACTAACTTCCAAAACAACAATAATAATATAATCTAGAACAACATAAATTAATTGTTACCCCAAGAATATTTAATTTACTTATTTTCCAAATTAATACTTCTATTCCTGCTCCACTATAACCCCACAAGACATTGGAATATATTTTTTTCAAAATCAATACTACATTTTTTTCATATTTAAAATTAAACACTAAAACAAAACACCTCTTGAAATATTTGATAAATATTATTAAGTAAAATTAAAAATAGTAAATAAAAATAATCTAATCATATAAAAATGATTTCATTTTGAGGCTAGATAATTAATATGAATCAATATTGAAAATTATTGTTCATTATTAGATATATATTTGATATATTAATAAATTAAATCTACACATTTAATTAATATTAAAATATTAAATAATATATCAATATATATTTTATATTAAAATTTCTACAATTATAGATTATTATGAAATAATATTGAGAACACATAACTTTGAAAACTGAATGTTTTTTTATAAAAGTTATTTTTTATAGTTTTAATTGAAATTTAAAAAAAATTATATATTTTTAAATTATAACTTTATAAAATTAACATATGAATTTAATCCATCAATAAAAAAATATCTTAAAATTTATTTTTTGTATTTTTATGAAATAATTGTTTTTAATTGAATTGGGAAATATAAATTATTCACTAAATTTATAGCATTTATGAAAATATCTAGAAGCATGTATAAATTAAGTAAATATAAAATATTTTTAATGATATAAATTTATTTATGAAGTGAAATTATGATTTTGGAAATACAATGTATGATATAGAAAACCAGTGATTAAAATTTTAAAACAATGTAATATTTTTAGATTAAAACTATTTTCAGAATGTTCCACTTAATTAAGTTTCCACAACATGAAATTAGGTTTAATGTTTTTAAACTAAAATAAATCTATTTTATACATAATCAAAAATTAATACCCTTTAAATTAGTAACATTGATGAATTTATCATATAGATAAATTTTATACTTAAAATTACAATTTTTCTAAAAACAAGTTTTTACCTGTTACATGTGATAATGCAGAAATTAATTTTTAATAAAACATAAAAATTATATATTATATATTATATTTAATATTTGTAAATATAATTTATTTTTTATATAATTAGAAACATTTTTTATGCACTAAAATAAAACTTGATAGCTAAAAATTAATTACCATGGTAAAAACTAAAATAGTTAATATTGAACATTCTTAGTGTAGAAGATAAAAACCATATTAAAAACTTGTGTAATGATATTTTTTATTTCTAGTACTTAAGCATCCTCAAATAAATTATTATCAAATATTGTATCCACCTGACCATTCAATAGTGACTTTTCATTATATATATTTACATAAATTCCCTTTGTTCACTTATAAAAGGATCCATCAACACCCCAAATTTCTCCTTACACCCCATGACTCTTATAAATAAACAAATGATATAATTTATAACTCCAATAATCTCTAATAAAATTAATATGGGTTTTTTTCTTTTCAAAATTCCTCTTATCACAGCCGCAATCATTTTTACAAAGGTGTTTTCTAGGGAGTTAGGAATTTGTTTTCAAATTAATCAATTAACATTATTCCTCTTCATCCAAAAGATATATTTATTAATAATAATATAATTAAATTACTATTAATATTATAATAAAATTTTATTATGATGATGTAAGAATCGATAACTACCCTTTCCCTCTTACTTATAAAAAAATAAAATGTTTGCATATGCACATGTGGACCACATCGTCCTTGAACGATGTGTTTGGTTTTTTGTTATCCCCATTAATGACTATATAAAAAGTTATATCAAAATAATTAATTATATTCTAATAATTTTATTATTATTATTAAAAGAAATATAATTTCATGCATTCCTTCTATTCTATTGAAAATGAACGTGTTTCTTGTATGTACAAGTAGACTACCACCTCCACAAAAGTTATAAGTTTCATATTTCATATAGATGTTTATCATTTATAAAAAGTTCTTATAACCTAATTCAATAACATAAAACAAATAAATAATAACATTACACTTCAATTGAAAATATTATATTCCAATGGAATTAATTTCATAACCATACTAACCCATGGATTATAGTTTATTCTTGTTCGAGTTGGTTTGACAAACAACAAGAGAAAATATAAAAATATCTATCATGGGAAAATAAGGAAATAAAATAAATATCAATGTCATAAAAATGTAAATAATTATTTTTTTCAAAATTTAAATGGTAAAATATTACCTGTTATTAATATACCACCTCTCATTCTTCAATATTATCAAAACAAGCTCATGACATACATCGTCATTTCAAATAATAATTAAAATATATATGAAAACAAATTAGACCTAAATAAAAGATGTTAGAAAATATATTATAGTATATATAAGATTTCAAAAATGTTTAATATTGAATTTATAAATAATAATTGTAAATTACATAAATAATATACTATTAAACAAATAATCAAATCTAATAAAATTTAAGGATGAAAACAAAATACAAAAACATTTTTTGATACTAATTATTTTATCTTATTATTTTAAAATTTTAAAGGTATGAATAAGATATTGAAATAGGTGATTTTGTTAGTTTCTTTATTTATAAATGATGTTATTGATTTTTTGATTTAGTAGGATTAAATGTAAGGGTTTTTGCATCTAAATTTTTCTTCATTTAGTTATGATGTGTATCCATAAATTGATTCCTTTCAATATTGTATATATTAGAAATTAATTTCTTTTATCCAAAAATTTCCTTCAATCCAAGGGATATAAAAATCTATATCAGGTTCTAAGTTTCAATGATTTTTAATTCGAAACAGAAAGATGATGTATGGAGTTTTTCAAAACATAACATCTTTTCTTAATCCACTATTATTCATATTTTCCATTATTTTTCAAGATGGATTTATTATATTATTTGTTGATACTATTATGAATTATATATATCTATAATGTTGAATTACGAATTCAAATATTTTACCGTGCTAAATTTATTTCCAAAAATTTATTTCATTTCTAAAATTATTCATATCCTTTTTAATGGTGGTTAAACATCCATGTCTATATATTCCCTTCCCATAAATGTACTCCATTATATTTACAAACCTAATTATATTTTTCACCTGTTACCTTTATCATTCCCTTATCCTATTTTTCATTATATTTTTATACCTTTTTAGGATGTAAATTTTTATCCATTGTATTATATAATATTCAAAAGGATTAACTTTCATGATCAAATATTTTATCCAACCAACATTTTATATGAAAAGATACATTCAATATTCAGGGATCCTTAATTGATGATACTTATTAAAAGTAAAAGTTTTCAAAACATTTCACTTTACATTTTATAGAAAGACACTAAACTTTAACTCATAACATCAACTTTTATGAGTTTGGTAAAACCATTTTCATAGAAAAACCTGTTATAGTTTCTCTTATGATATGAGAATTATTCAGTATGATTCGTCCATTAGATGTTTTAAAACGGTTTTCAAAATTATTTTTACTCTAGATTATTTCTAAATGAAAATAAAATATTCTTATATTTTCCGAAATAAGTTTTGTTAACAATAAAATATTTTCATAATTTAAAAAAGTATTTTAAAGGTATCTCTTTTTAATAAATAATTATTCCATTCATATATGTATTCCTAAGGAAATTTTTGAATAAATTTCATCATATAATTTTTTTTATAAAATTAATTTTTTTGGTATTAATTTAGAATTTTTATTTGTATCAATGTATATCATTTTAAAGAAAATTCTTTTGAGAGTTTTCAAACATTTTATAAATTGGAATTTCCACTCATTATTCTTGTGATTTATACAATGATTTTTTAAATTTATATTCCATCAATATAAAAAAGAATTATGATCATTATGTTATAATGGGAATAAATTTATGATACCATCTAACTTATTTATTGGGATGGATTATGGAATGATCTAGGGTTTTTTTCATGAAACCCTTCTCTTTTAAATTATTTAATCAAGTAATGATT
This sequence comes from Viscum album, assembly GCA_963277665.1. NCBI lineage: Eukaryota > Viridiplantae > Streptophyta > Magnoliopsida > Santalales > Viscaceae > Viscum > Viscum album. The sequence continues at coordinate 685,338,768 of OY728120.1, read as the reverse complement.
GATATATGGATTTTTTCTTGTAAAAATACAATAGATTCTTGATGATGGTAATTAAAATTAATATTAGGGACCTATATCTCCCTCATATAAGTTGGTTATGTATTCATATATCAAAATATTAAAATGGTAAATTATTGTTGATATTTGATACACTATGTGATATATGATTTAATTCCTAATACATTGGGGGAAACAAAAATTAATTCTTGATCCAATATGTGAAAGGGGATGTAAATATTAATACACTATATGAAACATGAAAAAATTCTTAATAAAAATTTTGAAATATGATTTAACCCCTAGTCCATTGTAGGAACCAGGTTGTGATTCCTGGTCTATAAATGGAAACATGAAGTAATGCCTGATCCACTATGTTATGATACATATGATTATTATTATTCCACATTTTTATAATATATGAATTTTATTATTGTCTTTTGAATATGAAACATCTTGAGTAAAGGTGGAAAGTCTCTTTAAATGTAATTATCGTTATTCATTAGATTGGTGGGATTCAAAGTCTTTTTTGTAGAATCTATAGGAACTGGGTGGGACACTTCCATGAGGACATATTTACATCCTGAATATGATTCATGATGTAAATCAATTTCTATGAAAATTAAAGGAAAATGGTTTATATAATGAAAAATTAAAATATGTCAGACCTTTTCATGCCCTAAAAACATATATTGGGTGTAATTTAACTCGAGGATACACCTTTTTCAACAAACATGAATCCTAAAGAATTCACACAATGAATCTATTGAGTCTAATAGTTTTTACCATCTTTCATGTAGGAATCATCTACCATTCATAGTGAAATACACCTCTCAAAACCTAGTGTTCCATAAGGTGAATTGTTTGTGATTTTCCTTATTTTGTATGGACTCATTTAGAGTTCTATATCATCCATGGTTCTACAACTTCTCTTAGGTAAAAAATAATTTTTTCTTCCTTTCTAATATTAGTCTTAAAAGGGTCATTTTATATGTTTTCTGAATCATGCAGTAATTTATTTATGTTTTATATCTATACATTATAGTTTTCCCTTCTATATTGTCTTTATGAGGATGATCTTTTTGTTCCCAATATCTATTTTTTGAAGGAAAACTTATTTTCTCCATTCTTTAGGTAGGTGTCTATTTACTAGGGTTAAAAATCATGAATTTATTTATATTATTATAAATTACATGGATATATTCAATGAAAATTCATCATTTGATATTGGAATTAAATTTATTAAGAGACATTTTTTATTGGTATTTTATTTAAAAAGGTATTTTTCCTAAGTGCTTGATTAAATTATTTAAATGGTGTTTTTGGTCATTCAATAGGTTTTCAAGAGTAGGGGATGAATTCATTTTGATGTAAGAATGATTTATTAAATGTTATCATGGATATAAAATGAATTTTGACTAACTTATCACATTAAGTTACCTTGGGTGCATTAAGAAATAGACTTGTTACACTTCGTCTATGTAATTCCACAAGAGGTTCCATTTCACTTTAGTGTGCCTAATTCTATTAGATCTTGTTATGTATGGTTCTACATTAGGCCTAGATTTTATATTTTACCTTATTTTATGAATGTATTCCCATAGGTTAGAACTTAATTGTACTACATATTTATTTATGATTTCTTTATCACATGATGGTAAATTTCGTTGTTATTTTATCACAATATTACTTATGGTGTATCCATTTTGGGATTTCATTACACTTTCATACTATACTTCATATAAATTATATATATGAAGAATTGTTGAATATAGTATACCATTATGTTGATATAAGTATATTGTCCAAAATGGTTTTATTTTATGAAAATGATTTCAAATTGGAATTTTTTTAAAGATAGATATAATTAATTATTTATATTTGAACTTATAAATATTAATTTTTGGAATAATACTATGCTTTATTATCATATCATGATAATTCCATTAGGCAGTTGAAGAATTTTTGAATTATTTGGTAAAGAGATGGTAACTCTGTGGCATGTGGGTTTCTAGTTTTCGTCATCATCTTTTGAGAGGGATGGTTTGGTGTTGATATACGATCACATTAATAATTATTTAAAAATGTAATATTCTATATCTCATGTTTTTCCTATTTATAATTACTATGTATGTATCATTAATATTTTTTTATTTCATCAATGTTTTAGTTTATCGATATTAATTTAGAAAATATATGTTTTTTCTTCTTTTGTGGTACATAACCATATGGTAGACTATCTTGGTTGAATTTTCTACTTTACATTGTTTGGTTCATTAAAAATTGGTATCATAGAAAATACCATACAAGAAGTGTTGTGAACATGCATATGTTTCATTTAGTGTCTTTGGTTTAGTTGAGTTAAGACCATTGAAATCCAGATAGTAAGTGTGAGAGGGTTCTAATACATCTCACTTCTGGGATGGAATTTGAGTTACGACGGATGGTCCATGATTTTTTCTAATGATGTGACTTAGTATTTGAGGTTGTAAGAATGAACATGAACTGTGGTATATTTAATTTAACATTATCCCTCTTAAATAATTTTACATCATTCATCTAATTTATAAATTCTATAAATTATTATTTTTTAAAATAATTAATATGAATTTTCATTGTTTTTATTTTTATTTTGGAATTTCTATCTTTTGAAGACTATTTATTTTCCGATACTTAATCAAAAATACCTCTGTTAAGATAGCTCCAAAATCTATGAGAGAAAATTGTGAGGCCATCTATATAGGTTAATCCTCTCATGGATTCTTATTTTATAGAATATGTAATATACATCATTCAGACACCAAAAAATTCTTGTTTTAGGAACTCAGGAAGCGTGATAGATCATTTCTTAGAATTTAATAAGAAGAATCCACACATCATCTATTTTTACAAAGGACGCTAGGAATAATAGGAATGGTTTTGTGGATTTAAAGAATATTTATCATTCTTAATAATCATATTGAATCTTTGGTGTGTTTTCAATTTATATTATTGAGAGTTTGGGAAGAATATAGTAGGAAATAATAATTCAAGCTAAATTACATGAGGATATCAACTATGAATCCTTCAAAAAAATATTCAACTAGTATATTTATACTGAAGTTTAACATGTAGAAAAAATCAAAGTCTCTAACCTGGGGGAAAGGGGAATGTACCTTTCTATAATAAATCACCCCTTTGATGATTTGGTAAAATTATCTATATAGCCTTTAACCAATGATTATCTAAAAGAACAAAGGATTGATATGGGGATGTAGGGAGATAATTTATTGATGTTAATCCTCATATTCATTTTTACCATTTTGATTTTAGTTGATAAACTATATATAGAAGAGGAAGAAATAATGGGGAATATATGTTATGTTGGAGATTCAGTAGGTGAAGATGTTAGATAGGGTGTGTATTTAATAAAGAAATGGAAGTACAAGTGTAGCTAGTTTTCTTATAGGAATTTTCTAAGAAATTTATTAAAGAAATATGTTGGTTGTTTTTATACTAATTTAGAAGGCCTAGTAACTCCAAAACTAATTATAAGGAGTCCCCTATTACTTGTGGTCATTTTTTTACAAAGTGTCCATCAATTTAATTTTATGGAAGGATGTCCCATATTAGTAAGGTTAGATCCACTATCACCATAGGTTCCCTGGTTCATTCTAATTCCATCATGCATTGTGGGTCTTATCCTTAGGAAAAGGGTATGTTGACATGGTTAAAAACTTTTATGTAGTATCTTATAATAGAAATAGTTATATGGCATAGTATTAACTAAAAGAATATAATGTATGTCCATATACTATTAAAGTAAGGGTGTTTATTATACCTTTTGGGGTGATTTATTTTATTTCCCATAGTTAGTACTCATTATTTTATATCATCAATCTTATTTCACTAGTTGGTCTTACATTTTAATCTTGTTCTATAATTTTTTTATGATTAAATGCATTTTGGAAATATTTCCAAACAACATTTCAAATGACCCATGTGTCAAGTGATGATATCCTACTAGGAAATATGTGGGATTTTATTGTTCTTAATCATGACATCTTAAACCATATTATTAGAATGCATTGTATTATCACCATTAACGTACTTATTTAAAATAATTTTCATTAATATTAGTTGTTATCTCCGGATAGAGACACTTTTATCTTTCTCGGAGTGTAGGATTCTATGTTGGGGATACTATGGAATGTTATTTTGTATTATTGGGAGATCTTATGACAATTTTTAGAGATTTTCCTTGATTCTGGTGATCCATGTTTATTTAGTCCACATCATATGGTTTTTTCCTACCCATGGTATTTCCATATGGTTTTTTTGGTTTACAACCACATATATAGGTCATGTTTACCATTAAAATTCTTCATAGTACAATTACCATGTATATACCATCATATTCTTTGGAAACTTTTTAGTTAGTTTAAAAATAATTTCTAGATATCGAATCTAGAGGCTATGGGATTTTTTCATCCCAACTGTCACCTTGGAATTCACTTGTACTAGTTGATAGAAAGGTAGATGTGGCCTCAAAACTTGTGTGTATTATCAAAAGATAATCGTGGTGATTATCAAGAACCAATATCGCTTACATATAATTGATAATATATTTTATCTACTAAAGGGGACTCGTTGAAATTTAATGGTTGATCATCAGTAAGGGTACCACCTTTTTATATCCTATATACATGATAAACATAAGAAATCATTTACAAAATGTTACAAATATCATGAATTCACATTTTTGCCATTATGTATCACTAATTGTCTTATGGTATTTAGGCAATTGATTAACCATATTTATAATTTGATATTTCAATCATTTTTGGTTATTTTCAAAGATGATATGATTCTGTGCTCTATGTCTAATAAGGAACGCAATGATTATTTGGATAAAATTCTTTGAAACATGATGTAAATTAATTTGTATGATAATAATTCCATTTTTAAATTATGGATTGAATAATTATTGTTTAGGAATGCTATATATAAGAGGGTACTATCATTATATCCTGTAAGGTTACAAGAAGTAAAGGCTTAGGAGTGGTACATAAACGTGTTTTAGATTAAAAGTTTCTAGTGTTTGTCTAGTTACTATAGTTAGTTTGTTCAAGACATTCCCAATATTTCATCTTTGATGATATATTTAACTTCAAATGGAGTCAAGATTTAGTGGAATGAAAAATTCCATATATATTTTAAGAACATTATGGTGAGGCTGTTTTGATTCTTTTGAATGAGGTTTAGGTTATAATATTTTATTTTATTCTTATGGTATGGGTTTTAGGTTAGTCTTGATGTTGGGAAAATAGGTGGCATCCTATGGCACTTTCCAATTATTACTTCATGAGTAGAACATCCATACACATGATATTGATTTGTTCATGGTTATGAATTCAATCAAAACATGTCATCAAAATATCTATCTAGAGAGGATTATGGTATATTTTGATCATAAAATCCTGAATAATATTTTCACATAGAGGGATCTAGACATATGGTATAGATGTTGTGCGGAGTGTTTCAAGATTTTGATTTTTATATTTCATATAGTCTCATAAAAGGGAAAATGGTGGCTGATTTGAGTAGAAAATCACTAAATAAAACCATGACGTAATCATGGGAGGATTGGCCTATAGTGCATTTGATTGCTGAGATGATCATGGGATCTAATGAAGCAGGTGAGAAGGTTTTTACTGAATTGATAATGTTTTAAACATAATTTAATGAGATTGATCATCAAGAAAATTTTCCATACCCTATGTTCTAATTATTTAGTGAAATCATAAATGGTTGGGAGACTTTGGGTGATATGTTTTAGTCTCCGAATTTCACTTTGTGTTTCTTTAATTGGTTAGTCAATCTGATTTCTTAGAGGAAATAGTTGATAGAGAGTGGATGTCAGTCTTGTTAGTCCATAAACATTGGGACTAAAAAGACTTATTGTGACATGATATATCGGTATTTCTGGTTGATTAAGAGATGGTTGATTGAATATTTTGTATCACGGTGTATTAATTATCCTTTAATTAAGGTGGATCTCCAAAGAAATATTTTTTTCAACAATTAAACATCTCTATATAAAATTGAGTGACATTTCCATGGATTTAGTATTTGGTTTTAAGTGGATTCCATGTGGGAAAAAATTTTCTTGGGTGATTATAGGTAGACTCATAATATCAATTAATTTCCTCCCAATCAAAGAGATGAGGAAATTTTAACAACTCAAGGAATTATATATCAAATATCTTCTTAATCATCATGGAGTTCCCTCTAGGGTATTATCTGAAAGGAACTAATGGTCTACATCTTGCTTATGTGAATATTTAAATTTGGTGGTGGGTTCCCAATTGAATTTGAGAATGTAATACCATTCATACATTGATGGTAAAATAGATAGAGCTATCTAGGTTCTTGAGGATATTCATTGGGATTTCATGATTGATTTTGGAGTATATTGTTTAAAATATTCCTCTTGATGAGTTTCCCTATAAAAATAGTGATCAACCATAAAATAAAATTTTATCCTTTGATGTGTTGTAGGTGAATCCATTTAGATCTCCATATTACTAGGAAGAGCTAAGAGAGTAGTCCCTATTTTGATAGATCCCTGTTCAGGTGATTATGGAAATAGTGATGTTGATCTGGTAGATATTTTTGAGAGAAAAAAGTATTTATAAATTTGAACAGAGTATTTTAATTAGCCTCTATAGTTAGAGGTTTGTGATTGGGTTTTCTTTATAGTTTCACCTCACATAGGAAACCATTGGGTGGGTAATAAGGGAATGATGCAATTGAGGTTTGTCACCCCTTTTATATTTTTTGATTACATTATTAGTTGGAATATCAATTGGACTTTCCATCTCATTTGACCCCGATTCATGACATGTTTCATGATTCTTTGATAAGCAGGTGTCAACTGGATGCATCCCATGCGATTGAATAGAGGATGTTGATACTAAATACAACACAATGATTATGGAGAAATTGGTTTTGGTTATGGATATATATGATAAGGCACTATAGAATAAAATAATTCCCATAGTCCATGTTTTATTGAAATTTTTATGGGAAAACCATGAGATGTGGGGGTGAGATTTTTTTGATGAGGTAGCAGGGGCCTTAACATTTTTCATATTTAGGATATTGATCAATTGATGTGGATATAAATATTTCATTGTCTTGAGAATTTTATCATACTAGGTAAAAAAGATACATATATTTTAATATCAAGAGATTAATTATTCGGTTTGGAGCACTTCAGAGTCATTTTGGGAGCTTCAACATGACATAGGTTTGACACTACCTGTATGAGATATTATCTCCACGAATACAATTCATGAGGTGAATATGTCAATAGGACATTCCGTGAAAGAAAAATAGATCATAAATAATTAAACTTCTTAAAACATTTATATGTCATAAAAAAATTCAATCAACTGATATTTAACCATTAAAGATTCCTTCTTCATAGTTTATGGAACTAAAATAAATCATGTCAGGAATCGATGATTCACAACATGCTTCTACTAGGACCATCAGTTTTTATAACACTACACAAATTAGTCCTATAAAAATTTTGGTGTAGGGATCCTTCTCAATCCCTAGGTTTCTTTGAGGTTCACAGGGGTGATTTTACATTTTCATTCTCCCTTGTTCAACATTTTGTCTTCAGTATGATTGTGATGCTTATATCTAGTAAGTGGGATTTCTAGTTTCTTCATTATAATTGGTCACATATGTGGACTTTGTAGTGTTTATTGATCCTTTTGTTATCAAATTTTTTTTTTCTGTAGATCATTTTTTATTTTTCTCTCAATCCATGTATATTGGAGTCCAATCTTCTTGTTTCGAATCCCCATTTTTAAGTCGACTAGGTTAAATCTATTATTATGGTTTGTGTTTATATACAAGGGTTCTAACACATTAATTGTTTTATGTCATTGGAAAATACTTTCATATATTAATTTAAAATTAAGTATTTAATATTATAATGGATTTTTTTGGAAAAGATACATGTTTTTATAGTTTATTATTTAAAGATTGATTTCTGTAAATATGGTCACTAATTAAATAAATTAAATGGTTTTTTTTTGTTTTAGAAATATTATTCAAGACCAGGAGAGGAAAGTAAATCATGTAATGAAATTTTAGAAATTTTGATAATGGTTTTAAATGGATTTTTTTACATTCTATGAATGTTTTGTAACATTGGGTGCATCTAGAAGTAGACCTGTGAGTCTTTTCTGTGTAATGACACATGATTTTTTATATCAATTTAGTCTGTGTAATTCCACTGGATATTATGTTGGTTTGATCCACCATATTCTTGGATGGGGGATATTATTTTATGTCTAGAATTTATTCTTAGAGTGAAAATCCAAAATGGTATGTTTTTTCTATTATTATTAGTCTATCAAATTATGGAATATTTCATGGCCATTTTCACACATGCTTACTTATGGTGTATCCAGAGTAAGATTTGATTATGTATTCATAATATATTTTATGTAGTTTACATATTCCTATTTTAGTGAATATAATATTATTTTATTAAAAATGATTGATGTTTTACAAAATAGTTTTATTTTATTAAAATTCATGAAACATAAATTATTTTAAATATAATGCTACTAAATTCATTATATTAGAACTTTTATTTTTTATTTGGTTGTGTAATACTAGGAATTATGATCATAGATTTATTTTTCCATTGGTTGTATGAAGTATGTTTTCTAGAATATGGTAAAATGATGGGAATTGTATAGCATTATTGTTTCTCCTGTTGATCATTTATCTTTTAGAGGGTTGGTTTGGTGGTGATAGATGGTCACACAATGAATTTTATTAATTTTTCATATTGTAACTTCAAATGTTTTTTTAAATATATTGAATTTGTATGTCTCATAGATATTTATTAATTTTTTGAACTTTTTACTATATTATTATTCAGTTATACTAGAGTCTTGTTTGATTTTTTTGTACATCACCATGTGTTAGGCCATCCTGGGTGGATTGTCTAGTTTAATCAGGTCGGTTTTTAATTGTGAATGTTTCTTATAACATGTTTTCATGATCATTTATAATTATAAATTTTTATTCATTTTAGATTATATTTCCTTATATATTGAATTTTGGGACACTATGTTTTTTCAATGTTCTTTTAAATATGATATCTCTTTCATTATCATGAGTTCTCATATTCTTAAGATCTAACCCTTGATGACATGTTGACAGGATTTCACTTACTAAGAATTTGAGATCACCCCTTAAATTTTTCCATTCCCAATTTTATAAGGATAATTATGATTTGATAGAAACATTGATGGGAGTCTTGTTTATCCCAATTATAAATTAATTTCCACATGTTTAGTAAAATAAGTTTCCTAAGTAGCTATTTCTGTATTTCCCTAAACCATCCATTATTAGTATTGTGTGATTATTTGTTAGATGTAATTTTAAAACTATGGATATTATGTGACATACACATATTTTTATCTTGGGCCATCTAACATGGTATTAATCATAATTTTTAATGTCTATTGTTTTATAAACGAACCTAGGAGTGCAGTTCCATGTTGTCCTAGTTGGGATCAAACTATGGTTTAGTAATTTTGGGACTAAGTTTAAGTTTTTTTATTAGTATGATTTTTTTGGATTTAGGATAAGATAACCTATTAAAATAATTTGTGAAAAGTCTATGGAATATGTGTATTTATGGGATAACATTCTATAATTTTGTAAGCTGTTTGATTATGGGGTTTTCTTCAAAATTTAAACCATGATTGTGTAATGATAAGTTAATGTAGTTATGGAATTGATTCACTAAGGGTAATCACCCTAAAAAATTTATTTGATTATAAAATAAATATCAACACAATTAAAAATAAATTTACTTAACACTACACATCTTGAAAGACACTCCCAAGGATGTTCATTAGTTAATTTACATTCACTTTACAAACCATTATATTTTTAATTGGAAAATGAGGACATAATATATACATAGTATGGTTATAGAACCTAATTACTAGATAAAAATAGAAAAAGTATGTTATGATGAAGGATTAAAAGGTTTATACCACTATATAATATTTGTACCATAAGTATCATTCTTTGAAATGATGGTTTTATTGGAGAAGATGTCTTGTGATAGAGTTTTGATATTCAAATGATCAATAAATTTTTTTTATTAGATATTATCATAAAAATTTTTCTTTTAGTATTTGTTTTGAAATAGTATTATGAAAATAAATATATAAATGTATTATCACATGAAACATATATAACCATATAAGGAATAAAATTTAGCTAAAATTATTGAGATAAATCAAAATTTCAATAAATGTTTGTTATAAAGGAAATGTCTAATATCCTACCACTAGAACTATGGGGTTGATATCTCCATAGAAATTATATACTTGTTTTTTATCCCTTTTCATAATTAATTATTAAATGATATATAAAAGTGTTAGGATTTAATTTCTAAAAGTGGGACCGTGCAACACACTAAGATTTTGGAATATATTTTTCCTAAAAGTAATAATGCATTATATAGCTTATTTCATACTCTAAAATAAGAAAAAACGATCCTTAAAATATTAGATGAATACTATAAATAAAATTATATAGTAATAAAACCTAAAAAAATAAAAAGACACTACTCAACTAAAAATTCACGCATTTAGTGGATAAATAATTAACATGATTCAATATTAAAAAGGTTGTTTCATTCTAAAATAATTTTATAAAGTATTGATAAGTAAAATTGACATATTTTTAATAATTATTACGATAATATAAATTAATTAAATATATGAAAATACATGTTAAAATTATTTAAATTTGAAATTATTGTGAAATAATATTGAGAAAACATAATGTTTTAAATGATAATATTTCAATAAAAGTAATTTTATTTTATATTTTGAATTATAATTTAAAATAAACTTATTTTATCATTTTATTTTTACAAAATGAACTTAATTATGTAATATATATTTTTAAAATTAACATAGAATAAAATTTTCATAGTTTTGAAAAATAATTTATTTAAAGGTGAAATTTTAAAAAAATGACATTTTTACTAAAATAAAAGGGTTTTTGATTCTATCAAGATGTATTCATAACATAAAAATAAAAAAACTCATGATTAAAAATTAATTTATGAGGTGAAAATTTTCATTTAAGAATAATTTTTTGGATATATAAAACCCATGTTCAATATTTTAACAATCATATAATGTTTTACAAAAAATCTTTCTATTATATTCTATTAAATTAATTATTAACAAGGTGAATTATGTTTTTAATTTAATTTTAATTCGAATAACTCCCATTTTTTAAATAATTTTTTTTATTTTTTTCAACATAAATGGTAAATATAACAGATATATAAATTTTATTCTTAAAAATACTATTTTCTTAAAAATAAGGGTTTACACATTACATGCACTAATATTAAAATTAGTTTTTATATAAAATATAAATTTTAGTTAATAACTTTATATAATATTTTGAATCATTATACGAAAATTATTTAATTATATTGATTTTAGTTTTAGTCACTAAAAGTAAATTAGTTTCGTAAAAATTTGTTACCATGGTAAAAAAATCATAAAAGGGAAAAATCTATGTGTAAAAAAAACTAAAAACATGTCAAATAATTTTTGAGAATAATTTTTGAGGCATTAATTATATTATCATTCCCCCAAGAAATTATTTTTCCATTAATGGGAACAATAGACCTTTAATTACTAACATTACCTTTTATATATTATAAAAAGCCAATAATTTTGCTTATAAATGGAGGAATCACCACCCTGTTTCTCCTCACACCACATGACTTGTAGATTGAATCAAAATATTCACAGATAACTCATAAAAACTCATATAATTGTTTTATAAGCTATTTTATTCTAAAAATACAACCACTCAGATCAATAATCCTTTCTACAATGGATTTTACCCCAGAGTAAGGTAAAAAATTCTAATTTTTCCTTTTTTCTATTAAATTATTTACTTTATTCTTCCACAAAATTAAAATATATTTTATACATTATATTTTAATAATAAATTTAATATTTATAAAATTTATATTCTATTAAGATGAGGGAAGAGTCAATAACTACCCTTTCCCACTTGTTAAAGTTTTCAACATCATCTTGCATATATAATGACTACCACCTCCATGAATGGAAAGTTCAATTTCTCATCACCCCATACATATATGGTTAAAAGTGGTAATTAATTAATTAATATGAATTATTTATAATTATTATTATTCTAAAAATATACAGCATTCCTTATATTCTATTTGTTTTGTGAAAAATAAACATGGCATCCATGCATATGTGCGGACAACCAACTCCATGAAAGTAACATGAAACGTTTTACATATTGTGTTTTTTTATTTATCCAAATTTATTATAACCTAATTCACCTAAAAACATAAAAAATATATCATTATTTTTTGGTAAAAATGATTATATTAAAACTGAATCAGTTTATTATCCATATTTAACTATAATTTATAGTTTTCTCTTATTTATTATAGTTTAACAACCTAAATGAAAATTACTATAAATTTATATAATTGGTTATTAATGAAACATAATTAATATTTAAATTTAAAAAAATCAAGTAAATAAGCAATTTTTTACTATAATTTTAATGGGAATATCTTATCCATTACAAAGATACCACCCACAATTCATGAATATCACTGAAAAAAGATCATCACTAACTTCTTCATTGTGAATCAAAATAAAATTAATTATTAATCTGAATTAAAATTCTATACATCAATATAGAAAATAAGTTGTTGTTCCTATAATTATATCATAGTGATAATCATTGAATCAATAAATAAGAGTTGACACTTCCATTATGAATCTAGTACAAAACAAATAATTTATGATAATGACATATTTTGATGAAAATAAAATATAACTAACTAATTTATTCATAATAAATTATTTTAAGTGGACTGTAAAATATTTTATATGTATAAATATATTTATTGATAAGTGATTAAAATAGGAAATTTTTTATACATTAGATTATTAATCCTTTTTCTAAAAGACATTAAAGATAAGTGTTATTGAATTTCATTATTTATTCATTAATATATAATGTTTATTCAAAACTAGTTTCCTTATATTATTATATATATTAGATATATGTTTTGGTTATCTTTTTTTTTTGAAACAAAAGGATTCAATATTACATATCATGGACTACATTTCGTGGGATTTCAAATTGAAAGATGATAATAATTTAAGCAGTTTTTATTCCATTATATTTTTTCAGAGTCATAATTAATAATCATTAAACATGATTTTATGAGATAGTTTTCATAAATTATTTTATTATTATATAATTCATTCTCTATATTTAGAAATTTAAATTTCAATTCAAATCTTTTACAATTATGAAATTCATTCTGAAAAAGAATACCATGGTTAAGAATAATTATCTTTATCTTTAATGATAGACTCCTTTATATGAAAATATATTATATTACCTCTAATATACTCCTTTATATTTGGAAAACTAATTATGTGTTATCTCATGTAACCTTCATCATTCTCTTATCCACTTTTAAAATTTAATTTTTGTTAATCTATTTTAGGATTTAGAAGTTTAATAATGGTATTTTAAAATATTCAAATAGTTTTTAGTGGTCATATATTTATCTTCCACTCCAAATATCTAATAAAAAATTAGATTATTTTCAAGGATCCATTATTGAATATCATTTTCAAAGAAGAGGTTTTATAAATAATTATTTCAACATTTCAAAATTTAAATTTTAATGTGACCCATAATTCACTTTTTATGATTATAGTAAAAACATTTTCTAAAAATTTTTATAGTTTCTCTTATTGTATGGAAATTTAACTTTAAAAATATTAATTTTCATGGATTAAAATGGCATTAAAAATCATTTTATGTCTTAATTATTCAGAGAAGAACAAAACATATTGTTAAATTTTCTAAAAATTAATATGATAAAATTAAAAATGAACTCATGATTTTAAAAAAGGTCTTTAAATGAATGTGTTTTTAAGTATGAATTATTTAATCGTTTTATTCCTTATCGATGAATGTTTTTGAAAGAAATAATTTATTTAATTTTTCTTGGTAAATACATAATTTATTTGGAAGGAAATTATTTATTAAACATGAAGAATTTATTTTTAATGAAAATATTCCTAATGTGTTTTCAATCAATTATAAAAGTGGTATGTCATCTTGTTTATTAAGTAATTTATCCAATGAAAATAAAATGTTATTATTTATAAATTAAAATATCATTAATGATTCTGATATTATAGTAAGGTTATTTTAAGCCACCATCCAACTTCAATCTCTAGTTTGATTATGGAATATTTCAGGAAAGTTTTCCATAAAACCCATCTCTTTTCCATATGTTAATTAGTTAATGTTTGAAGTATGACTTTTTATGGATAAAATGGGACTAATTTTTATATAATATTATTATTATAAATATTTTGGTCCCATATCACCCACTAATGAACTATTTTTTCGGATTGATATCTCATGTGACAATAATGGGAAATTATAATGATTCTAGATCCACTATGGGAAACAAGGTGTAATTTTTGATCTATTATAGTAAAAATGATGTAATTACTAATATACTATTAGAAATAGATGGTAATTCTACATCCACTATGTGAAATTGGAATTAATACATAGTCAATTATTGGAAAGGATAATTAATGTTTGATACATATTGGGAAACTAGTTGGGGTATATGATATTGAAAGTTTAATAGGAAGTCACATTTGATCCTTAATGATATTATTCATATGATTATTAATTTTCCACACTTATATATCATATTTATATTATTATACTCTATGGATCATGTATATTATCTAATGATTTTATTCCCTTATTCATTATATATATTTATTAATGTGATATTATATATCCTTCTATCTTGAGTTATAGAAATCAGTTATTGTTTCATGTTCTTCATAAAAATAGTTTTCTCTAAAACTCATGTTTTAAAATATTATTAAGATAAAAAACATGATGAAATATTAATATTTTTTACATTACAAAAAATTTTGAGATCATAACTTTAATATATTTCTATTCCCCATATTATGATGAAGAGAAAAATATTTTAGAATTCTATATGGGAATCTACTGTGGCACAATTATAGGGAAGTATCATGAGTGTTATAAAATAATATTCTTATATAGATATTTCTAGATTACACTAAAACATCCATTATTAGTTTTATGTTATTATTTGTGGATATGAGTTTTAACCTATAGAAATATTGTAGGTCAACGATTAGAATATACTGGTTCATCTCACTTGTTATTATATCATATATGTAATGCATTTTTGTGTAACAAATATTGAGAAAAGTGTATATACTATTCCTCATCCACTATATGAACCAAATCTACAAAACATTGGGCCTCCTGTATTATATATCATTCAAAATGTACAAAATATATTTCAAGTTTTTTAGTGATCCACAACCTTCAAAACAACTTCCTTAAAGGATATTATTCTTTAGTAATTTTCTTCCCACATTTTTAGTCAAAAAAATCCCACATATAACAAAATAGTTATAAATAATCATAACAAATGACACCATATGATTTTTAAAATTATTTAAGTGAAGAAGATATATAAAACTAAATTTATTTTAACGAAATTTGATTATCTGGTAGCCCAATATATATATTTTTGAATTGTACTATTATAATTTTTGAAGAATATATTTATAGGATTGCCAAATTATTTTGAATAAGGATAAATGATTTATATCCATTAATAAGAATTAAAATAAATGATAAAATAAGTCATAGTGAAGAAATAGGTTAATTAATTTCTAATTTTATTTTATTAATGATATATTTGGTCCCTGACATGAAAATAAATATTTAATTTCCATTAATATTTTTTTTAATATTCATATAGAATAGATTTCATTTGATATAAATATAGAATATTTTAGAGGTGTTGATATTTTTTAAAACAAATAATGATATTTTGATAAAGGAATGATTCATATTTGACGTTATAAAATAGTTGAAGTGAAAATGAACATATAAGAGTTGACTATATATAAAAAGTGGTGAAACCAATAATCATTTCATAGTACATTAAAAAAATAATTGAAATGTTCATAATAGGGTCAATGTTAACCAGATTAAGCATGTATAATAACCATGAGTGAAATTTGGGATAAGGCACTAAGTATTGTTGATGTTTTAGTACAAAAAAAAATTCTATGAATTATATAACAGATCAAAATTTTAACATATCACTGAATATCATATTTATATTACAATTTTCTTTTATAATACTCTATTAATTTTTAATTATTTCATATTTTATGGAATATCCTTAAAATATAGAAAATTGGATTTCGAATAGGTCATTTGGTATTGAACAAATTTCACTAAAGTTATTTTATAAATATTATTTGATAATAACAATTTTTATTTAAATTATGATTTATTATCTTATTAGGTAAATAAATACATTTTTTATTTTATATGTAGTATTAATGGATGAAATATATAAATAAATTAAAAATATATTCAAGTGATATTTAACACTAATTAATGAAGGAATATATATTGTTATTCAATTTCTTTATTTTTGTAGTTAAAAATTTATGTTTTTATTTAGAATTATCTTATATTAAATAGAATACTAATTTTTCATGATTTTGAAAATTATGTAAAAAAAATATCAATATTTTATTTTGCTGAGAATTTAATTATTTTAAATTTTGAAATATATTTATCAGAATAAATTGTTATTTTGTGGATTAAAGGATAATTATTTGAGGATGTGGAATGATTTATGAATTGGTGCATCATATTTCAACAGTTATATATAGAAATTTTTTTTAACATAGGAATCATTAGATTATTATTTTTGAGATAATTAATCTCAATGGAAGATTAATGAAGTAAATTGTTTTTGTTTTTATTCACTCATGACACGAACAAGATATTTATAATTTAATTTGGATAACTATAATAGTAATGCATATCAATTTGTATTGTTAAATCTATTTTTAAAAATACGAGGGTTCAAATATCCATACTAGGAATCATAAATTAATTAACATTAATGTTATCCAAAATGAAAACCTAATAAGAATGTAATTTCTTCTTATATTAGTGTTTCATTTTAAAATCAAATTTCTTAATTGTTGTAATGAAATAGTCACCGACCATGTGAAAAAACATATAAATCCATCGTATTCTATTATTTTTTTATTCATTTTTCTATGATGTGTATGATTTGATATGGACATTGGGGAATTATTAATCTTTATATTTTTAATGGTTTGAGAGAAATTAAATTAATAAATTGTCCCGGACTGATTCACTCCACCTCTCAGTCTAGTTTCACATATTCAATAGGCATCATAATATATATTGGAGTTTTGGTTATACATGTGATTATATATATATTGAGTTTAGAATTGATTTCTTATACTATTTTTAATATGAATAAGATATGTGAATAACTATATGAAAATATCAACTAGGTAATTTAAGGATTATTTCACCAATAATATTATTGAACCAGAAAAATGAAAGAATAAAATAGGATGAAGAGGTTATATTTGAGGATAAAATTTGAAGACTCTTCATATCTTATTGTCTCAAAATGAAGTACATAGTTGACTAAAATCTTAATTGTAGTTTATTCACATAAAAAATAAATAAAAAATTAGAATTAATGTGTGACTATCGTATCCATTGAAACTTTTATTATAGAAATATGAAACAAAATATAATTATTCAAAAATATATAGTTACTTTTTTATATTAGTTTATAAATGGTATTTCAAATTAGAATACAATGTTTGATATGAATATAGATATTTTATGAAAATTATCTAGAATAATAAATATTAATGTTTAAAAATTTCATCAAGAATCATTATGTTAAAGAGAATAATATTTTATGGGATAAATAAAATTATTTTAAGAATGTGAAAAATTTATAAATAAAATTGATGGAATGATATTAGATAAAAAATATATTAAATCCATTAATTGGAATAATCATATATTATATTAATTTCTATCAATTATTCATTATATGATATTAGAGGGAAAATGATTAAAAATATTTAGTAATATTAAAACGATGTAAACACATTAAAAAAATATCCTAGAAGACATTTTGACATGATCAAAATTTTTGGTAAGATGATATAAAAGGTATTTAAAATGATAATAATTATATAAATATTAAATATCTTATGTTGTAAAAGATGGCTTAAAACTTAGATCAGTTCAAAAAAATCATCTTAACCTACTATGAAAAGTGTTTTTGTGACTAATAAAAAAGAATAATATCATAGTTTTTAAAGACCATACATTATGGGAAAGAAATTATCATGAATATTTAGATATATATGTTGAAAAATTGAAGAAAAAATTGTTCTATATAATTATCGAAAATCCATAATGATAATAAATCATTATTTACAAATTATATTGGTTTAGTGAAAAATTATGAAAAAATATGATTTGAAAAAAACAAATACATACATTTATATTAAACTTGAAAGATTATATTTTTAATATTTGTCATCTTCCCATAAAATATCATTAGTGGTTTGTTTAAATAAAGAAACTTATTGTGAAAAATGCTATGTTGAATCAGTTTGAAATTCAAATATAATGAATTGATCCATTATATTAGTGTTGTAAATGTTTTAAACACAATGAAATAGATTCTTTGTAAAATATGTACATTCTAAATGGATATAAAAGCCTTAATTTATGTTTAAAAAGTATTATTTGTGAAAAAAGTATTAGTAAAACTGAATTATATTAATGAATATCGGTAACAATATATATATGATAAATAGTTTTGATTTATCGATGGAAGCTAGTGGAAAATATATTAAAATTGGTTATTCTATTGGAAAATATTTTTTCATATCAACACAATAGTTATAATAACATCATAAAGAATGAGAAAAACATAATTTGAAGTTGATAAAAAGGTGAGATAAATATTATTTCACCTTGTGACATGTTTTAATATACATGTTTAGAAAATACTCACCTTACACGACTAAATCTAGTCTTCTACAATATAGAGAATCAAAATATATTACTTTGTAATAAAATGAAACACCATCTATAATTTTATAAAAATCAATGGGTAATTTTTATGATATAAGAAAGCTAAATAAAATGAATGATGTGGTAAAATAAGGAAATAGACTAATTACCTTAATGGATGACACATATGAGAATATTAAATGAAGTGAACTCGAATTTCATGAGAATTTTCCAAAACAATGTGACGTAAAGGCTCCTAATAAACTATATGAAATATGATAATGTTACTAAAATATTTAATATTAGTTTTTGTATATTATTAATATACTAAAGAGGATAAATAGATGTTAAGGAAATTAATGTTCATTTCTGTCCCAAGTAAATTAGGAAACATCATTCTAGAAGAAACAAATTGAGCAAAAATACCTTGCTTCCTAGGTAAATAGAATTTGTAATATAAAAAGTGTAATCATATGGAGTTACCTTTAATTTTTTTATAAACATAAAGGAGTTCATATATTAAGAAATAAACCTTGAACTTTTCAATTTTCATAAATACAAAAGGGATATTCTATATTATTGATCATAATGGTTTGAAATTTTAAATGGGGAATTGAAAATAAGTTATTCTATAGAATAGTTAGAAAATGATCATAATTGAAGTGGTTTTGTCAATTTAAAATTAAAATAGGAGAAAAATCAAAATGTTTTTACAAGCACTTGTTTAATATTATTAAATAATGGATTAGTTTTAATGGAAGATAAAAGTTGAGGAGAAAATTTACAATTGGGACAAGAATAATAGTCATTTTCATGATTTAAACAAGGAAGACCTAAATAAAAAGGTCAAATAACATCAATGGGGTCTATATTAGGTATGTTATTCCAACAATATTAGCCCCATATTTAATGATTTTTATATCTTCATACTATGTTTACTGATCATTGTCATTGGACTATTTTGGTTTCCATCATTGTCATTAAAAGTTATTTGGAAATAAAAATATAATTTTCAGTCAGTGAATGATAACCCATTTTTGAGTATGTGAACTAAGATGAGTTAAATCAAATTTACTATCTAATGGAAAAAAGTTTGAATATCCCTTAGAAAAGGGTATAATGGATTTTAAGAACCTTACAGAAGAGTTATTTGTAAATGAGAGAACATGGATGGTATTGGAATCTTTTAGATGTCTATGAATATATTAATATTTAGGAAGTAATATATTTTCATCCACATTTTTATAAAATTAATCAATTATAAGGTGGTAATTTTTTTTAATAACTTGATAAAGTGAGATATTAAGATCAATTAATTGATATTATAGAAACAATTCAAATATTAATTGATTTAAAAAATTATCTACACTGATCTATTCCATTGAGACTTATAGTGTATTAAATTATAACTAATTGGAAACATTCGTTGTATTTATTTTTAATAATGTTGAAAAATTAATAACATTGAGCTTTGGGTTTCAATAAAGATAAAATCCAAAGGTTGATATTGTTTTCCAAAGTCGAAAACTATTATAAAGGGTTATATTTTTTTCAATATGTATTTCCAATTGTTAATATTTATGAGGTAAAATGATTATTCCTAATAATAATTTTTGAAAATTTAATGTAATGTGTTTTAGAAAATTAAATAATGGTTTTCTAATAAGTAATAAATTTATGATGATGATTTTGGTCAAGAATCATATCTAATACCATGTTATGTCATTATTTCAAAATGATATACTAGTAATGAACTTGAGTGGAAGAACTGAATTCACGAGATAGCTACATGGTAACTACTATTTATTTTTTAATTTATGATAATATATTTACATATTTTTGTTGTTAATTTGATTTGGAGGTTTGAAATATTATATTTTTTGGAAATAAGGAATGGAACACAATAATATCATAAATAATAGTTTTCATAAGGTAGAAGATGTGAGATGATTTTTTGGGAATGTTTTTTTTCTAGGGTTTCTTTATGGTTTATCAGAATTTGTGGTAGAATCTACAATCAAAGTGGTCTTGGTTTGGTATATAGTTACTCTATCATAGATAGTGCATGGTTTTCCTAATCTTATAGACAAGGAATTTGAATGTTCTAACTCATTAAAAATGATATATTTTTCCAAACTTACCTTGACAGATTTTACCACAACTCACCTCCCCCACCCTTCCACTCATATTCCTCCTCCTTTTTCTTGATGCCTCTTACCACATTATTACTTGGTGATTTATACATGGACCATATTTCTTTTCTTAATGTAATCATATTTATTCTTTATTTCTCACACTTCTACAAATGTTTCTATTTGTTTGTTCATTTCGTGGAGTTTTAAATCCCTATCAAATAATGTGGTCGATCCTAGGGTTTTGGATTTGAGATTTATGATGTTTCTAGTGATTATAGTGTGTGAGGACCATTCTATGTTGAATCAAGTGGAACTTTTTGTACTATATGTGTATGCATTTAGTTTCAAGGTAGGTGTATTCATATAAGGGTTATTTCCCATGGATTACCCTTGGTTCATAGTTTTTATTGGTTTTGTTAAATAAATTTAACTTATATATTATTAGTAATGATTTTTTACAGATTATTTTTTATTTATATAATTTATTTTCAATTTGGTGGTTTTACATGTCTTTTAAATGGAATTGTATTTGATTCCTGTATTGTATTTGATAAAAACCATAACATATTATTTTTGTTTGAAAATGGGTTTTTGAAGAGGCTTTTAATGATTTTTGGTCATTGTTTTTGTGTCTTGACTTGTTTTGTGAATGTATAGTTTGTGAAATTTTAATCTATAATGTTTTATCTTATTTGAAATGTATTTAATAGGGGATAACCTGGGATTGTATATGTGGATGAGTTTTAAAATTTTATCCCTATTTTAGGTTATTAACAAGATAGTGAATTTTATGGGAAAAGGGATCCTATAGGTGCAATATTAAACAAGTGGTCTGAGAGATCCCATGTAAGGAATGCAGATCCTAAAGAAGGATGAGG
Organism: Viscum album; assembly: GCA_963277665.1. Taxonomy (NCBI): domain Eukaryota; kingdom Viridiplantae; phylum Streptophyta; class Magnoliopsida; order Santalales; family Viscaceae; genus Viscum; species Viscum album. The sequence goes on along the minus strand of OY728120.1, from coordinate 685,316,660 downwards.
GGGCTTTGAAGATTATAATATGTTTGTAGATGATTATTGAACCCTTTATTAAACAATTTGATGATAGATTCGATTAGTTAGATCCCATTGTGCATCATCCTTGTGCATTGTTTGTTTAAGACATACTATGATATTAAACTTTTAATTTAATTGTATATATAAAGTCACATAAAATTATACATATTTTTATTCTATCTATGGGTGAGTTGAGTATTTTATTTAGTGTTTCTTAACTTCCTTTTATTTTATACAAGTTCTCTATTACTTTTAAAACATGGCATGTTTGATAAAAATTAAAGGGATTCATAGAGAAATTATTTAAAAGTAACATTTTATTAAATATGGTTTTTACACATGAGTAATTGGTTTAGATATAGAAATACTTTTTGTAAATTATGTTTTGTATCTTACTAGGGTTTTCATCCCACCCATAATATAAATTTTGGTGTTCATGAACATCGTTATGTAAGATTAAGGTAAAATCAATGGAATAATGGAAATTGGTGGTATATATTGATTATCATTTTCCATGGTGTGTTGGGATGGGAAAATTATTATCTCATAGAGTTAGCTCATGTGAAGCATTTTTTGGATTTTGGATTTTTTGGGTTGTTTTGTATTATCCTTTTTTTTCATGTCCCAATTTTTAGCTTCTATTTATGATGACTTTTATATATCATTTATAAGTCATGTATATAAATTAAAATGTGATGATGTTTATGATATCAGTTTATTTCATTGTGTTGTATGTTATGTTTTGATATTTATGTCTATTAATTTTTTTATGGTGTTTAAATATATTTTAAATATGGTTCAAGTTATTGTTTCAAGAGATATACTATTCCCAAATAGTCATGTGTGATACCATTTAGCTTTTTTCTATCCCGTGGTGATCAGGAATGGGATTTAGGGCTTGTGGTAGAGTAGTTCAAGTGACATGTCCAGTCAAACTAGATTGGTTCATTACAAAATAGAATCACAACCCTTTTGTTATTTTGGGGTAAATTGAATACTAAATAACAGAAAATTTGTGAATGAGAGGTGTTGTAGAGGATTTTCTATAAATCTCTAAATCATGTTAAAGATTGAGTTTCCTTGGGTGGTTCGGAGTTCTGTTTTATATTTGAACATGTTTTCGGTTTCTATAATGATATTTGTCATCTTTTATAATTGATTATTGGTTTCAGGAAGGACCCATTATTTTTATGGAAAATATTATATTTCAGTGTTAAATAGTGAATGAAAATATACACTTATAGTTTAGTTGTATGGATAGTGAAATCATTATGTTGCTTCTCTGGGAAGGTCTCGATCCTTCCAGTGTTATCTTGCACAGTTGGTGCACATTTTTTCAAATTGGGTGTCCAAACCATGCATAGTGAGAAGAAGTAAAAATATATGGTTTTACACACCTTTTCATTTGTAATAGTTTTTGAATTTAATTTTGATTGATTGAGAGCCATTGGAATTATTTTTGTGATTTATTAAGGTCAATTGAGCATTAATCGAGTGTTGAATAACTTTATGACCTGTGTTTCATTGACAACGGTTCATAGAAAGGACTCATATAATCCAATGTATGGATGTATGGAACTTGTTAAATGGGTGAAACCTCTATTTTATACTTCTTTATTAGAAATATTTATGTCAAATATTCAATCTTGTGGAATATATAGTGAAAGATTTCGGGCATGGATAGTGTACCATGTTTAATTGTTTATTAAATCGAACCCATAGATTTTTAGTGGTGAAAATGGATCCCAAGACCCTGATGAATGTATTGAAAGGATCAAGAATGTTTTTCATTTATAAAGACCCCTTACACCTCAAAAGTAATTTCAACCACTAATTTATTTGATGGAATTGTGAGAAAGTGGTGGGAATCCATAGTGCAAGTGATGTTTCATGAGGACCTCACCTAGACTATATCTCAAAAGGTTCTCAATAAACATTTTTACACTGATATAATTATGGTATTGACGGCTTATGAATTCATAACCATGGAGAAATGCAATTTTTCCTGGTTGGGATATTCTAATTGGTTCTTAGTTAGATTCATTGGCCTCAAACACTTATCAGGAATTATTATCTTATGGCTCTATGTTTTGAAATGGGGTTCAAGGAGGAAGTAATATTGATTCTTGTTATTCTTTTCAGAATGACATATACAAATCTGTTTTATAAAGATGATTTTTCTAATGAATACACATATTGGAAGATAGAACACAATTTGGATTCTTTATATGCATGGGGTATCCAAATCACAATAGTTTCCCTGAAAAATAAATTTGATGAACCTTATCAGAGTGCTGGTATGAGTTCTCATCTACTATCAGGTTTAGTTCCGGTGGCTTCTTATAGTAATAATATGGTGACCAATTATTATTATCTTATTTTTATCCATTCAGTATTTGAATTCTTGAATCATCTAATGGTGTAAAAACAGTGTTTTTGATGAGAACATATCTAGAGAATTATCAAGACTCTTATATTGGGAAGTGCACTTGCTTCTTTATTTAATAAGGGATTTTAACTTTGATTTGATGGTTCCAAGTGTGTGGGATCTTACCTTCAGTCTATTTTCATATATCATTTGAATAAGAGGTATTTAGGTTGACCAATAACATGATTTCATTATGCGATTAATGTGGAACATAAGTAATTTGTTTTCAGGTAGACCAATATAATAGGTAAGGTGTTTATTTCATCATTTATGGATTAATATCTGATTGAAATGGGTTCTTCCCATTCCATTTTCTCATTAAAATTTCAGGAATATTTTTTTATGTGATAATATTTGATTCTATTTATGGTGTATATAAATACCATGTTTGTATGGAATAAGTATTATGGTTTAATGTTCCTAGAGTTTCATGTTTTAATTTCTAACAAAGAGGTAATATGTGACTTCCTTATGTTGTACCTAAAAACTATTGATCTCATCGTTAGCTTTAATTGGACTATCAATTATAATTCAAAAAATTGATAATTGTCACCACAGGGTCGAGATATAGTATAATAATAGGATAAATAATGTATTTTAAGGTGATTCATACCAATTGTTTTGGAGGGTACAGACGACTATTCAAGATGTAGGATTCGTTTCTTATTAGTTATATAGGTTAATCTTCAATGCTATAAATTATAAGTCATATAATTATCTTCGAGTTTCTATGGATTGGTACCTATTTTTTTTCTAAAATATTTTTCTTGCCTGTCCCTCCATCAATACCTTGAGTTCACTTTTGACACACTCCTTGAGATTATCTATAATTCATCAACATCATACAAAAAGGTTCTTTGTAGGTTTAAAGTGTTAAAGGCGACCTTGAATATAAAGGATTTATATGACTAGGTGTGTCACTATAGTTATGTCTAGATCCTTTTTAAAATAAGTATGACTGTTGTCTCTATAGTTTTATATATTTTTTGTAAGCTTAATCATATGATTGGTAAAAATAAATTCTCATCACCATGAACAAATGATCTTTTTTACTAGTTCAAGTTAGCCTAGTGGTTTTAAAAAATCGACCAGAGTTCTGGGTACCAACAGTTAAAGGTTCTAGGAATAAGAACTTCCATATAACAAAATCAACAAATGGTATGGTAAATTTTTATGTAACACCATTACATTTAAATAGAACACTATGTTTTCTATCGAATTCAACAAGTAATATTGAGTTTAAAATAATTGTAATATATTATAAGAATATTATTATTTAATTATAATCATTTTAACCATGATGTAAAATTAGAGGGTCTGAATAGGATTATAAAATTTAAAAAACTTATATTGTTTCTAATCGATAAATATTTATTTATAAAAACTAACTAGTCACTCAAATTTAAGAAAAGTCATTTTATTCCTGTAAAATACATTTTCTCCAAAAAAATGTTTTTTACTGCAATTTGTGTGAAAAGAATATAAATAATTTTTTTCTACTTTTTTAACATTTAATTTATAAAATGGACATAATTTTTTAAATAATATATATATATATATTAATATTGGAAGATTTTTTGGGAATTTTTTGAAAACATAAATTTTTTAATGAATAGTGAAAAAATAGAATAAGATAAAATTTTCATTATTTTTAAAACTTATACCCCATTATAATTTTAGTTTGATTGAGAATTAACATATTTAATATTTTTTTATATTAAATGAAATTAATTACATTTAAATAATATTTATAGTATATTTTATTATAAGTTTATTTTTTCCCTTTAAAAAACATTTTTATGAAAACTATTTTTTATTATATAATATTCCTCTATTTTAATTAAATACAATAGGCCCTAATGAGGAATGATTTAAATAAAATATATAGTATATTTATTATTTGAAATTAATTTTTTATTATTTCTTTTCATATAGTTAATCTAATATCTTCTATTCCTCTAGAAAATCCATTCCATGAAAAACTGTTTTTTTCATGTCTGTGGGTTTAATATTTAATTAAATAATTCCACTTCTTTGAGTTTATTTTTGAAAATAATACATATTTTGAATAATTGTAATTTATATTTTCTATTATTTCAAAAAAAAATATGATCATGAATAGTGACCAAGTAAAAATAATTTACTACGATTATTGTAAAAACGGGTATACTTGGTGTTAAACAAAAATGATATGTGTTAAAAATGATCCAACCCATTTATAATACATGTATTATGGAAATATTTCAACATTATATAATCCAAGGTTTTTTAATTTCCTATTTTTGATCATTATTTCCATTAAAGTGACATATAATTATATAGAATCATTGAAAATTACATATTCTCCCACTCACCTCAATTATAAAAGGACACCTATCTCTTCTTCTATTCACATATCCAAAACAATTTGATTCATAAAATACATACCGTAATAACGTCCATAATTTTTTCATATCATCCTTGAAGCCATTGCATGATAAAAAAATACTTCCTAGTATAGATTTTGATTTAAACCTATAGAAGTTGCTTGAAAAGAAGGTAACATCCTTAACCAAAAATTTTATTTAATTTCATCTTCCACCTCCTTAAAATATTATTAAACCATGATGATTTAATAACCTCAATATCATCTATATAAATAGATTTTTTAATTTAAAGGGAATTACCAACATCATATCCTTCTTCCTCAAATGCGAAATGAAATTGTTGATCGCGTGTACGGTGGCCAACCGCGTCACGAACCATCATAATTTGTTTTCCATAACATTGTAACATTGTTTAATATAATGATGTATTTATTTAGTTTAATATAATTTTTATGATATTATTATACTTTTAGAATTATAATTCCACACACTCATTCTTACTTTCTATTTATTAGGAAATATGATAACATTACTCGTGTGTACGGTGAACTACTACATAACGAATTAATGTGATTCATTTTCACCAACACTTTACAAGTAAGTTAATAAGATTTAATTTAATATTTGTATATTATAATCATTAAATATTATACATTCTTGAAAAATAATATAATAAACATTCTTTCTATACTATCCATTGAATAATCTATAATGTCGTTCGTGTGTACAATGGATGAATGCATCATTAAGTGTTTTGATTATTTTTTACAGCATAACATAGATGGTATATATAATTTTATTTAAGGAAAACATATTATATTAATGACATAATTATCATTATATAATATTAAAATAATTTTTATCTTCTTTCATGAAGACCATCAAAAAATGATAATATTACTCCGATGTACACACACCATATCATCTCCATGACTGTAATGCACATTAATCTCCCAAACCATATTTCATGGTTGGTATATGAATTAAATTTTATTTATTAAAATGATATTTTTTCCCTTATTACCATTCTATAGAGGATTTTATAATAATAAATTTTACTGTTGTCAACATTCTAATGTGGCTTTGGACATATGATCTCTTTTTCTTCAAAATGTATCATATAAAATTAATTGGCTAAGTAGTTGAATATGAAATGGTAAAAAACTAAAAAAGGAATAATAAAAAATAAAAAAATTATTAATATGAAAAATAATTAACATGTGTTTATTATTCAAAAATATATGTATTTTATGTGATGATTTGGGTTCTATATAAGGGTTTTCATCTGAAATCATTTTTCATTGAGACATGTGTTCAAAAATGAAACACATTTATTTTTAATAGTTTATATAATGACAAATTACATATTATATGATGAATCATTCATGAATAATCCTATTTTATTTTACAATTAATCTAATTTTTCCATTAGAGTTATGATTCAAACATTACCAAAGTGGTAAGGGTTTATTGTAATGGCCCGGAACTCTCTAGTCCATTACATTGTGAAAATGTGGTGTTTGAGATGTTCTGGGAGGTCAAAGTGACTTATTCCCATCACATTGCCAAATTTACAATTCAATGAATAGTTCTATCAGTGAGGTTCTGTGAATAGTTCTATCGGTGAGGTTCTATGAACAGTTCTAATGGTAGGTGTAAAGTAACAGTAGGTGTACAGTAAGGGTAGGTGTATAGTGTTTCCAGAATGGTGAGGTCTATTAGTAACCTCTAACGGTAGGTGTATAGTAACAGTAGGTGTACAGTAACGGTAGGTGTACAGTGTTTCCAGAATGGTGAGGTCTATCGGTAACCTCTAATGGTAGGTTTATAGTAACGAAAGGTGTATAGTAACGGTAGGTGTAAAGTGTTTCCAGAACAGTGAGGTCTATCGGTAACCTCTATTGGTAACCTCTGATGGTATGTGTATAGTAACGGTAAGTGTATAGTAATGGTAGGTGTACAATAATGCTAGGCGTACAGTGTTTCCAGAATAGTGAGGTATATCGGTAACCTCTAACGGTAGGTGTACAATAACGGTATGTGTACAATGTTTCCAAAATGGGGAGGTCTGTCGGTAACCTCTATTAGTAACCTCTAATGGTGGGTGTACAGTAATGGTAGGTGTACAGTAACGGTAGGTGTACAATGTTTCCAAAATGGTGAGGTCTATCGGTAACCTCTAATGGTAGGTGTATAGTGACGGTAGGTGTACAGTAACGGTAGGTGTACAGTGTTTCCAGCTTTCTACAGTTTCACCCCTTTGACATTTCCTTTGACGTAAAATATATTTAAAGACTTATTTTAAGGACACTTAAGGCAAGTTAAAAGGCCATAAATCCTATATTAATTATTCATATGTCTTGGGATGTTTTTACATGGTCAAACTGCGTGGGTTAATGCGATACGCTTTTAATGGGGAATTAAGCGTATCATAAACCGTCACCCCATTAAATCTTCAAAAGGGATAAGATATATCCCTCCTATGTTCTTCCTCTTTGTTCTTGGCTATGAGATGCTAGAACCATTCAAAACTTCTGGTAGCAGTTGAACAATCAAACTTTACTCCTCAGATTGGTTCCGCTCTGTTTTGATGCAACCAAGCTATATTGATCAATCTTCGATATAAGGTATGTTTTATCGTCGTTCTTTTAGGGTTCATATTATCTTGTTTCTCTTTTCTATATTATAGAATGTAATATCCATGCTTCAAATGGGGTTTTTCTTGGGGTTTGGTTGGTGCTGTCGTACCGTGGCATCCTCAGGTGGATGCAGTTGTCGCGAGAGGAGGATCGTGAACCGTTGTGTGGTTAAAAAACATCAATAACTGTTTGAGGTAGGGGATTCTTTGCCTCTCTATTATTTTTACGTGCAACTGTATCGTTATCATGTTAAATCCCACTATATGACAATAGAATTGACATAATAAATTTTTTAACCGGATAAATAAATTGATATTGATCGTATGTTATTGCCTCATATTTTGCTAGATGGTGTGATATCTAATCTTTCCTTGATTAGATATTCATTCTTGATGGAAATCAATAAAGAATGTAAATAGGGATTAATTTATAATTTTTTGGATAAATATAAAGAGGCATGTAAATTAATCTAGTTCTATTTGTAATTTTATGTTAATAAAATCGGCATAGTAAGTATGCTTAATTATTTTTGATAGCTTACTGATTAGGTTTCCTGAATTTTGATCCTACGAATAATAACTCTGTTAATTCAAGATTTATTAAACAACTGATTGTTTAATAATTCCTTAAAGGGTTTTTAGTTACCCAATTGATTGTTAAAGTGACATGATCCTAATTAATGTGATGTTTTTTTCTTACAACTTGTGATATGATGTGATCCTGGATGGATGTTGTGATATGTGGGGGCATGGAGGCTTTTGGTTGTGGAAGAAGATGATGCGTAGAATGGTGAGATGCATCAGTTTATGCATGTGGGTGTTAGGGAGGACACCAAGGATGATTGAATGGGATGGATGTGATTGTTTGATGCTTGATGTTTCTTTTATTGTTTATCTGCTATAATTTTCCCCACTGATCAACATAGCTAGTCTTACTTACCCTTCTTCCGAAAGAGGTGAATACATGTGGGGTATGCCACTTGCTTTCCGTGTTTATCTTCTAAAGGAAGGATGAGTATATTCTCTTAGTATAAGTGGAAAAGACTCGACGGTTAGTACATCTAATCAACGTGTTGATCCCCCTTGTGTTTAGTATAATAAAATGTTTTTCTAGAATTCCTGGGAATATGGAAAAGTATTTCTGTAATGAATAATTGAATAAATGGTGTTAACCCATGGGGTTGGAGTTTGCTGGAACATAATGATGAGGTTGTAATTTTGAAAGGAATATTGGACTTGCGTGTGATGATAATTAATTGTAATGTGGAATTGTTCAAGGTTAATTAATGTTTAAAAAAATGAATTAATGTAATGTGGAACTGATAAAAAGGGAATGAAGTAATCTAATAAATCTCTTAAAATGGTTGTGTGCTTATAGGATACCTAGTATTAGAAGTAGCAGCCCAAAGTCTGAGAGACATTAGCTGCAGTTGTGTCTAAGACTAAGTTATTCCCATAGTGTGGTTGTGAGTTATAGTATATTCTGTAATTTTTGTGTTTCTATATGCTACTCCACCTAGTCAGTAAGGGAAACTGACACCCCGAGGATTTTGAGCCCTAGGGGGTGTTCTCCCCAACATTCTGGTGAGAGGATGGATGGATGAATACCCCCTTTGGCCCCACTCTCTTCTCTTGGTAGTTACTTGTGTTGGCATACACATTGGTTAGTTTTCCCCATATATGTGTGTAGAGGGTTGTAATGGATTGTGGTTATTTGCACACATATTCTGGATATAGTTTTCTATAGACTACTATTGGTGTAACGTGTATAGGTTGTGATGGCTTGAGGATCCTTACTCGGTGAATGGGTTGTGATGGCTTGAAGTATAATACCTGATGTTTGATACATGTTATGCGAGATGTGATGGCTCCCAGAAACTACCTGGTTACTTTGGTGTGTGGATGTGGTGGTTTTGTTACACGAGGTGCATATTGTGGTGCTTCACCCAGGTGTCTGCGGGTAAGCCTTTTGGGGATAGATGCTTAAGACATGCGGCGTTGGGGAAAAGAGGCAAACCAGTAGGGAAGTAGTAGCGGGGTACCCTTGATATTCTTTGTTATATGATATATTCTTGTATGTGTTACTTGGTGAGAGTAGCCATGGTGAGGTTGGGAACTTAGTATACATATTTAGGTGACGAGTTAGTTTCACTTGTTGTTCACTGTGATTTAACATGCTTTCTCTACTTTTTCATGAGTGGATTTGGGGAGGATCCTACTAATTATACTGTTATACTCACCCTATGTATATATTAAGTATTTTTCAGGTCACCTGGAGCAGGTTGGAGATCAAGCTGGTTTCTACTAGCTTGGGGTTGCAGGAGCTATTCGGGCTTGTAGTTTCTATTGTTTTTACTTTCTTTTGTGTACTTGCAGTTTTTCCCTTCCTGTTGTAGTAATTTTTCATGACATTACATATGTGCACTAGGGTTTTCTTTTATATTTCAGTTCTGAGTCAAGTTTGGTTGGTGTTTATCTTATCTTTCTCTTCTGCATGTGTTCTCTTAGAGGGAAATACCTCGCATTTGTGTGTTTACTATACCCTCGGTGTTATTCGCCAACCCAGGGCCTACTACAGGTGGGACTCGGGTGTCATTATCTCCCTTCTCACATTTCTAACCCAGGAGGGGTACAATTTGTGGGGAGGGGGTCATGAAATTTAAGTTTCAATCTCATTTTATTCGGCCTTTTTTATTCCTGAATTCTTATTATATGCAATTTTCAGATAGTTTTCGAGAAAAAACAATTTCATTTTATAATCTTTGGTTTATTAATTATTTTTTCATTTAATATTTTCATTTAATTTTCCTTTTTTACTTTAATTATTGAGAAATTAATTTTAATAAAACTTGAATTCATTTATCTCTTAAGTGGAAGCCCCCTTTCATTCTATATCTATGTTTCCAAATTTTTTAAAAAAAATTAATATTTTTCATTTATTTCTAATATTATTTTATATTCAGGTTATACTTTGTACAATATTTTATAAATGTAATTTTATTATCATTTTTCAAATGAGAAACTTTTTGACTATTTTACTAATGTGTGAAAGGAATATCATTTTTGTCTTATACGACAAGCAAGAAATTACCCCCATCTTGAAAAATATTTTCCTTGAATATCATTTTATATGTTTCCAAGGATATTTTAAAATAAAATGACTTCCATAATATTTTAATTTTTTTTCTAAAAATTTGTTCTTAATGTGGAAGGCCTATTTTCTTCAAGATACTTTTTTTATATTTTTATGGTATTTATATTTGTCAACCAAAATAACCTTTTTTCATATTTCTTTAAAATTATATATATGTCAATGTCTCACATAAATGCATCTCATATTCTCTCTTCCTTTTATAGGGCATCACATGACTTTTGTTCATCTCTAAAATTCCTTCCTTATGAAATCTCTTCGGATAATGTTATGACAGAATATTATTCAACCCATTTAATTTCATCAATAATTACTATGTATATTCCATGTTATCGATATATTTATGTTATACACATATCCATGTACATGAAATTAATTTTATGGGTTTTACTAGAATTATATAACCCCTAAAATGCATTCCCCAATGTTTTAGATTCATGAGACATCATTTAAGGGATTTACAGAGTTATCCTAATCAATTATGGGACTTTATACAATATGTAATTTTGTATTGGTTATACATGAAATATGATTGTGTTGTGATTTTTTTATTACACATTCTCTATGATTTTATGATATAATGATACCATGTTCTTTTTATTATTTTATCATATGTTTACTGTTGAGGTATCAATTTTACGATATCATGTTATACTATAGACTCAACTGTTACTATTCCTTATCATGTTTATCCCCTTAATAAAACTTTTAGCTCACCCATTTGGTATATATCTTTCTCAGTTTGTCCCATATAGTTTTAGGATCTCGATATTGATTGGATCATGTTATACATAATAGAATAAGGAATTTATATTTTACCCTCACTTTGATGAATTATGATCTATGTATTCCAAATGAAAATAGGCCTCACAGTCTCTATGTTATAGTTATTAAATGTTATATGAAAAATAGTGTAATTATATCTGTAAATAGATTGGGTATATATATTTTTATTAGATAAGATGAAGGAATCTAATCCCTGGGAAGTATAATGTATTAGCATTGGAAAAAGTATGCGTCTCTGACCAAGGGATTTATGAGGAATGGGATATCATTGGGGATTGTGGTGTTTCCGTCCCAGAAGATGTATCCTTAAATAGAGTGATTTTATTTTTATCAATTATATTCTATTAGGAACAATTCCAAACTACTATACATAGTTTCATAAAAATGGTTTAGTAAACCTTTGGAAACTAGAATGAGAAATATTTAGTGTGAACCCTAGAGATAATTATAAGGTAAGCCTATATATAACAAAATATATTGAAATATATATCTAGTGGAAACTAATCAATTAAATTAAATTTTGGATACAACAAAAGGATATGGCTCTAGAAGATATGTACCAATTTGTAATGATATAGAAAAATGTTTTTTCAGAATGACTCGAGCATTACAAGGTCTACGACAACAACCATACTGCACACCTCATCTGACACTCAAAATGGATATACTATAGAAATACAAAAACTCATTATGAACCATAATGAATGACCTTAATATAAGATAATCTTAGATGATCTTGGAAAAAATAATGTTTAATTGGATAATAAGCCTATGTATGATCATAAGTTTAAATGAATAAATACCAATTTTTAGGTTCTATGCTATGGAGGTCTAAGTTCATTAAGATTGTTTTGGGAGATAATTATGGTTATATGATAATTGGGTTATGTATTAGTTTTAGTAAAAAAGTGTATGTTGAGGAATAATGAAATTATTTTTTTGGATATAAGATTGATGGTCTTGGTAATCATTAATGTTTATGTTATATATGAATTTAAAGTAATACTGTTCAATATTTATTATTTTATTCTATTGGATAAATAAAATTAATATAAACACTTAGTGGTAACAAAAATAATTTATTAATTAATGTTACTTTCACCATGTTCATTATATTTTTTTAAAAATATATGAATTATATAAATATAGTTTTATAGAAAGTAAAACCCATGTGTTTGGATTAAACCAATCGTGTCCGAAAAGAATGTGGTGCATGGACACAAAACTTCAGGGTGATAGGGGTGCAGTACCGACCAACATCCCACATGATGTAGTGGTTAGTATAACATTATTTTCAATTAAACGGTAGGGTGGAAAAGTATTAAGTTGATATTGAGAAACATATTAGATGATCAAATATTATTGAATTTTACTATTTGAGTTAATTAATGATATTTTGGGAAAAAATAAGATATATATATATATAACCTCTAGGTTTAATGTAATGGAATATATGAAAATAATTCTATCATGTTTTGGATATGTATTTTGAAAGGGTTTTAGAGAAATGTTGAGGTTAAAACCATATTTTATGTTGTGGTAATAAAGGTTATTTAGTTTATAGGGTTATTTAGTAAGGGAATGATCTTTTTTAATCCTTTTTTATTATTTAATTTGTGGATTAATATATTCATATTCATTTTGGGAATTATCTTACATTTTTATGACCATTTTTTCTTTCAGTTAATGTCTTCATTCAAGAGGAATATTTTTTTTTTCCTTTTTTGGAGTAATGAGATCAATTACAAGTTTATTTTAGTCATTCGGATAGATAAAATCTGAAATTCACATAGTTAAGAGGAATATGTTTTATTGGGGTGAAAATTCAGAAATTATTAAATTGCACTAATAAATTATGTATATATACTTATGATCCAAATATCGATGGTAAAAGGATAACTCAACATTAGGGAAAAGATCTTGAAATGAAAATTTATTTCATTCTTGATAATTTATGGACTCTTCTATCTTATAAAATTATAATTATATATCATAAATGGATATTATTTCCAAATAGTTTTTTTTATTTTCCACCAATGTTCTCTAATGTGGGAAATTAGTTATGTGATGACCTTCGTATTTCTCTTTCACTATTTTTAGGAGAATATTTTATTATAAATTATTATGATGTGGATTTTTGTAAAAAAGTTATTAAATATCAAAGTAAGAATAAGATCAGTTTAAAAGGATGCAGATTATTTATGTGGGGTAAAATTTCACACCCCAATATTTTAAAAAGAACACTATTTTTCAATAGTGTATTCAACAAGAAATAATGATTTTAAATGAACCCCAACATATTACTAAAATATTGTTCATTAAATATGATCTTATTTACAATAAAATTAAATTGGTGGATATGAAAATAACTATTAAATATATTAAATACAATAAGATCTTACTCAATATAAATGTTTTAATAAACCAGAATTAACTAGCCACTTAATTTAAATAATATTAATCTTATTCATCTATAATAGGTTTTCTTCAAAAATTTATTTTTAAAACATCCCATGTGAAAATAATGTAATTATTGTTTTTACTTTTGGAAAATGTCATTGAAATAATGGAATTTATTTTTTATGTCATAAAATAAATAGTAACACAAAGTGGAATTTTTGGTATTTTATGGAAAATAATGTTTTTAATTGAAAAGTGAAAATATTGATTTTTATAAAATTTACATTTCATTATAACAAATTATTTCAAATTAATCATTTAATTTTATTTAGAGTTAAGATATGAATTATTGTTTACATTAAATGGAATTAATTATGTTTAAATCAACTTTATACTATATTTTACTATAAGTTTATTAATAGGATTCAAAACAAATTTTTATCAAAATAGTTTTAAACTACATAATGTTTCACCATATTAGTTAATTTAAATAACCACACATGATGAATTATTTAGTATAAATATGTATATAATATCTAGATATATATTAATTGAAATTAAATTAATTATTATTTATTTTCATATAGTTATTTTTAGATCTTATTTTCCATAAAAATGCATTCCTTGAAAAACTATTTATTCGACACATCTACATGATTAATTTAAATTAAATTTACCAACTTTTGTTATTTGAATTTGGAAATTGTATTAAATATTTATAATTATATTAATTTCTGTTATAAAATACATAAAATATAATTTTTAACATATTTAATTGTGAAAATGTTTAAAACTATATTTACAATGGTTTAGGTAAAAATAGAATTTCTGAGGGTTATACAAAACATATTAGGGCTAAAAATGATATAAAACAAGTTTAATTCCTATTTTACTTCCCTATGTCGAACATATATATTTTAACTCTAGTAATGTTTGGACATTGGATCCTTATTTATAAGAAAGTGACATGGAAATTTTTAGAATCTTTGAGGATTACAAGTGATCCACTAAAATTAATTATAAAAGGTCACCCCATGTACTCTTCTCTTAATAATTCCATAACCCCTTACATAATCTAATACACACAAAAATAATTTCATTATTTATCTACCATCATCCTAGAACCATTTTTCTAATCAGAAATCAAACATATTGAGGATTTCATTGCGAACATATAGAAGTTTTTTGTATTAAAGGAAACATCCTTAACTGAGAATTTTATTTTATTTCATCATCCACCTCCATAAAATATTATTAAACTATTATAATATTATAAAATTAAAATACTAAATATTATGATATTTTTTATGTTATTTTCATGGCCTACATCCCTCTCTACATCTGTCAAATGGGAATGACATTGTTCATTGTGTGTACGAAAGACTATTTCTTCATGAACTAATGTATTTTTTTATATCTACGCTTCTCAAGGATGTATATAATGATTTATTTAATCTATAAATATAATATTTATTATATAATTATACTTATGGTTTTATAATATCACATAATCCATCTAATTTTCCATTCCATAGGGAATACGACAATGTAACTTGTGTGTAAAGGGAATTACCCCCTTATGAAGCTATAATATTCCTTTTATCCTTATATTTACAAGTATTGTAATGAGGAATAATTTAATTGTTATATATTAAAATAATTACATATTAATAATATTATAAATTATTATATTATATTAATTTTTTACCACACCTTCCATTTAATAAATTATAACATCATTCACAATTATTGAAAAATAATTCCCCACGAAGCGATTTTGATTCATTTATTTAACGCATAAAATGGATTGTATATATAAATTTATTTTATGAAATAATCTCAAATTTATGATATAATAATAATTATTTAGGGATAAAATTACACATACCTTCTTTCCATCATGATCTTCAATAAATTGAAACTTTTCTCATGCCTACGTATGGCCTACCATCTCCATGATTGTAAAGTCGATTAGTTTTTATAACATTATATTATGATTTGTTTAAAAAGGACAATATATGTATAAAAATGATAATTATTTTGTTAATTATATTACTATTATTATTATTATTATTTAATAATAATATATTTTACATTATTTATCTTACAATGTTATTTTGGACATATGAGTTGTTTATGATTAAAATGTCTGAGATGAAAATAATTTGTAATGTAATTGAATATGAAATGGTGAAAAATAAAATAAAATGAATAATAATAATTTGAAAAATTATTATATAATTAAATAATTAAAATAAGTTTATTATTACATAATTTTAGGAGCATACATGATGAATCAGGCTCGAGGTAATTACTTTCTTCTCAAAACATAGTTATTGGATACACATGTTCTTTTATGTATCTATTTTTAAATAGTTTATATAATTACCCATGAAATTTATAAAACGATTCCTTAATAATTCATAATATTTTAATATACATTTAATCTACTTTTTTCATTATATTTATGAATCACAATTTACCAAACCAATAGGGGTTAATTTTTTGATCAGGTTTTATGTGGGGTTGTTTATTCCTGAATTTATATTCTATGAATTTTTTTGATAATTGTCTAATAAAACCATTTAATTATATTCTCTTATGTGTATTCTTGTAATTTTCATGCAATATTACAATTTTAAATTCTTTTGTACTTAACATTATTGAGAAATGAATTATGAAAATTTACTTTATCTCTATTTTCAGTTGCGAATGATTTTATCTTCCAAATAAATGTTTACAAAAACAATTTCAAATATTTTTTTCTATTTCAATATAATGTGTTTTAAATTTTATAAAATAGTTTGAAGGGAATTTTCTTATTGTTTTCCAAATGAGTTACTTTTTAACACTATTTTCAAATTATTAAAGGAATTTTCATTTTATATTATACGACATGTATGAAATTACCCACCATCATGAACATTATTTTTTGTGCTTAATTTATAAGTAATAAAGGATATATTCAAATAAAAGGATGTACACAATATTTTTTTAAATTTTAGTTTTTCAAAAATTGAATATGAATGTGGTAAGGTTATTTCATTCAAGGTTTTTTTTAATATTTTTAGAGTATTTCTATTTTTTCAACACCAAAAAGATTTTATGGATTATATTTATTCTCAATTTTTTATATATTTCTTTCATATATATACCAAGATTATTCATTATTTCTTTGATAAAGTAATAAATTACTTATGTCTATCTCTCTGATTTCTACTTTTTAAAAATCTCCTTGGATTATGTTATTTTATATTCCCATTAAAATGAGAATCAGAAATTATAGGATAAAAAAATGAATGATAGGTATTATTTTCTTCACAAGAGAAACAAAGGAGAAGAATGGATACATGAGGATCAAGTTCCCAGATCATGTGAATAGAATTTACCCCTAGGAGGAAACAGGATTTCAAAACCATATAAATGACATGTTTCTAGATCATGGACTCTGTGTATTCTGATAATGATCAGACAAAGCCCTTTGATAGGTCCATCTGTTCATAAATTGTCCATCCAGAATGCCATTATGTTCTTGTGATACTGTCTGTAAATGCGTTTATTTTCACATGATTCCCCTCTAGTATGCACTCATGATTATATGAAGGCCCTCAAACATTTCCATTTGATCATATTATTACACTAAGAATCAACAGAAATGAAATATGATGTCCATATGAACATTCCACACCATCAAAAGATCCATCACATATCATTAAATGTGCCATAAACTTATAGAGTGATGTCTAAGATAATTCTCACACATCATCACAAGATCAATTGCTGATTATTCCATGCATCATAGATAAGAATAATGATTTCCATGAATATTATTACACACCATCAAAAGATACATTACTAATAATTCTAGATACCACAAATAAGAAACATGACATTCCATAAAAATTCTCACAAATCATGAGGAGATCTATTATTGATAATGTGATTCCCCTCTAAAATCCAATGGTAAAATGGTGAATATTTTTTAAAACAATAATTAATATCTGGAAAAGGAGGAACCCTCTTGGGAGGTGATGTTACACTATTTTTTATATTAAGGGGTTATTTTCCTCATGTGATGAGATCATTGATCATGTGAAGACACTTGGATATATCATTTCGATCTCCCCAATGGCCTCTAACATTCATTATTTATCTTGCGAACATAACCAAACAAGTTTCCCTTTATCATATGTAAGGCTCTTTGACAAGTTCCCATGTCTCGTGAATACTCTTAGACATTTCATCATAGTCCTATAAAGTCTCTTAGAAATGTCTACATTATCATGTTAAATACAATTCAAACTTCAAGGGACTAATTAATATGGTAATAAAAGAGTGTTCTAACAGTTTCCATTTATTATGTGATATAGACATGATTCCATGATTGACCAGTGGAAGGATCTTGTGATTTGTTTAATATCATCCCTATCAGTTTATTTGAGCCCATATGCACCATGTAAGGATGTGAAGAACTAGGGAGGAAATGCCTTTAAATTTCTCCCACTCAACACAATAAAACATTAGAGATGAAAGGAATCACATAGAAGCATAGAAGTAATATCCGATATCATGGAGTAGAAATACATGAAATTACAAAGGTTTTCCATCTAGTAAAACCCAAGGAATGGATTATTGGATTACACATCATGTATAGTAGCTGGATGTGATCACCCTATTAATAATTAAATGTACTTCTATTATTCTAGCTATATTATGCCAAGGATCTTACACATGTCAATTTGGTCACACAATATCTTAGAACGCTAATTTCGGATAAACATTGATGCTTCTATACAATAAAGGTAAAAAAATATAGAAGCCTTACGTGAAGATAGCTACACTTATTTTCATACAATAAAATATTGTGCTTCCCATGAACTATCAAAATCATGAGATAATCCCTAGATATGTCAGTAGAGCCTCATAGAGTCCTTCATACTATTCAATTTAATCACATGAGGTCCAATTAACATGCAATCCATGTCATGTGAAGTCCACCAGACATATTGGTCAAGTCATGTAAATTTTTATAGACTTTCTAGAAATATCAATTGATAGGATTCTGACATGTCAATGTTGATCATGTTACACCCTTGGATGTTTCTTTCTTGATCACGCAATTCCCCTAGGTCAGGTGAGCCAAGTCAGTCAATAGACTTATGAAATTTGCATCCATAATCATGATGCACGCTTGGATATGTCTACATCAATCATGAAAATAACCATGGATATTTCAACCTTTTCATATTGTATCCCTCAAAAAATCTATTTTTTTCCTGTATAGACACCTCAAACATGTTCACTCCCCATCCTCAATGATTTTAAAGAGAAAACAAGGACATGTACAGTAGACATCCCTGACATTCAAATCATTTCCAAAAGAAACCTTAACACAAAATTTCATTTTCCAATAGACACACCCAAACACATAGCAAATTAATCTATGCGAAATCTGATTCTTATCCCAAAATGATATTTAGGATTCATTTATAAGGCTCAATATACAATTAGGCATCCACATCCATGTAATTCTATCCATATATCTAGTACTATAAACCATGTGACCAAATTTCTCAAGTGGGTTTTTTATTCTTCCTCATCTATCAATGGATTGAGAATCTCATTTAACTTTGATGACTCTAATTCCTATTATATGTAGAATGCATATGAAGCCTCTATATAGATAGAGATTCATATCTATCACCTCAATAGGGTCACCCTAGGGCATAATTCTTGTATCCATATGTGTTGAGTATAATCACTTATTATCTCTTTTGTTTCACACCGGGCATGACTCAGGTGGGATCAAGTAATTTAAATGATCATATCACCTATATCATAAATATCCTTTATCAAGGGAAATGTATGTGTGTAAGCCACATATAGTGACATGATATGATTTACCCTATAAAAGGGTATCCTCCTCATTGTATGTTCTAAATCAAACCTCTTTTTGGTAAACCCTATGGAATTAACCCTCATGGGAAATAATTAATGATCATAAGCCATCATAGGGTTGATCATATGTCAATCTATGATGAATCAGATTCCTTTTATAAATAGGATATGTTGGACTCATTCTTCAGACTCTAGATAAATAATTTATTCTTATGTATACTCATACATGTCCTTTCTACATGATTTTAAACATCACAGTGTGAAATCAAACAAACTACATGGGTTTTGATTCATATTTTAAATAGGATATGTATAAGGCCTCAAAAAGGTTTAATCCGATCCTTGATACACTAATCACTTTTATAGATGGTTGTAAACTCTAAAGTTCCAAGTTATAGGGAATAAAACTATATGAAACAACCCATTTCTATTAAATAATGAGAAAAACATAAAGAACAATAGATATATAAATAATATCTCATTAATATACCCCCTATAAACAAAGAAGGATTCCACACTTAATCATTTTTTGGGTAACCAGTATCAATTTGGGTTTGGAAAAGATTTATGCACATGTATTAAATCTATAATAGATTCCTCAAATTGGAAATAATCCCCCCAAAAGGGTGAGATGATCCAGTCCTACCATCATCTTAACCAATTTTATTTTAAAAGTGTTGTTGGGTATAAACCCCAAATGACCACCATCCTTTAGAAATTAGTTCTGTACCATTTTATGGATGTGGGAATGGTTGAGAGATTATATAAAATATTATATTGTTAAACCTATTTCGAATGATGATGTAACCATATTAGACCCCCCCCATAATCAATCCTCAAATAGGAAAATAGGATGGGGAACCCAGTATGAACAAATTTAATGACAGAATAACAGACTCATTATAGTTTTTTTGAATCATGTCTCCTAAACACAGGGGATAACCATTCCATATATTATCTTTGGAATGGGACAAAAATTTTAAACTCAACATGAATTTTTAGATAATAAAATCAATCTATCAACCATGCATAATGATTTTTTTCATCTCTTACTCAAAAAAGGTGTTCCTATTGTGAAAGCCGTCATAATTGGGTATCTTATGAAATATGACCATTCTCATTTTGAAAATTTATTATGAGAAATTATTTTGAATAAGGGATGATAACGGAAATTTCTTTTACATATGCATATTTTATTTTGAATTTTTCATATATGGGATAATGAACTGATTGGTGACCTTGTTCCTTATTGTCATTGTGAATGTAGAAAATTATTTCATAGATATTTTGACATGAGATCATGTATTTTTTCAGATAATTTTATAAGAAATAATCTCTAATAGTAACCTCTATGAGTCTCAAAACAACCTATCCCACCCAACAAAATAATACTAATGTTCTGGATTTAATCTTTCATGAATACGACTGACATGGTTTGATCCTAACCCTTAAGTATACAGATAAGGGTCTTTAGTTTCTATATTCACAATTCTATCTCATTTGAGGATAGATACAATAAAACGAGTGGAAACTGTCTCCCCCACTAACTATTTCATAATATTATCCCTAATGTGTGGAAATCAACACATCCTATATAATATAATGGTAGATTAAGGATTTTACATCTACTCCATTCCAATTCAGTAGCTACCTAAGAGAGATCTTGTCAACCATAATCACCAAAATCATCCCCTTTGTTCCCCTTGGTCACTTGCTGAGAGAACCACTTGAAAAATATTCACCTTGACCCTCATGCATGGGTGCTAATGAGGTATCACTATGAATGGAAATATATTGATAAATGGGAGTGGGCTCATGTACTTTCTTCCATTGACGAAGCTCATCATCCTATTTCAGTTATAGTTAATGGGTTATCTCATATGCATGCTCACTCAGACCATGTCTGCATGAATATTCCTACAGAAAGCATGTGAAAGGAACATATATCTTCCCCATGTAGGAATCCCATCAGTATATTATGTAGGAACAATGAGGATAAAAGTTGGATTATATCCCCATCCCAGTTCAAGAAATATGCCAGTATATTTTGGAGACTCAAAATTTGGTGGCGTATATTCATACACAGTCATTGTTATTGTGTAACTACATTATAAAAACAACTGAATAGATCCATAAAAATATTTCAGAAATGATATATATACAGGTACATGCATGTATTCTTATCCCAATATCTGGAGCCTCACATCACCATGATTGGTATAAACATATATATACTCTAGTGTAAGCACACACTCTTAATCCCATACAAGAGGATTATTAAAATATTTTTTTAAAGGAATAAGAATAGGTCCAGGCACATACCCATGCTCTGATTAGGGCTTCCATGTTGGATTGGAAAATGCATGGGGACTGGTGTACATTTTGGTAGAATATGAATGGCACTATACTCCAATGAAATTGAACCAGGCTCATATACATGTTCCAATTAGGGCTCATCGTGTTGGTTTAGCACATGACTTTGTAAAGGAAAACATTCCTATAAAAAATGATCAATGGAATACTCCAAAGGCATGGGATAAGGCTAATATCCCCATTCCAAACATGTTTTTTGAGGAAAATATAGAAATAACCTCAGAGGAAGGTCATACCCCTACTAATGAAGCTACATATAATATTCCAAAATCTCATGTAATCCATGCTCATATCCATAATTCTACTGCTGAATGACTACACCGACATCCTTTTGAGGCCATACAGAAAAAGGATCATATCCCTTCTTGAATTCCATTGGTCCTTATTCATATTCTGGAAGGTAATGAATATTTTAATAATGGTTAAATATCATATTCATCAATGATTAACTTAAATATTCAATAAATAACCTATTACTGGGCTCATATTATTAATTATAATGTATAACCTCAATGGAATACTCTAATATCTTCCAATTAGTGGGCTCATATCCTTATAGCGCATGACAGTTATCAAAATATTTCAGAAACCCTCAAGAAGCATGCTCATATCCCTACTCAACCCCTAAACTAGGGTCAGCATATTTCAACCATGATTTAGAATGAGTCTCATACAACATATATTCTCAGTTCCATTGTCCTTGAGGATATTTGACACATATCCTCAAAACCTCAAGGGTCAATAGACTATTCAACCGATGTAAAAGGTGGTGATTACCTTTATAGTCATTGTCATCGTTGTGTGTAGTTGGGTCGTAGGGACTCTACTCTTAACATAAATTTTTTGTAAACCTCCCTATTTTTATATCCATCTCCAATAAGTAAATCCTTTCTTTTTTTAAATACCTTCATATATAACGGTTCACAAAACTCCAAAGACATCATATCAAAAGGTGCATGAAACATAAATGTTTACCACATATAGTTCCCCATTAATTATTAGCATTCGATCACCATGGTCATAAGGTGACCCAAAGAAATGACCTCTGTGATCTAACTATAGTGTGGCATATAAATATGAATAATAGGAGTTCTTCATGGATATTTGGGGAGCCTTATCAAGAAAACCCACCAAACAATGTTCTAGACCATGACCACTTCCCACTATGACATATGATACGATCTATAGAATGAGTTCAAACCATAACTATACCAAATTATATTGGAAAATCATAAGTGGTTAAAGTATAAACACCTACATTATTAAATATATGAGAGAAATTTAAAATTCATTAATACAATCTATATTCATCTAGACATGGTTGAACAATATATAGTTCAGAACCTCATGATGTAATTGAATGAAAAGAACACATATTTTGTTTCTCTTTATATCATAAAAAGTTTATGTTGACTAATTAATCTAACCCATTATAAACATATATCTGGGGATTGGAAAAATATGTAACATTTCACATTAATATTTTATGAGAATAGTACAAATCCCAAGATATTTCATCCTGTAATTTGATATATGTAGGAAAAATTAAGGGATGAGATAATTCATGATCTAATTGGTCAATACAATTATACTTTCCCTCTATAAAAATGAAAATAAATCACAAAAAAAAGATTGTGGACATCCAACATATTTCTTTGTTGGGACTCTTAAAAAAATCAGAATGCATTTTAGGATGAAATGTTGACTTTTTATACTATCCAACAGATTCCCATAGAATATGACTCCCATAATATGAATAAATTTCACCAAACACACACACGAGCACAATTGTGAAAAATAAAATGGATTATAGTAGTAACTTTCATATCATCCATCAAGGATCCAACCTATCCCACAGGGATGGGGGATTTTTTACAACTAAATCCAGCCACATGAAATAATACCCTAATATTTTTCATGAAATATTTATGGTAGTTAAAAACCAACCCCAACATAGAGGGATGTTAGTGTCTTTATCTAAGTCATTCTTACTCAGTTCATCACACCTCGAGAGTGTCTAGGAAAAATCAGAAACTATTCCAAATCAACCCCATCCCATAGGTCTAGGGGGGGAGTTATACCTTAATTTCCATTTCATTGGCCATTAAATCTTCAACTAGAATCATCAAATCCAAAACAATAGAATTTGAAAGTGACAATATTGGCCATGAACCATCTTAACACCATAGATTTGGGGGAATTATCATCATTATGATCACCATATAAAGAAGAAGTCCTGTCTATGTTGGGATGAAAATATTGATGATCATCATCTCACCCTTTCCTCAAACCATGAGAAAAAACATTACTATTCAAGGATCACTTAGAAGACATGACTTGTAACTCCCTTAAGGTAACTATTTATAGTCTAAGATAGGGGAAACCTATGGAAAAGTAAATAAAACCCCATAAGGGTCTTAAGTTAAAAAAGTCTAATATGTCCCATAGTTAGATAAGTATCCCTCATGCAACCCTTGAAGGGGAAGTATGTGATGAAATATCACCTTATTGAATTGAGAGTAATGGGATTTATTTTATTTCATGATACCATTATCTTAATGGTGTAAGAATAAACAAAATATAAGATGTCTTTCAAGAAAAAAACATAGAGGGATACCATATAGAAAACTAACATCGGGAGGAGGGTGATCTAGAAGAACCATCATGGGCTACACGCACATGGAATCAGAGTAGGATTCAAGACCTAGTACCTTATAATAATTGATTTACACCTTTTTAGTGGAACACTACCAAGGATAAATATAACGGCGTACCTACATCCAACTGACCACCCTGACAAGCCCAAATCCATTTTTTAAAGGAACAGCTGGCACAATATGATAATGAGATACAAAATCTCAAACAACAGAATGAGGAACCACTTTGGGAAAACATTCCAGATGAGTATCATCTTCCAATATAGACAAAGAAACCATCTCCCCCATATCATGATAGAAAAAATTCATGTACAAGAGTTGTATATAAGAATCAGGTTGTTTCTAGATCCATGAAACCAATGTAAATAAATTAGGAAGTTAAGGATGATCATGTCTTCCCAGAATTATAGTGAAAATACATCCTCCTAAGGGAGGAAATTTAGTATAATAACATATATATATAATTAGTGGGATATATAAATGAGGCCACCTCTTCAAGAATTTCCCTCTCTATAAAGATGGGAGGAGGTCCAAATAGTTGTATCTCTAGAACTCCATCCATCTAACGACCCGAAGGCCTTCAAATTTTTATTTCATTATTGATAGATCCCCTTTTCAGGGAAGAAGGGGTAAACCCAAAGACATCATTATGTTACGAAAAAATAACCCGAAGGACAAAAAGAGTAAAACCAAACTGAAAACCGAAAGTGTCCCTCCCCAGCCTATGATCATGTTTAAAATTATCATCATTGCAATGAATATCAGCTAGAAAGTGTACTATTTCAAAGAACAGACCTGATCCGATGACTAACTTCATACCCTCTCAAAAACCAAATCTAACATGCAATGTAAAGATAAACTATCAGCTCTAAATCCTCCTCTGAGACCTGTTCCTGAGATCAAGTCCAGCTACACTACCCACCTTCGAGAAAAAACTAGACTCATAAAAACAAAACATCCACCAAAATCACATAGACTTAAATTAACGCCAGATTCACTTCATCAGCATCAAACAAATCTAGCATCAAAGATTCCAAAAATCATCAATTCCAGCTTCAACAAACCAACCACAAGAAACCTAGATCATCAAGAAAACATTCATGACTTCAACAGACCTGCACCAGTCGTTAGATCCACCGCCAGAAAAACCCCTACCACCATCCATGAGAAACTCCCACCAACCACATAAGCAACCCGAAGCAGTAGCCAATTTCCAGATCTGATCCGTACAAGGTAAGGCATATCAATGAGGAGGAGTAGGGGGCCTCAGCTACGGTGACTCCGAAAGAAACACCTTCAACCTTGAAAAAACCAAAATGAAAAAAGGATCATCCCCACTCTGATCATTGGATCCAATGCCAACTCGTATAGGATGAACACCGTAAATGCCACCTGACCATGAAAGACCAAGATGAGGAGCCAGATCCATCCGCTCCACATTGTCACCACAAATTCCAAGCCCTGATGATCCAAGAAATGATGATATGACGTCGCCGAAGTGTACAAAATGGGTCAAAATGGTCAAGGAACTAGTGTTTCTCCAAGTCTCAAATCACTGAAAATGGCCAAAGACCGTCGCACCACACCTGGACCCCACCACCTGAACCAGACAGGAACTCTATCGTGGTGTGTTGTTGCCCAGCCATGCCTACACTGAGAAATATAAGTAAAGCCGATGGGAATCGAGCACGATCGGATGGGGAAGGGGAAGAAAATCCCAAGAGAAACCTTAGCCACCACGAGGAGGAGGGAGATGTCACTCAGAGGCTAGGGGTTGATATGCTCTAGAACTCCATAATTCCAATGAATTTATGGCTGGTCGATTGGAATCCATCGAAGGGATGTGATCAACCATGCATCTAGATAAGAATACCTATCCCAAATGAGTATATTAAACTATCCCCACACCCAATTTTGATAATCCGATATTATAATCCTTTGATGGAACCAAGTATGAAGAATAAAATTTAATGCACATTATTTCCTGATAAGACCAGATGATGGTCCTTCATGAAGATAAATAGGCGACCATACTATATTTTTTATACAAAATCTGATAGGGAGAGCCTTTGTTTTGTATATAAGTGTTTCAGGTTGGTCTCAAAATTCCCAATGGTTTCGTATCTGATGACATGTGGACCTAATTTCCAAAGGCAGGCGTTCACTGGGTGGTTTGGCCAGTGACTCTTAAGAACTCACATTGGTCGAGAGGATGGGAAGTCGGGCTCATCGCACCCTTTTGGGGGGAATTATTTCATGTTTTGGGACTCTCTTATATATTTAAGACGTATTCATATGTTCGTGAATCTTTGGTTTATACCCATGCATAGTATCCATGGATTACTCCTGGTTGGAAATGGTCAGCTAGATGTAGGGGTTCTGAATCATTTTTTCTCGAAGTTTACCATCCCTCGTTGGATTAATGACACCGAGGAGTCCGGACTCATCGAGGCGACACTAGGAAGGATGAAGTGGACTGATGTGAAGATAGTCAGATCGACCAGTTATTGGGATTGAACCTCATGGAGGCTTCCTATGTACCCTACCTGGGAGACAGGGATCAAAGTCCACATAGTTTTAGTAGGAGTGTCAGAGATCCGACATCAATGTGGACCCGAGGGTCTGACGGTGATCGGGCTTGATCCTCGGGGAGGCTTCCTATGTACCATGCCTTGAAATGGATCAAAGTCCTCGTAGTTCACATAGGATTTAGGTTTATGCTCTAAGGAGGCCCAGTGCAATGGATTGCGACTTACACTTTGAGCAGGCCCATAAGAGGATGTCATGGTCGATGCTTACTCTAAGCCCACATGAGTCACGCTCGGTGTGAGAAACAAGAGGCAGTAGGGACCAGACAATCACATTGTGAATGGTGAGTCCGTGGGAAATGGAGTGGGGCTTACACATAGGGAATACCATAAGGTCGGGGCTTACTCTGAGATGGATGCCCATGATCACAAGCGCAGGGGGAGAAGGATTTGGCCCCAAAAAAGGATGGAGAAACACCCTTCCCCACTACACCCTTCCTTGGGCATGGATGTGGGGAAGTACAGAGGTGCATGGGGGCTTACTTCTGATGGGTATCCTGCCACGCCATGGAGAGGGGAGAAGTGCCCCAGTCCAGAAAAGTGGAGGGGAAGAAAAGGGTCTCTCGGGCTCGGATTCCGCATTACTGTGGGAATGTGAACCCAGGAATGCTTCGGGAATCTGACCAAGGGTCGGAGCAACCCCTTCAACCCTGCTTACCGTGGGTATGTTAACTCAAAATGGCATGCTGATGCACCTGAAGGTTACATCACAAGAGTCCGGTGGCTCCGGTGGAGGCCTCAGCTCGGGGCCGAAGAATGGGAGAATGAGGGAACTACAGAGGATCATGCCGGATTGGGAGGTATTTATCTGGCTTGGCGAATGGGAACTCCGAAGGATTTTTCGGGCCACGTGGGTATATGAGGAGGGGATCCCTTCGCATAGGGAGGTTCTACGTGGATGGAGATGCCATTCACAAACTAGGGTGGTCTGTGGACTGATGGGAATCATGTGAACCAGGGTGGTTCGTGGCTTGGTGAGAATCCAATGAACTAGGGTGGTTCACAGCTTGGTGGGCATCCCGCGAACCAGGGTGGTTCGCGGCTTCGGGTTCAGCCCATGTACCAGGTTGGTATATAGAGGGATCCATGCGAGCAGCAGCAGCCAAGGGCGACGCCGGTCAGGGGTTCGTCGGTCGGGGATTCACCTGCATAGGAAGGCACTACACGGTGCGACAGATCAGAAAAGGGGCATAAACTCCCTGGTCCGTGGGAAGTGCTTCCGTGGAGGGGCCATGGTTCACGGTTTTCATTTCATTTTTATTTTATGTTTGTTGTTCACCAAGTTATTATGCATTTTCGGTTCCTTATTAATTCACTTCCAGGTTCATACCTGTTCTGGTTTGCGAACGGAAAATTCATTATTTGCGAAATCCTAAGCTCCTTCCTTTGAAATCCTTCTACCCTAATCTGGTCGATCTCTCCGAATCCTCCCACCCTCAAAAATCCTCTTCTCTTCCCCCTCGATATCCTTTTATAGAGTGGGGAAATAGATGTATCTATGTTCATTTGTCACCTTTTGTAGAGGCCCATGATTGGAGACCCAGTTCATGGACGACTTGGTCAATCCGAAACTCACGGGTGCGTTGAATGCACCTCCCCCACTAACCAAACCAACTCGGGGAGTGATTCGCGGCCGCGGAGGGTTCCACCTCCATTCCACGAACATCAGCGGATGCGGTCTGGGCCGGTCGACGCGGTCCGCGATCGAGGGTGGTTCGTGACGGTGGACCGACTTGGATCATGTCCTGCCTCGCGCATGCGGAGGATCTCCGCCTTCATTCTGCGAACGACACCGGTCCACAGAGGGGGTGCTTCATGGAACCGACCACGTAGCGTTTTCATGGGCCAGTCTTTTGGACCAGTTCGGCTTGTACATCCTTTGAATTTTCTCCATACTTTCCATAATTTCCCCCAATTCTTCGGGGGGGGGGGGGGATTGGGTAGCATGTCATTCATGAATTTTTCAGGACCCCAGAAATTCCCCCCATTGGAATGGGGTTCAACCGGAATGAAGACGAGGCCATTTTGATGCAGAGTGGTCCTGAAACATGGATGGTTTGCGATAGATAGGTGGACCCAGTAGGGGACCACGCCTATAAATATGGGGGGCCCTTCCTTTGCCTTTTACCGGATTCTTCGTGAAACCAAAGCCCTCTCGCTTTTTTTCTCCGTGTGACCATTCCTTCGCGAAACGCCTCGTCCGCAAACCATTCATCCTTCGCGGTCGCCTTAACCCGCAGACCAATTTCCCAACCATGAAAAAATACATTTAATTAATTAAAAAGTAAGTCACAATGGGCCACGGAGGAATTCGCTTCGCGGTTTCGATGGTCCACGAACTGAAATCTTCCTGACTTTGAAAACTTCCTATGTTTTCTGAATATTAATTATTTAAATCTGGGATTAGGACTCCGCGGAGCAACCTGGTTTGTAGTTTTCTGGCCAATGCTCTGCGGGCCAGGGTACCATGGACTGCTTCCGCGAAGTTTTGGTTCGTGGGATGTTGTCATCACGAACCACTTTATGAGGCCTACTCACGAAGTCTTCCCGATTCCTTTTCCATAAAGCTGGTATTTTGTCCAGATTTTATTATTCTGGACTAACCATTTGCTGATATTCATAATTTAGGGAGAAAACATGGTTCCCCCTCGCTCTGCACACAGGCCTGCTGCAGAGCCTCTCCCAATTGGATCAGGGAGACACCTAGCTATGATTCGCAGAGCGGAAAGCATCAAAGAGGACCCTAGTCGGTCCATCATTCCTGATGACGGTGTCTTGAAGGACATTCTCTCTCCTGAGCTCCTGGGTTATCCACTATCAAATCGGCATCTGCTTGACAGCTTCAGTTTCCAAGACGACGTCCCTATCCCACTACTTTCTCAGGTCTTCCATCTTCTTTATTGGATGTGTTACCAAAGTGCGTTCAAGCAAACCTTACCCCAATGGGGGATATAACCTCTTATTCTGATCTGAAAGAGGCTTTCATTTTGAGAGGCTCTATTTGGAACCAAAGCAATCAGTGCATTCAAGACTTCTCTCAAGAAGCTGTCTTCAAGAATTATCCCTCCATAATCAACCTTACTTAGGTAGATCCTGACGCAGGGTGGATTCCTAGGTGGGATCTTCGTTCTGGTTGGATTTTCTCGATTGACTGGGGCTAGGCCTTCTAGGTCCACCATCATTGCCGGGAATCTCTCGAGTCACTGGAAGCATTCAATTTTTACTCCGTAGTGTGGGCCTCCGAGTTCGATTTTTACCCCCCATCTTTGATCCTGCCTGACCTGCTTAGTCGCTAGTGTTAAAGCACTAATACTTTTCACCAATTCCACGGTGAAGTTGGCATTAACTTGTGGGATATTTACCAATTGAGAGGGATTTCGATCATCGGTGAGATGTATGACGAGTTTCTGCCCACTCCTGACACGTGGGACGACGTCGAACAAGTGCCTTCATTGGTGATAGTTCTGCTGGTTATGGTGGAGAGGTCATTGTGTCAGGATTTGAGTGCCCGCTCTCTTTTTCCCTATAGCACCTGTATAGGGTTAATTCTGAACACAACTGGTCATGTGCTGAAGATCAAGAACCCCCTGACTCATCCTTCTCAATGGTCACGAACCATCCCAGGTTCCTACTGGGTGGTTCTGGAGGCAGGTGACTACATTTTATGGGGTTACGAGGTTCTCCCAGATGTGCTGCCTATGCTCAGATTGATAGGTCTATTTGCTATGTTTTTTACTGGGTGGCTATTCCCTTCTCATGATATCAAATCGGGCATTAGGGCTTTCACCTTGGTGGTGGCAGTTTAGTTGCCAGTGGGATGCCTGGTGAACTTGTCCATGCCCACTTGGGCTCGTATTTAAAAATTACTGAGCCACATGTAGTAGGGCGGGCCACCCTACTGTCTGAGTGGACCGTTTCAATTCTTATACTGCTGGATAGTGAATCATTGCCATTGTTATGAGTATTGTCATAACATAGTCATCCTGCATCCTACCATTCGGCCTACGATACTCTATATAGCTGGGGTTCGTCTGAATTCTCTCAATTACGAAAAAATCATTGAGCTCCTAAGTGATTTCCCCCAGTTTTCTTTCACTCCCTACCCCACCCCTTCCGGCGTCGTGTTTGAAAATCACAGGGGGAGCCTAGAGGAGCGTTCTTACATGATTTCACTACGGGGCGAGTTTCTCTCTGCACTGATTGATGGTGTTTATCTATGCAAGTTGTTTGCCCGAAATCATTTTTCCATCCAGTTTGGGTGTATGCAACTCCAATTTTCCCTTCCTCCTCCTTAGGCACGAGGAATGCACACAGCCACTCTCCGTCAGTGGTGGATGATGCTGATGTGGGAGGGATATGATATAATTATTCTCTTTCCTGGTATAGGAGCGGCTGCCAGCCTATCCTTGGAGTACGCAAGAATGTGGGTAAAACATTATCCTAATGGGATCCTGGGGAAGGATGTCCAGTTGGTTCCCAATATGAGAGTAACTATGGCTACTGTGCCTACCACACCTTCCTCATAGGCTTTGAGGGAGGACTGACTGATGGCTCGTTGGTCAAAGCGACTCAGGGGATTTTCCTCTCGCACCCCTTTCGCGGAAGAAGTTCAGATGGACCCAAACTTCCTAGATGTGGATGAGGATGACCCAATGGCTTCAGGTCCTAGCGAGACAATTCCTGATGTTTTCCCGAACAATACCGGACTTAACTATATAATTCCCAAGCCTGAACCAGGCTCAAAAGCTTCAGGCCTTCCAGCCTCAGAACCATCATCTAGCGCGCACATGCATATACTGGTCGCGATGACAGAATTGATTCTCATGTTGTCTAGTGAGGATACCAAATATCCTCATGTCATGGCAGACCACCGAGAAGTGCGCAGGTGGGCCTATCCACAAATTTATGAGATTTTCCCTGAAACTCCCCTGGCTGAAATTACAACTAAAACTGAAGCTCTCCGAAAACTCTTCCTGGGTTTGGGGTCGGGTGTCTTTGACTGTTGTCAATTTCTTTTTCTCGCTTTCCAGGTTTTAATTTCCCGTGAGGAAGTTGCCACTGATGAGTGCAAGCTTTCCCACATCACTACCTCTCATTGTGGGATCCGAGCCCTGGAGGGAGCCATTATGAAGCTCCATCAGCTGATAGCACAGCTGGCGAGCTCTCGAGATCAGGCGGCCGTCCAATATTCTGAGTTTCATCAATGTGAAGAATGGGCAGCGATGATGAGGGATCAATTATCAACTTTGACTAGTTGCCTTGAAGCCACCATGAATGGGGTCAACGATCTCCAAACAACAGTGGAGCTTACTCGTTCGGTGGCTGAGGTTGAGGCCAGGGAGAAGGTCATGCTGGAGCAGACTTGAAACAACCTCCGCCGCACAGTCGTTGATCTAGTGGAGAGGGCGAGCCAGGCTCATTTGTGACTATCAGATCCATTCATATTAATTCCCCCTTTTTACCTCTTTTTTCATTGTGAGGGAGAGGCCCCAGCTTTTGGACACCCTCCCTTTTTACTGAACAGAATTCAATCTACGTCAATCTTCCTTCGCCATTAATTTTGATTGTTTCTAGAAAAATTATTGCTTAAATACCAACTCATTGAATCAAAATTGCCCGTAATTAAGGAAAGTGATAAAATATGAAAATAGGCTCTAACTTTTTCCTGGACCATGGGATCCAGCGAGCATAGTTTTACTATTGCTAGCATTTTGTAGAAACACCCCACAAAATTTTTTCCTTTTCTTGTTAATGCCCTAATTTTTCCGGGGCCCATTTAGTGTGGACCCAGCGGGTATGGCCCGACTTTTTCTTAGGTCTCCCTTTTCAGGATTTTAGCCTAATAGGCTTTGTGCCTCTTTTTGTGAGTGATTTAACATCCCGCCGACAAGACTATCATTACTGATGTTTTAGGTCGAACATCTTTGACCCAATATGGTGGGGTGAAAGCCCTAATGAGGTTTGGTTGATTAAAAGATGTCTCAATATCCTTCAGAAACATGTAGAGGGAGTGTGTTTAGATTTGAACGACATGAAGGGCATATCTCGAGGCATGGAAGTCATATCAATGTGCAGAGGTAGGAAGAGAATCACTCAAGGAAATATTGTCTTTGGTAGATGGGCCAGGGGAGATCAATATGTAGAGGTGCTGAGGGAATGGTATGCATAGTCATGCAAAGGTGTCCTTAAGTCAATGACTCTCTTTTTCTGATGGCCATAGGACTTCATGAAAATACGGCTTATGGAAACCACCATGGGTGGCTTGGAGAATCATGAAAACCACTGGGGGTGGCTTGGAAAGGGTATGTGATGTCTGAAAGGTTTTGAGAACATCTGTATCAATCAGAAGTGTGGAAGCATGGTTCCCGTCCTACACATTTATATAGCTTAAAGGACGGTTGGGTCTTGGCACAGTTCAAGGTCATGCAGCTAGGAAATTATCTAGAATGGAACAACTTCTCCTGGTCCTCGGTGATCTCGTCAGAGACGTTCCACCATATTCAGGTAGGGTTGTGAAAGAGACCGGTAAACTATTTCTTAGAGGGTTTCTGAATCCTGGGATGAACATGGGGACTCAAGGGGCAAGAGGCATACAGAGATAAGTATCGCCTGAGGAAATCTTGCCTTTGGTAGATGGGCCAGGGGTTATCAATATGAAGAGCCTCCGAGGGCATGGTATGAATAGTCATGAAAAGGTGTCCCTGTATCAATGATTTAATTCTTTTGATAGCTGAGAAACATCAGGGAAGATGAGATTTAGGACCACCAGGGGTGGATTATGAGAGTTCTAATTTCTCTGAGTATGGAGTATGGTGTATGAGGAGAGGGTTCCTGGATATGGGAGGATCATCTAGGCTAAATATCCTGAGAATGGCTGAGGTCATTCCTTCTTACGCTGGTGTGAGATGGTGGTTCATGCAGGTCTGACCCGTGCACTGAGGGACAGATAAAAGCCTCCATTCCTTACTGAACCCATGACGGGGTTGACCATGCGGTTTTAACATCATACAAGGATCATTTTTAAAGGATGTTGTGATGTTTTATTTCATGCAATGAGGACGGGGGGAATTTTTAAACCAGTGAAAATGCTTGTAGTTAAAGGCATTTCTTGGGATGGTTAATGCTTGGTCTTTTCAGTTTTATGCCAAGAAACCATTATGTTCTGTGCAGTTTAAAGTCATTCAATAAGGAAGTAGTTGCAAAGGCCACTCTTCATCATAATGTAACTAGGCTTGAACATCCCGGCATGCCCAAGAAGTGGAGACGGGTTGATTGGTGTAAATCGTGGTTCTGGGGATTCTTGGATTAGGAGAAATGATATGGGGCCCTGAGGCCAGTATGCGTACGGAATGAGGAAGAGTGTCACATGTGAAAATCATGTCTTTGGTAGACGGGACAGGGGCTGTCAATATGCAGAGCTGCTGAGGGCATGGTATGCATAGTCATGAAAAGGTGTCCACGGGTCGATTACTTTACAATTACTATGGTTGTGAATGGTTATGAGGATCCGTAATTGTCTAGGCCACAAAGTCTGTTATTTGGTAAGGAAATGTCTGGACATGTCGGGGATGTTCGTCCCTGGTTGCTGTTAAGGCTTAGAGAACTCCCTGCGCTGATTTATATTGCACGTGAGGGTGTATCTTTACTCCATGTAGTTTAATGTCGTGCGGTAAGGACAAAGTACTCCTAGTTTAGCAGTCATAGAACTTGGAACATTGGGTGACTATTGCTGATGTAACTCGAAGGATACCTGAGTAACCATGCTCTGATATACTCTAAATATGGTGGGGGATAATGGTTGTAAACTGTAACACTGAGGTTTCCTGGGTCAGAAGGTGTGGTGTGGGGGATCTGAGGCCGGTAAGCGTACAGAGCTAGGAAGAGTACCGCCCAAGGAAATCTTGCCTTTAGTAGATGGGCCGGGGGTTATGAATATGAAGAGTCGCTGAGGGAATGGTATGAATAGTCATGTAAAGGTGTCCCCAGGTCGATAACTTTCCACTTTCGATGGACCTGAATGATTATGAAAATATGATATTTCTCACAGTATAGAGTTCAGCATGTGGGGATAATGGTGTCTGAGCACACAAGTAACATCTTCACTGCAATTTTCCGTTGAGTCAAAGTAGCCTAGTACTGGCTTGATGTTCGTAGATGCAGGTCGCCATGTGAACCACGGGAGGATACGTAGGATAACCGGGTAGGGATACCCTGGTGATGTTTGGATGTGAAAAGGGGACGGGATTGTAAACCACCACACCATAAATTTCTGGTTCAGGATAAATGGTATGGGGGCTCTAAGGCCGGTAAGCATACGTAGCTAGGAAGAGTGTCGCCTATGTAAATCTTGCCTTTGGTAGATGGGCCAGGGGATATCTATATGCAGAGTCGCTGAGGTCATGGTATGCATAATCATGAAAAGGTGTCCACGGGTCGATGACTTTCCACTTTCGATGGCCATGAATGGTTATGAAGATCCATAATTACCTGGGTCGTGGAGTCTGATGTGTGGGGAGGATGCATCCAAATGCACAAGGAGTATTTCTACCTTGTTTCTCCATACATCTTAGGTGGTTCGCGATGAAATCCGTGCACTTTAACATCATGCGGTGGGGACGTGGTCCGTGCAGTTTAGCGTCGTGCTGTGAGGAGGAAAAATACAACCTGTGCAGGTCTGGTCCATATACGGGGGAAAGGAGAATTTTTAACTTTTATTAACCATGCAGTTTAACGTCGTGCGTTAAGGACGTAGAAATAAACCCTGTGCAGGTCTAGTCATTACATAGGGGAAAGGGAGCTTTTCTAAATCATATTATCCGTGCAGTTTAACACCGTGCGGTGAGGACGAGGAGTACACCCAATGTAGGTATGGTCCGTATACGGGGGGAAAGGGCGTTTTTATCTTTTTTTAACCTTATCTGTGTAGTTTAAAGTCGTGTGTTAAGGATGAAGAATACACCCCATGCATGGTTGGTCCACCGACGTGGGGAAGAGGGCATTTTTTTAATTTTTATTCGGGGGTGGCTGGGCTAGGACGGGGAACCCTGACATCGCTGCGTATCCTCAGAGGGAAGGAATCAAGCCGCACGTAGTTTTTCAGAAATAAGTACACCCAATGCAGGGCTAGTACATACACGGGGGAAGGGGGTATTGTTAACTTTTATTTTATTTCATTTAGGAGTGTCTGGGCTAGGATAAGAGATCTCGACGTTGCTACATATCCCGCGGAGGCAAGAATCAAGTCGTATGTAGTTCTGTTCAAAATACACGTCGTGCAGGTCTGGTCCGTACATGGGGGAAGGGGGAATATTTTTAAATCTTATTTGAGGGGTGGATGGGCCAGGACGGGGAACCCTGGCGTCGCTACGTATCCATTAAGGGAAGGAATCAAGCCGTACTCAGTTCTCTGAAATCCGTGTGGTTTAACGTCATGCAGTGAGGAAGAAAAATACACCCCGTACAGGTCTGGTCCATACACTGGGGGAGGGAGAATTTTTATTTTTCTTTCTTTTGTTTATTTAGGGGGTGGCTGGGCCAGGATAGGGGGTCCTAGCATCGCTACGTATCCTGCAATGGCAGGAATCAAGCCGTACATAGTTCTCTGAAATCCTTGTAGTTTAACGTCATCCGGTGAGGACATAATACTCTTAGTTTAGGGTCATAGAGTTTGGACCATTGGGTGCTTGGCAGTTTAACATCATGCATATCGGATGATTCCCCCTTTTCCCCTTATTCGTGCAGTTTATCATTGTGCAGTAAAGAAGAAAAACAAATTTGGTTTTTATGTGAAATACTTCTTCAGGAATCTCGCATTTGTAGGAGCGGTGGTGAATTTCCCACCCATGGAGATCAGGTCATATGATCTGTTGGAGTAGAAATTATGTATAACATATGGTCCCTCCGATTTAGGCTCCATCTTTGTAGGATTCCTTCCGAGTATCATTGGGGTCCGGAGGACCAACACCAATTCTCTTTCCAAGAAAGACCGAAGACAGAACTTTTTATTGAAGGCTCATTCAATCTAGTTCTGGTATACTTCCAGATGGTGCAAATTGTGCAGCCACTTCTCGTATAGATATTCCAATTAACCTAGCTGCTTTCCTGATTGCTCATCGTCGGGTAACTGATCACAAATGGAAACATGGTATGAGGGTAATTGGAGCTCAATGGAATGGACCACCTTCGTTCCGTATACTAATGAGTACAGGGTATCCCGAGTAGCAGTGCGGATTGTGGTTCGATAATCCCACAATGCATGGAGGAGTTTTTCCGGTGATGACTTCTAGTCTTTGTCCACCATTTTCTGGAGAATGTTGGACAGGTTCATGTTTAAACCCTCTATTTGTCCGTTGGTCGCCGCATGGTAGCAGGATGAGTGGTTAGACTTAACACCATATTCTTGGTAAAGTTTCTCTAATTCAACAGAGAAGATGTTGGTGCCGTTATCCATCATTATGGTATGAGGGGCACCAAATATGGTAATGATATTGTTTTTCATGAAGCTGACGATGTTTCTCGCCCTGACTTACTTGAGGGGTACAACTTCTGCCCATTTGGAAAAGAAGTCGGTTTCCGTCAGTATATACTTCAGCTGTTTGGCTGTGGAAGGGGGATATGGTCCCACGATGTCCATTCCCCATACAGAAAATATCCAGGAGTACTTGGCTTGATGAAGTAACTTCGGGGGTTGGTGTATGAAGTTTTCATGAATTTCGCATGATTGGCATTTTGTGGTAACGTTCTCGCAATCTCATACCATGGTGGGCCAATAGTACCTAAGCCTTCGGACCTGATGGGAAAGCTTGGACCCCGGATGATGTGCCCCACATACTCTAGCATGCACTTCAGTCATGACAACAACGGTTTCCTCTCCACCAATGTACCTAAGGAGGATTCCGTCGAGGCCTCATTTGTAAAGGACCTCTTGCTAGCCCGTGCTACCATGTAGGACAAAGTTGATATCCCTTTCCATATTTTCTCTCGTTCAGCCCTGTCTGATGGAAGTTCTCCCCGTTGAAGGTAGTTTTCAATGGGGGTCATCTAGCCAGTGTCAAGAGAATATGGCTCTAGGACAGGACTGACTTCATTTATTTCTTTCATCTTAGTCTGAAAAAACGGCAAGACCATTCGACGGTGAGAAATACTGATGACCGTTTCTTCCCGGTCTGGTTCGGCTAGGGCTATGGCCGCATTGGCTAATGCATTGGCCTATGCATTCTGAGACGAGGGAATATAGGTCAATGTCAGTTCTGTGGATAATTCCGCCATTAACCCTTATACATGGTCAAATAGGGGAATCAGCTTCCCCTTTTTGATAGCATAGTCACTATTGACCTACTTGATGACCAGTTCCGAGTCACCTTTTACCTTAAGGTGTTGTACATGTTCCTGGAGTGCGAGATCTAGGCCTGCAACGAGGGCTTGATACTCCTCTTCATTGTTCATACATCCTTATGACAGGAGAAAGGAATATGGCATGACTGCCTTTTCTGGGGACATGAGTATTATCCCTATACCCACCTTGTTAAATTTGGGGTCTTCCATCCTTTTGCTGGTTGGGCTTCGGGATGCATCGTCGATGTATATTTCCCATATTGGGAGCTCCTCTTGAATCGCGAAGATGTCTTCATCAGGTAGCTCAACGTCCGGTGT
The DNA here is from genome assembly GCA_963277665.1 of Viscum album. Taxonomy (NCBI): domain Eukaryota; kingdom Viridiplantae; phylum Streptophyta; class Magnoliopsida; order Santalales; family Viscaceae; genus Viscum; species Viscum album. The sequence continues at coordinate 685,277,708 of OY728120.1, read as the reverse complement.
GGTAGTCCCTATTGAAGGGTGCTCAGCCAGAAAATCTGCTAATGTCTAGCCTTTGATGGCCTTCTGAGGCACAAACCGAATGTCAAATTGTTGTAGGATGACTACCCCTCGGTATAGGCGCTTGGTCAGCATGGGGTGGCTAAGGTTGTACTTGAGCGGGTTATTATGCAAGTCAAATAGACTTCATGACGCTTCAGATAATTTCATAACATTTGAACTACAAAGACCAGATCCAAACAACTCATATTGATGTTTGAGTATTGAGTTTCAGCATCAACCATGGTTCGACTAAGGTAGTAGAGATTGTTTTCACTGCCGATGTCATTTTTCTGTGTGAGGAAGGCTCCCAGCGACCGCTCTAGGGCCGTCACGTATAGGATGAGTGTTCTTCCTTCAACAGGGGGCATGAGCACCAGTGGGCTCAATAGATACTTCTTTAGGCTATAAAACACCTCTTGGAAGTCATTTGTCCATTGGTACATGACTACCTTCTTCATTAACCTAGTAAAGGCAAAACATTTTCCTGCCAGGATGGTTATGAATCACCTGATGTAGGCCAATTCCACTTGGAATTCTCTCAACTCAGTGAGCTTGCGGGGAGGTGTTAAGCCATAGATATCCTTTGTCTTTTCAGAGTCGACTTTGATGCCGCAATGGCGTACGATGAAGCCAAGGAATTTCCCTGAGGTAACCCTAGAGGCACACTTCAAGGGTTTCATCTTCAGGCTATGCTGTCAGACTTTGTTGAAGATGGTCTCAAGGTCTGACAGGTTATCTGAGCATTGTCTTGATTTGACCCCCTAGTCATCTACGTAACATTTGACGAATTTCCCCAAGAATTGTTTAAAGATATTTTGCGTTGCGCATTGATATGTGGTGCAAGCATTCTTGAGACCAAATGGCATGACCCTGTAACAGAATACTCCTTGGGGATCCCTGAAGGCAGTGGCTTCTTCGTCTTCTCGGGCCATCCTGATTTGATTATACCCCGAATAGCCGTCCATGAAGGATATATCCTCATAACCATCTGTTGCATTGATTAATAACTCGGTGATTGGGATCGAGAAATCATCTTTCGGGCAGTGCCGATTGAGATCTCTGATGTCAATGCAGACGCGGATTTGCCCATTCTTTTTCTTGACATGGACAATGTTGGCCAACCAGATGGGGTATTAGACCTCCTGAATGAAGCCTTATTTAATAATCTTATCAACTTCAGCCTCTATCTTGGCAGCATACGAGGGGTGTGTCCTTCTGGCGGCTTGTTTATAGCCCCGATGGTCTTCTGGAAGACCTAAGCGGTGCGTTGCCACTTCGGGATCGACTCTCAGCATTTATGTGTAATTCCAAGAAAATAAATACCGATTTTTCCTCAAGAAAGAGGTATATACCTTGTGTTCCTTGGGATACATGGCTGCACTAACAAGAGTGGACATCGGGTCTTCCTCGGTACCCAGGTTTATTTCCCTGAGCTCATCCATAGTGGTGGAGATACCTTCCTCAAATGTGGGAGGTGCATCCCTAAGATCTTCCTCCTCTTCTTCTCCCAAATCCTCATCTTCTTGATCTGATGGGGGGAGAGTTTCCGAACATGGCTCTCTGGGGTTTGAGGGAGATGCATCGTGGGAATCCCCGCTCGAGTATTCATCCCCAGATTGTGGTTTGGCTGGTGTTCCCACATTGTCACACTCGACTGTTATGGCTGAAGTCATGAAGAAAACTGAGTCTGTGTCCGAACATGAATCCGTACTCTCAACGTGGTAGATGGTTAGTACGTAGTCTCTGCCAAGCTGTCTGAGGGGGTCATCAGGATCCATTTCTAGACCATTTGGAGCGGGGATCCAGTCGATACCATTGGTCAAAGGATTCTTCCTCTTTTTCTCATAAAACCCGGCGTCAATGTAGTGTGACTCAGAGAGTTTGAAAGGGGCCTTGTCAGTGTACAATGTCCCACTTTTCCCACTGATGCTGTATTTAATACACTGGTGGTAGGATGAAGGAATAACCATGTGCTTATATAGCCACAACCTTCTAAGCAGGGCATTGAATGTTGTGTTCTGTCGAACCACCATGAATTCTAAGTAGGCCCTGAGGTCTCCAAAATGGGTCTTTAGCTTGATTTGTCCTGGGTAATAAATCACCCTCACTATAGCCCAACTTACAGAGTGTCCATAGGGGAAGGAGGTTAACTCCAGAGCTGTTGTCAATAAAGACTTTGTGGATCTCAACATCATCTAGCATTCCAGACACATATAGTGGTTTGATGTGTCCCTGCATGATGTCATCTTCATCTAGATCGGTGAAGGAAATCACTCCATTGCATTTAGCTGAGCCAGTCTCTGTCCGGTAAATCTCAGTGGAAGATACCTCGGATTGAAACTCATGGGGGCTGAGCAAGGCTTCTATCAGTGCCTCCCTGAGGTCAGCTGACAAAACTAGGGCATCCAGGATCGACAGTTTGGCTGGTACCGACGCCAGCTGTTTAAATATGTTGCATTTTTGTTTCAATGGCCGATGCTTCTCCATTTGTGGAGGAGATTTAGTAGGAATCTTGGGAGTGAGAATACATGATGAGGAGGGACTGGATGCGGGGTCAGATGCCGATTATGTCCCTAGGTTCTGGGGACTCGGCCCGGCTGGTCTAATGTTTCACATCAGGCGGCTAGGCGCTTGTTCCTCCTCTGATGGGTACCACAGAATGACGGGGTAAGAGTTTCCGCTTGTAGAGGTAGAGGGATATTATTTCTCATGATGAGTCCGTTGAAGGGCTCTCCCATGGGTTTCTTCGATATTGACGGTTTTGGCCGAGGTCCAACCGTAGGGTTTATTTTAGCCTCAACTCCGTCTCCCCTGCTATCCCTTGCCTCTTCAATTCCTCGTCCCGACTCCTCGTATTGGGATCCCAGTTTCATAACCATACCCTTCATCAGGGAATTATTCAATAAGATGGATGAAGTTGATGGAACCAAATATTGGATCTTCATCCTCTGACAGGTCACCCTGGTCGGTTGTCCCTGATGATTCCGTTTGGTGGGTCGGTGCCCGTGGCACCAAATTCGAGGGCATGAAATCTGAAAACGTTGGGGATATATTTGGCCTTGTTGCAGACTGATCCTCTTGCGCTTGACCCCTCATTTGATTACGCCTGGATGACCGGATCATAGAGGGTTGTGAGGCCGATATTGTCGGTTGTGTGGCATCAGGGGCTATTGGCGGCAACACCGGCTACTGTATTTGAGATCGGAGTATGCCCTAGGCTCGATTGATAGTCTTATGAGTCATCCAATTATCAAATTTCTACCCCTTCTTGGTGGTGACTTCCTCCCACCCCTCCACTTCATCAGAGCCGGTGGTATAAATATATGTCACATGTGCTGGGGGTGGTCCCAGCTTGAATTGCCCAGAGTCTACCATCCTTTACAGGAGGTCCTTGAAAATGAAGCATTCTTGAATATTGTGCCCCATAATTCGATGGTAGGGACAGTAATCTATCCTCTCATCAAGACTAACTTCTTCGAGTTTCCTTGGCTCCGGGAGGTGAAGCAAGTTGCAATTCATGGCGGTGATGAATTAGTCGCAGACATGGTCATCTCGGAATGAGTATAATTTATGTCTTCGTTCCTCAAACTAGTTCCGCTTCTCCCCTTTATGATCATCCCGCCTAGGCGGAGGAGGCTGCTGATATATAGGGGGCCATTGACGATTTGGTGGAGGCATGAGTGGTGGAGCAGGCACAAGGGCCAGCTTGAGAGTGAAAGAGGATGCTTCAGCTCTAACTATTCTCTTTGCGGTAGCCTGTGAGGCTATTCGGGAATTTGGATTGGTCTGCTACACAGAGTCCTCGATTCTCTGGGAAATGGCCGGGAGATAGTGGAAGCCAGTTGTTCACTCCATTGGTATTAGCGGAGTTTACTGCTCATCATGAAGATTATCGATGCATATGGCGAGCAGCTCATCTTGAGGCATTGTCCTATTCAGAGAGTAGGTCAGACCTTTCCATCTAAAGATGAAATATGAGACCCTCTCATTCTCCCTCTGATTTCATTTCATGAGGTTGATGACTTTTGTTTTAGGCAGCATTGAGCTGAAGTGGAATAGGATCTGCTGCCGAAGGTCCTCCCATCTTTTTATTGACTGAGCTGGCAGGCTCGTATACCAGACGAAGGCAGGTCCTTGCAAGGTACATACAATGAATCTGAGTTTCACTGCTTCTTTTCATTCCGGAGTTCCCATCATAGGGTCTCAATAAGACGCATAGTGCATCAAGTGTTGTTCTGGATCGCCTGATCCATTGAAGATAGGGAATACAGGGCTCCCAAATTTTGGTGGAGGTGGCATGTTTCTAACCAAATCTGTGTAGGGCTTCCGCTCTAGCTGTATCATAGCGCGTCGACCTTCTATCACTTCCAATCAAGATGTTAGTGACTCAATGGTGATGGTGAGTCCCTAGTTTACACCCTATTGGGCCTGGTCCTAGGAAGGTGTAGCCTGAGGCATTTCTTGATGAACCAGCTCTGTTGGCACCAGGGGTGCATGTGCCGTTTGTGACACCTTCGGAGGGTTCAGGCTTACTCGCCCCTGGTTTCTTCCTGATTGGAGGGAAGTCTTGGTATTCATTCAGATCCACATTTAGGTAGCTGGATGGACTGGGTGCCTCGTTGGGCAGGAGCCCGGACCGTGCTTCGTTTTCCAGGGTAAGCCTTGGTCTTTAAGGTGCACTTACTGGGATTTCATGATGTGGCTACTCTTGGGATGTGTTTTCAATAAGATGGTTCCTCTAGAGTATCTCGGCGTTAAGCCGCCTCAATTATTTCATTTCCTCTTCATGTCGAGTGAATATCTCTTCGAGCATAAGTGGCTCATTTTTATTGAGAGAATGAGGCGGGTTTAGGGTAACCAGTCCTTTGTTCTTATCCTTGTTAGAAGCTCGTAGGGTGAGAAGAGGAAGGTTAGATGAAGGGGCGACCATATTTAGAGCGGCCCTCTGGTTCCGGGTGGGCACACATGGGGGTTCATCGTGAGTCACAACCTGACCGGAACCATCATCTCCTGATCCATCCGGATTTGCATCATCTTCAGTGCTACCCGTCGGGTTAGCCTCGATGGAGTTGATGGATGCATATTGCGGGGCGGAGAAGACATCAACTTCCAAATTGGAAGAGGATCTCCCGTGTATTTTACTAGTATTCCCTTTCCTAACCCAGGATTGCTTTCGGGCTCCTTGACGAAGGGTGACGTGGAAAGTTCTCTGATGTGATCTTACGGTAGACCTCCTTTTCGAAGGGGATAATGATTCAAAGAATGACATGGGGCATGAACCTCTTCTTCTGATTGTCTTCCCTAGATGATTGAATACTGATTCTCGTGGGGGAGGTTGCTGTTGAGGAGGTAATAATTCCCCCATCCCTGAGGGCTAGTGTTTTCTCCATTCCATGGACATTGAGTCTCTTCCCATTTTTATTGGTCTTATGGGGGAATTTTTGGTAAAAAATTCCCCCAGCACTACAGGCTGGGGTTGACCCTGGATTTCAGTGGTGGCTACTGCTATCGCCACATGCCTGATCTTGCGTGCCCCCATTCAAGGGTGAACTGGGTTTTGTGACAAGTTATTTTGTGAATCAATCCCTTATAGAGAGGCACGCAATGACCGCCGATTGGCCTCTCTTAGGCGGGATTCCTGTTATATTCTTTAGGTGGCCTGATTCAAGAGTTTTTGAATGGCTCATTCCCATCAAGCTTGAGGCTTCTGGGACTTACTCAAGGCCTGACTATGTTGGGTGTGTTGCCTTTCGCGAACAAGGAGACCACTCGATTGCTATCTTGATGTGATGACGTTGCAAAACACCATGCCGAATAGGTTCTTCTGGGCAGGGAGTGGAGTGAAATACAGAGCTCCATGCTCTCCCCATCCCCTGATATGGACTCCTGTCGGGGCGTCACCAATGAGGTGACATAACTGGTGTAGCGCACGGAGGAAAGCTATTTCCATGTTTCCTTTACGCCTCTCGGGTCGTTGTTTCCGTGCTGACGGAAGAGATTCCAGGTCGATGTGACACAAGATTTCTCCTATTGTCTTGACATGGTCTACATACGCATCATAGGGCAGGAAGCTTGATTTATGTCAGCGGAGGGTTTTCCATATATTATGGCGGATGCCGTGCACGCATTATTCAGACAACTCCCTTGGTATGTCGAACTGAGTGGTGGCCGTGTGCCATAACATAACTGGTATATCATCCCTGGCCAGTAGTTTCCTCAGGTGAAACATGTTGGCATACTCCTCTGATAGTGATTTCTCTACCTGTTCAGCCCAACTGAGACGCTCGCTGTCAGTGTGGTCAGAGGTAGTGGGGCCGGTAGATGTTAAATTATCATATGGGCGATTCTGGGGTGGTTCCGATGAAGAACGTGGCCCCAGAACATCTACTGATTGAAGAAGGATGTCATTGGTGACTAGCTGGGAATCTGAAATGCTCGATCTCATCCTTCTGAGTGCCTTGGCATATAAGGGCTTTTCTATTCTTGATTCGGTAGAGGGAGGACCTTCCTGTAGATATGATATGTCATTGTGGGGAGGACCTTCATAATGACAGTCGTAATGGCGAGGACTACCATTACTGCTTGACGCCTCACTGCATAGAGGAGTTTTGCAGTGCATACCTCGGGGAGGACCTTCAAGGCATGTCACGGCAAGGGGAGGACCTTCTGGATTCGTAGAATTGTTACGGGGAGAGCCTTCGCAACAACTGCCATTATGTTGAGGATGACCATCATGGTTTGACGTTTGATGTGTATCCTAGGGAGGACCGTCAAGACACACTGCGACAAGGGGTGGACCTTCGCAATAGCGGCTGTGGTGGCGAGGACTACCATCACAGCTGCTGTAATGGTGAGGAATACCATTATAGCTTCCGCAGGGAGAATATCTGTGGGGTACACCCTAGGGAGGGCCTTCAAAATATACCACAATGAGGGGAGGGACTTCTCATTGCCTGGCTCTCTACGGAGAGGACCTCCATTATTAGGGTGGCGAGGAATACCACCGTGATCTGATGCCCGGCTGCGCGGAGTTTCGTTGCAGCGTAACCCCTGGGGAGGACCTTGAGGGAAGGCCACGACAAGGGGAGGGCTTTCTTGTCATGATGAGACATCACTGTGGGGAGGGCCTACGTAGTTGTAACTATGATAGCGAGGACTACTATCATAATCTGTGGTCTCACTGCATGGAGGGTGTTTCCAGCGTGTACCCAAGGGAGGATCTTTAGGGTAGACTGCAGAAAGTGGAAGACCTTCTTGATGCTGGATCTTCTAGTCACGTGGAGGGTTTCCGTGACTTGCATCAAAAGAGGAGATTTCGTGATCGATCATTATATGCCCAGGGGGAAGGCCCCCACGGGTGCTCTGGGGAGGACCTTCAGAGCTGCTGGTAGCAATATTGCGGGGAGGACCTTCACAACTGCTAATACTGCTCCCATAATATGGTAATGGGTGGGCAGGGTTCAGAGAATTCGATATGCACATAACGGCATTGGGAACCCCAGCTTCCAGCAGAGCAGAGTAATGAACCCGCTCTTTATTTTATGGGTGATTTCGGCGCATTCAGGGTACCTTCTTGCAGGCATCGGGGACTATCTGCTGTTGACAACAGCCTTCACCTTTGGGTCCCTGTATAATTGGGTCTTGTGATGTTGCTAGGATATGCCGATGAACATATTGACTTTTAGTAGGGATATATGCCGGCTCTGGAGAATCCACCATGATGGACGGGTGTCCCCCAGTTGAAACGAGTGAAGCTGCTTGATCTGGTTTCCCTTATGTCACAGAATATGGCTAGCGACCCTCTGGGGAGGAAGCAGGGATGCAGATCTGCTTCAAAGAGGGTATCTCATCTCTTAGATGAGCTTCCTCAATTGGGGAGATGGGATCACGGGCCCGAGTCCTCACTGTTTCCGCTGATGCAATTACATTCTGGAAAGTCTGCAAGATATGATCTGGGATCGATACCTGCTCCTCCATCATTTTCAAGATATGAAGAGAGACTTCTTTGGCTGGAATGGGTATGAAGGCCCATTCTAGTATCGGAGTAGGAATATCCTGCTCTGGTCCTCTGGTGGTCAGTGGGTACTGAAAATTCTCCTGTGTTAGGGCAGGTGAACCAATCTGCCCCTGGCCCAGGATATTCCTGTTTATCTCTCCATTTTCCGCCACATCGGGATGGAAGACTTTACTTTCATCCAATGAGATCTGGCCCTACATATTTTGGTTTCCCACCGTATCGAGTCGGTGGCCTTTATTGGCGGGGAGATGTGCCTTCCTATGAGTTTCCACCACATCTGGGAAGCGGGATTTGTTGATCGCCACCATATTAGGTGGTAAGCGTCAGGAGAATCTTCTAGGAGCTGGTCCTACAAGCAATGGGTCGCCACCACGTCAGGTTGGTGGGCTTCACAGCCCTGGGCAGGGAGAGGTGCCTACCCGGTAAGTGCCGTCCTACGTGAGCGACGGGCGTGGCGGAGCTCGGCGGGGATGCACGCCTACTCGTATGAGGCCGCCATGTCTGGATGGTGGGCCTCCATGTCTAGATGGTGGGCTTTAGAGGAGGAAACATGTGTGTGTGCCTTTTCGTGATTCGTCTCTGTGACTGGGCAGTGGAGCTCCTCCTTAGGGACAAGGGTGATGAACGGTCCCAGGTTGTAAGTTTGCCACCCTCTTCGGGCGGTCTGAGGGGCCGGAGCATTGGGAGTGTGGGCCTGGATCCTCAGGGCTACATCCTCCTAAGCGTGAGGATGTTGAGTCACGATGTAACAGCGATGACGTCTACCGGCGGGGGCCTTGGAGCAGAACCCCCATTTGGTGGGGATGAAGTCCTCAACGTTGACCTCATCCACCTCCCTAAGATAAGGGAGGTACGCATTATCCCGTTTTGGGGATAGACTCCCGAAACGGTTGGAGACAACAACAGGGGTCGTCTGGATCTGCCTTTTCGGCCGCTGCTGGGTAGGTGACCGGTGAGTCATGGTGGATTGGAGGGCGTGCATGGCCGCCTACACCATCGGGAAAGTACCATTCACATGGTACTCTCATATCAGTGCATCTGATACCCAGCGTTGGAGACGCTTGGTAGGTGACCAGGTCCTCCGTTGGTGAGGAAGTCCTATCATTGTGTAGTTGGAATAACGCGCCTGTGAGTTCCTTCGGGGTGCCATTGGATCGAAGGGAGTTCTATGTGGTACCGGTAAAATATTTTAACAAATACAAACAGCAAACCCTTCAAAGAATCATCTCATGATCCCATGCGTAATTAATGACCTTGCTTGGCCCTCCTTCTTAGTATAAAGTGGGAAAAGGGTGGGATTAGGTTAAATCTGTCATGCTTGGTTAAATATTCACATCAGGTTCCCAATTTTTTGTTTGGGGTCGGTCTCGAAACACCCAACGGTTCCATATCCGACGACACGTGGACCATCTTTCCAAAGGTCGGCGTTCGCTGGGTGGTTTGGCCTGCGACACTTAAGAACTCACATTGGTCGAGAGGATGGGAAGTATGGATCATCGCACCCTTTTTGGGGGAATTATTGCATGTTCCGGGACTCTATTATAGATTTAAGATGTATTCAAATGTTCTCGAATATTTAGTTCATACCCAAGAAAATTATCTACAGATTACTCCTGGTTGGCAGTGGTTAGCTGGACGCAGGGGTTCAGAATCATTTATGCTCGAGGTTTACCATCCCTTGTTATATTAATGACCCAGAGGAGTCTGGAATCATCGAGGCGGTACAAGGAATGATGCAGTGGACCGATGCGAAGATAGTCGGATCGAACGGTTGTTGGGATTGAACCTCATGAAGGCTTCCTACATACCCTTCCTGGGAGATAGGGATCAAAGTCCACGTAGTTCGAGTAGGAGTGCCGGAGATCCAACGTGAATGTGAACCCAAGGGTCCGACGGTGATCGGGCTTGAACCTCGGGGAGGCTTCCTACGTACCATGCCTTGACATGGATCAAAGTCATCATAGTTCACATAGGATTGGGTCTTACACTCTGAGGAGGCCCAGAAAAATGGATTGGGGCTTACACTCTGAGGATGCCCATAAGAGGAGGTCATGGTTGATGCTTACTCTAAGCTTACGTGATTCATGCTCGGTGTGAGAAACAAGAGGCATCAGGGACCATACTATCACGTCGCAAAAGGTGCATCTGTGGGAAGTGGAGTGGGGCTTATGCATAGGGTGGCCCATAAGGTCAGGGCTTACTTCGAGATGGATGCACATGGCGAAAAAGCGTAGCGGGAGAGGGACTTGGCCTTAAAGAAGGACGGAGACACACCCTTCCCCACTTCACCCTTCCTTGGGCATGGCCATGGGGAAGTACAGAGGTGCATGGGGGATTCCTTCTTATGGGTATCCCACCTCGCCCCAGAGAGGGGAGAAGTTCCCTAGTCCAGACAAGTGGAGGGGCAGAAAAGGGCTCTCGGGCTTGGATTCTGCATTACTATTGGAATGTGAACCCAGTAATGCTTTGGGAATCTGCCCAAGGGTCAGAGCAACCCCTTCACCCCTGCTTACCATGGGTATGGGAACTCAAAACGGCGCGCTGATGCGCCTAAATGTTACATCAAACGGGTCCGGTTACTCCGGTGGAGGCCTCGACTCAGGGCTGATGAATGGGCCAATGAGGGAACTGCGATGGATTAGGCCGGATTGGGAGGCTTTTATCTGGCTCAGTGAATGGAAACTTTGAAGGATTTGGCAGGCCATGTTTGTATACGAGGAGGGGAGCCATTCATGTAGGGAGGTTCTTTGTGGTTGGAGAGGCCGTCTACGAACCAGGGTGGTCCGCAGACTGATGGGAATCTCGTGAACCAGGGTAGTTCGCGGCATGGTGTGCATCCCGTGAACCAGGGTGGTTCGTGGCTTGGTGGGAATCCCGCGAACCAGGGTGGTTCACAGCTTTGTGGGAATCCCGAAAACCAGGGTCGTTCGTGGATTCAGGTTCGGCCCATGTACCTAGATGGTACACGGAGGGATCCATGTGAACAGCGGCGGCCAAGGGCGTCGTCGGTCAGGGGTTCGTCGGTCGGGGCTTCGCCCGCCGAGGAAGGTGCTACGTGGTGCGACGAATCGGAAAAGGGGCATAAACTCCCTGTTCTGCGAGAAGTGCATCCTTGGAGGGGCCATGGTTCACAGTTTTCTTTTCTTTGTTATTTTAAGTTCACGGTTCACCAAGTTATTATTCGTTTTCGGGTCCTTATTAATTCGCTTCTAGGTTCATACCTGTTCTGGTTCACAAACTAGAACATCATTGTTTGTGAAATCCTAAGCTCCTTCCTTCAAAATACTTCTACTTGAATCTGGTCGATCTCTCCAAATCCCCCACCCATCAAAAATCCACTACTATTCCCCCTCGATCTCCTTTTATAGAGTGGGGAAAGAGATTTATCTATAGTCATGTAGCACCTTTTGCGGAGGCCCATGATCGAAGACCCGGTTCACGGATGACTTGGTCAATCCGCAACTCACGGGTGCATTCAATGCACCTCCCCTACGAACGAAAACAACTCCAGGAGTGCTTCGCGGCCGCGGAGAGTTCCGCATCCATTCCACGAACGTCAGTGGATGCGGTCTGGGCCGGTCGATGCGGTCCGCAATCGAGGTCGGTTCCTGATGGTGGACCGGCTTGGCGTCTATCCTACCTCGTGCCCACGGAGGATCTCCGCCTTCATTCCGCGAACGACATCAGTCCATGGAGGGGGTGATTTGTGGAACCGGCCTCGTAGAGTTTTAATGGAACCGGTCTATGGACTAGTTCGACTTGTGAATCCTTTTAATTTTATCCATACTTTCCATACTTTCCCCCAATTCTTTGGGGGGGATTGGGTAGAATCTCCTTTACAGACTTTTCAGGACCCTAAAATAATCCTTCAATTATTATCCATTGTAGGATGAGAATTCCTTCACCATAAATTCCATTTTCAGTTGATCTCCCCAATGATAAAAATAACAATTTTCAAACTCAAAAATTGTAAATAATGTGAAAATCATAGTGTTTCTAACTTCTTATAGATATGGACTGGTTTAACCTAATCACTCAGGATCCCTCTCTAGAATATGAAAATTCTAGAAATTTTTGTGGAGAATATTTTAGATGAGGTACAAACACCTTTAATCTTTATGAAGTATATAAGAGGATTTCATGAATTTTGAAAAATGGAAAATTTCCAAGAAGACTCTATTCAACGGACTAGAGATAATTCTCTGCCATAGAACTCATCAAATATAAAAAAAGGATTGGTAAAGCAGAGACCATCATCATTACCATCATTATAATTTTATATCCCATTCAGGTACCCATGAATTCCTTGAATCATCTAATACCTCCCATTGAGTGGAACAATCAACAAAATCACCCCACTATGAGAAGAATAAATGGGTAAGGGTTTCCCATGAATTTCAGAACATTTAAATATAGTTTACTATATTGGAAATGATAATTTCCACTCTTACTTGATTTATGTAATGTAAAATAACCATCTCAGTATTCAGGATCCCAAGAAACCTGGTGAGGTCAACCTCAATGATCATCATAACTTTATCCCTTTCTATAGGAGTCTATTTCACACCTTAACAAGTTTATTTTTCTTTAAATAAATTCTCCATATCATGGTTGATTCTATATAAATGATAAATAGATATTCATTGAATAGGTGACATATGTAACGTTTTCTGAACTGAAATAATATGGTGACTGGTATATGGTTTTTTCGTGGCATGATTTTTTTTTATAACTAGATATCTTGAATGACAGTTGGCCAACCTCATTACAATATTAGAGAACTTCTTCCAAACCCAACTATGACTATGATTCCTAATGAAGTGATATTGAAAACACCTCTAAGAGGTGTACATAATATTTTAAAATTGGAAAAGACACAAGAAGAAGAATCATATCCTTTTTCTATAAAAGGTCTGACTCTTTCATACTTTATTCCTTCAACATCCAGAGAATATTAACTACCCCACCAAATGAAAGTCACATCATATGAAGAGATAATTTATTGTTCTTTTAATATATTTCACATAACAGATCATTTCGTTGATGATGCATATGCCTAAGAGTATGAGATCTACAAACCTGAATTGGGGAGCTGGATGCTTAGGTCATAGAATCCAAGGATATAGTGGATGATGCGGGTGTGGTTGAATCCAATATTTTGGTCACGTTGGAGAGGAGGAAATATATATTATGAGACCCATGGGAGATCTCTCCAAAAATCGATATAAAATACAGAAATTTCTTAGAGGCCACCACTATTTGTCTAATCCCTATAATATTAAAAGATTGCCTGGCAAGGCTATGATTTTATGATCATTCTAGACAATGTGGAATCCCAATAAAACCCACACCACTATAAGTATATTCTCCCTTAAGATTTTATCAGGTGATAGACATCTCCACCTCAAGCACCTAAACACATGGTCAATAAGACAAGTAGTAATCCCACATTGAAAATCATAGCCCATAGGAAAAAAGTATTAAATTCTAAAACAATTGGCGGTTATCTGATCCAAAATCTCAATAATGGATGCACTCTATTAATCAAAATAAAAAATTTATGAAATCATCTAGACCCTCCAATGATTAGAGGAGTTCAAGAAAGAAGTCACTACATTCTAGGTTTATTGAGTTGAGACTATTCCATCAGAATATAATGTTTCCATCTCATTCACAGAATATGATTAAGAAAAAGTTGTTAAGAGAGATATCAAACCCCTAGTTGTTTTAGGAAAACATGACCATGTTTACATACTAAGGTCTCTAAAATAAAATGGTTCTAGGATCAAACTCATCATAATTCAAAATTTATGAAATTTTTTAAATAGAATCGGAAAATTTTATCTGAAAAATTAATATATGTAAGGGTGTGATACGATTGATAATATAAATCTATGTAAGATCAAGATAATGATTAGTTTGGTGATTTCTCATCAAATTATGATTTTTTGTTCATCATGAAAAAATAGCATATAATGTGTTACATATAATTACTTGTTATTATATACATGTGGTGTTACCTTAAAAAATTAATCAATGCTTAAAATAAACCTATTGATTGGAAGGAATGTATACTCTCTGTTGATGTTTCCCCCTTTGAGTTTTATAAATCCATATATGCTGAGGAAGTTTTCTAAAAAAGGGGTGGAAAACAACCAATGTTGGATGAATATATTTTGGTTTAATACCCCAATGTCTTAGGTAACACCACTGTGAATCACATGAGTATGCATGATACTGATTATGTTCTACCCACAAAACTAATTGAGGTAGCAGACTAAATCATAGATTTCTATGATCCTCCTACCCTAAATGTTTTCATAAATCAAAACAATCGTCTACAAAATCTCTCTATAATAACTCTGGTACATTAGTATTATAATGTCTCTTCCTATGACCTATATAACCTTGACAGTGATAGATATTTTTTCATATTATCCACCATGTCTTAAAATTACTTTATAGATTCAAAGATGGAAGAATAAAATTATTTTCATAGGAATGAACCTATCACTTTTGAGGAAGGTTTCTCCCCCACCATCGATGAGATCCTTCAAGTGATTTTTTGAAAATAAGAAGACTAGAAGCCTATGACGATTAGTGCATCCATTCCTCTTGAAGACCATGATATGTATATAAAATTTCCAAAAATACATCAAAATGTGTTTTCTTGGAATTATATAGAAATTATTGTCTTGATCCCGGATGATGTTATGAACAACATAGGCTTACCCCTATGACTATGGATGGTTCTAGAAGGTATACCTAAAAATTGACCCCTCACATGCTGATATTGTAGAGTCAAAATTCATAAAATTTTAAAAATAATACTTTTCTTATGAAGTGTAATCTCCGAAATCGATCAAAAACACCATCCCTTTCACAAATAAAAAACACGAGGATCTCAGTATGCATTAATTTCAAGGACCTTAATCAAAATTTCATAAAGGAAGATTTCCCACTAATAATTACCAATCTTTTGATTAATGAAACTGATTTTTTATAGGAACTATCGAGAGTGGATGGGTATTTAGAGTATAATCAGATAAATATATACCATATATATGAGGAATCCACCACCTTCATATCCCCTCAGCATAAATGTTTTATCAGGTAATTCAATATGGATTAAATAATTAGGGCATTGCATTCCATAATTCCAAACATCATATCATTAAATCATTATTATGAATAATAACTTAATGTTATGTCAAAGACAAAGTAGTAAATTATCAATAGTTATTTAGTCACATTAAAGATCATGAAAAAATATTCAAAAAGTTGTGGTTGTATAGTTTGATGATGAATATTCGAATGTGCCCTTACAGGGTAATGATAGGGAAATTCCATGAATTTTTGGTATGCAACCATAGAAAAATTGTCAATAAAGAAATGACTAGTAAAATCCTACCAATTTTATCCATATGGATCTCAATGAACATAAGGGTATATTATTGAACCTCTCTTACATTCAGAATTTTATAGAGAACCTCGCAAGAAAATAACCCCCCTTTATAAAGTTAATGATGAATGGAGTTTCCTAGAAATGAGATTAATACTTCCATGATTCCTTTGAGAGACTCATGCAGTACCTATTACACCCACTAGTATTGATGATGTTTATTGAATTAAAGATGCATATATTATTGGTGGGCCCGATGTAATGATTGTTTAATGCTCTCATCATGAAGAAAAGTGATTCATGGAATGACTAAAATATCTATTAACACATTATTAATGTTATAGGTAGTGAGTCTCATTATTCTAATATCAGAAATAACTTCCCCACACTCATCTTTTTAGTGAAAAAGATTATACATTACTAAAATCATTACAAATTCCACTTAGTCACTTGTATTAACCCGCTCAAATAAATCCTTGAATTCCATTTGCTGACTGGGTATTTGTGAATATGGGAGGTAATTAAACAAAAATAGGATATCCAGGTCATTTCATAGACATAAGTTAAAGGGAAGGCCCTAACTAATCACATGATGTCACATCCCAACATGAAAAAAACACAAGTGGACATTGAACTTCTATATGTTAAGGTTTTATATTATCAGTACACTCCTCGAACATTGAAGATTTATTTTGATGGTGCATCCTGAAGTCATATTAGTATGTGGTTGGTATACCAGAAGATCAATCATATATATCTGGAAAATGAATTTATTTCCCTATAAAAAGAAATATTTCCTTACTCATTATCCGTGTTTGAAGGATTCACTACTAATGAAGTATAATACCAAGACCTTATTTATATAATGTAACTATTACTACAGGTGCAGATGTCCAATAATAATAACAAAAGGGAATTAAAATCTAGTTAGAAAACAAATCATTTTTGAATATACCATAAAGAAAGAATAATTGGACCATCTTTGTAGTTACATAATATGACTGAAAACATAGTTCCATTTTTAACCAATATTGTATCATGTAACTCGACCATAAAATTCTAGTTTTGACACACTTGTTAATATAAAAAAACTCATGGTCGATCCTAATCTTGATGAGGTGGGTTTCTATATCATTTCTTAAATGATGGTCTCCTCAGTAAAACATCTGTAACATGGAAGAAATAAATCTAGTCAACACATTTATAGAGAATGATGAACCAATATACAACCCTATATTTATTTATCCTATAGTTTATTACATCCAAAATGGTACTATCCTCTTATAATGATAAGAATGGGAATATGCCTGACATTGTGAAGAGAACGTTAACCTTTAGGATGATACAAATGAGAAAAAATCCATCTAAAAATGATTTTTCAATGGAATCCTCCTTAGATGAATTGTAGGAGAGATTCCTTCCATCATAAAAGAAGTTCATATCGGCTCCTACAACACTAATCATTCTGGGACCAAACTCGTGCATCAAATTTGAATGAATATTTACTAGTAGAAAACAATAATAAAAGACTATTTGGAATTATTCATGAAATTTCATTCCTTCCACATTCATCAAGAAAATATCAATGAGTCCCTAAATATTCTACAAACAGCTAAATATTTCTGGCCATTTTCTCAATGTGGGATGGATTTTATGGAGTCATATCCCCAGCCAAAGTTAAGTAGTTTAAGTACATCATTACTACTATTAAATTCTCCTCCAAATGGGCTGATAGAATACCCATCAATAAATTCAGGATGAAGAAGAAAATTAACTTCATAAAATATAGTATCACCACTAGATTCAAAGTCCCACACCTGAAATTTATGGACAACAACAACACTTTCTATTCTATCACGATAATGAAATTGAATCAGTAGTAAAATATTAAATCCAATCATTCATACTGTTATCATAAAACAAAAAATTCAAAAATAGAGAAATTAAATAAGACTCTATAAAATATACTCGATATGATGGTGATAAAGGAATAGAATTCCTAGTTGGATGAGATCCTTCATGATTTATGGGCCTACCACGCTGCCCTGAATATGACCACATAATATACCAAATATTAATTTTTAATAGAACCGATTATGTGTTTCCCATAGAATTAAATTTTCCTTGGTTAAAAATGATCTATATTGAAAACTCTAAAATGGATCACATAATCCATTAATAAAAAGGTTCACCCCTACTTGTTTTTTTAGAGAATAGGCATTGGATCTCAGAACTGTAACACCCCAACCCTAGTTACCTGTAGATGGTACATTATTATATAACATTGGCATGACCCCAAGAGATCATGTCTCAAAAGGATGATTAGTTTATTAGCCTTGGAAATACTAGATATATACATATGTTTTACATTGCATCCTGACATAAAATAAACAAAAACATTATGTCCCCTTTGATCACACTCATATCTCTTAGCCTATCCCTAAAGGTCATTCATAATATACATATTCACATATTGGAAAAAATAAAACATAGAAAGGGGTGAGATCAGGTGCTCAGTAAGGATAACAATATAATGAAAACATTCATAAATAAAAATAAACATTTATGTCAATGTATAATACTAAAACACAAGTATTTTAAATGTAAAAATCAACATAATTTGTAAAATATAAATAAAAATAATTCCACTTACTTATTCACATGGATATTCTACTAGTCGAATAATCACATGTAATATCAATAGCTAATTTAAGAATGATGGAATGCATAATGATGTACATCATAACCACATAGTCAAGGCCTCGTGCCCAGACTAAAAATAAGATTTTGTCAAGGCCATGATCCAAAACACTACTTTGTCTTATGGGACCGACCGATGAATCGAGGGGCTATAGCGAGCTCCACCTGTCACTTACTAAGTCCAATGCATTTCTCACATGAAATGGTTGAAACATAATATAAAAATTCATATTAAAACTAGAATATGAAATTTTAATAAATCAACCAATAACCATGAATGGTATAAAAATAGCACATCCACTATGAAACATATCCAAAAACCTTTAATACAACAAATCAACTTTAGAAAAATGTAAAATCCAACAAAGGATATTGATATAGATGAAAGAAAAACTATTAGAGAGAAATACCTCTTTCTATTTCGAAATCATTTAAAAGTCACATAATTATAAAATAAAACATTTATTTTCTAATTATTCTTATAATAATGTGAGGTATTCTTTAAAGGTTTCATAACATCAAAAAATATCCACACCTGCCGTATAAGTTAAAAAAACATTCTTACCATAATTTGTCGAAAAGTTCATAAAGTAACATGTATGGAAAAGGACGGATAAATTCCTTTCAAAAAAAATTATAAAATTTTAAAAAGGGTATAAATGACATTATCCGATATTATAGGAAATATTAAAAATGTTTTTAAATGCATTTTTAAGAAACACGAATGTTGATGTTAAAGAAGTCCCAGTAGATACTTACGTATAATCAATCTCAGATAAATAAAGGGATTGTAAAATTTAACCTTACCTTGTACTTTTCCTTGGTTGAGGGTAAGCTAAACTATTTTATAATAGTTAAATAATTTTCATAAAATTATAAAATAAACACATACAAAAATATTACATCATATATGATTCTCTAATATTTCTTTATTAATAATATTTCAGTGGTATCATTATTTCGGGTGTTAACTGATTCGTTTTCCTTTATGTGTTTTGTTAGGTAAGTAATGTTTTTTATGGATAGGATTTATTTGATTCATATCCAAAATGATATTAAGTTATTAAACATTATTTTTAATAATAAAATTAAATATATTCTTGAATGGTTACGATGTGAATGAATCTCATCGCGTTCGTGAAGACGATAATTTGTACGTATGCACGAGCGAGAATATCCTTCTATTAATGGTAAAATAGTATGTAATTGGATGTTATATCATATATACAGTATCATTAACATGTTATATTTATTATTTATATCAATTATACATATTTTTGTACTCATACAAATAATGAAGTGTTGAATAACAAACTACACCATGGCGTGGAGACGGTAAGCCGTACAAACGTAGGTATGGTGACTTTTTCATTCATAGGATGGATAGAAGAATGAATATGGATGTACCATATTTATAATACCATAAAAGTATGTATATGGTTCAGGAGTTATTACTTTGGTATGTGAACATCAAATAAAGAGTAAGTGGAAGAAGAATATTACTTTGAAAGAGGTGATAAAATTATTACCTCTTCTTCGTGTTGTTCCTTTTGATTTGAACAAAATGGATCCTTAGGTTGGCTTTCTGATCAATGTAAGGCTTATAGATTTAATTGAGGGTAGTTGGGAGGATATTTGATCAGGGTTATCCTTGGTCAAATGGATTTGGAGGTGTGATTTTGAGATAAGGGGACGTACCCTTTTATAAGAGAGGTGAGGGTCACTTTAGGAAAAGCTTGGAATATTATTTTATTATAAAATAATATTCAGTTTGAATTGGATCTAAAAGGATTTATTTAGAGGATAAGGTGGATCTGGGTCTAAATATTCTCAACCAATAGGTTTTATGTAGGTTTAGGTCAACATATTAACCTTATCTTTTAGATTTAACTCATAGTTAAATTGTTCAACGTTTTACCATGTATTCTAGTATTATCATAAAAAATTGTTAATAAATTTACTATAAAAAGCCAAGTGAACCCAAAGTGGTTAATTATTGATATATCTATCATTATATAAGTCTTTTGGATAATCCTTTTATTTTTAGTAATATTATATCAATTAATAATATAGTATTTGTTTAAAAAACTCATTTATGACAATTTTGACACAAATTAGTATTTGGATTTTTTGAAAGTCATAATAAATTTATCACATCAAAAAAATATTTAATCAACTATAAAATTTCATATGAACCTATAAAATTCGTGTAATACATCAAAAGTCTCAATATAGAATTATATTATTATTTATAATATAAATTATTTTAATCATTCAATAATAAGGTAATTAATACATCATCATTGTGTCATAAATAAATTTAATTATTTAATGTCTAAATATTATAAATATAATACCATTATGTATAAAATAATTTTATATTTATATATAATATTTATAGTCAAATGTATCTTATGAATAATCCTATATTAAAAATGGTTTAGTAATTAAACTTTGAATTTAACACTTTTAACTCTTCTTTAAATAAAATAATAATAAATGTCCTAATAAAATCCAAGTGGACCAAAAATATAATATTTTATTACTAAGGTTAATTTTTTTGGAAATAAACTTATTCAATAGAATTATGAAATGTTTTAGGGTAATTATAATATCATTTTTAACTTTAATTACCCTATTTCCTTTTAACCTTGGTAAATAAAATTCAAAAGATATTATTCACAAAAAATTATTTTCATCTTATTGAACCAAATTTTACTTACTAATTTAAACTGTGACTCTTTTATTTTTTAAATTCAATTCATAGAAGAGGTAAAATTATTTTTTATTC
Source organism: Viscum album (assembly GCA_963277665.1). Lineage (NCBI taxonomy): Eukaryota > Viridiplantae > Streptophyta > Magnoliopsida > Santalales > Viscaceae > Viscum > Viscum album. Next base: position 685,256,759 of record OY728120.1, on the reverse strand, counting down.
CGATTTGAAAATGTGCATTGAAGGTGGGTAAAAGACGTTAAAAATTTCAATAAAATTTTATATATCTACTCATTTTATAAAATGACTCCAATTAATTAAATTTCACTAATATAGGTATTGTGTATATTTTTTTATTATAAAATAAATTTAAATAAAAATAATAATTATTTAAATAAATGTCAGTTTTTAAACAATGACACAGTTTTTTTCACTATTCATAAAAAAATTCAATGTTTTCAAAAAAATACCATAAATTCACTCTAAGTTAATTTTGATATTCTAAATCCAAAAATGAAGTCCATATTGAAAAATAAAATTTATAAAATTTTTAAAAGTGTGTATAACTATTCATAGAAGCTAGTTTGATTGGTCGTGGTGTGCTGGAACTCGAAGTTGCGTACAATGCAAACTATTGCATTATTCAAAGGGAAACATACTGTGGAAGATTGGGGTGTTACAAGAACCTCAATTATATCATGAAATGGTCCAAAAAATCTAATACCTAATTTGGGAGGTCCTTATATCATACATAAGATCTATTCCAATCAAGCTTAGTTAATGGACATAGTAGATGGGGGTCATGTTATTCCCCCAGAAAAGAAAGTTTTCTCAATAATTACTTTTCATAGCTTCTTTCATGCATCCCTGTTCCTAGTTATAGGACATGAAACTACATGACTCCATTCATCTATACCGTGTGATATTATACATCACAAAATTCATCTTTACTGAACCATGCTAAACTTCATAGAGAGGTCCTCGTCACAAATTCTTAAAAAGAAAGAACCATATCATCCCAGTCACAAGACATTAAACTACATGAAAATGTATTCAACAGATGATATTAAAATATGTTCTTCCCCAATGTACACGGCATATTATTCCTTGTTAAACTAGCTTTGGAATCATTAAGTTACAAACACGGGATGTCTCTCATGAGATGATTTCTAAATACCTTGATAGTGTTTATGGGGTCTCATGAATAGTTTTTCATGTTGTAAAACCTTTATCCATACAGAATGAAATTAGACTACATGGATGACATATGTCTCATTTTATGTTAAGAATCCATCAAAAACTAAGTATGGATCGTTAATCATTACAAAGAGGCATGTAGAGATACCAAGATCATATATGTTATCCTAACCACTACATGATACAATATTTCCCATCCCTTTAATTTAATTTCCTCGGTGTATTGAAATAAACCATTTTCATTCATTTTTTATCATACTAAGCATAGCCCACATAGTATTAGAAATTTTTGTATGGTATTCCCATCATGATCAGGACAAATAATTTCATGTCAGGGTTATTATGGTATTGGAAGAAAGACATTAAAAGGCACACCATATGTCTGTACCACATGATGTTAAATTGCATGGTTGACATCTCTTGAATGATGTAAAATTTCTCATTACTAAGGCCTTCTCCCTAATAGAACACTACCCTTGCTGTGGATCTCCCACGAAAACTCCACTCAAGAACTATGTGTAACTTTATTCCTATCATCAAAGTATATATATTCAAACTTGAATATTCATTTCTAGGTCCAAAAACAATATATCAATGGAAAACACAATCCCTCTACATATGGTTTAAACCTGTGTAGAGATTGTTCCATTCAAGAACTATGTGTGTCTTGATTCATGCAATCATAGGATACATACTGACACTTGGATCCCCAATTCATGTTCATAGCACATTATATAAACAGAAAAAACACCACTCCCCCTCTTGGTATGGGTCAGACATACATTAAGAGTTTTCCATTCAAGAACTACATTTTTCTTGATTCCTATTACTATTATATATGTAGCGAAACTCAAATATCCAATAATGGGTCAAGATATAATATATTAATGAAATAAATTCCCTAATATTTATATGGGTTAGACCTGCATAGATAGTTTTCCATTCAACATATATGTGGGTATAGATTATTATTTCTATATGATATATAGTTACACTTGGATCTCTAATCCTAAGCCTAGCCATTATATATCATTGGAGAAACCCACTCCCCCCACTATGTATGGTTAATACCTTCTTGGAGTGTATTCCACTGAATAACTACTCGTGTCTTGAATTTTAATAATATATTATATATAGTGACACCCAGATCTCCAATCTGCGGTCCAGCCACAACATATCAATTGAAAAAATGCCACCATCTATGTACGGTTCAGGCATATGGGGAGCTTTTTTCATTCAATAAATACATGTGGCTTTATTCCTCTTCCATTAGGATATGTAGTGAATGTAGGATCTCATATCCTATGTCCAAACAAAGTATATCAATGTAAAAGATTACCCCCTTTATGTATGATTCATACCTATGAGGAGAGTTTTAAATTTTAGATTAATGCTTGTCTTGATTGCTATTATATCATGATAAGTAGTGACACACAGATCCCCTATCCTGGTTCTACCCACAACATATATAATGATAAAAATACAACCCCCTTATGGACTAGACCTATGTAGGGAATTATCTATGAACTGTACGTGACATGATTCGTACATTCACAACATACATAGTGACTTTTGTATTATCCACTTCAGTATTATCCTAGGGATTCCATCATTCCAAATTATATCCCCTAAATTTGAGATAGATCTATGTAGAATTATCTCCAAAATAGACTATATTATTTTATGATTCATGTTCAAAAACCATGAATAGGGAATCCTAGGGAATCCCATCCATAAAATTTGTAGATACCTCTATTTAAGAGGTCCAATTCATTTAGACTCATACTTCCTATGTACAATTCAGATCTATATAATTTTATCTTGTGAATACGATAAATATATGAAATAATGAGTTATGCATATGGATATCCATAGATAAGAATTTTCATGGATAAAGGAATCTTATTTCATATTAATTGACCTATCTAGTTAAAAGTCTCAGTAAGGATGTCTTGAACAATTTCACATTGGTTTCTGTGTACATACCAAATGATGTTAAACTACAAGGATGAAATCCTTGTATTATGAAATTAAACATTTTGATAGATACATCCCCATTAAATTATGTAATAATTTTCAAACAGTTTCCCTTTTCCACTCCTTAGAAAAGGACCAAAATAACCTAACCTTATTCAATAAGATTACGAGGATGTTCCTTCAGATTTTAAGAATGTCAACACATAAGGGATTTATCCCACTAACCATATAAATCATGTCCCTACATGAAGGGAATTATTATCCTTTTGATTCCTAACGTCATTATAGAGGAGCTCAAAACCTTATAGTGATTCACCATCATTTTCATCATGAGTGTCGCATAAAATTTCTAATGACCCAAGAACCTTGTGCCATTATTTACAATATTTTCATATTCTAATAAAAATAATGTGGGATTAATCTTGAACTAGATATCCTAATTTGTTTTCGTGTAACATTACCCAAATACCAAGTCTAGGTGAATAATAAACATAAATATCTTCCACTTAGGTTAATTATGTAGGACATTAAACATTTAACATAGATTTTTTCATATCACAAGACCCTAATCATCTACATATTAAAATTTTCTAGTTGAAACTTGAAAAGGGAGGCCTATGAAAAATGTAAATTCTCCACATGCTAAAAATTTAATCCATAGAGTTTAGTAAAGGGTTAGATTGTAAATAGACAATGTATAAATCTCATATATCATATATAGTGTCCCTAGTGAATCTAGATCCATGATCTCTGGACCCCCTGGACTATGGAAAGTTAATTTAATGATTCATCACATCTCCGCACCACGATAATTTTTTCACTAAGTGGTGAAACAATATTTCGAGTGCATAAATCTTTCTTGAATATTATGTCTTATATAAACCACATTATTATATTTGAAGTATGAAATGAGAAATCCAATTCCTCATGTTGGTATCCTTTTCATAGAACCCCATGGACCTTGGGTACCTTTTCACCTAGTTATTCCACATTTAAAAATGGTAATAGAGGATTTATAATAAAAAATTACCACAATAGGATTGGTTGGAGAATTTTAACATTCCAAAGATCTTTTTCCAAGTGAATTATTGGCCCTATAAAGCCCCATTTAATTCTAGGAGTTATTTTCAAGGTCATGTGTAATATGGGATTCAACCATTACCAATGGTTGAAAAGTACCCACAAGTTTCTACTTATAGTTAACTAAACATTCCTAGAATGTGATTTAAAATCAACATGACTAGAATATTCAAGAGGATTATCAAACCACAATGTCACATCAACATGTGATGTACCCTTTCTCAAAGAAGGAATGTGACACTCCGTTCCTGAAATATTTTATAGACTACACAACATGACTCAAAATCTCATGGCATTGGGCCTAAAATTTCCATCTAAAATATGAACTACCATATGGTTCCAGAACCCTCTTTGGATAAATTTTTCTCCACATAAAAATTCACCTTTATGACCTTTGAATCATCAAAAATACATCATACCACTTGGATGTTTGTGGGTACACCTCTACACAACCATGAATATAGGCCATATGGGATAATTCATAAGGTCCTACAACCAACTTACCTGAGGAATCTTCTCCTTGTATGAAAAAAACACTAATACTCATGATCCCCAAAAACATCGTGGAAGGACATAGTACCATATGTTATTTTGGTTAATCCCTATAATTTCATCCACATTCAATATTCAATGATTCATGATCCTAAAAACCGGATTTTACACCCCATATTCCATATATACATGTTCACATGGATTCCCTAATATTTTACCATCTTCTAATACCATATAAAAAATAATTCATGGCCTTTGGGAAATAGTGTGTATCTCATATACTTGAACAACATATAATACACCATGGAACCATGCATAAGCACCTCTTCACTACTATTGGTGAAGAAAAATGTGCATGGGAAAGATGAGAAAATGATGATGTGGGGAAAATGGACTACTTCATGAAGAACCTTCGCGAGGACTATCGGAATTGCAGTTGACGAAAAGCCAATACTTTCTTTATGCCACTCTAAAAGAATGATGATGGTTGACTCCATGGTCACAAAAAATTTGACAGAAGTCTTCGTGACACAGAGTGAAGAGAGTCTCCTCTACGATTATGTGGAAATTGATAGAAACCTTTATGACTGCTGCAGATGGAAATAAGGGAGCCTATATGCCGTGGAGGGATGATAGTCAACTTAGCAGTTATGAAAAACATGATGTAATATGTCTCCAATGGAGATGAAAAAAGTGGCTTCACAGCACGCCATTAGATCTTTGCGCCCCTTGGCACCTATAAATACATATATCCCCCACACCATAAATATAGACTCCCTAACCTTTCACCTTCCTTTATCCCTATTTGAAAAGCTCCCTTTGCTCTGCGAACCAACAGAAAAATGTATCATCCTAGGTACTTAGTCATTGAGAAGTCCCTTTCACTTTACTCATGTTTACCCCATATTCTTAGAGGGGTTCCTTTCATGAAGCCTATGTACCATTTCCTAAGAAGGATACACCTTAGGGTACTTGGGACATCACGAAGCACCCAATCTTTGTAGACTACCCTCCAAAATCATATGTAATCAACACTGAAACCGAGATTATATACATTTCAAAGCCATCCTCTTTCAAAATCCATATACTTGTTGAGATTTTGTGCTCTGTGAAGCTGTGTGATCCACAAATACAAGTGCTTTGTGAGCCCTTATGCTTTATGAGCCCTTGAGCTCAGTGATTCCTTAAGCTCTGTGACCCCATGTTCTTTGTGAAGCCCCTTTATACAAGACCTATTTCTTCGAAAAAACATTTTCAATGTGGCCCTCCATACTTGTATGAATTTATTTTAGGGTCCCTTGTGTGGTGCTTCATGATGCATTTCTCTTCCTCTTTCATTTATGCATACACATGCTTATAGATACTCGTTCTTCACATAGCCATGCAAATGTGAGCCCCTCAATGGATCACTCCACAACCTCATCTCCATACAGAAATTATGGTTCCTTCTGTTCACCAAGGGTTAAATATCACCATTTATGTATGTTCTAGGGGTGATGAGAGAATCCCTATCATCTGAGCTAGTGGATGTTAAACTTCCATGCATCATCATCTCTAGAAAATGATGTTAAATTGTAGCTTCATCCCATGAAATGTACATGGGGTTCCCTACCTCAAAAATTTTCAATGCCCCTAGCCTCCATGGGAGTGCGATCTCCCTCAAATTTAATGAGATCATCCTTACATTGAATGACATCTACCCTTGGGTAAGGGAAACTATCTCAGTGTAAGCCCCTAGCCTTTCTCATATGAGGTATCACCCTCACTCCTCCATTCCTCTTCCGAGAGCATAGACTAGATGGGAGATAGAGATAGAGGACTCTCGATACCCCATCCCTCTACCATTGGGCTTTATCGACATCGGTATTTTATCCTGGAGTAAATCCCAATCACCATTTCTGTGGCCCGCTAACCACGAATAAGCCCAGATCTACTCCTCACGGATGCACCATTTTCAACATGATCGTCTGGTAATTGTTGCAGATTTTTTATTACACCAAGCATGACAGACACGTGCTTAGAGTTAACATCAACCATAACACCATTTTTGGGCCACCATAGTGTGTATTCTCCATCCCCCATCAGTCCGAACTTTGAGACTTTGATCTTTTCACATTCCAGGTAATGTACGTTGGAATCCTCTCTGAGGTTCAAGACCAACACCCATTGGTCCCAACCACTTCACATCAGTTAACCCTCATATCACATGACGTTAAACTATTTACTTATGAACTATGTGGGTTTTGATCCATGTATCTTAGGTATGGTACATAGGTAGCTTCCTTAAGGTTCAACCCAAAACACTGGTAAACATAGGTGTTATCTTTCCTGGAACCATATCCTTGGTCCATCCCATAGTGACGCTAGACTAGATCCTAAGAAGATAACCATTCGTAATCCCTACAATCAATCCAAACTCCTCCAACCAAGAGTTCCCCTCAAGCAATTGACAGCAAACCAAGTGTAAGCCCAACATGTGTTTGGGTCGCTATCCTTTGTGTACACCCCGATTTTATTCCCAATCCTGATCTATGTGGACTTCTATTCAATACCATGGGGATATTTAGGAGGACACTTTAAGTTTCAAGCCCATCACTCATGTCCTATCCTATTCTCTCCCTTGAGCCTTTATGTTTCGGGAAGGTTATGCCTTAACCTGAGGGTTCCACTTCCATCAAGTCCCATCCAAGCATCCATTATCCTTGGCCACCTCCTTAGGTGTCCAATAACCCACTGAACTACTTCTAATTTGATCCTTTCTCTCTCCAATAATGGTAGGTAGGAAGACTCCCTGTGGTTGAAGCCCAACATTCTCGTCATTATTGCATCGCTTCCACCCCATTTCTCCCATACATATAATTCAACCATCCATCATCCATCCTGATTCATACCCGAGACACCACATCCTGGTTAGATCATTTCATCCATCCCATCACCGCTCCTAACAGAACCATGGAATCTAACCATGCCTAAGCCCCGCACAATCCATAATCGTCCATCCAAAAGTTTCCTTCTTGCGATGGGCTGTTATCCATGAATAATCCCCAACATGTGTTTCAGTGGTTATCCCTTTTATACACCAAAATTCATCACCCTATTGAACTACATGGGTTTTGATCCCTATCCTCTATACATGGTATAGAGGAGGCCTCCATGACGTTCAATCCTAACCAATTTTAGTCCTCGATGTCCCCTTTATTTGGACCCTAGCATCCTCAGATCCCTCTTTATTTGATGTTTTGATCCACCCATCTTGTAAAACCATCAGGTGCTCCCTCATAGGTTTGTACCCATATGATCCTCTCTCATCAGTGTTATCAAATGTCCAATCCATCTATAGTAGACATTAAACTCACGGAATACCCTGTGTTAAACATGGGATGATGAGGAAAAACTCAGATACATACCTATGTCATACAATTCCCTGCACTCGACGTGGGATGCCTCAGGATTCCAATCCATTGAGAAACCCTATCATAATGGAATGAAATCCAGGTGTACAAGTGTTTCAGTGTCCATACATGCCAATGATGTCCAACATGACTACTCCCCTGAATGAAGGTTTCTTCCCTAACACGATCACTTGTAATTTCTGGACAAAAGATGTGTAATCAACTGACGTCCATAAGGATGTGGCACCAAGAAGAGTTTCAAAAAAATGTCTTAAATCCATGAGGGATACCCTAACTATTAAATGAATTCTGAGGAGGAATACATGGTAGGAGGAAAAAACATCCCATCATCCCATTTTGATCATGGAGAAAACATTATTGAAAAATCAATGGATGCCACCCGCCTTTAGAAACCAGGAATGTAGGGTGTCAACCAGCACATCCTTGATGGACACATTCATGCCCTGTTGAAAGCGTTGAAATTAGAAATGGTGAACATGATGTGAATCTTCTCCTAAATAGGGATATTAGTAGTGTTTGAGAAATCATCAAATAAGCATGTCACTAGATCTACCAATCTGGTTCTAGGTCCCACCATGAAAATAGTGGGCCTTGTGTGAAACATACCAATGTTTAGGGAAGTTGATCATTGGGAATCTCAATTTGTGATGTTGTCAACATGGATGTTTCTATCCAACCATAGAAGATTAAATCAAACTGGGGAACTTGGCATCGCTTTCTTATTTTCTTTACTGATGGCTGAATTCTCCTGCTTTCCAGGACCCAAGCCCTAGCTATAGTAAATAGATCATCTCCCTCCTAAGGAAGTAGGGGAAAGGTCCATACAAATTCAACAATTCCCCATGGATTCATCTCCTCTTAGATGGATCCTATTCCCACAGCTACTGGGAAATCATCCCCCCTCTCACCCTATGAATTTCTTCACAGGAGGGTGATTGAGACTATTGTTCGCTGATATGAACAGGAAGTGGTCACATCAGTGAGGTACATGTCCCACCAAGACATGGTAGTCTCTGTGACCTATCAGTGTCGTCACTGACAAGGGCTGCACATGGAGCCACTCTTCCCCACTCCAATGTTCAACAACTTCGGGAGCATATCCCCTGAGAAATCCTAGGACTCAGTCCATTATTCTTATAAAGTAAGAAGTGTCTGAGTCCACCCAGTTAGGACTTCAGCTAGGGAGCCACCGAGTAGGGATCCCTACAATCCACATCAGCATCACTAGTCGGTCCAACTGACTATGGAGTGGGTGGTCCACCCCTTGCATAGTAGTCACTAGTTCGGCTAACGTAACATTAACACAGGGTGAAAATTTAAGAGTACGCCCGCTAGGGGGAATAATTTTCCATAGATTCAGTGGAACTAGACACCATTGGTATGAGATATCAACCCACAGTCATTATTGGGAAGGGGAACCTCCCGGTTATAGAGCATGGGTAGTTCGAAGACTAGCCGATGTTGAAGCACAAGTTACCCTATGTGCAGGTTGTACAGGATCTCCCAATTATTGGGGTAAGCAGCAGCTATCGTGGGCCAACCGACAATGATGGCACCGAATACAAAGGTCTTCCCCGTACCAGTATCATATGGAGTGCAGGTACCCCACTCCTTCATTCAGTATGGAGGTCCTCCCCATGCCACCATCATCAACTCTAGTGGAGTCCCTCCTCGCTTCATTGACACTCAACACAAAGGACCTCCCTATACCAATGGTCTTAGGTATGAGAATCTCCCTTTCCTGCCAAGTTATCAATGCGAGGGTCTTCATTGCCCAGTCACCTGACATCATGGGGGACTTCCCTGTGTGATCATCGATTCTAGAAGAGGTCCTCACCATGCCAGCAATCACCAAAATTAATGTCCTCCCTGCTTCCTCAACGATGAGCATGGATATCCTCCTATGTATAGAATAACTAGTATGAAGGGCCTCCTCGTACCCCTACTATTAGAGCCAGCCGATGTGAAGGTCCTCCCCACACTACAGACGACCACCATGGAGGTCCTCCCCATGTGTTTACCTGTTCTAGTGGAGGCCCTCCCTACTCCATCACTATCAAACACGGAGGTCCTCCCCATGTTCCATTCAACAATTTTATAAGTTCCCCTCTCACCCCAAATAAACAGATCAGAGGTCCTCCCTGCGTTAGAAATGTTCGATATGACAGCCCTCCTCATATCCCATCTTGTGCAGGTAGAGGTCCTCCCCACTATAGCTCCAACTAGCTCAGAGGGTCTCCCCATGTTAGAGACATACCCTTTCATTAATAACCATCCTAGGGAAGGAGGGAGGACCTCTACAGCCAAAGTAAGAATATGAGGATGTCTAAAAATGAAATTAAACCCGTCTTTTTTTCAGATTATGAGGTGGAGTGCAATTCGGGGATAAAACCCAAAGCCTTTTATTCTATGTTAGGGGATGGAAAAAAGGAATATATGATTCATCCTTATGAAAATTTATTTCCACCAGATCCCTGCATCCCTCCGAAGATACATACTTGAGGAGGATCATTTGGCCTCTTTTTTGGGACTGGCCATGCAATCCTCCCTATCATCAACATGGTCATTACTTAACTCAACCATAAATCACTAAGAGTTGTTCTAGGGACCAATAGAGTATGATAAACACAATGAACCACCACCAATTAAAAAATCCCCAGTGCGGGAAGTAGTGGTCGTTAATATTTCTTACATGGATGTGGTGGTGCAATCAATGCATTCATCGAATGGTAGCCCAAGATGTGACAGCTTTTCAAATCATGTGCTTTGATCTCTACCGGCCAGACAACCATTGAAATGGACCTATTAAATTCTGTTACTAGTCCGTCAATCCCCCACATTCGATGAATGGGGAGACCAAGGGCCAGATCCTGAGTCTGAGCTGAGAAGCTTGTGGGACATCCTTATAGCAGGCCAATTCCCATAGATGTTCTGGCCCATTGCTGTAGTAGGTTTTAGTATTCCAGAATTTATCACCTAGTATGAGGTCATGTTCTTCCACAAAACTCTCTTAGAAAATCACTACCATCTCCATCGTCAATTTTAGGATTATGAAAATATCTAGGAACACTTTGATGGCGTTGGCCAGCAATTCCACATGGATGACCTAACTGCACTCCCCATGTCTTAGCACACTATGTCGACTGTTCAACATCAGACCCTCCAACAAAAATACATCTGGATCTTTACAGTGCTCTATAGAATTATTCCGTAGGCTTCACCCGACGTCTAGATCTATGGTTTGGGCTAGTATGTTTCCCATCATTTTAGTCCTATCTCGCGTCATCCTAGCTTGCCAAGTGATATCAAGGATATGCCTCTTAGTACAGTCATAGTTAACATGACCAACCTATTAGTGGAAGAGATCAAGACAGGGCTCATTGAGAAGAACATACCCATAGGACGGTGCCACACTTGTTGGATCCTTTGGGAAGGGTTAATCGCCAGTAAATAAACCTACATGGGCTTCCTACACCGTCTGAGTCATTATCCATAGGTTGGGACCCCAATATTGGTACAGAGCACACTGGGACTATAAAATCCCTTGACCTATCTGGATTTGTTCAAAAGAAATATGATGTCCCTGAAAAGGATCTGTTGCATCAATATCTTGTAGAAAATAAAAGTATGGTGGATGACATCCTCATTGAATGTGCCAAAGAACAACGATTGAATTACGGTAATCCTCGATTGGGGCAGCATGGGTAGGTGCAACCTCCCCCCTAGAGTGTTTCCTCCTGGTGACCTTGACAATCCCGCCTATATAAATAGAGTAGATGCCAGAGTTTATGGAATGATGGTGTGATATGCATCACCAAATCCACCAGATTTGCATGATAACCCTCTATGGTACCCATCTCAGGTTCCCCCAACTAGTCTATAGGTCATTCCCCCAGCAATCCCACATGTCATCCAACCAGTCGCTCCACATGCCGATGGGACTTCTTTTTATGTTGATGAACCAATCGACACACAGTTGGTTAGACATCCTTGTCAAGATAGTAATGCCAACCCAGATTATCCAGTGGCCACTCTCATTTCATTGATGGTATTATGGCATTGGAGACCAGACAAGTAGTAATCCCAACCGATAGCAATCCAAACCTGGAATGGGTGGATTATATTCCGAAACCCTAAGCTTTTGGAAATCATAATTACATTCTCTTTAATGGGATAGGTGATCCGCTGCAACATCGGGCCCACTTCATTTCACGATGTGGACCCATGTTAGGTACTCCAGCGCAGTAGGGGCCGCCAAACTCGGTTGTTTTGTGCCGACACTGGAAGGCCCCACATTTTCCTAGTATATCCAGTTAACCACTGGGTCAATATCCAGTTGGGGGGAACATCATAGGAAGTTTATCTTCTAGTTCAGTTCCACCACACATAAGACAAGGATTGCTGACCACTTCAAATGAAAGCAGATGCCTGACGAGTGCATCACCGAAATTGTCACCTGGTGGAAGGGTGTCACATATTCCCTTCATATTTCACTAACCATAGAACAACTACATACATTGTGTGTGGGGAATGTGAATATTGAACAGGTCCCCTCTCACATCACTCATAACTATGTGGAGGGATTTCAAGATTTCTATGACAATGCCCAGCGTCAAGAGGAAGCATTACAGCAAGTGAAGCATGCATGTCCATTGCCTCCTATAGTTCAAACTAGATGAGCCTCTAAGGCCGATCCCACTGAAATAGAACAAATAGAGTCCCCTAAGAATGTTTAATTATTACCAGTAGAGCCAGCTCCATAGCTTCTTCGTGTCCCACCACCTCAGGCGCTGCCTCCAGCACAACAACGCCAGCCCTATAATTGGTTGTCTCCCCCTCATAATGCTCCTCTTCCACCTAGGTGAGTTATTCAGGTTTGTTATCCCCATCATGATCAACTAGACCCATGTATGGGACAGGCTCCTAGAGCCACCTTGCTAAAATGAAGGAACCATACATACTCATTCAATGAGGTTTAAGATACTGGTTACTTCTGACGTGCCTTGGATTAGGGAAATTTAAAATTTCCTATATGAAAAAGGCCCAAAGAGGAGGATCTCATCGATCATCCCAACTACTTCCCCTATCACCGGTTCCTTGGACACACCCATAAGAATCTATATGTGTTTAAATACTGGATCCAAGAACAGGTCAAAAAATTATAGTCAGGTTAGGTCAAACCCCAACATAGGTAGCATGTGTGTTCATAAATCCTAACAGTGAAAAATACATTGAAGGTGAATGGCCATAGGTTTCTAACTATAGGTCTCAAAAATATGATGAATGGATAGACTGCATGGTATCCACATGTGACCATGGTATTATCCATGCACATTTGAATCGACCAAATCCTTCAGATGTAATCTTGTTACCTGCATCCACTACTTCTACTTTGACAACTCTATTTTCTTCTTCCCATAAAAGAAAGAATCCAATATGCAAGGGAATGAAAAGTACCTCACCGATGACATCATCATCTCATACTCTTATATATTTCATTCCCCTGGAGAAGTAGATTTCCCCTATAATCTTCCCTACAATGGAGGATTATTCATGTGATGATAAAGAGTGTTCTTGGGTTAACACCATGGAGTTAGTAAACCCCTATATGGTTCTCGATGATGAAGAGAACCAAACAGATCCTCCCAAAATCCCCAGTTGATGCCTGAGTCAATGGATCAATGGATATGTGAATCACTAGAATGCATTGGTTAGTGATTCTAGCCATGTTGTTCATTCCATTGAGAAAGGGAATTAGGCCCAGCACATAGCTCAGCATGCACTGCCTTCTCTTCTAATTTCATCAAATCCACCTCCACCACCATTTGTTATACATGATCAGGAAGAGCCACTAAAACCATTCTATGGTCAGGCATATTCTATCATAGATATAAATTAGTCATCTTACCCTTATCTAATAGTAACTCCACGTGATTCAACTAGTGAGCATTGGAACATTCTCAACACAATCCAAAATATACTGGTTCAACCAGCAGCGCCCATCAGACCTCTTTCCACAGATCGACCTCCTTTCATCCGAAGTGTATGACTAGAATGGAAGTATGGTATAATAAAGCATCTTTCCAGCATACCTATAGGGATCTATATCATCAAGTATCACATCCTTCCAGAAAATATGCATGAATACCTTAATGATTCTTTAAGAAGCCCCCTCCAGTTTGAGACGGAGGTAGAAGCTCTAGAATCCTTACATGCTGAGACGGTTGCGCATGAAGAATGTCAAGCCATCATCTATTTCTCTTGATAATTTGATCATTCTCCAATACATGAGCACATTATCCCACTGTACATCACTAGCCATTTCTATGGCATGGAAGTTCACAACTATCTTTTTCACATAGGTTATGGGACTGACCTTATCCTGACCCAAGCACTCTAAATGATGGGGTTGTCCAAGACATATTTGACCCCCTATGACCTGAAAATTGAAGGCTATGATAGGACAAAGAATACAACAGTTAGAAATATTGACCTAAAGGCCCAGTTATGTGGCCTAGTTTCTATCACCAAATTCACATTTGTCTCACAAGACATAACTTACAACACATTGATGGGTAGACCGTGGATTCACCAACATACTGCAGTCCCTTCCTCATACAACCAATGTCTTATGTACTCCCTTAATTTTCAATTAGGCATACTCCAAGGTGATGTGTATTTGTTTGCCTCTTGTGAAGACCACTATTTTGATTTTGAATATTACAAGAGCAATGAAAATAAGATTTAGGCCAATTATATTTAACACGCTAAGGGTAAGACTAACCTGTGGATAGACCTACTTGAAGCCTAAATTTTCTCAATTCACTGATTTGAGGCCATGAACCTAGACATGGGGAAATGTTTTTTTTGTGAATGGAATGAAGGGGAGGTGTGTTCCCAAGTATAAGGAACTCTATGAGATCACCTCGTACTCTTACAAAAATCAGGCCCAGGTGATCCTAGAGCCCTACTATTATAATGTATCGAGATGTCCGCCCCATGGAAAAACCAATATACCATACTTCCTTATTTCACCAAGCTTCAATATACTGACTCAAGTCAACATTCCTATATTACATTGATATCATCGAAAGTGTAATTTTTGGTCAAAGTCTAGATGGTATTGGCTCTACAACTTTTGTCACCATGGTTTTAGCAGTATAGGAGCCCCCGATGAGGTGTCAACTACTGCTCAAACTGCCACCAATGCGCCATCACGGTTTGTCAACTCATAAGAGTTCCCTCGTGATAATGATCCTGTCACCATGGATTAAGTAGAGGAACTAGGAGATTTCCCTACCGTATTCTAAGAGGGTATCTCCACTAATATCAATGAATGGGTACAGGTGAACCTTGATACTGAGCCAGAACATAAACCAACACTGATCTGCACTACTATGCCTGTAGAAGAGAAATAGCAGTAGGTGGGCATCCAAAGGTAGTATCGTGATGTATTTTAATAGAGTTATATCAAAATTCTAGGGATAGATCTCTTGTCGCATCCCACCATCTCGGTCTCCCAACAAATCATTGCATGTTCAAACAATATCCCAGAAAGATGCACCCTTCCCACGATGCCATGGTCGAGGACGAGTTTGATAAGCTTATCAATCCCAAATTCCTCATTGAAGTCCAATACCCCAAATAGTTATCTAACATTGTGGCCATTTGGAAGAAGAACCAATAGATTATAGTATGCCTTGACTTCAGAGATCTCAACTATCACTATCTGAAGGATGATTTTTCACTTCCTATAATAGAACTATTGATTGACTCAACTACTGGATTACAGGCTCTCTCCTTCATGTATGGATATTCCATATATAATAAAATATGAAAGGCCCTTGAGGATGAATATTCTTCCACCTTTAGGGCACCACAATGTACTTCTTTTTCTAGAAGGTAATGCCTTTTGGTCTAAGGAATTATAGTTCAACCTAACATCATGCCATGCTCCATATATTCATGCCAATCCTTGGGACATTTGTGAAATGTTACATAGATGATATGGTGGTTAACTCTCACCAGCATCAGGACCATCTCAGGTATCTTGAGAAAATTTTCATCTTCCTCTATTCTCTCTCAATAAAGATGAACCCCTTGATGTGTTCCTTCATGGTCACCTATGGAATGTTTATCATCTTCGTTGTGAGATATTGAGGCATTGAGATTGAACCCAAAAGGTCAAGGCTATCAGTTAGATGTCTCCTCCGAGAAACATTCTGGATATCTGAGGCTTTCAAGTCTAATTAGCCTATATATGCTGATTCATCACAAATCTAGTTGGCATGTGAAAGTCCATTTCTTAGCTCATGAAGAAAGGTACCGATTATCAGTTGGATGAGGAGTGTCAGACCACTTTTGTGGAAATCAAGAATTACCTACTATAGCATCTGGTTTTAATGAAACCAATTTCTGGAATGATGATGGTCCTCTATGTGACCACTCCGGAACATTACCTCAGCGCCCTTCTCCCCTGGAAGAACAATGGGGGAATGAAGAATAATTTATACTACCTTAGCCACATGATCCATAATCCGATGACCATATATTCCTCTGTCGAGAAGAGATTCCTTGTGCTGGTATTTATAGTGTAGAAATTGCGACATTACATGAAACACCATGAGGTACAACTAGTGTCCGGAGTGGATCTACTGAAGTACATTCTAAACTGCCCCATGTTGACAAGCCATCTAGCTCAGTGGGTAGTGATCCTGCAATAGTTATACATCATGTTTATTCTCTATAAAGGTATAAAGGGGCATGCCTTGGTAGATTTTCTTTCCACGCATCTAGTACCCAAAAAGCAGTCTATGGATCTTGATTTACAGATGAGGAAATAATCTCAGTAGATCAATCCATTCCATGTTAGAAATGCACTTTGACCTCACTTTTTGAATCCCCACCGATAGAAGAATCAATGATCCCAGACTCAACAGAGTCGGTCTAGGTATTGTCTTCATCATTCCTGTACAAGCTGCCCCACCTTATTCATTCCTTTTTTCAGATGACTATACCAACAACAAGGTAGAGTACCAGACCCTAATATCTAGTCTCAAGCTGGCCCTTGAGATTCATTCTCTCAACCTGCAAGTGAATGTGAACTCTAAACTGGTCTCCAAGAATATCAATGATGACTATCTCATCAGGAAGTCAGATCTTGTACCACTATTAGAGCGTACTTGCCTATTGATGGCCTATTTCCCTTCCTGATCAGAAGTTACTCATGTCCCCTATTCACAGAATGGTCAAGCTAATGCCTTGGATAACCTTGATATATTCTTCCCTAGAAGATCCAAATGAGGATGATTTGATTATTCATGTCGTACATCAAGGAGTAATATCTCCCATAACTCTGGATGATGATGACGATAACCTACATGTAAGACACTTTATGACTAGTGCCGCCATGGTAGGACCTCTTAGTACCCCTGTTGGAGTCTTGGAGGGGAACTTTCCTGGATGACTCACATTATCGAGTATCTCTAGCATAGTAATATGACAATAGTCTAGAAAAAAAATGAGTGAGTCTCTCGGCGTGCAACTTAGTTCACCCTCTAGAGTGGTCACAGTCTTGAGAAAATCCTCTACAGGTGTTGGTTCGATGGGATTATCCTCCATTTAATTTAGGGAGGTTTTATTTCTGAAGTATTGGAGGAAGTTCAGGCCAATTCCTACGAGGCTCATCAGACATGGCTGAAGCTCTCTCATCAGATCCAAAGATCGGAGTGTTTTTGGCCCACCCTTATTCATAACTATATAATTTTATCCATGAGGTGACATGCATGCCAAATCCAAGCTAGATTCATGAATAATTTTACAAAGACTCTCCACACTATCATGTACTCTGTTCCCTTTGAGTTTTGGGGACTCGATGTCATGGGACCATATCCACGGGTAACAACTCGTCAGTGCTGGTACATCCTGACCACTGTAGATTTCATTTCAAAGTGGGCTGAAATAATTCATCTCAAGGAAGTCAAGGCTCATTCTATCATTGAGTTTGTGAGCTCTAATATCATCTACCAATTTGGAACCCCTCACACCATCATCACCAATAATGACACCAACATCTGAGTAGATGAGCTAATGATATTTTATTAAAAGTAAAACATCCGTTCTAATCATGCCTCGATCTATCATGAACTAGTAAATGTCAAGATAAAGGTGTTAAACAAAACCCTCTCAAACATTTTTCATAATATGGTTTTTCAAAACAGGAAGAATTGGTCGGGAAAACTCTTCACTAATCTCTGGGATTACTGGATGATGACTCTAAATTCCACTCAGGTGACCCCATATTCCATGGTGTAAGGAACAAATTCATTTCTGCCCATGCAGATTCAATTACCTTCATTACGCATAGCCGTCTATGATTAGAAGGAACCAAAAAAAGTATCCAAAATCTATATGGATGAACTATAAGTGTTTGATGAGAATAGGCTTTATGCCTTGCAAAATATGGAAGGTAATCAAAATAAGATAGCCTAAGCATTGAATAATAATGTTTTCCTCTGCTCTTTCACACATGTTAAAACGGTGTGGGCCAAGAGAACGCCAATGATTCTCGACAGGAAGACACCAAAGCTAGACCCAAATCAGAGGGACCTTAAATTATTCAAAAAGTTTACCAAAATGGTGCATAATCACTATTCACCATGGTTGGTGAGCGTATTACTCCTCCCACCAATGATGAATTCCTCAAGTAGTATTTCACAAAAGAGGTACCCATATCTTTTATTCATTCCTTATAAGAAGCGGTTAAACTGCATGGTTCATCTAGGATGAAGGATGTAAAAATACCCAACACTGATCCAGAATGATGTAAACTGTTATTAACACCATGAAATCCATTAAACATCCTACACTCATCTGGGTAGATGTTAAACCCCCACCATCATCCCGCATGACGACAAACTGCAAAATTGTCTGAGCTCTACGACATGAAGTCAAGATCTCCTACGTCTTTGTCATATTCTGTTAAATTAAATGAAATTTAAAAAATATGTATGGATTTATTCCCATCCTCAAAGGATATGTAGGAACACCATCACTTTTCATCTGTGGCCTAGCCTTAGATCCCTTGGCATTTCTAGACACTTGGACCATGTTCTCTCGTTGGATTGTGCGGTGTGGTATGGACTCTACATCCTTGTTCACATTGTAATTTTTTTTCAAGAAACACACATCCGATTAATACACCCATCCTTCATACCTCATATTTATGACATGATGTTAAACTATGTGTTTAGTCTAGGCTGGAGGATGAAAACTACTCAACACTTTTCCCACATGATGTTAAACTGTATTACCATCCAGCAAGAAGTTAAACTACCTAAAATCAACCAAGTAGACGTTAAACCACAACCCTCATCTTATATGATGATAAACAACAAAATGTTCTAATCTCTATGAACTTAAACTATGATATCCTACATCCTTATCATATGATGTTAAACTACCCAACATTTTAGAACTACATATGAATTCATTCCCATCCTCATTAGATATGTTGGAATGATAGGTATTTTCATCTGTGGCCCACCCTCAGGTCCCTCTACCTTTACAAACTCTTGTACCAAGTTCTATCTTAGGATTGTGCAGTGCAGTATAGACTCTACATCCTCAGTAACATCAGTCTATTTTTTTTGCACCACACATATCCTCTTGTGACACCCCTCCTTCATCTGTTGTCCTTACAAGAAGAAGTTATAATGCATGGGTACCACCTCACTTCAAGCATCCTACCATTTGGGTCTCTATCATCGTTCACATTCGAAATTACCACCTAGTGTTTGGGTTTCATGCCACCTTGTCTTACCAACTGTTTTGGGATAATGTCTCGAATGACAATTTGACACAAGTCTCACATTGCAAATACGGTCAGCGGTCGATGCTCAATGGTTTGTTCCCATTCCAGGTCCAATGAGATGGATACTATATGGAGAACTTGGTTAGAAGTTATAATCATTCATTATTTCCATTACATTGTCTCCCAAATGACAGGTGTGGTGATTCACAGTTTATTCCCTTCATTCCCATGCACACAACCTTAAACTGGTCATTTACGGTCTGAGCACTATGACCATAAACTAAGATCAACCACATTCGTGTCACATGATGTTAAATTGCACGACATCTCCAAAACAATGCATGGATGGATTCCCATACTCATGGGATATATAGGAATGCCCAAATATTTCATTTTTGGGACCATCTTGGGTTTACATATTCTTTCTCTCAGCCCCTTAACCTATGTTCTCTCTTGGAAATATGAATGGTTTTTTGTTTGTGGGCTTATGTCCTTATTCACATCAGGTTATTCACTACACAAGACACATTTCCATTTGAGATGCCCCTTCCTATCATACTTACCACATGACATTATACTGCACGACATTTTAGAACTATGTATGTCTTGATTCCCATCTTTATGAGATATGTAGGAATTCCTAGACATTTCATCTTATGGTCCTGTCCTATTTTTAGGAACATTATCTTCTTTCAGACCCCTTGTCCCAAGTTCTCCCAGGGGTATGTGGTGTATGTGGGCTTATGTCATCATTAATTTCTGGTCTGAAATAACCATACTGCATACCTCTATCTTGAGATCTTTCCATCTCCCCTTTCTCCTCCACTCATATCCTCGTTTCGTCTTCACTCAAATAGGATCCTCAACTGCTATTGTGCCTCAAAAATGTACTCAGATATAGTGTGGTTTATGACCTAGAGTTATGGATTATATATACACATTTTTCATCCATTTAAATTCCCCACATTCCCCTTTATTTGGGTTTTCATCACCTTCCACATCTAAAAGGACACCCATATGGTATAGATACTCAGCCTTAGGGCTCACATACCATTTTGGGCCAATGTCCAGGTGGATTTTGAAGGACATTAGGTTAGATAATTTATGTCTAAAATAGGATTAATTGTAAACCCTCTTTTATTGTTCCTATCTTAGGTCACACGATATGGATTCTTTTTTTCAAACACAGTAAAAAATTATCCTCCAAAGTTGTACCACCACCATTTTACCCTAACTATTATACTTTTGATTCAAATCCCTTTCCACTCAATCATGTTCAGGTGGAACTTTGACACTCTTGGTGCTATCCCTTAGTCTGGGTTTGCACTTTAAGAGTATAAATCAACATCGTGGTGTCATTTGAGGCTTTGCACTGTTTTCCATTTCCATGTATTCCACATGTTGTGAAGATCTTATATTCCCTTATTTCCCACATCGAGCACAACTCACATGGTCATAGGGACTTGGTCATGGTTTATGCCCTCATGGAGGAATCTCACTTCGTTTTGTGAGATACCTATGGACTTAAACTAACCCCCCATTCTTATCAGATGACATTAAACTACAGAATTTTTAAGAAATACTTCTATCTTTATAATCATCCTCATAGGGTACGTAGGAATACCGAGACATTTTTTATTCATTTCCCACTTAGGGTCCACTAATTTTCTTTTTTATTTTGGTCTTTTGGCCTTGATTCTTGTGGGATTGTGGGGTGTGGCATATGTAGACTTATGTACTCATTCATGTTGGGTCTATAATAGCCTCACCATGTACTTCCCCTTATGGTCTTGTCTCACCCTTGTCCTTAAAAAACAATGTTAAGTGACTTAAATTTTGAGAAATACATTTGGATTGATTCCCATCCTCATGGGATATGTATGAATGACCATAAATTTCATTTTTGTGTTCATCACTAGGTTTTTTTTGACATATTTTGGCCCATTGGTCTGTGGTTTATCCCCTAGGGTTGCACACGGGTTGGAGTTGATTGATGTCCTCATTCACATCGGGTATGCTTTATCACACCATGCAAACTACCTTTAGAACCTCATTCTTCTATATTATTCCAATCCATATGATGATAAACTATGAATAAGGGTCCCATATTACTTTAAGCTATTTTTTTCTACATGATGTTATAACAGATGGGATGTTCTGCTCATACAACCCTTAACTATGAACACTATCATCCTAGATGCACGATGAATAACGTCACACCATTGTGGTTTCTTTCCTCGAAGGGACATAATGTTTTTTATCGATCATACAACATTACATTTTTCAAGGACTAAATATGGCTTGATTCCTGTGGCAACACCCAAATTCTCCATAAAATGTTTTTTTCTTAAAAAAACACACACATACGCACTAAAGAACAAACAAGATCCATCAAATAATTCTTTTTTGGTGTATGGGAAAACCTGCATGATGGTATTTCCCCTAGAATTTGTACCTTTCCATTTCATTTTTTTTTCAAAAACTACATCTTGATTTATTCCCATACTTGAGGTATACGTAGGAATTCCTAGTCATTCCATCTAAAGGTCTTGCCCAAGTTCCTCAAATCCTGCCCTTTTCTGGCACTCTGGCTAGAAACTTTGTCAGGAGCATGTGGTGTGGCATACATGAACTTATTTCCTCATTCACATCGGGTTTATAATAGTCCCAATTCATGCTTCCTCTTGAATATATTCCTTCCAGTGTCCTTGCATACACATGACATTGAACTACATTGTATCTCAAGATCTACATATGTCTTGATTCCCATCCACATGGGATACGAAGGAATGCCCAGACATTTTTTCTTTGGGTCCAGCCCCAGGTTCATCAACCAATTTCCCCCCTTATTTTCTGGACTTCTCAACCTCGATTATGCCACACGAACGTGCTTAGATTCACTTTTGTTTAGGACCTAGTGTGTTGGATTCTACACAAACATGATTTCATCCATTTCCATGATTCATGTCTCCCATTAGTTGGGATTAGATCATCTTTTACATCTTAGGGGACCCCCAGATGGTATGGGTACATAGCCTTATGGCTCTCCTACCATATTGGGCCAATGTCCCAGAGGATTTTGAAAGGAATTGTGAGATAGGATTTGTGTCTCTAATATGGTCTGCATTTAACCCTCAGTTTTTGTTCCTATTTCAAGTCACACGATATGGATGTTGTGTTTCAAACACAGTCAATAGTTATCCTCCATTATTATGATATCTCCATTAATACTAAAATATTTGTTATGTGATTCACATCCCTTTCCACTCAATCATGTTAAAGTTGAATCTTTAAACCCTTGATCTTATCACTTCATGCACTTATGCATTTTAAAAAGGTTGAATCAACATCGTGAGGGTTATCCTTGACTCCACACCGTCTCCCCCAGCTGTATATTCCATGTGTTTCAAAGATTCTCTCTGCCCTTGTTTCGCACATCAAGCATCACTCATGTGAGATTAGGAATATCTGTAATGATTGTGCAATCATGGAATTACCACACTTTCTTATGGTCCAAACACTAAGACCATAAACTGGGAGCTTCAATCCCTTAGTCTAGGCATCATGACATTAAACATTTTGTGTTATTTTGAAATTTTTTTGTGCGGTGCATACTATTTTTTCTTTATTCATGTTGGGCCACATTATGGTTCCACGTCACAAATTTCCACATCGAGAGTCTTCCCATTTTTTCCCAATATATATGACAGTAATCTAAGACCCCTTACATATTTTTCCTCTAGGTTTGGTAGTGATAAATTAATTAACCATAAATTGTTTTAACTCGAGAATATTTCACACATTTTTGTGTTTGCCACCGGCCATACCACCTCAAAGAACTCTGTAAAACTTGATTCATTTTCTTTTAGGATACATAGAGACATTCAGGCACTTGATTCCTAGGTCCAACAACCTAAATGGTAAACTCCCCATCTTGGCCTTCTTGTCATGACTTCACTTTTTGCAACGTGGGATGTGGATCATGCCACTTTATTTCCTTTTTCATCGTAGTTTATGAATGACATCATGGATTTTTCCTTTGGGGAACCCATTTCCTTAACGCATAACATTAAACTGATTCCCCTACCTTGGACATGTTCAGGATGCCCCATGATAATTATGATACGCATCAGCCTCCTCGCTAGTTAGGATTTCCACCACTAGTGTTGGACTATTACCACACTGTGCTCAAGAACTACGTATGGATTGAGTCCCAACCTTGCGGGATATGTAGTGACACCCAGACTTTTTCATGTGGTCCATCCGCTTCACCATGAACCCTATTATGATGTTTCGTCGTGAGTTTCCTTGGATGTATGTGGTGTGGACTGGACTTATGTCCCCATTCACATCGGGTATTCATTAGCCCCACCCCATACCTTTCTCGATAGTTCACCATTATTCTTTCTTTACCACATGAAAATAAACTCACAGGAATGTCCTCACTACATGAAATTAAACTATAGAATTCCCTCTCATTCCATAATAATATCCCTCTTATTCCAAATAAGATATACCTTATGTGACAAGAATAAGATGCCTCATTCCACGATCATAGTGACATGATTTCAAAAGGGTTGGAATCTGTTCGAGCATTCCATCACACCGCCTCATGATTTTTGTTTCCTTCATATGGATCTTCTTCGTTGTTCACATCTAAAGGGACCCCCAATAATATGGATGCTCGGACCCATGTTTCACCTACCGTTATGAGCCAATGCCCTAAAAGTAATTTCAAACAACTTCGAGTCAGGTCTTGTATATCGAACATGGTCATCATTCAACCCACATTTCTTTTCTTTATTTCAGGAAAAAGAGATATGGATACTGTGTTGCAAACATTCTAAATAGTTATTATCCATCGTCATGACACCCTCCCTATTTTCCAAATGTTGCTAATGTGATCCACACTTATAATTTTCCTTTGTTCAGATTGATTCTAACACCCCTGGCATTATCCCGATCATGCAATATATCATGTTGGGAGAGGGAGGTTTTGGCTATTTTGAGAATCTGATTCACTGGCCATGA
Source organism: Viscum album (assembly GCA_963277665.1). NCBI lineage: Eukaryota > Viridiplantae > Streptophyta > Magnoliopsida > Santalales > Viscaceae > Viscum > Viscum album. Next base: position 685,231,979 of record OY728120.1, on the reverse strand, counting down.
CCCCCTTGTTCTTCCCGAAAACATGGGGTGGTCATTCATGTAACACCCTAAGATTTCATAGTGTGTTATTTCTTAAAAATAATACAATAACTTGCACTACATGCAACACCGAGTTCAAGCACACCATGACTTACCAAACAAGCCGTTCAAAAGAGGTTATGAATAGTATTAACTAAATTTTAAACTTTATATAATCCTTATAATTTTAGAATCCATATTATGAGTTTCTTAGACATAATGTAAGAACAAATTCATTTTCAGTATTGCACTTTTACCAACTTTTAATAGTGAACCCTTTTTAAATACAATATTTTAAACTTTTTGTCTAAATGGGGACATCAAAAATTTAAAATTAAACATCCCAAACTTCCACGGTACGCTTTCCTTTGAATGATACAGTAGCGTGTGTTGTACGCAACTTCGAGTTCTAACACACACCACAACCAATCAAACTAGCCGTTATGAATAGTAATACCTACTTTTTGAAATTATATATATTTTATATTTCAAAATGGACTTCATTTTTGGATTCGGAGTATTGAATTTATCCTAAGGTGAAATTTTGGTACTTTTCAGATAACTTTCATATTTTGATGAATAGTGGAAATTACAAAATTTTAATTAAAAACAACTTTTTTAATCAAAATAATTAATAGTGATAAATTATGAATTTGAGTGGTTTTAAAGTATAATTAGAATATATTTTTACCATTTTATCCAATGGTGTTCATTAGAATTAATTTCACTTTGAAATTGGACCCAAACAATTGTCAATCTTTTGATATATATTGTTTCTTAAAAACACGCTATTTGTTGTGACAGCGGGAATTAATTATAAAATTAATTAATGAAACTTATATGTTTGGAATTTTTTAAAATAGACATCATTTTTGAATTCGGAATATCAATTATAGCTTAGGGTGAAATTTTTGCATTGTTCTGAAAAACTTCAATTTTTGATGAATAGTGAAACTACTAAGTGGTAGTTAAAAAACTGAATTTTTCATAAAACATAATTTTACCGCTTCTGTGATTGAAATTTCAAAAATCTGAGAGACACAGTTAATATTAAGAAGTAAAAAGTGGTTCAATGAGATGAAAATAATTTTTGGTGAATAGTAACTTTTTTACTTTTATTTACCACAGTTAAAAGTAAATAGGGTAATTAAGGGTAAAAATTATATTAATATTACCCTAACACATGTCATAATTCTATTGGACAAGTTTATCTCGACCAAAAACTACCTTAGGAATAAAATATTATCATTTAGGTCAACTTGGATTAGATTAGGACATTTATTATTATTTGATTCAAAGAAGAGTTAAAAAAGTTAAAATCAAAGTTTATTTACTAAAAAAAATTTAATATAGGGTTATACATAAGATAAATTGGATTGTAATATTCATTAGAAAGATAATAAGATTTCCTACATAATGAAATTTTATTTATAATTTTTAGACATTAAATAAGTTAATTTATTTATGACACAATGATGATGCAGTAATTACCATAATAGTGAAAATTTAAAATAATTGATATTTTAAATACCCAAATAAATATAATTTGAGACTTTTAATGAATCAAACTATTTTTCTAGGATACTATGGAATATTAGGAGGGAGTTAATTGACTTTTTTCGAAGTAATCATTCTTTTATGAGTTTGACAAAAATCAACATTTGAATTGTGTCAAAATTGACATAAAAGAGTTTTTGAAACAAATATTATATTATTAACTGATATTAAATTCCTAAAAATCTAAGGTTCGTCCAAGAGACTTATATCATGATAGTTGTATCATTAATGGACCACTTGGGGGTCTCTTGGAAGTATATAGTAAGTTTATTAACTATATAATATAAAAATAAAAAGTGACATGGTAAATGTCAAACTAATTAACTAAGAGTCAAAACTAAAAGATAAGGTTAATATAGTAACAAAAACCTGTATAAATTCAATTCGTTGAATGGTTTTCAACATATTACCACCTTGAAATTTTAATAATCAACTTTGGAGCCATTAGAAACCGAATATGAATTTATTATAAATTAATATTTCTATCTTTTCCAAAGGTACCCCTCACCACTTTTATAAAAGGGCACTCCTCCTTCTCATTTCTTCACACCTTCAAAGACTTTTGGTTCGGCCAAACTCTGCACAAATACTCTCCCAACTTCCATCACTACTAACTAGAGGCCTTAGTTTGATCATAAATCCAACCTAAGGAGCCCTTTTGATCAAATCAAAAGGAAGAACCCGAAGAAGAGGTAATGTTTTCACCACCCCTTTTCAAGTTCCTTTCTTCTTCCACTTCTCCTTTATTTGTTATTACCATTCTAAAATAATAACTCCAGTATCTTATATATACTGTGATGTTATTATAAATATGGTACAAACATATTCATTATTCTATCCACCCTTTGAATAACATGTCACCATACGTGTGTACGTACGGCTTACCGTCTCCACGTCGTGGTGTAATTGTTATTCAATATATTATTATTTGGATGGGTATAATAATGATGTGTAACTCATGTAAATAATAAATATAACATGTTAATGATTCTTTATATATGATATAACATCCATTTATATATTATTTTAATATCAAAAGAATGATATTGTCGCTCGTGCTTACGTACGGACTACCGTCTCCAAGAACGCGATGAGATTCATTCTCCATCGTATCCATTAAAGTATAATTATCATTTTATGATTTAAAAATTATGTTTAAGGACTTGATATCATTCTGGATATGAATAAGATACAACCTATCCATAACAAACACTGCTTATGTAACAAAACATATAAAAGAAAATGAGTAAGTTAACACCCGAAACGACGATAATTCAAAGATATTATTAACAAATCAATGTTAAAAGATCATATATGATTTCATATTAATATATATGATTCTTGTATAATTTAATAAAAATTATTTCACCATTATACATGAGGTTAACCTACCCCAACCAAGGAAAAGTACAAGGTAAGGGTTATTTCTCAATCTCTTCATTATCTGAGGTTGTTTATATGTAATTATCTACTGGGATTTCTTTATCATCCACATCCATGTTTCTTCGAAATGTATTTCAAAACATTTTTACTATTTACAAAGAATATGAGTTAAATTCATTTATACCCTTATGTGATTATAAAGGAATCTTTCCGTCATTTTCCAAACAAGGTGCTTTTTAACCTTTTCGACAGAATTAAGGTAAGAATGTTTTTTTTAACTTATACGGCGGGTGCGACTATTTACCACCGTTATAAAATCGTCAAAGCTTCCCTTACAAGCTTATAATAATATTTTCAAAGAAAATGTTTTATTTTATAATTATGTGACTTTTAAATGATTTAAAAATGAATATTTTAAGAATTTCGGAAAGGAACTCTTTATCAAAATCCGAATTTTAAATGTTTTAAAGATTTATCTTTCTAAATCTTTTTAATAAATGTCCATGTCTTCAAAATGGTTTTTAAGGATTTATTTATATGGACATGAATGTTTTTAAAATGTTAATTCCTTTCAAAAGTTTCAAAGTGGTATGGGACACTTTGATTCAAAAATCTATTTTAATTACTTCCTTTATAAATGTGTGACTTTTAAATGATTTAAAAAAAGGAGATATTTCTCTGAAATAGTTTTGATTTCATCTATTTCAACATCCTTTGATGGAGATTATGATTATATGAAGTTGATTTATTGTGATACAAAACTTCTATATTGTATTGAAGGTTTTGTGATATGTTTGACTATGGATGTGCTATTTTTATACCATTCATAGTTTATGGTGAAAGTATTGAAATTTCGTATGCTAGTTTTAATACGAATGTTTATGTTATGTTTAAACCTTTTCATATGGGAATGAATTGGACTTAATATGTGATGGGTGGAGCCCGCTATAGCTCCTCGATGCATCGGTAGGTCTCATGAGACAAACTAGTGTCTTGGAACAAGGCCTTGGAAAAATCTTATTTGTAGTCTTGGCACGAGGCCTTGGCTATGTGGTTATGATAGCCTGACATTATGCATTCCATCATTATGAAAGTGGTTATTGATATTGCATGTGATTATTTGATTAGTAGAATATCCATGTGAATAAGTACATGGCATTATTTCATTTTATTTTTTCCATACTATGTTGAAGTTCAAGTTTAAAAGGTTTTTTTTGTTATACATTGCCTTAAATGTTTATGATTATTTATAAATGTTACCACTGTATTTCTTACCCTTATAGAGCTTTTGAGCTCACCCCTTTCAATGCTTTATTTTTCCCAGGATTCCAAGAAGTATATTGTGATTGATTATAAGGATTAAGACAAGGGAATAATGGCATTCATAAAGGATTATTTATGTTGTTTTGTATGTTATGAAGTGTAATGTAACATTCATGTATGTAATCTATTTTCCAAGATTTCTAAACTAATCGGTCTTTCGAGACTTGATTCCTTGTAATCATGCCAATGTATTAAAATAATGCACTGACTCTGGGTAACTAGGGTTGGGGCGTTACAGTTGGTATTAGAGGAAGTTTAGTACAAACCTTGGAAACTAGATTTAGGTAAACTCTGATTAGAGCACATAGACCTAAGATGGGCCTTGAAGATTAGTATAGAAGAACTTCATAGAATTTTGGTATTGTAGAGATTTCGTGAGTTTTCCTAGAAATACGTCCCTGTCTGGATACAAGCAGGTAGAGGCGGCTCTGGAACAGATGTGCCTAGGGGTAAAACCCAAAAACACCGCTTTAAGGTAGACTCGAATGGGAACTGGTGCACGACAACGGGCCTTGCTGCACTCTTGGTTACGACACTCCCAGGGGATATGCTTAGGATAATTATCATTTTATTTACAAACCATTATTAAGGGTTTATGAGTATATACTTCCTCAAAGGAGAAATTTTTATGATTATGGAATATATCCATAAACTATTTAATTTATGTTATGTGTCTTATAAGTTTGGGATTAGGTATTATTATTCATAAACTAATCTAGTTTATGCCATTGTTTAGAAATGGCACCCAGTAGAAGGAATGAGAACTCGAGCAATGCACATGATCCAAAGAGAAAGAAGGATCATATCTTTCATGGTCTTAAGCCAAAATTTATAAGAGAAATAGTCTCCCATGTATTATCATCATATGAAGAAATAATATCATGTGTTGATAAGATAAGTAACGATTTTACTGAGTCCTATGGCTTTGAAGGGAAGCAAGAGAAGAAAATGATGGAAGAGAGAACGATGGATAAAGGGAAGAGGGAAAATAAGAATTTTCCCATATGTGATAACTGTGGGAAGAAACACCCTGGAACTTGTCTGAAATGAATGAGAGTTTGTTATAAGTGTGGAGGAAAAGGGCACAAAGTACGTGACTGCAAGGGTAAGAAAATGGTTTCAAATGTACAATGCTTCATTTGCAAGGTGTTTGGACACTATGCGAACCTATGTCCCAGTCATCAGACTATGCCACAAATGATGCTATTGGATAATAATCAAGTTATGATACTACCACAGATGAAGAGTAATGATTAGAGTTCTTATGTTGATTATGGAATTTGAGTGTTGTATCAAAAATGTACTTTTTATAATAATTATGGAGTATATAAGGATTGTACTCCAGTACTATTTCATTAAGGACTTGAGATTGTGTAGAACAAAGAAAAGTGACTCAATAGCAGGATAAATTTTTGGAAAATATATGGTTGGGGGAATGATAAACCATAATATAGTTCTGATACCGAGGTAGTGATTTTGGAATAATACATGATATATTTGGATAAATTATATTGGATATTCTTGAATACCTTGAAATTGATTAATGATTTGTATATTCCATCATTGTTGGGGTTTAAAACATTTTTGGATTGATGAACTATATCCAACATTTTATATGGAATAAGGGAGCATGAATGTAATCAATAAGGAATACGGTAATTCAGGATGTTTCAGTGTATTAAAAGAATACATGATGAAGGTATTCATATGCTATTACAGGGTAAAAAGGATATACATTATGTTTACCTTCCTTATAAATTTTGGATTGTGAGTTTGGACAGATGTATTTTGGATAGTTCTAGTTTGGATTATTTTGGATTGCTATAAAAGGACAACCCGGAGGTCGGGCGGCAACTTGTCACGTCCGGCAAGGCCGCAAGACATGAACCCGCAACCGAAGGGCGACAAGGGTGTATCACCTACCACTGGCTCACGAGATGTCCTGGATTAAATAATGTAGTTTTTTTTAAAAGATATGGTAGATGAATTATAAATTCATTTATTTTGGAACCCTGTAAGAATAGTATAAATAGAAATTTTTTTACGAGTGAAAGATGAGTTTGTGGTAGAAATTTATTAATGGGTAAAACTATAATTATAAAGTATGTATATCTCTTTATGATCTTAGACAACTTCATAAATAAATTCCTCAACATTAAGAAAAGAAACTTAGAAAAAAAATGCTGTCCTAGATGGTACCTTAAATCATTACTAATTTATGGCTTTGGGATTGTTGGCCTTTTCATAGCCATGTTCTCTACCACTCTCCATCCGATAATTGATGGTTATATTTCTCTTCCATATCCATATTTTCCTACATGGAACCCTAATATGTGTTATTTTCGGTAATCTTCATACTTTCCACTCTTTGTTTTAAATAGAGGCCTCATTAATTCATTTTTCGATGTGAGATTTCAACTAAGATATTTTGAATCGTCAAAAATGTGTTATCCTAATACCTTATGTTTTGTTGAATCGGTGGTATTTTAAATCATCATAGATTGATGAATTTAAGGACCTCAATTTTAAACTTGTTTGTGATTGACGACCTTAATCACTACCTATAAATATTTACGTTTTTCCTCCAATTATATGTCTCTAATTGCCACCAATGTTCTCCTAATCGAGATCATAATTTGGTGGTGACCCTTTCATTTCTCTTTTCCTCATATTAAGACTAAATTTTAGTAACCCAATTTCCGATGTGGGTTTTCCCACAAAGATATTTTTTATTTTCATCCTTTTATTTTCGAAGAACAATTTCAAATTGTGAGGACGCAATTTATTGAAGGAGGGGAGAATGTAACACCCCAAGATTTCATAGTGTGTTATTTCTTCAAAATAATATAATAACTTGCACTACACGCAACACCGAGTTCAAGCACACCATGACTTACCAAACAAGCCGTTCAAAAGAGGTTATGAATAGTATTAACTAAATTTTAAACTTTATATAATCCTTATAATTTTAGAATCCATATTATGAGTTTCTTAGACATAATGTAAGAACAAATTCATTTTCAGTATTGCACTTTCACCAAATTTTAATAGTGAACCCTTTTTAAATAAAATATTTTAAACTTTTTGACTAAATGGGGACATCAAAAATTTAAAATTAAACATCCCAAGCTTCCACAGTACGCTTTCCTTTTAATGATACAGTAGCGTGTGTTGTACGCAACTTCGAGTTCTAACACACACCACAACCAATCAAACTAGCCGTTATGAACAGTAATACCTACTTTTTGAAATTATATATATTTTATATTTCAAAATGGACTTCATTTTTGGATTCAGAGTATCGAATTTATCCTAAGGTGAAATTTTGGTACTTTTCGGATAACTTTCATATTTTGATGAATAGTGAAAATTACTAAATTTTAATTAAAAACAAATTTTATAATAAAAATAATTAATAGTGATAAATTATGAATTTGAGTTGTTTTAAAGTATAATTAGAATATATTTTTACCATTTTATCCAATGGTGTTCATTAGAGTTAATTTCACTTTGAAATTGGACCTAAACAATTGTCAGTCTTTTGATATATATTGCTTCTTAAAAACACGCTATTTGTTGTGACATCGGGAATTAATTATAAAATTAATTAATGAAACTTATATGTTTGGAATTTTGTAAAATAGGCATAATTTTTGAATTCAGAATATCAATTATAGCTTAGGGTGAAATTTTGGCATTGTTCTGAAAAACTTCAATTTTTGATGAATAGTGAAACTACTAAGTGGTAGTTAAAAAACTGAATTTTTCATAAAACTTAATTTTACCGCTTATGTGATTGAAATTTCAAAAATCCTAGAGACACGGTTAATATCAAGAAGTAAAATGTGGTTCAATGAGATGAAAATAATTTTTGGTGAATAGTAACTTTTTACTTTTATTTACCACGGTTAAAAGTAAATAGGGTAATTAAGGGTAAAAATTATATTAATATTACCCTAACACATGTCCTAATTCTATTGGACAAGTTTATCTCGACCAAAAACAACCTTAGGAATAGAATATTATCATTTAGGTCAACATGGATTAGATTAGGACATTTATTATTATTTAATTCAAAGAAGAGTTAAAAAAGTTAAAATCAAAGTTTATTTACTAAAACATTTTTAATATAGTGTTATACATAAGATAAATTCGATTGTAAATATTCATTAGAAATATAATAAGATTTAATACATAATGAAATTTTATTTATAATTTTTAGACATTAAATAATTTAATTTATTTATGACACAATGATGATGCAGTAATTACCATAATAGTGAAAATTTAAAATAATTGATATTTTAAATACCCAAATAAATATAATTTGAGACTTTTAATGAATCAAACTAATTTTATAGGATACTATGTCATATTAGGATGGAGTTAATTGACGTTTTTCGAAGTAATCATTCTGTTATGAGTTTCACAAAAATCAACATTTGAATAGTGTCAAAATTGACATAAAAGAGTTTTTAAAACAAATATTATATTATTAATTGATATTAAATTCCTAAAAATATACGGTTCATCTAAGAGACTGATATCATGATAGGTGTATCATTAATGGACCACTTGGGGGTCTCTTGGATGTATATAGTATGTTTATTAACTATATAATATCAAAATACAAAGTGACATGGTAAATGTCAAACTAATTAACTAAGAGTTAAAACTAAAAGATAAGGTTAATATAGTAACCCAAACCTGTATAAATTATATTGGTTGAATTTTTTTCGACATATTCCCACCTTGAACTTTGAATAATCAACTTTGGAGCCATTAGAAACCGAATATGAATTTATTATAAATTAATATTTCTATTTTTTCAAAGGTACCCCTCACCCCTCTTATAAAAGGGAACTCCTCCTTCTCATTTCTTCACACCTTAAAAGCCTTTTGGTTTGGCCAAACTCTGCCCAAATACTCTCCCAACTTCCCTCACTACAACCTAGATGCCTTAGTTGGATCATAAAACCAACCTAAGGATCCCTTTTGATCAAATAAAAAGGAAGAACCCGAAGAAGAGGTAATGTTTTCACCACCCATTTTCAAGTTCCTTTCTTCTTCCACTTCTCCTTTCTTTGTTATTACCATTATAAAATAATAACTCCAGTATCTTATATATACTGTGATGTTATTATAAATATGGTACAACCATATTCAGTATTCTATCCACCCTTTGAATAACATGTCACCATACGTGCGTGCGTACGACTTACCGTCTCCACGTCGTGGTGTAATTGTTATTCAATATATTATTATCTGGATGGGTATAATAATGATGTGTAACTCATGTAAATAATAAATATAACATTTTAATAATTCTTTATATATGATATAACATCCATTTATATATTATTTTAATATCAAAAGAATGATAATGTCGCTCGTGCGTACGTACAGACTACCGTCTCCACGAACGCGATGAGATTCATTCTCCATCGTATCCATTAAAGTATAATTATCATTTGATGATTTAAAAATGATGTTTAAGGACTTTATATCATTCTATATATGAATAATATACAACCTATCCATAACAAACACAGCTTCTGTAACAAAACATATAAAAGAAAATGAGTAAGTTAACACCCGAAACGACGATAATTCAAAGATATTATAAACAAATCAATGTTAAAATATCATATATGATATCATATTAATATATATGATTCTTGTATATTTTAATAAAAAATATATTCACCATTATAGAGGAGTTTAACCTACCCCAACCAAGGAAAAGTACAATGTAAGGGTTATTTCGCAATCTCTTCATTATCCGAGGTTGTTTATACGTAATTATCTACTGGGATTTCTTTATCATCCACATCCATGTTTCTTCGAAATGTATTTCAAAACATTTTTACTATTTACAAAGAATATGAGTTAAAGTCATTTATACCCTTATGGGTTTATAAAGGAATCTTTCCGTCATTTTCCAAACAAGGTTCTTTTTAACCTTTTCGATAGAATTAAGGTAAGAATGTTTTTTTAACTTATACGGCGGGTGCGGCTATTTACCGTCGTTATAAAATCGTCAAAGCTTACCTTACAGGCTTATTAGAATATTTTCAAAGAAAATTTTTTATTTTATAATTATGTGACTTTTAACTGATTTCAAAATGAATATTTTAAGAATTTCGGAAAGGTACTCTTTATCAAAATCATAATTTTAAATGTTTTAAAGATATATCTTTCTAAATCTTTTTAATAAATGTCCATGTCTTCAAAATGGGTTTTAAGGATTTATTTATATGGACATGAATGTTTTTAAAATGGTAATTCCTTTCAAAAGTTTCAAAGTGGTATGGGACACTTTGATTCAAAAATCTCTTTTAATTACTTCCTTTATAAATGTGTGACTTTTAAATGATTTAAAAAAAGGAGATATTTCTCTCAAATAGTATTGATTTCATCTATGTCAAAATCCTTTGATGGATTTTATGATTATATGAAGTTGATTTATTGTGATACAAAACTTCTATATTGTATTGAAGGTTTTGTGATATGTTTGACTATGGATGTGCTATTTTTATACCATTCATAGTTTATGGTGAAAGTATTGACATTTCGTATGCTAGTTTTAATACGAATGTTTATGTTATGTTTAAACCTTTTCATATGGGAATGCATTGGACTTAATATGTGATGGGTGGATCCCGCTATAGCTTCTCGATGCATCTGTAGGTCTCATGAGACAAACTAGTGTCTTGGCACAAGGCCTTGTAAAAATCTTATTTGTAGTCTTGGCACGAGGACTTGGCTATGTGGTTATGATAGTCTGGCATTATGCATTCCATCATTATGCAAGTGGTTATTGATATTGCATGTGATTACTCGATTAGTAGAATATCCATGTGAATAAGTAAATGGAATTATTTCATTTTATTTTTTCCATACTATGTTTAAGTTCAAGTTTAAAATGTTTTTTTGTTATACATTGCCTTAAATTTTTATGATTATTTATAAATGTTACCGCTGTATTGCTTACCCTTACAGAGCATTTGATCTCACCCCTTTCAATGTTTTATTTTTCGCAGGATTCCAAGAAGTATATTGTGATTGATAAGAAGGGTTAAGTCAAGGGAATAATGGCATTCATAAAGGATTATTTATGTTGTTTTGTATGTTATGAAGTGTAATGTAACATTCATGTATGTAATCTATTTTCCAAGACTGCTAAACTAATCGGTCTTTCAAGGCTTGATTCCTTGTAACCATGCCAATGTATTAAAATAATGCAACGACTCTGGTTAACTAGGGTCGGGGTGTTACAATTCAGACCTTGGATGTATGACAAATGATTGTCACTCTCATATCCAGAAGGAATAATTAAGCATTCATCTCTTGTTTCTCACATCAGGAACAACCCATGTGGCCCCAGGGATTGGTCTCTAGATATACCACAGGTATTTTGTAGATAGAATAATTGAAATAGATAATGAGACTCATGCATGAATAAAATAAAAAATAAATCATTTATTTATGTTTATGAGTTCACAAATTTCAACGCCCATGGAGTGGTCTATCTCATAGATCGGTTGAACTCTTTAATGGAATTTCCCAGCTCCGTTACTCTGTGGATTGTGACATCCAGGATCTGAAATCGCATGTTAATATACCACTTCTCTTGGATAAAAATGGGGCATAGTTCATCATCCTTGATCTAGGCCTGATTCTTGTTAAATCAGATAATATCCATATCCTGAGAAGATATCCCCATCTGTTCCTCAACCTCTTACAACTGTGCCTTCAATCATGATACGAGTCTTGATTGTGCAACAAGGAAGAGGAATGCTAATTCACCCATGCCCTTATGAATTGGATCTCATTCTTAGCCTCATAGAGTCTCTTGATGTTGACATAATTCCTCTTATGCTATCCCACACCGAGGTCGCGACCATGTTCCCTTATTTTATCTTCCATATATTCTTGAATGAGCATATGAGGATACTAGGAATCCACTCCTCCACTGCATAGTTCGAGTAGCTATAAATGAATCCTCTCCATCTCGATTATCAATTTTTCTTCTGGGGTCTCCCCAATGAAGCACTTGACCAGCTTCCACGACCAGTGACAAAAAGACTTGTTATCCTTTTCATCGGAAGCCATCTCATCATAGCCCTCAAGGTTAGTGGGTCCATATGAATGTAATGCCTCTTGAAATTCATTATTATGTTCTTCCTCTGGTGTCTAGTCGGGTAGGATGTGTCGCATGTCATCCGATTGATCATTGTCATTTGATTCCACCTCTATGATCTCAGGTTCCATCATATCAATGGTCCCACATGTATTCGAGAGCATTGTGGTTTGCTCATCATGGGTATTTAATTCTATGACCATTGGTATTACAGTAGGAAAGGAAGTACTAGGGGATCCAACCATCCATGCGAGTGCGGCCCACACCATTCGACAAACTGTGCATATAAAAATACACAGATGTCAGTTGGATTGGTTCAATAGACAACAATCACATATTCTATCTGGGAGAGGAAATACAAAGATCGAATAATTGGTCTCTTCCTTGGGCTACCACTTCTACAACCCTGAGTCTTTGTCCCCCATATATGGTTTGGAAATCTAGAGACTCTGGGAGGACCACATTTGGTGCCACAACCTTTCTGAATTTAGTAATTTCCATTTTCATAGGTGTAAACCATGATGCTACATTGATTATTTTTCAGGAACATGGATTACGTATAATATTCTCCTGCACAGAGAAAATGTTAGTTGGGAAGGCCTAGGCGACCTGAATGAGGAAAACAACGAAATGGTTTAGGTTTTACCTCAAGAACCATAAGATACTCTTTTATCTATGAGTTTTTATCCTCAGCTTACTCTAAGGGGATCCCTCTACTGGCCTCTCCCCCTAGGAGGAATCTTCTTATTCTTTGGGTAAGGGTAGACACTCCCTCTATTCAGCTGTAGGCAACTGTAGAGGGACTATTTTTTTTGAAGCACTTTCACCTAGTCCATTATCGAACGCAGAGATCTCTGTGATTATACAAATTCCACTAGCTCAACGTTGAACTTTTCCCCTTCTACTAGGGACACCAAAATCCAACCCTGGCATGGATGATCATAGAAAAATGCATCCCATGACAGTTACGATGGTTATACATCTGGGAGGGGCTGAGGAATTTTCTATTAACTTCCCACATGTCCCAATAATTAGAGAACAAAACATCCTCAAGAATGTCTATGTGTTGTAGCTGCTTCCCCAGATCCTGAGTGGATATCCGGTGGAACCCCATGGGTGTCCTCCCTTCCTGCTGACTCCGCTCCTCTAGGATAGCTAGGTTTACCACTATCATCTGCATCTCAATATTTTTAGTTCCTAGGATTATTTGGCTCATCTATACTAAAAATCCACCACCCAGGTGTGTCCCTACCACTTTCCATCCTCAGCCACAGGGTTGAGGAGTCACCCCATCACTAGCACTAGATATATTTTGCTTCAAAATCTCCCTTGGGTAGGCTATCTCCCAAATCTTAGCATACTCATTTATTACCCCAAATACAACTATGCACAGAGACATATTATTTGAAAACATCCCATCCTCCTGTGTGAACATGAGACACATATACCTCATCACACATGGATGGTCCTCATGGCGTGCTCCCATGTAGACCCATGAGGTCGAACTCTGTATGCACCAGAACAGCCTGGAAAAGTGGTACAGGGTGTATGACTCATAGATAGGATTGAGATCAACCTATGACACTTGAACTCCATCCCAAAAGGCTATGAGATCGGATGTATGCTCCTCAGTAACCCACCCATCATCAATGAATAGACCTATTAGAAGTGGAAATGGATGTATGTTGAATTCATTTTCCTTCCAGACTCGGTTCAACACCAGAAGTGTATTCAGTTTGGATAGAAAACTCCACACCATATTTAGAATAGCTGATCAAAAGTATAAACCAGGGGGGAAATAGGGTTTGGATATTCGTAAGTTCCCATGTGCAATACAACACATCCATAAAAAATAATGCTCAGCCTACCCACCATATGTGGATTACTACCCTCACCGATATGCCACAATACCTTGTATATCTTTTCAAACATTGTGATCCCCATATTGACCCCTCCACCATTGCTACCACAGACACATTGATGAATGTTCTTGGTCAAAAAACCATTTTGTGTTCTAGAACAGAATCATCCTCCCACATATAATCACCGAAGTAAACCCAGACAGCCTAACTATTGTCTACTTCTCAGTGGTTATGCCTTACACCCACAACATCTATTGGATGTCCTCCATGTTTTGCCAATAAATTTTTTTACTATGCTGGGATCCCTTTGGAAAGGTGTGAGGCCTGACTGGTAGCTCCATCCCCTTCAAAGGTTGGTCTCGATGGGTTTTTATAAAGCAATTTAACCAAAACATGAAGTGAATGTCCCTTATCGACTACTTTTCCTCACCTGACAGTAGATCCATCAATGCCTTTTCCTACAACAAATTCTTCTCCGGATCCTCCCATGTGTTCTTAGTAGGGAGGAACTCATCATACATCTCCCCTAATATTGGAATCCCCATGATATTGTGGAGGTCAAATTGTATAATACCAACCTTACCATTGTCAAGATGAAAAGTGTTGGTTTTCAATGTCCACTAGCTCAAAAACTCTACCATCCGGTGCTTCAGCTGGTAAATATTGAATTGGGAGGCTGATGCTACTTCATATAAGCCTACTCACTCCAGATCTAATGGGAACTCCTCATAGGAGGCACAGACCCAGTAATCCCATGCACAATATTATGTAAAATTTCTACCATGGTGAATGTCCCAATAATCTATCCACCCCTTCTCTGGGTACCCCAAATCTACCTTGAAGATGATCTGGTACTTTGGGGGAGATACCTGTGTCTCCAATTTATTCCCATCAATATTTTTAATGTGATTATATAAGAAGTCAGTGTTGATGGGTGTGTGATCCTACCATGTATTTCCATCATCATCCCTGATCCATTAGCGTTGGCACAACATACTCTTGAACCAATAGGCTAGTTCCTCCCTACTTGCTTCAGGGATGAGAACAACAACCCTCAAAACAAATCCATATAGAGGAAATATTTTTCATAGGGGTTACTTCTATGGGATTTCTGACAACAGATCCAGTAGGGATTTTTGGTCTGAATGACTCTACACACATTCCCCAATGCCTCGGTTATCTTCCATCTCTTCCCTTTAGGAAATATCTGCAAGGACCCCATGTAGATTCTTAGTTACCCATTCCATCCCAATAATTTAGATTTGTTTTTGTTCTGGATTGAAGAGATCAATCATATATCTCTATCACAAAACTCTATCACCGAGCTAGATCACAGAGACCTATCATAGAGATCTACTACATCACTCATAGACACAGCTCACAGAGTGCACAATCGATGTGGCTGAAGACTCAGTGTGTGGAACAGAGAAAAAGAAAACCTTGATCTCAACGAAATATCGCAGCTCACGTGGAGCTTCGCAAACCAAGAGCTCAATCACAAAATCTGCAGAGATAGGTAAAGACAAAATAGGGGTTTTACTCCCCTATTTATAGGATATAGACCCTAATATTCATGGTGCTCCTGGCCATGGTGAGCTTCACGATGTTCTGAACACCCTCATCACTTATCCACATTGCGACCCTACTTCACAATCTTCCTTTACAAACTATCTCAAATTTTGGAGATCACTCTCAGAATATGACACATGTTTCATCCTAGACTCAAAGGCTGAGGGGAAATTTTTTGTCACCAAAATATGTACATGGGAAAGATGAGAAAATGATATAGTAGATCCAAAAGGTACTCCTTCACGAAGCAGATTTTTTAAGCCCATAAACACTGCAATTGACACAAATCCAAGAATTTATCTACCATGCCGCAGAGGAAAGATGATGGTCGAATCCACTATTGCGATGAACATAAAAAAATTATTTAGGCTATAGGGGAAAGAAAATCACATCTACAATTCCATTGAAATTTATTTAAGCCTCTGCGACCACTGCGGTGAGAGAGAAGGGATGCACTGTGCCATGGAGGTGATGACGGTCGACTCAACCGTTACAACAAACATGAAATAATATGTCTCTTATGGAGATGAACAAAGTGTATTCATGGTGAATCATCCACACTTCACACCCCCTAGCACCTATAAATACCTGGATCCCGCCAGTCCAAAAATATTTACACAATGAACATTCACATTCCCAACTCCCAAAATGAAAAAACACACATTTCTCTGCGAACAGTCAGAAGAATGAGTCATATGAGGTACTTTATCATTGAGAATTACTTTTTCCTTTACTCTGGTTTACCTCCTATTCAAGGATGGATTCCATTTTCCAAGCCTACATGCCATCTCCAAGGAAGGTTACCCCTTTGGGTACTCAAGACTTCGTGAAGCAACCTTGCTTCCTGAAGCACCCTCCAAAATCATGTGTACTTATCACTGAGGCCAAGATTATATGATTTGAAAATGCCATCTTCTTTCCAAAGTCATATCCTCTTTGAGACTTTCTGCTTTGAGAAGTCCTATTCTCCATGAATCCATGTTATTTTAAAGACCTTATTCTTTATGAGCCCATGATCTCTGTGAAGCCCTTTGTTCTTCGAAGCTCTGTGCTCTGTAACCCCTTAATCAGTGTGAATCCCCTTTTTGTGAGTCCTCTTAATTTAAACACCATTCCATGTATTCCTCTAGGATTGTATGAATTTACTTCAAGGTCCCATGGTTAGTGCTTCATGTTGTGTTCCTTTTTCTCATTCCTCTTATCATAGACACACTAACAACTATTTCTAATTTTCATAGAAAGGCTAACATGAGCCCCTCAAGGGATCACTCCACAACCCTATATGCAGACAACATTGTTGGTGGCCTCCCTTCACCGATGGTTAAAGAAAACCAGTTATGTATTCCATAGGGGTGAGGAATTAACCCCCACCATCTGAGCTACAAGACCTTAAACTTCCATGCATCATTGTCCCCAACACAAGATGGTAAACTATAGCCTCGCCTTGTGTAATGTACATGGGGTGCCTTGCCTCAAACAATTTCCATGCCCTGTATTCTCCAAATGAGTGAGAACCTTCTCACAATGAATGAGACCCTCCTTGCATAGAATTACATATGCCCATGGGGAAGGGCAACCATCATGGTGTAAGACCCTAGACATTTCTTATGAGGTATCTCCCTTGATCCTCCTTGCCTCTTCTAATTGCAATGACCTGAGGGCAGATAGGAACATCAGACTCTTGATACCAATTCCCTATCCCCTATGGATTTATTTCCATTGAGCTTCCATCATGGATTAAGTCCCAATATCCATATCCATTGGCCGCTAACCACATGTAATCTCCACTCCATTCCTCGTATCCAAAACCTTTTGCAATATGATCGCCATGTCATTGTTGCCTCTGGTTTCTCACACCAATCATGAATCACATGGGATTAGAGTATGAATCGACCATGAAACCCTATTTTGGCCACCTTAGCGTGTAAGCCCCATCCCCTATCAATCTAAAATACATGGACTTTTATCATTCTCCATTACTGGAATGGTACACATGAAGCCTCTATATGCTGAAATCCCCACACCCATTGGTCCCAAACACTTCACGTTGGTTTAACCTCATCCTGAATGACGTTAAACTGTATTCTTATGAAATATGTGGGTTTTTTTCATGTATCCTAGGTAGGGTACTTAGGAAGCCTCCCTGAGGTTCAACCCCAAACAATGGTAAACATATGTGTCCCATTTGTTGGGACCCGTATCCTTGGTCTATCCCTTAGTGGAGTATTCCCATATCTTGGGTAGCAAACCATTCATAATCCCTACACTAAATCCACACTATTCTAGCCAAGAGTTCCCCTCTTGCAATTGGAACCTAACCATGCATGAGATCCAACATGTGTTCAAGTCACAGTCTTTTGCATACACCCTGATTTTAGGACCCAACCTAAACTATGTGGACATTGATTCCCTATTATAGGGATACAAATGAGGACACTTTGAGGTTTATGACCATCACTCCTATCTCATCTAGGTCTCTCCCTTAATCCTTTATATTTCACAATTTTCCTACCTTAACCTGGGAGTTCCACATCCGTCAGGTCTCATCAATGCATCCATTCTCACGGTCCACCTCCATAGGTATCCCATCACCCACCAAACTACATGAAATTTGAACCAGGACCACACCAAGAAAGGTACATAGGAATAATTCTTAAGGTTCAAAACCAACATCATCATAATTTTTACGTCGGTTCCACATATTTCCCCCATCCACATTGAGAAACCGTCTATCATCCATCCTTATTCTTACCTGAGCCACCACATCTCAGTGAGATCATATTATCCATCCCATCAATGCTCTTTGCGGAACCAGGCAGCTAAACATGCATAATCCCCACACAATCCATAATCATACAACCATGAATATCCCTCTTGTGATAGGATGCTAACTACGTGGAAGCCCCCACATGTCTCTGGGTGGTTTTCCCTTGTGTACACCCCAATTCATCACCCTCTCGAACTACATGGGTTTTGATCTGTATCCTCTATACATGGTACATATGATTCCTCCATGAGGTTAAATTTTAGACAATGGTAAACCTTTGTGTCCCTTTTATAGGGACTGAAGCATCCTCAGATCTACCATAATTGGATTTTTTGATCCACCCATTGAGTAAACCCCTCAGGTGCTCCCTCTTAGGGAGATACCCATATGATCCACTCTCATTTGGGTTCTGATCAGTCTAATACATCTCAAATAGACATTAAACTTGAATAATACCCATGTTAAACATTGGAATGTGAAGAAAACCTTAGGTACATGCCTATGGAATATAATTCCTTGAACTTGATGTGGGATGCCTCGGCTTTCACCACCCTGAAGAAGCCCTATCCCATGGAAAATAAATCTAGGTGTACCCGTTTTTAGCATCAAGACATGCCAGAAATTTCCATCATGACTACTCCCTTGACCATTGTTTCCTGCACTGAATTGACCCCTTATAATGTCTTGAAAGAGGTAGTGTAATCAACTGGGTTCTATAAGGATGTGGCACCAAGAAGAGTTTCAAGAACATTGTCTTAAATCTATGAGGGAGACCCGGACTAGGAAATGAATTGCGGGGAGGAATCCATGGAAGGAGGAACCATCATCCCATCATCTCGTATTGATCTTGGAGAAAACATCGTCGAATAAGTAATGGATTCTGTCCTCCTTTGGATGGTGGGAATGAAGTGTGACAGCCAGCACGTCCTCGACGGATATATGTGTGCCCCAATGAAAGTGTTGGAAACACCTACTAACTATAGGTGTCTCTTCCTTGCATGAATCAAAATCAAATCCACGTGTTCATTGAAACACCCCAAGAATTTAAAAATAGATTTATTATAGAATGCATGGATCCCTGAGTCTCTACAAACACCACTTTTTTATAACCTAGTCATGTAAACATAAGTTTTTCACTTCTGTGATATGAATTTTGAAAATCTGACATACACGGTTGCAATGAGTATGTTTTTTGGAGTCTGATAAGAAAAAAAATGTTTGGTGAATTGTAACCTAAAATTATTAATTGTAACAAACCCTTATGAATAGTGATATACCCTAATTAATGGTAACATTACCTACTATGGTATTTAAATAATATTCAAGTTGGAGTACGATATACATATATCTTGGAACAAGTAAATAAATGTTTTAAAACTATTTTTAGAATGAATTATGATTTTAATTAAATAATAGATTAATCAGATTTATAAAATTATTTATGATAAATGGAATTCATTTTTGGATTCTACACATCAAAAAATGGTTGGGGTGAATTTTTTGGTTTTTTTTGAAATGCTTGAATTCTTATTAATAGTGAAATACAATAATTTAAAAAATAAGATAAATACACTAATTATGGAGTCATGTATGATGTTCTACTGATGTAATCCCAATTTATTCATATTCACATGATAAAATTACTTGTCTTTGTCATGTAATACTCACTATTTTTTTTCTTTTGGAGAAATAATAAATTAATGAGTATAAAATTGAGAAATCTACTCTCCCCACCACTATAGAAACCTCCCATCATTCCCTATTCTCTTCACTCTTCTCAATCCTTATGCCTTTTCCAAATTCTGTTCAAATATACTACCAACCTCCTTTCCCACGTCCAGCTATCCTTGGTCTCATAGAAAGACCAAAACCTCTCCCTTAAAGAGGTTCTCAAGGAAGTTTGGTTCAAGAGGTAAATTCCACTTTTCAAATCATTGTCTTTCCTTTCAAGTTCATTTGTTTTCTTTCACAATTATTACCTCTCCTTATCCAAATATTGTGATGACTCCTGTACCTTATATGTACTGGAATGTTTTCATGATAATGGAATAATTTATCATCATATCTTCCTTTTACAATCTTTTATACTAGTTGTAAGAACACCATCCTAGATGTGTCAATTTACCACATTCAAGGACAATGGGCTTTTGATTTCTATTATCATTATCAATTCTGGTCATGAAACCATTTTTGTTATGGTGGAATCATATTATTATATATTTAATATACCCTATTTAAGGTTCTGTAATCCCTTTGTAAAAATGGTATTAAGATATAAATAAAAATGAGTTCGTTGTAATCAAAACCAACAAATTAACTTAAATAGTTATCATTAAAGTTATATATAATAATTCATTCTCATTACATGTACCCATATTATGACCACTAACACCTATATATGATTATAAATAATATTCAAATTCAATTATGGAGATTTTCATCCATTCCACATGGACTCCATTACATAAGAACAAGTGAACCGATTATGAAAATAAAGAAAACGAACAATGTAGAACAACAAAATTCAATATAATAACTTATCTAGAGGAACATAAATAAACCAAATAGAATTATGATAAAATAAATAAATGTATAATAGGTTCTATAATATTTTATTAATATTTCTAATTTAATATTCCAGGACTTTACTTTCATGAGCGGAACACATTCGGACTTAAGGTAAGGGGTTTCTTTCTCTCACTTCCATTTTTGTGAGGTTTCCCATATTCATTACTAAAATTTATATATGGTGTATGTATAGTTACCAATGATGTAAAATATCATGAATTTAATTATTTTCATTGTATTAAATGTATCATTTTAATACTATTAATTTTGGGGCGTATGAATCGATTGATTACAATGTGGTAAAGGTTTTTCCACCCGAACCTCCATTTTCATTCGGGTTACTTTTATTATCTAATTACCTCAATGAAAATCTTGTTTATAATTATGTAATCCTCATGAATTCTATTTGAGTGTTATATATAAGTTCACAAACCAGAATTATTCCTTATTTTATGGATAGTTACATGTTTTAAAAGGATCTATCATAAATGATTCTGAAATACAAACTCAATTCAAGGGATATTTTCAAATTCTTACCCAATTTAATGTGAATAAAAAATCAGTTTGAAGACACCATTAGTTTTATAAAAAAACTCATATTAACATTAAAAATGATCTTGTATCAGTTCTAGATTTAAGAGAACAAATTTCCCCCTCCAATTTAAAATTCTCATCAATACATTGCTTAAAATGTTCTAAAATGTTTTATTTATAAAGAATCTTGAGAACTCTTTTACAGGATTTCACTTCAGTGGGAAATATTTTATTCCTAAAATATAATTTCAATGTCCTATTATTTTATTTTAGGGGATATTAATGTTTAAAATATGATTTCATGGAAAAAAGAAATGATTTTCCAAAAGGTATCTTCTTTCAAAAGTAAAAAAGAAAATTTCTCATCTCTCATGAAATTTTATGTGATATATGCCTTGTTAACCAATTATTTATTTCTCATGGTATATGTACTCATATTTGGAATATAATATCAAGATTCTCCTTTTTCTCATGATATTCTAAGGGATTATGATTTGAATTTTTCACGGTGGTATGAGATAGTTTGGAATGTTTAAGGATTATTTCCTCATGATTTTGTCAATGGTCTCATTTATAAATTTATTCATCTATGTAAACATCTTTTTTTAATGTTGTAATTAATTTAGGATTATATTTTATGATATCATATTTAATATTTTGTTGAAGGTTTTCTGGTTTTCGGACTATGGATGTTCTATTTTGTTATCATTCACCGTATTATTCTGAATGGTTAGTGTTTATGTTCAATGATTGTGGAATTTTATTTACATTTCATATTTCAGTTTCGATATGAATGAATATTCTGATTATGTTAGCCCATTTCATATTAGAAATTAATTGGAGATAGTACGTGTCAGATGGGGCTTGCTACAACCCCTCGGTGCATCGGTAGGTCTCATGAGACAAACTACGATTTTGGAACCAGGCCTTGACAAAATGATTATTTATGGTCTTGGAACACGGCCCTGACGGTATGGTTATGTTGTCCCGTATTATTCCATCCCTCATTATGGAAATATAATTTATGGTTCATGTGGTTATTTGACTAGTATAATACACATGATTATGTTTATTTATAGAATTATTTACTCAGCTCTTATTCCTTCCATAATGTGTTCATGTTTTTGTTGAAGGCATATGTTTTTATGTATCCAACATGCCTAATGACTATGTAATGATATATTTAAATGTATTGGTTACCATTTATAAGAATTTTAGATCACCCCTTTCATTTGTTTTTCTTTCCACAGGTTAAGAAGAAGAGATCATTTATTGAGTTTTTAGGGATTCACTTTAATATCTTTTTTTATGTATCATATTTTTTTTCATTTAAAAATATAAAATGGGATCCATGTATGTATCTAGATTATTCAAGACTACTAAATCAATCAGTCCATCAGGATGCTTATTCCTTGTTTATATATCAATGTAATCAAATAAGGAACCTTCTCTGGGAAACTAGGTTCGGGTCCTTACATGTAATAAAAATACATGGAAGAACTTATCACCTTATTGTTTTTGGGTATTACCAAAAATATCTTCCCCATTAAATAATATTTAGTTCAAACTATATATGTTGGAATGATATCCCTTTCATTCTATAAGTCTTGGCTTCAATAATCTAAACTAGGAAATATATCATATACTAGTAGTAAGACTCTAAAATAGACAATGTTTCATGTTCTGGTAGCAAGACATTATACTGCATATCATTTTTCATCCTTACCAAATTATTTTAAACTACACTGAATACACCCTTACTGCATGAATTTAATTATCACATATATGATAACATCATAAAGGATACACTACCAATAATAGAAGTTCTAAGATAGATGACCATAAACCATATTAATTAATGTTTCTATCCTAATGTCCTAGAACAAAAAAAAGGCCTAGTATAGAATACACTATGATAAAACACAACAATAGTTTTTTTTCTAGACATGAAAAAAATAAAAGAGGAAAAATGACATATTGTATGAAAATGTGAAAATGGAACCAAATAAAAAATAATGTCTTCTCTCACTGGACATGCAGTTTAAGGTATCTAGGAAGTATTTACAATTTATAAAATGAAAAAGGAATAAATAATTTCTTGTTGAAAACCAATAAAATAGAGACTTGAGAAAAGTTCAAGTCTATACATTCAATTTTTCCCCAAATTATGCTTAAGAAAAAGTTATGGAATTGTAATAAAAGATGAAAATATTGTTGGGATCATTACTTATCCCAAAAAAATCAAGCTATGCTCACTATGTCTATATACATAAGTAGAATTTAGTACACCTTCCCTTAAGGATAAATATATTTCAACCAAACTATCATTTTTAATTTGGAGATCCAAGGATTACTAGAGTAGATACATTAATGAGGAATCACATGATGGTATGAATTCTTGAGAAATAATCAAGAGAAATATATTTTGATTCTATCATTAAAATCGAGGTGTTTCTGATTATAGGGTAGTACACAAAATATGGCTGTTATTTATGATCCATAATATATCGAATTGATTAAATTTCATGAAAATCACGAATAAAAGAAATATAGAAAAGAAATGTAATTTTTTTGAAGATTTATTGATAGATAATGTGAAAAAATATGAGGAATCCCCACATTATAGAGTTTCTATAGTGTTTAAAAACAAAAATTAGAAACCTATTAATGGACATAGCTAGATAAATTCTGGCCATATTAGTGTTCCAGGTCTACTAGTGTATTTTAGGATGTGTTAATTGAGTGATGAAGTGACATCAACTCTATTTTCTTTACAACAACATGAGGGCGAAGAGTCTCAATTAAATTTCATATCTATTTTTATCATGTATGAGTAGTCTCTAAAAACTAAAATTATTCTAGAAAATGTAATCTCATACTATATATCAACATCTCATATTTTTATAGTTCTATGACCAAGACATCCATATGACTAGGTATTTGAGAGAACATTTGAGTTCACTATTCAATAATCTTTTAATATTACCTTATTAACTGGGCTACAAATATTTTATCATCAAAGCTACACAAGTCCTAATCCCTATTGGATAGTTGTGTCTAGGAAAGGAAAATCTATTGCAAGACTTCATATAATATTTTACAATCAAATATTATCAACACCAAATCACAAAAGAACTATCAAGGGAATTGTTATTGTCCATGGAACTCCTACAATAGAGTCTCGATGATCTGTGTATTGATTGTTTGTTAAAAACCTTCATGGTACTTGGTTCTATGTGACCATTGGATTGGGTATATAGGATTGAGAAATGTCTGCTAGATGGTAAAAATACATCTAATCTTTTGAATTAATAATTGGAAGAGCCGATGAAGAAGAAAGAGAAGGATTCTTATGTGCTGTCCTCTCAAGCGATGTATCCTTTGTCACTGATAAGGTGTTTGATGAAGCATAGAGCTTTTCCAGCTGATAGATGAGTTGATTTAGTAAACCAATCGGGTATTAATCGATCTATTCTTGTGAATAGTTCCAAGATATGAATGTAGGGGCATTGTTAAGTGGAAAGATGATATCAACATTAATATCTTCATGCATTAACATAAGAAAAAATTAGTGAATGATGATAGGATGTCATTCTCCACAAAAACCATCTATGGGAGGAGGGGATACAATATTAATACAATAAAACAGGTTAGAAAATAAATAATGGGTCTTTAGTTCACAAAATATTATCTCATCCACATGAAATTTAAGAACCACATTATAGAGAGATATTTTATATTACCTCTTATCGAGGGAACGCCTAACATTATCTATATGTATCCCATTAGTTAAAATATATTTAATGAATATAAAATGGTCACATAAAATCAATATGTTGATAGCTGCATTGTGGCCTAATGGAATCATCTCAAACCCAGCAATAATCAACAGCCTTGGATGGGATCAATCATGATTAATATCAGTAGTGTTTTGATATTTGAAACACTAGAAAATATATATTGTCTAGCCATATAATAATTGGACGGGATTCAAATCTAAGGGGAGATGTTTTATAGTTTTATATGACCAAGGTGTTTATAAAGGTGAGAATTAGTTGACAACAATTGATTAATAGGTCACCCCTCTACCAATATGGATTCCATCACCAATTTATTTACTCAAACACGCATTTGAGCATCCCCAGGTGGGAAAATCCACCCATTAAAAACATGGATAAAATACCACTAGTCGAATGCTTGGGGATAACTTCTGTTTCACCCGATATTCCCAAGAGGCATGCATCCCAACATTATTAATGTCCCAATAAGATCCCACACTGTTTCAAATCTATTGGGAAGGAAACAAATGAGGGACTATATAAATTGGGTTATTCCCATTATAGTGAAGGAAGATATTAATCCAATCCCTAAAATTAATTAGAGACCATATGTCAAATACTTATTTAACATATCCTTTATAATGAAAATCGTATCCATTTCCAAGGTTGACGTTTCTATGATGGCATCCAAAAATTCTGTTTGAGGAATATATTCATTATACATCTCCCCAAGAGAATGTATTCCCCAAAACCTATAAATATCCCACAGGATTATCCCCAATTATCCTTGATACATATAA
Source organism: Viscum album (assembly GCA_963277665.1). NCBI lineage: Eukaryota > Viridiplantae > Streptophyta > Magnoliopsida > Santalales > Viscaceae > Viscum > Viscum album. The sequence continues at coordinate 685,205,676 of OY728120.1, read as the reverse complement.
AAGGAATTATTAATAGAACCCCAATGGATACTCATCTCTATATGGTGCTCTAATTGAGAGTATGAAAAAAATTGAGAATCCCATACCACCTATTAAAGATGAATAATGTATAACCAGTTGCAGAACCCTAACATGCTTTTCCTTACATAGAACATCCATTCCATTTCATTAAAGAATTTACATCTAGGTCTCAAGTCACACTTTGAACTCCAACTGCTTCTTGGATCATTTAATGAAGAGACGAGTATGCGAAAATAAGTATAATTAATTGGATAAAGGGATAGATCATAACCATATGGACCCCTAGGCGGTGTTATCAATCATATAGGGTTTCCCCTGGAGATGTTTAAAACTAATTGATTATATGTAGAAATTTTCATTTGAATACTATCAATAGAATAAGGTAGACTTTGAGATGGAAGATTATAATCGAGTTAAAGAATAGAGGTATCATTAAGGAGACCAAGTCCTTTTAAATTTAGTCACAGGTAAATATTATATGAATGAATTCAAAGAAGGAGAAGACACCACAAACCACATTTTCATATAACACTTGATACTGATGGTAACCATTTTTTATTGTAAAAAATTATATCCCTCCAGCTTACTGCATTAGTATATGTATATATGCTGAATTCCATATGAAAATGATTATAAAGAAAATATGAGAAGGGGTACTACAATACACATGGTTTTAGTTAAAGGAAATGTGTTATGTGGGTAGAATCATGAAAATCAAATTACCCACATAGGGGTTAAAGATCTCATGACCCATTACTAGTCCCACAAAATGCATGAACTATATAAGTTTTCGCAATCAAATGACATGTTACGAGTCTCACAAATGGCATAACCCATACAAGGTTTTGAAATTGCGTGGCCTCTTAGAGTAATTGTATATTTTTATACCCTGAAACAACTCTTAATCACGTGTTCTCATTTTAATCATTAGGATCATGTGACCATATAGAGGTCATGTTAGTTAAATGATGATCAAGATGTCCTAATAAAAATCATCATTAAACCATGGTATGAATGTAAGAAAACAATATATTCAATGGAATGTGGGACATTTAGAAGAAATTTCAACTTATTAATTGATATATTTTTTTTTGAAATTAAATCTAGATGAAGAATTCACTTTAGGAGATCAAGCGATTGAAGCCCACAAAGAAGTATTACAGTGAGGTACTTATGAAGTGTCTTTTTGAGGTAGTATTTTCAAGATAGAATATATGAAATAAGATATCATAGTTGACCTAATGTTTCTGTAACCGATGGAATGAGCATCTCCATTTCTCCCTTATTTTTAGCATATCCTGTATAATAGGACTGTTCACATAGAAGACCAAATTCTACGTGATAAATTGGCCCAATGAATCCTTTGGGACTTAGGATGGGATTCAATATCTTCAAAACTACTTTCTTATCCTTGTAAACCTTGCTCTAGGCGGGGTGGATTTTTTGACACCCACAAAATGATAATTGTATATTCTAGGATGGAATAAAGAAACAAATGATAGGTATTATTTTCTTTTTCTGAAAATGGATGGAGTATCATGGATACAAGAACATCAATTTATCATTAAAATCATGAAACCCTAGGATGAAACATGATCACATGATCTTAGGAACCTTACACAGCTGTATCATGAACTCCATGTGATCAGAAAATGATCACAAAAAGTTCCATTGATGATTCCTCCAGACCATACAAATCCCTTGAAAGAATACATCCCATTCTTGGGAAGGATTCATAACAAGTGATGATGATCACATGAATCCTATCCAATAGTACCTCATGATCATGTGAATACCATCAGGTTCAACAATTTGATGATATGTTTCCCCTTCAAACCCTTGGTCAAGGAGAACAATTTACATGGAAATACTCACACATCATCGCCTGATCTATTAATGATCTTATTAAATTCCATAGAAAATCAGAGTGATGTCCATAATTATTATCCTATAGTTTCACAAGATCTATTTCTAGTCATGTGATGTGACATATACAATAAGGGAGATGTGAAGGAAAATTATTTCATATCATCACAAGATCCATTACTTATCATGTGACACACCACAGAAAAGTAGAGTGACTTTTCAATAAAATTCCCTCACATAATCATGAGATACCTTATTGATAATGAGACTCCATAATAGAAATCTAATTGGAATATATGGTATATATTTTAAAATAAAGCATAAATTCTAGAAAAGGTGGAAGTCCCATGTGAAGGGAAGTTACACTATTTTTCATGTGAAGGGGGTATGTGACTCATGTGATCATATAATTGATCATGTTAAGGCCCTTTTACATGTTTTCATGATCTCTTGAATAGACTTTTCCATTTACTCTTGATCTTATGAAAGTACCCCGAAAAATAATCTATTGACAATGGGAATGCCTCTTTCATAGGTGTCATGGTATCATGAAGTCAAATTGTTAGGTCATTAAGTCTTGAGAATTATATTTTAAAAGTTGTCATGATATCGTGAAATAACACTATAATTTCAATAGTTTAATAAATATTACAATTAATGCTTTTTCCCATGATTTTAATTTATTATGTTCCACCGAGATGACACCATGGATCACCTATGGTGGGATCATGTGATGTGTGTAATGTGATCCGCCCTCCCCCAACTCCATCACATATCTTAGATATGTGTTATGTGAAAGGAGGCATAGAACTTGGGTATATAGTACTATAAATTCATCCCCCTAAGCATAAAAATGTATAGTATATAAATATAATACCCACAAGAGAATATAATGGAGAGAATACTTCAAGGAAAAAAAATCCACATAATCACATTGATCTTCCACCTGATAATACAAGGGGAAAAGCTTAATGGATTTCAGAGTATTTATATGTACTTCACATGATCACCCTATTTATTAGATGATGGACTTCCAAAATTCTATCCAGATTATGAAAAGGATCTTCTATGTTTCAACTTGATCATCAAAATCCTTAAGAAGCTAATTCTTGAAAAACATTGAGACATATATACAAAATGGTGAAATTGAAGGAATCCTTATTCAAACAAGGATAAAATGATTTTCGTTTGAGGAAATCATGTGCTTCACATTACCTATCAAGATCATGCGACAGAGAATGGATATTCTAGCAATGTAATGTAAATTCCTCCAAATATGTTAGTCAATTCACTTGAATCCATCTATATTGGTAATCCTAGTCACACGAAGGCCTCTATACATTTTAGCCATGTCATAAGAAGTCCTATAGAAATTATATATCATGACACATACTTCCTTTATGTCATAATTGATCAATAGACACAATTGTAAATGACTATGTTAGTCAAATGAGGCCCATGGATATGGCAACTAAATCATGCTACAATCATTCATACATGCCAGACTAAATCATGAGGTACCATTTTACATGCCTACATCAATCATGTGAAGAACCATGAACCTGTCAAACTTGTAATTTGGTGTCCCTTATATAAGTAATCTATATCATGTGATGGAAAACTCAAACATATCAGCTAGGAATTCTCATAAATGGTATGTAAGAAAGTAATAAATGTTCATAAGGCATCCCCAAAATGTCAAGCATGTTAGGCAGAAACCCTGGAACATGACATATTCATGCAGTAGACATACTGAGACATGAATATTATTTAACTACAAGGCCTCTCATTCATTCCCAAATAGGATATGTAGGATTTATTACTAAGGATTGATATCCAATCGGGCATCCACATCATTGTATATCCTCCATGTCTCAGGTACTCTAACCCATGTCACCCGAATTCTTCTATGGGGTTTTCATTCTTCCACATCCATTAAAGAATTGAGAATAATATGGTAATATGATGACACTAATTCCAATTATAATTAGAATTTGTAGGACACATTTTTAATTTCTAAGATCGATATCAATCACCCAAGTTGGTATTCCCTAATGTATACGTACTGTATCCTTGTATGGTGAGTTTAATTACTTTTTATCCTTTGTTTCTCACATTATTAATGAATCACAAGGGATTTGATATTTAAAATGATTATATCATGTTATTTGTAAGTCTCCCATAGACAGGTAGTCCTCGATGTGTAATCCCCATTCAGTAACCTGATATGATTACCCCCATACAAGGGTATCCATCTCAGGGTATGTTTCGAAGGTATTCCCATATTGATAAACCATATCGAAATAACCCTCATAGAAATTAATTATCTATCACTTACAGTAAGAAGTATGATAAAATATTATGCAATGATGTATCTGATTCAAGTGATAAATAGGATATATAGGTATCCATTATAGAAATTGAGATCAATATTTGGTTCCTAAGTTCCCTCATACATGTCCTTTTATCATGACATTAAACAACACAATTTGAACTCAAATAAACTATTTGGTTTATTATTATTATTATTACAAATTTGATTCATATAATTCCTTTTAAATTTTCTTCCCATCCTCAAAACACTAATATTTTTCTTGGACAACTATAAACTAAAGAGTTACAAGTCATATGGATTAAAAATATAAGCATTTATGTGTTGTTAATAAATAATGGGAAAAGGTGTATAAACATAAATACATACAAATTTTATCGTTAAAATAAAACTATTTACAGATAGATTTATTTAACACATGATAATTTTTTTAGGTTAACATGTCTTGCTTCAGTATTTTGAACAGATTCCTAAACACATCTTAAATCCATATGAGAGTCCAATAATAGGAAATAATTCCTCACAAAAAGGTGACATTAGCCCAAAATACTATCCCCTCAACCAAAATTAGTTCCTAAGATAAATTTCTTCTAAAACTCCAAATAAATTCCTACATTTGGAATGAAGGTTTGTACTTTGTTATAGATGTGGGAACTATTGGTAGTTTCACTAAAAGATGAAAATGGAAAACCTTGTGCGAATGATTTTGTAACCAAATTCAGACCCCCAACAATCAATCTTCAAAAGGTAAAAAAATATGATGAACCCATTTTTATGTCATTTAATGTAAGAATAACTAAGTCATTATAGGTTTTTAGATTCATTTATCTTATACACTAAGGATAACCATGAAATTCATCATATTTTGAAGGAAATGGTAATGTGGTAGTATTGTCCAACTCATTTGTTTTCATGGGAAACTCTTATGTTTATGATTTATGATTGAAATACTTTTATTGAACCCATATGAATATAAATTAAACGAACGTGTTGGGTGGGAATATATCCCTTGAATGAATTTTTTGATGTTTTACTCTCATGTGATGTCATGTATAGTATTACAGTGTCAACATAATCCATTATGGGACCTTATCTACCAATTAATATTATCTTGGAAGTTGGCATTAGCTTACATTTATGTCATGTTTTATGTTGCTACCATGATCCCTATGATGATACGATATTTGGACACCGTGTTTTTTATTTTATTATACTATTTTATAAATCCTGATAATTATATTTTGTGATACCATTTTATACTTTTCGCTCACGAGTTCTTATTCCTTATCATGTTTATTCCAATACTGGTATTTTTAACTCAGACAATTTGTTTATATATTTTTTAGTTTCTCTCATGTAGTTTTAGGTGCTCAAAAGGATTTAGGATCAGATTATGAGGAATAATATAAATAATTTTTAATTTAACCTCATTTTATTTGTATTATTAATCATTTATTCTAAATACAAGAGGTTTCACGATATCTAGATTCTAATTAAAAAAAATTAAGGTTAAAATCCTTAAATGATTTGGGAAGACATTTGAATCTTTATTTTTTGAGTATCTAGTTATGTTTTTTGGACTTACCAATACTCTTGATTTTTTTTTGCATTGATCAATTGGATCTTATATTTATTTTTGATTTTTTTTAATGATAATGCTCGTAGATAATATATTGATGTACTCCAAGATTTATAATGATCATAGTGACTATCTGGATATTTATTTTAGAACCTTGAGAGATTATTACCTATATTCTATATTATCCTAATTTTTCTGATATAATAAGTAATGGTTTTGATCCATGTGACATCTAATAATTGATTTTAGTAGAAAAAAAGAGGATATAGGAATTCACATATTGGGATCAAAAAATGAATATTTTTAATATATAAATATTTTTGGGTCTATCTGGGTATTAAAAAAAATCATTTTTTACTTCTCTAAGGAAAATTTTGCCTCGATAAATATGACTTCGAAAATAGTGATATTTATGAACATATAGGTAGAGTTTAAGGAATCTGCATATTTGATTCATTATAATCCTTGAATGTGTTATGTAGTGTATTGTGATGAGAATATATGGGTTTGGGGTCTTTTCTGATAGAGGATAATCATGCGGTGGATTATAGAACTCATTATATTGGACCAAAATAAATAAATTTAAACACCCATTTCATGTTTTTTATTTTTTCATACATGTGTTAAATAATTGGTGTCATTAATTATTTGGGGATTGGTTTACATTTTACTCATATTATAAGAACATAAATTAAATCATCACAAAAAATAAACTAGAAACAGAGACATATATACTAGGGGGACTATCATAATACTCATTACATGGATATAGTTAATAAAACCCATGTGAAGGGTAACATGGTTGATGATTCCTTAAAAAGAATATTATAAATCAAGTAGGGAAGAAATATATGGGTGATTAGAGTCTGAAAAGTTTCTTTGATGATATTAATTTATAATCACGTGAGGATGGTGAGTAGGTGTTATCAATATTTTTTCATGTCACACACTCTCTTGATGGTTAGGATAAATGTGAGAAGGAATTAAACCTAGAATTATATTAGATTTGAAATTATTTTAATTGTTGGGAGACCTCATGTGATTGGTATTAGTCTCCCAAGGACACATTTTTTTTAGTAAAAGACTGCATCTTCCTAATAATTTATGAAATAATGAAAATCTTGAGGGGAATTTATGTAGTTGGTTTGATACTATAGGGGATACTAAGATGTTTTATACTCATATAACCTGGTATTTGTGGGCCATAAAGAGATAATATGTTGCTGATTCTGTATCCTGATGTTTCACTTTCCAAAGGATCAAAGCTAATCATCATAGACCAGTAAAGCTATAATTTCCACATAATGTTTTGGTGTGGGAGTGTGATAACTTCTATGGGGATTACAAGATCATAATTCATCATATTCCTAGTGATAAAGATTCAATTTTTTATATTATTCACTAGTCCATGAAATTAGTCCATTTTACTCCCATTAGATAGTTGATGATTTTGGTAGAGCTCATGCATCACAACCAGAGAGTGATAATCATGCTTCATGCAATTCCCTCAAAAATAGTTCCCAACTAGGTTTCCAATTTTTCCATTTCAGGTTATATGGGTCTTTATGAATCCATTGGAACCCAAATAATTTGATAAACACTATATCACCCAAAGAAAGATGGTTAGAAAAAGTCGACCATCTAGATTATTGATAATTTTTTTAATGCTTGTGTGCATGAATTATATGGTTCTTGGGAGATGTGTTTATCCTTATTTGAGTTTATATAATCCAATAGTTATCAAGCCTCAACTGAGATAGTTATTTTTTAATTTATTTATTGGTGGTCAGGTTGGTACCCCTTGTGAATGGATACATTAGACAAGTTTTTTTTTTCAAAAACTTCTCTTCTAAGAGTGGATTTTTTTTTGGATTGGATTCATAAAAGTGTAGAGACTATTAAAAGTCACCATAAATCATATCTTAATTTTTATCATCACTCATTAGATAATTTTGTTAGTATTAATGTGTTTGTTCATGTATCTAATTAAATAGAACAACATTTCTTTGGAAAACATGGGAAATAAACATTGTGTGAAGTAAAACCATTTCAGAATTTAATGCATCCTTAGATAATATACTATTGGTTGGACTTTCCACTCTAACATACCTTGATTCATGATTATTTACATGTTCCCAAGTGAACTGTGTTTTTTAGACCCTTCTAATGTTATATAGATTTGGGATTTATTTGGTGGATATTGACTATAATGCTTTTGAGAAACATGTACATTTGAAGGATTAACATGAAAAGTTTCATTATAATATGAAAATCCCATTTTTCTTTGTGTATATGAAGTGTAGTGGAGATTTCCATGAGACATGGGATTGTGACGACTTGGTGATGGATTAGTGAAATAAACTAATATCGATTACAAATGCATGGAATCTTTTTGGGGGAACATAGTGAGATGGAGGGGAGAATTGTGACACTCAGTAGGTCATTGGTACATCTTGTTTTTTGTTTTATTCATTTTTCAATTTTTCATAGTGCTATTGGGAGTTATAAATATGATATAAATATTTTTATAGAAACATGTTTGAGTTCATGGTTGGAACACAGTTACAAGTAACTATGTCGATAACCATGTGAGAAAAGTGTTTGGGGGACAATACTGTTTAACATGGTTTCTTCATGGATTGACAAGCTATTCAGTGGACTCCAATAATCATGAAAACCTATTTTGGGGATTCAGAAACCCTCACATAGATTGAACACTATTTTTCAAATAGTTTATATAACACAATGAGATTTTGGAATATATATATATATATATATCAATATATAATACAATGTATGATAGTTTTTTTCACATGAAAGACCAAACTAATATGAATTTTGGTATATTATTTTAATATTTTTAATATAGTTTAATAATAATAAATCCTACATAAATTATAAAAATTTAATTATAATTTCATATGAAATTTGATTAAGAATACCTATTATTTAAAAATAGAGTTTTTCATAAAAGGTTATCTTTATTTATATTTTAAATTTTCATTTAAAATATACTTTTATCATTTTTGAAATTTGAATTTTTTAAAATGAACCACACTTCTTAAGTATATATATCAAAATTTTCTTATGATTATTTTTTTATCCTTAAAAAATAATTGACTTTTAGGGGAATTGTAAAAAAATACTAATTATTCTAATACCATCACTTGAATTAAATTATAATAAAAAATAATGAATTTATAGTTTTTTAAATATTTTAAGATGAAAATATATAATTATAATTTTAGATAATTCAGTTAAAAATAAAATATTGAATTTATAAAACCTATGTTTTTTTTAAAACCTTTTTAATATTTTACTCTAATTTTTTTATTCAGTTATATAAAAAATTAGTTTTCCTAGACAATATAAATTAATCCTAAACAAATGGATTTCATATTTTAGATAATTTTTTTTATCAATAGTTAATATTGTCTTTTTTTTAATCCATAAAAGTATGATTAATAAGACTAAAGTTAATGACCATGATAATGGTAAAACAATTAGTTTCGAATAGATTTGTTATTAATATTTGGGAATTTTAATATAATAAATTAAATTTAACTCTTCTAAAAAATGACATGAATATAATTTTGAAAACTATGTAGAAAATGTTTATATAAAATTTAGTTGTTAATAAATAAAAGTTTTTATTACCAACACCTAATGGTGGAATGATCATTTTTTCTACAAAATAGTTTTTTTGTATTTTATATGTCATAATTTAAAATTTATTATAATATTATAAGGAAAATTAATTAGACACTATAGGGACTAAATTTTTTTTCATCACACCAAAATTTTCTGTGTTGGCTACCTTTTATGTTTATTATAAAATAAATTTCCTGGGTAAAAGGTAATTACCTAGGTAAAGCCCTAAATGGTAAAATGAAAAATTCACGTAATAAAAAAATTTATATATGATCAAAACATGTTAATGATTTACTTTTAGAGGATTTATAGACCTTATAGTACCCCACACTACAATATATATTTCTCTTGGATCTATTGACACTTCAATAGTGTCATTTGATTATTAAAAAATAATGGTTACTCACAAAATATCCATTTCCATCATTTATAAAATTGGAAAAATTCAACTCCTGCATTCAATATTAATCCTTATTATTTGATTCTAAAAATCTAATTTTTTTATTCTAATAGAATCCACTATCTAGTTCATAATCCTTTATTATCAAATATTTCTTCTAAACTCTTCATTTCCAAGGATGCTTTAAAGAGAGGGTTTGTGGTCCCTACATGATTATCACAAAATCATTAAAAATTTTATCTTAATTTCTCTCTTCCAAAACTATCATAAAAATAATAAAATAATTACATAAATATCATTATTATAATTATGAGTTATTATATTAATTTAACTTCCATAATTAATTTTTTCCCATCCACATTGAAAAATAAAGAAACATTGATTGTGCATTTATTCAGACTACCACCTCCACAATGTGACATCTTCTATTTTTCTCATCTTCCTCTCTTCACTAGTTAAAATGATGGAATTAAATAATAATTTTTTTTATATTATATATAATTATTATTAACATAACAAATATAATCAACCTTTATATTCGCTCAATCATTGAAAAATGATAATGTTAACTATGTGTCTTGTAGACTACCACCTTTGTGAAGTAATGTTTCTCATGTTTCATGTAAGTTAATACTAATATATTAAAATATATTAAAATATTATTCACTATATTAAAAACATCTAAAATAATTAAAAATATTTTTTAATAGTTATATTATACAAAAAACCAATTTCATCTGAATCCTAGTCAATTAATTATGTTATGTTAATTTTTTCATAGGTCATACCACCTATTAGAATAATGTTATACATCAATATAATGGATTAAAATGTGAAAATATTTTTTTATTATATATGTTGTAAATAATAATATAATGTTTAAATTATTATTTTATAGTGGAATAATTAACACTAAACTCTTTAACTATGATATCACAGTTAATCTGTTAAAATTCCACAAAACACTCATTTTACAAATTATACATAAAAGAACCATAAACAAAACTCTCATTTAATTGGATTAAAAATGTTTAAAATATAATAAAACATTAATCCTAGTAACCTTTTTGATCAAGGAATGATTAACATTGAGGTAATAATGATAAAAAATGCTAATGTTACTAAATTAGCTCAAAATGATCAATATAACTCATGCAAGATATAGAAAATTGATAATAAATAACTAATATACATGTAAATAATAATTATTAATGATGTTTATAAAATTTTATAGATGTGAATAAGGTTATAAAATATTTGATATATATATATTTTTATATTATATATTCATATACATTAGTGTAATTTTAGATATAAGTTAAGGGGGTTCTTTGTCTGATTTTTTCTATTATAATTGGAACCCTAAACATGTGTTATCTATTATGAAATTATGATTTCCCATATTTTATTTTAAGAATTAATTTATATCCACTATTTTTATAATGTCAGATTTGAAATGTTTTATTATAAAATATTTATATGGTTTTCCTTCAATGATTATTGTTTTATCTTCCACTCAAAATTTCATACAAATACAGTATATATATTTCGAGGATCTAATATTAAAGTTTATATTTAAAATAAAAAAAATTCAATAGTTTTCATATTATCTTCTTAGAAATATATTTTGAATGTGAATTTTAAAATTTTCTTTTATTAGAATAGTAATGAAATTTCATAAAGACTATTTTATAGTTTCTATTGATATTTGAGCATTCCTATATACATAGAATTTCATCATTTATGTAAAATAATTTCCAAAATTATTTTAACCATGCTTGTTTTGGAAATTAAATTTACTAGTCATATATTTTCTTAAAATTAATGTTTTATTTTAAAATGCAATTGAAAATTTTGAAATGAATTTGAACGGAATATAGTTTTTTGAAATTATTTTCTAGTATTTATATTATGGATTTCATAATAATTGTTTTAGTAAAATGTTTTATAAACACACAAATAGAATTTAAAATGAAAATTGATAATCTTTGTTATTAATTTAAAATTACTATAGTTTCTAGAAAATATTTTTAAGAGTTTTCAAGCCTTCTAATATGGAAAATTTACTCACATTTTCAAGTGAATAATTCAATGATCTTAAAAAGTTATTTTTAATGTATTTCAATATACATAGTAATACTTATGATACACTAGGGATATTTTTCTACCGCTATTAAAATATTTCACTATAAGGCCTAGGAAAAATTGAAGAAATATTTTTCCTAAAACCCAAATCTTTTTATGGAATAATTATGTATTGTTTGAATTAAGAATGTTTTCATACTCTGATGGAACATATATGTATTAATGATTATTATATTCATGATTTGAGTCCTCTATTTCCATCTAATTAATTGGTTAAGGAATTTTTTCACATTAAATAATGAAATTGTGGTTGATTTTATTTTTGGTTTGATAGGATCAAAAAGAACATTAATGAGAATATTTTTGGTTTTCTATTCTTAAAGTGATTGTGAGTAACTATATGTTTGGTAAGATATGTTAAAAAAATAATCTAAATGAATGTAGTTTTCCTTCCCTATGCTATCAAATATTGTGCATGAGTGTAGTTTCATTTATTTACACCCACAAATACAATGAATTAGTATATTTATTGTTATTGATTCTCATAAAGATGGGGTGTATTTATTGTTAAGATATATTTTGATGGTTGCGTGTGGACCTAGTTATATTTATGTTATGTTCACATGACTATTTCTTGACAATGTTTTAATTAACAAATGGTCATTATGTTAGGTTTTTACTCTTGATACACATGTGCTAAATCCATATTTATTTTCAAAGAACTATTTTTTATGATGTATCATGTCTTATGTTATGCTCACATCCTTATAAACCGATCATGATTTTAAATTCCATGGTCATTTTGGTCTGAAAACTATTAAATTCTCAAGGATCATTATTATTTTCTTATACCATATGATTTTATTATAATAACTAATGAAATTTGATTATTATCTCTAATGTTTTCCCTTACTGAGTGTTTGATCTCACCCCTTTCTTACGATATCCTTAACCAGGTTATAAAGATGAGTATAACTTAAGAGAAGTCTTAAATTGTGTCTAGTATAGTTCAATTAAGAGAAAAGCCATCAATTGTTTTATTAAATAATATTCCAATGTATCTGGTCCTCAAACACATGAATCTTATAGTTATTTGGATTGTGAGAAGATTTGTGAGTAGAAATTTTTATCTAAATGAAATGATGTAAAAAAATCCATGTTTATCTTAGGATAATATATTTATTATTATAGTATTATTTACATATTTTTAATGATTATACTATTTATTTTATTTATTAGGATAAGATAACATTAGTGAAAACCCTATGTTTAAGTCTAATTTATATGATTATGATTACGATAACATATTAATGTTTTCAAAAAAAAAGATATTGTGTTTTCATGCTATAAATAACATACCATTATACGTATTGGAAGGGGAATGAGGATATGGACTGATTTATCTAGGGGTAATCACCTTGAAATGGAAGGATGAATATCAACTCAGTCTTTACATTGGTGAATGATGAGTTGGACTAATTCAAGACACCTAGATAGAAACTCTATGTAGATATGCCTTTGATAATCACATTCTCATTAAATAAATATATGGAAACATTAAATATATTAAAATTTGATAATGTGTTAGGTGGGATAACATGATTGGAATAAGACCATAAAAAACCTAGTTCAAATTTGCGGAGTAATTGGTTGGTCCAATTATATCATTATTTAACTGAAGGTATCATATATTGAAATGATAGTTTCATTAGAGAAGAAATCATGGAATTTTGTTTTCGTATGCATATAATCATTTACTCTAATATTATTGAAACTAACAATTACCTTTTTTGGTTATAATATATTTTTTGAAATGTGATCATTAAAATGATTTTATGAATGGTATTTCTCTATGAACTCTCAATGCAACATATTTGAGATAAATAGTTTCCTTGTCTCACTAAGGATAGTGAGGTGAATATATCAATATAAGATATATATTTAGATCCAAATATATCTTTTATCTTATTCATTAATTATTGATAAATAAATTTTTTTGGATTTAATTCATTTAAGGGGCTATAATTGAAGAACCGTTGATTTTAAGATATATATTTATAAATAGTATATTTGAAAGATTGTTTCATATAAAATAAGAATATAAAAATATTCATGAAATATATGTGAATATTATTATAAAAATTTAATATTAAAGAAATATATAGCAAATAAAAATGTTGTAATCAATTATAAATGAATAAAAAATTAAGAACACTTAATTATTTAATAGATATTTTTCCAAAAAATGTTAGTTTTTTATAAATTTATTTATATTTTGGAATGTAAATTCATAAATTCTATATATTTATTTTCAAATACGAACAATTTTTTTAATTCCATATATATTAATTATCTTAGGATTAATTACTGATATTTTTTAAAAATATTTATTGTTTGGGGAAGTGAAATAAAATCTAATTTTGGTAATACCTTTAATTTTAGTATATTATCATAATTTTAGAATTAATAAAAAGTTCTTCAATTTAAATTAATTGAAAATATATATTTATAATGAAAAATAAATATTTTATAAAAACTATATTTAATTTTTGTAGCTTGTGTTTAACGTTCTAGAAACTATACAAATACATTACTTTAAAAACTATTCGTATTCGGTTATATAAAAAATTAATGAAAAAATATTATCTAAAATAAACTTAAAAATGTATTTAATAGTTTATATCAACTTTTTTATATTATTTAATAATTCAAGTTTAATTTTCCCATAAAAGTATGATTAATATTATTAAAGTTAAAGACCATAATAATGGTAAAACTATTTTTATCTAAGAGTAGTTTTATTAATGTATATAATTTTTATATAATAATAAAAATTATATAAACTAAAAAATAATTTTAATAAAATCTTCAAAACTATTTAAAAATACACTATCACAGATTCAATTATTAATCAAGAATAGTTAAAATTAAGAAGGTTTAATGGTGAAAACAAGCTTTTTTCTACAAGATAAAGACATATATATATATAAATGATTTCATATATAATATAATTTTATATTTTTGGGGTTTTAGTTACACTAGATAGATCATAAATATAGGTTCGAAATTCTAAAATTTTTAATTGAAATTTCATTATATGTTTAAAAAATTATAAATTATATAGGTAAAAACCATTTAACATGGTTAAAACAAAAATTATAAAATGTGAAAATAATGTAGTAATAGGATTGAAACATGGTTAAAACATGTAGTAAAATGATTTTTTGGGGACTCATCCCCATTATAACACCCCACGATCAATTATTTCATGACCTCTAATCCATTTAAGCTTGAAAATTTTCATTCCATATTTTAAAAATAATGGTTATTCACAATGTTACCATTTTTTACTTATTATTGGTGCACACTTCCAACCATTTATGCCACACTTAAAAATTATAATTTCATCCTAAAAATTTGAAATTTTCCTCCTCCAAGGTACCTCTATCAATTTGATATCCTATATTCTCAATTACTTTTCTTGAGTTCTTCATTTATTTTATGACTTTTGAGAGCATGTTAAAAGTCCTAACATATTAATGACATAATCCATATCATTTTATTCTTAATATATCTCTTAAACCTACCCTATCCATAGTAATATGATATATAAGTTATAATTCTTATAAACATTTTTTATTATAGTAATTGATGAACTATAATATATTTCTTCACTTCCACTTACAAAAAATAATAGATTGACAATATTTTTTTGTAGACCACCACCTCTTCAAATTGACATATTCCATTTTTTACCACTACCAAACAACACTAGATTTAATTATGTAATTGAAGAATAAATTTAAAACATATAATATAATAATTATTAAGTGACCAATTAAATATAACTTTATTTACTTTAATTCATTGAGAAAAGAAAATGTTAAATGTTTGCAGTCTAGATTAATACCTCCTGGAAATAATATATCTCATTTTTTCTCTATATTAATTCTTATTCACTAAAATATCTTCACAAATTATTAATATTGTGACCTATACTTTTAAAACTTATATATTACAACATAATATATGACTACAAAAATATATTTTTAAAATGCAAGCTCAAAGACCACAAAGACATAGTTTATTTAGAGACTAGACAAAAAATCATCTTATTTCATGATAGGTATTCGAAATATACCACAAAAATCCTTCCATATAGTACCCTACTAATAAATACAATACATAAAACCTATCTTCATAACTTAGAGAATGATAACATGAGAAAGGGTGATCTCATATTATTATTAGGGATAAATAAGGGATATTTCAATGATCAAATAAGAATAACATGAGAATAATGGTATGAAAACATGATTTTAACATTTGAAAACCATACCCAACATATCGTAGACTAAAATATTAAATATTACTATAATGTTTTTTAGAACATAAGAAATTAGTTTTAAATTAATCAACAAACAAGATCCATAGGAGCATACAATTGGAATAATACACCATTTAATACCTTACACATAATAATATAGAATACTTACCAATGTTAGGGATATCTAGAAAGACTATTATAGTGAATTTGGTTCATTCGTCATTTCCTCATATACTTAGTAACGATTCCCTCCCATGACAATCAAAGAAGACAAAGTCACTTAATGAACCCGGTTCACTCTCCATTACGATCCTTATTATATTATGAGATATCAACCATTACCTAATACATTTTATGGTTAAATTATTTTGATCCCACACATACCATATTGAATAAATACATATTTTATTCATAAAATCAAAATATAGTCAATGTAAATCATATCCTATAGAAAGTAAATGGGTTGTATAAACATTCCAATATTTCATCGGATCAAAATAAAAGGAAGTTAAATGGGTTTTATAATTATATCATCATCACTAAAATAGATCATATTTACAAATTATATGTGTGGTGTCATTTGATCATTTACCTTGTAAAACATATTTAACATCAATGGATGACATTATAGAGGAAAATTCCATAATAATTTCTCTCAAATATTTCTTAAGTAAAATACCCTTTTAATTTTTATATCAATTATTTAAAAAAACATTTCTATAATATTATGGAATATTTTTTCCTTAAAACTAATCAAGGAACATTATATATTTTTTTTCAAAACATTGAGTAAAAATGATGGTGGTAAATTCTATTCACATTGTGTATGTCAAACTAAATATCTTATTCAAATTTTTTATAAAACGTTATGAGTGAAACATGGTGATAGAAAAAATAATTCTCAACCAAAGAGGATGTAATATATTTTTATTCAAAAAAATTTCTCAATCTAATAAAGTACCAAGGAATGGAAAATATTACAATTTGAACTAAATTAAATAAATGAAAATATGAGAATGAAATTAAATATATTTTTGATATGTATATTATTAAATTTAATCAATATAAACTTAATCATCAATAATACCAAAAAAACCTCGAGATTATACTATAAATGCATTATCGCTTTGGTAACTTTTAATTTATAAAAAACCATGAAATGATAACTTGTAATTAAATTCTAAATATCATTAAAATAATTATAATCATGATTTAACATATCAATGGGGTTTTATATAAACCTCATAAAATATTATTTTTTTATAACATAGCAAATGTACCCAAGAAGAGAATTGGAGATGATAAACACTTACAACATTTGTATTCATTGAATAAAAACTCATTAAAGGGAGAAACTTATATGGAATTGTAAATACAAATAATTTTGATGAAAATAATAAAACAATTCATTGTAATTATATACACCACACCAGGGAAACAAGTTGTAAATCTGGCATGTGCATCAAAAAAATTAAAAGTGGGATGATAATCTCTTAGCACATATCCAGATTGTATCAAATTCACTCTAACATTCTATATAATGAATTTAAAATTTTTATAATTATAAAACATCAACATTTTCAAACATATAATATAATATATGAAAAAATTATAACATTTCATGTACCATTTTTTAATAATTCTTTATTAAAATGTTCATTTCTGAGTGTTAACTCATTCAATTTTATGAGAGTTTTAATTCATAAGTTCTTGCCATTGGGCTTCATTCTTGGTCCAATAATATCAAAAATTATAAAACAATATTAATATCATATATATTCATTATATATAGAGAGAGCTATTCTTTCATAAAAGGTATTGAGATAAGAAATTATTTACACCATTCATGGAGATGGTAGGTCATACATATGATTGAATGCTATTTTAATTTTCTAATAAATATAAGGAAATAAAGATAAATTTTATTTCATCATTAAAAATCACAATTATATAATAAATAATGTATATTTATATTTAATATATACTTATTACCATCTATATAAATTTGAAATGGAAATCAAACCACATCACTTCATGGAGGTGGTAGTCCACACGTAGTCACGAGTGATGTTATCATTTTCTAATAGATTATAAGGTAAGAAGTTAGATTAGATGTTATAAATACAAAATAATTATTATAACCTACATTTCATTAATAAAATATAAATTCATCATAACAACAGTCTAGTAATTATGGTGTTGGAAAATAAATTGTATTGCTACACAGAGGTTCTAGTACACACATATGCACATGCAATAATTTCAACACCAATTTGAAGGAAAATCGGATGAATAAAGATTGATACAAAAAATAATAAAACTTTTGTATATTTATGATATTAAAATTATTATTTTACGATTAATACAATATATTTACCATGCGAATAAGATTTAATAAATTGAAATATGTCGAGTAGGATGATTATCTCTTCTTCGGTCGACTTCCATTTGAACTATTCTTAAGGACCCTTGAAATCGTCTCTTATGAAGACCAGATACTCTAAATAATAGATAGAGAATCCTAGAAGATAATATTACATGTATTTGTTGAGTTATATTAATCAATTTTTTTATGATGAAGAATGTGGATGGGTTCCATTTTATAAGTGGGGAACATGACACACTTGGTATTTCATAAAAGATTAAAATATTATAACTTCATGTTCGTGAAAAATGCTTCCAAATGGATAAATATTTAACATTGTGAAAGTATGAGATTAAAATATTTCTATACAATATAATATAAACATGTATAATTGTGAATTATTCCATTATCAATTGGTTTTCCCCCACCCCCACACCTCCACCCCAAGTTAACATGCTACAACACAAACCATGGTGAAGAATGTTTTCTATTTTAACAATTCATTATAATGAAAATGATTTTGTGGTCATCATAAAATTATAAAATTATTATTAAAAATAAATAATCTATTTAATTAAGTTAATTTCATTTATTTTTAAAATTTTAACATAAAATTAAACCTGCACAACGTGTTGAAAAATAGTTCTCTAGAAGAAAATTGTTTTATGAAGTATAAGAAGATTATATACCAAAATAAAACATAATATTAATTATAATTACCTTCATTGGATTATTAATAATATAAATTATCTACTTTTACTTTTAAAAACATTAAAAAATATAATGGTTGATTATAAATTATTTAAAGTAAAATTCAATTTTCTATAAATGTATTAATATATCAATATTAATAAAAAAATCATCATATTAAAAAATTCCCAAAAACTAACAATTAAATAATTTTTATACGAAAATTTAAAAAATGAAGTTAATTTTTAAAATAACTCTTCTAAATTTGTAATAAAATAAATATTTTAATTTCTCACATAAGAAATTAAAACCTCAAAATTTAAATTAAAGTTTCTCTTTAAAGCATATTATTAGTTCACTAAAAATTAAATATTTAATTAGTAATATATTTTAATTTGTGAAAGAATTGTAAATAATTAAAAAATTTGTAATTATGTTTGACTTCTCAAATTTTATAGAAACATCATAATAGAATGAAATATTATGGTTGATTTAGGCATGGGGTTACATATATCACATACTATAGAATAAATTAAATTTATTACAATGGGGGGGGTGAGAGTCATGTCATTGGTTCAAGCCCCTAGGCCTGAATTATTACTAAAATGTTTTCCTTTATTTTTTTAATGTGGACAATGTAATTTACCTTATATAAATTTATAAAAATGGAATAAAATAATTAAATATTATGTTCTTACATTATACACCCATATATTAATTTTTTCTATCTACATTCTACCACTATGATTCAAATAAACGAGGATATCCTTGAATCATCACATTGTCTTGTTCCAATGTAAATCATGGATGTTTTTATGAAATAGTTTCTATAAATAATTTTAATTCTTAAATAGATTTAATTAGAAAAAAACATGAGTTTAAATGAACCAAGATATTACATTAGTATAAAATGATAATTTTTACCTAGCTGTTTAGTTGGCAGAAATAAATATAACAAACTTATGAAAATGTATGGTGAACTCATTCGCAACAATTTTTTATAAAAAAAATATAAATCAAATAAATAAATAATCTTTTTAATATATTTAGTGAATTATTATTAGTAAATGAATTTGATGAAAAATATATTTTATTTAATTAATAAAATATTTTTGATATTCATCGAATAGATATTTTTTTAAAAGAGTTTGAATAAACCATATTTGATGTATAAAAACATATATATTTCAAATGGTTAATTTTATGCCTTTTAATGGAGAACCCCATTATATAAATATTTTGACATGTTAATAATTTAAATATGAAAAAATAAAAATCTTACTTGGAATCAGGATATGGGAATTAACTTTGGATGAAATTTTAATATTTTTCTGATAACTTTAAATTTTTTATTAATAATGAAAATACACTAAATTTAAATTGAAAATAAGTTTTTTTAATCAAAATAATTTATATTTTTAATTTATAATATTTAATGGTTATAAATTATAAATATAAATTATTTTCATCATTCAATATAATTTATGTAACTATCATTTATTTTCAATTTAATTTAGATCTCAAAACATGTAAATCTTTTATAGTGTTTTAACTTTTAAAACTCATTTTCTCTTTCCAACAAAAAGATTAATTTTAAATTAATTAATACAAAATATATGTTTTTAGTTTTGAAAAATGGATTCTATATTTTCAATAAGTAGTTTTAAATTATTTTAATTGATTTATTTTATTTTTGGTCATCATGAATAGAAATTTCAATATTTTTTATTATTACAGTAAAATGGTAAATTAGGTAACTAATGGTACGAATACTATTAGAAAGTTACTCTATCAATTGTATTAATATAATTGTAAGAGTTTTTTTTACCTAAATCATCCTTGGGTCGAAATGGTGTCCTTTAGAAGCCACTTGGATGAGATTAGGTCATTTAATTTATTTTATTCAATGAAAAATAAAAAATGTCTTACAAAAAGTTTCATAACTATATCTTATTTTTATATACGGCTATAAAAATGGTAAATTATAATATAAATACTAATTTTAAATCTGATATGTTTTCATTTATATTGATAATTTAATTTTAATTTTTAGTAAATTACTAATTACCTTAATGACTTATCATTTGATGATGTAAATATTAGTTAATTGACAAGAAATAAATATAATTTTATTAAAATACTAACAACCATAAAAGTGACATAAAAACCAAATAAAATCATATTGAATGAGTATATATTGACGATAACCATTTATAGTATGATATACTGATAATTTTAAGATTTATTGAACATATTGTGATAGTTATATTGTTTTATTTAAAGTTATGTTAAAGTTTTCACATTAATAATTTAATAAGTATAACATTTTTAATGTTGGATTTTTCACAAGATAAATTTGAATACAAACATTATTATAAATTATAGTAGATTTATCTTCATCATTATATCATATTTTTACTCTCTATTCAACAAAGAAATATATTAAATAATTACATAAAAAAAAAATTTGTAATTATTTTATTAATATAAACAACAAATAAATGATATTAAAAATATTTAAATAACTATAATTTAATATAATTTATATGTATAATTAATTTTAAATATTAACTTGACCTTTTAAGAATATAATAAGATATTTTTAAAAATAAACGACTTGAATAATTTCAAAATTGACAGCTTGGATGGTTTATCAAAATATTTTTTGATTAAATGATTTAAATATCATAATATTTTTTTTTAAAATTTAATCACTATTATATATTCTAAAATTATATAAGTTATCTCTTTATTCTCTAATTGGCAACAAATATGTAAATATAATACCCTTTTAATATTGAAATATTTGTTATCCTTGTTAAAAATTAAATATAATAACTAAGTGTTAATTAAAATGATAAGGTTTAAATTAACATAAAAAAATGTCTAAAATATATTGGTTGATGAGATTACATCCATAAGTCATCTCATCATTGAAAATGATACATTTTTGTTGTTCTATTATTGGGTTTTATTTTATTTTAAATTAATAATTTTTCTGATCCCAAAAGTGTCCCTCACCTCAATTATAAAAGGGAACCTCCTCCCCCACCACTTCACTTGACATTGATCCACAAATATCATCCATAACCAATAATTTTATGTTAAAAATATCCCTATTTACACTATATAGGTTTTTTTCCTCTTTAAAATTAATCTCTAGTGCTCTAAGTGGATACATAGAGGAAGCACGTCGAAGGAGAGGTATCCTCCTCTATCGTTTTTTTTTTCAAATTTCATTCTTCTTCTACATCCTCTTCATGAGTTATTTCATTATAAGGAAATAACTAAATTATCATTTATATAGTTAGATGTTATAAGGAATTTATAATAACAATATTCCACTTTCCATCCATTCTCTGAAAAACAAAATCACCACGTGTGTGTATATACGACTTACCATCTCCACATCGTTCTGTAATCTATTATCACTAGCACCTTACATAGATGGGTATAATGATGAAAATAATAACTATATATGATTATTAGAACATGATATATATATCTGAAATATTATAATCCATTCACTTTAAAACCATTAAACAATTATAGGGAAGATATAGTCACTTAGGCATACGCATGACCTACCGTCTCCACTGTGTGATGTGATTCATTCTACATGATCTTCATTAAAACATTATTATATAAAATTATATAATGAATAACTATGATAGAAATATTGTTAATATCATTTTTTAATGTAATAACTATGACCAATGAAGGATAACCAGAACATATTCAATAAAACAAGCATATATAAATGAAGCATTTAATACCTGAATAACAAATAATAATGAAATATTATTTAAAAACGGATTATAATATGATCATATATGATATAATAGAAATTTAAATGATTCATAAATAAGTCAGTGAAATTATTTAAATATTTATACATGAGGTTTAGAATCATACAAAGGAAATCATACTTAAAATGTTATGGATAATTTCACAATCTCATTATTATCTAATACTGTTTATACATAACTATTTACTAGAGTATATTTATCATCTAAATCCGTGTTTCTAAAATATGTAACATTATTTATATTATTATAAAAAAAATTAATGTATATTTTCCCCATTTGTGAATTTTTATTAAACTGTATGAAAGAATTATTTTTTCACTCTTGATATGAGTTACTTTTTAACTTTTTAGCAAAATGTACGAGTATAATGATTATTTTAACTTATATAGAATGAATGTATTTTTACATATTCATAGCTAATTATTTAAATGTTGCTTCCTCTAAATGATTTCAAGTTTATTTTCAAATAGACTCTCTTATTTTTAAATTGGGAAACATTTTGAGACATGAAAACCTTTTTGAAGAAGAAAGGATATCTTCCACAAGAGTTAATTTCATGTGTAATAAAACAATTATTTTCCATCTTATATGGAATTACTTAATAGGGTTATGTTTCGAGTATAATATCTTTCTTGTAACTACCATTTTATTATGTTTATGATGGAATTTTATTTATGAAATTCATTTTATTACCTGGATTATGTTATGGAGGCATGATGTTTACTGAGACCCATGTTATTCCTTGGTTTATAATGAATGATTTACGTTATTGTCGAACACATAATAAGGATTTCCTCATGAGATGGGTGGGGCCTATATATCCCTCCAATTAATTTGGTAATGATTTATATCTAATGTGATTGACATGGATGGATTGGGATATAATCATAGTTTAGCAATATATGGATGGAATGAGGAGTTAACTCGGTTCAGTAATTGACTATTACTGTTATGATGTTCCTATAAATGAGCCCTAATGAAAATGAAATGATTTTATATTCTTATTTGTATGCCACAAAACATAATTTCTTATTTTACAACTTTTGGATTATGTTCATTTCTTCTTATGAATATTTATTATTTATCCCATGTCAGGATGTCATGATCAATCATATTTATAATAATATTTTCAAATTTTGTGTTCTAATATGTTATGATTATGATATGATTTATATCTCCCTTGTTTACCCTTACTATGCTTCTAAGATCACCCTTTATTATGCTTCATATCCCCAGGTCCTATAGAAGGGTATTAAGTATGATATGTCAAAATGGGGAATAGTTATAATGTAACACACCGAGCTTCCATGATACGCTTCTCTTTTAATAATGCAATAGCTTGCATTGTACGCAAGTTCAAGTTCTAACACACCGCGACTAATCAAAGTAGTCGTTATGAATAGTAATACCCACTTTTTAAAATTATATAAATTTTATATTTCAAAATGGACATCATTTTTGTATTCTTAATATCGAAATTATCCTAAGTTGAATTTTTTTTAATTTTCTGAGAAATTTCAATTTTTTATGAATATTGAAAAATACATAAAACAATTTTTTTAATAAAAATAATTTATAGTGATAAATTAAACTATTATTGCTTTTAAAGTATAATTATAATATATTTTTACCATTTTATCCAATGTTGGTCATTATAATTAATTTAACATTGAAATTGGACATAAACAATTGTCAATCTTTTGATATATATTGTTTCTAAAAAACACGCTATTTGTTGCGACAACGGGAATTAATTATAAAATTAATTAATGCAACTTATATTCTGTAAATTTTTTAAAATAGACATCATTTTTGAATTTGGAATATCAATTATAGCTTAGGGTGAAATTTTGGCATTGTTCTGAAAAACTTCAATTTTTGATGAATAGTGAAACCACTAAGTGGTAGTTAAAAAACCAATTTTTCATTTAAATGAAACATTACCACTTCTGTGATTTTATTTTCAAAAATCCTACATACATGGTTTTCATTAAAAAGTAAGATATGGTTCAATGGGATTAAAATATTTTTTTTGGTGAATAGTAACTTTTATGTTTAATTAATCGCGATTAAAGGTAATTAGTGAAATTTAAGGTAAAAATGGTATTATAAAAATATGAAATGACCTTTACACTTGTCCTAACCCTTTTGGATGAGTCATGGACGACCAATAAAAACCATGGGTCAACTTGGGGACCCCATGGGGCCACTTTGGTAGGAAAATGACATTAAAATCTTTTTATTTAATGTTAAAATAAAAATGTCACAAACATGAGTTGTTTTACTAAAAAAAATTTAAATTGGGTTATAAAAGTCATATTTTTGACTATAAATATTCATTATAAATATAAAAAGATTTCTTA
This sequence comes from Viscum album, assembly GCA_963277665.1. Lineage (NCBI taxonomy): Eukaryota > Viridiplantae > Streptophyta > Magnoliopsida > Santalales > Viscaceae > Viscum > Viscum album. Next base: position 685,180,188 of record OY728120.1, on the reverse strand, counting down.
TATCATGATAATTTTTTTATAATTTTTAGACATTAAATAAATTAAATTATTTATGACACCATGATGATGCAGCGATTACCTCATTAATTAACGATTTAAATAAAATGAAAAGATAATGTAAAATCCAAGGCTTGAACTTGTCAAAAACCTGTTTGATGAGTATATGTTGAACCCTTATCACTTTAGCCTCAAAATATATCATTGTGGGACCTTTAGAATCCGAAAATAATTTCATAATAAAGTAACATTTCAATCTTTCCAAGAGTGACCCTTCTCTCCTCTTATAAAAGGCCCCCACCACTACAACCTTACTCACACATTCAAGACATTTGGCTCGCCAAACCTCTTCCCAAATACTCTCCCAAATTCCCTCTAATACTCCTAGAAGCTTCACTTTGGTCAGAATTCTTCCCAAGGAAGCCATTGGCTCAAATAAAAAAGAGTTACCCGATTTTAAGGTAATGTCTTCTCTTATGTTATTTTGTGTTATTTTGCTTCTCCAACCCCCTAAACTCTTTTTATTCATTTCTTTTGTAACAAAAACAGTATCCTAAATATACTAGGATGTTTTTATAAGAAGGATTCTAGCTACACTTACACACACCTACATCTAATGGTTAAATAACATACTGTTTCTGTGGATGGAGAATTTCTGCCTCATGAAACGATGATTGTTCAACACTCATATAACACATTCAAAGGTGGCCATTAATATGTCACTATATTTATATATGATATATAATATGTTTATGTTTTACATAAGATTCTTTATTTTTCATTTATGGCATGACATTATGATTTCCATTATGGGTGAACACGATGATTTCATTTTAGGAAGTGCGGACTACCGCCCCCTCAACGTGATTTGAATCGTTAATTCCATATGTGGGATGTATAAAGGATGGATTAAATGATATTATATATGTTATTATACTGGAATTATAATATACCTTTATATAATTATGATTTCATTCAATTAAATATGAAATAGAAATGAAAGTAGCGTTTATGCGTACGTACGGCTTACCGTTTCCATGAACGGTGCATTTCATTTCTTACCTCTAAATGTTACGTAATATTATGAATGAATGTATATACTGTATATATATGATATATATGATATCTAAATCATGAATATAATTCTGGATATAATGGTTATTTCACCACATGAACAACTTGTAATTATAAGAAATTTATTTTTGACTCAAGTACTAAAGATCAACAAAATTACCGTTATTAACTTAAATAATTACATAATGTTCATAACATGGTAAAGGGATAATGAACTTGAAAAAGGTTCTTAATAAAGTAGATATTAACTCTAGTTTATTATTCAGGAGGTTAATGAACGGTCGAGTCAAGTTGGACACAAGGTAAGGGAACTTCTTAACCCAATTTCCATTCTTTGGTTTAATCTCCTACTTTCAAATTATGTCATGATATTATTATGTACTATCTTGTAATTTTATTTTATTTATGTGTACTTATAGTGAATACACATAATTGATCTATTTTATTTAAAAAAATTATCGCTTTAAGGGACTTCGTCTCAATCACCATCCATTGAGGCATATTTTGTTTTATACAAAAATTTCTTTTATACGATGTATAAACCCCTTTGAATTTTGCATTTATTCAAAAGGAATATTTTTATACGAAGTGGTTTACTAAACGAAAAAATGAGTGTTTTTCTTGTCGTACGTATGCGGCGACAAATACTTCTCCGCTGCCGTGACCATCATTTGAGTTTTGGCTTCCTCTACAAGCCATAACATTTTTTTAAATGAAAAATAAATAAAAAGTTTTAATTTTATTTTATTTTGATATTGAAAATGGTTTTGAAAGTATTTTTATTATATGAATGTGTTGTATTGATATCTTGTGATTGAAATGTGGAAATGTTATGTTTCCTTTATGCATGTTTTATGTGATACAATTATGTTATGGTTTATGATATGTTTAAACCTGTTCATATGAGGAATGCATTGGACATAATAAGTGATGGGTGGAGCCCGCTATAGCTCCTCGATGCATCGGCAGGTCTCATGAGACAAAGTAGTGTCTTGGCACGAGGCCTTGACAAAATCTTATTTGTGGTCTTGGCACGAGGCCTTGGCTATGTGGTTATGATAGTCTGGCATTATGCATTCCATCATTATGAAAGTGGTTATTGATATTGTATGTGATTATTCGACCAGTAGAATATCCATGTGAAGAAGTAAATGGATTTATTTCATTTTAATTTTTCCATATTATGCTAAAGTTCAAGTTTAAAAGGCTTTTGTTTTAGTTATACATTGCCTTAAATGTTTATGTTTATTTATGAAAGCTTCCGCTATATTTGTATCCTACTGAGCATCTGAGATCACCCCTTTCAGTGTTTTATTTTTCCCAAGATGTGAAGAAATATTTTATGACTGACCTACAGGGATAGTCTGAATGGGATAGAAGTGTGAACTATGGAGACTATGTTATTGTGAATTTTCACTTCATGATGCAATGTAACAATTATGAATGTATCTAGTGTTTCCAAGGCTACTAAACTAATCGGTCTTTCGAGACATGATCTTTTGTGATCGTGCCAATGTTACGAAGTAATGCACCGACTCGGGGTAACTGGGTTTGGGGCGTTACAGTTGGTATCAGAGGCAGTTTAGTACTAACCTTAGAAGCTATATTTAGATATACTCTGATTAGAGAACATAGCCGTAAGATATACTTTAAGGATTATTATAGAAGAACTTCCTAGAATTTTGTTATTGTATAGATTTTTGTGAGTTTTCTGAGCAATACATCCCTGTCTGGATACGAGCAAGTGGAGGTGGCTCTGGAACAGATGTACCTAGGGGTAAAACCTAAATACACCGCTTTGAGCTAGACTCGAACGGGAACTGGTGCACGACAACGGGCCTTACTGCACTCTTGGTTACGACACTCCCGGAGGATATGCTGAGGATAATTCTCATTTTCGTTACAAACCACTATGAAGGGTTATGAGTATATACTTCCTCAAAGAAATTTTTTTATGATTATGGATTATATCCATAAATAGTTCAATTTATGTTAAGTGTTTTACAAGTATGGAATTATGTATTTTAATTCATAAACTAATCTATTTTATGCCATTGTTTAAAAATGGTTCCTAGTGGGAGGAATGGAAACCGTATCAATGCACGCACTCTATGTAGGGATTTCCCTCCTGCTCAAGATAATTATTGTGGAGCTGGAGATACAACTGGTGCTGATCAACTTATTACCATTCTGGGAAAACTCACTCAGGTTATGAATAATAACCTTACTCGTATGGAGCACCCTGATCCGCAACATGGAGGATCAATGTTAGACCGCTTCCTAAGGAAAAAACCACCAACATTTAATGGGGGTACAAATCCATTAGTAGCTGAGCAATGGATAAACTCCTTAGAGAAAATATTCCACGCCTTGGGGAGTAGTGAAAGGGAGAATGTTGTCATGGCAGTCTACCGCCTCATTGGAGATGCCGATCAATGGTGGTCACTGATTCAAAACACAAAGGAAGATGAAGAAGTATCAAGTATGGAATGGAGGGAGTTTAAGGACATTTTCTTAGAAAAATACTTTCCACATGACCATCGAGCAGATATGGAAAGGCAATTTCTGAGACTGAGGCAGAAGGAGGATGAGAATGTCGCAAAGTATGAGGCTAACTTTACAAGGATAGCGAGGCATGCTTCAGATTATATACGTAACCCAAGAAGTAAGATTGATCATTTCTTTGATGGGTTAAAAACGTTTCTCCGTCGATAATTAGTATCACAATCGTTCTCAACATACGAAGATATAGTCTCGTGTGCTATCAGGACAGAAAAGGAATTCTCTAAATCTTATGACAATAAAGTAAAGAGGGAGAAGAAGAGAATGGTGGAACAAGAGACAGATAAAGGGAAAATGGGAAAGAAGGATTTTCCATTATGCGGTAATTGTGGGAAGAATCACCCTGGTACTTGCCTAAAAGGAATGGGAGTTTGTTATAAATGTGGAGAAAAAGGTCACCAGGCTCATGATTGAAATGGAAAGAAAGAGGCTATCAATGTTGAATGCTACAATTGTAGGGAAATGAGGCATTATGAAAATGAATGTCCTAAGTGTTAGAAAAACATAACTTTGAAGAGGCCAAGGGATCAAGGACAATCTTATGCTATTACTACAGATGAAGTGGAATAATTAATTGGTGCTTTTGGACTCAAGGATTATATTCTGGTTATAAGGATAATGTGAGGATTGTACTGCTGTACTTGTTGTTTCAGTAAGGTTTTAATATGATGAAGGTAATCATATTTTTAGTATGTGACAAAAAGAGAAACTATAATTTGTTTGGGGAATCTGATGTTACAATTGATTTAGGAATTTAGAGGCCTTTTAGAGAAAGTCTGGACATAGGTATTTTGGATAACTCTAAAGGTTGGAATGGATTAAGTTAAACTTTGGATAGTATTGTTTAAGGTTAAAATATTTATGATGATTATTTTTGGAATATTATACTATAGTTTTAGGAAAAGGACAACCTGCAGGTTGGGGGATAACCCGTCACATCGGACAAAGCTGCAGGAATCGAACCCACAACCATAGTTCGACCGACCTTTATTACCTACCACTAGCCTAAAGGAAGTTCCTGGTTATTAAAAAAACGTTTTCCTTATCTAAATGGTATTTTTTAATATTTAAAACCTTATACAATTAGGATAAATAGAATATTTTTGAGTTCTGTTACCATTTGGAGTGAAAGATGGGTTCGTGGTAAAAATTTATTAAAGAATGAAAGCCTACATGAAAAGTAAGTATATTTCCTTACGTTCTTAGAAACTCTCTTAAATAAATTCCTCATCTTTATAAAAGGTAACTTAAAATAAAAACGTTGTCGGTTAACTTTTCCAACTAGGGATTTAATGACCATTTAACCCATCACAAGTTTGTGATTTTCTTGTGGTTAACTTTCTCCTAATCCTGTTTTCTAAAACTCTCCATCAGACCTTTATGATTTATTTCTCCTCCATATCCATATTTTCATATAATCCTAGTATGGGCTATCTCGGGTGACCTTTGTACTTATATCTCTTTCTTTTAATGTTATATTTTTATTAACCATATTTCCGATGTGGGTTTTCCACAAAGGTATTTTCTATTTTCAACCTTTTATTTTCAAAGAAAAATTTCAAATTGCGAGGATGCAATTTTTTGAAGGAGGGGAGAATGTAACACCCCGAGCTTCCATGATACGCTTCTCTTTCAATAATGCAATAGCTTGCATTGTACGCAAGTTCGAGTTCTAACACACCGCGACTAATCAAAGTAGCCATTATGAATAGTAATACCCAATTTTTAAAATTATAGAAATTTTATATTTCAAAATGGACATCATTTTTGTATTCTTAATATAGAAATTATCCTAAGTTGAATTTTTTGTAATTTTCTGGGAACTTTCAATTTTTTATGAATAGTGAAAAATACTTAAAACAAATTTTTTAATCAAAATAATTTATATTGATAAATTATACTATTTAGTGGTTTAAAAGTATAATTATAATATATTTTTACCATTTTATCCAATGGTGGTCACTAGAATTAATTTAACATTGAAATTGGACATAAACAATAGTCAATCTTTTGATATATATTGTTTCTTAATAACAGGCTAAATGTTGTGACAACAGGAATTAATTATAAAATGAATTAATGCAAATTATATGCTTGTAATTTTTTAAAATAGACATCATTTTTGAATTCAGAATATCAATTATAGATTAGGGTGAAATTTTGGCATTGTTCTGAAAAACTTCAATTTTTGATGAATAGTGAAACCACTAAGTGGTAGTTAAAAAAACTGATTTTTCATTTAAATGAAACATTACCACTTCTGTGATTTGATTTTCAAAATTCCGACATACATGGTTGTCATTAGGAAGTAAAATGTGGTTCAATGGTATTAAAATAATTTTTTGGTGAATAGTAACTTTTATGTTTAATTAATCGCGATTAAAGGTAATTAGTGAAATTTAAGGTAAAAATGGTATTATAAAAATATGAAATGACCCTTAAACATGTCCTACCCCTATTGGATGAGTCCTGGCCGACCATGAAAAACCATGGGTCAACTTGGGTACCCCATGGAGCCACTTTGGTAGGAAAATGACATTAAAAACCTTTTATTTAATGTTAAAATAAAAATGTCACCAACATGAGTTGTTTTACTAAAACAATTTTTAAATGGGGATAGACAAGTCATAGTTTTGACTATAAAGATTCATTAGAAAGATAAAAATATTTCCTACATCATGATAATTTTTTTATAATTTTTAGACATTAAATAAAGTAAATTATTTCTGACACCATGATGATGCAGCGATTACCTCATTAATTAACGATTTAAATAAAATGAAAAGATAATGTAAAATCCAAGGCTTACACTTGTCAAAAACCTATTAGATGACTATATTTCTAACCTTTATCACCTTAGCCTCGAAATATATCATTGTGAGACCTTTATAATCCGAAAAGAATTTATTAATAAAGTAACATTTTAATCTTTCCAATAGTGCCCCTTCTCTCCTCTTATAAAAGGCCCCCACCACCACCACCTTATTCACACCTTCAAGCCATTTGGCTCTTCCAAACTCTGCCCAAATACTCTCCCAACTTCCCTCTATTACTCCTAGAAGCCTCACTTTGGGCTGAATTCTTTCCAAGGAAGCCTTTGGCTCAAATCAAAAAGAGTTACCCGATTTTAAGGTAATGTCTTCTCTTATGTTATTTTGCTTTATTTTGCTTCTCCAACCCCCTAAAATATTTTTATTCATTTATTTTGTAACAATAACAGTATCCTCAATATACTAGGATGTTGTAATAATAAGTATTCGAGCTACAATTACACACACCTACATCTAATGGTTAAAGAACATACTGTTTCTGTGGATGGCGAATTTCTGCCTCACGAAACGATGATTGTTCAACACTCATATAACACCTTCAAAGGTGGCCATTAAGATGTCACTGAATTTATATATGATATATTATATGATTATGTTTTACATAAGATTATTCATTTTTCATTTATGGAATACCTTTATGATTTCCATTATGGGTAAACGAGATGATTTCATTTTAGGAAGTGCGGACTACCGCCCCCTCAAAGTGATTTGAATGGTTAATGCCATATGTGGGATGTATAAAGGATGGAGTAAATGATATTATATATGATATTATACTGGAATTATAATATACCTTTATATCATTATGATTTCATTCCATTATATATGAAATAGAAATGAAAGTAGCGTTCATGCGTACGTACGGCTTACCGTCTCCATGAACGGTGCATTTCATTTCTTACCTCTATATGTTACGTAATATTATGAATGAATGTATATACTGAAGATATATGATATATATGATATCTAAATCATGAATATAATTCTGGATATAATGGATATTTCACCACATGAACAACTTGTAATTATAAGAAGTTTATTTTTGACTCAAGTACCAAAGATCGACAAAATGACCGTTTTTAACATAAATAATTACATAATGTTCATAACATGGTAAAGGGATAATGAACATGAAAAATGTTCTTAAGAAAGTATAGATTAACTATAGTTTATTATTCAGGAGGTTAAAGAATGGTCGAGTCAATTCAGACACAAGGTAAGGGAACTTCTTAACCCAATTTCCATTCTTTGGGTTAATCTCCTACTTTCAAATTATTTCATGATATTATTATGTCCAATCTTTTATTTTTACTTTATTTATGTGTACTTATAGTGAATACCCATAATAGATCTATTTTATTTAAAAAAATTATCTCTTTAAGGGACTTTGTCTTAATCACCATTCATTGAGGCATATTTTGTTTTATACACAAATTTCTTTTATACGGTGTATAAACCACTTTGACTTTTACGTTTATTCAAAAGGAATCTTTTTATACAAAGTATTTTACTAAATGACAAAAAGGAATGTTTTTCTTATCGTACGTATTCGGCGACAACAACTTCTCCACCACCGTGACCATTATTTGAGTTTTGGCTTCCTCTATAAGCCATAACTTTTTTTAAATGAAAAATAAATAAAAAGTTTTAATTTTATTTTATTTTGATATTGAAAATGGTTTTGAAAGTGTTTTTATTATATCATAGTGTTTTATTGATATATTGTGATTGATATGTGGAAATTTTATGTTTCCATTATTCATGTTTTATGTGATATGATTATGTTATGGTTTATGATATGTTTAAACCTGTTCATATGAGGAATGCATTTGACTTAATAAGTGACGGGTGGAGCCCGCTATAGCTCCCTGATGAATCGGAAGGTCTCATGAGAAAAACTAGTGTCTTGGCATGAGGCCTTAACAAAATATTATTTTTGGTCTTGGCACGAGGCCTTGGCTACGTGGTTATGAAAGTCTGGAATTATGCATTCCATCATTATGAAAGTGGTTATTGATATTGCATGTGATTATTCGACCAGTAGAATATCCATGTGAAAAGTAAATGGATTTATTTCATTTTACTTTTGCGATATTATGCTAAAGTTCAAGTTTAAAAGGCTTTTGTTTTAGTTATACATTGCCTTAAATTTTTATGTTTATTTATGAAATCTTATGCTATATTTTTATCCTTACTGAGCATCTGAGATCACCCCTTTCAGTGTTTTGTTTTTCCCAGGATGTGAAAAAATATTTTATGACTGACCTATAGGGATATTCTGAAGCGGATAAAAGTGTGGACTATGGAGACAATGTTATTTTGATTTTTCACTTTATGATGTAATGTAACATTTATGAATGTATCTAGTGTTTCCAAGTCTACTAAACTAATCGGTCTTTTGAGACTCAATCTTTTGTGATCATGCCAATGTTACGAAGTAATGAACCGACTCTGGGTAACTGGGTTCGGGGCGTTACATATAATGAAATAAGGGGAATACAATTATGATGTATTTTGAACTAGTTGTTTTTGTTTCGCATTTTCTAAGGCAAATCTACCTATACTGTCTTATCGTGGATTTTTTATTATTTGTAATCAATATTCTACTAATTTGAATTAATATCAAGGTATGTAAAGTATGGGTTATTATAGTTAGTATGAGAGGAAATTTATAGTTACCCTTTAGAAAATAGGATGAGAAAACCATAGTAAGAACCCAATGGATATGTCAATGTATAGGTTAGAATCCCAGTGTCTTAGAAATTATCAGGAATAACATATGATAAAACCTAAAGTGTAGTAAATTGAAATTTTATTCTGGATTAGGCTGTTTTCCAATTATGATTAGTGTTTCTCATACTATGATTTTGGGTTTTAGGCAATGGATAGAACCTGAAGAAAAAATGTTAATGCCGAATGCTATAGGAAATTAAATGATAGTCCTTATGAGAAACCAAATGTTATCATATCTAAAATTAAAAATCTTGTATCTATTGTCAGACAACTTACTCAGGATATGAATCTTGATGGACTTCCAAAAAAACAAATGTGGTAACAAAACTCTATTGAGACCTCCATGAGGCAGCATCCACCTCCTTATAGTAGGTCTTATGATCCATTAGTGGAAGAACAGTGGATCAGTACTAGTGAAAAAATATATTTTTCTCCCTCTAATGTTCATAACATAATAAATTCATCTTAGCAGTCAATCATATTGAAGGTGAACCTGATCAACAGTGTAACCTTATCAAGAATATGAGGAAAATATATGAAATTGAATCTATGTAATGGGATGAGTTTAGGAACTTATTTTACAATAAGTACTATCATCATATTTTTTGAAAAAACATGGAGAAGCAGTTCCTTGAACTTATGAAAAAGGAATGTGAATCCATTGGTACCTATGATGAAAAATTTACAAGGCTTGGAAGGTACAATTAATTAATAAAAATCCAACTAGAGAGTAAAAATAATAAATTCTTTAGTGTCTTAAAACCAAGTATCCAAAGGGAATTCTCTATAAGGGACTTAAATATCTATGAATAAATCTTTTTATTATCTCTCATGGTTTAGATGGAGATTGGAGTAACCTATTAGTCCTATGGGGTCTATAAGAAGAAAAAATGGAGTTCAATGGTAAATATAAAGACCACCATGAAAAGATGATGATTTTCCCCTTATGATCAATGTGTTGGAAGAAACAGGGATGAAATTTTATTAATGGGACTACTAAATGTTTTATGTGTTTAAAATATTGTCATTGGCAGTTGAATGCTGAAGTCATGGAAAAAGGAAGTCTAATTATGCAAATATTGAAAAGTCTACATGGAATTCACCTATTACACTTCAATATTACAAGTGTAAGAAAATGGTTAATTATGCCAATCAATTCCCATATCCATGGTTTATTTATGATGACCGACATTTGAAAACTCTTAAGGCCAAAGACAATGAAATGTCACATGCAATCACTATCAGCAATGTGGAGTATGATACTAAAGTGGTGAAAGTTACACTTACCATCCACTATAAATTGGAAAATGATTTATTTGATTATAGATACACCTAATTTTTTTATTTCTAGTGAATTTTATAAGGGTATCATTGAATTAATTCAATAATTACTTGTCGAGTAAGTTGTGACAACTCCTAATGGCACAATTGTCGAATAAAATATTTATACTTATTCCTAGATTGGTGTTTGTGGGAAAGTGCTTGACTAAAATCTTGTGGCACTTCCAATATTAGAATTTTGTGTGATTCATGGCTTGAATTTTATTTCTCTATATTATGCTCATATTAATTTACATGGAAGAGAATTCATATTTCATATTATAGATCAATCTATGATTATCTATCGATTCAAGCATGAGTGTAACCTTCTAGTAGAATTTTCTTCAATGTTATGGTTCTGGATTCATAAAAATGATGTCTATATATTTCAAATGGTTGGGTGGGAATTTAAAATTAAGAATAAAACCATTGTATGTGAGTTTGAGGACGTCTTTATGGAATCATTGTATCATCTTCCACCGAATCGTGTGGTTAAGTTTTCAAAATAAATCATACTGGGCACTATGAATATTTCAAAGACACCATATAGAATGAAACCAATTGAGTTGTAATAATTGAAGAAGAAACTTCAGATAATATAGAAAATGTATTCGTAAGACCTAGTACAGCACATTGGGCTGCACTTATTCTATTTGTTCGGAAGAAATAAGGATAAATGAGACTCTAAAAAGATTATCGAGAAATTAAAAAGATCCCTATCACGAAAAAATATCATCTCCCCCACATTGATGACATATTAGACCAACTACATAGATCTAAATAATTTTTCATGATTTATCTTCATTTAGGAAATCATCATTTAAGGGCCAAGAATGGGGATATACCAAAAGTACATTACATACAAGGTGTGGACACTATAAATTTATAGTGATGCATTTTGGTCATACTAATGCCTCTACTAACATCATGGATCTATTGAATAGAGTAATTATATACTATCTTGATCCTTTTGTGGTAGTCTTTATAGACAATATTCTTGTCTATTCTAAGAGAATGTAATAACATGAATATCACATGATAATTGTACTGAAGACCCAGAGAAAGAGGAATATTTATGAAAAAATATACCATGTGTGAGTTTTGGCATTAGAATGTTTAATTTTTGGATAACATAATCTCAAATGGGGGGATATATGTGGATCCATAAAAATATAAGTTATATAATATTGATTGAGACTAAAAACGGTAATAGATATCTGATGTTTTCATAGTTCAGTTGGATATTATCAACGTTTTGTAAATGATTTTTCATGATTATCTAATCTACTCACCATGTTAACTCAGAAAGGATTTATGTTAATGTTGATGGAGGAATGTGAAGAGAATTTAAAAGTTCTCAAAATAAGGTTTTCCAGTTCACCTATGCTAACACTGCTATTTAGTGGATAATGGTTTGTGATATACAGTGATCCATCTAGAAAATGGACTAGATATATTCTCATGAAAATGATATTATGATTTCTTATGACCTATGTTATTTTAAAATCCATTAGAAAAATTACCCTACTCGTGATTTGGAGTTATCTATGGTAATATTTTTAGTAAATAGTTGGAGGTATTATATTTATGGTGAAATGTGTGATATTTGTACTAATCAAAAAAGTTAAAAGTATATTTTCCCACAGAAGGAATTGAATATGCCCCAAAGAAGATGGTTAGAGTTGAATAACTATTTCAACTGCTCAATATATTACCACCCTGGGAAATCAAACAAGGAGGAAGATGCTTTGAGTCGAAAGGAAAATTATAGCCTATCAATGATGAGGATAAAAAATGATCTAATATTTAAGGATTTCCAAAGGATGGATCTTGGACTTTTAAAGGAAGGGGTGAAATCTTATATTTATCAAGTGAATATTAAACCATATATACAAGTAAAGATTAAGGAGGCACATAAAGAAGATCTAGACCAAAAAAAGAAGGTAATAAATGTTCTTGAATTCAACCTTCATTATGATTGAATATTAATGTTCAGGAATTAGGTACGTATTCCTAAGAAACTATAATTAAAGAAGGATTTATTTTATGGAGCTCATAGTTATTCATTATCAATTCCCCAGGGAAGAAAAAATATGTATAGGATCTGGAGAGAGTATTTCTGGTGGGTTGGAATGAAATGAAATGTTTCCAAACATGTCACTTAGTTCTTAGTTTGTTAGTATGTTAAGGCTGAGAGACAGATATCTAAGAGGATGTCAAAACCATTGCCCATACCATAATTGAAATGAGAAAACATCACTATAGACATTATCATCAGACATCCCAAAACATCTAAAGTACATAATATTATATGGGGTATAGTTGATCACCTTTTGAATTCATAACACTTCATTGCTATTAGAGAGGATTTAACTATTGATTATCTTACCAGGATATATGTAATGGAAGTGGTAAGATTACATTGAGTACCACTTTCCATTATATCTTATCGAGATCTCATGTTTACATTGAAGTTCTGGTGTAGTCTTCAATAGGATATAGATCCAGAGTAAGTTTCATCACTAATTATCATCCTTAGAAAGGTGTTCAGTCTGAATGGAAAAATCAAACTCTAAAAGACATGTTGAGAGACTCCTCTATGGATTTTAAAGGTTTTTGGGATCAACACCTACCTTTGGTGGAATTTTTATACAATAGTAGTTTTCACTCTAATATTCAGATGGATCCTTATAAAGCATTGTAAATAAATAAATTTAGAACTATAAAATTTTGGGATGATGATAGGGAATGAAATCTATTAGGACATGATCTTATGGAATAAATGTCATAAATTGTCAAATCAATTCAGAAAAACATAAGAGCAGCTCAGAGTCGACAAAAACATTATGCGGAAAACCGAAGAAAAGAACTAGAGTTAGAAGTTGGTGAAAAGGTGTTTCTATGAATAACATTTTGAGTGATATTAAATAGATTTGGAAAGAAGGGCATAATTATCCGTAGGTATATTAGGCTTTTTGAAATTCTTGTTCATGTTGGTAATGTAGCTTACCGATTGAAGCTTCCACCGAATCTTTCTTAAGTTCATGATGTGTTCTATGTATCTCCACTAAGAAATTTCCCAATTGATCATTAATATGTACTAAACTCATAAGTTTTACTACTAGAGAATTATCTTTCATAAAATAACAACCTATACAAATTCTTGATCATAGTGAAAATGTTCTATGAAAAAAGATCGCTCGATTAGTTAATTTTTTTTGTTGGAACCCCAAATTAGAGGAAGTTGTGTGATAACTTTAGGATATCATTATAGAGATATATCATAATCTATTTTTATCCATGTGATTAATTGTTAGGGAATTATTTTGTTTAAGGAGGGTAGAATGTAACACCTGGATGTTTGTTAGTAATAATTTCACTGTAACGCCCCGACCCCAGCTACCCGGAGCCGGTGCATTACTTCGTAACATTGGCATGATCACAAAAGATCAAGTCTCGAAAGACTGATTAGTTTAGTAGCCTTGGAAACACTAGATACATTCATAAGTCTTTCATTACATCAAAAAGTAAACAAACTACAATAACATGGTCTTCAAAGTCCACAATCATATCCCTTTCTGACTACCCCTGCAGGTCACTCATAAATTACTTCTTCACATCCTGGAAAAACATTAAAACATTGAAAGGGGTGAGCTCAGATGCTCAGTAAGGTTAAAAATATAGTGGAAGCTTTCATAAATAAACATTAACATTTAAGGCGATGTATAACTAAAACAAAAGCCTTTTAAACTTGAACTTCAACATAATATGGAAAAAGTAAAATGAGATAATTCCATTCACTTCTTCGCATGGATATTCTACTGGTCGAATAATCACATGAAATATCAATAACCACTTTCATAATGATGGAATGCATGCCAGACTATCATAACCACGTAGCCAAGGCCTCGTTCCAAGACCACAAATAAGATTTTGTCAAGGCCTCGTGCCAAGACACTAGTTTGTCTCATGAGACCTGCCGATGCATCGAGGAGCTATAGCGGGCTCCACCCATCACTTATTAAGTCCAATGCATTCCTCATATGAATAGGTTTAAACATATCATAAACCATAACATAATAGTATCACATAAAACATGCATAAAGGAAACATAATAATTCCACATTTCAATCACAAGATATAAATACAACACATTGATATAATAAAAACGCTTTCAAAACCATTTTCAATACCAAAATAAAAGAAAGTTAAAACTTTGTATTTATTTTTCATTAAAAAAAATGATGGCTTGTAGAGGAAGCTGAAACTCAAATAATGGTCACGGCGGCGGAGAAGTCATTGCCGCCGCATAAGTACGGAAAGAAAAACATTCCCTTTTTTTCGTTTAGTAAAACGCTTCGTATAAAAAAGATTCTTTTTGGATAAACGTAAAAGTCAAAGGGGTTTATACACCGTATAAAAGAAAGTTGTGTATAAAACCAAATATGCCTCAATGAAAGGGGATTGAGACGAAGTCCTTAAAAAGATCATTTTTTAAATAAAGTACATCTATAATGTGTATTCACTATAAGTACACATAAATAATGTACAAATACAAGATATGACATAATAATATAATGACATAATTTGAAAGTAGGAGATTAACCCAAAGAATTGAAGTTGGGTTAAGAAATTCCCTTACCTCATGTCCGACTTTACTCAACCGTTCTTTAACCTCCTGAATAATAAACTAGAGTTAATATCTACCTTATTAAGAACCATTTTCAATTTCATTATCCTTTTCATATAACTTATTAAAATGTTATGAACGTTATGTAATTATTTAAGTTAATAACGGTCGTTTTGTCGATCTTTGGTACTTGTGTAAACAATAACCTTCTTATAATTACAAGTTGTTCATGTGGTAGAATATCCATTATCTCCAGAATTATATTCATGATAAAGATGTCATATATATCTTATATATCCAGTATATACATTGATTTATAATTATTACATAACATTTAGAGGTAAGAAATGAAATGCACCGTTCATGGAGACGGTAAGCCGTACGTACGCATGAACGCTACTTTCATTTCAATTTCATATTTAATGGAACGAAATCATAATGATATAAATGTATAATATAATTCCAGTATGATATAGTGTATAATAACATTTACTCCATCCTTTATACATCCCACATATGGCATTAACGATTCAAATCACTTTGAGGGGGCGGTAGTCCGCACTTCCTAAAATGAAATTATCGCATTTTACACATAATGGAAATCATAAATTATGCCATAAATGAGAAATACAGAACCATAAGTAAAACATAAAAATATTATATATAATATATAAAAATAGTTACATCTTAATGGCCACCTTTGAAGGTGTTATATGAGTGTTGAACAATCATCGTTTCGTGAGGCAGAAATTCGCCATCCACAGAAACCGTATGTTATTTTACCATTAGATGTAGGTGTGTGTAAGTGTAGCTAGAATCCTTATTATAAAAACATCCTAATATATTGAGGATACTGTTGTTGTTACAAAAGAAATGAATAAAAAGAGTTTAGAGGGGTTGGAGAAGAAAAATAAAACAAAACAACATTAGAGAAGACATTACCTCAAAATCGGGTAACTCTTTTTGATTTGAGCCAAAGGCTTCCTTGGGAAGAGTTCTGCCCAAATTGAGGCTCCTAGGAGTAAGTGGGGGAAGTTGGGAGAGTATTTGGGCAGAGGTTGGCCGAGACAAATGTCTTGAAAGTGTAAATGAGGTGGGAGAGGTGGGGGCCTTTTATAAGTGGAGAGGAGGGGCTCTTTTGGAAAGATTGAAATGTTACATTATTATACAATGCTTTTCGGATTCTAAAGGTCCCACACTTATATAATTCGTGGCCAAGGTGATAAGGGTTAGAAATATCTTCATCCAATAGGCTTTGGACAAGTGTAAGACTTGGATTTTGCATTATCTTCTCATTTTATTTAAATCGTTAAATAATGAGGTCATCGCCGCATCATAATGATGTCATAAATAATTTAATTTATTTAATGTCTAAAAATTATAAAAAAAATACTATGATGTAGGAACTCTTTTTAAGATTCTAATGAATATTTATAGTCAAAATTGGGACTTGTGTAACCCCACTTAAAAACTGTTTTAGTAAAACAACTCATGTTTGTGTCAATTTAATTTTAACATTAAATAAATATATATTAATGTCATTTTCCAACTAAAGTGGATCCATGGGGTCCCCAAGTTGACCCATGGGTTGTATTGGTCGGACATGACTCATCCAATAGGAGTAGTACAAGTTCCATGCTCATCTCATATTATTAAAACATTATTTTTACCTTAAACTACACTAATTACCTCTAATCGCGATTAAGAACTTAAAAGTTACTATTCAACAAAAATTTATTTTAATCTTATTGAACCACATTCTACTTCTTAATGACAACCATGTATGTCGGATTTTTGAAAATCAAATCACAGAAGTGGTAATATTTCATTTAAATGAAAAATCAGTTATTTAACTACCACTTAGTGGTTTCACTATTCATCAAAAATTGAAGTTTTTCAGAACAAAGCCAAAATTTCACCCTAAGATATAATTGATATTATGAATTCAAAAATGATTACTATTTTAAAAAATTCCAAACATATAAGTTACATTAATTAATTTTATAATTAATTCCCACTGTCACAACAAATAGCGTGTTTAAAGAAACAATTTATATCAAAAGATTGGCAATTGTTTATGTCCAATTTCAATGTTAAATTAATTCTAATGACCACCATTGGATAAAATGGTAAAAATATATTATAATTATACTTTAAAACCACTAAGTAGTATAATTTATCACAATAAATTATTTTGATTAAAAAAAGTTGTTTTAAGTATTTTTCACTATTCATAAAAAAATCGGAAGTTCTCAGAAAGTTACAAAAAATTCAACTTAGGATAATTTCGATATTACGAATACAAAAATGAAGTCCATTTTGAAATATAAAATTTCTATAATTTTAAAAAGTGGTTATTACTATTCATAACGACTACTTTGATTAGTCGTGGTGTTTTAGAACTCAAAGTTGCGTACAATGCAAGCTATTGCATTATTGAATGAGAAGCGTATCGTGGAAGCTCGGGGTGTTACATTCTCCCCTCCGTCAATAAATTGTGTCCTCGCAATTTGAAATTTTTCTTTGAAAATAAAAGGTTGTAAAGAGAAAATACCTTTGAGGATAACCCACATCGGAAATAAGGTTAATAAATATATAACATTAAAAGAAAGCAAGATAAGTACAAAGGTCACCCGATATAGCCCATTCTAGGATTATATGAAAATATGGATATGGAGGAGAAACAAACCATCATGGTATGATGGAGAGTTATAGAAAACAGGATTAGGAGAAAGTTTAACCACAAGAAAATCACAAACTTGTGATTGGTTAAAAGGTCATTGAATCCCCAGTTGGAAAAGTTAACCGACAACATTTTTGTTTTATGTTACCTTTTATAATGTTGAGGAATTTATTTAGGAGATTTACTAAGAACGTAAGGGAATATACATACTTGTTATGTATACTTTCATTCGTTAATAAATTTTTACCACAAACCCAACTTTTACTCCAAATGGTAACGGAACTCAAAAATATTCTATTTATCCTAATTGTATAAGGTTCCAAATGTTAACACATACCATTTAGATTAGAAAAATTATTTTGTAATAACCAGGGACTTCCTGTAGGCTAGTGGTAGGAAATAAAGGCTTGTCGCACTATGGTTGTGGGTTCGATTCCTGCAGCTTTGTCCGACACGACGGGTTATTCCCCACCCTGCAGGTTGTCCTTTTCCTAAAACTATAGTATCATAATATTCCAAAAAATAATCTTCATAAATTTTTTAACCTTAAACATTACTTATCCAAAGATCAACTTAATCCACTCCAACCTTTATAGTTATCCAAAATACCTCTGTCCAGACTTCCTCTAAAAGGTCACTTAATTCCAAAATCAATTTATCAGATTCCCCAAACAATGTAAAGTTTTTCTTATTGTCACATACTAAAAATATGATTACCTTAATCATATTAAAACCTTACTGAAACAGCAAGTACTGCAGTACAATCCTTATATATATATCACATTATTATAATAACCAGAATATAATCCATGAGTCCAAAAGCACCAATACATTAATTATTCTGCATCAACTGTAGTAATAGCATAAGATTGTCCTTGATCCCTTGGCCTTTTCTGAGGTAATTTTCCCTGACGCTTAGGACATTCATTTGCATAATGAACCATTTATCTACAATTGTAGCATTCAACTTTGATAGCCTCTTTCTTTCCCTTGCAATCACAAGCCTGGTGACCCTTTTCTCCACATTTATAACAAACTCCCATTCCTTTTAGGCATGTACCAGGGTGATTCTTCCCACAATTATCACATAATGGAAAATCCTTCTTTCCCTTTTTCCCTTTATCTGTCTCTTGTTCCACCATTCTCTTCTTCTCTTGCTTTACTTTGTTGTCATAAGACTTAGAGAATTCCTTTTCTGTCTTGATAGCACACGAGACAATATCTTCGTATGATGAGAAGGATTGTGATACTAAAGCTCGACGGAGAAATGGTTTTAACCCATCAAAGAAACGATAAATCTTACTCCTTGGGTTACGTATATAATCGGCAGCATGCCTCGCTAACCTTGTAAAGTTAGCCTCATACTTTGCGACATTCTCATCCTCCTTCTGCCTCAGACTCAGAAATTGCCTTTCCATATCTACTCGATGGTCACGAGGAAAGTATTTTTCTAAGAAAAGCTCTTTGAACTCCCTCCATTCCATATTTGATACATAATCATATTCCTTTGAGTTTTGAATCAGCGACCACCACTAATCGGCATCTCCAGTGAGGCGGTAAACTGCCATGACAACCTTCTCCCTTTCACTACTCCCCAAGGCATGGAAAATTTTCTCTAAGGAATTTATCCATTGCTCAGCTACTATAGGATTTGTACTCCCATTGAAGGTTGGTGGTTGTTTCCTCATGAAACGGTCTAGCATTGATCCTCCACGTTGCGGATCAGGGTGCTCCATACGAGTAAGGTTATTATTCATAACCTGAGTGAGTTGTCCCAGTATGGTAATAAGTTGATTAGCACCAGTTTTATCTCCAGATCCACAATAATTATCTTTAGCAGGAGGGAAATCTCTACACGGAGTGCGTGCATTGATACAGTTTCCATTCCTTCCACTAGGCGCCATTTCTAAACAATGGCATAAACTATATTAGTTTATGAATTAAAATACATAATTCCATATTTATAAAACACTTTACATAAATTGAACTATTTATGGATATAATCCATAATCATAAAAAGAAATGTTTTCTTTGATAAAGTATATAATCATAACCCCTCATAGTGGTTTGTAAAGAAAATGAGAATTATCCTAAGCATATCCCCCGGGAGTGTCGTAACCAAGAGTGCAGCAAGGCCCGTTGTCATGCACCAGTTCCCATTCGAGTCTAGCTCAAAGCAGTGTTTTCGGGTTTTACCCCTAGGTACATCTGTGCCAGAGACGCCTCTAACTGCTCATATCCAGACAGGGATGTATTTCTCGGAAAACTCACAACATCTCTACAATACCAAAATTCTAGGAAGTTCTTCTATACTAATCCTCAAAGTCTATATTCGGGCTATGTTCTCTAATCAGAGTTTATCTAAATCTAGCTTCCAAGGTTAGTACTAAACTACCTCTGATACCAACTGTAACGCCCCGACCCCAGCTACCCGGAGCCGGTGCATTACTTCGTAACATTGGCATGATCACAAAAGATCAAGTCTCGACAGACCGATTAGTTTAGTAGCCTTGGAAACACTAGATACATTCATAAGTCTTTCATTACATCAAAAAGTAAACAAACTACAATAACATGGTCTTCATAGTCCACAATCATATCCCTTTCGGACTACCCCTGCAGGTCACTCATAAATTACTTCTTCACATCCTGGAAAAACATTAAAACATTGAAAGGGGTGATCTCAGATGCTCAGTAAGGTTAAAAATATAGCAGAAGCTTTCATAAATAAACATTAACATTTAAGGCGATGTATAACTAAAAAAAATGCCTTTTAAACTTGAACTTCAACATAATATGGAAAAAGTAAAATGAGATAATTCCATTCACTTCTTCACATGGATATTCTACTGTTCGAATAATCACATGCAATATCAATAACCACTTTCATAATGATGGAATTCATAATGCCAGACTATCATAACCACGTAGCCAAGGCCTCGTGCCAAGACCACAAATAAGATTTTGTCAAGGCCTCGTGCCAAGACACTAGTTTGTCTCATGAGACCTGCCGATGCATCGAGGAGCTATAGCGGGCTCCACCCGTCACTTATTAAGTCCAATTCATTCCTCATATGAATAGGTTTAAACATATCATAAACCATAACATAATCGTATCACATAAAACATGCATAAAGGAAACATAATAATTCCAAATTTCAATCACAAGATATAAATACAACACATTGATATAATAAAAACGCTTTCAAAACCATTTTCAATACCAAAATAAAATAAAGTTAAAACTTTGTATTTATTTTTCATTAAAAAAATGATGGCTTGTAGAGGAATCCGAAACTCAAATAATGGTCACAGCGGCGGAGAAGTCGTTGTCGCCGAATAAGTACGGAAAGAAAAACATTCCCTTTTTGTCGTTTAGTAAAACTCTTAGTATAAAAAAAGATTCCTTTTGGATAAACGTAAAAGTCAAAGGGGTTTATACACCGTATAAAAGAAAGTTGTGTATAAAACCAAATATGCCTCAATGAAAGGGGATTGAGACGAAGTCCTTAAAAAGATAATTTTTTTTAAATAAAGTACATCTATAATGTGTATTCACTATAAGTACACATAAATAATGTACAAATACAAGATATGACATAATAATATAATGACATAATTTGAAAGTAGGAGATTAACCCAAAGAATTGAAGTTGGGTTAAGAAATTCCCTTACCTCATGTCTGACTTGACTCAACCGTTCTTTAACCTCCTGAATAATAAACTAGAGTTAATATCTACCTTATTAAGAACCATTTTCAATTTCATTATCCTTTTTATATCACTTATTACAATGTTATGAATGTTATGTAATTATTTAAGTTAATAACGGTTGTTTTGTCGATCTTTGGTACTTGTGTAAACAATAACCTTCTTATAATTACAAGTTGTTGATGTGGTAGAATATCCATTTTCTCCAGAATTATATTCACGATTTATATGTCATATATATCTTATATATCCAGTATATAAATTGATTTATAATTATTACATAACATTTAGAGGTAAGAAATGAAATGCACCGTTCATGGAGACGGTAAGCCGTACGTACGCATGAACGCTACTTTCATTTCAATTTCATATTTAATGGAACGAAATCATAATGATATAAATGTATAATATAATTCCAGTATAATATAGTGTATAATAACATTTACTCCATCCTTTATACATCCCACATATGGAATTAACGATTCAAATCACTTTGAGGGGGCGGTAGTCCGCACTTCCTAAAATGAAATTATCGCATTTTACCCATAATGGAAATCATAAAGTATGCCATAAATGAGAAATACATAAGCATAAGTAAAACATAAACATATTATATATCATATATAAAAATAGTGACATCTTAATGGCCACCTTTGAAGGTGTTATATGAGTGTTGAACAATCATCGTTTCGTGAGGCAGAAATTCGCCATCCACAGAAACCGTATGTTCTTTAACCATTAGATGTAGGTGTGTGTAAGTGTATCTCGAATCCTTATTATAACAACATCCTAGTATATTGAGGATACTGGTGTTGTTACAAAAGAAATGAATAAAAAGAGTTTAGGGGGTTGGAGAAGAAAAATAAAACAAAACAACATTAGAGAAGACATTACCTCAAAATCGGGTAACTCTTTTTGATTTGAGACAAAGGCTTCATTGGGAAGAGTTCTGCCCAAATTGAGGCTTCTAGGAGTAAGAGGGGGAAGTTGGGAGAGTATTTGGGCAGAGTTTGGCCGAGATAAATGTCTTGAAAGTGTAAATGAGGTGGGAGAGGTGGGGGCCTTTTATAAATGGAGAGGAGGGGCTCTTTTGGAAAGATTGAAATGTTACATTATTATACAATGATTTTAGGATTATAAAGGTCCCACACTTATATAAGTCGTGGCCAAGGTGATAAGGGTTAGAAATATCTTCATCCAATAGGCTTTGAACAAGTGTATTCCATGGATTTTGCATTATCTTCTCATTTTATTTAAATCGTTAAATAATGAGGTCATCGCCGCATCATAATGATGTCATAAATAATTTAATTTATTTAATGTCTAAAAATTATAAAAAAAATACTATGATGTAGGAACTCTTTTTAGCTTTTCTAATGAATATTTATAGTCAAAATATGGACTTGTGTAACCCCACTTAAAAACTGTTTTAGTAAAACAACTCATGTTTGTGTCAATTTAATTTTAACATTAAATAAATATATATTAATGTCATTTTCCAACTAAAGTGGATCCATGGGGTCCCCAAGTTGACCCATGGGTTGTCTTGGTCGTCCATGACTCATCCAATAGGATTTGGACAAGTGCAATTCTCATCTCATATTATTAAAACATTATTTGTACCTTAAACTACACTAATTACCTCTAATCGCGATTAAGAACTTAAAAGTTACTATTAACCAAAAATTTATTTTAATCTTATTGAACCACATTTTACTTCTTAATGACAACCATGTATGTCGGATTTTTGAAAATCAAATCACAGAAGTGGTAATATTTCATTTAAATGAAAAATCAGTTATTTAACTACCACTTAGTGGTTTCACTATTCATCAAAAATTGAAGTTTTTCAGAACAAAGCCAAAATTTCACCCTAAGCTATAATTGATATTCCGAATTCAAAAATGATGTCTATTTTAAAAAATTCCAAAAATATAAGTTGCATTAATTAATTTTATAATTAATTCCCGCTGTCACAACAAATAGCGTGTTTTAAGAAACAATTTATATCAAAAGATTGGCAATTGTTTATGTCCAATTTCAATGTTAAATTAATTCTAATGACCACCATTGGATAAAATGGTAAAAATATATTCTAATTATACTTTAAAACCACTAAATAGTATAATTTATCACAATAAATTATTTTGATTAAAAAAAGTTGTTTTATGTATTTTTCACTATTCATAAAAAAATCGGAAGTTCTCAGAAAGTTACAAAAAATTCAACTTAGGATAATTTCGATATTACGAATAAAAAAATGAAGTCCATTTTGAAATATAAAATTTATATAATTTTAAAAAGTGGTTATTACTATTCATAACGGCTACTTTGATTAGTCGTGGTGTTTTAGAACTCAAAGTTACGTACAATGCAAGCTATTGCATTATTGAATGAGAAGCGTATCGTGGAAGCTCGGGGTGTTACATTCACTAAATAATATTCATTCCTCAATAGATTTCATTGCATGAAACCATGAGTTTAAATGAACCAAGGGATTCTCTTAGTATAAAATTACCTTTTAACATATCTATCAGGTTAAAAGAAATAAATTATACTTAATTATGAATATGTATAGTGAATTAATTCATTATAAACTTTTAAGGGAAAATATTAATCAATTATATATTTTTATTTTTTTTAATAAATTGAGTGAATTACTATTAGAAAATTAAATTATTGAAATATATAAGTTATATAATTATGAAAATATTTTATATATTCATCTAATATATATTTCTGTCATAGGGTATGAATAAACCCAATTTTATATATAAAAATGAATATTTTTCAAAATGTTAATTTTCTTCTTTTTAATGGAAAACTCATTTTAATTTAATTTGTTGACACATTAATAATTTTTATATATCATGATAGATATTTTCTTATAATTTTGTATATAAAATTTTTCTTTGGATGTAATTTTAATATTTTTCTCATAAATCTAAATTTTTGATGAATATTAAAAATACCCTAAATTTTAATTAGAAACAAAATTTTCATAAAAATAATTTATATGGTTAAATTATTATATTGAAGGGTTTAAAAATTATAAATATAATATAATTTTATCATTCAATATAATATACTTCATTAGCATTAATTTAACATTGAATTCATATATATAAACATTTCATTATTTTTCAATGTTTTGTCTTTTTAACACAGTTCTCTAATTCCTACAATGTGATTAATTTAAAAGTAATTACTACAAATCATGCTTATTGAATTTTGTAAAATTGATTCCGTATTTTGAATTAGTAGTTTCATATTATTTTAATTGCTTTATATTATTTTTGGTCATTATAAATAGTAACTTTGCTAATTTTTATTAATACAGTATAAGGGATAATTAGGTAATTAAGGGTTATAATACTATTATAAAGTTACCCAAACACTTTTATTAATATCATTAGATGATTTTATTTTGAACTAGTTTTTCCTTTTGTTGAAATGGTGTCCTTTTAGAAGCCACATAGATTAGATTAGGACATTTAATTTAATTTATTTAATGAGAAATTAAATATGTTGTACTCAAATTATAATAACTATATAATTTATTATATATTGCAATAAAAAATATAAATTCAATTATAAATACTCATTTTAAAGATAATATTTTTTTTATCGTGATAATATATTTATAATTTTTAGTAAATAAATAATGACTCTAAATACTTATACATTGATGATGTAAAAATTAATTAATTAATGGGAAATCAATGAATTTTTTTTTATTAAAATACTAATTACCAAAAAAGACAAAAAAACATAAAAAATATTAGTCTTAGATTTTTTCTTGACCATACACATCCAAGGGTAGAGTTACTGACCATTTGGAGCCTTATAAAGGCTATTGTGACACTTATATTATTTATTTAATGTGATGTTAATGTTTTCACATTCATAATTTAATAAGTATAAGATTCTAAATGTTGGATTTTATAGAAGATAAATTCAAATATAATTATTCTTCTGAAATCTAATAGATTTATCTTCATCATAATATTTTATATTTCTTTTTATTCAAAAAATATGTATATTAAATAATTACACAAAATTTATGTAGTAATTATTTTATTAATATGATATAAAATAAATGATATTAAAAATATTAAAATAAATATAATTTGGGATAATTAATATGTATAATAAATTTTATAGATGACCTTGACATCTTATAAATGTAAATAAATAATTTTAATAATCAATGAATTGAATATTGTCCAAAATTGACACAATTTATGGTTATCAAAATAATATTTTATTGAATTATTTTAAAATCATATTTTTTTTAAAAATATATAGTAATTAAGATATGGAAAGAAAATTTAGATTTTATTTATCTATGGTCTAATTTACATCAAATAGGTAAATATTTCACCCTTTAAATATTGAAATATTTATTACCGTAGTAAAAAATTAAATGGAATAACTATGTTTGAATTAAAATGGTAAGGATTGAATTGATAGAAAAAAAAGTATATAATATATTGTTTGATGAGATTACAAACCTATACCATCTCATATTCAAAAAATTTATATTTTTGAGGTTTTTGTATCGGTTTGGATTTTTTTATAAATTAATATATTTGGAGATCCCAAAAGTTCCCCTCACCTCAATTATTAAAGGGAACCTCCTCTCTCACCTCTTCACTTCACATTGAACCTTTATGTTATACCAACCCCTACCCTTTTCCCTTATAAACTTTCCCAATTACATTCTATAGGTTATATAATTCTTTAAATACCATCTCTAGTGCTCTAAGTGGAGATTTAGTGGAAGAACATTGAAAAAAAGATAATCTCTTCTACTGATTATTTCAAACATATTTCATCTTATACTTCCTCTTCCTAAGTTGTTTCACTATAAATTAATATAAAAAATATTACTTATATAATGTGATTTTATTATGATTATGGAAAAACTTATTCGACTTTTTATTCGTCCTAGGAAAATGAAATCACCATGTGTGCGTACATACAACTTACCGTCTCCACACCGTGGTGTAATCTATTTTTCACCACCACCATAATTGGTTGGGAATAATATTGTAAATAATACCTATATATTATTATTATAAAATGATATTTATTCTTATATATTACAAACCATTAATAAAATACCATTCAACAATTACGAGAATTATATCGTCACTCATGCGTACGTACGACCAATCGTATCCACGATGCGATGTGATTCATTTACATGATCATCATTAAATAATGATTATATAAACATATATAATGAATAAATATAATATATATAATGTTAATATCATTTTTTAATGGTATAACAATTACCTATGAATGAGAACCAGATCTTATTTGACCAAACATGTATAAGAAAAAAATGTAGTTAATCCATGGATAATAATTAATAATGTACTTTTATTAACAAAAATATGATAATATGATCATATCTGGTATCATATAAATGAGTATGATTCAGAAATATTTCAATGTAATTATTTAAATCATTATACATGATCTTTGGACAAATAAAATAGAAATCAAACTTAAACTTTAAGGGATAATTTTTTAATCTCGTTGTTATTTGATATTGATTATATGTAAATATTTACATGAGTATATTTATCATCCACATCCATGATTCATAAATAGGTAATATTATTTTCATTATTATAATATTTTTTTATGTAAAATTTTCACATTGGTGAATTTTAATTATATGGTATGAATGGAATCTTTTGTTGTTTTCAATAGGAGGTACTTTTTGACTTTTTTGAAAAAATTAAGAGGTGAATGTTTTTTTAATTTACAAGGCATGGAAGAATTTTTATGCCTTAATAAATCCATATTTCTAGGAATATTTCTCTACACAATTTCAATTTTATTTTTAAATAAAACAATTTATTTTAAAATTTCATGAAATTTTGAGAAGAGAAAACATTTTTGATTAAGAAATGATATTTTCCACAAAAATTAATTTCAAGTGTTATATCAAAATTATTTTCCATCTAAGATGGAATTACTTAACAAGGTTATGTTTCAAGTATAATATACTTTTTTTTTATTTATTTTATTATATTTATTATCGAATTATATTTATCACATCTTTTTTTAACATAGATTATGTTATGGTGGAATGATTTTTAAAGAAACACATTTTATTCCTTGGGTTAAGATGATTGATTTATATTATTATAGAACACATAATAATGATTTCATTATGGGATGGGTGGGACCTATATATCCCTCCAATGCATTTGGTAAATATTTATATCTCATGAGATAGAAAAGGATGGAACTAGAAATGATATTTATTCAGTAATATATGGATGAAACCAAGAGTGAACTCGGTTTAGTAATGGATATTGTCTGCTATGATGGTCTTGGTAACGAGACGTGACTAATATGAAATGATTTTCTATCAAATTGTATATTCCCCAAAACATCACATCTTATGTTATAAATATTATTATTACATTCATTTCTTCTCATGAACTTTCTTCATTTATCCCATGGTTTGGTATCACGATCTTTCATATGAAGGGTAAGATTTTCAGTTGTTATTTTCATTTGGATTATGATTATGATATGATTGATGTCTCCCTTGTTTATAATTATAGAGAATTTAATATCACCCATTCATATACTTATCTTCCATAGGTTATAAATAAGTGTATTAAGTAATAATATTCAAAAGGGGTATAGTTGTGATTAAATATGTGGGAGAAAATGAATATGTCTTATAAACCAGTAGTTTATGATTCCTAGTTTATAAAGACACTATACCCATATAGTCCTATAGTGGATTTTTTATATTTTGTAGTGAATATTATTCAATATTGATGTAATATAATGGTATATAATGTATAGGTCGTTATATCCTAGGTAGCTTCTTTAAATTTAGGATTCATACAAATAACTAAAACCATGGGAGTATGTTTATTTTGTATAATATTATCCTTATGATATAAGATTTCTACCAATTGATCTTCATAGGAAATATCATGATCCAGATATATAACATCTAATTTTAAGGAATGTGAGGGATTATATATATACTTCCTCAAGGAAAATGCATTTAATACATGGTTAACATGATAGTGGTTTAATGGAAGATTCTAGAAATTATCTACATTACCTAATCCATCAAGAATATTATAGGGGAAAATACTCCTAAGTTTAGAATTCCATTATTTCAAGATCTTATATCCTTATTTGATGAATAAATTCCTAATAATATCTTCTCACTAAAATTCATTTCTATATACTACATATGTTTGTCAACGTATGTTTTATGTCAACTCTAAGATTAATTAATGAGATGTTGAAAGGCTTAACATTACTATTACGCTTTATAAAATAGTTCAAGTCTAAATAGAATTATTTCCCCAACAGAATTCTAATATATTGGAGCTCTATACTTATTTCCATATAGTGCTTCATAAGGATCCATATCAATTCTCGAGTGAAGTATGTTGTTGTATTAAAAAATTACTAGAAAGATTTATTCATCACTTAAATCATTGAAATCCATAAAATAAGATATCATAATATCCTCAATGGTTTAAACCATCCTCTCAGACTGACACTAGATCTAAGGATTATAAGATATATTGAAACAGAATTATGAATCTAGATCTTGATGAATAATTAATAAGTACATAAATGTAAACCTCAAATCAAGGATACTTATAAACAAAATATTGTATTCAATGCGACCTTTCCATTTCCCTAATGCACATGATTGATAGTTTACCAAGATATAAATATTCTATGACAGAAATGAAGTGTTCATAATTTCTAAGGTGTTCCACTATAACCCAATTATAATTATGTACTCTTTTTTATTTTGGATATTCAATTAGAAAAATATATGTTTGTGTTTTACCATTTCTATTCTTTTACGGGTAGTGGTTATAACATCCCATTAGACTCCCATCACCAATCATTACCATTTTAACATACCAATCACTAGGATTCATATTCATCATTATCTATCTTCATGTTTTTAGAACAAAAATATTATTCCAATATATATAAAACATTATAATTTTAGGATGAATATAGAATGATGAACTACTAATTGATTATTTACACTCATTTTAACAAGAATATATTTCCCCATATTATTTAGGATTTTATGTTTCTCCATTTACAAATCTAATAATATTGCATCCTTTTTATCCTCATCATAGATATGGTAGTATGATCTTTTCAACTAATGCATCAGCTACATTGTTAACATTCCTAGGGTGTTAATGTATTAATTTTTAATAATCATTGATAATGTATAACAATGTTATATAAAATATATTCAACCAAATCTTAGTGAATATATACTTTAATAATTTAGGATATGTATATATTTCACACCTTTCTCTCGAATAATAATCCCCCAATATCTCTAATAAAATGATTACCTTAGAATACTCCAAATCCCTTATTGGTTAATTTCACTCATGAACAATCAATTTTTGTCAGTCATAATCAATCACCATAACATTATTTAGAAGGATGAATCACATTCCATTATTAAATGAATCACTACTGATCATAAACCTTTTTACATTATAGGGGCGTATATGAACAAGTCTGATGACTAAACTTCTCTTTAGTTCCTTGAAATTTCCCACACATTATTCTATCCAAAGGAACCTGGCTCCCATCCATGTTAACATAGATACAATATTAGAAAATAGTTAAAAATTATCCAAAAGGAGTTGATAATACCATCCAATCAAAGAAGGTTATAGATTTTGGTCACCGTGGTTATAATGGAATAATCTTTAATAACTTATTTATTTCATGGATCCACCCATATACCCTTTATTGAGATTATATGACACAAAAATGAAACAATTTGAATGAATATAATCACACTTGGTAATTTATTAATACAATTTAACCTTTATTATGTACTTTATTAAAATTTTCATGTGATTTACATGATCTTAGTTTCTTTTGAAATATAATAAAATATCATATATAATGTATAATGAAAAATAAACATTGTTGTCTCTAATGACTCTATTCCCAAAATACAAAAAATAATGGTAGCATATGTATGACTAAATTTCTTCACAATAAATTTATAGTGTCCATAACATGTAATAAAGGATTTCTATGGTATATCTTCTCTATTTTACTTCAATTAATAGTATACATATCAAAAATGAAATATTAAAAAAAATTATATACGGTTAATTGGTAAGAAAAATCATCAATATGTAGAATAGGAGACAATTTATTGATTGTTATCTTTTTATGCTCTTGATAATAAATTTAAAGTCGTATTGATCTATCTTCCATCCTTATAAAAAGAACTTGTGAACTAAAGGGTGGTGAAATATTAAAAATGAATCCCTTATCAAAATTCCTCTGAATCTTTTACATTAATTATTGTAACACTATAGGGGTAATTCTACATGTAGTCATTGAAATATGTGTATCACCAGGTATGATTTCCAATAAAAACTCAACATCATTATCTAGAAAAAACTATGGAATTCATCCAGAAAGCCATGAAAGAAACTCACATACAATAGGAATATATTTGATGATAATTTTATCCAAAAAAATATGGGATAAAGAACAAAATTGAATATAAATTTTGGCTAATGTGATGGATTTAATTTCCATGAAATGATTATATTTATCATTATAAAAAAATATTGTTGTGGGTGGGTTCAAAAGATAAAATGTGACTTTTCTTCCTTAGTAATTGAGAAGGGATCCATAAAGAGAGATCCAAATAAAGGAAAAAACAAATAAAATTCAAATATTGTGATAATTAAAATATTCATTGAATTTAAATTACCACTAACATATATAATATAGGGATAATAATTTTTAAATAAATCATCATACCATTAAGATGTTAAACTACTAACACAACACCTAATTGTTGCATTTATGAATGAACATCCAAAGATATGGTATACGATATAATAGAATTCATATGACTAATATAAAATATAAAAAATAAATATTTTATAATTCATTTCAACACATCAACTTTATTTATTTGTCTACATTCCATTTCTAAAACAAAAAACGCTTATCCTAAGAATCAAACATCATTATGAGAAATCAAGTAATCCTAAAAAAATATTCATAGTAAATATAAATCCTGACACATTATTTTCAATATATGATACCTTATTTTTAACCTAGGTAATTCATGGTCATAATCTATTCAAATACTTCATAATGTTTCATAATAAAAATATCAATTAACCCAATCATATCCCTTGGGTGTGTCAAACCAGGTGAACATTAAGGGAACAAACACTCTGCACTAGAATAATTGATGACACATACTCTACCAACACATTTTCAATTTATTACACCTAGATGAACCTATTATAATACCATATTCGGGTGTAGTATCCAGATAGGGATATATTTCTAGGATAACTACATAACATCTTCCCATCAAATTTTTTTTGATGTTTTCATATACTATGTCTAATACCCATGTTTTTCACTAAATTTAACGAATACTAGTCTCAGAATATTGATTAATCCTAACAATTAAATTCACTATAGAAACATAGAGTTTTTATACATTTATATAATCATAATAAAATAATATTCAATATATTTTACAAATAGATGCATGAGGACTATAAATGTTTATTATATTTGGATACTAGATAAAAAATACAATTACTTCATGAAAGGTAATAACTATCCCCAACAAAAATATTAAAAAATAGTAAAATTAATAGACATACCCTACTTATTTTTTTTTTCATAACCTAGTTAAAGAAAACATATCAACGGTCGACCTTCAATGCTCAGCTAAGTTAAACAAAGGAGATATCAATTATAACTTATTAATAACATTAGCATAAATGCACCAGACTATCAATTGATATGATGTAAATTTAAATTTAAGTAATTATATAATAAAATTAAAAATTTAATATTTAATTGTAGAGAATTTTTATTTGATATGATCAATATCAATCTTGAAATTACATTTTCAAAATAATCCTTGAATGAAATTTTCAAATTTTCCCTTGTAATTAATCTTTTATAAATAATCACTAATTTAGTGTTTAATTATTTAAATTTTATTTATAAATATAAGTTATTATATATATAAAATAAATCATGTATTTTCTATCAAGTTGATGGTAATAATTATATGATCATTTGGAGGGGAAATGGATATTTTTTTAGAAATTTTTTTTTAATCATAATGTATTTCAACTACTATTAATTTTAATAATATTTATTTATAATTTATTAAAATAAAATTTATAGATTATATATATAAATATATGAATTCAAATCCATATAATTATGATTACTTTTCAAATAGTTAATGTATGAATGAATTATACTTGAAAAATTAAAATCTTGAAAAGAAGTTTTTAGACACATGTAATGCCCCAACCCTAGTTACCCAGAGTAGGTGAAATATTACATAACATTGTAATTATCACAAGGGATCAAATCCTAAAGGTCCGATTAGTTTAGTAGCCATGGAAGTACTATATACATTCATAAGTTTTATATTACATTATGAAATAAAAACATCAAATTTTTTTTCCCCTTTTGAAAACACTTATATCCTTACCCTATCCCGGAAGGTCATCCATTAAATACTTCTTCAAATACTAGAAAAAAAACATAAAAAGGGGTGAGCATATATGGTCTGTAAGGATAAAAATCTAGCAGAAACATTCATAAATAAGAATAAACATTTAAGCCAATGTACAAGCCTAAAATAAAATCCTTTTAAACTTAATCGTCAGCATAATATGTAAAAGATAAATTCAAATAATTCCATTTAATAATTCACATGGATATTCTACTAGTCTAATAATCACATGAAATATCAATATCCACTTTCATAATGATGGAATGTATAATGCCAGACTTCATAACCACATAGTCAAGGTCTTGTGTGAATACTACAAATAAGACTTTGTAAAGGTATTGTGTCGAGACACTAGTTTGTCTCATGAGACATACCAATGCATCGAGGAGCTATAGTAGACTCAACCCATCACTTATTAAGTCCAATGCATTCCTCATATTAAAAGGTTTAAACATAACATAATCCTTCGTATAAAAAATAGCATAAGAAGTGTCAATACCTTATCCATAAACCATTAATGGTATAAAAATAACACATCCATAGTCAGATATATCACAAAAAAATAAATATAATATGGAATATTTGTATCATAATAAATCAACTTCAAACATGTTTAAAATCCCTCAATGGATGTTGAAATAGATGAAATCAAAACTTTTAGATAGAAATATATCTTACTATTTTGAAATAATTTAAAAGTAATATAATTATAAAAGAAAACATTTATTTTGAAAATAATATTGTATGATTTTATAGGAATCTTTAATGATGTTAAAACGACAGAAAATAGCCACACATTCTGTATAAGTTAAAAAAAGACAGTCTTACCTTAATTTTGTCGAAATGGTCATAAGGTAACTAGTTTAGAAAAGAGGGAATGATTCCTTTAAAAAAATATATGGTTAAATAAGGGTACAAATGACATTAAACCATAGTCTAGTAAATAGTAAAAATGTTTTGAATTACATTTTTCTGAAAACACGGATGTGGATCATAAAGATATCCCAGAAGATACTTACGTAAAAAAAACCTCTGATAATAAAAAAATTATAGAATTAACCCTTACCTTGGAATTTTGATTAGTAGTTGGTATGTTAAAATCATGTATAATAGTAAAAACATAGATATTAAATTATAAATTAACTGTATACATAAATATGATATCATATATTATCCTCTAATTTGTCTTTGTTAATAGTATTTCAGTAGTATCATAATTTCATGTGTTAACTAATTCATTTTACTTTGGATGTGTGGTTACGTAAGCCATGTTTGTTATGGATATTATGTATTTGATTCATATATTGAATTATATTATCTTCATAGACATTATTTAAAATCATAAAATTATAATTATTCAATAATTATTTCGATAGAGAATTAATCTCATCACGTTCGTGGAGAGGGTAATCCGTACGTACGCACGGGCGACAATATCATTATATTGATGGTGAAATAATATTAAAGTGGATGGTATAACATATATAAACAATCATTAACATGATATATTTATTGTTTACATCATTTATAATCATTATTGTGCTCATCCAAAAAATTAAATGTTTGATGAACAAACTACACCACGACGTGGAGACGGTAAGCCATACGTACGCATGGATGGTGACTTTGTCATTTATAGGATGGGAAGAATAATGAATATGGTTTTACCATATTAAAATAACATCACAGTATGTATAAGGTAAATTAGTTATTATTTTGGTATGGAATCAACAAAGAAATAGGTAGTGGAAGAAGAAAATAACTTGAAAGAGGTGATGAAATAATTACCTCTTCTTCAGGTTATTTCTTTTGATTTGATCAAAAGGGCTTCTTAAGTTAAATTTATGACCAAAGTAAGGCCTCTATATTTAAGGGAGGATAGATGGGGGATATTTTTCTAGGGGTTGGCTGAGCCAAAAGGATATGGAGGTGTGAAATTATGAGAAGGGGAAGTGCCCTTTTATAAGATAGGTGAAGGCCAAGTTAGAAAAGGCTCAAAATATTATTTTATAATAAAATATTTTCGGTTTATAATGGATAAAAAATTAATTATTTGAGTATAATGTGGGGATAGGTCGAAAAACTCACAAACAATAAGTTTTAGATAGGTTTAGGTCATCATATCAACCTTTTCTTTTAGATTTAACTCTTAGTTAAATAGTTTGATATTTACTATGTCTCTTTGTATTTTTATATTAAATAGTTAATAATCAAACCATAAAAATCCACAAAAACCCGATGTGGTTCATTATTAATATATATAACCTTATATATTTCCTTTGGAGGATTCTTATATATTCAAGAATATTATATCAATTAATAATATAGTATTTGTTTTAAAAACTCTATTATGTCAATTTAGACACTATTTAGTATTTGATTTTTTTGAAATCCATAAAAACTTTATCAATTAGAATAAAATTTATTTAACAAAATATATCATTTCATATTAACCTATAAAATTTATTGAATTCAACAAAATAATCATATTATATTTATTTGGATATTTATAATATCAATTATTCTAGTCTTTCATTAATAAGGTAATTACTGCATCGTCATCGTGTCATAAATAAATCTGATTATTTAAAGTTTAAAATTTAAAAATAAAATAAAATAATATAGGAAATCGTTTTATAATTATAATTAATATTTATAGTCGAATTTATATTGTGTGTAACCCTATATTAAAAATGGTTTAGTTATTAAACTTTGAATTTAACTCTTTTAACTGTTCTTTAAATAAAATAATAATAAATGTCCAAATCTAATCCAAGTGGACCAAATAGGATCATATTTTATTCCTAAGGTTGTTTTTGGTCGAATTATACTTATCCAATATAATTAGAAAATGTTTTATTGTAATTATGATATCATTTTTACCCTTAATCACCCTATTTACTTTTAACCATGGTAAATAAAAGTCAAAAGTTACGATTCACCAAAAAAAATTAATCTTATTGAATGAGATTTTAGTTACTGATATTAACCATGTCTCTTGGATTTTTTAAATTCAACTCACTAAAGTGGTAAAATTATGTATTATACAAATTTGAAAATTCTCCTAGGAGGTGGGTGAAAGACGGTAAAAAGTTCAACAAAATATTTATATATCTAAACATAATATAAAATGACTCCAATGAATTACATTGAACTTATATAGGTATTATGTATCTATTTTTACCTAAAATAAATTTAAATATAATAAATAATTATTTAAATAAAAACTTGGTTTTAAATAATAACTTAGTGTTTTTCACTATTCATTAAAAATTGGAACTTTACATAAAAATAACAAAAGTTCACACGAAGATAATTTCGATATTCTGAATCCAAAAATGATGTCCATTTTGAAAGATAAAATTTATAAAATTTCAAAAATTTGGTATTAATATTCATAATGGAATACTTTAATGGTCGCGGAGAGTTAGAATCACGAATTTGTGTACAATGCAAGTTATTTCATTATTCAAAGGGAAACGTATCTTGGAAGCTTGGGGGTGTTATAACACTCATTATGTGTGTTTTATAAATTTAAGTCATCCAATTTAATGAATTTAAATTTGATAAAATGGAATCTATAATATGAATAAAAATAATTAATATTAATTACTATGTTCAACATATGTTTTTTATAATGAATAATAAAAACATTAAAAATTAATTACTACTGTTATGGTTAAAACATGCCTAAAGGGAATTTTACCAAAAAATGACCTAAATATTTTCTAATACCCAATTGGTTTGTTATATAAATACCATAAAATATATCAATATACTATGATCCATTTTGGAGCCATTTTTATAGTAATGTTTATTAAATTATTTTAGAAACATCGACAAATTACAACTATAATACTCACTAAGATTTTATGGTACATCATCCCCTCACTAGTTCACAATAGTTATTCCATTTAGCATTCCAAAATTCTACAAAAATCTCTCCACATAATCATTATACAATTTTTAGACCACTTTTTTTCCTAAATACCTAACCTAGTTTTCTTAGTAAGATATCCAAAAGATGTTTTTCTAAGAGAATGTAATCATCTTAACGAAGTTATGTCTTTTAATTATTTATTGACTAGCATAATTATGTAATAAAAAATCAAATATAATAAACACATTATCAACAATATATTGAGATGTTATCATGTTTATGACCAATATTTATCTATATATGTCTCCATTAAATGGGGAACAAAACCATCGCTCCTGTGTTGGCAGACTACCACCTCGAAAACTGATCTCATTTGTTTTCCATCACTATTTCATTTGGATTTTCATAACCAGGTAAATAATTAATAGAAATGATAATTTTTAATTAATATTTATTTAATAATGTTAATATATCACCCATATCCGTTCCTTTCCACCCATTAAAAAAATTATAACATTTTTTGTGCTTATGTATGGCCTACCATCTCCATAAACAAATGTGATTCATTTTCTATGTCCATATTTGAAGAATGATTTAAAAAATATAACTAATGAATAAATTTGATATTTATTACATTTAAATAATTATATATATTATATAAATGTATCTTATTTTCAATAATCATAAATTCGATGACAAAACATGCATGAGAAAATGATGTAGTTAAAACAAAAATAATTGTAATAATGAAATTTTATTATATAATAGACGGTGAGATGTTATAATAGGATCATATCTGATATTATTAATATTAAAATGGTCCTGGTATAAATTAATAACATTTTTAGAACCATATTATGGGAGCCTACTTAATTTTTAACAAAAGGAATATGTGAGGAAAGTGATTTCATCTCAATTACATTTATATTTAGAAATACTTGATTTAATGAACCTATTTTATTTTTTGTAGTGTATATACTAATATTTTGTTTTATTTAACATTTATTCATTCTTGTTTAATATGATTAATTTTTAAAATCATTTTTATTAATTCATGGGTAAGAATTTAAAAGTTACCAAATAAATAAGGATTTATTTTTGAGTCACATTTTTTTAGGATAACTAAAATTTCTGGTGAAGGGGTATTATAATCCATCCTTCGTAAAATTCATATATTTTATTATACAATAAATATTTAATTACTACTTGAAATTTATTTCAATTTTTAAATCTATTTTTCACTTTAAGGGATTAAATAATTTCTTAAGGAAATTGATTTTCTTTCTCTTTTAATCAGATATATTTTTCTTCCATGTCCATGATTTTTCAAAATTATTTTTTAAATTTATCATTTAT
Organism: Viscum album; assembly: GCA_963277665.1. Lineage (NCBI taxonomy): Eukaryota > Viridiplantae > Streptophyta > Magnoliopsida > Santalales > Viscaceae > Viscum > Viscum album. The sequence continues at coordinate 685,141,828 of OY728120.1, read as the reverse complement.
TACTCAAATGATTTAATAATAAAATTTTATATTGTCCTCAGATTTTTAAATAGTTTCAATTGGATATCAATACTATTTTATGAACGGTTTTTTTACTTTCATTACAAAAACACAAAAGAAATGTTTTTAATGTATAGAAAGTTTATAGGATTCCTTTCCATCTAAATCATGTAATGATATTTATCTTATTTTACACCTTTTTATTGGTTTTAAAAACAAAACTCTTTAATGAATATTTCTTTAAAAATTAAACTTCTATTTTCATTATTTTTCCAAAGGATATGATTTTATTTTAAAACATATATTTCTAATGAAAAAATTTTTATACCTTATCTCTTAAAGATTTTGTGGTCATTATAATTATATTTAAATAATAAATTTAGTTTCATCACTTGAAATGACATTTATATTAAATATACATATTCAATTTATAATGAATTAGATTATTTCCTAATATATATAGCATTTTTATATATGGTGTTTTAGCTATTCATGTTATTTGATTAACTTGGGAAAATATTTATAAATACAAAATTTTTATTCAATATAGATATGTATTTATAAAAAAAATATTTATTTATTAAATTGATAAAAAAATATATGAGTAATTAATTGTACATGTAGTTTTAGGTGGGGCCTAGTTATAGATATACCCCTAATGCATCGACAAGTCTCATGAAACAAATTAGTTAGCCAAATTAATAGTGATTTTGGTGTATACATACCCATCAAATAAATTGTCTTTGCAGATGGGCTTGATGATATTGATATAATTATTTATAAGATCATAAAATCCAATATTAAGAATTTCAATCATTTATAAATCAATAATCACTATCTGTGATATTTTTTACATTCATATCATACATGGATGCATTTGTTTCTCAATATATTGATTAAATGACATGTGTTTTCGGTTATTTACATTAACATATTGATTATGCCTTATTTACTATTGATATTTTCTATTGTGTGTAACATTTAACGATAATTTTATCTTTCCCTTGTTTTTACTCCTTTCCCTAGGATATGATGAAGAATTATTTGAAGGAGTTCAAAGATGCAGAATGTTTTCTATTACAACATTTTATGTTTTATTTCCAATATAAAAATGGAAATTATGTACGTCTCTACTTATTCAACAATATTATGTAGATCAGTCCATAAGTATTAAGTGCCATGCATCTATGTTAATGTTGCAAATCATAAATTGGATCTTAGTTAATGGATTTGTGGTTATTATAGTTTGTATCATAGGAAGATTAGAAAAAAAACATAGAACCCATATTTAGGAAGACATTTATTTTTGAATATAACAGTAGCACTAATTTTGAGGATATTTCTAAGTATAATATAACATCCAAATGTTTTGGTAAGGTATAGATTATGTGGCTTTACTACAAATATATCCCCTTTGGAGAATATAAGTGGATATAGTTTTGGTACAGATGAATCTATGGGAAATAAACCTGAAAAGAGTTCATTAGTGTATCTATCAACTATAATTATGGTATAAGGGAAGTGTGACCTTACTGTTTAGATAATATGGAACAGTTTGATAATATTATTTGGTTAATTCAAATTTTCATTATAAACCATTATAAAATATTTGAAAATATTTTATGATTTATAGTTATCCACAAAGAAATTTTTTTATGATTGTGATATAAATAATAAAAAAAACATTCACATTGTGTTATGGTTTTAACCAAATTTAGAATTATATATTAAGATTTAAAATTTATATTGAACTAATTAAGTACATGCAATTATTTTGAAATGAAACATTTCATAATGACTGGTATCAATTATTATAGTCAATGCTGAAATTTTCCCACTAAGAAAGATAACAAAATTGGTGTTGTAGGTGAGTAGATCATGGAAATATTAGGGAAGATAACATTTTTTATGACTAATAATCTTATACATATAGATAAACATGATGTGTCATGGAATGATACACTTATATTACATTCTTTTATGAAATATAAGCCGACATCATTTAGTTTAACTAATAATATAGTGGTAGATATGAAATGGATTAATCCCATTGAATAGATATTTTTAACCATGTGATGTGATGAAAGGAAGAGGTTGAACATGATGTATGACATCTCAAAGATAATGTAGATCCACGGTGGTCATTATTCTAGAAGACTACGGGGAAGATTAAAAATAACACATTTAATGGGGAAATATTAAATATAAAATCTTTGAAAAATACTCCCCTCATAATAAATGAAATCGAATGAAGAGAAAGTTCATCAAAATTATGGTAATAGAAGAATAAATAGGTCTAGAGTATGAGGAAACATTACAATACTATCCAGGTATTCAAAATATTTTATATGCACTATGGAAAATAATATTTGTGAATTCATTGAAGATATTAATCTAATTATTTTATGTTAACAGGTTTCCCAAATTGTTCATCATATAATGAAGAGTTTTTATGAACCATAAAAAGATAATATGAATTTTAAAACAAAAATAAAGGAATTTATCAAAGAAGATGATGATAATAATTAAATTTGATTCTTGTGAATGATAGGGAAAGAAACATCCATGAAAATTCTTAAAGGGCATGGATATTTTTTACAAGTGTGAAGATAAGGGTTATCTGGATAATAAATTTATGTGAATAAATGATAATAATAATATCAAGTTCGTAAATTTAAATAATTGAGCCATTATTAAAACCAATATTCCATGAATTAAAAGAATATATTGAAGAAGATATGGGGAGAAGTAAAAGCTTAGATGATCTCTACATCATTGGATAGGGTTCCAAAATATGTGGTGGAAGGTAATTAAATCATATATTCAAATTTATCTAATGGATTATTTTATTCAGGATCCTTACACTCTTTTATATATCCCATTATTTCCATGAAAAATCACTTTTTCTTGGCACCTTAAAAAGGTAATTTTCTTTCAAAACACTAATGGAATGTCTCACTGCAACAAATATTGGTCGAGTAGTTTCCATAATGACACATAAATATACCATATTTTTAGACATTATTATTTTACCAATGGTTTAGTTTGGTATAATCGTTGGTAATGAATGTATTTAAAAATACAATGCAAGTGTCTATTGAAATGATAAGTGAATTATGATTCATGATGAAGATGTGGAAATCCTTTTCTTTAGAGTTTATACTTTTTCAAATGAGTCATATAAAGATACACCTACAATAAATTTTTTAAATTATATTCTTACGAAAGAATTGTAGACATCACCAACAGTTGAGAAATGTAATATTTGAATTGATGATGTGAAAATTGTATAAGAATACATTGATTTATTTCCTATGGAATTACATGGATATCCATGGGAGTGTGATGTTTATTTTTCAATTGATTTAATCATTGGTATAAAACTTCTATCAAAGAATTTATATATAATTGCCACAAGGTAATTTTTGGAATTTAAGAAAAAACTATATTGTTTATGTAATAAGTTACTTTTAAACAATGATTTTTCTCCTTTGTGAGCCCCTGTTATATTTCTTAAGATTAATAATTGATCTGTGAGGCTTCACATTGATAATATAGAGGTCAATTCAATTATAATAAAGAACATGTTCCTTATACCACTTTTATTTATTTATTTTATCAGCTTTATGGAGATCATTATTTTTTAGAGATTAAACTTACTTTTGGGTATCATAAATTTCATGTAGTGTAGGTAGATACTATGAAGACAACATCTCTAAAAATTAATAACAATTACATGGTCACAATAATTTCTTTTGGGATATCTAATTCACCATTTTTATAGATGAAATAAATCACGTATTCAAGAATGATCTTGAAGATATTTTTGTGGTATTTATTGACGATTTATGGATATATTCTAAATGTTATGAGAACCATAAGAATCACTTACAAATCATTCAATGCACTCATAGAAGAAAATAGTTATATGGGAAATTGCGTGAGTCAGAATTATAGATTCAAAAAGATTCTTTTCATAGAAATATTGTCTCAAAAGATGAAATATAATTTTATATACTAAATATAAGAGATATAAAATAATGTCCTCAAACAAAAAAACTATGTTATATATTTTCATTGTTTTGGAATGTTACTATCAGTAATAGGTTTTAGAAAATTCCTTATTTTCTGACTTTGTATACAATCTTACACATAAATTTGTTATGTTCGTATTAAAAAAGTATTGGGAATAATTTTTTGAGTAATTAAAGAGGATAATAGTAAATTATCTAACATAGACTCTATGATTATGAAAATATAAATTTATGATATATAGTGATGTATAAAAAATGTACTCAATTATTTACTTATTTCTCCTGAAAAATATATTTTCGATGAATGAACATGGACAAAATTATCCAACTCATTAAATTATTTTAGAATCTTTAATATTTTCTTTAATGATTTAGATAAAATACCTATTTAGAGAATGATTTGAGATAAACACAGAACATAAGAGCCTATAATAATTGTTTTCAAAGAAGGGTATCAAAATAATGAAAAGGTGATCATTCAAACAACTCAAAGATTCTGATCTCTCAAAACTATTCCACCAAAAGATGTCACTTAATGTAGTGATGAATTCTGTAGGAAATATCATATAGTACTCAATAAAATGGGGAGTAACAGGGATCATATGTTCTTAAATTTTTTATATATGGGTATGATAATTACTAAAAAATGTTGATCATCACTCATTTTTAAAATTATTGATAATTGATATTTTTTCATAAATTATAAAAAGTTATTAACCTCATTCAGTAATTCCCAAATGAAAAATAATTTCATGATTCATGGAAAATTGGAAGCCAACATATATACAGATGGAGTTCTAAAATGTAGAAAGAGGAATTTTTTGAACTATAACTATGATAAAGAAATTAATTGTTTTATTCTCCTATCTTGAATTTATATTTACACCATGGTAGTACTATGTTGTATATGGATTTTATGGAACACTTTTAGTGGTAAAATATGTTATAGGAAATTGTTGACTATGTTTTAGAATTCTTTGAATGTCAATGGGTGATGGTTGTGAGAAAAAATCCTAAAGAATTCATACATCATATTCCAGTTCCTATATTGAAATGGGCTAAAATTACTTTGTACATTTTCATTGTATTACCATAGAATCCCAACAAAATGATTCAATATGGATTATTGTTAATTTACTTGAAAAATATGAACATTTACTTTCTAAAAAATAATATTTCCCTATAAATCACCTGTAATAGATATATACTAATGAATTTATAAGAATTTATGGAACACGTATTTCAATTGTTTTAAATCATGACCCGCTAATTACATTGAATTTATAAACAAATTTTAGAATGCTCTTGATAAAAGGATTAAATTGAGCACCATTTAACATCTCCAAATTGATGCTCTATCTGAAAGGACTATTAAACAAATGAATGGACTATTGAGCTCATTAAAATATTACATTCAAGAAATTAAATATTAGTATTTATATTTTTTAGATTTTCTCTACAAAAATAACATCTATTGAATAATTACAATGTCATCGTATGAAGACTTATATGGCATGATATGTCATAAACCATCTTATTATGATAAATTTTGTGAAATGAAATTTATATTCATAAAAAAATTTGCAGATAAAATGATTAGGATAATGTTTATTTATAATTATATTAAATTATATTGAATAAGGAAAAAGATTTATATCAATAACTGATAAAAATATTTGTTATTTCGGTTAGGATATGACATTTTTCATCGATGTATCTCTATGGAAGGGTGTTATAAGGTTTAGTAAAAATGGAAAAAATGATCCCAAAGTAAATTGGATACTTTGAAATTTTTGATATAATTTGAGTGGTGGTTATCTGTATGAAATTACACTAGGTATCTCTAATTTACACGATGTGTTCCTTATACCATTATAAAGGAAGTACATTCCAAACTGAAAGCATGTTCCCTCCTCTTAAAATATACAATTGAAACATAATATATTATAATAAGAAGATAATTTGTATATTCTATAAAAATATAACAATTGATGAGGAATTGGTTGAATCATAATGTGAAAGTACATTATTTAAATCATATATTGGAGGAAGTATCATGGTAAAATTAGGATTCAATGAAGAAGATCTACCCTCATTTTTTAGAACGTGACAACCATGAAAAATTCGAGGAATAAATTTTTATAGGAGGAAAGTATGTTACACATCAACTTCAATTATAGGGAGTTAATATTTTATTATAATAAAACTATATTACAATTAGAATTTTAATATTCCAATGAAAAATAAATATTCTTTTGTATTATGAATATCGATTTTGATGTTACTGTTTCTAAATAATACAAGAATAGGTTTTTAAATATTTCCCTTAGATATAATATTTTATGAATCAATAAAAATGTATTATTTAACTATTAAGACTTTTATTTATAACTATTTGTTTTTATATATAGCCTTTATGATGTATTTACTATCAATTTTATAGAAACAAATATTATATCATCTGTTGGTAAAATATGAAATTTTTTAGAAAATTATTTTTCAAGCAAAATGTCTTTCGATTTTAATTGTTAAAAATATTTTTCTAATTAAAATTAATTTCAAATATGGTTGTAGATTATAAATAAAATTATAATTTATATCTATATAATCATTATTACTTGTCATATAGTCAATCAAATATTATTTTATGATTTAAAAATGAATTTCTTGAAAAAATGTTTTTCGACATGTTATTTGGGATTTTTATCTTTCAATTACTCCAATTCTATGAAATTAATATGCTAAAATGAATTAAATATTATTTTTATAATAATTAATATTATTTAATAATTTCAAAATTATTTTTGTTCATAATTAATAGTAATAATAATTAAAAATAATTATTATGGTCAAGGTAAAAATGAGTTTTCAATGGGTTAAACTAAAAATATAATAGTTAAATTGACATTAAAACATTTTAAAACACCTTGGATGGTTTTATTTTGACATAAAACTAGTCACCTTATAATATGACCAATTTTGGATGCATTTTTCAAGGAGACTGACATGAAATTATTTGAAAACATAGAAAAATTACAATTGTGTCACTCTCCTCATTTCTAAAAGGGTTCATAATACCCTCACATATTTACAATAATTAATCTTTTTATCATCGGAAAAACCTAGAAATATATCTCATAAACCTAGACTCATTTTATAGGTTAAGGTTTCACAAAAATATTAACCTTATGGTTCTTCAAAATAGATCCAAAAGAGGTTTTTATAAGTGAAGATAATCATATTCACCAAACTGTTTTCTTTTTTACTTCTTCTTTTGCCACCTAAAATTAGTTATTAATAATTAAAATGTATAAAATATATAAAAAATATACTCAAATTTTATTATATTGAAGGTATAATATTTATACATATTATTCTCCATCAAATGGGAAATAAAACCATCGCTCGTGTGCAAGGCGGACTACAACCTCACGAATCAATGTCATTTTGTGCATCACCGTCTCACATATATTGTCATAATGATGGAAACAATAAATCTATATGGTACTTATTAAATAATATTTATTTTGAAAAATTAATATATCGTCCCCTTTTTCCCGTTCACTAATTAAGGAAATGATAACATCGTTCATGCGTTAGTATGACCTGTCGTCTCCATGAAGTTATGTGATTCATTTTCTAGGTTAAAATTTCAATAATGAACATAAAAATGAATATAATGAATATATATGTCATTTAAAACCTTAATATAATTATAGATATTATTTAATTATATCCTATCCATAATAACTATAACTTTAGGTGAAAACATGCATGGGAAAACGAAGGAGTTAACTGAAACTATTGTAAGAATGAAATATTATTAGTGAAAGGCTGATATATTGAAATAAGAGGATCATATGTGATGTTATAAATGTTAATATTTTTATTGAATAGATTAATAACATCTTTAAAAACACTATTCTGGAGGTTAAATCACATTCCACTAAAGTGAATCATGAGGTAAAAAATTTTATTTCAATTTCCAATCAATTGATACATATTTGAAATTATAGACCAATTTACATTAATGTATTGTGTATAATTACCCATGGATATAAATCACATTCCTAAATAATTATTCATAGTGATTAATGTTTTAATTTATGTTTATTCTTCCAAGAAGTTACAATTAAAATATTACCAATGGGGAATTTATTTACATTAGAATCTCATTTTTTGGGATTGAATTTATTTTCATTAATGGAATATTATAATACATCATTTATAAAAACTATATATATTATTATCTACTTGGTATTAATTGAGTTTACATATTTTTTCCAAATTTTCATCTCTCTGAATCATGAATAATGAAAATAAAATTTTAAACGAGAACCTCATTTTATATCCCTATTAATCAAATATATTGTTCTTCAATGTCCATATTTTTCAAAAATTATTTTAACAATGTCTTTATATTGAGAAATTTATTTTTAATGCAATTTTATATCATCCATAAATTTTTATAAGTTTCAAATGAATCTTTCTATTTTTTACCAATATTTTATTTTCAAATTTCTTTATAGAAATCTAATAGAAATTATTTAATATATTCCACATTAATGAACATACACACCGTCATAACCATTTTAAATTTTTTTCATTTTCCACATGTTTTCATTGTATATTGAAATAAAACTCGTTAATTAAATATGATTTTAATATTTCACTTATATACTAGTTATTTTTTCTAAAAGACATTGTTTTAATGGAAAACCTATATTTCAATGGAACCAATGGTCATCTCATATATCTTAATAATTTTGTGATTGTTAAACATAGATTGAAAAAATTAAAATTAATGAGATTGTTAAACATTAAATTTATCTTATATATATTTTTTATTTGTATCATGAAATTTATTATTTTCGTTAATATTATAAAAAGTTTAAATATGACGTTTTACTAAAAATGTTATTTGAATTAGTGGGGAAATATGAAAAATCTATATTCTCTAGTCAATACAAGTTTTTATTGATAAGTAATATTGTTTGTGAATTAAATTTATAAGTAAATATTTGAGGAATTCATTGGACCTACATTTAAGGGTGGGGTTTAATTAATATAGCCCCTCAATTCATCAAAATGACTCGTGACATTTATCATTTGGCCATATTTTGGTGTATACCTACCCAACATATACTTTTTCTATGATAAAGGTAATAATTTTAAAGATATCATGATCTATGAGATCATGAAATCTAATAATAAGCATTTTCATCAATAAAAAATATTTCATTTTTACCCATGATTTTAATTATTGATATTTTCTATGGATGCATTTCTTTATAAAGTTATTGATTAAAAGATATTTATTTTTAGTTATTTTCTATTCCATATTGATTATTACTTATTTAAACATGATATATTCTATTATATGAAACCCCTATTGAAAATTTGAACTAACCCCTATTTTTTAAATATTCCCCCTAATTTGAAGAATAATTCTTTTCATGTTTTAAATAATGATAAATGTTTTCTATTAGTAAATTTTATTTCTTATTTACATTGTAAATATGAAACTAATATATGTATTTGGTTATCCATAACTTACATGCAGATCTATCCATATATATTATATCCCTTAAATGTATGAAAATATATAAAATAAGACACTCTCTCTAGATTTCTGGAGTTTTTTCTGTACAATAATGGTATGAGAACATGTCTTAACATTTGATAACATTACATAGAATATAATAGATCATCATCTTGAATTTCGGCTTAAATATTTGTAGCTCATAAGAAACAAACCATATTGGAATCAAACAAAATGAGAAATGATAACATAATTGTGGAATAAAAAAATTGTTTTTTTTGCATAAAAATAAGAAAAAAATTCATTTACTTAGTCATAGATCGCTACTACGAATATCATAGTTGATTGTGTTCATTCCTCATTTCATCATATTCTTATTCATAGCTAACTCTCATGGCTATCCTAGTAGAAAAGTAACTTCCTGAACATGGATCACTCCCAATTCCATTCCGTATTATCTCAATAGATATCATTATTTAGCCAATGAATTTTATGGATATATAATTTCAAAACCACCCATTAGAAAATTAATATCATTCATATGTGTTCCACATGGTCATAAAATAAATTATCATATACCATAACCCATCGAAAATAAATGGTAACCATGAACATTGCAACATTTCATCATTTGACATCCCATAGAAAACAAATGGGGTTTATAAACAACTAATCATATTAATCATAAACCATTATTATAAATAATAATGATAGTATAAATGGATCATATACTCATTAAAAAATATGTAAAATAAAAGGATTTCCTTTACAAGTAAAACTACTTTAAAAGATATCAAGATTTTTTTTGAGGGAAATGCCCGTAAAATTTTGAATAAATTCATTAAAATATAAAAATATACTAAATATTATTGTAAAAACGTTCTTTAAAATAAACCATAGAATAATGTAAAATAATCATAAAAACCTATATTAGTCTTTTCATTGGGAAATTCCATTCATTTTGTGTACGTTAAATTAATTATTCTTATCTCAATTTTGTCAAAAATTCAAAATTAACTCTTCTAGAAAAGTTATATTATATTCCATTTAAACTATTTTTTGAAAAATATAACCATGGTTTAAAATAATATAAATATTCCAATGATAATACTAAAAACATTAATGAATCCATTTTAATGAAAACATGGACATGGATGAAAACGATATGAATCCTAAAAAGAAACAATGTGTGTTTTCATTAAAAACATTTTATCAACATTATTATGTACCAGTGAGAGGAATGTTGTACTATTCATTTAAAATTATATTAATAATCATAGAGGGAACAAGTAATGATATCATTGATATGTTTATGGTGAAATTTCACCATTAGAAACATAATCATAAACAATCCTCTTAAATAATGATATTGTATAATAAAACTCTTACCACATCGATAACTTTTTAATCATAACAAACATTATTGAATAAATTCAAATGAAACTATAAATTTAATAAAAATGGGGATAATAATTATTTTACATGTCATCATTGTTGTATAAACACCTTATAAATAATGATGGGTACATAAAATAACATATATCCCAAAGAAGAAAATTTGAGACGATAAACTCTTACGATTATGGTAATATCTGAATATAAACAACATGAAAGGGAGAAAATTATTTTTATTTTTAAATAATAATAAATATTGTATAAAATAATCATAAAAAAATTCATGTGAAATAAATACACTGCACAAGGTAAATATATGGTCAATATGGAATGTGTCTTAGAAGAAATAAATTTTATATGAGAATCTATTACCTCAATTTTGACATGATTCATACTCACTTTATCCTCTAATTTAATAAATTAAAATTAACTTTAGTCTTTATAAATATTTATTTATAAACTAATAATTTCATATATGATCCACTTATCACATTTCAACAGACATATATTAATAAGTTTCCATTAAAATCGTCATTTTGAGTGTTAACTATTTTATTTCTCATGAGTGTTTCTATTAAAAAATTCATATCCATGTAATTTATTCATGGTTATATTATATCCATATTTTTAACCATTATATATATATATAATATATAATAACTATATATATATATATAGTTTCATCTATAAAAGTAGAATAACTTAAAATGATTTACACTAGTCATAGAGATGTTATGTTGTATATATGCATGAAAGTTGTTTTAATTTTCTAATGAAATTATTAAAAGAAAGATAAATATTATTTTATCATTATAGATATTTAATTATATCACAAATAAAATTTATTTATATTCAATATTTTATCATTACAATCTATCTAAAGAGTATATTAAAATTGAATCTCATAGCTTCATAGTGGTGGTTATCCAAATGTATGCATGAGGGAAGATATCATTTTCCAATGGATTAGAAGGTAATAATGAAGATATTATATTATAATTACATAAGAATAATTTTTTCATAAATATAAAATATTGAAATTAAACTAATTATAATATTCATCCATGAAATAAGTTGATGTAATTTTATCGATATGTGGTGGTGACAGCCCGCACATACGCATGAGTGATATATTTACTTCACATTTGACGAGAAATAGGGAAATAAAAAGGTAACTAAATAAAAAATAATAATATTTAACTATAAATTTGTTATTTATGATATTATATTTTGACGAATATAATATATTTATAGGTGAAAAACAAGAAATAAATTAAAATAGGTTGGGTAGAGTGAATACTACTTCTCAAGAAGCAATCCCTTATATCCCATCATAAGAACACATAGAACTGAAATTTAAGAGGGAAAGAAAAAATATTTCTTAGATTTGTATGTTTATTAGATAAATAATCAGGTTTTTTGATCCATATGTCTTAATTTTGTGTAAAAATGATAGTGTTCAGATATCCTTTTATAATGAGGGGAGGGGACATATTTGTAATTCCATAAAAGATTAAAATATTATGAAGAATTTCTCAAGAAAAATTCTTCCAAATGACCAGATATAATAATTTTTTTATGACTAGATATTTCTATCTAATAGGATTTGTAAAATTTTATTTTTGATGACCTACACAAATATCTTTATTAAACCACCAAGTAAAAACAATTTGACCATATTCAAAGGAATTGTTTTAATATTTAAAATATTATTTTGGACCAAAAATTAAAATTAACATATTAAAAATTTATATATAATGACTGAAACTATTCAATTCATTATATCAAATGAAATTAATATTAGTTATGGAATTTAAATTAAAATTATAACTATGAAACATGAATAAAGCTATTTCCTGGGAATAATTATTTTCATATGTTTAAAATGTTTTTACCAAAATAGAACTTTTAATTAATTATAATGAACTTGATTGGATTATTAATTATATAAATTAACTAATTTTACATTTCAACCAATGTTAAAATAAAATATATCATTGAAAAATCTTTAAATGAAAAGGCATTTTTCAATATAAATATGCAACTTTAACTGGTCATAAAATAATCAATATTTTAAAAAATTATATAAAATTCAATCTAAGATATTTTTGAAATTTTAATTTTATTTTTATAAATACTTTTTTTTACTTTTTTCTAAAATTAAATATATTATTTTTAAACAAAAATAAATAAATAAAAAAATTAGGATAAAATGTATTTTTAAATATTAAAATTAAATTAACAAAAATTGAATTCTTATTTATCAATATATCTTTATTATCTAAAACATATATTCATATTTTATCAATTTTTTGTTATTCATATTAACTCCCTATTTTAACAGCTTTTTTATAACAGTATTCTCTATTACAGTTCATTTAGAATCGGTGTTGCATGTATCTGATGCTATTGAAGAAATTAAATTTATTTTATGCGAAATAAATCACAAAACCTCTTGGATTTATTGATAAATAAATTATATATTTCTGAATAATATCATTATGATTTCTTAATAATCATATTAAGGAAAATTATAAAACATTCATAACTATAAACAAATATTAATTATAGAATGTTCATCTTTGGGTTGGTCTAACTACCAACATAAAAATGCTATAAAAAGATATCATGATGACTATGAGAAATCAATTATTTCTTATATGTTATATAAATATGTAAATATATATATTATTTTGGTTATGTAATGGAAACACTAATATTAAACTCATTATTTAAGATACCAATGTTTATTTGTTAAAAATAACTAAAACAAGATTTCTGCCACTTTTTTCTACAAGAATTCAAACTAAAAACATCAAAGAATTAAATTATAACATTTTAAAATATTATAAAATATTAGTTTCCATAACTTTTATTATTTAGGAATGAATAAATGTGGGATAAAAATGAAGAATAATACCATTATTTCAAAACTAGTTCCAAATCATCAAGATAACTCACAATCATTATTTAAAGTAGATTATAACTAACTAATATAAATATAGAGAATAATAATAAATTAAATTTATAAATGGTTATAAATTTTATTATTTTCTTAAATATTTTTTTATGATATGAATATTTTTTATAAATAAGATTCATGTTGTTTGGTGCAAGTCACGTCTTACTATAAGAAGATTCTTTATAAAAAATTTAATTAATTGGGATATATTGTAACAAGAAATCTTTCATATAGTTTTAAAAATACATAATAAATGTATATTAAAATATTCATGTAATTCATGGGATCAGGAGATCCATATTTTATTCTCCCTATAATAGATTTTGATTCAAAGTTTGTTAAAGTTTTATTTGTCTTCATTAATTCAACTCACTTCATTGAGAATATATTTGATCCTATTAAATTTTGGTTTGTCCTCCATGTATCTATTTTCCCCATACCTCCAATTTTAACTTTACAATTAGAAACATACATAAATTTTACCCCATGTTAATTAAATTTATCACTACTCTTCTTTAATAAATGGTTTTTTATTCCTTCTAATAATGTGAGATTTCTACAATGGTATTTTAAAACATTAAAATGGGTTTACTACAATGTTCTTTATTTTATCTTCAACCAACAGTTCCACTAAAAAACATAATATTTATTTCAACTAGGCATGATTTATGATCATTTAAAAATAATATGTTTTCAAAATATTTCACAATATCATTTTCAAAAGGAATTTTGAATGTGACATATAAGGTTGTTTTTTACAAGTAAGGTAAAAACTATTTCTAAAACATATTTTTTGGTTTCTATTTCATTATCTAAATTATTATTACTTATTTAACTTAATTTTAATTTTTCAAAATGGTTATAAAAAATATAGTGAATATCGATGTTTTTTTGAATGAATTGTAATTATATTATATTTTACAAATGGAATTGTTAAATCCTAAAAAAAGAAATATTAATTTTAAATGCGAATAAAAATGACTATGTTTTTAAGAAAAAATAAATCAACATTACTATGGATGTTTAAAAATAATTTACATTAATGAAATTGTTTTTCTGAAAATGCAACATTCTTTCTAAATGGAAATTAGTAATCCTTTTTTAATTCAATATTATATCACATTAAAGAAAAATGTTTAAGGAGTTTCCATGACATTCAAAAGGGGGTTTAATAAAAATTTTAAATTTATTTCTTAAAAGATCTTAAATTTATATTTTTCAACTATATTGACTTTATTAATGATACATAGATTTAAATTTTGATATTTTTTACACACCATTAAACATCTTTCATTATATTTATTTTTTAATGTTCTAGGAAAATGTTTTTTGAAACCCATCTATTTTTTATCTGTTAATTTTGGGATTTTTTAAGTATTAATGTTTTCATGTCCCATTGGAAAAAATATGTATGGATGATTAATATTATGAGAATTGGTTCCTTTGTCACCCTCCTATTAATTGTTTAAGGATATGTATCTAATGGGTTAAAGAAATATTTTAGTAGTTTTTTTCGGTTAATGATGCTCAAAAAGACAATGTATGAGTGTAATTATTGGTAATTATGGTCACATATATTGTGAGTGTGTTTATTTTTCCATAGATATCACTAGTAGAATATATATATTTTTATCAGGTTATTATAGTTTCATTCATATAATATATCTTAAAAATGATTCTATATGTACGCATCCTTAAAATGTTATGTAATCTTCAGTTTTAAATCAATATTTATTTTTTCTAAATTACAAGGGTCATTATAGTTTATATTTTTAATTAATTATTTCATAACTATTACATTACTAACCCATTCATTAAGAATCTTACACTTCTCCTCAATGCCCATTTTCACCAAAACATTTATAATGAAACATGTTTTCATTTCAGATCCAATCTTCATGCCTTTAAAATTTATTTATTATTTGTTCCAGTACAACCATATACCCTAGGAAAAATAATTGAAAATATATGAAGAGAAAAAATATCATAAAGGTATATAAGGGAATGAAAATTTTTTCCCCAAAAAATATGAAAACACATAAATTATATTTTGTCTTCACATTATTCACTTAGAATTTAAAGTAAACCATATCCATGTTTGAAAAAGATTTATAGCTCAATGAAGACATTTAAAACCCATATAAATAAAATATATACCATTATTTGTATCTTTAGGATTATACTCATAACTCGTGTTCACTAGTGTCAGAAATAACTGAATCCTAGTTAAATACAAAATAGAATAATCTTTAGTTAACTCCGTCATTTCTTTTGAAGATAGCGAACATTTCCTAATGCATTAGTGAGTTGTATTGGTATCACCCAATGTATAATATATTTTGGGATCACCCACTCTATAAGATGTATTGGCGTCACCTACAATCATCTATAGTGACCAAGAACCATATCATGAAGAAAATATATTTCATCATTCACATTTTTATCATAAATTCATAGAAAATACCATTTTAATGTACAAGAAAAATAATTCTTATTTTTCATATAAAAGGTGAAATATCCCATTATTTTGTTAAAATGTTTAAAAAATTCCCAAAATCCTACAGAAATGATTTATTTAAAAATAACCGTGGATACATATAGAGGAATATTTTGTAAAATATGTATTCATGAAGTAAAGAAGTTAAATTCATGAAATAAAAGATAAAATAATTATTTCTTTTATACCTTTTTTAAAATTACTTAGTTTGGAAGATGATAAAATTATCCCATTAAATCTATGTATATAAATTAAATGACTATAGAAATATTCTTTCATTAATCATTTATTTTTATATAAAAAATTACATAGAATGAAAATGAAAATAAAACATTTATAGAGTTGAAAAGGGGTCATAGTGAAAATATTAAATTGTTTAAAATAATTTTCAATGATAATTTTAGACCTCAAGACTCACTTGTGACATAAATTATTTTACATCATATTCTTTAGAAAAAAATCCTTATAATTAAACCTAAATCCTTATTTGGATGGTATTATAATCTTTTTGGGAACTATAAAAAAATATAGTTACTTTAGTATGATATTTGTGTAGTTCTTGTACAAGATAAAAGAATATCGAGGTGCGAAGATGAGAGGATATGGGTGTCTTTTTATAAGTGAGGGAGAGGACACACTTTGAATGTTTCAAAAGATTAAAATATATTAATGCATAACTGGAGACAAATGCCTCCATAAGTGAGAATCTATGATTATGAGATGATAAATGGTAAAAATACCACCTTCTAAAAGTATATAGTAATTTTTAGGCAACTGTATCCCTTATCATTTTATATTTAAACTTTTTAACATGTTGTAACATATATCGTTGAAATTAATTGTTTACAAAATTTACAGTTTATTATGAAACAAATAATGTCAACAACTTTACCAAATTTTAACCTCCTAATTCCAAATATGAATTTCATTTCTCAATAATAAACCAATTCAATTGGTATAAATTAATTAATGATAAAAAATTTCATAAAAAAAATTTTCTTTATAAATTCCTTTTTAAGCATAAAAAATGTATTTATACTAAATTTAAGCTCAATTTTTATTCCAATGAAATTAATTAAATTACATATAAAAAAAAATATATTTAAATTTTATATCCAATAATAATCAACTTTGATATTTTTGAATACTTCAAATGAATTGAACATTTATATAAAAATTGGTATTTATTAGTATTCCTCCAAAAAATATTTAAAAAAAATCAATAGGTCACACTATGATAATTATTTCGTCCTGATTTCCAAAATGTATTTATTTTATTAAGAAAATAAATATAAAAAATAAAAGTAAAACTTTAGTTTAAAACCATATAAAACCTATAATCAAATTAATATGAATAATGATATTTCCTTTTTCATTAAAAAATAACTCAATATTCTTAGAGTGATTATAAATCTATTAAATCTAATTTATAAATATTAAATTGGAGTCAAATTTATATATTATCTATATGAACTAATGTTTTACATTATTCCACCCTTTTAGAAATTGAGTCCCAATAATTTTATTCATTACGTATAAACAATGGGATACTTTTCCTTCATCATGTACTGTTGTTATAGTGATTCTTCTACAATATTTTGGGTTTTTGACACAAAACCAAATATTAGTCAGTTAACTTATTACATAAAAAAATCTATATCTAATCAGGTATGGGAACTAGTAGTTCCTCATCTGAAATATTATATTCAAACTATACTACATATAAGATCAAAACAGGAGACCCATATTCATAATATATAATGAATCATGAATCATTAAACACATCAGGTTCCTAGAAAGTTCTCAAACTCAAGGAATCCCAGTAAAAAACTAACCCAAATTTCTAAAAAATTTCATATTTCCCAATGAACTAATGACCTAGATATTATTTTACATTTAATCTAAACATATTTTCTTTTTTTTATAATATAAAAAACATAGTCCCCTTCCTCAAATGAAATATATTTCTTCTAGTTATCTATATAACTATTTTTTATTCCCAAGTCATTTCTGAAGTGATGTTAAATAACATTTACCTTCTCAACCATCTCCTATAACAAATTTTTTATAATAATATATTTTATCCTACATCATCCCAAAAAACTTGAATCTGACACCACTTTCTAAATAATTTAATATAAGAACCCAGTTGTATTCTGAAATTACAACTATTATTATAATAAAACACAACTAATGGAAGATGAAAATCTATAGTACTATAGTAATAAATTTTAAAAACTCAAATCATCTATTCAAAAGAATTAATTATCATATCTTACTAACCATTTGATTGAGCATGGAAATTTTTAGTGAAATATATTTAAGTTCCTAGGAAATTCTAAAGTCTCTTTTAATGATTATAAGTAAACCTAGATCAAGATAAAATAAAATTGTGGGACTAACTCCATATATCCTAAATATAATCAAGACATACATTTGTGAATGTTAATATAAAGATATATATCTCAAATAGAAAGGAAATGTGTATATTCAGTCAATCAATACACAATAAACCAAATTTTAATATTACCATGAGGTGTTATTGCCAATCCCACCCTGAAATCCATCAACATATTTTCCCATTTCAAATCCAACACTTGAATATGATGTTGAATACCCTTCTTTATTTGTCAATTATAATTAACCTGTTGAAAAGAAAATCATATCATTTTTAATTATTCAATATCATTTTTCATTCCATCCCACCCATATTCATCATAGTGGTATCAATACATCATATTACTATCGAGATGAATAGAGAAAAGAGAGAAATTATCTTCACAAAAAAATCTTTTTTCAACTAGGGGATAGAACATGAAACATTTTCCCATTTTAAAAAACACAATCCTTTTCCATTTTAAATTTAGGAAAGTTTAATAAATTTAGAAATTACACAATTTAATAAAAATAATACGAATCTTTATGATATTTTTAAAATCTATCTAACACTGATGACTACCCTTATACCAGAAACAATACAAATCATGTTCTTTCAGGAATAATTTTTAGGCCATCATTCATAAAATAATTTACCAAATGATTATGTCTTAAATATAGAATTTCTAATGTTTCATTAACTTTTTAACTGAATGCATTATAAATTATATTTTATTTTATTTTCTATGTTCATATATTCTGGGGATTCATGTTCAACAATTTAAGAGTGAATGTACACTTCTATGTTTTATTATGAATATACATTTTATGTTTTACTCCATATAAATGATGTATCAGTATATTTAAATAAAAAACACTAAATGGAGTTCTATTTCTTGGGTAGGATAATATTTCTAATGACACATTAGTATACATAAAGCAATATTAATTAGTTGATAATTATTTATTAGAACACAACAAAGTCCCTTAAAAAATAATCAATGTAAATAAAAAATTCACCAATTCTAGAGATAATGTATAAAACTATAGAATTAAAAAATAGAATTATTTTTTTCATAGAAACATTAATCAACATATTTATTACCTGTGAATTTATCTCATATTCGAGTAAACTATGTTAATGGGAACGATAATCGAGAAATGTTTTAAGAAAACCACAACTGGTAACCCACTATTATAGGTAATATATGATTCTATATAACAATTTTAGGTATTTACATTTCTTTGACAAATTAAATTTTCAAAAAAGGTAAAAAATTATTCTATATTTATAATGAATATTCCCAAATAATAAAATATTCTAAAAAAATTCTCATTTAATATTATTTTGGTAAAATTATTTCCTATCAAAGAATAAAAAATAAACCTTAGGTTTTTATAATCCTATTGACATCATAATATTCCAATATATCATTCATAAAAAAATCAAAAACATTTTAAAATAGTCATTGAAAAGAGTATTCATAGGATCTATGAATCCATCTGGGGAATTAGATTTTTTTAATGTTTGGCGACGAAGCTTCATTTTATAATCAATGAAAAGACCTCTTTTCACTGGGTAGAGGGAGATCCATTACATATACCGAAGTCCCAATTCCATGTGGCCTGAATATAAGGTTTGAATTCCCTTTATTTTCCCCAAAGGACCCTTCAGTGAACAGTAAAACTACAGTACACGGGATGCTACAGTATGTCGCCACTATAGTTCCTGCTCGGAATTACAAAAAACTCAAAGGTCCCGTATATGAATGAAAACACCATTTATGGTATATATTTACCCCATCACCTTCAACTAATGATATTCTTACATGATATCAATCTTAGAAAAATAGTGCTCTCGTGAATTTAATAAAACAAATCGTTGATATTAGGAAAATGATACTTGTTCTCAGTAGTGATGTCATTTAAGCCTTAATAATCAATACAAATCCTCATTAAACCATATTTATTTAAAAGAGATAAAAAAAATAACACACCATGGTAAAGTGATTGAATAAATGAAAACATTATAAATAAATTCCTAGAATTATGTCTTTATGTAAACATGTTATGCATGATCCTTTTGATATGGGAGTTTGGAAATTCGCTATGCATCACACACTAAGTCAATATTAAATTCAACATCTCAATCTGAAATATTACACATAAAATAATTCTAAATTATATCAATATATTAATTTAAGATTAAAACATCACTCAAAAAAATTATTTATTATTTTTCCATAGTATTTCCTAGGTAACTTCCAGTACTACCTCTAATAAATTTATTATCCTCATGATATATTTTCAAATTTATAAAAAATTTGATTATTAATTTATTTTCTCTAAAATATTTGTTAACGTAATAAACTAAAAACAATAAATACCCAAGATAATATTAGACAACTCTAGTGGTATTTTAACAAGATTTTAGTAAAAAATATCCCACTAATAAAAATAGGAATCTTCCAATAAATATTAGTTCCTTTAGTAGTTTCACCAAGTGTTTTCACCATAAGTTATAAATTATTGTCTTGGGGTGGTAATTACATTTTATATAAAAATTTCTCTCAAATAAAGTAATGTTAATATAATGATTCAAATTAGGAATCCAAATAACTTTAATAAATAAGTAATATAATTATTACCAATCCATTAGAATAACTGACATCAACCTAAGTAGTAGAAATTCGTTATTCAAAAAAATTTTAAATTCAATCATGATGATTTTAACATTATATAACTAAGTTTTAGTTCACATTAGTATAATTTGATAATTAATTTTAATTTGAACATCTCACTATTGGTAACATATCAATTACGCCATTATTATATTGGTTATAACTCTTTTCCTTTCAGTCACGAGCCATATGATCAATCTTACCAGGAAGGTAACACATTACAAAAAATATAAAATTTTATATAAAATATATTTTACCAAACTCAAGATTTTTTTTTGGGATTACCCATATATTTTTAAGATGTATAAATTTCCATTTATTTCTACCTTTATCAGTTATTACCCTTTTAACAATGAGGCATATAAGTGACATTAGACTCTCAATATCATCATCATAATGACCAATATTTCTATAAAATTTAAATTTATGGGAGAACAATTCTCTTTATAAACATGGTTTAATTTATAATTAATCATTATCAATTTTACTATTATGTTCCAAAATAATATTTATTATCCACCAAACCAATCTCGTAAAATAATTTTCATACACCACAACTAAATACTCTATCTATTCTCTTAATTCTATGAAGTGTCTCTCCATTCCGATTTTAATATATTTATGGATATATTACTCTTGTAAAATATTATTAAATGTATCACATTTTATTTAATTATGTTCCATTATCTTTATAGTATTCATAACTAATGACCATCATCAAGTAGATTCACTATCCAAAAAATATAAATGGAAAGAGTATCCTCTTGATGTCTTAAAAATACCAACACATTCAATATTCATTCTAGAACATTGATTAATTCTTAATATACCATTGGATAGGATTTTTCACCCAAATATAGTGGTTGATATTTCATAAAAGGATCTAAAATATACATTTTTTTAAATTATAGTTTCCCTCTTATATTTATGTCACAAAAATATATTTTTTATTTTAACTAAAAAATTATTTCAATAAACTACACAATTCTTATTCAAACAATTCTTGGCTACTAATATTTAATGATATTATCCTCTTGATACCTTCTTAAATCATTTTCCCTGATAATTCTTTGCAAAACCACTGTAAAAATAAATAAAATAATTGAATCAATATGGTGATATTCAAATTCTATATCATAATAATTTAACCGAACATTATAATATATCTAAGGTATTCTATTAATATAATCATAACATATAGGGTTATCTAAATCTTTCTATTGATACCAACTATTCAGTCCTAAACATAAAACATTACATAATGTAGATATTTAAATCAATAAACAATATTCATACTTTTCAAGGATTCTTATTGTTTGGAGTTATAGAGAATTAGGTCATAACTTATAAATAAAAAACTTATGTTATATAAAGTGAACACTTACCCTTATAGTACTTTTTTTCAAAAACATAACAATTATAAAATGAAAAATAGATTTCTTTTATTGATAAATCTTCATGACTTTGAATATAACTTTTCTTTTTCTCTAACTCATCCTTAAACCCTATGAAAAATAATTGAAAACAATGGATGATCCCAAAAAACATAATTATGTATATAAATAATATAAAGTCATTAGTCGAGTGAATAAAATATAAAAACCCAAAAATATTTACCTTTTCATTTTATTCTTTCAGGGTATAAAATAAATAATTTCAATATTTGATTTTTTTTATAATACAATGAATCCTTCAGACCCACATTGTGCACCAATAGAACCCTATGTTATCATCTTAGCGAATTTCATTCCTAACATGTTTTCACTCTTGTTAAGAATAAAATGATCATATTTTAATCCAAATGATAAACCTCCCTAGTTAACTCCATCCTAATTTCCTTTAAAGGTAATGAACATTACCAAATTTATTAGAGATATATTTCAGGATCACCCCTAATATATTTTTTACTAGTCTGATCTATTATATAAGTTACATTAGAATCACCCATGAACATCGATAATTACGAAGTACCATATCCTAAAAAAAATTATGCTATAGCCTTTTTTTCATAAATAAATTCAAAACATAATTTCAAAATATATTAAAAATAATTTTAAACTTTCAAATTAACGGAGAAATATCCTTATATTTTTTTAATCATTAAAATTAAAAATTTCCAAAATATTTGGTAATGATATTATTAGAAAATATTCATAGATACTTCTATAATAATCATAAAATAAATGAAAATTAATGATGGTAGGAAATTATTCTAATGATGTAAAAGTTAAAACAATTGATCCCTTCACATATTTGAAAAAAGTATCATGTTCGGAATATGACAATAAGATTCATTTTTAAACCTTATAAAAAAGTCGAGGGTAGAAAAAAATGATTATATAAAACATTTATGAGAAAATGAGTTATTATAAAGAAAAAATTAAAAATAAAACATGTATATTAATGAAATATAATAACAATGGAAACATTATAATTATGTGAATAGTTTTTTAAACAAAATCCATTACCTCAAATCCATCTAGTCAGAAATGGTATTTAACTTCCTATTCTTCTGATAACGTACATGAGTTGACACATAAATATATCTTGGGGTGGTATAAAAATGAAACCATAACCTATAAGATTTTGGGAGGAATGCTAGGAAGGTATTTGGATAGGATTGGTTGAGCTAAAATCCTATTGATGTTTGTACTGGAGAGGATATTGGGCATCCTTTTAAAAGGTAGGGAGATGACATGCTTTTATTTTTTTAAAGAATAAAATATCATAATGTTTTATACAATAAAAATGGATTTAAAATGAATCATCGTATAATATGAATTGAGATATGGTCCAAATATGAACCCAAAATAAAATTCAGATAATTTTTAAGGCTATATTAGCGCTTATTATTTTAATTTTAACCTGTTTAAGACATTTGAACTCTTATCGTTGTGACTAACTTTTTTACTGATGTTATAATCCATAAAGAATAAAAATCATGTTTACCTATCATCCATACTTCAACCTCTAGATTCCAAATAAGAGATATTTTTTTCAATTTAAAAAATCATGACTATGAAAAATTAATTTAATATAAAATTGAAAAAATCTAAAAAAGTTGATTTCTTGAAAAATGCATACTTAATTATAAAATTATTTTATACCAAAATTAAGAACAATGAAATTAATTAGATTATGAATAATCAAAAGGAAATTTTTAAATATTAAAAAATCATAATAAAAATAAAAATTTTATATAATTGAAAAAAATTGTTTAATATAAAAATCAAAATTCTTCACTATTCACTTAAAAACAACTTTAATAAAAAAATCCAAAAAAATATGACTAAAATTATTTTGGATTGCTTATTTGTTAATGTTTTATTTTTTTAAAATTAATAATTTTGAAAATTAAAATTAAACATTTAAATAAAAACAATATAAAACATTTAAATGAATTTCATAAAAATATAATTATTTGTTTTTTAATGGAAATTTACAAAATAGTCATATACTGAATATAAATATATTAAATATAATGTATTAATATTAATAATGAATGAAATTTATTTATTATCAATATTAGTTGGGTTTCTAAAATTTATAACTCAATTATATAAATAACCCACCGCGAAACACATACAAGATTAGTTTCAATATATGTTATTTAAATGACCACCATCATAAGCCTACACATCTTTGTTTTTTATCTGTTATTGGAATAAATAAAGTTGGAAAATATTTATTGGAATTAGTTATTTAAGAAAATGAGATAATTTTTTTTTCTTGTGTTCTTATATTTTTCATTGAATGAACCAATGTCGAAAATTGGGTTTTTGTTACAATTATTTCAATAACGGACATAAAAACCCATTGACGTCAATTTTTTGATGTCTATTATTGATAGAAAAAATTTCAAAATTATGGCCACTAAGGCGCTATATAATTGTTATTAAATTAATCAACATTAAAAAACTATAATTTTGAAATTATTTATTGAAAAGCTTATTTAAGAAACATAGGAGTAGTGGGGTTTGATGTCATTTATTTATATATTTAAACTTGAAAGACTTCACTCAATGGGTAATTAAAGTTGGTTTTTAAAATTAATTTTTTTTTGAAACCCATATTTTTCAAAAACAAATAATATATTATACCTATTTTAGTCATTAATTATGTTTTATTTATATAATTTACCACATTGTAAATGAATATTTTAATTTTTTGGATCACGCCCCCATTTTTTTCCTATGCACATAAAATAAATTTATCCAAAACCTATTTATTTTTATTCAATAATAAAAATTAATTTCAAAAAACATCTATATATATCATGTTCTTATTATTTCTCTCCTAATTATTATTTCTCATGTTTTTCAACATTTATAGATTCCAAATCAATACTTAATATTTGGGGTGGATATTTATCATCATTGACTACAATATGGAAAAGAGAGTGGTGTTGACAATGAAAGAAATGTTTTTCATCAATGATTTTTTATAGCGGTAAAATATGTGGATTTGTTTATTTTTATCCTATTTAATTTCCTCCCTTCATCATTTGTAATATCATCGATTGTTATGATAATTTCATTAATGGAAATTTTTTAGTTATATTATTGAAGAGTAAATTTTTATATCATTTTAACCTAAAATATAAAATTATAATTGTTTATTTATTAGTGGTAATATCATCATTGATTCTCAAAAAAAATTATAAGTTTCTGGGATATTTCTTATTTTTTGAATAAAATATACATTTTACGTTAGTTTTTTGAATAGCCTATCTGAATGGTTTTATTCATATCATTTTTTTAATCCAATAATAAATGGTACTTTTAGAATATTTTTTTAAAAAAATAATTTTAAATGTTATTCAAAATTATATTTTTAATTATTTATCCATACTCAATTATATTTTATGTTTGGTTATAATTTGTATGTTAAAAAAATTACAACACCTCTCACCAAGAAAATGCTTTGAAAACCGATATTAAAACCCAAAAAACCTAACATTAGAGGCCTTTTTGTACGAGTTTATACCCACGATGATTATATGATACTCTATTTTTGGTTACCTATGACCATAAAGATTTTTCAATTGTTTATTTAGAGTTATTTATAAATAATTGATTGAGTCTATTTTAGGTTATCTATGCTCATAGACATTATCTGCATTTGTGGACAATGTATTTTCAAATGGTTATAAATATGCTTCGTTGTTGATAAACTATATTTATAGGATTGTGCGTGGTCCTACTTATAGTTTACCTATTTTAACTATGTTTCTTTTTTAATATGCCTATGGTTGTTCTAAATCAAAATATTTTTAAGTAAACTTTTATTATAATGTAATAAGTATTATGTTGTTGTCATATCCTTATAATTTTATCCTTTATTTATTTTCCATGATTATTCTATTTCAAATTCCCTATGATAACATCATAGATCTTGATTATGTTCTTATACCACATGGTTTTTTTATTATCAGTTATAATCTTTGATTATTTCTTCATATGTTTTCTAATACTAACTATTTGAGCTCACCCGTATCTTATGTTTCCCTTCCCACAATTTTTAAGATGAGTACAACTTGTAAAAAGTTTAGAAGGGAGTGTATTGTGGATTTTTTTTTGGGATTAATTTTTGTATGTTTTTTTTAATATATTACATATAAAAATAGACCTCAAATACACTAAAAATTGAACTCTTGAGACCTTTAGATGATTTTTGAGTTGTAATATTTACATCATAGAAATAATTTAACATAAAGAAATGTATAAAATAGAATTTTATAGTGAATAAAAACTATTTGGGTTATCTAACTTAGTGAAAATAATGGATTTTAGAAAAAAAAAATATTGTAATGTATTTAATACAAACTCTCCTAAATTACACCTATTCACACACATCCCTCATATTTTATATTTTTGTTTCTTTCCACTTCATTGCTTGTAAATTTATCATTGGATATTAGTGGATTTTCTTGACATAATAAATTTTCATCTTGACCGCTTCCTCATCCACTCTTCATCATCCTTTTTTATTTCTATTAAAGGGGTAATAGACCATAGTGTCCCATGTGGATAACCATACTACTATTGATGTAAGGATTTATATTATTTTTTGGTGGATTATGCATGTCAAGATTCATTTTTCATTTCAAGGTTCTATATTTAGATGGACATAATTTTCTATTTGGATTCAAGTTAGGTGTCTTTATCTAAGGGTTATATTTTATTGATTACCTTTAGATCAAGGTTTTAGAATTTTTAATAATTAAATTACCCTTATTTTATGATGAAAATGATCGTATATCCCTATTTTTTATTCATAACTTATGTTAGTAATTTTCTTGTTTTAAATGGATTTTAAAAGAGAGTTATATTTGACACGCATAATGTGTTTGATATAATTTCTCAAAGAGAATTTATCTATGAAATTAATTTTTTTGTGGATTTTAATTTATTTTTTCATTATGTTTTATGAATAACATATTATCATATTTTTTGATAAAATTGGAATTTGTAACTTATTATGTGATTTGAAATCCGTGGAATATGTGATACCTTGAGTGTGTGTGTGTGTGTGTGGATGATTTAGGAAGTTGAATACCTAATCTATTTTGTAAACTATATAGAGAATGACACACAAGGGTTCAAGGGAGACCAAGAGGGAAATGGAAACAATATGGAAGAAGAGATTCTATCAATATAATATAGGTCCTTTTAAAGACCAAGTGAGATTCCAATATTTTTTTACTTTCTTGGACAATTAGTGATGTAACACTATGCCCCATTGGTTAAATACAATGATAAATTTGTCTTGGTATTTGTTCATTTTAGATTACATATGCTTTATGACCATTTTAATTTATTTTTGTAAATGTATTGATTATTTTTATCCACATTATTATTCCATTTTTGGGTGATTTTAGTCTGTTTATGTCATGTGGATTGAAATATATTTTTTGATAATTATTTATTCATGATTTGGAAACATAGTTTGTTTGAAAAAAGAAAAAAATTTATATAAAAATTCCATCAATGTGGAATTTTTTTAAATATTTTTTTCAAAATATAGTTTTTGCAACACATGGTGAAATGAATTATATAGATTTATGGTTGTATTTTATTGTACTTTTCCCTCATACCTTGTATATGAATTTGGGTATATACATATTTGGTTTCAAATGAAATAATAAAATGTTAAGGAGTCATGTCATTTGGTTTCTCTTCTTGATTACCTACATCCAATGTTGTTTTGGGTTGGTCGAGATTATTTTCTCATGGAGTAAACTTGTTTAGATATTTTTTTAGGTTTTTTATATTTTTCGGAATCTTGTTTATCAACCTTTTTGAGATATTCTCTATTTTCTGTTTCTGATTTTTTTTACTTTTTGATATCATGTATATTTCATTATCACAAATTTAAATTTTAGGATCATTATGATATTTATTTTTAGTACATTCTAGTATTTATCAATTTAATTATTTATATATATATATGTTACTAATTTTTTTAAACATGGATGTCTAATTCATCAATGGTTTATGCTGGTTTTCCAAGAGAAAATAATTCCCAAATTGTTAAATTTTATTCCCATGTTATTTTTAATAGAACATAGAGATCACGAATTTGATTTTTTCATTATGGAAGGATTTTCCAAGAGATGTTATGGGTCAACCTTGGTTGGTTCATTAACATTTTCATCATGGTTATATTTTAGATCAATAGATATAATGATAAAAAATTAAAATATAGAAGTTATGTAAACCATTTTTTTTCTAGTAACATATGGTGATTTATAATTTTTGAAAAAAAATTATCAAAAGAGAATCCACATTAAATTAGAAAAACTAAAAGTGGATTTGAAGAATATGTGTATCATTTATTAATATATAGTGTTAGATGAAAAATGGGGTTTTCATGGAGAAGCTTCAATCACAAAGGCCATGTAAGTGAAAAAGATGTGTAACAATGAAATGTATAATAATAATATCTTGATTCTATAAGTGTTTCATGAAAATTAAAATTATTTTTGGGTAAAGTTAAAAAATTAATTCATTCATTAATTGATAAGGAAAAATGTAAATGAAATAGAAGTAAAACTTTATTCTTTTTATGGTTGTGTAATTGAAGATATACAAATGACCTATATTAATGATATTGGTTGCTAAAAATGTGATAACAAAATATGTTTAAATGTGATTTTTAATGACATGAATATGATGATGCATGTGAATCTATATATCATGTATGTGTGGAGAGAAATAATAAATTTCATCCCTTGAATAAGTACAATAATGAATTCTAAATCATGTTATCGGGATGAAATAGTTGTAGTAATTAATAATTTTCACTTATTTATGATATGTTATATTACTACTTTGGAAAAGAGGTTTTTTATATTAAAAATATTTTTTAAAAAATTTTTTTAGTGTTTTATATTCGTTTGAATGAATTTATAACGATTTTAATTTTTTTATATTTTAATGTGAAAATTATTAAAATTTAAAAAGGGCATGAGGCATGGTTGACCATATAGGGAAGTTGAATTTTTCAAGAAGTGTTAAAAGTTAACCTTGATTGAAAGACATTAATTAAGTTGAATTATTCAATGCTTATAATTGTGACAAAAACATGGTGCAATAAGTGACTTAGAGTCCGCCATATATAATAAATGAACTGAATATGAGTGAAATTTTAACCAATGAATTGGGAAAAGTTGATCTTATTGTAAAAAACACATGACAATGAATTATATAGATTTATAAAGTTATGAAATATCATTTATAATGAATTTTAAAATTTAAAATGATGATATAAATCTTTATTATGGGATTATTTTAGAGACCTTCGAACTGGCATGAAATTTTAAATATTTGTATTCGAAAATGTAACATTACATTGGTTGATTATGATTTATGAGATTTTAGAAAGATTACTTGAAATAGAACTCTTTATTTATATGAATCTTAATTTTATAATAAAATAAATGTATATTTCTTATAATTTCATTTTATGATTTCATGGCTCGAATATTGCTGAAAGAAAATGAGGACTTTAAAAGCTGGCTAAATTAAAAAATTTAATGTATTGAATATGGAAATTATATTTCTATATATTTAACTAACTATATAAGATATTTATTCATATTTTTTTTCATCAAATTTTATTTCCAAGGTCTTTTGGATACTTTAAAGAATAATCCATGAAAAACAAAAGATGTAATTATGGTGGGAATTAAGTTAATTAACATTAAGGAATATATCTATGAAAATAAAAATTTTTATACAATATTTAATGAATATGTGAAAAGGAATATAATTAAAAATGTAATGAAGAATCAAATTTCTATTTGAAATAAATAGATGAATTATTTATTTACAAAATTTTTTGGTTCATGAGAATATTATGACAAACATAATGATATATTTAATTTTTTCTTAGTGGAATTTAGAGAATTTTAATCCACGGTGATTTTTTAATATGGATAGTTTTTAAATTTTCCTATAGATAACATAGCATTGTGAAACCCCTTCTCCATATTTCTTATTTTCTTCAACTCCACACCCTAGCGGCATATAGTGTAAACAATCACCCAA
This sequence comes from Viscum album, assembly GCA_963277665.1. Classification (NCBI taxonomy): domain Eukaryota; kingdom Viridiplantae; phylum Streptophyta; class Magnoliopsida; order Santalales; family Viscaceae; genus Viscum; species Viscum album. The sequence goes on along the minus strand of OY728120.1, from coordinate 685,110,790 downwards.
TCAAATATTCAACAGAATTATGAGATTTATCTTTGCAAGGATAAGTCGATTCCTTCATTTACTCTCATTTGTTTCATTCATATCATCATGGTTCATGCATAATTCCTATTTTATCTTTTTTTTACAATTCTATAACTTTTGAAAAATAATTTTAAATCAAGATGTTATAGAGTGTGAGATAAATCCAATTAGTACAATTTTGGTGGTCCTAAAAACTCTCTACAAATTCTTGGTGTGTATAAGAACATCCTTGTATATGATGGGTGTGGTTGGGTTTTGTGTAATTGGGAACTACTTAATGAGGCTATATTATAGTAAATATACTGACCCCATTTTTCCAGAGCTAGTTATTACATCATTTTATTTAAATATGATACATGAGATTGAATCCTAGAGGAAAAAATAATTTCGTAGTCTGGAAAAAATATATATATAAATGAATCTCCTATTATATTTGAAAACATAGAATTTTATTTAAAACCACCATTATTACCTTTATTATATCCCTATTTAACCATCATAAAACACATCCTAGTATCCTAGGGAAAGTAAACATAAGAATGGGGTGATCTCAGATGATCAGTAAGGGTTATGTACAAAAGATGCCACCATAGAATAAATATGGAATAATAAATATGTAAATATGGATAATTGAATACACATTGCATTTAATCAATAAAATGAACATGAAGAACAATATGGTTGGAATTAATGACGTTCATATAATTTCATATAACTAGTAACGTGTTCTTGAATCTAATCTATGGATATCATAATTATTCAAATAGTAAGATATAAATAAAAAACTAATATCATAATTAAGGAATGCATAATAAATTATACCATAAACTTAACATCAAGTCCTTTTTCAGTGAAATCATTAAAAAATATATAATTCCTTATCCAAATACCCAAAATAATTTTTAAAAGATAAATACTAATTCATCGAGGTACTATAGTGGGCTCCTCCCATCACATACTGTTTCCAATTTATTCTCTATATGAATGGGGTAAAATATAATCATCATACAAATTCATATTGAAAAACCTACATACTAAGTGATAATAATTTCCCCAATCAATGAATATAATCATAAACCAATAAGAGTAATATGGAGAGTTTATCAATGTATTAAATCCCCATTAAATCATAATATCGACATAAATAATATATCTATCAATTAATATACATTAAAAATATAACTAGAATATTTCTTAAGGAACATATCCTTTTCATATAGAGATAAAAAATTTCGAAACATTAAGGAAAATATTTTATTTGAAATAAACATCTAAAATTGTAATCGAAAATTCTATATATTATGAATTCATGATTATAAGAGACATTGGTCATGCCTTATAAGTTAAAAAACATTCATTTCACACTTGGTATTAAAATACAAAAAGTACCCCATTCATTAAATACATAAATATTTCTCTTAATACATTTTATAAAAGAAAATATAGATAAAAATTTCAATAATAAATCATTTTTGGAACAGTAAAAATATTATATAAAATATTTAAAATAAAAATTGTTATGGTAGAAAATTATTTTGGACCAAGTCCAACAAGAGAGGTTCATCATTCTTTAACAAGAACACAATTATTTGTAAATTGGGTACTAAACAAGTTGAAAATCAATGAAAAACATATAATTTATAATAATTACTAGATTAGATGAAAATATATTTGGTTTTGGATATAAATATCAAATAATTCCATGATTCAACACTTTAACATTAACAATCAAGATTAATTATGAGATTTTGAAATAAAACCTTTTGAGTTCGGTAAATTATGATTCATAATCACAATGAAATAAATAACATCAAATGAATTTTTAAAAACTTGTAATAAAAAATTATTTATTGCTGGGGTTTCAGTAACTCAAAATTAATTCCTATTAGGAGGGGTTTTTTTCATCTCATTTTAAATCAAGGGATGACTTTAATAGATTATGGGATTTTGGAAACATACATATCAAACTCGGTGCTTTGAGATTATCCGAATGAGATGTTAGTTTTAATCCCTTTAACCTTAAAAAAAACAATGCCTAGATTTGGATTAGAATTCATGGTTTGAATTGGATGTATTGGAATCCTAGGATCCTTAATGAACTTTACTCATGTGTTGGAACTCCTATTAGAATAGATCAGAAAAATTTGGAGGGGGGGGTCTTGGATATTTTTCTAGAATTATGGTTGTTGTTAATTTGGAAAATAAAAGATCGGATAATGCCACTTTGATTTCTAATGGTAATATGATTGATGTTAAAGTAGATTATGAATGTGTTCCTTAATTTTGTGAGGTTTTGAAGATTAATGGTCATTCTGTGGTGAATTTTAGGATGCTTTAAAAGAATGTTAATGAGGTTCCCAAAGAGAAGGATTGGAAATAGGTTATTCAGAATAAAAACATTAAAAGGTCTTTGTCAAAAAGGAGGGTCCCTCAAAGGGTACACCTTGTTCGTCTATAGTTATATTTACATCTAATAAAACTTGGGTAAATATCTCTGAAGATGTTGAAAAAGGTAGGATCTCTGATATGCCAAGTCCTCTTGCTATGATTAGTCAGGAAATGGATAAATATGGTGGATCCACATGCTTTGAGGATCACATTTGGGATCAGAATATCTCTTCTGAGATTTATGACCTGGTTTTTTTTTCCAGAAAAAGAGATTGATGGTTGTTTATTGAGGTAGGATTTGGAGGATAATATTTTTGCGCTTGTGGTCTCTCTTCAGGATAGTGGGAAATTTGCGATATCCCAAGTCCTTATTGATCCTGTTATTCCATCCATTGCACCCGTCACTTCCCATGTTCAGGTGGTTGGTGATCCAACTTCTCTTATTGTAGATTCTGATATAAGGGGAGTAGAACCTGCTTCATTCAAGCCATATTCTTCTTTTTTGGATGGGGTGATTGGGGTCCCATTTTTATTTGGGGGTACTGCTGCACTGGTTCAGGAAATTGAGGCTCTTGTTATATCCATGGGTGATGTGACATTGCAGGATATGGGTGTTCCTGATTCATTCATAGGTTCGGTTGGAATCCTCACTATTTGTGTTAAAAATGGAAAAGGAACCACCCGTAATTGGGATATAAGTGATCTTTTACAAGGGGCTCCAGTCTTAATCAAAATGCTAGAAGGCTTCCTAATTTTGAAAACAGGTAACTGTGGGGGTCAAAAAACGGGGAAATTAACCCAGTCATAGATTTAAATGAAGATTCTATTCTGTAATTGTCATTTACTGTCCAATCATGATACCATGATCTCCCTTAGGTTCTTTATTCTAAAACATAGGTGCCTTCTCATTGGTTTTTCTAAACACAAAAGAAATTTTTCTTCCAATATTTCCAATTTTGAAAATCTTGGTTTTCATTTTGTGGAATCTAATAGATCCTAATCAAATATTAAATGGTTATGGGTCTTGGCTCATTGTTCTTTATTTCATATTTCCCTAATAGTTAATACTAATCAGCATGTCACATGCTCCTTCAATTTTCATGGGCTCAAACATTTCTGGTCTTTTATTTATTCCCATAACTGATATCAGAGTTGTAGGAATTTATGGATGGATATTGGATCTCTAAACTCTTTGATCTCTAGTCTGTGGTCTATCCTTGGTGATTTTAACACCATCATGAATTCTAATTAGAATATTGGAGTGATGACTAATGTCATTTCTTCAAGAGATATCAAAGCATGTATTGATGATAATTGGTTGATTGAAGTTAATTTTGTTGGGGCTAATTATACTTGGTACAATAATGTTTGGGATATATTTGTTTCTAGTAGAATTGATAGGGATTTTGACAATGAGTATTTTCTAGATTTATAGATTTCTATTTCTTGTGTGACTCTTTCAAGAACTAACTTTGATCATAATCCACTTTTGGTTGACCTTGTGAGTAAGGATACCAAACCTCCTTTTCCTTTTAGATTTAATAATGATTGGGATAATCATCCTGAATGTAGAACTATTGTTGAAAAAACTTAGAGTTCTTGGAAATGTAGGGTCATAGATTTTTCTTGCGTGATGAAGCTCAAACTCTTTAAAAGAAATTTGATATTCTGGAGTAAATTTCATTTCAGTTCCCTTAATTCAGAAATTTCCTCTCTTGATGAATCTCTTCAACAAATGCTGGAGAATAATTCTTCAAATGACTTCTATAATGATGTTTTGTGTGAGACTTAGCTGGTTTCTATGATTAAAAATTCGTTGAATCTCAAAGTTGCTTTGCAAAGAGACAATTTTAAGGCTAATTAGTTAAGAGATGTGGATAGAAATTCTAAAATTTTAAATTCTTTGTAGAGAATTAGGAAAGTCTCAGGGCCTCTTTCTTTTCTTGGAAATCGAAATAATGTCTTTGACAATAGAAAGGATATTTATGATCATGTTGTTACTTATTTTAAAGAACTATTTACGGGTCATGTCCCTATTATTGATCAGGTGGAGAGTATTATTCCAACTCTTGTTAATCAAGAGGATAATCCCAACCATAAATCTATCCATTTGGACTTTGAAATCATGAAGAGGCCTTTAGTATAAATTCTGACAGCTCCCTCGGTCTAGATGGTTTTGGGAATTTTTTTTTTAGATTTATTGGGATGTCATTCATGATGATGTTTGCAGGTTGGTTACTCATTCTTTTAAAGATGATTCTCTTACTCAGGGTTTGAATGCTCAATTTCTTGCCCTCATTCCAAATATGGAAAATTCAATTGAGATTCATTTGTTCAGATCAGTTTCCATGATCAATAAAATTTTTAAAATTATTTTCAAAATCTTGGCCACACGGTTGTCCCCTTTTTCCAGTAAGATTGTTTCTCCTAATCAGTTTGGCTTTATTAAGGGTAGGTCTATTCAATATTGTTTTATTACTGCATTAGAATGTGTTAAAATTTTTAATAAATCCACAAGGGATGGTAATATTTATCTCAAGTTGGATGTCAGGGAATCTTTTGATACTATAAATTGGAATTTCATTTTTAAGGTTCTGCGTTTTTATGGTTTTGATGATGTTTTCATTAATTAGTTTAAAATAATTTTTTAGTCAGATCGTATCTCGGTACTTATTAATGGTTCCCCAAAGGGATTATTTTCTTATTCTAGAGGTGTCAGACAAGGTGACCCTCTCTCAACCATTATTTTTTCCACTGCGGAGGATTATACTTAGTATATTACTTTCTATTATGGATGGTAATGGGAAACTGAAGTCAATTAGTACTGGTAGAGGTTTGGTTGCTCCCACTCACTTGTTGTATGCTGATGATATTATTCTATTCACTAAAGGGGATAATAGAAATAGAAAAAATATTAAGTGTGCCCTTTTGTATTATGAAAAAGTCTCTTGGTAAGATATTAGTTGGAATAAGTCGTTTGTTTATTTTGGTAGGAATCTCCCTGTTTATAAGAACACAGGCATTGTCAGGGATTTGTGTATTCAAGAAGGATTTCTTCCCTTCACATATCTGGGTGTTCCTATGTTTTAGGGGAGTCTAAAAGCATGTTAATTTTCTGATATTCTTTGTAAAATAAAAAGGCATCTTACTAGCTGGAAGGGTAAGTCCCTCTCCCCGGTGGGTCCTGTTTGATTTGGTTAGGGCTATGGTAATTTCAAATTTTGTTTATTATTTCATGGTCTATAAGTGACCGATCTCTCTCATCAAGAGCATTAATGTTTCTATTAAAAATTTCATTTGGATTGGTAATATTTTGGATAGGAAATTTGTTACAGTATGTTGGAATAATTTTTGTAAACCCTATAATGCTGGGGGTATTGGTATTAAAAATATTGAGTACTTAATGATTCTATAAAAGAATAGTTCATTTGGAGTCTTGTCAATAGTAATTCTGATTCTATGGACATTCTCCATAATAAAATCAGGGATAGGCTCAGGAATGGGGTTTCTAATCATCTGGATTCTTCTGTTTTGCCTACTTTTAAATCCATTTTTTCTTCCATTGACTCTCCTGCCAGATGTCTTGATTCAATGAACTCATCTTTATCCTTTTGGAAGGCCAACTGGACTAGATTTCCCCTAGTTGATGCCTTGATAAATGTTGATTTTAATGTTGATTTGGATGCTATGATTAAAGTTCAGCTTGATAATATGGGGGGTCTCCCTAATCATATTCTTACTATTATCAATAGTTACTACTTATCTAACAGAGAGGGTTTTGGGGCTTGGGAACCTTCTATAAATGGCCTGATGACTTCTAAATATTTATAGTCAATCTCTATCTTTCAATATAGGTTTTAAGTGGATGAGGGATCTTCATATGAAATTTATTATGCCTTCTCGGACAACATTTTCCTAGAGACTGGCTCGTGGGAGGCTTCCTACAGATTGTTTCCTTAAAAAATGTTGTATTTCTCTCTGTTCTTAATGTGTGTTTTTTCATAAAAATAGGGAAGATATTGATCATTTTTTTCTTAGTTGTGTTAATTCCTCTTCAATGTGGAAGGCTTTTGATGATATTTTTAAACCCCTATTCCTGGTATGTCTTCAATCCATCATTTCCATCAAGGCTGGCATTCTATTTCTCATTCTCCTCAATTGATGGATCTTTTTAGTGTCACTGCTACTGAACTCCTTCATTTTAGTTGGTTTTCTCAGAATAAGGTGATTCATTATAGATTTTCATTCTCAGTAAGTGGGGTTTTATCAAATATTCTTGATGCTATGTGTAATGTTGATATTCCAAGGAAGCATTTTTGCTTCAACTCGGTTCATGATTGGTCCATTCTAAATTGGATAGGTGTTAAGGGAAAATTTAGGCCTCCACATGGTACTTTTTATGTTCTTTGGAAGGATACTCATTTTGGTTGGTTAAAAGTTAATTAGTATGGTTCTTCTAGAGGTAATATGGGGCTTTTTTGTTATGGTTGTATTGTTAGAAATCATAAAGGGGATGTCCTTATTTATTTTCATGGTCCTTGTGGCTTTGACTCTTCACTTGAGTATGAAATTCTTGGCATTATCGTCGCTGTGGATCAAGCTGTAAATCTTGGTTGGGATAAATTATGCATCGATAGTGATTCTATTGTTTCGTTTCTGCCATGAGGATGTGTATTTCTCACTTTTACTAGATGCTAACAAATTATTGGATTAATTATTTTGAGACTCTATTGTCCTTTAATAATATTATCACTTATATTTATAGGGAATCCAATTATGTTGCTGATGGCTTGTAAAATTAAGGTGTTAATAGAGTTGATCTTCTTTGGTATGATCAATTTCTTGATGATCACCTTTATTTTCTTAAAAAGGATTGTGACAAGTCTCACATTTTTAGACTTATATAAGATGTCTCTTATCTATGTTTGAGGCCATTTTGTATGGTTTTTTACATCCTTGTGTTCTGTTTTATTTCTTTGGGGCCTTTTTTCATAGTTTAATTCTTTATTCTTCTTGGAGTGGTTTTTTTTCTATTTTTTTTCTATATGAATGAAGTGGCATGCCTAAAGTTCTCTGTTAATTTCTGAACTAGTTTTTAAGATGTATCCATTTGATTGAATTTTGTGGATTGTTTTTGATTGCCATGAATTTCTGTAATTAGAATTCAATAAGATTCTTCTTCAATTCAATCATTTAACTGCATGTGATCTCCACGTAGATTTTTTCGAGGTATATTTCATGGAGTGTGGGCCTGGAGTAGACAACATTGTTATTGTTTTTTAGGAGCTTGATAATTTCATGGGAGTAGTGTAGGATCTGAATAAGTTGTTTTCTGCCATTGTTGGGGGCTCTTAGGTGTCATCGAAGATTGGTGTTATGGAGTCTTTTCTGGGGAAGGATGACATTCTCATTTTGGGCGGGGGAAAGATTTTCACCTTCTACAAGGCTCAAGGGATGCATGTTGGATCATCCTTCTTTAAAGAGGAATTTTGCAAGAAGTTGGATTCACTGGAAGAAGTCTTTTTGAATGATGATTTTGGCACCGCACACAGAGCTCATGCTTATATAGAGGGTGCTTCTATATACCTGAAGCCTTTTTTTGTGGGATTCCTTATGCAGAATCATCTGCTTGACATCCATATCCCTCATTATTTCAATGGGTGTTTCTTATTTCTTTTTTTTTTGATCTCTTTCAATATAACCATACATTATGGTTTTTTGGTTTATCTTATTTGTATATTTCCCGGCATTGTTTTCTTTTTTCATTAATAAAATTCCATTAACCATTTTCAGTATTATTTTAAATTTTATTTTATTTATTACCTTGTTATAATTATTCACTTAATGAGTTTATTTCTTGTCAGACATTTTGATTATATTCGGTTAGTGTATACCAAATGACAATGGTAATTTTACTATGGTAAAATATGGATTTATTCCAAAATAATTAGAATAAAAATAATTAAATAATTATAATTTTTATAAATAAATTATACATTTAAAACCATTCAATAAATACAATTATGTAAAATTAACTATATTTCATTCATGGAGATGTTTAGTCGTATATACGAATGAGTAACACTTTCATATTTCAATGATCCTGATGAAATGAATGTAAGTGTTATAATTTTTTCAGAATAATAATTATTTAATTAATACAATATTATTCAGTAAATTAAAATTATATATATCATCCATTTGATGTGGTGTTGAGAAATTAACCACATCTCTTTATGGATATGGTAGAACACACATATGCATGAATGAAGTTATCATTTTTAAAATGATACAAAGGTAAAAAAGTAGATGATATATTTTCTTTTTTGTAATGTTAAAAAATTTACATAGTATCATGTATCTACATTAAATAAAACCTTTTACCTATTAGTGATAGGTTGTGATGGTAAAATAATCACATTAGTTCCCAAGGTAGTAGTCCACCTTACACCTGAACGATAGTTATGTTTCCCAATTGATAGAAGTGGAGAGGGATATATTTTATGTAATTAAAATAATAACATCCAAATTTATGGAAGATAAAAATGAGATTATCTCATAATTATTGTAGAATATTTGAATTAGGTATAATAAGAGACAAATTTAAAACACTTAGTTAAGAACTATACCTCTTCCTCATAAATCCTTCTCTTCCTAACACGTTAAGCCCTATGTGATTTTTACTATGTCAAAAATAAAACCCACAATATGTGGGTAGGGATGTTATGAATGGATTTGTGTAAGTAGTTTCTAAAACCAATGGCTCATTAAGTGATGAGAGACAAGGGGTGGGATTCCCTTTTATAATAAAGGAGGAGAGAACATTCATAATTTATTAAAGTATTAAATTAATATAAAATAATCATAATTTAATAATGAAGAAAAATTTAAATATTCATATTTTAGGATGAGTATGGGTATAATTACACTCATCCAATGATTATTTAGAATATTAAATTATATTTTAACCCTTACAACCTTTTTTTAAACCCTTGTCATCAAATTTTTCAATTTCTGTGAGATTCTGGTTTTCTAAATTTTAAAGGTCATGAATATTACAATAAAATGAAAAATGGTACATAACTAGACCATGGAAGATTTATTAAACACTATCCCTATCATGTTTATAAATATAAAATTTCTATTAATTTTTAATCATTCTGTAATTTTTAATTTATTATAAAATATTTTTAATATCATTTTTGGAACTATTAATTTAATTTGAATTTCAAACCTATAAGAAAATAGTGTGTATTTAATTTATATAATACATAAATATATAATTTTTCATCAGTATCTAAAAAACCCATGTAGCATAATAAGTCATTCAAATCACATTACTTTTAATTTTTTTAAATTATTTATTTAAATTTTATATAAATTGAATAAATACTATATTGTTGTTGAATAGGCCTTTAAGGTAATTATTTAATCAATAAAAAAATAAAAAAAAAATATAATTATATAAATTTTATATATCTAATAACTATTTAGAACATTAAATATCCCCACTTTGACCTTATTTAAGAAATTGAAATAGAATAAAAAAAATAGAATGACAGGTTTTCCTTTTCATTATGTAATATAATATAAAGGCTAGAATCACATCCAAATGAAAAAAACCACATACATTCGAATATTGGATGATTATGGATGAAATAGATTCGTATAATTAAATTAATGAATGTTTTAGGGTCATTTTATATTCCATATAATATTATTTTTAATATTAATAACCTAATTTACCTTTACCAAGGTGATAATTACTTATTATGGTCACTATTCATAATAACCAAAACTAAAAGGTTATCCTTTACTAAAATTGAACTCATGATTAAATGTATTAAATACATTTTCATGATCCTATTTTTATAAATGGAATTAATTAATATAAAATGAATACCCAAAATGAAATGTGAAACTATTTTTAGTGAAATAAATATTTATGTATAAAAATGTTTTCTATGAAAATTATATCATTATACAGATTCTAATGAACACAATTGGATTATTAATAAAATAATGTAAGTAATATTAATTTTTGATATTTTTTTAAAAATGGAATATTAAATGTGCTTGAATCAGAAATATAGTTGTCAATCAAAATCAGTATTTTTCACTATTCACTAGAATATCAATCTTTTCAGAAAAATCAAAAAAACATATCCATAAGTTAATATGATATATGATTTTAAAAATGATATTTTATATATAAAATAAAATTTATATAATTTTTGGTAATTAATTATATTATTTTATCACAAAATGAAATAATTTTTAAAGAAAATGTATTTTAGAAGAATAAAATCACATTACTAAAAATTGAATACATATATCCTAAGAATTAATTATTGATTTTGTATAAATTATTTAAATTATATATATAATAATTTAATAAAAACTAGTCAAACCTACCAATTAAATATCTGGGTTATAATGGTAATATATAGATAATAATATTTTGTGGCTCGATAGGCTCAGTGTTGTGTATCGTATGGGAAAACGAACATAAAGTTTTCTTAAAATCATGGTATGTTACATTCTCACCCCCATAAATAAATTTTACCCTCATTTTTTTACATATGTTCATTAAAATGGATTTTAAATTGGATAAAAACTTTTTTGAAAAACCACATAATAATAAGTGGTAACAAAAAATCCTCTTGAAAAGAGGGAAAGAGAAATATAATGGTCATATAAGATAAAAAATATATAGTTTTAGAAATAATAAAGCATTATTGGGTTATTAATATATTCAATTTTTTTGAAATTATATTGTAAATATAATTATGGAGAGTGACATAGCTCATTTTCACCCCCCCCCCCCAACTAGGTTTTGTTTTTATTGTTTTTATTTCTTGTCATTGATCTTGTCCGTGGATTTCAAGTTATTTCTAGGGTGTCATTCCAATAATTGAGAGTTTTTAGGGATATAATGGTGGTTCAATGTTACCACAGGTTTAATAGAAACTTTGATCCAACATTGGGTAAACTGTGTGGCCTATACATAGGCTCTATCCAGGATGGATTGTCATTTGCTAGCCCCTTCAAATCATGCAGTGTAGATAATGGGTCTTTTCAGAACACAGGGGTATGTGCATGGTAACATGTCTAACTAAAATATATCATAATACCTTGGTAAGAATACCTAGGGGACCACATGGTTAAAGAACAAATTCTGGAAAACTATACATTCAACTCGGGCTACCTACTAAGAGCATTAAAAAATTGTAATTTCCCATATTTTCTATTCCAGGTTATTAAACGATATCCTATATTATACTATCCCACTAATTCATGTATCCACTTTGAAGCCTAAGGAGGAATAATTTTCTCCTTCTCCTAGAATTGATGATCCCTCCTTGATTCCTCTGATAGTTATCTTGCATGTTTTCCCTCTTTTCATTTATTCTCCTTCAAATATCTTTTTTATTGGTTCATCCTTAGTGGGGTTCTCTATTGGTCAAACCCTATGGTATGGGAAGTGAGGTTAGATTGTGTTTTCTTTCAATATTTGTTATGAAGTTATGTTTTTGGGTTCCCCTTTTACATTCATAGAGTTTCATCTTGTTAACTAATCATTGAAGAAGGTATTTCAATCAATTTCCTTCTCTAATCATTCCACTGGATACTTAATCTTTATAAAATGTTTCAAAAATATTTTAATAAGGATTTTTTTTACAGAATACATTTTTATGTAAATTTATATTTGTTTTTTGGTAGAGGAAGGTGTTTTCAATGGTTTTCTATAAATATGTTGATATTTATTAAAAGTGTATCAATGCTACATATTTCATAGAATTCTAAATGGATAATACAATGGTTGTTTATAATTTTAATGTGGTTTTTGGACTTTTTAATTTTTAAATAAATAGGTTTTATGTGAAATTATGTTTTTAAAGGGTTTTGGTGCCTCTTTATTATTTTATGGTTCTTTGGGAACCCTTATTCCTTAGTGTGGTATTGTTTTTGATTCTTTGATTAATCCCTTAGACACTTTTATGGTTATACATGTATATGTCACCAAATATGGGAATATCTATATGTGAAATAGGTTCACATATGGATAGTAACATGCATATAAATGGGAGTTCCATATAAATACTTCATTAGTTTTAATGGTTTTCTCAAACACATCTATCTTCCTTCCCTTTTCCAAACTTCTTCTTAAATTGATTCCAAATATCTAAATATTTATTCAATGTCCTCTGGTTATCTTAATGGTTTTCTAAAACATTTTCTGCATATTTTTTATAAAAACATGTATTAAATTCATGTTTCGAACAATGGATATATGATTTTCCAATAAACATTCTATAAAATTACAATTTTTAACTATAAGAAAGTGGTCAATGTTTTACTTCAGTTTTGGAAAAGGATATTGTAAAGAATGGATTTATTCCTCAGAATTTTTTTTCATCTTAAAATGATAAGGATCGTTTAGCACATTGACACATTTTTTTGGAAGTGGTTTTGAACCCTCTTAATGTTTAGTCTAGATTGGAACTTTTGGGATACATTCTATATGATAGGTACCCTTATAGAAGTCTTATTATTGGGTAGTTTCTTTGTATTGATGGTGTTTTCTGTGGGAAAGGCATGTACATTGGCATCATTGGGAATGATTTATACCAATAATTTTTGTACCTCCTCACATTACCCTTTATAATATCATCATGGGATTCTATAAATCATCTATAGTGTTGAGAGATGGTTTCATTTGGCCCTAATTAGAAATACTAGAACCCCTGGTAGACTAATGGCCAAAGTGGGTTGTTCCACTGGTGATGGTAGTTATACCATCTAGGTTGTTGATAGATTATGGATCCCATCATATACCAATATATGGGTCTAAAATTTAGTATTTATAGCATCTCCACTTTAGATGTTTATATATTCTCATGACTATATATTTTTATATTCCAGAGTTTATTTTAGGATATTTTCTTCTCATTCTTTTTATATATGACTATTTATAAATGTGATGATCCCCTTTTCCTTTGTAATTTTTCTTTTTATATATCCCAATGATTTAATTTTATTTTTTTTATCTCTCTTACTTATGTATTTATCTTGGTTTTTTAATAATGATTTTTTTTTCGAAATTGGGTGTTGGAATAGGAATATATTTTTAATGGAATGCATGTGTATTTTCAATTGAAATGGGATTGCATGAAAAGTCATGTTTCACTATTTAAATGATAAAACCTTATGTTCTACCTATATATTGAAAACATTTTTTATGGACTATTTTGGTAAGGACATGTGAGGAGAATGATTTTTTTCCAATAGATCTTTTTTATTCTCCCAACCTATTTATGAAACTCGAGTTCATAAACATGATCTATTTTGAATGTTTAGGTTATCATTCTAGTTCTCTTATATAAAGGGTGGGTTTTTAGGATGGTGGTTACCATGGTTTCATATGGATATCTTTTTGGAATCCATATTGGATGTGTTTGGTTTCTCTATATGTTTGTGTATTATTTATGTTTAGTGGTTATTGTAAATGTATTGGGATGTTTGATCTGTTTTATTTTAAATTTTGTTTTAATTGTTTTGGAAATTTAATCCAAAACAATTAATATTTTCATTAATTGAGACTTATCATTAGCTTGTTAGGATTAGGTATGTACTTAATCCCTTATCGTATATTAGTTTGGTCGTCTAGATGAGGATTTTCCCTACTTGGTTTTTGAAAACATGTTATTTGATAAGTACATGTTATTTTGGGTGTCATGTAGACTTGATATAGGACATTCATGACATAGGAGGAAAGACATTAATCAATGTCTAATCACTATAACATGTTATGGGACCCGTGTTACCAAGTTTGGTCGGGAAATTATACTTTTATTTTGAATTTGGTTTTATTTAATTAGTGATAATTGGTTTAGTATTTGGAATGTGGTTTAATTTTGATACGGGGAATTGGATTTGGAATTAATGGAATCTGGAAGGGGTAGCTTAAGAAAGGATTCTGGTTTTTTTTGTGGTGTTTCCCATTTTGATATTTTTTTTGTTTGAGAAGTAATGTTGGATGATTTTTGATCATTGTTGATGTGTTTTTTTTGTTTTCATTTTTTATATTGTTCCATATAGAAAGGTCCCAAATTGGTCAAAGTAATCTCTTCCAGTTATTACCCCAATAGAGTCTCCTCATGGAGTGGAGGATCTGAATTCCTATCAAATTTTTTATATTATATATTTTTATTGAGGTATTCTAAAGGTTGTATAGTGGCTCAAGTAAATAGTATGTGTCATTAGGTTTGTGGGTACTCCTGAAGCTCTATGGGTGTTGGTCATTTTAGGCCTTTTTATTGGTCTTTGTATTAACTAGTGTAAGTTGATATATATATATCCAAAATATAGTTTGGGATGGACTGGGAAATATTTAAGACTTCTTTAATCAAAAGGATTTACCTTGAGTGGGTAAGGATGAAGATAGTGGTAGAGCTCTTAGGTATTAAAAAAGATCAACGAATGGAAAAGTCCAATGTTGATAACGTAAATGATATAATTCTATTTTCTTATGTGGTGAAATTTAGCAATCTACTTATAGATCCTCAATTTATATTTTTTTTTTGTTTTTTAAGAGATTAATGAACATGTATTTTCAACTCGAAATTTTTAATTTAGAAAGATAGTGGGTGAGGATTTCTTCCTTAGTGTGCTTCCAGAGGGATTCCTATAGTGGTTGGTAGTCAAATTTATCTTTTTTAACAATATGTTCCCCATACAATTGTGAGTTTGAACCAAAATAGATTATTCCCTTGGAAAATCCTTTGTCATTTCCTCCTTATCATTAATTGGCCCACTCAATTGTGTACGTCTAGTGTGGTTAGTTTGGTCATTTTAATCAATATTGTTATAATAATTTGAATGTTTTTAATCTATGTGACAACATGGGGAAGATGAATAGGTTATGTATGCCATGTTTCCAAAATATAAATTCTTGGATAGAGATTAGAAACTCTACAACATGGGACAATATATACTTCAAGACATCAGGTCTCCAGCCACATGTCTTGGAGTAAATATTTTCATATAGTTGGGGAGCTATTAGTTGTGAGGAAGTATTGATCTAGAACTATTTTCCCAATATAAGAAAATAAATCATTCATTTTACCCTTGTTTGGGTTCCCTAATTTTGTAAACCATTTGTTTTATAGGTTTTAGTGGCCTCATTTTCTTTAAATACCTATATTCCAGACTTTTGGAGGTGAAATTGTGTCTGGATAACATTCTTATGTAATAGTTTTACTTTTTGGGGGTTTTTTTGGATGATTACATTGTATTTTAAAAATTTTCAAATGTTGGTTGGTTTTCCACTCAAATTTATTTTCCTCACATGTATATTTCACATGTTAATGGTTTGATATTGATCTAAGTGGTTTTTTATGGTGGTATACCCATCATAGATATTTTTTATATACTCCATAATGTTAGTTAGGTGTGATGTGTGTAATTGAGAGTTCATGTTTGGGATGATGGTTTTCTTTGGTTTCATGTTTCTCTTTGTAGATATCTCTTTTTTTGGTTCAGTTTTAAGATATTGTTATAGGATTTATTTTATTTTAATTTTAGGTCTCATTCTTGGTTCTCATTTGGGTTGGGTGAAATTATAGGGGTAGAGAGTTTTTTATAGTTGGGATAAATGTCATTAAACATCATTAATCTTGTTTTTATTTAATTTGTTTCATTGTGTTTGGTCTTTTACTTGGTCTTCAAGTTGATTCCATGAGGTTTTAACACTTATAATTTATTGTTTTGGGGGATAGAAGGCTAGCACATGGTTAGGGGATTCCATGGTCAGGACTAGGGAAGGCAATGTGCCCAAGACAATGGATCTGTGTCAGTAGCATGGTTAGGAACATGGCCACGCGTTAGCTGTCTAAAAATTGAAAAATGTAGATAGTCATACATTCTAGGATGAACAGGTAGGGACAAAACCATGTGGATTTATCTAGGGAGTTTTGTGGCTATGGGGGGATACCTTAATGGATCACAGAGTCAATGTGTAGTTTATGGTAGACCATGAGGAAAACCTATGTGGATTTTATACAGAATTAAAAATAGTAATTTACCATTTTCCATTCTTTTTTTTAAACCAAATCTATACTCCCCACTCACAATCAATTTTTCAACTCTATGAAAGTCTAGGGAGACATCCCTTACTCCTCTACCTTAGATTTAAGCTACCTACTCAATTCCTTGGAAAAATTTCATGGATATTAGAACTTATCCCTTATTTTATACTTCTCTTCTCTTATTTAATTGTTCTTTCTTGGCGGTCTTATCTATTTGAATATCCCTAAGGTATATGATATCATTTTTTCTAGTTTTTAATTATGATCTATTTTGTGTGTTTTGTTCCTTGGGATTCCAATGTTCTATTCTTGGAGTCTCATCATGTTCACACATACATTAGGTAATTGTTATCATAAATTTCCTTTTTCAAACACACTATCAAATTAATGAAAATTATCAAAGGGTTTCAAAATTTCTTACCAATGATTTTGGTTTTTTATCTTGGTTTTTATGTTCTTTTATGTTGGTTTTTTGTTTGAAGATGATTTTTCAAAGGTGTTCTTAAACCATGATGATATGTATTCAAATTATATGTATGTTTTGTCTTTGATATAATTTCAAGTGGAAATTCAAATGGGTTTTGAACAATTTAATGTTTTTATGATTTTTTTTAATTTTGAGATAAATGGTTTGTATGTTATATTATTCTTTGAATGGTTTTTGGTTTCTCATTAGGCATTGATTTTTATGTGGTAACTTTTTTTCTTCGGTTTAGCACTCGTTGTGATTATTTGATTAAACCCTTTGATAAATTTATCGAAATAACATTATATTTCAGTTAATATTGGCATATCCATATGTTCATGGGGTGGAAATATATATTATGACATGAATATATAAGTAACTACCACAAAATGAATTTCAATGTGATTTTTTTACAAACACTTCCATATTCATTATATTTTTCCATATTCTTCGCAAATGGTTTCCAGATTATTAAATTAAATGAAAATGACCCCTTGGGTTCTAAATGGTTTTATAAATCATATTTAATTTTTTATTTATGAAAACATGTATTGAATCCCCTATTTATACATTTAAATTATGTTTTGGAAATCACCTTTAGTTGAAAGTATCATTTCACAACATAAGAATGTGTTTGATATTGTCCTTTGGTTCTTGAAATGGATGTTGGGAAGAATAGTTGTTTCCCATAAAATTATTTTTATTCTTCAAATATAAATTCTTATTTTAAATATTGAGACATTTCATGTGAAATGGTTTTGAACTCTCATTATATGAAATATCAATTTGTACTAGTGAAACACGTTCGACATGATGGGAAACCCTATGTTAGTCAAGCTATTACAGAGGGTATTTATATAAATGGTGGTGATGGTGGGAGTGGAATTCATGTTATCTTTTTTTAGTATTGGTTTATGAGAATTGTTTTGTAAAATCCTCACTTTTACCTTTATAATATCATTATGGGATCCCATATGTTATCTATATGGTGGGGTAATAATTTATTTTTTTGTGAAAATTAGATATATTGGAACCCCCTAGTAAATGAATGGATTGATTGGGTTGTTCCACCTCTAAGGATAGTTAGAGTAGCCTAGTGGGTGAAAGTCTATAGAATTCATCTTACAATAAGAGAGGGGTACGAAAATGAGTATGTAAAGAGTCACCTCACAATATATTTTTGAAAATACATCACTATATTCTTATATTTTCAAATATATCCTTTTAAAACTTTTCATCTCATTCTTTTTACATATGACTAATTATACATGTCATGATTATGTATTCATATGGAACTTTTATCTTGATATTCCATGTTACTTGTGTTTAGTTTTTGACCCCCATTATTATTCATATATCTGGGTTGTGTTTTCATCTGGGATTTGGTTTTAAAACATGGTTTTGAAATGGAAATCTCATTGAAAAAATCCATGTTTTCTTATTTAACATGGATTTATTAAAAAATCATGTTTCCTTAATTAAATGGTAAAAAATATTTTGTACCTATATTTTTAAACCAACTTTATAGAATATTTTAGGAAAGTATATGTATGGACTCTATAGTACTTACATACTGAGTTTCCTTATTCTCACTCCCTACTTGTTCCTCTTAGTGTTGTTAGACACAATCTGTTTTGTAGGTTCATGTTTTTGTTATAGTTATACCAATTAGAAGGTTGGTTTTGAGGATGGTGGTAACCATGGTGTCTCATGGATATCAGGTATAGTTCCATTTTGGTTATAGTTTTACATTTGGTATTTTTCTGTCCAGATCTATTGATATACTAATTTATATTCAGTGGTTATTGTATCCCTATTGTTTTGTGTGCTCTTCTTTATTTACCAATTTTTCATAGTTGTGATTTTCTAAAAAAAATTTCCTCTTGTGATTTAACTTTTGATTCAAAAATGATTTTCTTCATCCTGTGGGGATTGGGGATTCTATTTACGCCTCATTTGGACCGATTCATGTGTCTGGTTTGAGATTTACCTCATCTAGTTCATTATATTGTTGATCACAAGGAAGTTAATATTCATGATAATGTTTATCTACACAAAATAATAAAACAAAAATTTGTGAAAAAAATGTCGAATCAATAGAATTGATTGAAATATGAAACCATTTGTGTTTATATATCCTTTTCCTAGAGTTATGTAATTCTTTTAACACCTAGACTAAGTACATATAGAAATATACTTATGTGACAAGTATAATTAATTACTTTAATAAATTACCACAAAAATTTAATATTTTATCTAAATGATTTGTATTCGAGATGAATTTTTTATTCCTGAAGCTCTAAAATTGTCTTCTAACAAATATCATACTCAAAAATAGGATAACAATATATTCCTCTTACATTTCATTAAATCAGAATGATTATCATAGGTTATCCAATAAATATAAATATAATAAAATAATATCAAAAACATTATCAATAACCCCATAATATCAATTCAATACATTCCACAACAATATATTATATATCCCAAATAACCTCAATAATGTCCACATTAAATAATACTCTGACCTCAAAGTTAATCTTCTATCTATAAACTTATATCTCAAAAAATGTAGTAGTATTCTTCCCAAATAATAATATTTTTGAAACCAAAAATGTATTCACACCTAAATGTATTAAAATGTGTCTTTAATTATTTTAATCATCCAAAATTTCTAAAAATTGAAATAGATTTTTTTCAATAATACGCTTCCCCAAATGAACTTTATATTCGTTAATCAAATTATTATTCCCTTAATAATATAATATTTCTGATAAAATGTCCTTAACAAGAATCACATAGTCACCATTTCACATTTCAATCCCACTATTTTCTATATGATAATACATATGTTCCTAAATTTTAATAACCCATAATAACAACAACATCAAAGATCATATGAACCGTCAAAGTTGTAAATAAAAATAAAATGTTATCCATAAAATAAAAAAGAATTATTCCTATAATATTATTTTAACTAAAACATAGAATAAACTAGATGGTTGTATTTCCATAAATATCTCCCATGATATCCTTAATAATTCATTAATACCATCACATAAGACCTCAAATTTGGAATTTATGCCTTTAAAAATATGATAATCCTTATATATATCATCCTAAGACACATTAGTTTTATCCCAAATCACTATATAATATGATAGGTTTCAATAGGTTATATAATCTCATTAATCACAATGGTTCAAAACAATAATCAGGATTAACCCAAGAGTATCTGTTGGGAGTTTCAAACCAATTATGAAGTAAGGGCACACTCACAGTGTTCCATAATGAACGTTGAGATATACTCAGCTGTTAATTTTTATGTTTATTACCCCTAGATTCATATATACCAAATCCTTGTCTTTTTTTAGTGTCCATACATTGCTTTTTTACAATGAAACTAATATAATCTCTTTTGTATCAAAACATAATGATGCTCCCATATACAGAGACTTGTAGAAAAATTCAATAAGAGGGTTGTGTTATATAATATAGGTTTTCAAAAATCATGTAAACAAAGATTCTACTAACTTCCTCTAATTACAACTATAAAGACCCTGACCACATTAGCCCAGAGTTGGTGGTAACAAGATTAAATTGTCATACAAATAAGAGATCATATTCCAAATGACTGAATGATTTAGTATTCTTGTAATACTAGATAAATACATGAATCTCCCATTTCAATTGAAAACAAAAATAGAACGTTGTATTTTCTTTATTAATGCTATTATTCCCTTTAGAAAATCCTTGCATATCGATCATAAAACATTTCTATGAATATTTGGGAAAGGAAACATAAGAAATAGGAGAGATCAAATGATCAATAAGGGTTACGTACAATAGATTTATCAAGTTCATAACAATTCAAATAATAAAATATAAATAAATGACTAATCTCATAATGATGGAATTAAAAATGGTAATCATCATAAAATTACTATCAAGTACATGTTCCAATAAATCATACATAAGTAGGTATGTCCGCATCCAAATATCCAGTATATATTGCCTCATGGGACCTACCAAGGCATTAAGGGGGATATAGTAGGCCCCTCCAATCACTTACTATTTTCAATGTATTCATCATAAAAATATGGTGAGACATAATCAGTGTAAAAATCCATATTAAAAAATTATTATATGAAATGTTTTTAATGTCACCAATTAATACACATAATTGTAAACAATTCAATGTATTATGGAGAATATAATCACAATAGTTCTTCTATTGACAATTATTATATTCAAAAAATAATTTTGTCATAGATGAATATACTTTAAAAAAATTACTAGGGGATTTCTTGAGGAACACATTATTTTCAATTTGAAATAAAAAATTCAAAGATATTTTGGATAAATTTTTTTGTTAAATATACATATTTAATTATAAGGTAAACGTAAATACAATAAAGAGTTATTATGGTGGGAGATTCCCTTCATTTTGTATAAGATACAAAATCTCTCCTTTAAATAATTTTTAAGAAAATTCAAAAATACTTAATTTGGAAAATATTATGAAGATTCATTGTAATCCATATATTTAAATTCAAACTGGTTAGAAAATTTATTTCATAAATAATTGGTGAATACTAAAACTATTCATTAAAACTTTTTATGTATTATATGGATAGGGAAGAAAAATATTCCCAACATAGTAGAAAGATAGATATGGTTTCACTTAAAAATGGATTTGATATCTTGAGTACACAAAAAGAGGAATATGAGTGGGAACATATTGATATTAAAAAATATATATAGGGTATGAAAATATATTGGGTTTAATATATAAATCACAAATAAATCCCCTAATAGAGACTTTGATATAAAGAATAGATATTGATGTTGAGATTACGAAATAAACCATTACTAGTATAGTAATATTTGAATCAAAATCCCCATGATCTAAATAACTAAAAATTAATTTTTAAAATGATGAATATACATATATTCGTGATATAATATATGAATGGGGAATTATATTCACCGCAAAAAATAAACAAGTGTTGAATATGGAATATGTTTGATAGAGAGTAGAAGCTAAATGAGATACCCATACCTCAAGTGTAAGTCATAACGTACATTCAGTATCTTCTTGAAAGATAAACATATGTTAATTATTTTCTTGATGAAGAGATTTTTTATAATTTTTTATTAATTTTATTTAATTTATAATCATTTATATTTATTTACTTAATCAATTAAGTTCACGTCAGATGCTTTGGAAATATTTAGTTCACATATCAAAAATATATATGGTAAGTTGACTGTGGTCAAAGAGTTAATTATTACATTATATATATAATAGTAATCCATATATTGTTTTTTATAAAAACAATTATAATTTTAAAATAAACAAGGAATTATGGTTGTGAAAAATGAAACAATTTACAATCATGAAGATTGTAAGTGGTAAATATGCATTAGTAACATGTTTATATTTCAACTATCATGCTGAAAATATAATAAATGTAATTTTAACCCTTCATAATGATAATTATATCATAAATAAAAAATTAATCATTTAAATAAATATACATAAATCAGATATGTGATGTGGTGATGAAAAACATATCACATCGCTTCATATTGGTGGTAGTCCACACATACACACAAATGACGTTATAGTTATTCAATGCATGGAAAGGTATGAAATTAAATGATTTATTTAAAATTTATAATTATAAAAGTCTCAATGATATAATATGTTAATATTAAATCCATTATTAGAAACTTCCTTGAGTGGCAGTGATGGAAAATGAATTACATCTGTTCGCAATGTTGTAGTCCTCCATATACATAAAGGACTATTCTGTTATAATTTTGATGGAAGAAGAAACTAATGTAGATTATTTCAGTAAAAAAATAGAATCATATTTTATATAATATACTAATTTTATTATAACATCATGGTTGTAGAATATTTAAAGGAGTTATATTAAGAAAAAAAATCAAAATTATCTTTTAAGAACAATACATCTTTTTCAGAAAACCTCCTTTTATCTACACCCTAATACCAATAAGATTTGAAATCTATGAAAAATAATACCAATATAATTTTTTTAGGGATTTTTGGATGTTATTTATGAAATTATTATCCAAGAAACTTCTCATAAAGTGAAGAAGTTATAGAATATGGGGTTCCATTTAAAAAGAGAGAGGAGGTCACTTTTGGAAATTCTTAAAGTATTAAATTAATATAAATTAATTTCCATAGGATAATGGAGACAAACAGATATATTTAGAAAATATGATTACTATGGGTCAAATAAATATTTTTATAAAACCTTTTTGTAGGCTTCTGTAAAATTATTTATTCAATAAATTAGGATTGTTCTTTTGGTCATGCTCACATACTCTTACAAAAATATTCCTGATATTAATGATTTCTGACTTTTATGGGAAAATAATGTTACCATAGAAAGGAACAAAATTAAATTAATAGACCATTTTTTGTATTAAACCATATCCAATTCATTTTTATGAGTATAATATTTTTTTAAATTTTTAATCATTTTCTAAATTTTAAATTATTATAAAATATGAGTAATGTAAAATTTTTCACTATTCATTTAATTTAACGTGTAAATATAAACGAAATAAATAGATATAAAATATATAGATTCAAAGACTATATAATATTTCTTTATTATTAAAAATTAATTGAACAAAACAGTTCATTCAAATCATTTTACAATTAACATTTTTAATATATTTCATTTTATTATTCTATTAATTGAATATATATTATATCACTATTTTATTGTAATTTAAGGTAACCATTTCATTACTAAATATTATAAAAAAGTAACATGATTAAAAATATTATATCTATAAAATAATATGTTTATATCCAAATATATCCTCTACTAATCATTATTTTTTAAAAAAAATATATTAAAACAAATAGAATTTAATTTTTAATATTTCGTTAAACAGAATAATATAAAGGTAAAAATAATGGAAAAATGGAAAAGAGTTCACATGTTTTAATATTTTATAAGTATAAAAGAAATTAGTTTGTCTAATAAAATTATAGAAATTATTATGGTCATTTTTTAATCCTTAAAATAGTATTTTTAACGTTAATTACCTAATTTACCCTTATTGTAGTGAAACTTATTTAATATGGTTACTATTATAAATTACCAAAACATAAAACAGACCAATATGAAATACATTTAACTCCTCATTCAATATATAAAATTAATTTTTTATTTTTCAATTTTTATATGTGGAAGAAATTAATTTAAATTAAAATATTAATGAAAAATATTCTTTTTCAGAAAAATTCATTTTTGGTATAAAAATGGTTTTATTCCAAATTATATAATAAAATAGATTCAAATATATGTAAATGGATTATTTATACTATAAGAGATATAATTTTATTTTAAATCGTTTTAGAAAATGATGCTTACTATGTTCTTCAAACATGAATATTATTTTCAACAAAAGTAAGTATTTTTCATTATTCATAGGAAAAAAATTTCTCAAAAAAATATAAAAGTATAACCTCATGAAAATTTATAAACCATTATTTAATAAATGATATTATTTTTATAAAATAAAATTTATAAAAATTTCATTAATTAAATATTTTATGTTCTTATAAAAATGAATAAAGATAATTATTTAATAAAACATACTTCTGAAGCATAAAATAAATTTATAGAATATTGAGTAATTATATCCCAAAAATTAATGAATGAATTTTTATTGATTGGGTAATTTATATATATTTCATAATTTATTAAATATTATTTATCATTTCCCATTCAATATCTAGCTAAAAAAGGTAATATTTAAATAATAATATTTTTTCGATCGTTACAACTCAGTGTTGTTTGTAGTATACCCAATAGAACATACTATTCCCTAATAATATTTGGGTGGTACACAATACATAGTAATTTGGTAGTGAAACCGGGGAAAAATAATACAAATGTTAACCTTATTTCCTTGATACATGGATGAGATGGTGATGATGTAGAGAGTGGGGTGTACCTCTAATGTAAGGATAGATCAAATGTAAGTTATTTTAGTATGGGAATGATCTAGAGTGAAAATAAATATGTATAATAATCATGATGAATTACTGCTTTATTTACATAGATGGTTCCCCTTATAAAGACAATATTACTACCCAAAAGTGCATTTTTATATAGTTTAAATTTACTAAAGGTCTTAAGAGGTCGAGATTAAGGATAAATCAGAGTAATATATGTGTCAGTTCATGTGCTAATAATTGAGAGTAGACACTATGTGAGGATTCTATATGATGGTCGATGTGATTATGAACTAGGGATTGCCCTTAAATTTTTTAGAAAACTTTTTTAATTATTATGGGATTTTTCTCCATAATATACCAGTACATTCCATAATATATGACTATGATATGTATCTTAGACTAATAGTGGAACATAATTTATAGGGTTGGATATATCATATGGTGACATCTTGGAGTGTTTATAAAATGGTGGTGGGGCTTTCCACATTAGTTAAATAAAAAAAGTGAGTTCTTAATCATAGAAATTTATATACACTTTCTAGTTCAGATATTTGTAATTTGGTAAAATATACTTCCATATTAGAGAATATTATGGATTTATAGTGAACTAAAATATCTTGTGTCTTTGATATGTGAGGAATTATAAGATTCCATTAGGAATTAAATCATTTATTATAATTTATTTAGATTCCAAATGGGTCACTCCAAGGGTTGACAAACATTTTGTATGTTTTGAATTGGAATGAAAATAAAAAGGTATGTGATAGAATTATAATTTTGAAAAGTTTGGGCCTTGAGTACCTTTCCTCTTGAGTGGGTATTTTCTATTGTATCGTTATGTTTTTTATATCACTAACATTGTTCATATGTAAGAAGAATGACACTGATCTATGGTACCTTGCATGTGTTTCATTCATGTGATGTTGGATAGGTTTATAAAATTCATATTATATTTATTAAAATCTATATTTTTTAGATATATGAGGATAATGATTCATATTATGTCATTGATGGTTATTTTTTGAGGGTATGGATTGGTTTTTCCCTTCCACTTTATTTGGATGCACTTCACGATTATGTTTGAAAAAAGTTTGACAAGTCTCCCTCCAGGCTACATCATTACTGGTCCATTTCATATGGGTTTTATTATATTAGTTCTTCAACAATATGGATGTTCTATTCTTCACTATGTTTGGATATAA
Source organism: Viscum album (assembly GCA_963277665.1). Taxonomy (NCBI): domain Eukaryota; kingdom Viridiplantae; phylum Streptophyta; class Magnoliopsida; order Santalales; family Viscaceae; genus Viscum; species Viscum album. The sequence goes on along the minus strand of OY728120.1, from coordinate 685,084,606 downwards.
GAGAATATACAGTTAGTTGTAGTGTAACTTTTCTAAGTTGGTGGATTTTTTTACACCATCCTTGTAATTATAATACACATCCCATTTTTATAGATTAAGGGAAATGGGAATTTGGATCATTTCAAAAAATAGTTATTACTTTCATGAGTCCTTGGATATATTTAATATGTTGAGAATATCTATATAGACATAAAAAAATTTCATTAATTCATGGGCTTAAACTAAGATTCATTCCAACCATGTATAATGTTTTGTTAGAGTGTTTTTATATAATTATTTTTTTCTAAATATTTATATGCTAACCTTATACATAGAATATATGATTTTATTTCATATCTTTCTTATGATGTGTACAATATTTTATATGTAAATTATGACTTCAAAAAATTAATAGGGTTATAAGGATCGAATAAAACGTATTCATGTAGTGAATGAAATTATGAAACCCAAAACAAAATATCACTATGCTATGAAACTAAAACCATGTATAATTTCATATGAATTAAATGGTTTGTACCTTAAATAAATTTTTTTTATCCTATATTATTCATGCTCATGTATGATTAATATTCTTGAGATTAAACCAAATTAATCCTTATTATATGGTGCATCAATTGTCTTACATGGATTATGAAAATATTAGTATGGATTATCATATCAACCATGGTATACGAGAATAATTTATGTAAAATAAAGAAGCATAAAGGTTTCCTTTAGAGAATTATCATGAAAAATTGGAGAGTTATATCACCTTCTCATTATATTATCCACCTTATATAACCCTAGGCGATGCTCCTGGAGTATTCATACATTTACTCATATGTTCACAATGTATAAGTAAATGAAATATATTCACAAATTCTTTTTAACATGAAAGTGATCAAACTCTACCAAATTATTTATCACATGTTACATTAATGAAAAATTATAAAAATGCATAGAAAATTATCCAAACATTAACACTTAACATATGACTATCTTATCAATTTTAAAGTGAAAAATAAACTATATAATATGATTCATTTAATAACACTTATTTTCAATAGAGACAAATCATAAACTATGATTGGATAAAACTTTATTGATATGATATCATCATTAAATAACCAATTGAATAACAAATTGATTAATATAGAGTTAGGGTTTTGGTTTTGGAATGACTTCGATTCCAATTTCGGATCTGCTTCCTCAAGGTAGGTTTGATAGCTATAGATCTATTGTGGTTGGTGTGTGCAACAAGATCTTGAAATTGAATAAAGTGATAATGGTGTCCGGTTTTGATGTCGGTGAGATCTTGATGGATGCGATTGGTACATGAGGCATGGAGGCAGTGTGGTCTGGTGATTTTTCGGGAAAGGTGAGGTCTGTCACGGATGTAGTGAGTGAAGGGATGCAGCTATCTGATGTCGTGTTGGGTGATTTTAAGCAAGAGGGAGCCTTGACGGTGATGACTGAAGTTGTGGGTAACAAGACGGGTGAGGGCGTGCCTTCTATGGTTCGGATTAAAATTATATGTGGAATGAGCACGTTGGACGGCTCGACTGACTACACTGCTATGGTGCATGTGGTGGGTGGTTTCAAAGGATTGGCCACGGTGGTGGCTGATGGAAAGGATGAAACAATTGATGTGTCTTTATCCTCAAAGAAAAATGGATCGGTTTTTCCTGGAGTAGGTAATCTTAATCAAATTACATATGATACAATAATTCACAAGGAGGGTCGTGGTGCCAGATCCTTTTCTTGTCTCAAAGGTTGTATCAATACTTCTATTTTAAGAAAATGAAATATTGCACACATTAAAGCAGATCCCATTGCGGTCTCCGAATGGCTAAAAATGTGTGAGTTCTCAATTATTTTCTAACTTTTTGTTCCTAATGGTTTACAACCTCTGAAAATTGATGAACTAAAGGAACATATCCCATTGATTTGGGGTTTATCAACTTGGAAGTGTGTATCTCTTGGTCGGGGATACTATCATATTCTATTCCCCATGTCAAAATTTAAAGTTCGAGCATGGAGCTTCAGTTCCATTGCTCTCAAACAGGGAATTATTCACTTATGAGAATGGGATAAAAAGTTCAATCCTTTGGAGGTTGGTAACACTACAAATCAAATATGGGTAAGAGTTTATGGGATAAACTGGATACTATGGAATCCAAAAATATTGTATGATATTTCCTTATCCATTGGTATCCCAATTAAAATCGATAAGGAAACATAAGTTTCCCACTTTGGACACTTTGCTAGGTTTATGGTCGAGGTTGAGCTATGTTCGACTCTTGGTGACAAGGTGATGCTTTCAACTGATGATGATATTATTGAGATGAGGATCATTTAGGAAAAAATTCCTAATTTCTAAAAAGTCTGCAATGTTATTTGTCATTACTTATCTTCTTGTTGGTGTTCTATAGTTTGTAGCTTCTATGCGGTGCATGGTCATAACAGGAATAATTGTCTCAAGAAGAACAAAAGTACCTCTGCTTGGAAAACTGACCCACAGTTGTTGCATGAGGATGAAAAGGACTTGTGTAGGATTTCGAAAGACTTGGGAAATGTTTCTAATCCTCCAGAGAAAGGGGTTCATGATGCCGCTCATGAATAGGTGTCTAAAGGTGATAAAAAGGGTGACTACCCTGATTCTCCCCAGGTATGTGCTCCCAACTATGAAAACAAGAAAAAGTCTTGGGTTGAAATTTGTATGGAAGAGGAAATGTCTGCCATGTTGATGCTCCTAGCAAATGAAAAGTGCATTTAAGAGAAGAGGAATCACAGTTTGATGCTGATAAAAAACTATTACAAGAAATAATGGTTCCCTCAGTGAATCGAAAAGGTAAATAAACTTTAGAATCTGACTCCCCAATCATCTCTAAGGCCTGTCCTTCTTCTTCAAATCCAATTCTAGATAAAGAAGGCTTCTAGCTTGTTACTTAAAAGAATACACAACCCCTGATTATTTCATAAATGGTGGTTGACCTACTGATTGCAGAAGAAATGAAGATGCCAGTGGCAAAAGAGTCTTCTCTTGAAAACAATAGGGATGAGAAAGAGGATAGCTCGGGCTCGGAGAGAAATGATGCTGAGACAGTTAATGAAATAAATCATTATCTATCGAGCCAGGAAAGTGCAAGTATAGGGAGATCGAGAGGTCGGGGAAATGGGCGTGGAAGAGTAGAGTTGGATGCAATTAGAGAAGAGGAACAAAGGCTAACTGAGTAACTAGTGAAAAAGATAATTTTTTTGGGTTTTTCTTATTTTTCCCATCATCCTTCCTTGTTTCTAGATTTTTTTCACTTTTAATAAAAGAGGCATAGCCTCCACCGTTTCAAAAAAAATTATTAATATATACTGGTTATAAAATTTTTGTTTTAAAGTACATTTTACTCATATCATAAAATGTGGTATATCTTAAAACATTGTATGAATCATATTTCCTATTGGGAATATGTCAATCAATATTGCACTATCACCAAAGGATTATATAGTTTTTGGAATTTCATTTTAAATTTTATAATAAAAAATAACATTTAAAATAATATATAAAAAACCATTGGATCTCTAAAAAAATATTTTAAATCTATCATCAACATCTCCATGTATCGCATCATATGTAATAATTTATGTATAATCATGCAAAAATACATTTCAAAAAAAAATATTTTTTTGGAGAATATAAATTTCATAAAAAAACTAAATTAATTAAATAAAAAATTATGGCCCCATTGGTATTTTTATCATTGGAAACAAATACAATTTTTAATATTCATTAATGTTAGAAAAAGTAGTCCACTTTTCAAGAGTCAATGCTACTTAACAAAAGAAGGTATCTCATATGATGTCTATCAATAACATATAACTTTATACATGTTTTAAGAAGTTTTATCATCTACAAGAAATAATTTTCATATAATCCCTTTATCAAGAATATTGTTTTACAACATTACATAGTGTATTTCAATCTTATATAGCTTCTTATATTTCATGATTCCTTGAGTATGGAGTGATCAGATGGATTAACACAACTAAACTCATTATTCATATGGGATAACAGCCTCACATTAAAATAATATAAAATGTAACATATTTATAAATTATAATTTATTTACATTTAATTAGATTCAAGGTTTGAATATATTATGATGCACACAACACTAGGTTTAAACAAAAATACTATATTAAAAAATTATCTTAACATGACCATTATAACCTAGAAATTATGTTTATATATGTGAATAGTAAAAACTAAATTATGAAAATTATAATTTTTATACTTCAATAAAATAAATTAAATCGATATTTATTTATTAGAAATGAAATAAAACCACTTTAAAAAAATGTTTTCAGAAAAACTATATTTTTTCAAGGAAAACAGTTTTGGTGCTTCTTGTGCACTTATGATAAAATAAATTCTTCAAAATTTTATATAATTTATTTGATTAAATTAAATTTATTTTTAAATCAGCATATAAAAATTATCTAGGGTCTTATTTTTGTATTTTTCTAAAATGTTTCATTTTCAATGAATAGTGAATATACTGCTTTTATTAAAAATCCTTTTTCATTGAAATTATTTACAAAGATAAATTATATTTTAAATTGGTTTTAAAGTATAATTAGTCCAAATTTATTGTTATAAATAAAATTTAGGCAATTTTAATCAATTTAATTTTTAATTGGCATATTAAAACCTTCTATATTTTTTGTGAATTTTCTACTTTGAAACATGATTTTTTATTATGTCTATGGGTATAATTTAGAATTTGATTCTTCAACATTAATAAATTTAATTTAGAAAAAAATAATAAATATTTTTAATTATAATAATATATATTATCTATATGTTCAATATAAATTATAAATATTCTGAATATTAAAATTAGAAAAAAATATTAAGGTTCTGGTATAGACTAATTTACCTGGGTTTATACTAAGAAGATATGGGTTAAAACTGACCTAAAAATTTATAAAAAACACATTTCATGGAAATATTTAAATATTATAATTTATAATGTTCTCTAATGGTCCATTATACTTCCTTACGTTATGAATAAATGATGATTGGAATGGATTATTTTAAAAGTTCCATGTGTGTCCTCTCCCCCATTTATAGAAGGCCACCCCTCTCCTCCACTATTCACACATCCAAAGCATTTTTTCTCGGAAAGTACATACCCAAATAACTTCTCTATTCCCCTACCCACATCACATGTCCCTTCTATTAATAATATATCATAAGAATCCTTTTGGTGAAAAATAAAGAGGTCATCCAAAAAAGATATAATTTTCTTGACAAGAATTTTAATTTTTTCCTTATATCTCATCATAAAAAATAATAAAACATTATTCTATAATAAAATAATTTTCTTACTTATAATTTTATTTTATTATTTTAATTTCATGTAATATATACATACCCTTTTCAATAAAATGGTTAATTAATTCATCGATCGTGTGTATGGCAGACTACAACCCCACAGTCCAATAGAAATCATTTTCCACAAACACATATCATGGATGGATATATTTTGGGGTTATATATATATAATATTTATGAAATAACTAAACTATTTTAATTATAATATAACACATATTTTCTTACTTTTTACTCTGTTTATAATATGATAATGCTGGTCGTGTGTACAACGGACTACCGCCTCACGAAGCAATGTGATTTATTTTTCACGAACAAATTACTTGGAATATAATAAGTATTAATTTAATTAATATATATGACATGTATTAAATGGTATAAATTATTTAATATTATAATATCACCCACTTCATTACCCTTTTACTCATTAAGGAAATCATATCATCGATGGAGCATATGAATGACATACCGTCTCCACAAAGCTATGTGATTCATTTTCCAATGTCCAGCATTCAAGAATGATTATAAAAATTTATATAATGAGTAAATAAGATATTTATAAAAGAATATCATTATGTATATTATGACACTATATAAAATTTGTATCAACCATATCTTTAATGAAAAAAAACATATAGGAGAACAAGGAAATTAACTCCCAAAACCATGAAAATATTGAAATATTATTAAACAAGGGGTGGTAAAATTTTATAAGGGGGTAATAGATGATATTATTAAAATTAATGTGGTTAATATATATATTGGTAACATTATTTAAATCACTATAAAATAGGTTTAATCATGTTAAACCAAATTGATGTGTGAGGTAAGGGATATCATCACAATTTTTGTTGATTGTGGCTCATTTTATAATGGGGCACATAATTTATTTTATATGGTGGACATAATAACCCTTTTACATATAATATAATTAATAATTAATAATTTATTTTATTTTAATATTCAATTTGAAATATTCTATCTAAGGTGATTTTACTTTAAAATTAATAATGGGTACGGGATATCATCTCAATTTTCATTTAATTGAGATATATTTTTAATATGAACCTATTAAATTATATGTGGTGTATATACTAAACCTTTGAAGAAATTATAAATAATACATATTTATTAATTATGATAAATTTTTCTCATGTTTATTTTTTAAGGGGTCACAGTTTGACATTTACTTAAGAAGTAAAGAATTTATTGCACAATAACTATCTCTTTTGTTAATCTTTTCTTTATCTTGAAATAATGACTTTCATGCCATCATTTTTCATTAAAGATCAAATTTATCATAAAATATACATATTATAATTTGATGGATATGATTATTTTTTTAAACCAGGTACTAGTTTTAAATATGATACTTACCTGGAATATTATTTTTTAATAGGTAAAATATGGATAAATCGTTATCCTTTTCTAAATAGTGATATTTGATGATAAGGAATATTATTAATGAATTAAATAGATAATTAGACATGTGAGGAATTATTTGGAAATTTAGATATGGTTCGGGCCCAGTTATAAATATCCCCATTATGTATCAATGGGTCTCTAGATAAAAATTAGTTGGCCAAATCAAAGGGGGTTTTACCCTATAGATTTAAACTATATTGGGAATGGAATTTAAAGATGAGGGATGATGATACATGAGATCATGATGACTTATAATTAAGAATTTCATTTATCATGAAATTACTTATTGTTATTATTCTTGATATTTTGGAAATTATATTATATTTGGATGTATTTCATTCTCATGTTATTGATTAAATGGATTTTGTGTTCAATTATATACATTTTCATATTGATTATTATTTATTAATTCATGATAGTTTCCATTGTATATAACCATTACGAAGAATTTTAGCTCACTATTGTTTTTTTACATTCTTCAGCATATGAAGAATAATTCTTGGAATGAATTTAGGGATTTTAAATAATTCCCATTACTACGAATTTTATTTTATTTACCTATATAAAATGGGTATAATTTATGTATTTAGTTTTATATACATCTAAACTGATTGGTACTTTGTGATTTAGTACCTCTTATCTATGCCAATATTATAAAGTATACATCGTCTCTGGGATTCTGTAGTTAGAGTTATTATATTTTGTATCAAAGGATGCTTTGAAAAAACTTTTCGAACTAGAATAATGAAAATATTGATTAGGGAACAAACCATTATAAGAGACATTGTGGATAATTATAGAAGAATAAATTATTATTTTTTTATTATGAAGAACTTATGTAGTTTTCCCCGCCAATAAATCTTTTTCTGGATACTATATGTGTACAAGGTTCTAGAAATGATTTACCTAGGGATAATAAATTCATGAAGGGTAAATTAGTCATTACCCAATTATCACCTGGAATAAGAAAACTTGCCTTACTGCACACATATTTTGAAAGTCCCAGTTGGTATTTTTTTTGGATAATTCACAATTTCATTACATATTATTATAAATTATTTGAAAATAAACATATCCTTAAAGAATCCAAGTTTATGAATTTTAAATTAATAAATAATTTATTTTAATTTATTTTATATTTTACACCATATAATGAAATTTAAATTAACATTTAAAATACAAAATTTTATAATCTATTCAAGTATAGTCGATTTTTAATAAATAGAGTTTGGAAGGAATAAAGGTATAAAAACCCATTTTGAATGTTGAAATTTCCCTACTGAGAAATCCAATAGAGCTAAAATATTAATGGATAATGTCATGGATATATTAAAAATGATTATTTTGGTTATTATTAATGAACTTTATTAAATGGAGTAACGTGTTCCATAGAGTAATTCTACTATGTTGGATGAATTCATGTAATATATTCCCCCATCATTTGGTGGGACTAATAATCCAATTTTCATTGGGTAATTGATTAAGAATAATTAGAATATACTTATGGCCTTGGGATGGCATGAAAAGGAACGGTTTACACATTATGTTTATTATCTCAATGATTATGTTGAAAAATAGTGGTCATTGATCCAGAATACTGGGCAGGAAGATGAAATATAACTCATATAATGAAAATATTTCAAGGATACATTCCTAAAAAATTATTTCCTTCATTTGAAACAAATTAGAATTAAGATAAACATTCTCATATTAATGAAAAAATAATAATAAAGTGTTGTTATGTATGAGGATACTATAATAAGGTTAGCTAGGTTTTGTATAGATTATATATGAAAAATAGAGTGCAATATTGACTATTTATTCGAATGTATTAAATTAAATCTATAAAGGTCATTAGTCTATCAAATTATTTTATCATATGATGAAATATTTATATGCATCATCAAAATGGAAAATGAATTGTTGAGATCCTACATGATAAAGTGAAACTAATAAAATAATTGTTCGAATGGGAACTAAGAAAAATGGAATGTGTCCAAAAACAAAAAGGGAATGATGCTATTTCCAACTTTTGAGAACAATGGAATGAATCATCCTAGGAAAATAATGAAGGTCCTAGGAGATTATTATAAGTGTGGATATAAGGTTTATCTAGATAAAAAATTAAATGGGATGAAATAAAAAACAATTTTAATGTTACAAAACTATATAAATATAAGTCACTATAAGAAAGAATTACCCAAGAAGTAAGGGAATCTACCACAGAAGAAGTTTAAGGGAGAAGGACAATAACATGTTATCAATAATTATGATGTGGAATTACTAGATGATTTAGTAACAGGTAATTTAATCATATCATTAAATTCAGTTAGTTAATTATTCCATTAGAGATAATCAAAATATTTTATGTCATCTATTTTTCCATGAAAATTAGATATTTACCCACCACTTTAAGAAAGGATTTATCTATCAAAACTCTTAATGGATGTTTCACTATAAAAAGTATGTGTCAAGAACTCATAATGGATATTTCAATATAATCCTTGGAATATAATGGATTTCAAATTATGATAAAAAAAATTTTAATGAATGAGGACATTTTGAATCGTGATGAAGTTGTGTAATTATTTATCTTTAGAGTAGAGAAATAATCATATGAGAAATGTCTTGATCCACTGTCATTAATTATTCTTAATGATATTTTTATTGAAGAAGATTATACCCAACCTAGGGATAGAGAAGGTAATCTTTAAAATGAGTATTTACCTAGTGTACAAAAATTCCTTGATGTATTTACAATAGAATGACATATATATCCCCCAAAGTGTGAAGTTGAGTTTTCTATTTATTTAATCTCTAAGGTAACACCAATATCAAAGAATACCTAAAGATTTTACAATGTTGAATTAAGGAATATGAAAAATCAATTAGATGAAGTATGTGATAAAGGATTTATTCACCCTATTTTTTTACCACGGTTAGACGTTACTCTCTATGTCAAATATTCTGTTGGATCCATGATACTTTTCATTTATTATAGTAAAAAAACGTTATTATGATAAAGTAAAAGAATCATATACCTTGTATTGTTGAATTATTTTTTCAAATTCCGAGAGCCCAATATTTTCCAATTATTGATCAAAATTATTGGTATCTTCAATTGCGATTAAGTTAGGAAGATAGTCCAAAGAAATTTTTATATATGAGTTTTTGAAATTGGGAGTCTAAAGAAACTCCATATGGATTCACTATTGCACCATATATTTTTAAGGATGTAATGAAAAAAATTATTCAATCCATATAGTGGTGCTTATTTTATTCATTGTAGATATATTGGTCTATTATAAAATCCATAAGGACAATGAGAATAACTATAAAATCATTCATAACACTCTTATTGGGAAATAGGTATATAGATTATTTAGTAAGTGTGATTTATATCATCAAGAAGGTCATTATCTGGTATATATTGTCTCCATGGATGGATTCTTAGTTGACCCATTGATGAAAAAATGTACGTAGAGAATGGATTCCACTAATTATCATAAGAGAGGTTTGTATTTCCAATGGTTTTGTTGGTAACTATCTGTGATTTTTTCATAACTTTTCTATATTTCTAACTTGTTTTCCAATATTATACATAAAGGGGATAATTTTGTTTGGAAAAAAGAATATGATAAATTTTTTGAATAACTAAATAGGATATTGTTCAATGCTTTTATTTTGACTATACTATCTTGAAATTTTGTGTTGGTGATTTAAAGTGATGCATCAATGAGGGAAAATGGTTGTGTATAAATGATAAATGATAAATTTAATTCATGTAGATCAATGAAATTGATTACCCTTGAATAGAACTACCCAACCCATGATTTTGGTTTGGAAACTATAATTTTTACTTTTGAGATATAGATACAATATATCTATTTTGAAATATATAACATATACATGGATCATAAATGCATAAAATACATATTTTTATAGAAGGATCTCAATATGATACACATTTTATTGCTCACGGTAATCAAGGATTAGATTTTCACAATACTCTACCACCATGATAATTAAAATATGATATTTGATGCATTTAGTAGTAAATATCATTGATTTAAGAACCAAAATTGGATTTAGGGATATCCTATGTTCATAAATATAGTAAATATTGATATGGGAATTATTAATGAAAGAGATACATCGCTCTATTTTATATTTATTTTGAAAATATATTTATTATAGAATATAATAAATTATCAATCAGATAGTGAGATAATTCAGAAGAAAATAAAATCTGTGAATGATGGGAAATTATTTGATCTATAAAGGGAATAATTGGTTAATTCTACTAGATCAACCTTCTCTATATAACCTTAAATCACAAATATGTATTATAATTAATAGAAAAACTTTTTTGGATAAAATGATTCTAAACATTTCTTATTATATGTCTAGATGTTTAGTTTTTTCAATATGTGAAATGGGAGAGAAAATACCATAGAGGAGTCCTGAAAACTCTTCATATTCTTGTGTGGAAATCGAAATAAACTAGTATGGAATTGGAAACAATAATTACAAATAATCCAATAAATAATGATTCAATGTGGGTTATCATTGATCACCTACTTATATATGCACATTTCCTATCTATAATATAATATTTACCTCTAGAGATTAGTGCAATCCTTGATATTAATAATGAAGTAATACATCATCGAACACCTATTTTTATCAAGTCTAATAATGATCCCCATTTTATAATAGAATTGTAGAATATTATTCAGACTTATCTAGATGTTGAGATTCATTTGATCATTTCCTACCATCCTTAAACTAATTGATAGTAAAAAAGGACAATTTAATCAATTAAAGACTTGTTTCGGTCATGCTCACATGACATTAATGGTATGTGGGATTAGTATTTAACTTTTTTAGTGTTTTCCTCTAACAATTGTTTCCATTTATGTGTTCAAATTGAACTATATAGATCATCATATGTGAAGATATGTCCAACTTCAACTTGTTGAGATAGATTTTGTGAAAGGAAACTTATTTCACTAAAATTATTAAAGATAAAAAACTATAAATTTTATTAACGCTCATATTAAAGAATCTCAATGTAAAGAAAATTGTTATTTTGATAGTTAGTGTATTGATTGGGAATTAAAATTGTGGGATTATCAATTCATGAGAGTATATTAATTTAAGGGTTTCATAGGGTTTATTAAGAAAGGGAAAATGATTCCTAGTTACATCGAGACAATTCATATTTTCAAAAAGATTATAGTGATATACTATTGGTTGTTAATGACATCAAGTCTCTCAAATGTACATAATGTGTTTCATATATCATTATTGATGATATAAATTCCAGACCCAATGTATATGATTTCTTTCAATAAAATTGAATTAGTTCATAATCTATCCTATTAGATGAACAAAACTAGATTCCTGATACTAGAGAGAATGTATTGGAGAATTTAGTGACTGTTCTTTTAATGGAACTTAGGGGAAATCCAAATATAGTGGAAACAACATACGAACCAGAGGATATTATGAATATTAACAACCATCATATGTTTATATGGTAATACCCATGAAATTTCAAGGATATATTTTTTGTAGGAGATTGTAATGTAACACACCAATACTTTACAATTTGTTTCCATTTAATTAAATTCGATGTCTCTAATAGATTTCGATGAATGTAAAACATGGTTTAAATAAAAAAATCTAATAAAATATTATTTAAACATGACCATTATAACATATCCATTAAGATGGAAGGTGTGGAAACTAATTACTGTATTATTAAAATTTAATGGTTTATAAATCTAAAAAATCAATTAAATGGATATCAATTGATTACAAATTAAATAATAATAATTTCAAAAAAACTGTTTTCTAAAAAACTATAAGTTTTTTCATGAAAATGATTTCATCAAATTTTGTAAACATGTAGAAAGAAATTAATATTTGTTAAATATGGTGTATATTCTTTATAAAATCAATTGATTTTTTAAATAATCATATAAAAATTATCCTAGGGTGAAATTTTGATAGTTTTTTGAAAATTTTGTTTTTTCCTTGTATACTGAAAAATAATGCTTTTCATTGAAAAATAACATTTTCATTAAGTTATTTACAATTACAGATTATGTTTTAAATTTGTTTTAATGTAAATTTTGCTCATTTTTATTATAATAAATACAATTTAGGACAAATTAATGAATTTCATGTCAAAATAAAAAATTAAAAACTTCTATACTTACGAGAATTTTCGCTTTGGAAACCCGTTTTGTAATCATGTCTGTAGGTAAAATTTTATATTGGATTCTACAACTCCTGGGAATTTAATTTTGAAAAATTAATTCTATATTTTGATTCAGTAAAATTTATATTATCTAATAACTCTAACATTATTTTTTACTTATAATAATTGTAAATTTAATAAAAAATAATTATCATGGTAAATGTAAAAACTAATTCACCATTGCTTACACTAAGAATTTTAGGGATATAAATAACCAACAAAACCTCTCCAACACACTATTTAGGGAAAATTTTGAACCATATAACCTCTAAATGTGGGAAATTACCCATTTGTAAGATTTTTCCCAGATACAAATATGAGTGTAATTGATTCTTTTCAAAAAATCTTTGAGTTTATTCTCCCCCACATATAAACGCCACCCCTCTCCTAAATTCTACACACTTTAAATGAAATTTAGATCCAAAAATACCTATATAAATAACATCCTAACTCACCTAAAAACAATTTATCTCCTTTTATTAATCATTAACCATCCAAGGAATTATTTTTGTGAAACCCTAATTGGGTCGTACGAAGAAGATGTAATGTTCGTAAACAAGAGATTTAATTTTTTTTCTTTTACCACATCTTTTAAAAATTATACAAATACAATTAAAAAATTAATTTAGTATTTTTAATATAATTATATGTTAATATGTTATGTTTTTTTACCAATATCCATCCACTTTTCCATAAAATGGTAAATGAAATAGTTGATCCTGTGTACAATGGACGACCACCTCACGAATTGATGGAATTCGTTTTCAATCAAAACCTAAATTTTTTTGATATCATATATTTTTTTCAATGTATATATATAATATTTATATAATAATAATAGTTATGAAAATATAATTTCACATATATCTTCTGATGTTCTGTAGTTTTAAAACATGATAATGTTACTTGTGTGTACGACGGACCACCACCTCTCTAAGAGACATGATTCATTTTTCACATACAAATTACATGGAAGGTAATAAAAATAAAATAAAATAATATATGGGAGATAAATAAAACTATATAATTTTTTTAAGTTTAATATATCACCCACTTCCTCACACTTTCACTCATTAAGGGGATTATATCGTCGCTCAAGCGTACCTACGACCAACCGTCTCCATGAACCACTGTGATTCATTTTACACGTCCAACATTCAGAAATGGTTATAAAAATATATATAATGACCCAATATGATATTTATAAAATTAATATCATTATATATATTATATGACTATATAATATGTTCAAGAACCATAGATTTCAGGATAAAACATTCAAGTGAAAACAAGGCAATTAACATCAGTTAAAATGATTATAATGAAATATTATTAACAACAGGGTTATTAAATTTTTTAAGGGATCTTATATAATAATATAAATATGAATAAATTTCTAGTATAAATTAATAAAATTATTAAAACAATTATACCTCATCATAAAACATGTTCAATGAAAAGTAAGTGTGTGGTAAAGGACTTTATCTCAATTTCCCATTGTTGAGTCATATTTTATGGTTGTGCGTCCAATTTATTTTATATTGTTTAGATACATTAACTTTTTTATGTAATATCTTAAATACTCTATAATTAATTTAATTTTATGTTTAAATCACAGTTTTTTATTCATGGAGATTAAAATTGAAAATTGTGAAGATGTACAAGATTTATCCTCAATTTCTATTTCATTAAGACAAATTTGTTCATATAAACCTATTAAATTTTATGTGATGTATATAATTACCCTTTTATATTTTTAACATGAATAACTATTTATTCATGAGGATTATTGTTTTTTAATTTCTATTCTTTATGTAGTGAAAATTTAGAATTTACCAAAGTTATAAATAGTTTACTATACAATCTCAGTTTCATTAGTGATTGTTTACATTCTCTTGAAACATTTACATTTTTAGGATCATCTTTCATTGAAATTACTCTTCGCTAAAAATATCAATATTATTTTATAGTAAATTTTATTATTTCCTAAACTATATAATTTTTCTTATATATGGTGTTTAATTTGAATTTAATTTTTTTAACTGATTAAATATTAAAAAATATGCATCCTTTACTCAACAAAAATATTTTATGATAAGGCATATTTTTAATTATTTGAATATTTCTTTTGATAAATGTGTAATGATTTGGAAATGATGATTCTATTTGGGTGTGTTTATAGATATCCCATTGACGCATTGATAGGTTTCATGAGGCAAATCAGTTACCCAAATCCAATGGGTTTTACGCGGTAGTTTTAAATTGGGTTCTAGATAGACTTGACAGTAGAGGTATCTGGATTCAAGGGATAATGAAATCCAATTATTAATAAGTTCCTTTAGGAATATTTTAGTTATTATTATCAATGATATATTCCCTATGACATTATATCTGGTTTCATTTCATTATCATGTTATTTATTAAAAGGCATCTATGTTAAATTGATTACCTTGGCATATTAATTATACTTTGTTGATTCATGATATATTATACTCTATATAACCATTTCTAAGAATTTGATATATCCATCATTTAGTTGACTTTACCTATGGTAAGAAGTATAATTAATTGAATAAGATTAAAGATGAAATTTTTTTTCCATTACTACGACTTGTATTCTATTTCCCAAGATAAAATTGGTCTCATGTATGTATTATGTTTTTTAAAACTGCTAAACTAATCAGCCAAATGGGATTTGACCCCATGCATCTATGTAAATGTAATGAATTATTAAAATTCTCTATAATACTAGAGTTGGGGTCTTTAAATAATAGATAAGGTCATGTATCTTGGGGAAGTTGAACAACCTTTCATTCTATCTCAGTTAGGGGAACAGATGTCATGCTTTTTATATGATAATACAAATCCCATCATTATTTAAATCAACCAATAATGTAATTAGAAACATACCCAAAAACCCCATATTATTATAACATAATGTATATAGTATTAAAAGAATGATGTATCATAGTTCTAATTTGAGGTGGTCTTCATACCCTGGTTAATGTATAAATCTCGATAGTGAACTCACTACTAATATAGCAATGCCCAAATGCATGAAAATACATGTGGTATAATTATTTGGTCATATGTAACATTGAATAATTATTGTGTCTTAGGATAATATTTTTATTCTATATACAAAATCATAACCATGATAACACCATAAATTTATCACAACCTATAATAATCCATGATGAATATCAGGTAGGGTTGAACCAAGGATATAATTTTATAGGATAATTATAATTCATTTAATGTGTATAATTCAACTAAATGTAATAAATAATAATGGGTATATTCCTTCTGTGTAAAATTAAATATACACTTAAACAATTTTATGATTACACTAACAATCCCTAATATAATAACTAGTATCATATCTAATATAAAATACTAATAGTATTCATTATGTTTACTATATGTTATTTTAAATTAGACTCTATACATCTAAATATAATTATTTCCTCATCTCTATGTGATTTCTGAATAAAATAATCCTACAAAACTTTATTAATGGAGATATACAATTGATGATTTTTTGAATAATAGTGTAATTTTTGAATCATATTACATGTTATTAGCTCATTAAAAAGTATTATAATACATTCAATTCCCTACATATAATGTTATGTAGTTAAAGAAGCATATTATATAGTTATAAGTCTTCCTAAGTTAATTTATGTCATCTTTTGGAATATGTTGATTCAAAATTTTCCATTGAGATCACCATGGTTATAAAACAAACCTCTTAAAATTATTTCATTTCCAACATACCCTAAAAACGTTTTTGTTATTATTTTTCATTCAATTTTCCTTCATATTTATATAATCCTTAATTTTTAACATTCAAAAATCTATATGTCTAAACATACAACTAGTTTCCTCATAGAAACAATATTACAATGAAAATATAATACTGAGATGCACAAACTCCTTTTTAATCATGAAATAATAATTATTTTTCTATAGTGGGAGTATTTAATAAATAAACACTAAATTTTAACTCATTTTATTTATAATAACCCATTGTTACAAATTAACCTCAATTATTATATAATAGAAATAAGATTGTATTACACGTGATTTATTTTAATTCATATAATATTGAAGTAGTTACACCCTGAGATTTTGTGATATATTTTTTCAATGAATTTATTTCTAATGATGTATTGAATTTCACTAATTGAAAAATTCCTTTCACATGGAACTAAATTTTCTTGGGCTAAATGAAACACTGACTTGGCATAGATTACATGAAACACCATGTTTCTTTGAAACATCATTGTATTATTATAATTATTTAAACGAGATAGTTATAACCTAGCATATTAAAATTTTAATATGAATTCTAATAACTAGTTTTCATATATTTTATATACTTTTTTATATAAATTAAATATATTTATATTGAAAAATATAATTTATTTGGTAACTTCTTTAAATATTTAAAAATAATATTTTCTTAAAGAAACTGCTTTTTATGTCCATTTGTGTACAATAATAAAATCAATTTTATACCCACATAGAAATTGATTTTAATAAAATAAACATCATTTTTTAAATATAATTTTTGAAATAATATTAGGGTTAATTTTCGGTATTTTTCCAAGAATCATTATTTTTGTGCGAATAGTAGAAATTACTGAAATTTTGTTAGAAACGGTATTTTTATTTAAATAATGAATAGTGATAAATTTTATTTTAAATTTCATTTTAAAGATAAAATATATAAATTATATATATATTAATCCAATTTAGCTCATTGGAATTATTTTTTATATTTAAATTATATATAAACACTTATTTAACTTTCGAATGATTTTATTTTAAAACCCCACATTCTCACAAAGTCTATAGGATTACCATTGTTCTTAATCATCCCACTTCTATTATTTGAATTTTTAAAAACTGAAATACTTGATTATAATCATTATACTATTTTTTACTAATAATATAAACTTATTTATGTCCAAAAATATTATTTAAAGTGATTAAAATAAATAACATTGATTAAGGTTAGATTAAGTTTAATTAAGGACTAAACCCTAACCATAATAGCCAAAATGACTTGGAAGCTCATCTACAAAACATTTATTGACTATTATTATATCATATCCTTTATTTGATCAAATTTTATCATTTATTGTGATATTATTAAATTTATGTTCCTTATATATAAGTTTAATTAATGAAAAATAAAATAATGGAACTTTTCATACCATTAAAATTTATATAATATGGAGATATGTAAAAAACATAATATTTTTTATTATAAATGTCATTTTGAAATATAAATGTGTTATTTTTATCATTATAACTTTTCAATTATTTTAAGAGATTATTTAGATACATTAAATCCTTATGAAATTCCAATGTAGTGATTATTTAGTTAGTAATTATCTAAAATAAATGATATCTTAAATGTTAATAGTGAAGTAAATTAGTTGTATTATTATCTATAAATTTTTAGATAATTATATCCTAATACAAATATATAAACTCAATATAATATAATTACAATATTGTTTTGATATTTTAAAATAAAAATTAATTAAACAATTTTAAAAATGAAATTAATGTTATTTTACAATAAATGATTTTATATTAAATGAGTTTAAATTAATTAAAAATATATATTCATCCAAGTGATTTTTAAGTGTTATTAAAAATTAAATATGCCCTATTGATGGACCATTTGATCTTTCATAATCATCATATTTACCCATATATTGTAAAAACATTTTTATCAATGTTCTGATTTAAGTAGTGTTTCTACACATAACATGGATTTTTTTAATTAATTTACAAAACAGATTACCTTTTTTGTTTAAAAACTATATATTAAATTTATCATTCTGTAGTTTTATATTTTATAATAAATATCAATTTATTTTATTCTAATAGGTAAAATTATTTAGGATATAAAACTAGACACTTTATTAAATAATGGGAAAATGGGAAAATATTAGAAGTTATGGATCCAAATTATTAAAACACATATATTTTTGTGTGGTGGATGTTTTTTATACCATTATTCCCTTTAAATACATTATTTTTCTATTTTGGAGGCACGTAGGGTAAGGTATATAACCCATTAATGAAAACATTTTCTTGTTTACAAGATTTCCACTCTACAAGCTCTTCAAAACCACCCTTCGCTCATAAATAAATACAATGAATCCTATTGGCCCAAACCAAATAGAGTTACCTGATTAATAGGTAACATCTTCCCTCAAGATCCTATATTTTATTTTTTTCATCGGCCATTATATTTATTCCATTAATGTATAAAATCAAAATTATCTTAAATATACTAGTATTTTTTTATTCAAATGGTTTGACCTACACTTACACACACATCCATCAAATCTGTGAAAAATATACTGTTTATGTGTATGGTGATCTACAACCACACTAAATGATGATTGTTCATTATTCTTTTACCTATTATCCAAGTGGTAATTATCATGGAATGTGTATTTATATATTAAATATATTATTTTTAGTATTTATATAATCTTTTGTTTTCATTTTATAACACATAGCGTTATACTTTCCATTTTTTGTAAATAATATAATTTCCTTTGAGGAAGTGTGGACTACCGCACCCTCAAAGCGATATGATTCATTCACAAACTATTTGGAATTTATTAAGGTTGTGTTTAGAGAAATTATATAATAATATGATATACTAATTATAATATAATCCTGATATATATAAATACATATATTTAATGTATATTTTTTCATTCAATAATACAAAAAAACAAAAACAACATTCTTGTATACATATAGCTTATCATATCTATGAACAATGTATTAAATTTAAGATTATATATTATATATATTATTATAACACAAATATATTTAATATATATTTTATTTCTATCATTATTTGATTTATTCAAATCGTTATATATAAAAAAGGACCAATGATATTTCAAATTAAGACACAAGTGAAAAAGAAATTGAATATTACTTAAAGCATAACCTTAACATAAAATTTATAGAAATTGGGTAATATAAACATATAATCAATCCATATATGGAATTAGATAAATTAATATTATTATTTAATAGATTATTAATAAATTTATATTTATAACATCATTGGTTTTAACAATTACGATGATAGTACATACACATGGTAAGATAATTTCATCTCACTTTTTATTTCTATGAGATACATGCTTTATTCACCACCTGTTTTTTTAGGTTGTGTGTATACTAGAAATGGATATATTCTATGAATATTATACTTAAATTTATTGGTATTTACAAATCCATTCTATGATATATGTTTCATAGGGATAATGTTTCAAAATATACCAAATCAGTAAAGTAGTTTTGTCTAAAATTACCTTCTTTGAGAAAAATGTATTGTTATGCACCTATCTTCTTTAGCGAGGTGTATATGATTCCAATTGAAATGTTATATAATGAATATAATTCTTTTATATACTTTTTATTCATTATAAAATTTCATTTTCTTACATGAATTATATGACTCCAATTAACCAAGTGGTAAGAGTTTATTGATACAATTTCATACATTTTTGAGATTCTTTATGATTATTCTTTTTTTTATGAAACAATATGATCAATATCTCATGGAAACAATAATATTACTTACCCTATATTAATTAAATATATATCCATTTTTATTACCATTTTATCACTCTTTATTATTAAAGAAAGTTATGAAAATGTTTTTATGAAAAATATGACCATATATCATTATTGGGTTGGAAATCTATGCTATTTTTAAACCATGTTTTCAAAAATGTTTTAATTTTTTTTCCAAATGATATATAAGAATATTTTTGAAGGTAAATGGTTTTTATAAATTTTTTATTCTTACAAAACATTTATCTACATGTTTTTAATTTTATTTTCAATGAACTGGTTTTCAATCCATTTTCAGTCATTATATAAAAGTTTTTAAAGTCTTTTAAATGAAAAATATTTTTAAATTTTTTTAAATCTTATTATTTAAGCTATCAAGGGAAAAAATTTCAAAATTATTTCAGTATTTTTTCAATGTTTTCAATGTATTTTCAAATTAAATTGTTTTCAAAAGGTTCTATGTTTAAAAAACCTTCTTCCAAGAAGAAAGTATAATTTGATTCAGAAATGTTTTTCAAATATATTTCAAAATAATTTTTTATCTAAGATGTCATTCGTTATTGTTAATCATAATTTTTATTAAATTATCTAATATTTATATTAATAACATTTCATTAATAGTTTATGGTTTTAAAGAATGATTATTATGACACCCATTTCTCTTCTATGGGTAATATGATTTGGAAACCCAATTCTTTTCATAGGTTTTGATTCAGATGAAATCATTATCAAAACTATATTTTATCATAGTCTAAGACATGATTACAAGTTTATGACACAAATTTCATTACATGGTACATTATTTGATGTATTTTTTATTATATAATGGAATATCTATGTATGATTTTATTATGTGCAAGATGATACATATATCTCCCTCTAATTCATTAGGTAATGGTAACTGTTTTATGAGAAAAATGCGAACATGGGAGGAAATCCCATGCTCGAAATAACAGGGTAAATGGGAGGAAATATCATTCTTTAAATAAGAGGTTACATTGGAGAACATACCAATCCTAAAACAAGAGGGTAAACGGGAGGACATCCCAAGCCTGAAACAAGAGGGTATACATGAGGAAATCCCAATCCAGAGACAAGTGTGTAAGTGAGCGGATATCCCAATCCCAAAACAAGTGGGAAAATGAGATTATATCTCAAGACCAAAATAAAAGGTTACACAATAAGACATCCAAAGAATGACACAATAGGGTTAAAGGGGTGAAATACCAAGCCCGAAATAAGAGGGTACAAGGGATTGCATCCCATGCCCAAAACAAGAGGGTACACAGAAGGGAACTCTATGACCAAATCTTGTACATGAGTGATTAAACCATGATAAACATGTTACAAAGGAAATATTAGGCTTCCTTGACAGAGGTTTTTTATATTCTTATATGTCTTATATAATTACATGTTTAACTCCTTTGTTAAGTGTTCATGTCTTATCATTACTTTTTTTCTCATGATTCATGTATTATGAACATCCAATCATTATTATGATATCAGATATGTATGGTATGATATTAAATTATTGTTCTCATGTTCCATACTATTTTTTCATGTTATGCTTATGCATTTATTTATTTACCCTTACGGAGCATCTAGGATCACCCCATTTTATCTATCTTGTCCCTTGGTTTTGAATAAAGTCTTGGGTAAAAGTAATAAACGGGAGATAATTATTATAGATGATAAATATATTTCACTAGGAAATAAGGTTTTGATTAATTGTTTTTAAAGTAACTAAACTATTACGGTCCGCGAGCATGTATTTTTGTGATGTACTGAATATTCATCTAAAATGATATAATGTTCATGTATGTTAATCCTAGGTCTCTATATAAGTATTCATTTTTATTTCAATCATCCCTAATATGAATATTTCTTTTTAAAAATTGAATAAAAACACCAGCATCCCTATATTATTACACTTATTTTTAACTATTAAATTATTAAAAAATTTAAATATTATAAATTTGTTATTATATACCCTTTGAAATAAATGAAATATTCATTAACAATCACACCTAAATTGGAATCTACTATGAGTTTTTATAACCTCTTCTTGTATCTAAGAAAATTACTTCCAATGGAAACATTACCCGTACTTATGTATGTGGTCTCATTGTATTGAAATATCTAACTATCTAATCAAGGATTAATTACTTTAATTATATATAGTTATTTTATTCTTCTAGTTTTAAATTTTACCCATTTTTTCTATTGATATTTTACCAAAACAAATGAATCATATGCCATTTTCAACTATACTAAATACTATATATAAATATGGAAAATATTATTTATTAAACTCATTCTCTCTTTTGGAACATCTCTCATAATTATTATAGAATAAATTTGAAAACTAAAAAATTCATAATAAAAAACCTTCAATCCCTCTAATTCATTTTCATACCCATTTTATTGGGTACATAATAGTAGATTAATGTTCAATTTATCATCATTTGTTTAAAAATTACTTTGAAACCTAAATATAATCCTTCTATTCTTCTTATTGTCTTTCATATAAATTTGTTAGGTAACATCATTATTTTGTTACATGGGGAGCTATTTTCTCAAGAATATATTTTTTTAATCATGATTTATAATGATTATTGTGTTACTATTAAAATTTATAAAGATGATTCAATTAATGTGTTAATTTATAAATATAGATCTAAAAACCATTTTTATTTATGATCATGTTATTTTATATATAATATAATTGTTTATCAAATGAATATCACATTTAAAATTCATTTAAAATTGTCTTTAAATAAATTTTCTCCAACAAAAATGATGGCCCAATTTGAATCCATCCCATCCATTAGTCGGAAAAAATCGATATTTCATAAATTAATGAATCCACATTAGTGTCTATCTCATATATTGTCTATATATATAAGACAAATATCCAATCGTATCACATTTGGCTCTTTAATAGTTGAGAAAAATCCATTACATGATCCATCATATGGATAAACAAAACTATATTCCTCTATAATCCTATCTCATATGATTTCCTATCTATAAATAACCCAATTATAATTATCTGATTTAATTACTTTACATATAGGGTAATCAATTTCGACCATTCCTTAACAAAAGAAACCACATGGGTTCCTATCATTAAAAGAAATTACTCAGTTGGATGACGGATGTGTTCACACATGTTTTCATCAAAAGGTATATAACACTTACTTTTTTTAGGAAATTTTAATGATAAAATCATAATATATCGTGTATTTTATTTAGTTATGAACACTTCAAATGATTTTGTTTTTATCCCATATTCCCCCCACTAAATCAAAATGTTCAAAATATATTAATCAATAACACTATAAAACCCATTGTTTATATTACCCAACCAAATTAATTGAAAAATATATTTACACATATATAAACTCATATAATTAATATGTTATTTGAATCCATTTCTTATAAAATCTAAGACTCATATGAAATAAAAGATAACCACAATAGTATGCATGAAGCTTTTAGTAGCTAACAAGAAATTTTTTACAAAATTCGAATGCTCCCATGCTAGTGAAAAGTATAACTCAATATACCACTACCCAAGGTTTAATACACCAGTGGCACATAAATTTCACCATAATTATAATGCTTAATATTTAAAATGTATAACTGTCTTCACTATTCTATATCAACACCAAATACAAGATAATATAATATCTAAAGAAAATGAAATCAATTATCATACATATCATGTGACTATATATATTCTTTTATAATTATTTGTAGAATAATTTTAACATTTTTAACTAAATAATAAACTCATTCAGCATGTAACATTCATAATCATGCATATAAGGTAGTGAAATTTGAAATATAGGAAAAAATCATAAAATTATAAATTCAATACACCTTTATGAAAAATTCATAAATAAATAAATTGAAACAGTATATAATTTAGTCATGCATCATAGTCATTCAATAGTTTAATAAATATAAACACGTTATATTTATTGGTATTATAAACACATCATATTATCCATTATATATTATTTACACCAATATATGATATTAAATAGAATGGAAAGTCATTATATTCTGAATCTAATATATAGAAATTTACATAGTCAAAATATCACTTATAAAAATTATTTGTACCATAATCATATCAATAACCAAAACTCCTTTTCATACAATTAAATAATTTAATGAATAATGAAATTTAATTTGAACATTTCAGGTTAACAATTAAGAAAAATTCATAATTAAATATAAGATTCATTAAATTTTTCAATAATGTTTAATTTAGAAACTATTTGTTAATTACCTTTATATTTATATATAAATAATTTATACCAGAAAATTTTAGTCATTTCATATAAAATAAAATGTATTATTACATTAACATTAAAAATTTAAGATATTAATTTTCTAAATGTTTTATTTAAACTTTATAATTAATTAATTAATTAACTCCTCATAAATTAAATATATTTCCTTATTTATCTTTTTATTTATTATTAATTTTTTCAAAAAATTATATATTTAAATTCATAATAAAAAATAGAAAACAAATATTTTATGTATATCATATTCTATGAAATCATCCATTTTTTATGTTAGGACTCTATTAAAAATTTAAATTATGATTTATGTATGATGTGTTCCAGCTTAAAACTGTTAATCCCAAATTATTAGTTTATTTTATTATATATCTATATCATAATCGACAGTACACTTTTAAGAGATATCATGTTTTCGGATAGGAATTACATCACTATAATGATAATATATTCTTTTATTATATTTTAAAAAGTTCATATCAGCATCATTGTAAAATTTACATCCGTATATTAGCTATTTCAAAATGTCAAAAATTAAATAAATTTCATTATGTCATTATTTATGACACCTTATATCATATTTTGTGATTTTATCATAGACTATATTATCATATATCATAACTAATTCCAAAATTCAAATTAGTCATCCCTCTATGTTTTATCTAGGGTAAAATATAAATCACAGGTAATTTAGGCATGATTCCTCTTTAGACTATGATATGTTAGTATCTCACAACGAAAATGAAGAAAAGAGAATGAGTGTTAATGGGGGAATCAATAAGAACTAAAAAATAATTCATTCACCATCTCAATGGCTTAATTATATTATATAGAACATGAATACACACCCAAAGAAACGATTTATTTACTCATATGTAACAAATGTATATGTAAAGGGCTCATGGTGATAATTCCATTATGTCCCTCATCCAATAACACTATACTAAAAGTATCATCAAATGAAATGTTAATAATAAATTCTATCCTTATGTAGAGTATTACATGTATGTTAACACTTAACATTTAGTTTCCTTATCAATCATAGTTTTTGTAGGTAAATGTTATAATATAATTCATACTACAACCCTTCCTTAAGAGATACACTGTGATTGGATTAGTAAGTTGTATTATGATATTATCACATCATAACCAATGGTACATGTAATTCGATATAATATACCATATAAATCATTTATTTAATATTATATAGCATAATCATATCATAAAATATGATATTTCCAAAAATATTATATTCTATATATTGGTTTTACGGTATACCTCCATACCACCAACATTGTTGAGAGCATGTATGATTGGTCATCATTTTTGCCAATTCATTGCATGTGGACTAGACTCGAATGTATGATTATTATCAGTTTATTTATTTATTTGGTAAATATAATCACATATATAATTTTATGGTTGTGTAAAAAATTTTAGGATATCAAGATGGATTAGTTTTATGGAAAGTGGAGTGGGAACCAAAGTGAGCCATATGTTTATTTACTCAAGTATCATTTTTTTTTAATTATAAAATTTTCAATGGATAAACCAATTGTTAATACGTATTTTTTGTATTTTGGTATAATTAACAATAGCTCATTAAGTTTTATCATATTTTATACAACTATTATATTAATATATTTTTGTATTAAATTCTTTTTCACACTAAAATACCTTTTTTGTATATATTGTTTTGGGTTTTAACAAGATATTGATTGCAGAATAACTAAGAATATGGTTTTATAATCATTGTCTATAGGTTCTCACTACTAGTCTCCAACCTTTATTATAAGGGAAACATGCCAAAGGACATCTAGAACAACTTTTATGACCATTGTTCTAAAAATATATTCTATTGCATTAAAAATGGTTTCAAATACTTGTTGTGGTAGCCTTATTATTTGGTTATAGTAGATGGATATTTTAAATATTGAAAAATGGGATGGATACTGGTCTTGGGTATCTTGAATCCTTTATAGTGAAATTCCATTTTACTAGAGTTAGGGTATTATAATTTTTTTTTCAATTTTTAGTTTATATTGAAATGATTATCTATATATTGTTAACTGGTTTGGATTATTGTTTTATCGTTTGGATATTTCCAAAGTGGTAAAAGAATGTGTGGTCATGCATCATTATAGAAACAAATGAGTATCTAACATTCCCATGACTTCTTGTGAAGTAGAAATAGTATCTAAATTAAAACCTTTAAATGAAATTAAATTAAGAAGGAAAATAATTATTAATAAGAATATTTTGAAAAGATTTTTTGGTCAATTAAAAAGTTTTTAATACTTTATTTAATGTAATATATGAATAACCATTTGGGTTTACGTTAATTAATGAAAACTATAGTGGATTATTTTTTTAAACTATTTTCTGATATTATGCTACTGTTGTTTTGTTTTAGTGACAAATTATAGTTGTATATGTAGTTAGTTTATTTATTAGTACCTAATGTATATTTAATTATGTGTATTTTTAATATTAGTTAAAAATTAGTATTCATATGGTGTGATGGGTTGATTCTATATCATTTATAGGGTCAAAATAATAAATTTATTTTACCTAGGATGGTATGATATGATTTTTCTAGAGTGAAAATTGACTAGATAGTGGGGTATATTTAGTGTATCCATCTATTAGGTGGAATTGATTATGAGTTGTTCATATAGTTTGTATTTTGAGTCACATTTTTCTATAAATAAATCTATGTTGAGTTTTTCATGGTAAATAAATATGGTAAATTGTTATTTTGGATGGTTGTAACCTTATAGGGTAAAATGAAAATGAAATTTCATTCTTATATAGGATAATGCATGTTTGGAATTTTAATTATTGATTTAGTATTAAATAAGAAAAATTCATGATGTGATTGATGCTAAATTGTTGATCATGTTCTCATTGGTTAATTTTCATCAACACTCATCAGTTGAGAATAACCAAATGATAAAAGAACATTCTTTAAGAGTCAATACAAATCTAATGATATTTTGGAGTTAGAATTCTATGTGTATTCATATATTTTGATATGGGCCTTTAAAAAATATAAATGAGTGTTTTTATGAAATCACGGTGTTTAAATATCTACAGTATCAATTTTTTAGTGGGTACTTGTGGTCCCTGGATATTGGGATCATGGTAGAGAATATAAAATTTCTTTGTAATAGGTTATGACTCTAATAAAGATTCAATTGTATATTTATATTTCTATGTTTTTTGGTATGTCTTAAGGATGGTATAATTCCATTGAGATTAAATTAATGGTTATGGGAAGTAGTGGATAAATTTTAATTCCATATTTGATGAGTTATTCTTCCCGTATATTATTATACATGATTTTTTAGATATTTATTGATTTATAAATGAAAAGGAGGTTTTTATGTGTCATGATACTAAATTTTAAAGGATAGGTCTATTAATATCAACCTTGGAAGGAAATGATTTAATTTAATTTTTTTTACTTTTAGGATGGATTTAAATACACATTATTGATATCTATAAATTCTGTATTCCTAGAAACATATATTGAAGATGATTTACAAGAAAGATAAGTCGAGGTAGAAATTTTTTCCTTAAAGTATTATAGTAAGTAAAGTAGAATCTACAAAATAATATAGTAGAATTTTTAAAAACGAGGTTCATGGTGATGTAATAAAGGAGAAAATAACATTATTATTGTCTTTAAATATGTCGTTTTTAGAGTGTTTAAAATAATATTTTTTCTGGAATAAGTGTTCTGAATTTAATTAAAGATCTAGGAATTGTCACAGATGTTGAAAAATGAGATATTTATATATTTTTTATAAATGAAGATGGTAGGATCCACCACGAGTTTCAGATAGTGATGGTTGATTTCAACTTTTGAGTAATTCCATTAATGAATATTTTATTAAGATATTAAATTTTTTTATAAAATATTTAATTATTTTTACCTAGAATGTCTATAATTTTTATGTGGAAAACTAGTGTTTCGATGTGTGATTGGATAATTAGAATATCTCGTCTAGGTAATCGATTGGTGATCTTCTTGTGTATATTGGATCAAGCTATTTATTATTACTGGCGAGGTGGTAGGGATAATATTATTCTTAGGATAATAATGGTGATTTTTTAGAACATAACTCTTAATTAATGTGGTCCAAAATTAATGTTCATGTTTATGTGTGCAGAAAAACCAACTAATGAGTAACAAATTCTAGTTACTAGTATAAGGTTAGGTGTAGGATGACTTATATTCGGTTCATATGAATAAGAAAAATCTAGGTGTTTGTTTTTAAATATAATACAGTTATAATGTTATATAAATATTATCGGTTGACAATCAATTAATAGACTGAGTATGACTCAGGTGTTGGAGTATTCCAGTTTTATAACAGTGATTTATGCAGGTTAAAAAGGTAGTCAATGCAATTTAAGGAAAACAGAAACATATAATGTTTTATCATGTGTTGTAAGTTGGAATTGTTTTAATAAGTTTCATTTATGATACATTTAATATGGATAAATAATTAGGTAAGTATTATTATTAAATATTTAGTTTTTTAATACCATGTTTATAGATAACAATGTAAAAACCTATTAAAAAATGTGAATGGATCATTGCAATAAATTTATTCAAATAAAATATTAGTCTGAATATTTCCATTGATTTTTCTCAAGAATGAAAAGTTTCATGGTGAGGGATTTATATTCATCTACATCATTATGGGCTTTTAAGACAGGAAAATTTTGATCATTGGGGAATCTTGACCAAGGATGGTTTTAAAATTCGATATTTGGATTAAAATTTTGATACATAGAATATCATTACATAGATTTTCCATGGTTATTAAAGGCCATAAAAGAATTAAATTATTGGGATGAAGGAAAACCAATTATTAAATTATATTTCTTTCTCATATTATCCCCAGGTACCTGGTGTGGCTATCACAAACTAGCCAGGGTGACATACTAAACTAAAACCCAAATTAGCCCTAACATGGTTTGAAAGGAATTCTCAATCCCCATGGGATGGATAAAATCACCTAGTCATCAATTTTGATCGAGGGGAAGGATTTAACCAAAAGGGTCACCAACCATTAAAAATCATTGGGTAATAAGTAATAAATAGTAGGTATTCTAAAATAGTCAACAAGAGAAAAAATTATCAACATATAGGAAATTCTATATCTTAATAAATAATAAAAATAAATAAAAGTAACATAACCAATAACAAAAATAGTAACACCAAGATAACCTCATAATATAGGGATCACAAACATCGCCTACTGCTAACTTTTATTTCCTTCTTTCAAGAACACCCACTATCCCTAAGTGGGGCTTTCCCTTTTCCATGACTATGAAAAATAATTTTTACAATTACCGAATTTAATATGTGGTATTCATGATTAAATAATATAGTTGGGTGACAAAAATTTATTTTTTATGATGATCATATCAAATAACCAAAATAGGATAATTTTTTAATAAAACATGGCAGATAAATCTATATAAAAATTTAGTATAAAAAATTCATTTAAAATCATACCAATGGGAAATATAGAGTTGATAAGTTTAATCATTTAAACCAATTATGAAAAAATATTTTACTAAAACAATATTGAATAAAAAATATGATCAGTAATGGCATGCATAAAAAATTTTAGACTATAACAACATGGTATGCAATGATGATAGTTAAATCAAGGCTCAATAATACTCACACTTCCTTGTGAAATATGGACCCATTTGTATACACTTCCCTAGATCGAAGGCCTAGGGGGAATATGATTACACCCCAGTGAATGAAATCAAATCCCTTATCAAATTTTATTAATAATTTTAATCATCAATTCATTTCTATGAAGGGTAATACATCACTATTTTTTTGTCCTAAACTACCCATGTAACTACAAAGGCTCCCATGTGATTTAAAGAAATTATTTGGGGGGACCACTCTTCAATAATAAGTTTCACAAATCATTACTCAAATATCCCAATATTTATATTTTCAACTTTATATTCCATTTCAAAAAACCAATATCTAATGGTATTAATAAAAACTCCTTCCTTTAAAAACAACTCATTTCATTCCATTACGAGAAAAATTCGTGACAAATTTTCTTAAAAAACATTATAAAAATATTTATTTTAAGCATAATTTATTAATTAAAATAATTTGGTATAACTGAAAATATTATTCCAAAATAAATCACAAATAAGGTTTCAAACACAATAATATATTTAAAAAATTTTAGGATGATTATAAATTCAAACACAATTTCAAAAAATCAATAAACAATTCTTTCAATTGAAAGGAATTAACTTTCAAAAATACCTACTTCATTTCAAGTGATAATAAATTTCTCACAATAGATTCTAAATCATATTAGATAAGGGATAGAACCATCCAAGTGTAAATAATAGAAACATAATTCATAGATTAAAGTCAAGATACTTCAATATCAAAAGGATCTACAACCATCATTGAAGGAAAGAAACATGGAAATTAGAATTCATGATCGTATCAAGATAACACTTGTTGAATGATACT
The DNA here is from genome assembly GCA_963277665.1 of Viscum album. Lineage (NCBI taxonomy): Eukaryota > Viridiplantae > Streptophyta > Magnoliopsida > Santalales > Viscaceae > Viscum > Viscum album. The sequence goes on along the minus strand of OY728120.1, from coordinate 685,053,062 downwards.
AAATACATTATTTAGAACATAGATTCGTGAACATCCAAGGTTGGAAGGGAATAATAACCTAAAGGGAATCTCCATGATTATAGGTTTTAAATGGAGTTTTAGGGAAGAGGGAATATATTTAAAATAGGGTTTTCATGAAATAGAATTTTGATGCATCCCATCACTTACATGGACAAATAGGCTTCACTAGCTTAATATCAGATAGTCCATGGTGTTGTGCTAAAAATATTTTATTATTGAAAAACCATATCCCATATGGTGGCTTCCAACATTTGTACGGTTGTTCTAGGAATAATTTCTATACAACTAGACACCCCTCTAGCTTATCAGTGGAATTCATATAAGAATCTAGAACTTCCAACCGTCCAATAACTAGTACGTGGGTATCACTAGCCATAAGGTTCACTCCCTATAGTTTTCTCAAATATACGCCAAAGTCCACTCAAATTCCAACTTCTTTAAAAACTCTATGGATTCTCAAAAATTAATAAAAACCACTCACATGCTCCTCCAAATCTTATAAACAAGTCGGAACAACCATTAATTTACATGAAATTAAAGAAGAGAAAAATAAACATAGGATTGTTCCTAAATGCAATAGTTATAATGATTCAATTATACCCACCGTAATGCTTTCTTCCAATAGAAGGCATCTTCAAGAATACTTTTCCAGAAAGAGGTGATTTAACTTCTCTCTCAACAACACCACATGACCCAACTTCTAATGAACACATGAACCATGATTCTTTATAAATAAAACAAATGGAATATATTTTCAATCGAAACCCTTCATTTGAGAATCAATAATATAATCCAAAAAACAATGCCATTTTCATAAACGGATCCACATCAAGGCCCTTCAAATTCAAAAAATGAGATGGGTCTGAAAGATTTATTTATAAAGTGTGATATATAAGATACATCACTGATAAAATTCATATATTGTAGAATGATGAAATGGTACGATACCATACCGTTCTCCTTAACAAACTTAAAAGGCCCAAAATATCTCTATGTTAACATCCATTGATTTCAAAGATTTTATGTACCCAATTGATGAGAGTCTCTCTAGAACACAGAATGACATTGAGATAACTCTAAATAACTTCAAAAATGGGAATAATGAGATTTATAATAGCTTTGGTCTATTACCAACCATGGAAGGAACATCTGGATCTTTGTTCTCATTCAATGAACCATGTTATGTCCCAAAAGAGAAGCTTCACCGACCTGCAACCAAAAGAGTAGAGATTCAAAAGGTCTTACATGAATGAATATGAATGGTTTCATTATAATGTAGAGATATTAGAAATTATTAAAATCAATCTTAACTAACCCCAACGAAAATACCATTCCCACAAAATTCAAGGATATCAGTGGTTATAATGTATTCAATAATCTATCTAGAAACTTATTTCAGAAAACATTTCTATGGATGGAATAATTTTCTCAACTTGACCTGATTTCCCATAACCTCCTAGGGGAAAATATAAAACTGAAGTTTGATCCTTTTGACCCTATAAAAAATGATATGTGATAAAAAATTATGAGACCAAAAAATCACCATCACACAAAGATTCCCCAAATTCCCAAATTTTGTGGAATCAAGAATATGAATAAAATGATATGATTTGTTCAATGTGCCAATAAACATCTAAATCGAATTATTTCCTAGATGATTATGTGGTATCCTAAACATTAAATAAACAGAGATCTCATCCCATTTCCATGGTTGAATAGGTGGGGTCTGATGACGACTAGAGGGCCTCTGATCTTGAGCCTTAAACTACTTGTAGGTATAAAAAGTAAAACAAAATCAGTGATGTACATTTTCATATTTCGACACAAGAATCATCACCTTATATAATAAAATAACTTATCCATGGTAAAGTTATCACCATTCCAAACATGATAAATCCCCTACCACATACGTTCATAAAGAAAACTGAAATATGTAGCAGTTTCTAAATAAAATAAATCACAATTAAGACAGAGTCCATTCTCCAATGTTTTACAAAACATATAAGATATCATGATAAATCAAAAAATTACAATATTTACCTTCTCATAGAGGATACCATAAAAATAATGTATGTCAAATGAACACTTTATAAGAAGAACCTGGTCTAATCCTCCCAGAATACAAAATTCATGTGAGAAAAGATTTTTGTGATATTTCATTCCTCTAATGATGAAATAATTTCATCTGATGGTAGATTATTTCTAATATCATTAATAAAAAAGTTCCCCATACCAAGTGTATAGGAAATATTAATGTCAAAATATTTCTTTTACTCCACAAATATCCTCCATCAAATATTCATATATTTATTTGAAAGGATATAACACATGCTATTGTGTTGGTATTAAATGGTGAACATTTTCTTGAAAAGGTCATGCCCCCAACTATTAAGTGTGTGTGTGTTGAATCATTGAGTTCTAGGTCTTTATTAGGACTATTATACTTTTGAAGGAAAAGAATACGATAACTATAATAAACCATGTGGTGATCTTTAATAAAAATTCATCCCAAACCGGAACATCCAGCATCATAAAAGTCCATATAGCCGATTCTTATCACTAGATGAGTCAATACGAGAGATCAAGATAAGAATTTATACAGTTTATCAAAGGAGCTCTGAAATTTTTAATCTTAAACAATATTCACTCCTTTATTAGTGATATAATTGAATGAAAAATGTGTCATCATGAAATCATTCAACAATCAGTTAAAATAAAATGCAATCTCTAAGAATATTCTAAACTCAAATACATTTCATGGTTCCTTCTATATGAAAATATTATAATTTGTTGGCATATGCCGTTTGTAGAAAAGTCATCACAAGTTTATAAATGAATAAAATAATTGAATAAATTGTTTTAGTTAATTTTTGTTGACACAATGATTAAAAATATTTAAATATATTGTTTTTTTCATAATTATAGGGTTATCTTCATAACCTTGGAGATGATGGAGAACCCTTGGAGAGACAATTGGGAAACTCTCTCAGGTGAATGATGAAGGGATCATGGATCCTTGATCGACACAAATCATATTAGAAGGATCCCACAAAAAATGTGGCATAACTTTGTTCTTCATCAATTATGACTTAAATTTGAGTTAGGAAATGTTATTTAATTTTAGTCCTCCTGGATCCTGATTCTTATGATGAATGAGAATCAATCAACCAACAGATTGATCTATGGTTCAATAATTATCTAGATTTCATTTATTTTGTGGTTTTTTTTATTACAAAATATCATTATTTTCTTATTAATCAACTGTCATTCTTACATAAAAGAATCAATATTGACATGAAAATTGATTAAGTATCATTCCACTTAATTTTTTAGCTACTTTTCTACCTAGATTCATCGTTCATTGAGAGCATTCTATGTTTGTCCAATGACTTATAAAATCATGATCAATCAATCATTTTGAAGCCATTTCATGCCAAGAATAACTAAAATCATAGATATGGGATTAGAACGACCTAATGGATGTGCGACGTTAAATACAATGTGATTCATACAATGGTGGATACCTGATTTCATCTTCATTGGTATTCCGCAGGGCACAATAATGAAAGACTATTGATCTATTTTATGAGAATATCTAATGTTGTGATGAGTTTTTTTACCAAAATAAGTCTTTTACATATCGAGATCACTAATCTTGTGGAAAAAAAATTCATTATTGAATGTTGAAGGTTCCAAATCAAACTCAAGATTACATATAGAATTATTCAAAATCCATGACAAAAAACATGTAAATGAGATCCACATGCCATGTGGGCCTCCATCATTGGTGGCTATAGTTTCAAGAAGAATTTTAATATCACATGGTGTGTTTTCTATCCCAATCAAATAGGTAATTACAAGGGAATTATAGTGACATAGGGTGGACAACATGGGTAGGATCATTGCATGTACTCCCCCACATGGACTCATCATAGAGTAGGTGCATGAGCTATGTCGTGTATTGGTACATGTTCTGACGTACACTGGATGGATCCTTGTAATGGAACATGAGTAATGTTCATTGGATTCCTACAAAACATGTACTAACACACTAACATGGCTTGATGACATAGGTTGTTTACACGGTTAGGACTCCGGGTCAAGGGGCATGGCATGTAACCCCTACCACACATACATGGCTTCGATCCCTTTTCCTCTATATCATAATAATTTTTTGTTATGATATGATCCCCTTATCCTTTCCTATATTTTTAGAATGGAATCATCTCTTACTCCTAAGACTATGATCCCTACAACATGACACCATGGACAGAGTCATTATAATTCCTTCAAGAGGCCCAGAGTGAGATCCTCTATTCATATCAGAACTGTAACACCACAAGATTTGAGATATATTATTTTTAATTTCTTTTATTTCTTGTGTTGTACGCTACACCAAGATTAGATTGTGCTATATGTAGCACCGTATTAGCTTATAGTAAACACAAATACTATTCTTGGCTTGTGTTTCATGTAAGAGCGACCTTGCTCAATAGCGTGTGTTGTAGGCAATACCGAGTTTCACTAAACAATGATAAATTATCAAAATATTATGAACTAGATTTTATGAATAGTATTAACTGAATTTGGAATTTTATAACATTATAATTCATCTTACACATTTTCTATAATGATATTTGAAATTAAAATCAATTTTTCTATAAAAGAAGTATTTTTCAAAAAATGCAGTTTTACCGCCTTTTGATGGCGCACCCATTTTAAATATAATTTTTAACAACTTTATAAGTTAAATTTTATAAAATAAACTTATTATTTTGAATCATTATATAAAAAATTTCATTTGATAAATTTTTGATACTTTTCTGATAACCTTCATATTTTGATGAATAGTAAAAATACGCTAAATTTTAATTAAAAACAAAATTTTTCATCGAGATATATTATATGGTTAAATTATAATATTTAATGGTTTTAAATTATAAATAGAATAAATTTTTATCATTTAATATTATTTAAGTCATTATCATTAATTTTACACTAAATACATAGGTAAAATCATTTCAATCTTTTGCAACATTTTAACTTTTAAAACACATTTTCTTAACAACATGATTAATTTTAAATTAATTATTGCAACTTATATGTTTTTAATTTTGAAAAATGAATTCCATATTTGGAATCAGCAGGTCCAAATTATTTTAATAGTCTACTTTTAATTTTAGATATTATGAATAGTAACTACTGTAAATTTTATTTACTACTATTAAAGGTAAATCGAGTAATTAAGGGTAAAAATAAGATTATAAAATTACCCTAAAACCTGCCAAAATTCTTTTAGATGAATAAAGGTCGACCCATACAACCTAAGGGTAGACATAGATTCATTTATTGGACTTCTGACCATAAAAATGATGTAATTACTATTAAAACGAAAGAAAGTGACAACATGTAACTCTCTTATATCTTATAAGTGTAATAATTTTAATATAGTTATAAACATAATACAACCTCGAATATAAATAGTCTAAATAAAGAAAATAAAATTATCTAAATCATGAGATTTTATTTATAATTTTTATGGATTAAATAATTATCATTAAGGGTGACACAATAGTGATGCAGAAATTGTTTATTTAGTGAAAAATCAATAATACAGTTTTTATTATTCTAATACATGCCACAATAGACAAAAAAACCTGATACAAAGTTATTGGCCATGTACATGTAAACCATAATCATCAATTGTAGAATATTTGGCCATTTGGAGCCTTATAAAAGCGATTATGACACTTATATTATATTATTTTAAATGATGTCAAAGTTGTCACCTTCATGATTTAATAAATATAACAATTTAAATGTTGTTATTTTAAGATGATAAATTCTAGTACAAGTATTATTATGAAATAAAAATGACTTATCTACATCACAGTATTTTAGTTTTAATATTTATGCAACAGATAAGTATATTATATAATTATACAAAAATGTTGTAGTAATTACTTTATGAAGAGAAATATCAAATAAATGGTTTTAAAAATATTAAAATAAATGTTATATGAAAAAATTAATGTGCTCCATGAATCTTTTAGAAGAATATGACATGTTATAAATCTATTAAATATTTTTACATGAATAAATCCTTTCTGTGTATTTTATAAAATTCATATAAATGAATAGTGTCAAAATTGACTCTATTGTTATTTTATAAAAATAACATATTATTAAATTGTTTGAAAATAACAGAAATATTTTAAAATTATAAATTGAAATTTATATGGTATAAATTTCATAAGGTATCCAATTATGGAAAAATCACAACACATAATTAATTATTTATGACAATTTAAAATTTAGAATATTATTACCACAAATAAAATTAAATAGATTAAATAAGGATAAATCAAGTTGATAAGGTTTAAAATAAATTAACTACATGAATAAATTTTACTTTATGATGATATTAAAACCCTATATCATCTTATATTCATATATGAGTAATTTTTGGAGTTTTTTAAGGGGGTTTTGAGTTTATTATATATTAATATTTTAGAGGTTTCCAAAAGTGCCCCTCTCTTCCCTTATAAAAGGGCACCTCCTCCCTCTCCTCTATACAATACATTGATCCTTCAACCTCATACAACCCCTTTTAATTTATCTTATCAACTTACCTATAAGTATTCTAGAGGTCCGTGTCTTCTTCAAAGACCAACTTTAGTGCCCTAAGTGAAGGTTTAGAAGAGGCGCATCGAAGAAGAGGTAATTCCTTTACCAATTCTTTCAAATTAATTTCTTCTTCTATTTACTCTTCTTTTTTTGTTTCATAATAAAGTAATAAAATAAGTATCACTCATATAATGATATGTTATTATAAATATGGACCAACCCTCTTTTACCTTCTATCCATCCTACGGAAAATGAAATCACCGCGCGTGCGTACGTACAGAATACCGTCTCCATGTCGTGGTGTAAGCTATTTTTCCACCACCACCTTACTTGGATGGATATAATAATTTAAAGAATAAATATAAATTGTAATTATAACATTATACTAATTTTGAGATATTATATCATCCACTATAATCCCATTCAATATTTATGGGAACGATATCATCGCTCGTGCATACGTACGGATTACCGTCTCCACGACGCGATGCGATTCATTCTCTATGTTAACCATTCAAGAATGATTATAAATTATATATAATAAATATTAATGAAATATATAACATATTAATTATACTGGATTTATTTATATGTTATTCACTTACTTCCATTCAATTTCATATGGAAACAAAAACAGTGTTCATCCGTACGTACGACCAACTGTCTCCATGAACGGTGTATTTTTTCCATTTATAGATCTATTATATATATGTATATTATGAACTTATATTATATATAAATGATGTTTTAAATTATAGAAGTAAGTAATCAAGATCTATGTAATCATATAAATAATTACAAGTCAAAACAAAGACGATAAATGAAACGATTTTACCCAAAACACTGCTTTAACATGGAATTGACAAATGAACTGGTAACATAAAGTCTTAAGTGAATAATATATGATATCATAAATATTATTATAGTTCAATAACAAGTTAATAATATGTTTAAACCCAAAATATTGGATTCTCGGACACATATGGAAGAAATTGGACATAAGGTAAGGGATAATTTTGAAATCTCATTTTTATCTGAGATTGCTTATACGTAAGTATTTACTAGGGTTATATTTTTCATCAATGTCTATAAAAAGTTTTCATAAAGTGTTTAATATTATTTGATGTTTTTTAAAGTAATTTTTACCCCTTTTTTATTTTTAATTTTTGTTATGGAAGGAATATTTCTTTTTTTACAATACTAGGTACTTTTTGACTTTTCTGTTAAAAGTATGAGGAGAATATTTTTTTATCTTATACATCATGAACGGATTTTTATGGTTTCATAATTCCTAATTTTCATGAAGATTAATCTACAATATTTCATGATTATTTTCATCAAAATCCTTTTCTTTTAAAATTTCATGGCATTCTGTGAAAAGAAAATTATTTTGAAGAAAAAAGGATGTTTTCCTCAAAAATTCATTTCAAGTGTTTTGTCAAAATAATTTTCCATCTAAGATGACATTATTTAGTATGGTTTTGTTTCAAGTATAATTTCTCTATTATTTACATGTTTTTATTTTTCTTATGATGAAATGATATCCATTTGTTTTATGTGGATTATATTATAATTGTAAGATGTTTATGAAACCTATTTTATTCCTTGGGTTATGATGAATGATATATGTTTATTTTGTGTCACAAGTAAGAATGATTTCATTATGAGATGGGTGGGACCTATATCACCATCCAATGCATTGGGTAAGGATTTATATCTCATGAGATATACATGTATGGAATTACAAGTGAATCTGGTTCTGTAATACAGGGCTGGAACGACAAGTAAACCCGGTTCAGTAATGGACTTTGTCCACTATGATGGTCTTGGAAACAATGCCTTGTCTACTATTGAAATCATAACATGTGCTTAATGGTTTTCCAAAATTACATGCTTTATTCCCAAGACATTTTATCTTTATTAATATTCCTTTATGATCTATGCCTTATGTACTGCCAAGATTTATGTCATTGATCAAGATTTTGATGTTTTATGTTCATGTTTTTACGTTCAAATGTTTATGGATTGTTTTTAAGTTCTCCATGTTTACCCTTACTGAGCATTTGAGATCACCCTTTTTATTTTTTCTTTTCCCTAGGATATAAAGAAAGGTTTTAGGTAATAAAACCAAAGGGGAAGATCTTTATGGGAGATGTTGAAGATATTTCACCATGATTAGAAGATTATGTTCTGAGTTTCCAAAGACAATAAACTAATATGGTCTTTGGGCGTCTGTTTTTGTCATGTATTATGTATTCCACAAAATTATTTTAATGTCCATGTATGTCAAGCTTTGGGTCTCTAAAGTTGGTATCAAAGTGAATGTTTAGTTAACCTTTGGAAACTATGATGCGAAAACTTTAGTGAAATCCCTTGAGATATTTCTAAGGAATTTCTGGGGATGTCTCTAAGGTTAAGTATAAGTATAGGTTATAGTCCTAGAATTACGGTAATGATCATAGAATTAAAACTAAGATGTTTTATATTTAAGGTAATATCCATTTATTATGTTGTTTTCATAGAATGATTTTTGCCTCTCATACTATTCTTTTTGGGTTTTAGATGATGGCTGAAACCTGAAGGAACCGTGTTGATTAATGTAATGGAAAATTCAATGATTTTCTACCTGAAGAAACCAATGTTATGGGAGATGGAGTGAAAAATATTATTGCTATACTTACACAAGCTATGAATCATTCTGGACTTCTAAATGATAAGGGAAGGGAACAATATTCTATTGAGTCCTTCATGAGGCAACATCCACCTTCTTTCAGTGGGTCTTCTGATCCACTTGTTGCTGAACAATGGATCAGTAACATTGAAAAGATATTTTCCATACTTTTTTGTTCGGAACGTGAAAAAGTCATTTTGGCTATTTACCATTTAGAAGGTGAAGCAGACCAGCGAAGGACTCTAATAAAGAATACGAGGCCCCAGTATGAAATTGAATACATAGAATGGGATGAGTTCAAGAACTTATTTTTCAACAAGTACTTCCCACTTATTCTTTGAAAAAATATATAAAAGGAGTTCCTTGAGCTTAAAAAAAAGGATGATGAATCTGTTGGTATATACAAGGTGAATTTTACAAGGCTGGCAAGGTATGCATCTGGATTTATCATCCAACCTGAAAGAAAAGTTGATCGATTCTTTAGTTGATTAAAACCAATTCTTTGAAGGGAATTAGCTATAAGAGACTTCGGTAGCTATAAAGAAATTGTTCATTGTGATATTAAGGTTGAACTAGAATTTGGTGTTACATATTCATCTCATGGTTTTGAAAAAAACGAAAGATGGAGTTCAAGGAAAAATCTCAGAACAATGGTGAAAAGAAGGATAATGTTTCTTTATGCTCAAATTGTGGAAAGAAGCATGGTGGAGATTGTATAAAAGTTACTAGAAAATGTTTCAAGTGTGGAAAAGAAGGTCATTGAGTAGCTGAGTTCCAAAGTAATGGGAAAAAGGTTTCTAATGACGTGAATAGAGAAAAGACTACAGAGAACGCTCCACCAACACTTAAATGCTTCAAGTGCAAGGAAATGTGGCATTATGCTAATCAATTCCCTAATCCATGGGTTAATGATGATCGACGTGAGAAACCTCTTTAGGCGAAGGGAAAAGGGAATTCACATGTGATCATTATTTGTGATGTTGAGTGTAAAAATGATGTCGTGGAATTATTAAGTGTTTATGTAATGGGATTTCAAAATATTATCATGGAATCTCATTTATAGTATCGTGGAATTTTGGAATATCTATGTGTTGGTTTTCAATAATTGTATGCTTCTGGTAACCCTGAAAAGTGATTGAAATATTTTTGTAAATCAGATGATATACGCATAATGAATGGATAAGGAGAAAATGAAATGTTTTATAGTATTAATGAGCTCATGACTGATATAAGGACAATGTTATATCATGGTTTGAGTATGTAGAAATTTTGGGATTTTGGTTTGTGGAAAGATTTAACCTTTGATAGAATTAATGGTTTAACTAAGGTTCTATGGTACTTCATGCTTCAAAAGAATACATAATTAATGTACTAACATGTCTGGAATGTGACCAAAAAGATACATATTATGATATATGGGGGAAAAATGATGGTATTCACATGCTTGGTTGATGAAATTTCTAGTAATCATTTTCTTTACAGTTTGATATTGGACACAAGTATTTTGGATATGCCTAAAGATTGGAATGAATTAAGTTAGACATCAGATAGTATTGTTCAAGGATAGAACATTTTGATATTATTCCTGAAATGTTATAATAGTATTGTTTTAGAAAAAGGACAACATATAGGATGTGCGACAACCCATCGCGTCAGATAAGGTTACAGGAATATAACCCACAACCAAATTGCAACAAGACTTTATCACCTACTAATGTCTTACAAGAAGTCCCTAGTTAGTAGAAACTAGTTTTATTTTATTAAACTATATGATAGATGAAGTATAAGTACATTTTTGGAACCATATATGATTAATCTCATCATAAGATGGACTTATGTATAAAACATTTTATAAACTTATGTTTGAGACTGATGGAATTGATGGGCGGAGAAAAACGGGAAGGATGGCAAGAGGGGGGGGGGTGAATTGCCTTTTAAAAAAAAGATTAACAAATTAAAATCAAAGTAAAGAATGCAGCGGAAATAAAAGAGGCAAGACACGCAATTGATAACGGAGTTCGGACAAAAACCCGGCCTACGTCTCCGCTCCCAACTCAACCGTTGAGAGATTCCTACCGCTTGCTTTTCAATGGTTTTAGCAAGAAACCCACTAGGCTTTGAGGTAGCACTAGGACCTATTACAGCTTGCTTTTGAAATGGTTTAGCAAGAACCCACTTGCTTTTAATGGTTTAGCAAGAACCCACTATCCTTCTTACAGGTGAAGGATAGCTCACCTATGTCTCAAGCTATTTAAAGGAAAGCTTGACAACCTCTTCACACCTTAGTGGTGATGTGAAACCCAAAAGAAAGAGGGATGAAGAAAGAGTTTGGGGTTTGTAGGCACAAACCCAAATTTAAGCTCAAAATAAATAAAACACTAAAAACCGTATTTGAGGAAGTCTTGGGCGCCTTTGATTGATTGGAGATGTTGAAGGCCGCTTCCAAGCTTCTTTGAAGGAGCTCCTTGGATGTGGAATTGGATGGAGCACTTGGGGTTCCTTGAGGTGGCTCGCCGGAGGATTGCTGAATGATCAACAAAGTGTCCTTGGGCTTGGTTTTAGTTCCGGTTAGTGTTCAGGGCTTCCTTGGCCTTTATTTATAGGCATGGAACCCTTGGGGAGTCTTCTGAGCCGTTGTAAAGGGCCTCGGAGCCGTTGGAGGCCAAAAGAGGGTTGACTGGTCAAAGCCAACGGCTAGTTTGACTGGGCTACCGGCTGGCCGGTGCAGGGCCACCGGCTGGCCGGTGCCTTGGATGTTGAGATGGCCTTCTGCCCAGGCAGCACCGGCTGACCGATGACAGAGCCACCGGCTGGCCGGTGGGCAGACAGTAGCAACCACTGTTTCATCAGGTTGCCACCGGCTGACCGGTGGAACCTGGCAGTGGGCAATGCCCTGCCAGGTCCGCCGGCTGGCCGGTGCCATCACACCGGTTGGCCGGTGGACTGAATTTCAGTCCACTTGATGTCCATTCTTGGGCCAATCCTTTGGAAATCTTTTTCCTATCATCCACAACACTTAAAAAGAATGTTAGACAAAAAATAAGGTGATTGTGATCATGAAAATCAAACAACGAGGGGAACGAGAGGTACAACAATCTCCCCCTATTTTTATGATCACAATCACCAAAACAATTAAAGTAAAAACACATAAAATAAATACATGCTTAAAGGATAAGGAAAGTAAATGCAAAGCATGATCAAAATGATTCTCCCCCAATCAATCAAGAAATTATCCCCCTTTGTGATTATCAAAATAGCGTGGGGCATAAAAATTTGGTTGAGGGAAAAGAGATTTGAAAAACAAGATTTGAGATTTGAAAATCAATTGAAATTTTGGAAATTAAAAGATTGAAAAAAAAAACAAAAATGCTTAAACAAACCTAACTCCCCCTAAATAAAACAACAAATCACCGGGGAGAGGTGTTTGAAACCGAAATGAATTTTGGCCCACAGAGACTCGCCAAGAGAGATTTCTCAATCCATACTTGTCTCATAGCGGGTCTTCTCCTATAGAACTCATCGGAAAAGTAAATAGATTTAGGCATACCATAACGGGCATTTTTGCAACTGCATTCATAAATTAGGTGCCCGGATTTCTTACAATAATTACAAAATTTAAAACTAGAGCTCCCCCTTACAAAAACAGTGGGTGCATGGGAGGAGGAAGCTACATTGGTATATCCTAGCCCTTGGGTGGTTCTTGAAATTCGTTGGGAACCAAGAAATTTTGAAAGATTTTGTTCCCCTTGGGTGAACTTGGCTAAGGATTCTCTAAGGTCCTTGATGGTTGATTCCAAAGAATCAACATTGGGGAAATTTTGGATTTTTAGGGAGAGTTCCTCCTTCTCTTTGAGAAGTTGTTCTTTTTCGGAGGAAAGTTTTTTGAAATTCTTTTTCAAAGAAACAAATTTAGAAGAAAGTTCATGAAAACCATTTTCTAATTGGTCTCTAGCATGTTGGAGTTCCTCATAAGACAAATGATTGAAAGAATTTGAAGAACTAGAAGACGAGGAAGAAGAGTCGGAAGATGATACCTCATGATTTGCCATTAGGCATTTTTTACCTTGGTCGCTTGAGGAGAAGGAGGAGAAGGAGGAGCTATCACTCCAAGATGCCTTTGAAGCCTTCTTCTTTTTCTTCTTCTTGGCCCTTTTCTTGTGAAGTGGGCAAGCGGGTACGGATTTTGCATCGGGTTCTTTCTTTTGAGCGGGTTCTTGCTTTGGAGCCTTGCTAGTACCTTCATGGGTTAGCTCTAAATATTTCCAAATATCATGTGAAGTAGAGCAAGTAGAAATACAATTAAAAACATTACGGTCAAGACCACAATGAAGAGCGTTCATGGCTTTTCCATCAAGCTCAAAATAAGCAATGTCATTGGGGGTCCATTTAGACTCATCGGGAGAGGAGAGGGAAAATCCTTGCATAACAATTTTAAAAATGGGATAACCAATACTTTTAAGAAATGTGGTCATGCGGGTTTTCCAAAAACAATAGTCGGTTCCATCAAACAATGGAGCACGACCCAATGAATGACCTTCGAGGGTTTGAGAAGAAGAAGCGGTAGAAGCCATCAAAAAGGATCTTTAATTTGAAACCGGTTAGGGTATTACTCAAATTTTCCCTCTGATACCAATTGATGGGCGGAGAAAAACGGGAAGGATGGCAAGAGGGGGGGGTGAATTGCCTTTTAAAAAAAAGATTAACAAATTAAAATCAAAGTAAATAATGCAGCGGAAATAAAAGAGGCAAGACACTCAATTGATAACGGAGTTCGGCCAAAAACCCGGCCTACGTCTCCGCTCCCAACTCAACCGTTGAGAGATTCCTACCGCTTGCTTTTCAATGGTTTTAGCAAGAAACCCACTAGGCTTTGAGGTAGCACTAGGACCTATTACAGCTTGCTTTTGAAATGGTTTAGCAAGAACCCACTTGCTTTTAATGGTTTAGCAAGAACCCACTATCCTTCTTACAGGTGAAGGATAGCTCACCTATGTCTCAAGCTATTTAAAGGAAAGCTTGACAACCTCTTCACACCTTAGTGGTGATGTGAAACCCAAAAGAAAGAGGGATGAAGAAAGAGTTTGGGGTTTGTAGGCACAAACCCAAATTTAAGCTCAAAATAAATAAAACACTAAAAACCATATTTGAGGAAGTCTTGGGCGCCTTTGATTGATTGGAGATGTTGAAGGCCGCTTCCAAGCTTCTTTGAAGGAGCTCCTTGGATGTGGAATTGGATGGAGCACTTGGGGTTCCTTGAGGTGGCTCGCCGGAGGATTGCCGAATGATCAACAAAGTGTCCTTGGGCTTGGTTTTAGTTCCGGTTAGTGTCCGGGGCTTCATTGGCCTTTATTTATAGGCATGGAACCCTTGGGGAGTCTTCGGAGCCGTTGTAAAGGGCCTCGGAGCCGTTGGAGGCCAAAAGACGGTTGACTGGTCAAAGCCAACGGCTAGTTTGACTGGGCTACCGGCTGGCCGGTGCAGGGCCACCGGCTGGCCGGTGCCTTGGATGTTGAGATGGCCTTCTGCCCAGGTAGCACCGACTGACCGGTGACAGAGCCACCGGCTGGCCGGTGGGCAGACAGTAGCAACCACTGTTTCATCAGGTTGCCACCGGCTGGCCGGTGACAGAGCCACCGGCTGACCGGTGGAACCTGGCAGTGGGCAATGCCCTGCCAGGTCCACCGGCTGGCCGGTGCCATCACACCGGTTGGCCGGTGGACTGAATTTCAGTCCACTTGATGTTCATTCTTGGGCCAATCCTTTGGCAATATTTTTCCTATCATCCACAACACTTAAAAACAATGTTAGACAAAAAATAAGGTGATTGTGATCATGAAAATCAAACAACGAGGGGAACGAGAGGTACAACAGGAATGACCTATCATTCTATCGCATGATCAAATAACACTTCACAGAAGAAAAATTAAACTTCATTTCATTAAGAGATAAAGTGGAAATTGTTCAAGGAACAAACAACAGTGAGATTGTACCAAAATAAAGTAAGTATTTCTTTTAATTTAAAAATTCTTCAACATTAGGTAAATGATCTTGAAAACCAAAAATGTTTCCCTAGTGCCCTCATACCTGATGAATCAGATGGTACCTTAATCATCACAAATTTATGGCTTTTTGATTGTTGGATGTTTCATAGCCATGTTCTTTACCACTCTTCATCCAAAAATAATGGTTATATTTCTCTTTCATATCCATATTTTCACCTATATTCTCCTATTTGGAAACCCAGTGATGAGTTACTTTGGGTATCTGTTATGTTTCTAATGTTCCTTTTTAATTTATTTTTTATTATTCCTTTTTACGATGTGGGTTTCTATGAATGAAACATTCAAGTAGAAAACCATTTTTAACCCCAACGAATTTGGAGGGAGAAATTCATTTTAAGGGGGGTAGAATGCAACACCCCGAGATTTTATGAGAAATATTATTTTTAATTTCATTGATGTCTTGTGTTATACGCTACAACAAGATTATATTAAACTATATGCAACACCATATTAGCTTGTAGTATATGTAAATATATTCTTGGTTTGTGTTGCACATAAGAGCGACCTTCCTCAATAGCGTGTGTTGTACGCAAAACAGATATTCACTAAACAATGATAAATTATTATAATATTATAAACTAGTCGTTATTAATTGTATTAAACAAATTTTAAATTTTATAAAATTATAATTCGTCTTACACATTTTCTAGAAAGAGATATGAAAAGAAAATCAATTTTTTGATAAAAGAATTATTTTTCAAAAAATATAGTTTTACCGCCTTTTGATGGAACACCCATTTTAAATATAATTTTTGAAAATTTTATAAGACCAATATTACAAAATAAACTTCTTATTTTGAATCAGGATATAAAAATTTACATTGGATAAATTTTTATTACTTTTCTGATAACCATCATATTTTGATGAATAGTAAAAATACGCTAAATTTTAATTAAATACACCTTTTTAATCAAGATAAATTATATGGTTAAATTATAATATTGAATGGTTTTAGAGTATAAATAGAATATATTTTTACCATTTAATATAATTTAATTCATTAGCATTAATTTTACACTGAATTCACAGGTAAAAATATTTCAATCTTTTTCAACGTTCTAACTTTTAAAACCCATTTTCTTAACAAAGAGATTAATTTTAAATTAATTACTGAAACTTATGTGTTTTTAATTTTGAAAAATGGATTGTGTATTTGGAATCAGTAGGTTGAAATTATTTTAATAGGCTAATTTTTATTTTTAGACATTATGAATAGTAACTACGGTAAATTTTATTTTCTAAAGTTAAAGGTAAATCAGGTAATTAAGGGTAAAAATAAGATTATAAAATTACCCCAACACCTGAAAAAATTCTGTTGGGTAAATAAAAGTCGAATCATATCACATAAGGGTCGAAATAGATTCATTTCAGGGACTTTGGACTATGAAACTGATGTAATTATTATTAAAACCAAAGAAAGAGACAACATGTCACTCTCTTATATCTAATAAGTGTAATAATTTTAATTTAGTTATGAACATCATAAAACCTAGAATATAAATAGTCTCCACAAATATAATAAAGTTATCTACATCATGAAAATTTATTTACAATTTTTAGGGATAAAATAATTTTCATTAATGGTGACATAATAGTGATGCAGAAATTGTTTATTCAGTGAAAAATCCATAATAAAGTTTTTATTAAACTAATAGTGACCATAAAAGGCACAAAACCCTGAAAAAAACATATTGGTCATGTAAATTTAAACAATAATCATCCAATGGTTGAATATTTGACCATTTAGATCCTAATAAGAGCGATTATGACACATATATTATTTTATTTTAAATGATGTCAAAGTTGTCACCTTCATGATTTAATTAATATAACAATTTAAATGTTCTGATTTTAAGATGATAAATTAGAGTAAAAGTATTATTATTAAATATATTAGATTTATCTGCATCACAGTATTTTATTTTTAATTTTTATGCAACAAATAAGTATATTAAATAATTATACAATAATGTTGTAGTAATTATTTTATTAAGGGAAATATCAAATAAATGGTTTGAAAAATATTAAAATAAATGTTATATGAACAAAGTAATATTATCCATGAATATTTTAGATGAATATGACATGTTATAAATCTATTAAAAAAATTTCTCAAATATATCCTCTGTGTGGATTTTATTTAAATTCAAATAAATGTATAGTGTCAAAATTGACACTATTGTTATTTTATAAAAATAACATATTATTAAATTGTTTAAAAATCAAAAAAAATAATTATAAATTATAAATTGAAATTAATATGGTCTAAAATTTCATAGGGTATCCAATTATTGATAAATCACAACACATAAGTGATTATTTATAACAATTTCAAATTTAGAATATTATTTACCACAAATAAAATTAAATAGATTAAATATGGATAAATCAAGTTGATAAGGTTTAAAATAAATTACCAACATGTATAAATTTTATTTTATGATGATATTAAACCCTATATCATCTCATATTCTGATTTGAGTCATTTTTGGATGTTTTTATGTGGGGTTTGAGTTTATTATAAATTAATATTTTAGAGGTTTCCAAAAGTGCCCTCTCTTCCCTTATAAAAGGGAACCTCCTCCATCTCCTATAAACCACACTTTTAGCCTCCAATCTCGGCCAAACCCTGAAAATTTCTCTTCTCCACACAACTAGAAGAATACTAGAGGTCCTTGTCTTCTTCAAAGACCAACTTTAGTGCCGTAAAAGGAGGTTTAAAAGAGGCGCGTCGAAGAAGAGGTAATATCCTTTACCAATTATTTCAAATTAATTTCTTCTTATAATTCCTCTTATTTTGTTGTTTAGTAATAAAGTAATGAAATAATTATTACTCATATACTGATATTTTATTATAAATATTAACCAACCATATTTCAACTTCTATCCATCCTACGGAAAATGAAATCACCACGCGTACGTACGTACCGAATACCGTCTCCACGCCGTGGTGTAATCTGTATTTCCACCACCACCTTACTTGGATGGGTATAACGGTGTAAAGATAAAATATATATGGTTATTATAACATGATACTAATTCTGAGATATTATATCATCCCCTCTAATCCCATTCAATAATTATGGGAACGATATCATCGCTCGTGTATACGTACGGATTATCGTCTCCACGACACGATGAGATTCATTCTCCAAGTTAACCATTCAAGAATGATTATAAAGTATATATAATAAATAATCATGAAATATATGACATATTAATTATACTATATTTATATATATGTTAATTACTTACTTCCATTCAATTTCATAAGGAAACGAAAACAACGTTCATGCGTACGTACAACCTACAATCTCCATGAACAGTGTATTTCTTTCCATTTATCGATCTATTATATATATGTATATTCTGAATATATATTATATTTAAATCATTTTTTACATTCTGGATGTAAGTAATCATGATCTAAGTAATCATATGAATAATTAAAAGTCAAAACACAGATGATAAATGAAACGATTTTACCCAAAACGCTGCTTTAACATGGAATTGACAAATGAACGGGTAATATAAAGTCTTAAGTGAATCATATATGATATCATAAATATTATTATACTCCTTTTACAAGTTAATAATATATTTAAACCCAATATACATATGTCTTGAACACATACGGAAGAAATTGGACATAAGGTAAGGGATAATTTTGCAATCTCATTTTTATCTGAGATTGCTTATACTTAAGTATTTACTGGGGTTATTTTTTTCATCCATGTCCATAAAAATGTTTTCATAAAGAGTTTAATACTCCTTGATGTATGTTTAAAGTCATTTTTAACCCTTTTTGGACTTTTAATTTATGGTATGTAAGGTATCTTTCTTTTGTTAACCATACGAGGTACTTTTTGACTTTTCCGTTTAAAGTACGAGGAGAATGTTTTTTTAACTTATACGGCATGAAAAGATTTTTACAGTTTCATAACGCCTAATTTTTATGAAGCTTCCTCTACAAGATTTAATGATTATTTTCAATATAATCCTTTTCTTTTAAAATTTCATGGCATTTTGTGAAAAGAAGATGATTTTGAAGAAAAAATGATATTTTTCTCAAAAATTCATTTCAATTGTTTTGTCAAAACTATTTTCCATATTAGATGATATTATTTATTATGATTATGTTTCAAAGATAATCTCTCTATTTTTTACATGTTTTTATTTTTCTTATGATGAAATGATATCCATTTGTTTCATATGGATTATGTTATGATGGGATGATGTTTATGAAACCCATTTTATTCATTGGGTTATAATGAACGATTTATGTTTATTTTGTGGCACAAGTAAGAATGATTTAATTATGATATTGGTGGGACATATATCTCCCTCCAATGCATTGGGTAAAGATTTATATCTCATGAGATAGACATGGATGGAACATAAAGTGAATCTAGTTCAGTAATACAGGGCTGGAATGACAATTAAACCCGGTTCAGTAATGGACTTTGTCCACTATAATGGTCTTGGAAACAATGCCTTGGCTACTATGGAAATAATAACATGTGCTTAATGGTTTTCCATAATTACATGTTTTATTCCCATGCAATTTTATCATTGTTAATTACCTTTATGATCTATTCCTTATGTACTACCTAGATTTATGTCATTTCTCAAGATGTTGATGTTTTATGTTCATGTTTTTACTTTTAAATTTTTATGGATTGTTTTTTCATTCTCTATGTTTACCCTTACTGAGCGTTTGAGCTCAACTATTTATGTTTTCTATTACCGAGGCTATAAATAAATGTTTTATGTAAGAAAAAAAAGTGGAAGATCTTTGTGGGAGATGTTGTGGACCTTTCACCCTGATTAGAAGATTATATTCCACGTTTCCAAAGACACAAAAATAATATAGTCTTTTGGCGTCTATTTTTGTCATGTATTAAGTATTCCGCAAAAGTAATGTAATGTCCATGTACATCAAGCTTTGGGTCTCTACAAGTACCCTAGGTGGATTTATTAGTATTTACATAACCAAAAATATGTGGGGAATTGAACCTTTACTTAGAGGGTGAATTCATTTTGAGTTTTTAGTATCACCCCATGGCCTTAACAGTGATCCATATCAGTGTATTGTATTATCTTTGGTCTATTGGTCTATTCATTCTGATGATGAATCCTGATGAGTAGTAACTCTTAGAAAAACATCATCATTTATATTAGGCTAAGTAGTGTGTTATCCTAAATGAGTGCTTTGTGTTATCTTCGATCTTGAATCCTAGCCCAGTACACTAGGGTTGTGACTTACCTATAGACTATTTGTCATTGTTGATTATATTTAGATATTAGTCTCGTATGTGTTTTATAATTATTCAAATGTTGATTTGTCTCTATTATTTTTGTATTATTTATGGTTTAGGGGTGTCCGAATTAGTATTATTAGACTCACCTTTACATGGGATTTTACCATATGTGTCATGTATTTTGAATACAATTGATCCTTTTGATAGAGTCCAAGGAGGACTAAGATAATATGGTGATTTGTGAGACCATACCAAATGAGGTGTGTTCCTACAGCTTTCTGACAATACTCCTATTACATAATATCAATATGTACATGTGTTTTCAAACCCTTTTTAATGGTATTTTATTTGTCCTTGTTTACTTACATTTACTTCCTATCGTACTATGGTTACAATATTTAGATGTTTGTGTGCATGGTATTTGAGTTGTCATTAAATTTCAACATTTTATAGGCTTGGTGATGTTTGTGTCTGTGTACAGGAAATTTGAATAAGGCCTCCCATTTCAGTGATATGAATACTCAACACTAGTCTACAACCCTAGGCCTATTTGAGCCGGGCTTGGGTAGTTGCGACACTGGCACCACTAGGTCGGGTCGTCACTTATCTGTATCAATGGGGGTTAATTATACGTTAGGACTGAGAGTATATGAGATTGGTATGGGGTAACATCATTTTTTGTTTGGAGTTCAGCTTTCAGGTAAGGGACTCAAGTGTTGGTGTAGCAGTTGATGTATCCATACATTAGGATTCCAATCACCTACATTTCGACTTTGTACATGAGAACACTAGTTATAAGGAAATCAATGGATGAAGAATCATATAAGAATATGTTTTTTCATTTTATTCTTGAGTCAGATATCTAGATATACTCATTGATTGTGGTGCATCATATAGAATCAATATTACACCAAGATTTATGAAATCTATGATCCAGCATGATGAACATGAGGATAATCCCGTTAGTGATGAGGCATCAATATAGGGTCTTGATGCAGAGATGTTACCTACATGTGGTGCACCATTCATACCACCACCTTTAGAGTAGCATTTGGTACCCACAGTACCTATTGAATATGGGTGCATGTTGATCTCACTTCATGAGTTTCAGTGATATAGACACCATAGGTATTGTGGCATGCTCGACCCACTGGTGGATGAGGACTATATTGAGCCAGTGACATGAGTTTTCCATATAGTCAGGACACCATTAGATCAGAAGGTTGTCCTGAAAGTGTGCCTTCTTCCCGGCTTAGTAGTGAGATTTTGGGGGTTAATGACCCAGTCTTATGATGAGAAAACTCCTTCACGGATATAGTTTTAGAACCTTTTCAAATAGTATTTATTTCCAACTATACTAAGGGATGTATGTATCCAGAATCATTTATATCTCTTGTTGTGAAGTATGACAGCATATGAATATTCATGGAGGTTTAGAAACATCTATAAGTACTTTAAGAATGGGGTTGAAGATTAGTTGTTCAGGGATCATACATTCATGAGAGGTTTTCTTAGAGACATTCGAGAAATTTCATACCTCTATACAATCCTAACTTTTCTCGGGTGCTAGAGTGATATTAGGGGGCTGTGAGTTTTCTTGATGAGTAGATACATCATGTGGTTGTCAAAAGTGGAAATAGGAGAAGAAACTTTGTTACCAGAGATTCGACTTCATTCTAAGGGACCTAGACATGTGAGATGATTCAAGGGGGGTTATCAAGACTAAGGATTTATATTTATAGGATCACTTGGTGGGTTCGGTCAAACCAGAGAGAGGGGGACTACTTAGGTGATAGTAGGTCACATATTATATGAGATTGTTAGTCCCACCATAAATATAACTGATACACCATGGATTCGTAATGAGGAAGATATAGTGTCACGAGAAGGAATATTTTTAGGGTGGAGAACATGGATGAGAAACTGGGATAACAGAAATATGTGGTTGATGATTTGACTTGTTACCACCAACACCTCCAGGTGGTCCACGCCATGCTTCGAAAGCTGGAGGATAGGGGTGGGGAAAGTTGCACACGGTCAAATCATATAACCCAGAGGCATTGGAAATGATATGAGGTATGATCTATATATTTTTTAAATTGGATACATTACTAATGAAAATAGTTTGTAGTCGTTCCATTATTTCAACATACATTTTACGAGACCTAGATATTGTAGTTGAACTAGTTGCTTGACCCCTACACTTGGCGAACCCTACCGAAGAAGACACAAGGATAATGAACTTGAGATGAATTTGTGACCTGACTCTAGGATGAATGAGTTTCTGTTGTAATATATTAGTATCAGTGTCAAGGAATTATGATATCACTCTTGGTGTTGATTAGTTATCTATAATCCATGCACAAATTGACTATTTTATGATAAGGGTGTGGTGTGTTTGTAGTGATGGGACTAGGTTCTCCTTTTCTGGGGAAATGGAATCCCAAACCACATGGGATGGACTCATTCATAAGAGGTAGTAGCTAATTACTCATCAATTGTCTTGGCAGACCCTTGGTGCAGTGCAAGTTTTGAGTTCCAAGTTCACTACAATGGTGGCAGAGTTTGAGGACATATTTCTAGAAGAATTTTTGGGCTTACCTCTCCACCAAGAGATCAAAATTTAGACTGATCTACAACCGAGAATGGAACCTATATTAGTTCCTGCATAACGGATGACTTATGTAGAGCTTCGTGATATGAGGGCGTAGTTGTAAGACATGCAGAAGAAGGGATTTTTTCAACCAAATGTTTCAAACTCAACATCCCCAGTATTGTTTTCCAAGAAAAAATATGGAAGATTGTGGTCGTGTGTATACAACAAACACATGAATGAAGTGACAATGAAAAAAAGTTGTCAACTATCATGGATCGATGACATAATTGATTTCTTGAGAGGGGAATGATGGTTGTTGAAGGTTGATCTCATATTCGGATATCACAAGTTTTGAGTAAGAGATGAGGATATACTGAAAATGAAATTCAGATGTATTTATGGTCACCATGAGTGATTGGTGATTCCATTTTTCCTGAAAAATTCCTCAGCAATGTTTGTGGGTCTAATAAACTAGATCGTTCAGCCTTACATAAACCTATTCATGGTAGTCTTCATTGACGAAATCCTTGTGTACTTTGAATCCGAAGAGGATATCGTGAGTCACATGAAGATTGTTTAGATATAATCCAAGAGAAATAAATTAATAGAAATATCTTGATATTATAGTACTGAATTCAAGTGGACTTCTTTCTAGGACATGTTATCTCAGTGGATGGATTGGATGTTAACCCAGCCAAGGTCGAGGCGGTGTTATCTTGGGAGCCACCCAAGGGCATGATATAGGTGTGGAACTTATTCATGTTTGAATGCTATTACCATAGATTCATACATTATTTCAATAGGATATCAACTCACAATATTTATTTGACTCAAAAGGGGAATCCATTCATGTGGATTGAAAGGTGTTAGAATTATTTTTTATAGTCGATAGAGAAATTGATGAGAACTCCCATCATGAGATTACTAGAGGTGGTTGTTGAGTATGAAGCATTCTACGATGCACCAAGAACCATGTGTGGATGTGTTCTGATCAATTGGAATGAAATCATTACTTTTGGTTTACACCAATTGAGAAAAATTGAGCAGAACTACATGAATCATGATCTAAAGTTAGTATCGGTAAACTGCTATTAGATGATGTGACTATAATATCTAATGGGAGAGAGGTTTATCTTATACTCTAATCATAATATTATAATGCATATCTTTTCTCATAAGGATATTAACATGGGATTGATGTGACTGCTAGATCTCTCCCAGTATCATGACTTTGATATTTCCTATACTCCTAGGAAGGGGAGCATCATATAAGATGCTCTATATATAAGATCTTGTTCATAGTTGAAAAATATGGCTTCAAAGAAGTTTTCACCATTGAAGTATTCTTTTTTGGATAGGGATAGAGAATATAACCTTTAGTTAATGTTTTTTTACCCCCACTCTTATAGAAATTCATGGAGACATATTTCCATTATACCAAATGTGAGACCCTACATACATAGATGTCCATAGGGAATTCTCACCATGGATTTTCGAAAGGGGATGAGTAAGTTGTTCATTTCATAGGGCAAATGATGGTACCAGTGATGTTGTGAGAGGAGGTTTTGAGAGACATTCATACATATCATTTAGTGGAACATCCGGGTGTGGTAAATATATAAAAGGAATTGCGACATCAAATTTGGTGGCCAGATAAGAACAATGGATTCAATGATTTTATATCTCAATGCCTTATATGTCATAATGTGATGGATGAGCACCATGTTCCCATAGGTTTAGTTCAACACCTTGAGGTGCCAAAGTGGATGTTGGATTGGATATCTATGGACTTCATAACTGGTTTACCACACACAACTATCGTACATGATTCCATCTATGTGATAATAGACCAAATCACCAAGTCTAACCACTAACTAGATATATGATAGCAGAGTTTTATAGTGATCAGGGTACTCCACTACATTCAATAGATTTTATGACTCTATAGAGTTCAATTTACAATTTTTTCTTATCATGTTGCTATCTTCACATCCCAGTTGGGGAAGGTATTCCAATAAGCATTAGGGATCCATGTAACGACCCAATGTTTTTCAATAGAAAAATCACTTCTTATATTTATGTCATAAAAACACAAAATAATGAACTACTAAGTGATAAGTGACCTTTAAACATAATTTTGTCACCCCTATGGTTGGAATTTTAAAAATCTGACATACACGGTTGGGTTCAAGATGGTTTTTGGAGTCTAATGAAACAAAAATAATTTATGGTGAATAGTAACCTACCCTTATGAATAGTAACATACCCTTACGAATAGTAATATGACCCTTATAGTAAATAATAGTAACATTACCTATGAATAATAAAATAAAATTTAGACATCTTAAAAAGTGACAATTTGACCTCAGTAAACGTTTTTGGTATTTTCTAAGTCATAAATAATTAATTATAATTAATTAATTAATTTAAAAGAATATTTATTTTCATGTAATGTATTCATAAATTATTTAATAAATGTCTAATAGTTTTTAGATAATTTTATACGACCCTACGTAATTTTTGAAAGAACTATAAATTCATTTTTAATCTTAAAAAGTGTTTTTTAAAGTAAATTATGATTTTTATTAATCATTAAATTAATAATATTTAGAAAATTATTTTTGGAAAATGGAAATCATTTTTGGATTCTAAACGTCGAAAAATGGTAGGGGTAAATTTTTGGGTTTATTCTGAAATACTTCAATTTTCAGGTGAATAGTAAAAAATACAGTTTTTCGCATAATCGGTGTACACTAAATTGCATCATTAATGATGTAATGATGACATAAACATTCTAAAACTCTAGTTTCGGCCAAAACATATTAAATTTCATAAGTTTTTCCTTGAAATACAATAAATCCAATTCTCAAACCTAAAAAGAACTTTCCAAAGCCTAAAGTCAAAAGGTGATTTCTTAAAGTGTCTTTTTCTCTTTCTTTCACTTTCCTTTTAATAAATTAATTAATTCGACTTATAAAGAAGAGTTAAAGCATAAAAAGAATTTTATTATATTAATATATGATTTAGGATGTCAAAAAAATACTATTACAAGTGTAAATTAGGATATATTATTTTATTCAATATTCTATACCAAAAACACCTCCCTCCTCATGTATAAATAAGCCCTCCCCCTCCTCTTGCCAAACCACACCTATTAAGCTTCAATCATTTTCTAAGATCTGACCAATCATCTTCCCTAGCCCCTTCCCCACGTCCAAGAGCTTCTGGTCTCATCAAAAGACCAAGCTTAGTCCCTTAAGGAGGTTCTCAAGTGAAGGATTCAAGAGGTAATTCCCCTCCCTCTTCTCCTGAAATTTCCTTTCAAGTTCAAGTTCCTTTCTTGATCTCTCCCCACCTATCTTCATCCAAATTGTTTTGTAACTCCAGTATTATACACACACTGTAATATTATTATTTTAATGGTATATTATATCACCCCAAACCCTTTCCCTCTTCCTTTTATATTATTAAAGAGAACGTTGTTCATGAGATGTTAAATTTATCACCTTCAAAAACGACATGTTCTCTTCTTCCATTTCTACATTCAATATGGTCATGAAACCATTTGTATGGTTGAAACAGATTATTTTATATGTATTATGTTCTATTTTAAGTTCTGGAAATAACCTATGTCCATATTACTAAGTGAAAAGTTAAAATGAGTTCGTTGTGATCCAAAAACCGCCCAAATTTACCCAAATAACCATCATTAAAATCTTATCTAATGATTCGTCCACATGGATATAATATAACTCATTATAAAATAATAAAATCTTCTGTAATATCATAAATAACATGTAATATCAGTTATGGATGTTTACCCATGATCTACCCAAACATCAATTTAAGAATACAAGTGAACCACTCAAGAAAACGATGAAAATGAACATCCCTATCAATGTTTTTAAACTCTATAAGTCATCCAAAGGAACATAATATAACATAATGAAACCAGAATGAACCATATTAGTGTACACATGGTTCTAGATTTCTAATTAATTAATATAATGTCATTATACAGGACATTAAAGAGAAGGAAGCATTTGGGTACAAGGTAAGGGGAAATCTCGAACCCAATTTTCTTCCTTCGGGTTCTCCCTCTTTCACTCCATTTTTGATATGGTTACTCCTCAAAGATCATTTGTTCATCATTAACATTACTTTTCTGGGATATAAATTTTTGTCACTGGTTTTTATGTCCATCAAAATGTTTTCCAAAAGAACTCTTCTTTCTAGATCTCACCTTTTACCTCTCATTCAAGGTTGATGGTTCTTGTATCAACTATGTTGTTCCCTATTTCTTTTGGGAACCCAAGGCTTATGAATGTGTTACTATGAGATGAAACCCATTACTTTACATGTGTTATTTATGTACATGTTTGATATGTTTTCTATGTGGCAAGCATGATAATGATAATGTTATGATGTGACGGGTGCGCCCGAAATTATATAGCGCAATATGAATGTTTAAATGTGATGGGTGCATTCGGAATTATATAGCTCTCCAATGCATTGGGTAAAGTGATGAATCTCATGAGTAAATGTAAAATGATGTGTGAACATGATGATATCTTTGTTCACAAGTATGTGTTGTAGTTAACCACTAAGACATGATGTTTCATTTTTTATGCATTGCCACATTTCAAGTCTTTTATTTATGCTCCTCTCATGTTCATGATCTTTTTCCTACGAAATGATTATGCTCACCCCATTCTATATTGTTCTTATCTATCCTCTTACTGGGATTCTAGCTCACCCCTTTTGATGTATATCCTCATGTGGCTACATGTACTAAGTAGAGGACAAGTGCTACTAAGAAGCTATAGAAGAAGAAATTAAATGAATGTTTAGGCTTGATGTTGTACTTGTTATGTTTAGTCCTAGTTTTCCCAAGATACTAATCCTCTAGATCCTCCATGTGTAATACTATTATGTTGTTTATCTTTGAAATTATGTAATAGTAATGTAAGAAAAGGCTGGGATTCTATAGTTGGTATCAAAGGAATGGTTTAGTTAATTTGGGGATTAGGATTAGTGAACCCTAGAGAAAACCTACAACATGAGACTATGTACAAATATGCACACAATGATATTTACCTAGGGATCCCATATGTTATGTTTTTGGTTTAGTTTTATAAATGAATAAGTTATTCATGACTGGTTTAGTTTGTTTTGTTCTATCCTTTTCTATTTTAGAAAATAGTGGGAACCAGGAGAGGTAATGAAGGAGAAGTACCCTCACCTGTTTGTGTAAAGTGAAATTTCGGGGGCGAAATTTCTTAAGGGGGGAAGAATGTAACGACCCAATGTTTTTCAATGGAAAATTCACTTCTTATATTTATGTCATAAAAACACAAAATAATGAACTACTAAGTGATAAGTGACCTTTACACATAATTTTGTCACCCCTATGGTTGGAATTTTAAAAATCTGATATACACGGTTGTGTTCAAGATGGATTTTGGAGTCTAATGGAACAAAAATAATTCTTGGTGAATATTAACATACCCTTATGAATATTAACCTACCCTTATGAATATTAATATGACCCTTATAGTAAATAAGAGTAACATTACCTATGAATAATAAAATAAAATTTAGACATCTTAGAAAGTGACAATTTGACCTCAGTAAATGTTTTTTGTATTTTATAAGTCATAAATAATTAATTATAATTAATTAATTAATTTAAAAGAATATATATTTTCCTGTAATGTATTCATAAATTATTTAATCAATGTCTAATAGTTTTTAGATAATTTTATAAGACCCTACGTAATTTTTGAAAGAACTATAAATTCAGTTTTAATCTTAAAAACTGTTTTTTAAGTAAATTATGATTTTTATTAATTATTAAATTAATAATATTTAGATTTTTTTTTGGAAAATGGATATCATTTTTGGATTCTAAACGTCGAAAAATGGTAGGGTTAAATTTTTTGTTTTATTCTGAAATACTTCAATTTTCAGGTGAATAGTAAAAAATACAGTTTTTCGCATAATCGGTGTACACTAAATTGCATCATTAATGATGTAATGATGACATAAACATTCTAGAACTCTAGTTTCGGCCAAAACATATTAAATTTCATTAGTTGTTCCTTGAAATACAATAATTCCAATTCTCAAACCTAAAAAGAACTTTCCAAATCCTAAAGTCAAAAGGAGATTTCTTAAAGTGTCCTTTTCTCTTTCTTTCACTTTCCTTTTAATAAATTAATGAATTAGACTTATAAAGAAGAGTTAAAGCCTAAAAATAATTTTATTATATCAATATATGATTTAGGATGTCAAAAAACTACTATTACAAGTCTTACTTATGATATATTATTTTATTCAATATTTTATACCAAGAACACCTCCCTCCTCGTGTATAAATAAGCCCCCCCTCCTCTTGCCAAACCACACCTATTAAGCTTTAATCATTGTCTAAGATCTGCCCAATCATCTTCCCTAGCCCCTTCCCCACGTCCAAGAGCTTCTGGTCTCATCAAAAGACCAAGCTTAGGCCCTTAAGGAGGTTCTCAAGTGAAGGATTCAAGAGGTAATTTCCCTCCCTCTTCTCCTTAAATTCCCTTTCAAGTTCAAGTTCCTTTCATGATCTCTCCCCACCTATCTTCATCCAAATTGTTTTTTAACTCCAGTATTATACACATAATGTAATATTATTATTCTAGTGGTATATTATATCACCCCAAACCCTTTCCCTCTTCATTTTATATTATTAAAGAGAGCATTGTTCATGAGGTGTTAAATTTATCACCTTCAAAAACGACATGTTCTCTTCTTCCATTTCCACCTTCAATCTGGTCATGAAACCATTTTTATGGTTGAAAAAGATTATTTTATATGTATTATGTTCTATTTTATGTTCTGGAAATAACCTATTCCCATATTACTAAGTGAAAAGTTAAAACTAGTTCGTTGTGATCCAAAAACCACCCAAATTTACGCAAATAACCATCATTAAAATATTATATAATGATTCGTCCACATGGATATAATATAACTCATTATAAAATCATAAAATCTTCTATAATATCCTAAATAACATGTAATATCAGTTCTGGATGTTTACCCATGATCTACCCAAACATCAATTTAAGAATACAAGTGAACCACTCAATAAAACCATGAAAACGAACATCCCCGATCAATGTTTTTAAACTCTATAAGTCATCCAAAGGAACATAATATAACATAATGAAACCATAATTAACCCTATTAATGTACACATGGTTTTGGATTTCTAATTAATGAATATAATGTCATTGTACATGACATTAAATAGAAGGAAGCATTCGGGTACAAGGTAAGGGGAAATCTCGAACCCAATTTTCTTCCTTCAGGTTCTCCCTCTTTCACTCCATTTTTGATATGGTTACTCCTCAAAGATCATTTGTTCATCATTAACATTACTTTTATGGGATATATATGTTTGTCACTGGTTTTTATGTCCATCAAAATTTTTTCCAAAAGAACTCTTCTTTCAAGATCTCACCTTTTACCTCTCATTCAAGGTTGATGGTTCTTGTATCAACTATGTTGTTCCCTATTTCTTTTGGGAACCAAAGGCTTATTAATGTGTTATTATGAGATGAAATCCATTCCATTCCATGGGTTATTTATGTACATGTCTGATATCTGTTCTATGTGGCAAGAATGATAATGATAATGTTATGATGTGACGGGTGTGCCCGGAATTATATAGCGCAATATGAATGTTTAAATGTGACTGGTGTGCCCGGAATTATATAGCGCTCCAATGCATTGGGTAAAGTGATTAATCTCATGAGTAAATGTGAAATGATGTGTGAAAATGATTCTAGCTTTGTTCAAAAGTATGTGTGGTAGTTAACCACTAAGACATGATGTTTCATTTTTTATGCATTGCCACATTTCAAGTCTTTTATTTATGCTCCTCTCATGTTCATGATCTTTTGCCTACGTCATGATTATGCTCACCCCATGCTATATTGTTCTTATCTATCCTCTTACTGGGCATCTAGATCACCCCTTTTGATGTATATCCTCAGGTGGCTACATGTAATAAGGAGAGGACAAGTGCTACTAAGAAGCTATAAAAGAAGAAATTAAATGAATGTTTATGCTTGATGTTGTACTTGTTATGTTTAGTCCTAGTTTCCCTAAGACACTAAACCTCTGGATCCTCCATGTGTAATACTATTATGTTTTTTATCTTTGAAATGATGTAATAGTAATGTAAGAAAAGGCTGGGATGCTATAATCCAATTATACTTGAGCACATAATTCTCCCCCCAAAATGATGGATAGACTTAATTGTCCATTCAGGTTCTGAAGGACATGTTATGGGCTTACCTATTTGATTTTGGAAGTATTTGGAAGGATAAACTAACACTGAAGGAGGTTTCATACAAAAACTGTAGATATTCCACTATTAGTATCAAACCATTCGAGGCTTTATATGAGAGACCTTGTAGGCCACCACTTTGTTGGACTGGCCCAGAAGAGTCAATAGTCATGGCCGCGGAGCTAGTGCAACCTAAAATGGAGAATGTTTATATCATCATGGAGTACATGAAAACTTTCATAGAAATGTCACAAGTCCTATGATGACATAAAATGGAGGGAATTAGAGTTTGAGGAAGGAGACTAAGTTTTCGTACGAGTTTCACCCCAATATCGATTATAGGGGTTTGTCCATGGTGGAAATATATCATCGAGTTTCATTGGACTTTTTTAGAGATTTTATAGAGTTGAAATCTTATCATGCCACTTCGCTCTACCTATTCCATTAGACAATGTACATGATGTCTTCCACATGTCAAAAATGAGGAGGTACATGCATGACCCAACACACATTATCAACTATGGTGAGGTGGACATGGAGGAATGAGTGATCATTCCTGAGTATGTTATTGAGATAGAGGATCATCCAGAGAGGGTAATTCATGGGAGATATATTTTTTTAGTGCATGGTCTATGGAAATATAGGAATATATATGAGAGAACATAGAGAGGGAGTGTTAAATTCGTGCTCAGTACCCACATCATTTTGAGTAGCCCTTATTTTTTACTTTTTAGGGATATAAATCTCAAATGTGGGGAGAATTTAATTTTATTTATTTTCCATGTATTAGTTTTGGATATTATATGAAATATTTTGAAGACCACACACTAAGACAATGTGTGATTATAATTGTTAGTGTTCATGGAATAAATTATTAAAATTTATTAAATAGAATGTGAGCATAATTTTGACGAAAACCTGGAATAACATCTAAATGAGTACCTGAATTAGAAATATTATCGAATCACTGAGCACATAATGCAAGGTTTATCCTCGGAGTGACTTTACATTAGTTTTAATGGGTCATTTGTTGAAATTTCATCACAGGAATCAAAATGAATAAAATAATTGAATAAATTATTTTAGTTCTTTTTATTGAAAAAATGATTAAAAATATTTTAATAGAATGTTATTTAAAAATTAGATGGTTTCCCGAATATCCTAGGAGATGTTGGAGAACCCTTGGAGACACCCTTGTATAATTCTTATAGGTGAATGATGAAGGGATCATGGATTGATGATCAACGCGTATCAGATTCCATGGATCTCTCCAACCAATGTAACACATCTTAGTTCTTCATAATTGATAGATCCAAATTGGGGACGGGAATGTTCTTAGATTGGATTCTACACCTTTACTGATCACTGTGATGATATTGGATCAATCAATGAACATATTAATCTGTTTTTCTATCGTTTTGTGGGATTAGTTTATTTTGTCGCTTTTTTTATGGGGTTATCATTCATTTTTTGATTATTTTATTTTCATTCTATGGAAATGAATAAAGATCAACATGAACATCAATTTCGGTTCATTTTTATTATCTATTCATATTCTTTTCTCCCATGATTCATCATTCATTGTGGGTATTCGTTATATGCCATGTGGCTAGAAAGATACTGATAAATTGAAAATTGTGCTCCTTTTTCATGGAGAAATGTTCTTAAATTGAATATCTTCAATTGTAATTACATAATGAATTTGAAAATATAGAGAAATTGAGATTCATATGATGGTGAATACCTGATTTCACATTATTTTTCATTGTTTAGTGTGAAAAAATGACTATTTGATCCATTTATTGAGAAGATATAATAGTGGGATGAGTTGGATGATGATAGAGTGGCTTGAAGAAGTTTTGATCTCAGATCTCATGGAGAAATTATCACTAGATAGATGGATATAGGTGTTGTATCAAACATAAGAGGACATAAAGAATTATCCAAAATCCTGAATTGTATGCAATGTAAACCGAATCTATATGCCATGTGGGCCCCCCTCATTGGCAGCTAGGGTTTTCTTCGGAATTGAAAAATCACATGGTGTGTAACCTCTTTCACACTACATGTGGTATCTCTCAGATTACTAAGTGTGTACACAGTAAGTATACAGTAATAGGATGGACTACATGGGTTAGAGCTCACTGTACTCCCCCACATGAAAACATCTTGGACCTGGTATATGGGCTAACTCACGTAATGGTTCATGGGAAGACATATATGGATTGAATTAGTGTAATAGAACATGGATAGAGTACATGGTATTCCCACATGGCGTGTAATACTAAACAAACATGGCTTAATGAAATGATCAATTCACTTGGGATGGACCCGGGGTTAAGGGACACAACGTGTGACCCCTACTACATTCCATGTAATCTTTTAGACATGGATAATAGCCCTTGTACTACATATGATAGATAAGTTTCATTAGGGTACATTCCCAGTAACCTTTGGGTGAGGGTGGGTATGGAGTCATCTCATATTCCTAGGACTACAATGTCTTCAACATGAAATCCATGATATAGTAATTGGATTCTCTCCAAAAGGCCTAGAGTGAGAACATCAATTCAACTTCACCCCCTAGGTAGTGTTCTTGGTATCATTAGGACCAACACTACATGGGATTTAATCCTATACTTAGAGGGTTAATCTTTATTGAGCTATTGGTATCACCCCATTGACATAGAAATGATCCTAATCTATGTATAGTATTCTCCTCAAACTCTCAACATGTTCATTTTCATGATGAGACTTGGTGAGAAGTACCTCTTAGACATACACCATCAATGCTATCCGACTCATGAGTGTGTTCTCCTAGATGAGTTCATTATGGAATCTTTGAGCTATAATCCTTGGCTGGTATACTATGGTTGTGACATACCTCTAGTATTTGTGTATTTGATGAGTATATCAAGATATTATTGTTATATAGGTTGTAGACATATACATGTGAATAGATGATTGTATTGCCTTTTTTTATGATTTTTAGTTTCAGGGTGTCCTAGGGAATATTGTTACACTCACCCCTATACCTGCATTTCATTCATGTGTCGTGTCTTGTGTAGATGATCGAAATTTTGATAGATTCCTAGGTGGATCAGGACTAGACGGTGTTATGTGATACCAAACAGACCAAGCTATGTTCCCACTTATTTTATATAGTAGTATGAGTACCTACTTTTAGTTTGAACATGTCTTTTTAGAGAATTTGTGGTGGGATATCATTTTTTCATGTTAACATCATTTTAATTCCTACCTAACTCAGGTTAAGGGATTTAGATAAATGAATAATTTCTTGTTGAGTTGTTTTTATATTTCAACATTGTATATGCTTGGAGATGTGTGTGTGTAGAGGTACATAGGATAAGTCCTACCATTTCATTGATATGCCTACTTGTCCCTAGTCTCCAGCCCATTGAATATTGGTTGTGGGATTATAGAGTCATAGAACAGTCCTCATTGGGATGGATCGGGAAATTTACTCTAATATATTGGTATAAAATTCATATTCCTAATGATAACCAAAACAATAATCATATTAGGATGATTATGATCATTATTTTTTTGTATAAAACATGAATTAATCCACAAATAACATACGTAACGAGTCACTATATTGGTCAAAAATCATGTTCATCAACATCATAAACACACCAAGAGCATTGGTTATTCCAAATGGAATAACAAGATACTCATATTGGTTATACCTTTCCTAAAAAGTGTTCATTAGAATAACAGGCATTGTGATCCTGATCAACTAGTGAGCAGACAGAAGATCAATATTAGATATTCATTAAGCTCCTTTCATCTAATTAAATAAATCATCAATGCAGAATAATGGAAAATTTTTATTTACCATAAAATGAATGAGATTTTTGTAATCATCATACAATTTAAGGGATTATTCTTCCATGTTATTAGAAAAAACTATTATTTCCCAAGGTAAAAAACTTAGTAAAATGAATCCCTTGGATATCTTATTATGAAATGAGCTATTCAGTTTCATTAGTTTATCTGGTTCTATATTGTGAGGGGGATATTTATCAGTGGAATATCTGAAACTATATTTATGGAGAACTCCACCTCTAACTATGGTGGTAGACACAATAATTCTGACAAAAACACTTCTAGAAATTTTGTAGGTATTCTAGTTTACTCACTACAAGAGTATTCTTTCTCTAGTTCATTAGGACAAAATATATCATTTACCCATCTAAAGAAAAGTAATTATGGCTTAGCTAGTCTCTAGGTACTATTCTCTTGGAAAACTTAGGAATTCCCATTAGGGGTAGTAAATGATACATACTCATGATAACTGCTAATCTAATCATTATAATAAACCAACATGTCTAATATATGAATAGAATCTTGATATTTCATTCCATTAATGAAAAGATATTAGAAAATATTGACCACTAATAAATATTATGTATAAAAATGGGTTTAGAGGTCATTGTCTTTATTTGTTTAGAGATTTGTTGTAATTTCAATCACAAAAGGAATGAGTTTCATAGAATTATTCCACAAGTCTATAATGTGTGTTTAAATGCATGAATTGGGGTACCAGTTTAAAAAAAATAATTCACTAAAGTTAAAGAAATATAAATTGTACTTTCCACAATCATATACCCACATCATTTCCCTTTTTTGAATTGTCCACTACATGAGGTTTCTTCATTGACGATGCATTTAGTTAGAAAAAAAAAATTCTATGAGAATTAGGTTGTTATGTTGATACTCATTTTGTATACAATAATTTAGAACTATAAAGGATAGTGAAAACATGTTTAAAAATTTAAAAGTTTCCTGAACTTCTACATGATCTAAGAATATTTATTTCATTATTCAAAGAACACTTTGAGTTCCAAAACTCTACATATTGGAAACATTTCAGTGGTAATTTAATAGACACTGTAAATGATCTATATTAAGGTTTCTATTGAGGAACAACACCACTATTTTCACTATGAGGACAATTCATATTTTCCATCCCCTTAATGGAGTTTATAAATCATACACTATGAGTATGGGGACCTCCTTCCATCCTATACCTAAAAACCAGATATAACTTTACCATTTTATCCCTATAAAAAACCACATCATATGAGTAAAGATTCAGAATAAAGACTTCATATCAGATCATTGGATGAATAAATTACTAAAACCTATGGGGTTTATTTATCTATATTGACACATCCTTGGGTGAAAAACTAGAAATTTCATCAAAAATATGAGCATACCGAGTCAGTATCAAATCACGTTGGTGAACGTGAAGAAACTCCATAGTCGAAGAAAATATAAACAAATGTTGATAGAACAGCTCCATAAAATGGACCTTTAATTTTATCCCATTAAATCATTCATTATTATTTAATAAAAAATATAATTCCCCTCTCTTAGGCTAGTCCTATTAAGAATTAATATTGAACACTTGACCTTAATGGGATCAGGGGTCTCCATTAACTTGATGAGTCATTCAATATTTTCAAGACAATATTTTTCTTCTTGAGGTCTATATATTCCCAAGAATAATGGTGTATTCAAATGAAGAAACTCAAAGGCTCTATATATATTATCATCCCTTTCATATTCCACTTCATTAATCTAAATAGGGGCAGGTGTCACCCCATTTCCCAATGCTTAAGCCACTCTCACTACTACCTCTATGAGTATATGGTCAACTTGAGGGTTCTCTTTCCTTAGTATATTAATAACACCCTCTTAAAGAATTATCTAAATTCGTCATCCGATAATTGTACTAAAAAAATTGGAATCCTGAAAACATCATTCAAGATAAATAATAACATCAACACTATTAGTTAAAAATATTCATGGAAACATAAATCTCATATTATAATTTTGAAACACTCTAGATTAAGATCAATTTATTCACTAAGGATTATTTTTTAAACCATCCGTGGAAACTTATGTCTGGGTATGTTGAGATTTATCCAATAAATCTATTATATCCAACCCCTTCAATCCTGAAAATTCTATCTCATGTCTACCAATACATCCAAAATTGTAAACCAATTCCCCTGAATAGAAAAAACCTCCCTTAGATGCCATGATTTTCAAGAACCAACTATGTTACCTACTAAAAATCAACTTGAAACGCCCCTAACAGAACCCAGGGGGATTTCTTTATCCCCACAGGGTGGAGAAATGTTTTGGGGAATCAAATATGATATTGGGGAATGATTTATCAACAAGGATAAACAAAGAATAAAAATGGTAATAATTCATAAACTGATGGTATACCAAAATAGTCAACAAGAGAAAACCTCTTACAAGATAGGTAGATAGATATCCAAAATTAAAACAAATACCAAAAATAGTTTCACAACTGCAAGAATAAATCACCATAATACCCTTATAACAAGTGGATCACATACTCCACATATCACTACCAAATACCAAGTCTTACTATCAAGAACATATGTTGTCTCCATGTTGTTCATTCCCTTTTCCAAGATCATTAAAAATAATATCTACTGATGCCAAATGGCATGTTTTTCGTGAGGGAAAATCTACCCCTATAGGACCCCACCATAAGATTTCATAAGAATTCTATATCAAATAAACCAAATATGATCAATTTTAAATAAAATATTTCATGGTAATATATTTAAAAAATTATAATAAAACATGATTTAAAATGATTTCAATGGAATGTATAAATATGATACGTATAGTAATTTTTTATACTAGTTAATAATAATTTAAACTAAAATTATAATGAGTAAATAATTTAAACAACAATGGCACACACAATTCGGTTTGGATCATAGATCCATGTTATTAGTTGTGTGGTTAATCAGATCATTGATCAAGGACTTTAACATTTCTTAGTGAAATGTAGTTCTATATGTGAGGAATTACTTAGATATCTTGATTAACGGGAATAAGTGTCCCCCCTAATGAATAAACCATCTTTCCTTAAAAATGTTTAGTTTTATTTTCATTTTTAGTCTATTTCTAGGTAGTGATAATATAAACATAGCATGATTATCTTGGAATACCCACCTAACTACCTTGGAACCAGATATATTCAATGAAATAAATTAAGGTGGAAGTCATTAATATAAATTTTTTTTAACAAAACATTATTAGAGAAGCTAATAATAACATTTTAACCATTCCATTTCATTTCAGAAACTAATGTCATGAAATTTTTATAAAAACACAATCATTTAAAAAAATAAATTTCATTAAACTAACATAAAACATTTCATTACTTCACTTATCATGGATAATCCCAATATTTATTCCTTAAATTACAACTTAACTTCCCATGAATAATCCCCATATTTATTAATTACATCATTACTTTTAATTTAAATTCATTTTATGTAAATATAAACGTTATTACAAAATCCATTATCAAAGGTGTCACACACACAACATTGCATTTGGAAATAATTATAAATATTCGTAATTAATTATTTGAAAATAAATTTTAAAAAATAAATCAATAATGGTTTTAGTTGATAGTAATTTCCTTATAAAACCATCAATATCGATTCATGCGATTTAAAATCACTCACATGGGATCCTCAATTGGAGAGGTGAAGAGCTATAATCGAACAAGAGTGTGCACTATAACCAAAATTCATAAATCAAGATTATGGACCATTGAAAATATAATTATCCACAACAAATAATGAAGGAGATATGCACGTAAAAGGGAATTCACATTTTTATCAATATTACACTATCCAAAAGATATTTTCCACCTCAATTAGAACATCGATCTATGAAGATTAAATGTTGGAAGGGCCAAATACAACTCAACAGATCCTCCAAGGTGATAGGGTTGAATAGAGTTCAAGATAAGTGAGATTAGATTTAAAATGGGGGTGGGGGTTCAGATAAATAATTATGCCACTACCCACTACATACTTGGATATATTAGAATCACTAGCTAGTTGTAGGATTCCACTAGTTATCTGGAGATCCATGGTAGACTACCTAGGCTTTTGGAACCATAGCCAGCTAGCTAGTGGTTCCAGTAAGTATTCTAAAACCATCGGACACCCCACTATCTTGTTGATGGAATTACTATTGGAAGCCCTTATGGTATGCCTTATAGTAGCTGGAAGGTTGGTCTCACTAACTAGCTGTTGGAATCCGCAGTTTTCACATGTATTGGAATAACTCCACAGGAAAGACAATTACTGTGAACTCATAAATCTCAAACAATATTAAAACACACTCCACTGACACTCAATGGATAGAAATTTTTTAATAAAAACTCTAAATCGACATAAAAGTGGACAAAATCAATAAACTTGGGAACATACAATTCTCTAAGAGATGATATGTCAAAATTATTCCCACCTTGATGGTGTTTCTCATAGAAATACTCACATATAATTCATTTCCACTAAGAGGTGATTTTGGTTCTCTCTCATAAATATCTTATGATTCCATGACTCATGTTAATTGAAATTTTTTTACAGAGGAACCTAGTAAAATAGTATATATTTTACCAAGAGAAGCATTTATTACCAGCGAACAATCATAACCTACTCAATCGGGAAACAATAGGTTCCACATAAATGTTCTCCAAATTAGAAATATGATATGGGTCTGAAATATTTTTTTAAGACATGAAATGTGGAAAAAATCATGAATTGATGTCATCTATAGTTGAAATTGGAAATGGTATTCCACCTTTTTATTCATCTAAACATCCTTAAAATATATCACATACTCAGTTGTAATATCCATTTATTTCTAAGACATTAGTGACACAACTGAGTTTATAATTTCAATAAAACCTAATAACCAACCAATAACCCAATAGGAGGTCGAAAACAGTTAGCATAAGATCGATACTATCTCCATGACACTAGCAATCTCTAATAGATCATTTAGATATTCATCTTCAATACCTCAACCAATCTTGGTGCAATAAATGATGATTCACTAACCACTAACCAACATAGTAAATATTAAAAAATTTTGGCATATAAGGCCTCATAGGTTTCAATTATAATATTTAAATTATAGCTATTATTGTAGGAAATTTTTTCCAACAACAAATTGTTATCCCACCATCCTTTAATGTCAATTATGTAAGAGAAAAGAATATCACAAAAAATCTATAGGATATCTTAATTCTAACAATCTATCATAGGATTAAATGCTATACTCAATGATATACTCAACATTAATTAGGATCCCATATACTCTTAGTGGAATATCCACAATTAAGATGTGAACAATGAATACCTATTAAAAATATTATCATATAGAACTCTATGGAAAAATACAATCTCTTATATATATACATATTCCAAAAATACTGAAAATTGGTGGTATATCAATAGGAATAAAGTGAGCCAATTTATCAACCATTCAATCACTAACAAAATCTAATTAATTGATGATATCATAACAACCCAAAATTGAAATCATCAATATGTCATCCCATTTTCACGTCAGTTTAGGTAGGTGTTGAAGAAGACCATATTGATTCTGATTCTTATCCATAATATGATGAGAGGTATAAAAATGGGAATCAAAATTAATGATGTCTCAATCTATACATAGAAACCAGAATCATCACCTCATTAAATAAATTATATTTTCCCTTCCTAGATGATTTTCCCATATAAAATAATGAAAATCCCCCATCACAACATTTCTGGTAATGGAAAGAACTACATAACAATTAACAAAGTAAAGAAATCGATTTGGAGATAGACAATTATAACTGATGGTATCCCCAAATTATAAAAAATTAATGATCAATAAAAAGTAATCATAAAACCACTTCTCCTAGAGGATAACATGAATATGAGATTATATAAAAAAAATAATTACTAGTAAAACCCATACCTCATCCTCCTAATCTAAAAAATGCATAATAGGAATGAGTGTTAGGAGATTCCATTACTCAAAGTGTTCGTTTACATTCTATGATTGTGTAGTCCTATTAAAACCTTTAGAAATATAATTTACCTTCTTAATTTTATAGGAAAAATAAAATTAAAAATATTTCCAGTACTCCATTCATCCCCTATGTTTGAGATTCAATATTTCTATGAAATATTTAACTAAATATATTTTTCTCATAGTAGATAGTAAAAAATTCCTAGAAATGTTATTTTCATCAAATCTTAATGTTTTTCATCATAGCTATGATATTTATATAATTAATAGGATATCTTGTCTCATGTTTTCGAAGATGATGGGAACAAAAATCCACCACAAGACCATCCTTCAAGAGAATACAACCCAAACATTAACATGAAGCATCATAATATACCATATAAGTACTTCCAGCCTCTAGAAGTGTCAAAAATAAATATGAAGTCAAAAAACACTTCAATTCATTGATGGGTTATAAAATTTTTAATACTACATATAATTCATTCCTTTTTGAGTGATCTAATTCACAATCAAAGAAATCATTTAGAAATCTACAATGAAATTGTGGTAATACCCTGATAATCCCAAAAATATCTAAATCTCAAAGTCAATTTTTGGATACTACCCTAACATTAAATACTTATTGTTTTCAAGATCAAATGATATTTGATGTTTTAAATCTATGTTCCCCATGAACATTACCTCATGGGTGTATAATTGTAACTATCAGACATTATTATAATTTTGGTGATTCATTAAGTTAGAAAAAACATTTCTCAAATGTAGTATATGATCCTCCTCAGTTATTAGATAAAATAATATATGATCATATCGTTCATAAAATTTACTATTAAGATAATCATATTATCCATACATTCTCTGAGAAATATTATTTGGATTATCTAACTCCTTTAACCTGATCAAGTGGTAACCAGGATAAAGATCAATATTATAAAATACATTTACCAATTTAGCTGGTCAAATAAGTTTTCAATGTGGGAAAATTGATAGTTTTTCTTAATTTTATCCCAATTAATCTTTTGATAATCAAAACAAAAGAGATGGTTTCCATAATAATTCTATCTGAAAAGAAATGGATATACCCAAGATGACAGAATAGTTCAAACAAATCCTTTTTTCATAAATTCATCATAATGATTGTTCAGATTAGTTAGTTAATATTATTCCATATGGTTGGAGGTAATATATATC
This sequence comes from Viscum album, assembly GCA_963277665.1. Taxonomy (NCBI): domain Eukaryota; kingdom Viridiplantae; phylum Streptophyta; class Magnoliopsida; order Santalales; family Viscaceae; genus Viscum; species Viscum album. Next base: position 685,010,397 of record OY728120.1, on the reverse strand, counting down.
GGTTATGTACCCAATATAAAGTCGATAGATAACTCCACCACACTCTTAGGTAGTTGATAAGAAAATTATGATGGAATGGATTCTAAATATCTGACAGAAATAAGAGGATACTCACTATTAGAGTCTTCCTTATAATGTTCAGTAGAAAACAATAATATCATCCTACTATAATATAAAATATGTAGTTTGGATTGATTATCCCTCGGTTCCTATTCTCCTAATAAAAAATATGAATCCACATTAAGGTAATTGAATGACAAAATCTTCTATTAATAGTCAATATAAACATTATGAAAAGCCAAATAGTCTATTTTCAGATTGACGTCGAGATATTAAATTTCAAGAACCCAAAATTCCAAGATGATATTGAACTCTGATACAGAGAAACCAAAATAAGGTTATCAGAGACCCTTCTCCCTCTTTGTCCTAAAAGGTGTTGAAATTTTCATCTCATATGGTATGATTTCCAAAGTAATATTCAAGAGTTACATTGCATGGTTTGAAGAAACATTAAGGCACTACTATCAATGATAGGAGTTACTAATTACACATAAATATAAATGGTAACTATTATGATCAAAGGATAGACATTTAATTACCCTTTATAATAGTCTACTTTATGAATAAAATTCATTCCTAAGGCATGTGGTTGGAACACTAATGTTCTTGAAGCATATAACTATGTCCTGGATCATTATGGTACTTATAATCCCATCTCACAATGCATGGTAATAAAAAAAAGGTATAATATCTACATGTGGCCAAAATATTTACATTATAAATATATACTTTGTTCCATGGTCTAATAATTCTTTGTGTTCTTAGCACTTTCACATTAGAATCAAGTTATTGGGCATTTAACAAAAAATGTAGATGATCTGGATGAAGGTTTCTATCCTAGAAAACCACCATTATTTCAAAAAATGAGGCTCATTACACTTTCTATTAAACTGAAAGGAACTAAAAATTGTTCCTCAATGATTAGAAGGAACTCCAGTAAACCATGAAATACGATCCATGTCAATTTCCACCATAAAACCCTAATATAGAACATTAGTAAATGTGGGATGATTCGACATAAATACTTGAGATTTGATATCTATCCAAATACCCACATTAAAACATTAGGTGTTCAAATTCCCACCAGACAACACATCTAGGGAAATATGATCTATTTAGAAAAACTATTAGTGTGTTGTTTCAGTTTCTAATCACCTTGCATAATGTTTTGAAACCATATGGACATAGTCAATAGAATTTACTCTAGGTAGAAATACTATGTAAAAAGGACCTTCAATTATTTACACTCTAATCACTCATTCCACTTCACATAAATTATAAAATCATAATATCACATTCCAAGCCCCTCGTGATTGAAGATAGATCACTTCAGTTTAACAGAATTTTGTGTCTATATGAACTGAGATAGTTTTTCAATATTTCACAAAAATTACACAAACTAATGAGGGTTATAACTTCTCTATAAATATGGTGATTTATTGATTAAGAAACTATTTGGAACAATCAATACTATCCTAACATCGACATTCCACCTCTATAGAATAAAGGGGTATATGTGTGTCCACATGGCCCATATCCTATACTGCTCACAAACCTCCCTCTATATGGTTCTAGATGATTAGGGGATTCACTTTTTTTATTTCATCTACAACTCCCTTTACAATCCTAACAAGTTATATTCCTGGGGTTTTTATATTACACAAAATCAAAAAAAAAATAATAAAACATTAGTCAAGAGTTATAAGAAAATGAAATTTATATGGTAGAAATCATCTTGGGAACACAAATCCCATATCAATATTTTTTAAAATTTTAAAATCATATCAATTTATTCCTTATGGATAATTTTAGCAACCTCCCATGGTAATAATGGAATTGTTTTATATTTCCACGAAATCACTCATATCTTATGCCTTAAGTCAAAATAATCTTATCTCTAAAATACCAATACATCCCAAACATCACACCTACTTCCAAGAAGAGACATTCCCACCATGTGATAAAATTTATCATGAACCAATTGAGGAAACCCACTAAAAAATAACCAAAATTACTCTTAACATAGACTGACATGTGTTTTAGACCCCTATGGGCTAGAGACAAGATCCTAGAAATAATATTTCATCATTTGTAACAACCTTTCCCTAAGGATAACAAAAAAATTAAAAAAAGATAAGATTCCATAAAATGTTGGAATGAAAATATAAGATAAAATGTACCCCATGATGGGAAATTAAATATACTAAATCAGAGAAATAACCCAAAATTTTCACATAACTAACAATAACCTCCTCACTAAGATCACATCAAATAAAGTGGATCACACCAGTCACAAGTAATTTTTAACTCCCAAGTTTCACAATAAAGAACACCCAACTTCTCCAAATGATGTCTTCCCATTTCATGTACCAAGAAAAATAATGTCTATATGTGCCCAAAGGTATATAAATGGTCTATGAAACATGGCCCCACTAGGATCCTACGAAGTGATTTGATAATAAGTGCATATCAAAAAAAAAATTCTCAATTTTAAATGAAACATGTCATTGAAATTTTTGTAAAAAATATAGTAAAACATTATTCTTAAATACTTTCAATGTATATAATAAGTTCAATATTTTTATGCTTTTAAATTTGGCATAAATAGGTATTTCTATCTAAATAGACAGCAAATAATCATTTAACCAAAAATTTGATATTCAATTCATTTTATATCATTGAACCATTGTATATATACTAGTGTTAGTTATATCAAGTCTCAAGGTTCCTAAAACATACCAGTGAAATGCTGATTTATGTTTGTTGAAATCCCTTGATCTCAGGGCCTATGGGTAAGAGGAGTCTAACCTAATGAATCAACTCCCTTCCCGCATCAAATTTTTCCTATTGTTGCAATCATTTATTTTTTTGTTAGCTATTTCTAATAAATGCCTAGTGTAATTATCCCATACTACCCAACAAACCACATAGTCTACCATGTGCTATAAAGAAATAGATCAAGTGGGAAATAGTTAATCACAAATCAGTTTCATAACTCATTATTCAAGTGTCCCCTAATAACTTTTTCCTCATTATATTTCATTTCAAAATCCAGTGTCGAATGGTTTCTATTAGAAATCATTCCTTACATAACAACACATTTCATTTGAGTTCCACTAAACAACCCATACCTTATTTTCTGAATAATCATCATAAAATTTATTATTCAAGTCATTAATTTCAATTAAAATTTTTTTAGAAATAAATAATATATTCCATAACCTATCACTAAATAGGTTTCATACACATCATGGAATTTCAAAATGTTTATCAATAGTATCAATTCATTGTTTTAAAATCAATTCGAAATCTATTTCAATACAATTGAGAAACAATGGTTTCAATTGATTGTAATATCCTTACAGACCCACCATCCTCAATTCATGGGATTTTCCTTCACAAATAAGGGATCATTATTTTGAGAGGACAATGCATAGACCCATCAAAATAGGGGATCAAATAAATTAAATTCATAAATCAAGAATTTTATCCATAAATAACACAAGTATTTATGACCCTTAATGAAGGAGAGTCATAAAGAAAGGGTAATTTATTATCAAATCAATATTAAAACTGAATAATGTGATTTAATTCATCATTAAAAAATATTAATTGATGGAGATTCATGATTTGAATGGCCAAAATCACCTCAATAGAGCATACGACATTATAGGGTTCATATAGAGTTATATGGAAGAGAAAGTTTATTTAAAATGTTTGTTTTGGGAAATAGAATTAAGATACATAAAAACAATTACTCAACTAGATCTTCATCAATGGATACCCACATGGAACCACTGATTAGCAACAAACATTCATTGGCTAACCGCTAGCATGAGGAAGAGTACAATGGCTCTTAAAAACTGTCATCTAGTGGGTGGGATTGTATTATCTCTCTAGTAGTCCAATGAAGAATGCAAGCACCACTTGAAACTCCACAAGATGGTGGGTGGGATTCCTATAGGAATCACCAACATGCATCCTTCAACCAACCAGTTGGTTGGTCCCATAGTTGAGCCTATGTTCTCCCTTTAGTTTTTTCAACTACAGGCCAACATATACTAAAAAATCCAACTACTTGGGAAACTCTTGGAGTCACAAACAGGAATACAAAAACTCCATCAAGCCTCCAAATCATATAAAAAGTTAGGAATGTCCATGAATTTACATAATGGTCACGAAGAGATAAATAAACCAAGTAATTTACATAAATGTAAGAATTGGGATGTTATAGGTGGAATACCAGTTACCCGATTGAACTTTATGGGGGCTAAAATATCTTTTTTCCCATCGGGTGTTTGGTGACCTACTTCCTACAAGATGTGACTTATTTTTATTATATTTTTTTAATACAAAATTTAAAATATAAAAAATATATAACCCCTACCCTCACCACCCACCCAGCAATTTGGGTACTTGAAAAAGGCGAACCATCTCCTAATTTTCCCTTTTTACATATCTACAAACAAGCCTCTATATGTTTCATTGATCGCCCAGTTGATGTTGCTTCTAAATTAAGATAATTGTCTCAGTGAGGATATGGAAAAACCTCATTTTTCAATGTTTTTTCTCATATATTATCATTGTTAAATCATTATTACAATTTGACAGAATATTTATTGGATTGATTGATTATAAGTAAATGAATATTAATCAATATACAATACTACATGAGAAAAATTAATTATTCAAAAGGTAGGTGGTCTTAGATATTCTCTAATATATGGAGACTGGGGCACGTAATTGAAAAATAAACTATGGATCCCAACTTACTAGAGTAAATTCAAATGTTCCCTATGAAGGATAATTGGAATATTAACCCAGATTTTCTTGATTCATGGATGAGTGAGAGATTTTTCTGAAAGTGGGGTATTCTATTAATGCATGTTTGGATGAAATTTTAATTTTTGATGAATGGTAATATTATATGGGTGAAAATAGTAGGGATATTAGCTCATATTTAATGTTAAATGATATATGGATTGTACCTCTGGTAAATGAAATGTATTTTCCTTCGATTATGTTGGTGTAAAATTGATATAAACTAAAGGTATTGGGCTCTTAAGAGTATGTTTATTCTATGGGGATATCTGAGTTAGGAGTTATTATAGGAATTGATATTGAACAGAAATTTATGTTTCAATTTGAGGGATTATCTAATTAGGGGAAACGGTTTAAGAAATTTTCATGTAAATTTGATTTTAATACCTAATGTTAACATAAATCCTATGATATAAGATAATGATATATAGATTTTCCTATGTATAGAAATAGTCATTGATAGGTTTTCTATGTCATAGACCCAATCATGGAATGTTTAATAGAATTATTGGTGATTTTCCAATATAGTTACATTAGATCAAAATTAGGTATTAATCTTTGGAATGTCTACATGTGATCTTATTTAGACACATGCAAATGGGACATGACCTCTTTATAATATAGGATTGTGAGGATTCCGTTACAACTAGATTATATTTTATTTCCATGGGTTGGATTTATATATTAAAATCAAATTGAAGTTATAATGGTTCCTTCAATGGTTTTTTGGATCATAAGTTTATTATTAATTGGAATAAAGGGGATTAAAAATATGTTAAAAACACGTATTTGGGAATTCTGGGGCCTCAAGTGACTTACCTAAAGAGGAGTTGTATCTTTTAGTTTCAGTTTTTTATTGTAAATAAATGACATATTATGAATATAAGAGGATTGTAAATGAGTTATGGTACCTCATTGATTGTTCATTCCAAATATATTGTATATGTTTTATCCTTTCTAATTATTTAATGTCAATTCTCAATTCTCTTTGAATGTAACCGGAATAGAAGTATGTTGTGGTACCCCTATGGTGGTTATTTTTAAAGAGTATGGATAGGTTTAGGGATTCCTCACTATTAATGTCATCTTTATAACTATGTTTTAATGTAGTGGGATGGAAACTAATATGGGTTTCTTCATTACTACTCCATTCATAATAATTTGGTTTGGTTTTGGAATTTATATCTATTTGAATTCTCTTCCCAATGATGTGTATATATAAGATGACCGAAAGGGATCCCCAGAAAATTATGAGTGGTTCTTTCATTTGTGGTCGGATAGGTGTAGTCCCTCCTAAATATTTATATAGGATTCAAGTTATAATATTCCCTAGGAAGTTGGAATTGATATATTTCTCCCATAAAGATTACTTCTCCAATATTTCATATTTCTTTTGGCCTTATTCATTATTTATATTATCCTAATTTTTAAATTATTTTAAAGTGTTAAACTTGAGAGTCATTCATTCCACCTGTGTTATTTATTATGAGTCATTGTATGTGATTAAGTCATTACCATTATTTATATGTTAATTATGTTCTTGGAAGACAGGAAAATATTTTATGTCCTTATTACAATATGTATGTTATTTCTAAAGTATGAAATATATTTTTCAACCAAAATCATCTAAAAAGGGTATGGCCGGGGTTTTTTGTGGAATGGTTATCCAATTATAATCAAACATAAAAAAAAATTTCATCAATTTATTTATTTATTCAATGTATACACTCATATGTTATGTTTTATTTATGTAATAGTTCAATTAGAAATACCATTATTAGTTTTATATGCACAACCTGCATCTTCACCCTTGTCGATGGGCCTATTTTGTCTCATTAAGAGGGTTATGTGTCGACTATACAAATTATTAAGATGTAGTATCATCATGGAAATAGTACATAGAACTGAGTAGAGTTTCATGTTTTTTACATCTCATTTAAAAAAATTGTTGGTCCCTTTTATACTTGATCAGATAGACGTAGATCAATTTTGTGTTTTTATAAATGATAAACTATTGTTTCTTTTGTAACAAAATATGTGGTATAATTTTTTTAAGAATATATTTTTAGATTTAATTCCCTTTCTATGCTCAGATATTTTTTGTGATTTTTTTGTATTATTTTATTAATAGTATTTATTTTGATATTTAGAGTATAGTGTCCTAAATGTTGGTTATAGACTCTCACAACTACATGACAACCTCATCAATATAGGGAGGTTTTTCCATGGTTATATAGTTCCATCATCTTATTAATTGGTCATGTAATCCCAACTGGGGAATTATAAGAGAATTATTCACCAAGGAAGAACAATGTACTTCATTTTTTTTTCTAAACTCTTAACAATGAATCTAATACCTTTTTTATTCTCTGTCATCCAAGAAAAAAATATATACTTATGAATTTTTTTTAAAACATATATTATAAATAGGTGGTGTCTTGTGAAATTTTTGGGTGAAATTAACCAGGAAACATTCATTTATTTATGATATATAGCATCTAATGAATGTAATCAGTTTATGATATTATTGATATATCTTTGAATCATATTTCCAAATCAAAAAATGGACACAAACACACACCCTGGGCGTGATCCATGTACAAATTTATTATTTTGTTATTTTTTATTATTTGTTTAGATGTTATTTATGTGAGTTTATAAAAATATACCTGATCAATTAATTTTAACATATTCATGGTTTGAATAAAAATGATGTGGTGAAAACAACTTCACACAAATTAACCCCCACCCCCCACATCGGCGAGGCTTCCCATGTTTACTAGGTATCTCAATTATAAATACTATCATTAATATACCATTTATTGGATCATTTAATTTTATAGTTTTTTTATCCTCTATAAAAATAAAAATTTATAATATCAAAGACTATCTAAAAAAGAGAAAATATAAAATATAGAGATTATTTCTACGAGAAAATTAGAGGACTAATAAGAATAAATATTAAATGTAATGAATAAGTCATCATATATGATAATATATAAAGAAGAACCATTACTCATTGATGAAAAATCATATAAAGAGGTAATGAACATTTTTTCTATTTTATCACTTGAAGAGTCAATCTCAAGCTATTTTGAGTGTGTGACTAATAAATCATTAAATAAAATTTATGATGAAATTTTAAAATTCACGAAATAAAATTAATAATAAGTACATACTTTTGACTTTTAATTTATAAGGGATCGTCAAAATGAGATGAAACACTACAAAAAAATTAGTGCTTAGCGGTTGTTTATAAGCTAATATTCTAATTAACCCAATATATTATATCCTATAAAAAATATAATATAGTGGATATTTATTTGTCACTCACAAAATTTTTTAAAAATTATAATATGTTTAAATTAAATAACCACAAAAGTTTAAAAACACCATAAATTCTCCCCCCTCCCTCCTCGACCAGCTCACACTGTGACCCCGATCCGCCCCAAATCAGCAGTGACCCTGACCCCATCACCTCATCAGCAACCCTATACCACCATCCCCCTTCAAAACTATAACGACCCATACTTTACATACATTGTTATTACTTCAGAATTGAAGCACACTTATTACAACATATAACAAAACCAAGAAAGGACCGTATAGGTATAATGTCTTTAGAAACAGGGAAACATAAACAACTGGTTCATAAAGCATCTACTTTGCCTACCATTTATTTCATCATATCTAGAGTCCCTGTTTGGAATATTCTTCTTAATAACCTTATTCCTGAACTGGGGAAATAAAACATACAAAAGGGTGAGCTCAAATGCTCAGTATGGGTAAACAAAAGAAATATCAATCACATTGTATACATAAGCACATAACTTTTGGAAATCTTAACCTTGAAAAGAGATCATAATTTTATAACATGGGATAAATCATGGCAGTGAAATGTAATCACAATAATCATAACTTAAAACATGATACTTTGTAGAATACACACATAATCATAGTGAATCATTTCTTATTATTCAAGGCTCATTCCCAAGACTATCTTAGTGGACAAAGTCCCTTTCTGAACCGAGTCACCCTCGTTTCAGTCCTGTTTCGCTGAACCGGTATAACCTACCATTCCAGCCATGTCTATCTCATGAGATATAAAATCATTAACCAATGCATTGGAGGGAGATATAGGTCCCACCCATCTCATAATGATACCATTCTTATGTGTGCCACAAAATCATAAATCATACATCATTGCATAACCCATGTAATAAAAATGGAAATCTTAGACATCATGACATCATAAAACAATTCATATACGATAAAGGAATTCATAAAAATAATTCCATCATAACATAATCAAATAAATGTAATAATAGGGATAAAAACAGAACCCTTTATTATCTTAGATGGAAAATAATTTTGATAAAACACTTGAACTCCATTCTTGAGGAAAATATCATTTCTACTTCAAAAACACTTTTCCTTTCTTAACAGGTCATACAATCATAAACTAAAAGAAGTTGATTAAAAATAAACTTGAAAACTTGTAAAGGAAGCTTCTTGGAAATAATGTTTTAAAAATCCATTCATGCCGTATAAGTTAAAAAAAACATTCTTCTCGTACTTTTGTCGAAAAAGTCAAAAAGTACCTCGTACGAAAAACGACAAAAGATTACTTTCATATCATTTAATAAAAACTCAACAAAGTGTAAAATTGGATATAAAAAATTGTATAAGGATATAAATATTACATGTTGAGGAAACATGGATGTGGATGATAAAATACATCCCAGTAAATACCAAAGTATAAACAATCTCGGATAGAAATGAGATTGTGATATTTCCCTTACCTTAGGTCCGTTTTGCTTCGTAAGTGTCCAAACCTCCTGTATAATGATTTAAATAATGTTATTGACTTATTCCATAATCATAATTATTTTTATGATATCATATATGGTCATATTCTTAGCTTCTTAGTAGTAATATTTCATGGCTACTTGTTATTCGGGTGTTTATAACTTTTTGTTCTTATGCGTGTTTTATCGAATAAATTCTTATTATTCTCTTTAGGTTATAGATACATCATTTCAATAATGGTATTAGTGTAATATATATCATATTCATTCATTCTATTCATTTATATAATCATTATGAAATGAAGATCATGTAGAACGAGTCGCATCACATCGTGGAGACGGTATTCCGTACGTACGCACGAGTGATGATATCATTCCTATGATCATGGAATTGTATTGGAGTGTATGTATACTATTTCAGAATCAGTATCACTTTATAATAGTCATATATTGTCATTATTTACACCATTATACCCTTCCAAGTAAGGTGGTGGTGGAAAATATATTACACCACGGCGTGGAGACGGTATTCCGTACGTACGCACGCGCGGTGACTTCTTTTTCCGTAGGATGGATAGATGGTGAAATATGGTTGTTTCATTGTTATAATAAAATATCATTATATGAGTGATACTGATTTTATTACTTCATAATTAAACAACTAAAGAAGAAGAAGTGGAAGAAGAAATAAATATGAAAGAATCGGTAACGGACATTACCTCTTCTTTGAAGTGCTTCTTTGAGACCTCCTTTTAGGGAACTAAAATGGGTCTTTGAAGAAGACTCGAACCTCTAGTATGTCTCTAGGGAAGTGGAGATAAGGAATTGGCAGGGATGGCCGAGCTTGAAGGCTCAAAGTGGTGTGAGGAAGAGGGGGATGAGGTGCCCTTTTATAAGGGAGGAGAGGGGCACCTTTGGGAAAACTAAAAATATTATTTTATTATAAAGTCAAGTTTGGTTTTAAATAGCTCCAAATTGATATATTTCGAAGATAAGGTGGGGAAGGGTCGAACTCCTTTCATACAATAGAATTTATACAAGTTTAGGTTCCTATTTTAACCTTATCATTTAGATTTAACTTTAAGATAAATAAGTTTACTTTTACCGTGTCTTCTTGTGTTCTTATACTATAAGGTTAGTAAACATACTATAAGCAGCCAAACGAACCCCAATTCGTTTATTATTAATATATATAACCTTATCTAATTCATGTGGCCTAACCTTAGATTTTTAGGAATAAAATAACAATTACTAATATAATATTTGTTTTAAAAACTATTTTATGTCAATTTTGACACTATTTAGTAATTGATTTTTGTGAAAATCATAACAGAATTATTAGTTCGAACTAAGTTAATTAAATCAATAATAACATGTCATATTAACCTAGAAAATTATTGGAATTCATAAAAAGTCTCAAATTACATTTATTTTTGTGTTTATAATATTAATTATGTCAATATTTCATTAATAAGATAATTACTCCATCATCTTTGTGTCATAAATAAATTAAATTATTTAATGTCTAAAAATTACAAATAAAATACAATTATGTAGGAAAACTTTTTATCTTTTTAATGAATATTTATAGTAGAATTTGTCTTATGTATAACTCCATATTAAAAATTATTAACTTATTAAACTTTGATTTTAACTATTTTAACCCTTCTCTAAATAAATTAATAATAAATGTCCTAATCTAATCCCAGTGGGCCCAAATGGTCATATTTTATTCCTAAGTTTGTTTTTGGTCGAATTACACTTATCCAATAGAATTATGACATGTGTTAGGGTAATAATAATATCATTTTTACCCTTAATTACCCTATTTACTTTTAACCGTGGTAAAAAAAGTATAAAGTTACTATTCACCGAAAATTATTTTCATCTCATTGAACCACATTTTAGTCCTTGATATTAACCGTGTCTCTCGGATTTTCGAAATTCCAATCACAGAAGCAATAAAATTATGTTTTATGAAAAATTCAGTTTTTTAACTACCACTTAGTGGTTTCACTATTCATCAAAAATTGAAAGTTTTCAGAAAAATACCAAAATTTCACCCTAGGCTAATTTCGATATTCCGAATCCAAAAATGAAGTCCATTTTGAAAAATAAAATTTATAAAATTTCAAAAAGTTGTTATTACTATTCATAACGGCTAGTTTTAATAATATTTTAATAGCATATCGTTGTTTAGTGAAACTCTGTATTGCGTATGACGCAAGCTATCGAGGAAGGACGCGATTTCATGTAAAGAAATCCAAGAAAGTGTTGTGTAGAAAAAGATTCCTTTGATGATATATATAACATAAAAGTCTCGGGTGTTACATTCTACCCCCCTTAAAATGAATTTCTCCCATGAAATTCGTCACTTTGTAACAAACAGATAAGGATACCTCTCCCTCATCATATCCTCAATCTCCCATGTAGCCTCTTCTAATTGGTGGTTCCTCCATAAAACTTTCACCAATCGAGTGGTCTTGTTTCGTAGGACATTTTCGCTATGATCCAGAATCTCTATCGGTTGTTCTTCATAAGAAAGATCTTGCTCCAGCGGTACAACTTCTGAGCTGAGTACATGTGAAGGATCAGGTATGTACTTTCTCAGGAGAGATACATGGAACACATCGTGAACTTGAGAGAGATTCGGTGGAAGTGCCAATTGGTAAGCTACCTTCCCAACACGATCCAATATTTCGAAAGGACTGATATATCTAGGGCTCAACTTCCCCTTCTTTCCAAATCTCATGACCCTCTTCCAGGGAGATATTCGTAAGAACAATTTATCACCCACTTCAAACTCTAGGTCTTTCCTTCGGTTGTCGGCATAACTTCTCTGTCGACTCTGAGCTGCTCTTATGTGTTGTTGAATAGATCTGACCTTTTCTTCCATTTCATCAACGAGATCAGGTCCTAATAGCTTTCTTTCCCCAACTTCATCCCAGCAAGTTGGAGTCCTGCATTTCTTTCCATAGAGAGCTTCATAAGGAGCCATATGAATATTGGAGTGAAAGCTATTATTATAAGAAAATTCCACCAAAGGTAGTTGTTGATCCCAACCACCTTTGAAATCTATAGAGAAAGCTCTCAACATATCTTCTAGGGTTTGAATTGTTCTCTCAGACTGACCGTCTGTCTGAGGTTGATAAGTAGTGCTGATACTCAACTCTGTATCCAGAGTATGCTGAAGACTTCGCCATAACATCGAGGTAAATCTCGGATCCCGATCAGATATAATAGAAAGTGGTACTCCATGAAATCTTACCACATCCTTTATATATATCCTGGAAAGCTGATCCAGAGAGAAATCCTCTCTAATAGCAATGACTTTAATTTAATAATGTACTAGGGTATCTGTTGCATTGATAAGGTCATATTAGTTCTTTGCTATGATGAGATCCTTGAAGTGTTATGATGATATTATTAAAAATAATTCTATGGTTGGATAACTTAACATGATAGGACATAGAGTATATATAATTTTAGGTGTGATTATACACAAGAGGATGAGGATTCTCCTCATGAAGTTCACACTTGGTAACCTCCGAGATGAGAGATTATGAGAATTGACCAGCTAGTAGGAATTCCTCATGTTTTGGTGTTATAAGATATTCTTATTTGTGAGAGTGTATAATGGTTCTTAGAATTTAAGATTATCATTGATTCATTTCATGAATCACACACTTAGATTTACTAAACAAAACCATTATGCCATATGTTGGTAGAAAGTAGGGTATGTTGGGTGTGTCACAAATGACATGTGATTAATGGATATTTCAAGGAAATATTTGTATCTTCCATATTTATGGAAGCTTATATATCATCCCTTTTATAGTAATATAACATTAACATTAAATTCAACATTCAAATTAAATTCAATAGTCATGGAGAAATGACATGTTTATCTTAGATAGGTAGAGAAAGATATATTGAGCACATAGGTTGATGAAATATATGGGAAACATGTTTGATGAGATATTGTGACAAAATTATTATATTACACAGTGAACATTTTTATGTGGTTATTGACCTTGTGACATTAAGTTATTTCTCTTGGGATCCTTAACCCATTGCTAGACAGTAATCTTGGACTTTATAGGTGATCTCACCTAATTCCAATGACAAAGAATCCTATAGGGTCACATACTATGTGTTTCTATTGATCCTGATTAAATTCTATTTTAATTTATTTAATAGAATAAATATTATTACAAAGAATGAAGAATAATTTTATTCATGGTTTATTGATCATTAATATTTTCAAGTTAATAAATAATTTATTGTTTGGATTATATGAATATTTGATAAATATTTATTTGATGGATTGTGAATAAAATATATATTTTATTTATATATTAATAAAATATTTAATTAAATATTTATTCGGGTATTCCATAATTTATGAGTAATTGGAGCGGACCAAGATTGTGTTCAGAGATAAATATTTATTTTAAAGCTAGTAAATAATATTTATCACTACACAGGTTAACTTATGCCATAAAATAATAATATTATTATTATTATGTGTAATGGGGTTTAATAATGATATTTATATTATTTAAGGGTAGGTATGCAATTAAATAATATTTTAACATAAACTCTAACTCTATAAATAGATGGTTATTTCTATTTTGTAGGGTTAATAGAGATTTGAGAATCATTACACACAACGAAATTATCTCTTCATTCTTCCTCCTCTCTCTCTCTTAATAATGAGAAACACTGGAGACATTCATTCAAGCTTGATGTAATTACAAAAAATCAAGAAGAACAATGTGAGAGAATTGATTTATTGTGCTATCACCGGGAAATAAATTGGGTTAATTTCGAGATCAAAGGAATACATGTGGATCATCGCTAGAGGTATTCTACACATGGATCCTCCAAGAACAAAGAAGGTAAATTGAAGTGGGTTTTCAGAATGATCAACTTTTACATCAAAGAAATATAATAAGATGAGGTAATATTTCTTTTATTCATAAACTAGTTAATTATAAATTTAACGTTAGTGATCATCTCTTTGAGTTTTAGGCATCTCTATGTTAAATGATATTTTAATATAACTCCCAGTAAAGGCACTTCCTATATGCTCTAAACCTACAAGCACCTGGGATAAGTATCATAACGTGCATATCATGTATCACAACACCTCGTCCTCTCATCCACATCTTCATATAACAACCAATTAATTTCTAGGATCCGCAACAGCTTGTACATCTTGTATCATGTGTCAGGTATTGTACCTCAAGTCGTCATAGCCCATACACTGAGTATGTACCTCAGGCCATCACAACCCTACATGTTGTACCAATAATAACCATTCAGATACTATACCTGGAGATACATGTGTGTGAAATAGCAAAAAACCATTATTGGCCTATATACACATATATGGGGAAAACTAACCACTATGAATACAAATACATAATACTTATAGGAGAAGAGAGCTGGTCTAGAGGGGGTAGTCAGTCATCCATCCCCCGCCAAACTAGATGTCAAAGAAAACACCCTCACAAATTCCACTAGGTGTCAGTCACCTTACTGAAATGTGTGAGGTAGTGTATCAAATCACAAAACATATAGGAGATACTATAGCTCGCAACCACACTATGGGCATTAACCTGGTCTCTAACGCAACTGCAACAACCATCACTCAGAAACTCAGTTGCCAACATTAAAAGTAAGATATCCTATAAAAACACACAAAAAAACAATGAGTTTCATTAAATCAATTATTTCATTTTTACAATTAAACCTTAATTTAATTAATTTATTAGTCATTAATTAACTTTATTCTATTTATCCATTTCTTTAACAATCAGAGTGAAGTCTATACCCTCTTGGAATAACCCAACCAGGTCCATAGTTTCTCAAGATTAACAACATTTTCTTTCAAACAAGAACTAACGCATGGATTGAAACATTAATTATTCTTTTACCATTACATAATTATAGGTAATTTAGGAATCATACTAAGATACCATTAAATAAATTCATAATAAGAACATCAATCTGCCTCATGTGATGGTGAGAGGATTGTTGATAAACAAGAAACTTGGTCATCCCACCTTAAAAAAGATTTCTTCCCAAGAAAGCATCCAGCTTTCAAAAAAAAGAGTAAGCATAGATTCAACCAGTTCCATCAAACGCGATACCATCCCTGACATCATCATACATATCACTATTCATATCTCTGTCACAAGCGTTAATTATTTCCACAAACTCGGGCCTCTGTGCCCATATCTCTTCAACCAAAAGGCATCCCAGACTCACATCATTTCGCATATCAAGGATCACATCTAGAGAAACATAGAAGGGAAAAAATAGAGTCAATAGGATAACTAATCCGTAAAAACAAGGCATATAAATCTTAAAAACAAATGGGATTACTCAACCTTAAGACAAAAAGATTTTAACCTTCACAAGAAAACGAGTTCACTCAAGACAAAAAATTTATATTTATAAAAAAATGGTTTTATTGTATCCTTAATTAAACAATTAAATTATCACATGTTACAACTATAGGTAACCTAATGCATCATCTATTAGAAGATATAATTTCTTTAAAAATTCTTTCAAGTATAACTGAAAAAATCAACAAACTTTAAGGAAGAACAATTTTCATTTAACGTGAATTTGTTTTTTATCCACAATAGTCATTATAGATTTATGTTCTTTAGAGAAATCCATTAGAACATGGAAGAAAAAAAATAATTAAACATGAATTTAGAATCAATTTGATTTCCACAAAATTAAAATAATCTAAGGATTCATTAAACATGCCTCTTTAAATTTTTAGCCATCAAACAAATTATCATATTTATGTTCTTTAACCATTTTCCATCGAATTAACATGCTAATACAAGAATAAAAAAAACATTCTAAATAAATAATAATGTATATATCACACTATCTAGTAAATTAAGAGGCAAACTGTTATCATGGTGGAAAACCACATATGATCATAACAACCATAAACATATTATTTTCATTATCTGGATTATTTTTTAATTAGGTTAATTACACCACCACCCAAAGGGATAAATCTTGAAAACATTATGATTTCATGTAATATAAATGCAGAAGAAACAAATCCCCTACCTCAAGACATCAACATTCTTCAAATGAGAACAGAACCACAATGTGGATCTTAGATCACCTCTCCCACGAAGAAAGATACATCCCACCAAGAACATCACACCACAATTGTGTCAAAAAACATCAAAATAAACACCATTAGATTGATGGAGATCAAACAACATAACATGGGAATATATAATGATAGGAAACAAGATAAAATGAATAAAAAACCACTAAAAATAGGAATAACTCACATTTGATGGCCATGGATTGAACATGGGAAACCAGGGATTGAATTTGGTCAAAAGGGGATTCAAAGGACATAAAAAACATCACTTGGGAACTTAGGGTTTAAGAGATAAGGATCAAAGAAAAGTGGGTTGGGTGGGGGTCTAGGGTATATATAGGCACTCTAAGAAATAAAAGACCACTACACAACCCTATATGCTATAGTGAAAAACTTTCTGACACAGGGAATACTACAACATAAGGTAGGAGACCATGCCACAATCTCCCTAGTCAAAGGAACACCCAATGAACATGACACAGATCACAACATGGATCCTATATTTTAGGAAGGGGAAAATACCACAGTCTCTTACACCACAATGTAGGACTTATTCACCAAGATGGGAAGATACATCATAGCCTATATCCATAGAGAAGCTGCCCTAAAAATGGTATAACACCCCTCTGAACCATATGCTACAACAATCCTATCCATGCCGTAGGACTGAAATAGCCAACGCTGCAGCACTACTCCATGGTACAGTTAAGCCAAATTTTACAGTAGCTCTGAAATCCCCCTTGAGCCCCTTTACACTACAATTGGACACTCCATGCCATAGTGGTATACCTTATGGTGCAACCCAAGTTTCCAAATCATATAATCCTCATCAGTTGAAATTCCATAACCTAACTACACTTCTCCACCCTGATCCTCCATTGGGCACCTCTGACACCTCAAACACACAAAGGGAAAGGCTACTAAGAATTGGGTACTACATTAATAATTTATTATTCTACCATTTCAAATTCTTGATACTCATATCTTAAAATTATAATCTTAGTTCTTATAAGTTTATATAATACAAGATTAGTGACATGTAATATTTTCCAAATATCATGTGTTTTTTTCATGTAGATACATGGATATAATAACTTCTACTAAAAGAAAAATATAAAATATTTATTACCTTGAAATTTAAAACATATCAAATTTCATAATCACATGTTAATATATTGAGGTCAACTTCACATTATTTATAAGGAATGACTCTAATATTCCAACTCTCAATACTTAAAATTTTAATATAAGATTCCATATATGACTGTCAATATCCATAGTCTGTTTAATCAAATGATGGAGGCCTCTGAGGATTCCAACAATAATTTTAACTTGTTCCTACTATCTCAAAATATCTTTTACCCTTGAGGGTTAAATCGTGATTTAATTAACACACATATTTACACACACACACACACAAAAACCAATCTAAGGGTCAAGATTTGATACCAATTGTTTGGTATTAATGTGTGAATTGCAACATAGTCAAGAGTATGAGAATTAACCATTTAAAATATATTAAAACACTTATTAAAGTAAATATTTGTAGTGAAAATAAAAATAAAATAAACATAATTATTTTAATAGCAGTTCATATTTAATTAATATCACATCTAATATTCACTCCTCTCAAATGTAGAGAGAAATTAAACTCACTATAATCGAATATATGACTTTTGATGGGGAGTCAAAACCCTTTAAAATGTATTTTTAATCCTTATAGTCTTAACCCAAGGATGTATTTTGGACACCTGAAGTCACAACACAACTAGATTTCTTTTTAGGTGGTGGAAGAAACCAAAACTACCTTTATCTGGACCAAGGAATAACTAAAACCCCCTAAATTTTACCAGTTAGACACAACCTGCATGTACCTTTTGTTCGGGATGCTATAACCTGAAAATCCTACCTTTTAAGGGTAGTATAACCCAACATAATTAAGAATGGACAAAAACAAAATATATAGGAATCCACCACATAACCAGTTAAACAAGAGAGCTCTAAGTGTTGAGGCTATAGTGCTCTATCCCGGAGAAAAGGATCAAAAGGATGTAGTCCAGTTGAGAGAGTTATTGTGATGATTATAGTAGATTATCAAACAATACATTTTGAAAGTATCCTCAACCACTAAACCCACCAATGGTTCTGTCAAAATATTTTTAAATAGATAATTCATGAACAAAATATTAAGAATTTGAAAGTAGTTTCATTTATTATTTTCTAAAGTATCACACACATTCAACTTTAATGAACTAATTTAGAGTTTTTTAGTGTATCATTCCATGAAATGATTTATGTGATTTGTCTATTTGATGTGAATGAAAAACATACTCACATGGGTTCAATTATTATTTTTTAAACAAAAATAGGGTTTTATAGTGGAATTAATTAGAACATTAAATACAACAATAAATATTCCCATAATAGAAAAAAATTGATTCATTAGAATAATCCATGATATCTCAATCAAATAAAACTCTTAAAATTCCCAAAAATGTGAATTTTGAATCACTCTCATTCAATATGAAATGTGAATATTGAATCATGTAGAAATTCTTTATCCTTAATTTAAATCTATATAAAAAAATTCAATAAAATGTTTCATGGCATCAACATGATTAATGAGTAGTTGTAGAATAAACAGATCGATAAAAATAATTACCATAAACATGACAAAAATATATTAAATAATAATAAAAATGAAGTATCCTTGAAATATGTATGTCTGATCACTTATTGTAGGACAATCCTTATAGCAGGTCATGTCTTACAATAGGTCAAGTTGTGTGGTATATCAACCATTGTGAGAGGTTAGTCCTTGCATCCTTGTGGTGGGTCTGTCATTGCAGTAGATTAGTTCTTATGAAAGGTCATGTATTTCTTCATGCGGTATGTTGGTTTCAACATGCAGTCAATCAATGTGTGGTTGATCAAAATAAATGTGTGGTTGATCCAAGAATTTTTAGAATTTTTAGTCACGGTCAATTGAATGGTATGACCAGTTAAAACTCAATGAGTGGTCGATTAAACACTTAAAAAAATTCTGAGTATATCTATGAAGGTTTCATGTCTAGTATGTTTTATGGAAATGGTTGATCCATTGTACTTTTGGTCAGTACATTATACTTGAATTCAATCCATTGTCAACCTCATGTTTGATGCATTGTTCATGTGGTCACCTACCTCGTAGTTGATCCAATATATATACCTCCTGATTGATCTAGATTTAGGCAGATTTTTTAAATCAAACTAATCGAAGGCTAACATAATATGAGATACCAACCCATATTGTGATTGATTTTTCTCAAAAATTAGTACATAATGAACACGAATACTTTATAATATAACTCACATTAGAGGGAATAAAGGATTAAAAAAAGGTGTAAGAAATTATAATTATGCAATAAAGAGGTATTGTAGTTATCAAAACATAAATAAACAAATTGGTTCAATGATCCGATTAAATAGTTAAGAATTTATAAATTCTAATTTCAAAACGTTTTTTTAATGAAATAGGCATTACTAAAAAACATTTTCATTAAGAACACCTCAATAAAATGTTGTGGATAAATGAAGAAAATGAACTCTTCAGAAAATTACATGTTCAATAATAAAAGAATATTCAGTGGATAATTTTTTTGGGTAGAATCATTAATACATCTTGTTAAATTATAAATAATGTTTTAATTTGAACTATTTCTAATAAAACCTATTATGAATTATGTACTAACAAGAAGCATAAAGTTTCTTATTTCAGAGTTTTTAGATGCGAAGTATTTATCTTGAATACTAAATACCATCTTAATAAATTTGATTCAAAATATAGTGAAGGGATTTTCTTATGTTATTATAAAAATAATAAGTTTTATATAGTTTTTAATAAATTAAATAATAGTCTTGAAGAATATATAAACATTAAATTTTAAGGAACTGATCGTTGTTATCAAAATACTCAAAAATTGAACCCCAATCTGTGATTTAAAAAAAAAATTATTAAATCGGAAGCCAGTATTGAACCCACAAATGTTGACATAAAAGAAATTAGACCAACATAAGTTAATATTCTTGAATTCAGTTTAATAGAAGTCAATACATTGGAATAATAACAACATTCCTTTTTGTAAAAATATCAATCAATATTAAGAAATCATCATAATGATGATATCATTGGTGATGTAACTCAACCAGTTAGAACTCACAATTTCTCAAGATATGAGTGTGAAAACCTTACATTTCTATCAAATCTAGAAACTAAAATGGTATATAAATCCTTGTATGATAAAATTTTGAGAGTTTCTATGAATTTGAACTCAATAAATTTTAGAGGAACAATGTTTGGACTTTGGTTGAGAGGACTAAAGATATTCTAGAAATAGGATTCAAATGGGTATTTAGAAATAAATGTGATGAAATTGATTTATTGTCTAGAATAAGGAGAAACTTGTTGAAAACTGATATAATAAAGAATAATTAATATATTATAGTGAAGATTTTTCATGTGTTTCATGACTTGAATCATCTAAATATTATTACCCTTTGTATATCATTTTAATTTTACTATTTTTAAAATTGATGTCAAAAGGACATTCCTTAATTAAAATGTAAAAGAAGAGGTCTATGTAGATCTTCCAACTAGATTCGAAAATATACATTTCTTGGAAAATGTTTTTAAACTTTACAAATAACTCTATGAACTTAATCAATCCCCAAGAGCTTGATATGAACCTTTATCTATATTTTTAATTAAAATCAATTTTTTCAAAGGAACAACAAATCCCACACTTTTTATAATTTTTTTTAAAGATATCATCATTATTATAATTTATATCGATGAAATCATATTTGGTTCAACTCTAAAAACAATTATTGATGATTTTTGAGTTTTTATACAGAGTGATTTTGAAATGAGCATGATGGGTGAACTTATTTTTTTCCTTGGTTTTCAAATCTCTCAAAACCGGAAGGAAATATATTAACTCCACATAATTAAATATGATACATACATAAATGATTTGGTTTGGATAATTCTACTAATCTAAGTATAGTGGTTGGAGCCTCTTGTAAATTAGATCTTAATGAATCCAGGAAACTAGTAGATCAAAAATTATACATAGTTATGATTGAGAATTTACTTTACTTGATTGAAAGTCAATGTAATTTTATTTATTTTGTATTCTTGTGTATAAGATTCCAATATGATATGAAGTAACCACACCTCAATGCAGTTAAGCATATTTTCTATTATCTTAAACGTACTTCCGAAATTGGTTTATTTTACTATTCTAGAATTTGATTTTCACTTAGAAGATATTATGATTCTAACTTTGGAAAATTTAAAACGGATCAGAAGAGTATTTCTAAAACTTTTCATTTCCTAGGTTAATATTTAATTTCATAGTCTATTAAGAAACAAAATTTGTTGCAGTTTCCACTAATAAAGCTGAATATGTTATGGCTAATTTTTTTTGATCAAATGTTGTGGATGCATCACTTAATCACAAATTTTGGATTGAGTTTTACTAAAATTATAATTCTTTGTGATAGAAAAAGTTCTATTTATCTTTATAATATCTCATAGCATCATTAATGTGAAAATAACATAGATATAAGATACAACTTCCTTAGGTATCACACACACAAAAGGTGTTATTATTCTCAAGTTTATCAGAATTGAAAATCAATTTGGAATTTTTTTACTAAACCTTTAAATTAAAATGGATTTTAATACATTAAACAGAGGTTAAGTATGATCAATATCAAATGATCATAATTTTCATTTTATGTTCCAACTATATACTCATATTAAAAAAATACCAAATAAAGGGTAAGTTCATTCTTTGTTTTTAGAAACTATACTAACCTTTATTTACAAGTTACAATTAATTTGGATTAAGGTGATTAGATATTATGTTGGATTATTTTTTGATCATTTATCAAAATCTAAATCATCAAAAGTTACCAACATTATAATACTTTAGGTAAATGAACTTCTGAAGGCATTCTTTTCCTATCAATTTTTCAAGAAAACGATAAATTTTATCTCTCTAAAATATTTTCTCAAAATTTATCACCTGTCCCCAACCAAAAAAATATTTTTTGTGTTTCTCATTTTGTTTTCTTCACTAGAATATAATAGAAAATTTTCAACTTATTTCAAAACTATATTTGAAAGAAAAAATATCACTTGTAATAATCAAGATATAACTTCCAAAAATTATACTCTATTAAATTTTTATCATTCAATCATAATCTAAAAAAATGAATTTAACATATTTTATTGAAATATTATATGATCTTTGTCTTCCAAATTACTTTCCTGTTCCCTAATTCTATATCCTTGTTAATTGTTTTATAAAGGGAAGTATGTTTTACTAATTCTTTATTCTTTATTTTACCCTTTTAATTCTTTTTAAAAATCAAAAAGGTGAAAATTTTGTAGAAAATTATGTTTTATTAGGGAGAAAGTTTGTGTCGGTTTGTTTCTATTGATAAAATTGTATAAAATTATGTTTTCTTGTAATGATTTGTGTCGTTGAAGAATTTTTTCTTAAAATTATTTGAAAAAGGGGAAGAAATCAATCAGATGGGGAGAAATTTTTTTTAAGGATAATTTATAAATTTCCCAGAATTTTTTCATTTATAATTTCATTTCAAACTAAATATTTCATTTCATTTTTTTTATTTTACAAAAATGGGGAGATTATCAAGTCAAAGACTCATTTTATCCTTTTTATTGAAAATCACAATATAATAATTTTTTAATTTGATTTAGTATTATTATTCTTAAGTTTCTTATTTTTCAGGATGAAAATATTGTAATGTTATTTCCGAAGATCCTAGTTAGATTTGAACTATCATGTCCCAACCTAAAAAACTCATTCAACTAGATTCCGAACTGGAATGTTGTAAGACCTAAAGGGTGTTCCTAATCCCCATGACTGATGACTAGAAACTGGCCATCAAAAAATGGTAAGAGGGAAATATTTCACCCAAATTGAAAAAAGATACATGGAATATATACAAATATAAGGGAAATATCCATAAATAAATAAGTTATAAACCAATGAGCCCGTGATAGTGATACAACCTAAAATAAAATAGATAAAACCCCAAAGTACATATCCAATAACCAAAAAGGACAACTAGAACTAGAAACAACTACTCTATGTGATATATGGGAAACACCCCAATATCCCACCACCATCTACCCATACCCATGTGACATGACCCCCACCACCTCACTTCGGCACATTTCCTTTTCCCACATCAAAATAAAATACAATGTCTACACATTCATGAGGGAATATATATGGTGTGAGCTAAACAGGTTCAGTAGGATCTCACTCAAGTGTTCCATATCAAGGCTCTGTAAAATAATCCCAATATTCTTGATTTTAAATAAAAAAGGTATGACATAAATTAAATAGTTTTTTATATAAAAACATGGTAAATAGTTTCCCCTTATCCATATTTCTAAAAGAATCTAGGTAAAATAGTTTCAAAACATAATTACAATAACCATTTTCCTCAATCAAAGAAAATATCATTTCATATCAAAAAAAAAATTAAATCCAACACACAAAGGATAAAAATCAAAAGGATAACATAAGTCAGGAAAACTGGAGCACTCATACCTTAATGAATAGTGTGCACTTCAAGTCCCTAGAACTCATGCATCAAGTTTAGGAAGTAGATTAACACCCTAGAAATTGAACCCCACAATGGGTCAAACAAGTCTCATGTTATGAAAATAGTGGGAGTCACAGTGACAGATATATTTTCAGATGAAGAAAATACTGAAAAAAAGAAGAAAAATATGATGAACATAGACATAGTGATTTACATGGTTTGAAAAAAATCTCTACATCCATGGAGAGGTAGAATAACTTCACGAATTCAGGAGCATAATTATGAAGAGATGATAAAAGTTTCACACATTGAAATCCTAGATCTAATGAGATAATAAAGAATAAAATATGTTGTTCCACCAACCACATAATAATTCCACTAAGATGTAGTGTCGTAGCCACCAAAGTCTAAGATTTTATAGTGAACAGTGAGAAGAAGTTTGTAGAGATACAATATTATTGTCTCTAAAGTTTGAGATGCTACAGTGCACTGTCGGTGTCACCTAGTCAACTCTAGTATAGTGTCATGTCAAATTCCACATTGCTACAATGCTCTGTCGGTGTCATCAGTCAGTACTACTATAGTGAGTAATCATTTCTATAGTTCTCAACATTTTTGTCAAGGACCTTCAGCCATCAGACCCTAGAACAATGGTGCATTTCCCCCTATAACCACCAAAAAAAATCATTGTGGAGGTTGATTTTCCAAGTTTTGGTCTGGTGTAAAGTATGTTCCACTAGTATTCGACCCAAATTCAACCAAATAGATTAGGATATAACATTCCAAAAATATACCACTTGGATCCCGATCTGCTAGGTTGTCCTTTTTTATACTAATAACATAGAAAATTTACTTAATATGAACACCTATTCTTCAATAATTAGTGTCTACTTCCATTCATAGATTCATTTTCAAGATTAATATTCATGAAATGCCAGTTGATTTCCATTTTATACTCCTATAGTGTTCTCCCATATTCCACCTCTCATCCTCTATTCATCAGTAGAGACCAACAGAGGCACATAATTGTGCCTCAACTTCTATATTATCATTGGATTTATCAACATTTCTATCATACTGTTGGTTCCATGAATCTAATACAATGTTAGAAACTCATCATGTATCAAGCCTCTGATAAAATGGAACTTCAACTGAATATGATTCATCTGGGCATGAAACACTGGGTTCTTTTCAAGATGCATGACATTCTGACTATCAAAATGTAATACATTTTCCTCTCACTTTCTTCCTAGATCATCCAAGAAGTTATTCAGTCAAACCATATCCTTTATGTCTTTTGTTAAATCAATGTATTCTGCCTCTGTGTTGGATAATGTCACCACCTTCTGCAATTGAGATATCCATATTATTACAAATCCTCCATAGGTAAATAAATAACTTGTGGTACTCCTCATGCTATCGACATCACCTCCATGGTCATCATCCACATACCCTTAAAATGATTTTACTTTTCCAAAAAATGGAGATACTTCCTTACTTCCCTTAAAATACATAAATATCCATTTCACAACATCCCAATGTCATTTTACAGGGTTATCCATTTACCTACTTGAAACTTCCAATGCATGAGAAATGTCATGTTGGGTACAGACCATGAAATACAGTAGGCATCCAACAACTGATATATATGAAATATTTACCATATACTCAACCTATTATATTATATTCAATGATTTCTCCTTTGATAATTTGAAATATATCACTAGGAGAATAGAAATTGGATTTTATTCCATCATACTAAATCTTCTCAAAACCTTTCCAATGTAGTCATCCAATGATAACACCAAGGTTCCAGTTGCACAATCTCTCTTTATTTTCATCCCCAAAATGTTTTTATCTTATCCAAGATCTTTCACCTTGATGTAGAATAATTGATCCATTCTACACCATTTGTATTAATTTTTATTCATAAATGCATCAAATTTTTTGTTCTACTACCTGGGTTCATGCTTTAACCCAGATAAGCTCTTCTAGATTTTTCATACTAGGTCTTCCTTCCCTGACATAACATATCCCTCTAACTACTGTATATAGGTTTCCTCCTCTAAATTTCCATTAAGAAAATCAGTCTTGACATCAATTTGATCAAGTTATAAGTCTTTTGATACAATAATAGTGAGAACCACCTATATGGTGGTAATCTTCGCTATAGGTGATAAAATGTCATTAAATTCTACTCCTTCCTTTTGTTAAAAATATTTCACCAGCAACCTTTTATTGTAACTCCTCTTACCATCATGTTCTTCCTTGACACTACACACCCATTTGTTTTTTAAAATCCTTCTTTCCATGTGGAAAAGGTATTAGATCCTAGGTATTATTGTCATGTAATGAAGAAATATCCTCCTCCATAACCAACTACCACTTGATCAACTCCTTTAACTGCATTGCCTCTTCAAAATATACATATTCTCTACCATCAGTCAATAATAAATAATGTAATGATGCTGAATACCTATGCGTAGGAATTATCACACTTATTTATCTCCTAAATCCACTTGATGGGTAAGCTCCACTAGTTCTGGTGTCACATGATTAGGTACACCTTAAAGATCCACATGATTATGGAGATTTGATTATTTATTCTCATTATCAGCTTTAACTTCATGATATTCCTTCTATGTAACACCTCTTTTAAATACCACATTCTGTCTTCTGATGATCATATTGTTGTGATCATCCAAAAAGTGATATCCAAACTCCTCAGTACCATATCTAATAAAGAATCATGGTTTGGAATTAACATAAATCTTGTCCCTTAAATCAGTATAAATTTGTACGTATGTAAAAAAAATCAAGACTCATAAATAGGAGAGTCTTACCTCCTTACTATACAAGAGATCCTCAGGTATACATTCTCTCATTGGTACAGATGGACTCGTGTTTATGAGATATTTTTTCATATCCACTACCTCTTCCTAGAAGTTCTTTAGTAACCTCGAGTGTAACCTCATACTCCTGGTATTTTCATTAAAAATCATATTCATACTTTATAACACACCATTCTATTATAGTATACCTGGAATAGTCTTCTACCACAAAATTTTATTATTAGAATAGAATTCCCAAAAGTCATTACTATCATATTCTCCACTGTTGTCAGACCTCAAACATTTTTTGTGACTCATTCTTTACCATGGTCTTCCACTTATGAAACACCTTAAGTACATCAGATTTTATTTTTAGAAAGTAAGATCATACTTCTTAGTTGATCCATCGATAAATATCAAATCATATAGTGAACCTCTAGAGGAATGTATTGCTTTAGGACCTCATACATCGATGTGAACCAGGTCCATCTTCCCAATCTTCAGTGTTCTACCTCCTTTGTAAAGGATACCTTATTATTCTTTTCAAGGATACAGTCTCACATAATCCAACTTCCACCAAATTTAGCTCGGATATCATTCTTTTCATTAAAATCACCTTCTTCCCTTTTTCACTCATGTGGATTGGCCTACAGTGCTACCATTGTGAATCCCTATCCGAATTTATTTATACGATCATTTCCATGAAATTCTCTGTCATGTTGTATAGGGTACCATTATTTTCTCTATGAATTATGACCACAAATCCCTTGGTAATATTTCATACACCACCAATGAATGTGGTTCAAAAACCTACATCATCAAGCATGATGTACCTTGTAAAAAAATTCAGAAACATAATTCTTTAGGAAACCTTTCTCTGATTTGGAATAAAAAGATACCCCTGAGTCTAAAATCCAAGACTCTATAGGGACGTCCATGCTTAGAAACAACACATCATCAGTTCCATTATCTTCCATGCTTGTTGCATTAGTTTCATGAACCTTTCATTTTTATCTTCACTCCATGAAATGTCATTTCTTCCCCCAAATATAACAGGTATGACCAGGCCCCTTTACCTTGTCTTGATTCCTTCCTCTTGATTTTGATCATACTCTATGATTATCTCATTGTGTATGTCTTCATATTCCATCCACATCCAGGGAAGAATCAAAGAATAAATCTAATTATCTTCTTATAATATCCTTACTAAGGATTAGGTACAACACATCATTCAGAAATAGATTTGTATTCCATAAATAACTTCTCACGGCTCTTATAGTCGCTTCCCAACTGTCAGGTAATGAAGAAAAAAAACTAGTGCACATACCTCATCATCAAGTTCAATTCCCCCTGATGTCAAATGACTT
Source organism: Viscum album (assembly GCA_963277665.1). Lineage (NCBI taxonomy): Eukaryota > Viridiplantae > Streptophyta > Magnoliopsida > Santalales > Viscaceae > Viscum > Viscum album. Next base: position 684,981,731 of record OY728120.1, on the reverse strand, counting down.
GTGATGGTGTTTAATTCATTGATTTGATCTAAAAAAAGTCCCTTAAATCATTTTTAAATTGAATAATCATCACATCAGGTACACCTTGTTCAATACATATGGATTCTCAGACATATTCATAAGATCTTTCATTAGCCCAGTCATCATTTTATCCTCTTTGATGTTGAACACCATTTTTTTGGCCAACATAAGGTGAAAAACTCCTAGAACCTATCAATTAAATATCTCTTACTTTGTATACTCTATATTCATTGGATTTACACCCATAAGGGACAAACACAATTTCTTCTGGTAAAGCTAATCTGTGATCTAAATCCTCTAGTAACTGAAATCAGTTGCATCTATGTGGTCAATCTTCATATATACTTCTTACATATCCATAATTCAATTCAAGAAATTTAAAATCAACCTATGATACTAATTATTTCTAAAATTATAGGATTCAAAATGATAGATAGGTCTAAAGAGGAAGAAAAGACAAAAACAAATTAAGAAGATGATGAACACGGACACAACAATTTACATGGGTGGGGAAAAATACCAACATTCATAGAGATGCATAATAACTTCACTAATTTTGGAGCATAATTATAGGTAGATAATCATAGTTTTACACATTAAAACCCTATCTCAAATGAGATAATAAAGAAAACAATTCCATGTTCCACCAACCACATAGTAAGTCCAATGTGGTATAGTGTCACTGCCATAAAAGTACAAGATGCTACAATGACCAATGGAAAGAATTCCACATAGCTACCAAACTATTGTCTCCAAATTTTGATATTCCTACTATAGTTCCATATTGATTTCCACACTTCTATAGTGCCCTATCAGGGTATTCGGTCAGTACTGCTATAGTGAGCCAGCATTTCTACAATTCCCAAATTTTTTGTTCGGGGTCATCGGGCCCCAAAACCCAAGAGAAAGGGTGTATTCCCCTATATCCCCTAATAACCCCAGTGAAGTGGTCGATCAGTGAAGTTGAAGTCTAGTGTGATGTTTGGGCCACTACCATTTGGCCCAAATTCATCCAAAAGGACCAGGATACACCATTCCAACATCCTGTAGTTTATGCATCTATGGACCTATAACATAGGAACACCCTAGAAATTGAACCCCTAACCTATACATATGGACACAGCCCAACACTAAACCCGCCACATAAGTACCCAATATCCCATTTTCAGCACATTTCAAATTAATTCCAAAGGGTTTCACATTTCACAACAATTCTAAACAACCTTTCATTTCTTCAAAACATGCTTTGAAAACCAATTTCTCCATTCATTTCACAATGATTTTAAAATATCTTTTCTTTCACCAAAATGATATGAAAACCTTATTTTCCCAAAAACCATGTTCACACACAAAAATAAATCAATAATTATAATTAATTTAGAAAAAAAATAGAAAATCAAGAACATTCAAGGTTCATCCAATATAAGTAAGTGATGGAACCACCTACCTCAAACCCAGGTCACACACCTACCAAAATGGGATCCTCAACACTGGAAAGGGACATAAAAATAATCAAAATAGGCCATATCATTGATTCTCACATATTAGAATCGAATTAAATAAACAAAAGGTTTGTAGGATAAGTTAGATCAACACATACCTTGAGAAATTGACACACCACACCACAACCAACATAATATTCAACCTTTGTAAGATGATCACACAATGAATATAGAGGGTACTAAATAAGAATCATAATCACATGATCACATATCCCAAAAAAGCTACCAACATCACTTCCAATTCTCATAGAAGTGAAGAAAATGAGAAGCAAATAGTTTCACTTACTAAAAGAAGGGAAATTGAACCAACAAGAGATAAAAGCACTAAAAGGAGGAGTCTGGAAAAGCTAAAACCAACCAACAACATCTAGAGAAACCCTAAGGTTCGAGGGAGAGAGTGAAAGGCCGAATGGCATAAGAGTCATGTGTGTGGTGCATACAAACCTATTGGGTAGAAATAATTCACCTTAGGAATCCTTGATTCATGAAATGAATCCTCATGTTTCCATGTATACTGAAAAAGGAATATTAGATTAAAAAAATATCATGTGACCCATTAATGATGTGAACATAATTCAGACCCTAAACATTTTTCACACTTTGAAATGAACTCGTAGCTTCTTCCCAGAGTTAATTCACATTGTGAATATACAATTCACAATGTGAACTTGTCCTATAGCCAACACCCTACCCGAGTCCCTTTATAAAACCATCCAAATTTCCTCTAACTCCCTTTAAACCTAATAAAGGCCTCATAAACATTAAAATGATAACATATTTTAACTGGTATGTTACAATTATATCCACCATAGTACTTTTTATCCTTGAAAATTCATGCGGAAGAAGGATTCTCTGGAAAGATGTGAGGCCACTGCTCCCTCACCAACAATTCGTGCTCCCAAGTATCGTGAGAATTCAATCTATTATACCACAACACTTTGACCAATAGAATATACTTCTCACATAAGACCTTCATATGAGAATCAATGATCTCTACTAGTTGCTCTACAATGAAAACATCTGGTCTCAACTCAATTACCTCCTAACTTAGAACATGGGACGGATTGGGGTGGTACTTCTTGAGTTGAGATATGTTTAAAAATTAATGCATACATATCAATAGAGCTAGTAATGATAACTAATAAGAAACTTGACCAGGTCATTTGGTGATCTCAAATGGTCGAACATATCTTAGAAACAACTTTCCCTATTCACCTAACAAAGGATAAATGTTCAAGAAAACATGGTCACCAATGGAAAACTTAAAAGGATGACATAGATGATCCGCATGAGATTTCAAATGAATCTGAGCTATAATCAAGCATTGATGTATATCCCAAATCCTTGATGAAATATCCTGAATGAGACTTGGCCCCACTAGATAGGCCTCATACACCTCTACCCAACCAAGAGGTGACCTCCACATGCGACCATACAAAGCCTCCAAGGGGGTTATCCTAATCGACGATTGGTATTATAAGAAAACTAAACCAATCCCAGATGGTTATCCCATGATCCATTGAAATTGAAAACCTAGATACAGAGTCTTTGAATGGTAATATATACTCTACCTAATATGAGTCATCATCACCTCTCAGAGACTCCTCCAGAATTTGGGTGTATACCTTAGATCTTTTTATGAGACAATGGAAGAGTAAACCCCTTGAAACCTCACGATCTCCTACATGTATAGCTTTCACAGATCTTCAACCTCAGTGGTGTCCCTGATTTGAATGAAAATGGATGATTTCGTCAATTGATCAATCAAATCATAAATAGAATTATTCCCTTGGGGAGTTCATGGTAATCCAAAAACAATGTACATGGAAACCTCATCCATTTTATAAGATGGAATCATAAGAGTCTAGATAAAACCAAAAGACTTCTGGTTCTTTGTCACTTTATGTTGGTAGGTGTAACAACGAGACACATAATCCGCAATGTCATGCTTTATACCTGGTCACCAGAAAAAAAAATTCATGTCATAATACATCTTTATAATTTCAAGTTGAATGAACCATGAATAATTATGACAATCATGAAAAACTGAAGTCCTCACGAGTGATAAAAAATAAAAATTTATTCCCAAAGTGGAGAATACCATTAGAAAGGGAGGCTAACCAAAAATGGTCTACCCACCATATAAGGTTTCCCTGATTCCTTAGAACTCATCATCCTACTACTGACCCTATAGAATAGGCACTAGTAGAGATGATGATAATTAAACATTGGTCAAAATCATACCTGAATCATCATCTTGCATGTATAGATGAAAATGAGTGAATATCCCCATAAATTTCCACTCTTCCTTCAATTACAAGACATATTTTAGTTGAAATTTCTAACTGGGAGCGTCAGTAAGGAAATTCCCCTTCCCCAAGGTGTAGGTGATGTTGAAGTCCAACATCTAGAATTATTACACCCATCACATCTTCTCGATATTTATGTACTTTTGATAAAAGATATAGCTCAAACTATTATGACAAAAAAAGACCAATAATAACTCTCCAAAAAGATTGTTTCACCAACATTTAAGCACATGCATAACTGCAGAAATCTCCAAATCATGGGTGGGGTAATTTTTCTCATGTAGACAAATTTGATGAGAGTCGTAGGACACAACATAATCATAAAACCAAAGAACATAACCTGAAACATCACTAGAATAATATTAGTACACCACATACCCCTTACTGAGCTCAGGTAAGATCAAAATAGGAGCTGATGTCAAAATTTATCTCAACTTATTAAAATAAATTTTCCATTTAACTTCTCATATTAAATTCACCCCTTTATTGGTAACAACAGTAAAGGGTGGCACCAACATTGAGAAATCATTGAAGAACCACTAATAATATCAAGACAAACCTAGGAATCTTTTTATCTTGAAGACAATTCATGGTTCATACCACAACAAGACAACCTTCTCCTTCTTAGGATTGACTGAAGCACTATGTTCTGAAATCACATTCCCTAATAACTTCACTTCTTGGATCCATAAATTATATTTCAATAGATTCCCATAAATTTGGTGGTTACTTAAGAATTCCAAAACCAAATTCTTATAATTCCCATGCTCAAGCTCAGATCTCAAATAAATTGAGATATCGTCCACAAACACCATGATAAAGGCATTGAGATACTGATAGAATATTCAATTAATCAAAGTAATAAAAAATTCATAAGCATTAGTTTTACCAAACTAAATTACAAGATATTATTAATGGTCATACATGCTCCTTAAAGCAGCCTTTAGAATATTAGACACCCAAACCTAGAGCTAATGAAAACCCTACCAAAGATAGAACTTTGAGAACCACTTCACCCCCCTTAACTAACCAAATAGGTCATACACATGGGGAAAAGGGTGATAATTATTAAAAATCACCTAGTTCAACTTTTGATAGTCCACACACAAATGTAGTGAACCATTAGCCTTCTAGGAAAAGATCACGGGGACCACCCATGACCAAATACTGAGATAGATAATACCTTTCTTAAACAGATAATCCAACCGAATATTGAGCTCTTTCAACACCATTGGTTCCATATGATAAGAGGGTATAGAAATCAGATTCATATCCATCACCAGATCAATCATGAACTATACCTCCCTATTTGGAGGAATATTATAGAATAAATCTGGTAAAACATCATGGAAGTACTAAACAACCAAGGGAAGATCAAAAAGGAAGGAAACATCATTAGGCTTAGTTATAACGAAGGAAAAAAAACTTTTGATCTCTGGGTGGAAAAATCCACCACTATCAAAACTCAGATCCCACTCACCCTAAAAAACATGAGAGATCCCATCAGCAGCAAAGAATGAAACATGTCTATGATAAAAATAAATATCATCACATTGAGAAACTATCAAATCTGTCATGATGATGACATCAAACATATCTAAATCAAGAGCTAATAAATCTGAAACCAACTCTGTATCGCCAATCAAAAGAGAACAAAACAAACAAGGAAAATCCTTCTCTTTCTTCTTTCCAAGAGGTGATGTCATCTCTATAACAAAGAAAATGAGATCCATCAAAAATAGCACAATAGCAAAATGGGAAGATATAAATGAGTGTGAGGTATTTGTATCAAAAATATTTTTTTCTATAAAAGATGATATAAATATGTTACATCTCACTGTAGTTGGGCATGTGTCAACCGTCGTCTAAAACTCATACACTGTGTGAAGCTGTTTCACTCTTGAGGCCTATATCTAGAGCCTTGTGGACTTCAAAGCTTCTGAAAATTCCACATCGTCCATTTGAGTTTAACATTATTGACTATAAATGAGATTCAATAAATCTTGGAGGAACCTCTGCAAATGGTCTCGATGGCCATGAGCATTGAAATTCTTCGAGGGTGCGGGAAAAGTACATCATTTGGGTCCTACCTGGCCACACTGGTAGCAAGTCAAGAGCACACTATTGGTTAATGTTGATAGTGATTGGGATTCCTATTGTTGAGAACCACCTCCACCACCCTTGAGTTTATTGTTCCACTCACTCTTCTAACCATATGCGTCACTAAAATTACCACTAGGTGGAGATAATTGGTAGAATAACCAATCTTGATCATCATGTTAATTTCAGTTATCATAACCCTATCTACCATCTCGTTATATGTGGAAAGTTTCAGCATATATACATGTGATCAAATGTCTAGTCACAAACCCTGTAGGTATTTCTGATCTTCCAACTGATCATTCATCACCACCTCTAGAGAAAAACAAACCAAACCGATTAGTGTTCTCTAACACCGAGAGTTCCCCCAGCTTCAAAGATAGGAACTCTAAATATTTTGATATCATCAAACTCTATGGAGAACTAATAAAAGAATAGGGTCTTGAAACCCTTCAAATACAATCTCACGTGTCATATTTCTTGTATAAAAAAATATCACCAATGCTTTCTGGGATCCTCAAGATTGAATGTAGCATAATTCACCTTGATAACATCTGTTGTATCTAGAAAGTAGAATATCTGATCAATCTTGTCTGGTCATTAATCTACCTCTTGGGGTTCATTTGTACCCATAAAGGATAGGGGTGTCTCATGTAGAAAATCTCAAGATTGTTATTTGTCTACATCGGCCCCTGGTTGTGCCTCAATAGTTTTTTTTCTAAACTCATAGTACTTTTTGGTCCATGGAATGAACAACCCACATAGTAGCTTCTAAAATATTTGGATCCAAAGGAGGATTCCCATGAGGAGTATATCTCATTTCAAATTCTTGTTGAACTATTGGAATATGTCTCAGAGACATGTTACTAGACACTATAATAGAAGAAAATGATTATAAAATAGGATAATCATAGTTTAAACTAGAAAAACATAAGAAGAAACTAAGACTAATGCCAAACCCCAGCACTAGAGACACACATCCCAACTTCTCACGGTAACTTTAGGCTTGTCACGATAAGAGATGGTTATGAAATAATTATGCCTCTCATGTTATGAAAATAATATCTCCAATATATTAGAAATACCAAAACAAGTACACTTGAGGAAACCCCCCATTTTTTCCAATTTTTCATGTCCAGGTCCGAAAATCCCATATAACAAGGTTCTGAATCGGAATGCAGTAAGAACCGAAGGGAATTCATGATCCCCAAGGGCTGGTGAATAGAACCCAAACATCAGAAAATAATAATAGGGAACAATTTAACCTAAACTAAAACAAGGTACATGACATGTATACATATATAGTGAAAATAATAATGATAAAAAATATGGCATTAACCAAAGAGTCAATGGTAGCGATGAAACCTAAAAACAAGCAAACAAAAAACCCAAAGTACATATCCATCAACAAAAAAGGACAACCAAAACTAAAAACAAATACTCCTTGTGATATGTGGGCAATGTCCCAGTATCTCAACATCGGCTACCCATACCCATCTAACATGAACTTTTACACCTCACTATAGTGCCTTTCCTTTTCCTGCATCAAAAGTTAATACATGGTCTACACATTCTTAAGGGAATGTGTAGGGTGTGAACTAGACATGATAAGTATGATATCACCAAAGTGTTCCATAACAAGTTTCTATAAAATGACCCTAATATGCTAAATTTTAAATAAAATAATGCATGATAGTAGTTAAGTAGTTTTTACACAAAATCATGGAAAATAGTTTTCCTTTTTTCCACAAATATAAAACAAGATAGGTAAAAAAAAATCAACTCATAATTCCAATAATCATTTTCATTAGTGAAAGCATATATTATTACCCTACTGTTTAAATCCAACAGATAAAGGATAAACACACTAAGGATAACACAAGTCAGTCTAGCTAGACCACTTGTACCTCAATGAATAGTGCGCACTACAAGTCCCTAGAACTCTGCATCTAAATCTATAGTATAGGAACATCCAAGAAAGAAAACCCTCGAATGGGTCATATATGTCCAGCAGTCAAGGCAGTTATGGCCTAGGAATAGAGAAACACCCCAAAAAGTGAATCCCCAACCAATACATATGGATGAGGCCAAATTATATATCTTTCAACTACTACCCAAGGCTACCATTTGTGGAACATTTCAAATCAAATACACAGGGCTTCACATTTCACAAAAATTCTAATGGGCCCTTTATTTCATCAAAAAATGATTTGAAAACCAATTTCTAAATTCATTTAAAAATTCGTTAAAAATATCTTTTCTTTCACCAAAATGAGTAGAAAACAAATCTTTTCTAAAAAAAAAATTTCACAAAAAAAATCATTCATGCCAATTAATTTAGAAAACCATTTAGAAAATCAAGTGCATTAATATTTTACCTAACATAGGATAGATATGAAACCACCAACCTCAAAATCGGGTCGCACACCAACCATGATGGGATTCAAACACATCAGAAAGGGATGCATGAATAACATACATAGGCCCTATCATCAATTCTCACATCTTAGAATCTAATTTCATAAACAAAAGGGTCAGTGGAGAATTTAGATCACCAAATATCCCAATAAACCCACATGTCACACCATAACCAACACAATATTAGGCCTATGAAAGACTATCACACAATGGATCTAGAAGGTATTGAATAATAATCATCATCACATGATCATAGATACTATAAACACAACCCAACACCGCTGAAAATTCCAATAGAAGAAAAGAAAATGAGAAGTGAATGATTACACTTACCAAAAGAAGTGAAACCATACAAGCTAGAGATCAAAGCACTAAAAGGATTATGTAAATGATGAAACCACCCAACAACGCCTAGAGAAACCCAAGGGTTTGACGAAGATATTTCAAGGAAGAATGAAAGAAGAATCAAGTGTGCATCACATAAAATCCTTATGTGAATAATTTATTCATGTTATGAATCCTTGATTCCGGATGTGAATCATCAAGTTTTATTTATTCCAAAGAAGGTGTTGCCTCAGATTAAAAAAAATCTTGAGTGACCCATTCACAAACTAAACGTTTTTTCACACTTTGAACTGAACTCATAGAATCTCACTATAGTTAATTCACATCATGAATATACAACTCAGGGTGTAAACTTGTCCTATAGCCAGCGCCCTGCCCCAATTCCTTTATAAAATAACCTAGATTTCCTCCAACGCCCTCCAAAACTCAAAAAACACCCTTATAAAAATTAAAAAGTGAGCATATCATAATCAAGATGTTACCTAAATTGTATAAAAATATGAAGATCTGAGTTTCCTTTCCATATAACTTTCACTGAATGGTTGATCACTATAGCGGTATAGGATTAACTTCATTAGAAGATGTGAAGATTTGATAAGTCATCAAAAGATTTAGAAGAATATTTTGTTGTTGTTTTAATTTATCTTGAAGAATAAAAAATTCAAACATTGTGTTTGTTACAACTTCATCAATAATAATTTGGAAGCCTTGAAGATTAGGAGTATGTAACATTATCCTGAGAATTTGAATGAAAGAGCTTCCATTGATCATTTTTATGTTTTGAAACTACTTGTAGTGAGCACTTCTGATCTTTATAATCTTTCTTTCCAAGTGTTTTTTAAGAGTTTTTTTTGTGGTTATTTAATTTTAAAGCTCATATAATTATCTATTGTAATTTTTGTGTATTTGATCCATCGTGATTGAGGGATTCCGTGATGAAAACAGAAGTTGTCTGGTCAACTGCGATTGAGAGATTCCATTGGAAGGATGGAGCTGTTTTCAATCATTTGGATCAAGGGATTCAAAGGAGGAAGAAAATTGTTCTTGGATAATAAATTAATACCTTTTTTACATAGTTAAGGTTAAGGTATTTCAATGTTTGTAAAACATATATCTTCTAGAAAGTTTATTTGAAGAAGTTCTTTGAACTTAAATACGTTGAATTCGGTATATGATCATCCTTTTAATTTTCATTAAAAATATAATTTTTGTAGAAAAAAATGAAATGAACATAATGATTTTTATAATAGTCCAAATCTAATTGATCCTATATCTACTTTTCACTCCTCTAAAACATGGAAATAAATGGAACTCACTATAATGGAATATGTGGCTTTTGATGGAGAGACACAACCCTTTACAATGCCTTTTTAATATTTGGAATCATAAATGAATAATTTCTTGTACACACCTAGAGTCACAACCTAAATATCTTCTTTTTGAGGTGGTGTAAGAAACCAACCATACCTTTATCCTCACAAATGAAAAACAAAAATCCCCTACCATTTAACAATTAGGAACAAACTACATGTACCTTTTTTTGGGGCAGTATAACCTGAAAATCCTACCTTTTAAGGGTGGTATAACCTAATACAATTAAGAACATAAAAAACAAAATATATAGGAAGGAACCACAAAACCAATTGAATAAAGGGAGATTAGAGTGTCAAGGAATAAATTCTCTCTCCAGTTGAAAAATATCAAAAATATGTAGTCCATTCCAGAGAGTTATATCGATGATCGTAAGAGAGTATCACAAAGTAAAATTTGAAAGTCTTATCAACCTCTACACCTTGAAATTGTTCTATCAAACTCTTTTTAAATATCTACTTCATGCACCAAAGATTCAAAATTTTAAATTCCTTGCATTTATTCTGTTCTAAAGTAGCATTTGTATATAGATTCAATGAACTACTTCAAAGTTATTCTATGTAGCATTCCTAGAAATTCTTCATGTGAATTCTCCATTAAATGTTTTGGTAAAACATACTCACATGAGGTTATTTAAAAAATTTAAACAAAAAAAATTATAGTGGAAATAATTAGAATATTAAATACAACCATAAATATTTTTATAATGATGAACAATTAATTCAATAGAATACTCATTGATATTCCAATCAAATTAAACTATTCAAATTCCAAGAAACTTGAATCTTGAATCACTCTCATTGAATGTGTAGCATTAATATCGAACCACACATGAGCCACTTTATCCTTCATTTAAATATGAAAAAAAACTTCAACAAAATGTTTCATGGAATCAACAAAATTAATGAGTAATTATATAATAAATAAATAAATAAAAATAATCACCATAATCATGTAGTAAAAAATATATGAAATAATAATAAAAACAGAGTATCATAGAAATAGTTACAATTGATTGTTTTTCCTAGGTCAATCATTATGGTAGGTAAAACCTTATAGAAGGTTAGTCTTAATGGTAGGGAAATCCTTCCGGTGGGTCAAGACTTATGGCAGGTAAGTCCTTATGGTAGGTCAATTCTTATAGAAGGTCAGTTATTGTGGTCATTCACTCATTGTAGTGGGTCCTGTATTTCTTCATGCGATCAATTGGTTTCAACACACGGACAATCAGATTGAACATACGATTTATTAGAATGAATGTGTGGTCAATCCAAGAATATGTATAAATTTCAATCACGATCGATTGAACGATGCTATCGGTTAAAACTCAATGCGTGGTTGATTCAACACTTATAAAAATGTCAAATTGTTATAAGACATTTTCTTTTCTAATATAGTCAATTGACATGATAATTCCACTGCACTTATGGTCAATTCATTATATATGTTGTTTATCCATTATCTCACTCACAATAAATGCATTATTCATATATTCACTTGCCTCATTATTGATCTAGTATGCATACCTAATGGTCGATCTTGACATAGAATTTTTTTGAAAAACATACTAACAATATATTATCATCATATGAGATACAAACCCATATTGTGAAGGATTTTTCTCCAAAATCAGTTAATATTGAGCACTAATACTTTATAATATTACTCGTGTTAGAGGGAATAAAGGATTAAAAAAATTTGTGAGAAATTATAACTATGCAATAAAGATTTATTGTAATTATCAAAACATAAATAATTAAATGGTTCAAGGATCCACTTAAACATTCTTATGATTTTTGATAATTTCAAAAAAAAATACTCCTTTTTGGAATTAATCAAAAATATTAAATTATTTAGAAATAATTTTCTCCCCCTTCATGTACCAACATTTTATAAGAAAACATGATCCCCTAAAGATAGAAAATCATTACTATGAATGAAACTAATATTTTCACCGTGAGCATCGAATATGATTTTAAGTTTATCAAAAATTTTAGTTGGAAAGAATATAACTCTTCTAATATTATCATCAAAAAGTTAAAGCTCCCCTAATGAAAGTAGATTTAATATATGTAGAAAAAATTTCATATAATAAGAAGATTTTGAAAATTTAAAATGGAATAAATATAACTAAAAGTATATAAAAATGTATATATAATCTATAGAAAATATTTTTGAATCATTAGCTTTCAAGACATGTTTCAAGGAACCAATACAAAGCAATAATATATTTAAAAAGTAAGCAATAAACATAAATTCATACAAATATTTTTAAAATTATATATTCAAGAATTATAGGTTTCAAATTCAAAACTCCCCCAAAACATGTGAGAAGCAAAAAAGAATTAGACTTCCATCATTCCAAACTCAAATTTAATTTTCTCAGATTTATCTAAATCCATAGGTTTAATAAGAATGTAGGCAAGCTTATTTTTTGTAGAAATAGATTCTAGATTTATACTTAAATTTTTAACATGATCTCTAAGTAAGTGAAATCTAACATTAATATGATTAGTTATAGTGTTGGAAGGGATTTTTAGAAATAGAAATTACAGAAGTATTACCATAATAAATAGGGAACTTTTCAAAATTAAAACCAAAATTAGTATTTTTTGTTAATACATAATGATTTTAAATAACAAGATATCGCACCAACATACTTACCTTTAGAAGTTGATAATGCTATTGAATTTTATTTCTTAGAAAAATATGAGAATAACAATTTATCTAGAAAGTGAAACATACCTAATGTGTTTTTACTATCTATCTTTCCACCACTAAAATCAGAATCACTATAACTGATTAAATCAAAAGAAGTTCTAGTATGGTAAAATACACTAGGACTTAAAGACCCTTTAATATATTTTATAATCGTTTTAATAATATTTAAATTAATTTTTTAGGATAAATTTTAAATCTAGCACACACAAAAACACTAAACATTAAATCATACCTAGAATTAGTTAAGTATAATTAGTTTTCAATCATGCCTTTAAAAGATTTTACATCAAAAAATTCTCCAGATTCATCGTTATCAAGTTTACATGAAGTACTCATTGGATCATTGCTAATTTTACAGGAGTCCAAACCAAATCCTTTGAATAACTCTTTAGCATACATTGATTGATTTAGAAAAAACATCACATTGATAAATTTGAATATCAAGTAATAATTTAAGTTTTCACATTGAACTCATATCAAATTCGCTTGTAATTAAAAAGGAAAATTCATTAAAAAAAATTTCACATGAAGATTCAAATATAATGTCATCAACATATATTTCAACAATTAAAATGTTTTTATAACTCCTTTTATTGAACCCAGTTGGATCAAACTTTCCCTTTTCAAAACCATTGTTTCAAAGAAAATTAGATAAATTTTCATATCAAGCTCAAGAGATTGTTTTAGAGAATAAAGAATTTTTAAAAGTTTTAAAACATGATTAGGTTTATATTTATTCCAAATGTCAAGGGTTTTTTGAAAAAAAATTCCTAAATATATTTATTCAAAAATTATCTTTTGACATCCATTTAAAAAATTTTGATTCTAAAATGAGAAACATATGCAAAAATAATTTTTATAGCTTATAAACTTATTACCGGGAAAAAAACTCTTCAAACTCAATCACTTCTTGATTATAACCATAATCCCCAAATTAATCCTTATTTATAATTATTTATCTAGATTCATATAATTTATTTCTAAAGATTCATTTGGTTTGAAAAATATTTTGATCCTTAGGGGGGTAAAGAAAGGCATTTAATTTATTTCTATCAAACTGATTTAATTCTTCCTGAATTTACATAATTAAGTTTGAATTAGATAAAGATTCATCTGTCTATTGAGGTACAAAATTAGAAATAAAATATTGATAAGAACAAAAATTTCTTTAGGAATTTTTTATTTTAACACCAGTAGTTATATCCCCAATTATTTTGTCAGTTGGATGATATTTATTGAATTTTTAAGTTTGTTCATGAGAAAAACTCTCCACCTAAATTAATGCATCAAAATCTAAATTTTTATGTTCTCTAAATTTAATATCTCTAAATTATTCCTTATCCTGGTCTAAATTAGATTTTATTTTTTAAAATTATTTTAATTAAATTTGAAATTAATTGATTCTTCAACAACTAGTTTTATTTTATTTTTAACCTTATATTAATTACTAAAATTAAAATATCCTTAAAAATACCTTAATCTAATTTTGAATCAAAATTTTCAATGGATTTTTTCTATTAAAAATGAAAACTTTACAAACAATTACTCTGAAATTGTTAATTTTTGGCTTCCTTCACTTCTGCATTTTTTTAAGTTTTTTTTAATAATTGTATAAGAATAATTTTATTAGAAACATGAGAAAGTGTATTAATAGCTTCTTCCCAGAAGTATTTTGGAAAATTATGCCAATTTATAATTTTTGTAGCCCATTTTTGTGAGGTCATATTTTTCCTCTCCACCACACCATTTTGTTGTTGTGTATTAGGGGATAAAAAATTATTATTACATTCAATATATTGACATATTTAATATAATTCTTGATTAAAAAATGCACCACCACTATCACTTATAATTGATAAAACTAGATGTACCCTTTCATTTTGAACCAATTTATAAAATGAAATAAATTTTGGCAAAGTTTCAGATTTATGTATTAGAAAATAAGTATATGTAAATCTGTTATAGTGATCAATAATAAAAAATACATATTTCTTTCCTCCTATATTTTCAGTTTTGATGGGGAAAAATAGATCCAAATGTAAAATTTAAAGTGGTCTTGAAGTTTGTACCTAATTAAGTGATTTAAAAGACTCCTTAGCCTGCATACCTTTTAAAATTGAATCACATACATATGTGTTTTCTATATTTAAAATGGGTAGATCCAACAACTTTTGTTTTTTTGGGATCTTTAATAGAAACCGGAAATTCTCATGACTCAATATTCTATGACATAAGACATTGTTGTATTGTAAATAATTTAAACATTTGACATTTTTCCCAGTTAATTTTAAAAAATTGGTTAAATAAATATTGTCTTTTGAATTTGTATAAAATAAGATGGTTTTATCCTTTAAAACCACACACTTATCATTTTGAAATCTGAAAACATTTCACTATCACACATATGAAAAATTCCTATCAAATTATCATTTAAACCCTCCACAAATAACACTTTTGAAAAGATTATAGAATTTGATATTCTAAATTCTCCAAAACCTTTTACCTTTACATTATAGTTATCAAAAAATGTAACACTATCGCCATCACATTTATTAAAAGATAATAAATTTTAAATATCACCAATCATGTCATGGTAATCCACTATTCATATAGTATGAATCCTTTTTATACTTCCTAGACATGTTTCCTATAATATTTGATTTAGGATTGTTTTAGTACATAGGAAAACTTGGTTCCTATGGGATTAATATATGAATTTTTGGGTGTGTAAATTGATTTTAAACAATTACTTACATGTAATCTATAAGAAAATGATTTAGAGATAAAAGATTATGTATGTTCAATATATTGTGGAAATCAAGGAACAATCATTTTCATAATGACCCTTAATTTTTCATCCAAAGAATATAATAGTTGATGTACTTCCATTTTAGCTCATAAAAAAGAAATTATTTTACATGTTTAGTAAAATATTATCATACCTAAGAACATTTTAAATTTTTTTCATTTTATTCAAACTCATCATTTTATCATAATTATATTTTCCTTGAACAAAGTGGACTGATTTTTCATTAAAATTTAAATTTCACTTCTTGGATTATCATTTTCTTCCAAAAATAGAATTGAACTTAGTTTCATGAGCTTTATCACACTTATATTGATAATCCTTAAGTCTGGGATTTTCAATCTAAACACTTTAAAGTCATCACACAATTTATCATTAGAGATCGAAGGAATATTTTTTAAATTTTTATTTTATTCAAGAAGTTTCATGGTTTTGGAATGTATAGATTTCAATTCACTTTGAGAATAATTTAAATATGTATTAGAAGATTCCTTGAGTTCTTTATTTTCATCTATAAATATCCTATTGTTCTTTATGATTTCCTTATGTTTACCTTTAAGATCATTGTGTAAACCAGAAATGTTTTCAATCTCAAGATTTAATCTATTGATTTCATTATAAAGTTGATATTCAGTTGGTTTTTCAAAATCAAAACTGGAAGAATAATAATAATCAAATTCACTTGGTCTGTTCAAACCATTAAACATAGGTTTGTCACACCCTTTTCATAACCAGGTTTACACTCAAATAAGAATACTTCATACAACTCCATCTTTATGACATTGATTTATTTTCTAATATTTTATCTTATTCTTATCATTCTTGATCTAGGAGCATTCATATTTGATGTGTTATTTATTTCTACATTCAGAAAAAATATTGTAAAAAGCATAATTAGATATAGAATTACCTTTCATTCTTCCTCTATCATCATTTTGAGGATGATCACATTGATATAAACTTTAGTAGTCTTCCTTATTTCTTCCTTTTTCAACCTATACAACATGGTCCCTTTAACTTATTTTTAATTCAGAGTCATAGGAGTCAGTGGTAACATGATTTTTCAATTTAATAGTAATTACTTTATTTTTTGACATATCCTTTTGAGAAATAATTTTTAATTATAATTCAGATTGAAATAAATATCCCATAAACTCATTTAAAGTATATTATTTGAATTTTTTTCTCATTTATCAATTACTAATTTCTTAGAAGATCATTTTTAGGTAAATATTGTAAAATTCTTTAAACTAAAACTGAATTATTTAAAGTTTCTCCAAAACTATTCATACCATTTACCATACTTGTAGTAAATTTATGAAACTTTTGATTAATTGTTTGTTTTTATCCCATTTTTAATTCTTAATACTAATATTTTAACATGATGATCTTAGTTCTTATAATCTTATTCAATCCCAGATTAGTGACTTATAATATTTTCCAAATATCATGTGTTTTTTCTCATGTAGATACATAGATATAAACACTTCTACAAAAATTGAAATATAAAATTTTAATTACCTTTCAATTTATAACATATACAATTGCATCATTACTAGTTAATGTATCAGGGTCAACTTCATATAATTTATAAGTATTTACTCTAATAGTCTACCCATCAATATTTAAATTCATAAAGATAACCTTCCATGCATGAATATCAATACCCATAGTCTGTTCCATTGAAGAATGAAGGCCATTGAGGAGTCCAACCATCATTTTAACTTGTTCATACCATCTCAAAAGATCGTTTCCCCTTGATGATTAATTCAAAATTTGATTATCACAAATAAACACACACACACACACCAATCCAAGAGTCAAGTTTTGATACTGATTGTTAGGTTGTAAAGAGTGAATGATAGAATGGTCGAGAGGGTGAATTAACCATTTAAAATATTTTTAGAAACTTTTCAAAGTAAATTTAATTTTTGTAGTTGAAATAAAAACTATATGAACAAAATGATTTTTATAGTAGTTCAAATCAAATTAATCCTATGTATGAACTTCACTTCTCCCAAATGTGAGATAAAATAAACCCATTATAATGGAATATCTATCTTTTTATGGGGATCCACAACCCTTTAAAATGCCTTTTTAATCCTTGGAGGCTTAATCTAAGACAAAATTTTGTACACATAGAGTCACAACCCAGCAATATTACATTGGAGGTGGTGGAGGAAACCAAACCTTCCTTTATCCTAACCAAAGAATAACAAAAACCCCTACATTTAATGAGTTAGGAATAACCTACACATGCCATTTTTTATGGTGTTATAACCTGAAAATTCTACCTTTTAAGGGTAGTATGACCCAACATAATTAAGAATATACCAAAAAAATATATAGGAAGGATCCAAATAACTAGTTAAACAATGAGAGCCTAAATAATTGAGGAAGTAGTTCTCTCTCTAGAAGTAAAGGATAAAAATGTAGTCCAACTGAGATATGTGTAGCATTGATCACAATATAGTGTCACACAATACAATTTGAATGTATCCTCAAACTCTACACCCCACAATGGCTCTACCAAATTATTTTTAAAGAGATACCTCATTCACAATAGAATCAAAATTTAGAATTGATTGATTTCTTATTTTCCAACGTAGAACACACATTTAAATTCAATGAACTACATCAGACTTTTTCGGTGTAGTTTCCCTAGAAATACTTAATGTGAATTCTCTATTTCATGTTCATACAAAACATACGTGAATGAGTTCAATTAATAATCTATAAAAAAATATGTTTTAAATTGAAACTCATTAGAAAATTAAATACAGAAGTAAATATTCCCATAATAATGAAAAAATAATTCATTGCAATACTCCAAAATATTCCAATCAATTAAAATTCTTCAAATTCCCAGCAGTTTGAATTTTGAACCACTCTTACTGAATATACTGCATGAATATTGAATCATGCATGAACCTCTTTATCATTCATTTAAATATATATAAAACGCTTCAAAAAAAGTTTACACTACATCAACATGATTAATGATAAATTTCATAATAAATAAATTAATAAAAATAATCACTATAAATATATAGTAAAAATGAAATAATAAGAAAAAACATAGTATTGTTGAAATGGGTATGGTCAATTTCTTGTGGTAGTTCAATACTTATTTTAGGTAAATACTTGTGGTAGTTCATTCCTTCTGGTAATCTAGTCCTTGTACTAGGTCAAGCCTTGAGGTCGATTAGTCCTTGAACCCTTTCGTTACGTTAGTTATTGCAGTAGATCAATCATTTTGGTAAGTCCTAGAATTATTTATTAATCTAATTGGTTTTAACATACAGTAAATCAATGTGTGGTCAATTAGAATAAAATTGTGGTCGATACAAGACTTTTCATAAATTTCAATTGTGGTCTATTTAATGGTATAGTCAGTTAAAACTCAATGTACGTTTGATTCAACATTTAGAAAAAATTGGAGTATGTCTATGATTGTTTCTTGTCTTATATGATTGATGGGCATGGTAGATCCACTATACTTGCAATCAATCCATTATACATGTGTTCACTCTATTTTTAACCTCATGTTCAATGCATTGTTTATGTGGACACTTTACTCACAGTCGATCCAATATATATACCTCACAATTGATCTAAATTTAGAGAGATTTTTCAAAATAGACTAATATAAAACTAAAAATCATATGAGATACCAACCCATATTTTTATTGATTTTTATCCAAAATTAGTTCATAATGAAAAATAAGACTTTATAATCTAATTCATGTTATAGGGAATAAAGAAAAAAAAAGCTGTAAGAAATTACAATTATGTATTAAAGAGGTGTCATAATTATCTAAACATAAATAAAGTGGTTGATTTGGAGGATTTTCTATGTTTTTTCTGCATGTTTTGGTAGGATACTATCTTTCGGATATATTCACAATGTGAATCTATTTCACGACGTGAATCTATTTCACGACGTGAATCTATTTCACGACGTGAATCTATTTCACGACTTGAATCTATTTCACGACGTGAATCTATTTCACAACGTGAATCTATTTCACGACGTGAATCTATTTCACGACGTGAATCTATTTCCCGACATGAATCTATTTCATGAAGTGAATCTAACACTTGGTAAAATCCATGAAATAATTCATAATTTTAAAAATAAATTAGTCTTGAATGGAGTTCATGATGTGAAATGGTCAGGATTGTTATTTTTAACCTGAGTCGATGCATTTTTCAGCATATACACCACCTAGGATATTCACTTTGTGAATTGAGGTTTCACATCATGAATTACTTGAGGCAAGTGGGTTTTTTATATAGTTAAGCCTAAAAAATAATTCTTTTCTCTTTCCGACACTTCTCTCTATCCCTAGGGCGACTCCAGGTTATTTTTGGGTGATTTATTCCCATCAAGATGTCTCGATTTGGCGTTTGATCTCCAGTGAGTTCCCTCATTTTGGTTTTCTCCTTATCTCTATTATCAATCTTTGTCATTGGTATTATATCATGTTATAAAATGGAATCAAAGTTTGATCTTGATATTTTTTTATATATTATTTCTTTATTTTTCTCCTTCTCCATCATTCTTTGTTTGTATTTTCCCATTCTAGGTGTTGTTTTGATCGTAGATTAAAGTTAGGTGATTCCATATTATTTTTTCCTACAATTAAAACCTTAAATTGATTAGTTAAATTGAAACGAGTATTTAAATGATTTAACAAACCTATTTCTTAGACGACTTTTTGATGATTTTGAAAAATTCATAGAAATTGTGTAACCCCCCCTGATTTCAATGGAATTGTAATTATTGGGTGGATTTGTGAAAATTGATTGATTGATTTGGAAAAATTGATTTGATGAAATGATTTGAAATCGATTAAATTGAAAGATGATTTGAAAAGGCGTGAATCTATGAAAACCAATTATTTGGTTTTGAAATGAGAAAGACATGTTGAAAACTAAATGTGGACAATTGTATTTTGAACTGATCTGAAATGATTGATTTTCCCATGATTGATTGATTGATTGACTGAAGCACATGTGAGACTGGGTAGTTAGTAATTAATTAGGACAAGAACACTATAATGTGACCCCCACCACTGTATTTATGATTAAAACACTGACATAAACATACTATGGTAAGAATTTTAACCCTATGGGGAGTTAACTCTAGATGGCCTGAGCCATGGGGTGTGTCCACACATTGAGATGAGATCACTAATTGAGTAGTGTGAGGATCATATTATCAGAAAATAATGTACCATGGGGATTGATACATGGTTCCATGATACACTTATTTTGATGATTAAATTCCATAGATTTATGGAACTATTTTATTCATGTCAAATGTTTTATACAAACTATCTTTTATAAATTGTTCATTTTAGCCCATTTTGACATATCTTCCATCTCTTTTGATTATGAAACCATGTTTTTTTTCTGAAAATATGTGAATTTCATGTCATGAATTAATTAATTTATGTTCAAATCATATTTTTTTAATCATTATAAATTTGATTATTGAATACTTGGTTAGATCCTAATGGGATTTATAGCTCACACCCAATATTTTCCCTTAGGCATTTTTAGATTATCTTATGTCAAGTATAGATAAAGGAAAAGAGTAACTTGGAAGTAGTGAATATTCATGATACTTGGGAACCTGAGTGATGGAGGTGACTAGTGGTGATGTGATCCACTTATTTCATGAGTTTAACTTTTAGTTTTATCTTGGAAGACATTATGTCTTTTGATGATGTATTTTTTTGTACTGTTTTATCTGTTTGATTTTGGTAATTTCTCCCTTTTGAGTGTTGACCATGTTGAATTGTATCTTTTATCATTCACTATTTTTCAGAAAATATTGTTCCCTTATTACCTTGTATGATGTTATATGCTACTCACCAACCTGTGGGGATTGGGAACACCCTTCGAGCTATGTCAGAGTCATCTCAGGTATCATCATACTAGGGAATCCAAGATGGTTCATAAAAAAGTGATATCAGAGGTGAAGATTGTGTATCTTTCATTTATGTCAGTATATAGTTAGGTTTTTTTTGTAAATAGGAGGTAGGATTGATGGGACTTATGAGGTAGTTTTGAGAAAGTGTCTGACCATATCTCATCGTAACAAGTCTTAAGTCACCATGGGTGTTTGGTAAAAGTGTCTTTAGGGGTGTTTTGATATGTTTTCTAGTATTTTACCTACTTTTGATATAAGTACTTTTATTTTATTTTGACTCTTTATTGATTTGATGATATATGTTTCCTTTGAGATGTTTCAGTGTTTTTGGTTGATGTTGTGTCATTCCTCCGAGAAGACGAATGAATTGTACATGGGTGGAAGCTGATGGTGAATCATAGTGGGAAAATCCTCTGATGGACCATAATCTTGTTGAGATATTGGTGCATGTTTTCCATGCTTTGGGATATGAACTTTCACTTGTACCCCTTTAGTCTCCAATTGTGGAACCTCGGTGGGATAAATTAATAGATTGTGCTCAAGAGTTTCTACATTAGAAACCATCAGTGTTCTAGGGCTCAAATGATTCTCAAGAGGCTGGGGATTGGTTGAAAAGGATCAATCCAATTTTTGAGTTCATGGAACACCTGATTCCATTAAAGAGAAATGTGTTACCTTTAAGCTTAAGGGACTTAGTAGGAGATCGTGAGATTTGATGGTGATGGTGAAAAAGCATGAGGGCTAAGAATTGAAGGAATTTAGAGTTTTTTTCACTAATAAGTTCTATCCAGAGTCAATGGTCTTGGTGAAATCCATGGAGTTTATCAACCTCCAGTAGGGTGACAGGACTGTGACACAGTATTTGAACCATTTTTTTGAGCTTGTTCAATTTTCACTAGAGCTTGTATCTAATGAGAAGCTGAAGGCATGGATATTTGATATGGATCTTCATTTTGATATTCAGTCACATGTTTTCTAGCTAAAACTAATTTCTTATGTTGATGTGATGGATAGATAATTGATGGTCATACTTGACTTGGATGATAAGTCAGAGTTTATGGGAGTTTATTTTTTCTCCTAGAGGCAGTTCTATGAGTTCCTTTAAAGGAAATAGAATGTTTGATGAGTCTTGGGGTGGTTCTCAATAATTGGCATCATTTATACCTCTTTTAGTTCTTGAAATAGGGCCTTTGACTTACTTCATTTGTGGAAATATTGGGCATTTGATGTGGGTTTTCACTAAGGGACCCAAGATCTGTAATTCATGTGGTTTCTCATACCATCCTACAGAAGTTATGTTAGTTCCTTTTAGCTTCATGTTGTGGCATGGGTTCATCATCACCAAAAATCACTATGGTACAATAAGATGCTTCAGGAACTAAGGGGTTCTAGCCATATATATCAGGAACAAAGCTTCTTCACATAATGGAAGAATCTCCAGAGGAAGCTGATGCGGGTCCATGACTATGAGAGGTACCATAAATATAGCTTCATCTTTAGTGACTGATATTTTTGATATTGGTGCATCTCACTCATATATATCGACCCATGTTGTGAATTTTCTGAATCATATTATGGATAATTTATCTTATGTGATGAATATTACTACGCCCCTAAAAATGAAGAGAGAGAAGGATCTTCAATATCCCTCTTTTATTTTATCTTTATTAGAAATTGAGATTACCTGGAGTTTTCTAGTTCTCGACATGAAACTTCTTGACATTACTTTTGGGATGGATTGGATGATTTCTCATAAGGACTGTATTAACTTTATATTCAATCGGTCTCCTTTATTGGGTCTGATGGGGTGTGCCTTGTTTTTCAAGAAAAATGGGACCAAAGGTTGAGTAGAGTCATACCTCCTTTTCCAAAGTTTAGTAGGGTAATATCGGTGGTTACTTTCAACTTGGAGTAGGAATCTTTGAGTGATGATCTCCCTCCAGTTTTCATTGAGTTTTTTGACATGTTTTTAGATGAATTTTCTAAGCTTTCATTGGTAAAGGTGGTAGATTTCTCTATTGATTTAGTACCTAGTACTCAACTAGTGTCTATTCCCTCTTACTATATGGAACAATCTGAACTAATATAGCTGAAAACTTAGTTGGATGATTTTTTAGAGAAAGGATTTATACTCCCTAGTGTGTCATTTTGGGTGTTTCCTATTCTCTTTATGAAGATATATAATAGAACACTTTTCTTTTGTGTTGATTATCAAAAACTAAATTGATTTATGGAAAAGAACAAATATTCATAGCCAAAGATTGATGGCGAGTTTGACCACTTGAAAGAGGTGAAGTGGTTCTCGAAGATTGACCTTTAGTCTGGTTGTCACAGGTTGATAACTAAAGAGTATGACATTCATAATACCATTTTTAGGAGTAGGTATGGGCATTATGAGTATCTTATTATATCCTTTGTTTTAACCAATGCTCCTATATTTTTTATGGAATTAATGAATAAAATATTCTACAAGTACCTTGATACATTCATGATAGTCCTTGTGGGTGAAATTCTAGTTTACTCTAAGTCTGAGGAGGACCATGAGGATCATTTAAGAGAGTTTTTAGTAATATGCAAATTTACACAAAGATTTTGAAATATAATTTTTTGGGATTAGGGAAGTGAAGTTATTGGGAAACATGGTCTTGGAACATGGTATTTCAATTGATCCCGAGAAGGTGAAAGCTATTATTACATGTGATAAATCACATAATGTTTTTGAAATTTGGAGCTTCTTAGTTTTGGTAGGATATTACCCCATATTCATCATAGATTTCTCAAATTTGGATTTGGTGAGGACCTCTCTCACTCAAAAAGGAGTAAAGTTTGTTTAGGATGATAAATTTCAGAGTTATTTTTTTGAGATAGAACTTATTTTGACTTCTTCACTAGTTTTGACTCTTCAAGAGGTTGAGAAAGGATATATAGCCTTTTGTGATACATCAAGTTTGGGTTTGGGTTGTGTTCTAATGCATGGTTGTCACGCGGTAACCTATAGTTCCATACATCATAGGTCATATAAGAATAATTACATGACACATGATCTCAAACTTGCAACTGTGATGCATGCTCTTAATAGTCTTCGACATTACCATTTTAGAGAAATTATTACCATTTATTCCAACCAAAAAATCCTGAGTTGTATCTTATCTAAAAAATATTTGAATCTATGATAGAGGTGTTGGTGGAGTACCAATAGTCTTTTGATTTTGAAATTTCATAAAAAAATAGTAAGGTAAATTTAATCATTAATGTTTTTAGTAGGAAACTTCAAACATATGTTGTGAAAGAATCATCAAAAGAGTGAAATATGATGGCTCTCTTTATTTAGTTTCACTTGGGAGTTCGAAAGATCGAGTCTGAGATTGTTTTGGAAAGCGTTCACTTAACCTCTTCTCTTCTTGAGATGATTCTTTTGGAGTATCTGTTTGATGATGAATTTTTTAGCATTAGCGACTCTCTTTATGATGTGGATACCATTAATGAGTGTTCATTATATTCAAAATTGTTCCTCATGTTTTCGAAACAGATTTTTTGTGCCCTTATCTGTGAGAAAGGACATGATGGGGGACTACCATAATTCTCAGTGGGTTGTACAATCTAGAACCAAAAAATATTCTATGATGTGACTAGATGATTAGGGTGTCCATATATGAGATGAGTAATCACTAACATTGAATCTCATTGTAATACATGCCAATAGGTCAAATTCGAGAACCAAAAACCTTCAATTTTTCTTTATTCACTTCTAATAATGGCTGAGAAGTGGGATGAGATTTCCATGGACATTGTGGTTGGATTTATGCATACCCATAGAGGGAGGAATTAAATATGGGTTGTGATTGATAGACTATCCAAATCGGTTCACTTTATACACATCAAGATATAGCCAAAGTTAAGGACTTGAGAATTCTCTACACAAAGGTGATCATCATATTTCATGGAGTTTCATCTACTATAGTCTTGGATAGGTATCCTCATTTCACTTCTCACTTTTTGTGTGGCCTCCAGAAGGAACTGCAATCCCAGGTTCATTTGTGCATGAATTATGATCCATAGATGGATGTCCAGACAAAGTGAGCTATATAGATTTTTGAGGAAATACTTCATACTTGGGTTATTGACTTTAGTGGAGCTTAGGATGACCATCTGGGACTATTTTATTTTTCTTACAATAGAATCTACCAATCCACCATTAGGATGGGTACTTTTGAGTCCATGTATGGTAGGAATTATAGAACTCTATTGTGTTGGTCATAGATTTGTGAAAGTTCCTTGGTTTCACTGAGTTTGATCCAAAATAAAATGGTGAGGATTCTGTTGATTCATCATAGAATAGTGATGGGATTATGATGAGTATAAATCCTATTATGATCATCATAAAATACCATTGTATTTTTCTATTTTTGATCAGGTGTTTTTGAGAGTTTCACCTCAATTGGGGCACCAATATCATGGGAAATAAGAAAAGATTATGTTGAGGTTTGTGTGTCCTTTTGATATTGTTGAGAAAGTATGAAAAGTGGTCTACCATTTTGAACATCCACCATAGTGTATCTATAGTTTATTTCATGTATCACATCTTTGAAAGTATCTTTATGACCCTTCTCGTGTTCTAAGTTGGGAGGATCTATATGTTGAGCCTAATTTATCTAGGAATGAGCATCCAGTCAGGATTGTTGACTCTAAGACAAAGTTTCTTTATAGGAAGATGATTTATTGGGTTTTTGTGATATGGAAGCATGGTTATAATTCACATGAGGCTTGGGAGTGTGAGACACTTATGAAAGAACAATGGTATCATCTCTTTCTTATGGAAAATTCTTTATGAAATTTCCAAGGATAGAAAGTGTTTATGATGAGGAGGTTGTAAGATCTCATTATTTTTTTCAGGTACTTCTTGAATCATATTTTGTTTCCATTTTTTATTTGGAATCATTTAGATCTTTTTGAGGATAGAGATATTTTGTATGGAGAAATGACCTAATGTTTAGGTATGTATGTTTTATGATTTAATGGATTCTAGGTATGAATCTGTCAAAAGATTTAGAGGATGTCATTTGGGGTCCAAGTTGAGCTAGATACTTTTCTAAGTTTTTTCAGCATGTTCTGGTTGTGTACTACCTGCAGGATAGATTCATAATGTGAATCTATTTCATAATGTGAATATTTCTCTCTATAGTTGACATGAAATAATTCTTGATGTGAAAAATATACATGTCATAAATGGAGTTTACAGTGTAAATTGGTCAGGTTTGGTATTTTTAACATGAGGTGATGTATTTTTCAGCCTATATTCCACCCAGGATATCTACATCTTGAATATGAAATTCACATCATGAATTCCTTGGTTACAATGGTTTTTTGTATGGTGAATACTCAAAAATAATTATTTAGTTGTGAAACCTCTTCTCTCGATCCCTAAAGAGACTCTGGACAATTTTGGGGTGATTTATTCCCTTCCTGGCATCACAATATTTTCTCTATGATGAGTTACCTCACTTTGGTTTTCTCCTTCTATATGCTACCCCTCTTTGGAAGTTGTATGATATTGTGTTTTCTGATGGAATAGGATTTTGATCTTGACATTTCTGATATAGTATTTCCTTGTTGGTCTCCTTCACTATTATTCTTCAATGGTGTTTTCCCATTGTGGTGGTTGTTTTGATTGCTAATTAATGGTAGTTGGGTCCATTTGATTTCCCCTGCAATTGAAACCTTAAATTTCTTAATGGAATTGAAATAAGTTTTCAAATGATTTAAAAACCTAGATGTTAGATTATTGATGGATGATTTTGAAAAAGTCATGGAGATTGTAAAAAACCTTCAATTTAAATGGAATTGGAATTGTTGAGGGGATTTGAGAAAATAGATGGCTTGATTTGGAAAAATTGATTTGATAAAATGAGTTGAATGGATTAAATTGAAAGATGATTTTAAAATGCATGGATTGATGAAAACCAATGATTTGGTTTTCAAATGAGGAAGGCATGTCGAAAACTGAAAGTGGGAAATTGTATTTTTTAACTAATTTGAAATGATTGATTTTTCTATTATTGATTGATTGATTGATTGAAACACATGTGAGTATAGGTATTTAGTGGGTAATTAGGACAACCACAATAATATGTGACCCCCTAGCAGTGGATTGACAGTTATAACACTAAAATAAATATATTGCGAGATAATTTTTCCTTAATGGGGAGTTGAGTGCCGAAAACTTGTTTTATAGGTTTAGTGCACACATTAAGCCGAGATCGCTGATTGAGTAGTGTGAGGATCCTATTACAAGAATCTCATGAACTACAGAGCTTGATACACAAAGTTATGATTTACTTGATTTTATTATTACATGTCATTAATTTATAGAACTATTTTATTCCTACCAACTACTTTATATAAATTGTTCATTTATGTCTCTTTTGATATATATATATAATCTCTTATGATTATGAAATCATGTTTTATTACCAATATATGAATGTTAATACATGCCCTTTTTTATTTAAATTGAAATCATATTTGGTTGAATCATTATGGAATTGATTATTTAACACAAGGTGAGACCCTACTAGGATTTATATCTCACACCCAACATTTTACTTCAAGAATTTTTATATTATCTCATGTTAGATTCGAGCAAAGGAAAATCAAAACTTAGTGGTGGTGAATGTTCTCGACCCTTAGGACTCAAATTGATGGAGGTGAGTGGTGGTGATATGATCCACTTTTTTCATGATTTTATCTTTGAGTTTTATCTTGGTATACATTGTCTCTTTTAATGATGTACTATTCGGACATTGTTTTGTCCATTTGATTCCAGTACTTTATCCCTTTGGAGTGTTATATGATAACTTGTATCTTTTATCTTTTTTTTTCATGGAAAAATTGTTCTTTTATTATCTAGTATGATGTTAGGTGCTAGTCATCAACCCATGGGGATCGAGAATTCCATTTAGGCTATGTTAGAGCCGGTTTGAGTATCAGCATACTAGGGTATCCAAACCAGTTCACGACACACTTCAATAGCGAAGAATTTTTAAATTCTGATTTCAAAACATATTTTAATGAAATAAGAATTAATCATTATTATTTTACACCAAGAGCACATAAATAGAATGGTGTGGTTGAATGAAGAAATAAAAATCATCAAAAAAGTAAAAATTCAATACTAAATTAATATTCAATGGAACATTTTTGCGTAGAAGTGGTTAATACTGCCACTACTAGGAAAACACCCTATACCCATGGTTTTAAATAGTGGGTATAGCCCCCAAAACTGTTAGTATAGCCTATACCAGTGGTTTTGGAAACTGTATCCTTTAGAGCCGTAAGTATAGATCTATACCCACAGTTTTCATAGTAATTGTGGGAATATACTATATCATGTTTACCATACCCATGGGTAAGCCCAAACTATTGGTATATATCCATACCAATGGTTTGATAAACTGTTAGTATAGATAACCCCATAAGAAAAATGTTTTTCAATAGTTTATAAAACCGTTGGTATAGGATTAACTCCACACCAAGAAGTAGCCCCCTCCCAACAACCCCAAACATCCTAAAACCTATAAACAAGAAATCATAAAGCTTCAAAAAAATAAAATACCATACAATCAGTCCAAAAAAACAGCACCTCCAATAGAAAAACAAACCACACTGCACCTATAAATTCATATAAAACATACATATGCATCCTCATCCATATGAGAATTAAATTCAATTTACATCCATACAAGTAGTCAATTCAAGTTATTAAAGTAACTGCACAAGTCTTCTTCCTTCTAAGTGAAAAATGGAGGTGATTAATATCCCCCATAACCAACATCCCCATACCCATCCCTATCCCAAACCCCATCCTCAACATCATTAACAACCTCATCACCAACAATAGTATCAGCCACATCCTCAACACCAATAACTCGATTGCCACTAGGACCCTCATTAGAAAATCTAGTGGCATTATTTAAAGAGTGAATTGATGTTGTATATGAATGAAAATTAGTAGCATCCTATGAGGTAAGTGATTGAATAAAAATGACATAGCTTTCAATAACTATTCATCCACCATTCTACTTCCTTCACACTTCTATTTACTTATTCTGCACTCCTATAAAGCTATTTTTCCTCGACTACTTCTGGATAAGCAATTTCCAACTCAGCGTTCTGAGAGGCCTGAGAGGAGCCTGATGAGGAAAAATACCTATAGGGGGTGATGTTTTTCCACTATTGACATCGAACACTCCTTAGGTGATCCTCACCCAATACCTGACTCAAATGATCTTTTGGGCCAAAATTTTCATCCTCTTTATCATCAAGGGCCTCCAAGGCAGACTGTTGAAATTGCAAACAAGATATTATATTATGTATTTTGTTTACATATTTGAAATATAAATAAAAAAATAGATAATATTTTATTATGTTTGGGAATTTACTGCACTTCCATCCTTTTTCTTCCTACTGGAGAAAAATAATTTTTCACAAGGTACACAACCATAGATTCCCAATACGGCTTGCTTCAAATTACATTGATTAGTATACACATATTCACAAAATAAAATTTTCATAATCTTGAATAATAATTAAAGGGTAATAACTCTAAATTGAATGAAAAATTCATAAATTTAAAAATGAGATAAATGATGACATTAGGAAAAATGGGAAATTATCCATTAGACCTAATGGAAAATTGTCCTCTACACCTAATGGCTCAATGGGAAATTGGTTGTTAGGCATAATAGCCAATTTCCCATTAGGCCTAATGGCCAATTTCCCATTCGATCATTAGGCCTAGAGGAAAATATGACATTATGGCTATTGGCCTTTAGGCTTAATGGCTAATTGTCCTATAGTCCTAATGTCCAATTGGCCTCTAGTTCTAATGTACAATTAGCCTTTAGGCCTAACATTCAATTGGACTTTAGGCCTAATGACCAATTTCCCATTTATCCATTAGTCCTAGAGACCAATTGTCCTATTATTCTCTAGTCTTAATGGACAATTTCCCATTTGGACCATAGGCCTAATGTCCAATTAGACTCCAGGATTAATGGCCAACTGGACTCTAAGACTAATGGCTAAATGGGAAATTTTCCATTAGACCTAATAGCCCATTTCCCATTTAGTCATTTGGTTTAATGTTCAATTAGAATATTGGCTTAATGGACAAATGGGAAATTGGCCACTAGGCCTAATGGAAAATTTCAAAATTTTCCATTTTTTCATTAGGCCTATAGGAAAATTGGCCATTAGGCCTAATTTACAAATATCTAATTTTCCATTAGGCCTAGAAAAAAATTGTTCATTAGGATTAATGGAAAAATGGGAAATTGGCCTCTAGGACTAATGGAAAAATGGGTAATTGGCCATTATTCCTAGAGGTAAATTGGCCATTGAGCATAATGGAAAATTTCCCATTTGGCCTAATGGAAAATTTCCCATTTTTCCATTAATCCTATAAGCCAATTAGACATTAGACTTAATGGCCAATTTCTCTCTAGGCCTAATTTCGAAATACAAAATTGGCCATTAGGCCTAGAGGAAAATTGGACCTTAGGTCTAATGGCCAATTTCCTATTAGACATAATGTCCAATTGGACTCTAGGACTAATGAAAAATTTCCCATTTGGCCTAATGTCCAATTGGCCTCTAGGCCTAATGGCCAAATGTTAAATTGACCATTAGGCCTACTGGCCAATTGGCCTCTAGGCCTAATGGACAAATGGGAAATTGGACATTATTCCTAATGGGAAATTAGCCATTAGGCCTAGATTCCAATTTACAATGAAAATATAACTAAGTAACAATATAAATCAGGACACTATTTAAATTCCTATGAATGTACCTGGTGCTTCTCTTGCTCAAGCATTGTAATGCACCCTAATGTGTGTAGATATTTCATTGCATCTTTGTTCGTTTTATTTTTATAGATGCTTCCTAAAAACAAAAATTCAATACCAACAATAAGAATTAAATTTTATATGAAAATCATTAAACATTGGGAATAACTTAAACTTATCAGTCTTCCAATATGTGATCATTTTTTTATATTGAGTTTTTGGAAAATCGGGGTATATGGGTACATCCTCTAAATTAGAACCAACTCTACTCCTCCACCCAACATATAACTCCAACTTGTATTCCCACCATAAATATCCAAGATACATTAACCCTGTAACTTTGGAATCTTCACTGTCGGGAGTGTTAAACCAACTTTTCAATGAGCATGTTAATTAATATAAATACAATACTAATATAGATATAAATTTATAAAATTTTCTTACCCATATCTATGCCTATTCCTTCTCCTTGATGACATTATAGATATGTCTCCATGGGATCAGTTCCACTAGAATGATATCATGGTACTTGGCTAATGTTTCAATCCAACATCTACATTGCCTCACATTTTTACCTACCATATGATTTTGTTCATTTTAATCCACCATAATCTAAGTTTCATGATTCTAGGCTTCCCATATATGAGTATGCCCACATCACCTACTAGAATATACCACTGGATAAGATAATAGGGGGAAAAAGAAGAGTTAAGTCATGGTACAATAGGTAAAAAATTAAGTGATATACTTTGATACATTTATAATTAAAAAACCTTATGTAGGCTCATCAATTAGCTGTGATACATTTGTAGATTTTCCTAGATCAACATCCTCTGAAGGAAGTGTCTATTCCACTACATGCTTTAGGTGATCTACATTCACTATAGTGGAAGTTGAAGGAATAGACTCATGAGATATTGGATGGATGATATTAAAATGAGGAGGTGTAGAAATGTATGAATATGGGTAGTGGGCTTGGGGATAAATGAATGGATATGGGAATGGTAATGGTGGGAACATCAGTTGAGGAAGCGTCAACATGGTATTGGAATAATAGGGTTAATGATATGATGATATAGAGATGAATGAGAACATCCCTAGAGGCATAATAAAAGGATGGATAGATGAGGTATATGGGGTGTCTGCATGTGGGTTAGTGTGGGGAAGGGGTAAGATCAGTGCTCCATCTAGTAGGATGACTCACCTCTGGTCGAAATGATTGTGCCTAAAAAACTGATATAGAATATTAATATGACATTATACATAATACATAATAAAATATTAAAATTAGTATACTCAATGAGGAATGCGAAGGAGGAAACATACACTCTTGCACTTGTCGATCAGGATCAAAAAGTCACTTTCTTCGAATTTCTGATGTATTTTTCATAATCTCCATAAGAATTAAATTTAAATTTTTTAGAAATAGTTTTTAAAAACCATGCATAAAACTTAGAATTCAAATAAGGCATAAACAATTTCATAACATCTTTTAGTAACAATAATTTAAAACCAAGTTATACATTTTTTAAAAACCCATTTTTCTGAATTGAAATAAATCTAATTAAAGGAAACAAATCTAAGAAATACTTAAACAGACATATTAATGGAAACTGAAAATAATTATAATAATTACATTAATAAATAACTGATAAACTCATTTCAAGGTAAAATAAATTAACTCTGAATATATATTGTTTCTACTATATATTACCCACCACTACTTCTGGTTCAACATCAACTCTCACAATGGGAAAATTTGAGTCAACAAATGAAATATTTTGGTCAAAACTATTGAGGGAAAAAAGTGACAATTTCATCTCTAGTATCATCATAAATATGTCTTGGGATTACTTCATTAATGACACCGTAATTAGGTCTCAGATGATCTTTCACATAAAACACTTTTTTTTCATTGATGCCAAAATGTATGGTTCATTGGTATGTAAGAATTGACTCATAAAACTAACTCTGAATCCCCAATCATCAATAAATGTACCCTACACTACTAGAAATTTAGGCTATATCCACGGTTTGGAGCCATGTATATAATCCCAAAAACCATGGCTATAGGTTATAGCCACGGTTCATGGAACCGTGGATGGTATTGGTATGGCTATAGGGCCAAACCTATATCCATGGTTTCAAACTATGGCTATATCCCTATATCCATGGTAATACTAGCCATGGTTCTATGAACCCTAGCTATAAGGCTTTATCTATGGTTTGAAATCGTGGCTATATCCTTCCCCATTTCATAAAAAAAAACCTACCCCCCCCCCCCCCCCGTGCACCCCTAGACATACCACCCTGCACCCCTGCCGAACCCCCTTTCACCCCTGGATAGACCCCCCTTGCACCCCTGCAGAACCCCCTTACACCCCTGGACAGACCCCCCTTACACCCTTGGACACCCCCCTGGAGAGACCCCCATGCAACCCTAGACAGACCCCCCCATGCACCCCTACACAGACCCCCTTGCACATCCCTTGCACACCCCTTGTCCCCCTGCTGGACCCCCCTTTCACCACTCCTGCTGGACCCCCCCCCCAGACACCCTAGACAATACCCCCCCCTACAGGACCCCCTTGCA
Organism: Viscum album; assembly: GCA_963277665.1. Taxonomy (NCBI): domain Eukaryota; kingdom Viridiplantae; phylum Streptophyta; class Magnoliopsida; order Santalales; family Viscaceae; genus Viscum; species Viscum album. Next base: position 684,947,762 of record OY728120.1, on the reverse strand, counting down.
ACACCTCTGATCCCTACTGGACACCCCCCCCCTTGCACCCCCTGGACAGCACCCCCCTGTAACGTCCCGGTTTCGGGTGACACTCAACGGGTGCCCCAAACCCGGTTCGCCACGTGACCTCAAGCGCATTTCCCCAAATACCAGAGGTTGCCGACTAGCAGCGAGGGCCTAGGTCTGATAGTGGGGAAACTATGCCCTCATTTTTCAAAGTGTAGCATAGTGGAATAAAATAAAAATAATACAACACCAGCGGAAGAAATAAACCATACACATTTAATATAACAACTGTAGTAAAAGATAACCAAACAGTTATATAGATATGATGCAACATGTCTCAAGTTCTAAGAAAACAACCAGAACATGTTACATAGCAATGCAATACAATACAGAGTACAAAAAAATAGAACAAAGAAATCAGTAGCATCGTGAGCCTAAGCCCGGTCCCATGCTCCCCTACTCCTCATCAGCAATCAAGTACCTATATAGGGACCCTTGCCCTTATCCAAACCTGAAGAAACGTAATCTTTTTGGGCCGAAAAGAATGACCCAAACAGGGTGTGAGAAATAATTCCTAGTAGGCACCCACCAAAGGCTCGTGCCCAACTGTGTGAAATCATGCAACAACAGTGTGTAGTAGTAAAATGCAATAAGTAAGCAGTACTGAAAAGTAACTAACTTAACCAGTTATATTGCCATTTACATTTCCATTTAATCATTTAATTTAAAATTTCACCACAGTGAATATTCTGAGTAATCAACCAATTTCCTCAGACACGTAAACCCCTACCCTCAAGTAAAGATAATTCAACATAAGGATCTACCCATAGGCATAAGTATATTGCCCACGGGCATAAGAAGTGTCGCCCACAGGCACAAAATCAACTGCCCACAAGCACGGAAGAAGTTGCCCACAGGCTAAATAGTACAGTGCCCATAGGCTAATCACAACACTTCCCTTAGGCTAAAACAGGTAACCGGGCCATGACCAACATGTAAACAAACAATACACAAGAAATTACTCTCAAGTCAATTATATAATCATTACTTTAAAGGCACACCCTCGGGTATCCTGGTCAAATAGCTAAATAGAGGAACGCACCCCTGGGGTGGTCCTGGATCCAATCAATGATCTCAAACAGCAGTTTAATATCACAATTAATTACCTATTCAATTCTAGGTATTTAAAATAGCCATGTCCTCAGCCACACGATACCCCAACATGGGTTCGTGGCACAACAATTCAAACAAAACACACAACAATTGGAAATTAAACACCAAGCCACCTACCTTTAACACCCACGAACGATATACGCGAACGACGATCCTCAACTCTTCCTAGAACGACATAGATCTGAGGTGAAATAAAACCTCATTCAAACTTAAATAACTTCCCTTAGAGGAATTATTGTTAAGAACTACACCAGGAGAAGTGAGAACTCACCCATTCGGTTCTAGGGAGATTGACGGTGCATAAAACGGGTTCCCAACGTGCACTCGGCGGATCTCCAAAGCTCAGGCCTCCCTCTCCCGCTCCTTCTTCCCATTCTAAGCTTTCCTTGTGAACAGGGGAGGCTACTGCCCATTTTAAATGAAAAAAACAAAGTACACAGCGTGAATTTCCAAGTACACGGCGTGTACTTCCTATTTTTTTAACCGTTCCTCTGGCGGTTTCCCGCCAGCGTGGCATTTTTCTCCAGCCGAGATGACTACACAGCGTGTCTACATGAGTACACGGTGTGTGTTGTCGCATAGCTAGCCACCGCCTTACTATTCTCCTACTGACTGACTACATGGCGTGTAAAGGACCACTACACGACGTGTAGTCATCTTTTACACCCTTCATCGCCGATAAGGCCACACACCCTGTGTACCCATCCCACATGGCCAAAAGTAAACGGCGTGTGGAAAATTACACGGCGTGTATTTCCAAAATTTAGGATTTTTCCCCATTTTCCTTATTTTCTGAAAAAGACTTAAGTAAAAGAGAAAATAAGAAACTCGTACCTCAAAAGTAAGAACCGGGTTCTTACAAACTTCCCCCCTTAAAGCAATTCGTCCCCGAATTTCCCTTCTAAAGGTGGTGAAGATATATCCGTGAACAACTCTGGCCACTAAGCACGTACGTCAGTCTTTTGCTCCCAGGTTTTGTCCTGCACTTGGCCATGCTGCCATAGCACCCGTACGAGAGGAACTGACCGGCCTCGTAGAACCTTTGTGATCCTATCAATGATACGAATCAAATTATCCTCAAAGGACGCATCAACCTCAAGCTCAACCTCCTCTAGATGAAAGATGTGAGATGGGTCTAAATGATAGCGGCACAACTGGGATATATGGAAGACATCGTGCATGTCCTGGTACCTCTGTGGTAACTGCAACTGATAGGCAACCAGCCCAACTCTCTCCAGAATCTCAAATGGCCCCACATACCTCGGTGAAAGTTTAACCTATCTCCTGATCTGCCTGCGTCCCAGCCTTGGCGAAACACGCAAGAAAACCTGATCCCCGACCACAAACTCCAAGGGGCATTTGCGGCGATCAGCATAAGACTTCTGATGAGATTGTGTGGTAGCCATCTGCTTCTGAATCAACTAGACCTGCTCAGAAGTCTCGTGCACGAGACGTGGTCCCAGTAAAGCTGCCTCACCTGCCTCTAACCAGCACAAAGTTGATCGGCATGGCCTACCGTATAGAGCCTTGTAAGGTGTCATCTCAATAGTTTCCTGGAAACTATTATTATAAGCAAACTCGACTAGGGTTATATGCTTCTCCCAAGAGCCCCAAAATTCTAGGACGCATGCACGTAGCATGTCCTCAAGAACTTGTATCATACACTCTGACTGGCCATCTGTCTAAGGGTGGTAAGTTGTGCTCAGAAGAACCTGTGTACCTAGTTCCCTCTGAAAACTCTTTCAAAAATGAGACGTAAAACGGGAATCCCTATCTGAAACAATAGAATGAGGGACCCCCTGAATACATACGATCTCTCGGATATACAACTTCCCAATATCGTCAACACCGAAGGTATCCTTTATCGGAAAAAATTGAGCTACCTTCGTGAGTCTGTCCACAACAACCCACATGGCATCATTGCCACTAGGTGACCTCGACAACCAAGTCACGAATTCCATCGAGACATCATCCCATTTCCACTCTGGGATGGATAACTGCTATAACAGTCTGACTGGCCTCTGATGTTCCTCCTTCACCTACTGACAGGTGGAATACCTCGTAACAAAACCAGCTACATCTCTCTTCATACCCGGCCACCAGTACTGACGTCCCAAGTCTCGGTACATTTTGGTAACCCCGGGATGAACTGCCCAAGATGAAGCATGAAACTCTCGCATCATCTCCTTGCGTGTATCCCCTGGAACCCATAATCATCCATGGAAACATAGTACTTCATCATCACCTATCATCCAACCTGGAGGAGGGTCCTCACTTGCCACCGACTCCCGTAGAACTAGGCCTTCTGGATCATATAGTTGTCTCATACTCACTCTATCCAGGAGGGTAGAAGTCACAGCTAAAGAGGAAAGATAAGTCTGCCCCTGACTGTCATGCACCTCCAAATGCATCTTAGAGAACAACACCATAAGTTTCCACTCACCACTGGCTTCCTGCACTGCATGTATCTGAGTCTTCCTGCTCAGTACATCAGCTACTTCATTACCTTTACCAGGTGTGTAGGCAAGCTCAAAATCGAAGGACTGAAGGTATTCGACCCACCTTCATTTCCTCAGATTCAAGTCACGCTGAGTAAAGATATACTTGAGACTTTTTTGGTTGGGTAAAACCACAAAATGCTCTCCCAAGAGATAATGTCTCCAACAGTGTAACGCAGGCACGACTGCATCCAACTCGAGATCATGCGTCAGGTAATTCCTCTCATGTGGCCTCGACTGCCAAGACCAGTACGCAACTACTCAATCACCCTGCATCAACACTACTCCCAGCCCAATACCTGATGCATCATAGTAAATTGTATAGATCTTCCCCTGCTCTGGGAGTATCAGGATTGGTGTTAATGTCAACCTTCTCTTCAGATCCTGAAAGGCTGTCTTGCAAGCTTCCGATCGTACTAACTTCACACCCTTCTTAGTAAAACCCGTCAACGGCGCTGCTAAGCGGTAGAAGTCTTGTATGAAGAGTCTGTAGTAACTAGATAGCCCTAATAAACTTCGTGTCTCAAACAAATTCTTAGGATGCTCCTAGAAAACTACTGTTATTACCTTCTCTAGGTCTACTGCAACTCCTACCTCTAAGATGATATGACCCAAGAAGTGAATCTGGTCCATCCAAAAGTGGCACTTTGAGATCTTAGCATATAGCAGATGCTCTCTCAGTGTACTCAATACGATCTCAAGATGGGTGGCATGATCGTGTCGAGTGTGAGAGTACACCAAGATATCATCCATGAATACTACCACAAAAGAGTCCAGATAAGGATGGAAAACACGATTCATCAGAGCCATGAAAACTGCTGGCGCATTCGTGAGTCCGAACGGCATAACCGTATACTCATATAGACCATACATGCTCTTGAAAGCTGTGAGAGGTGTATCAGATGGTCTAACGTGCAGCTGATGATATCCTGATCTCAATTCAACCTTCGAGAACACTCGTTCTCCATGAAGTTGATCAAAAAGATCATTAATACTTGGCAAGGGATATCAGTTCTTAACCGTCAACTGGTTCAACTTCCGATAATCCACATAGAGTCTGGGGGTACCATCCGCCTTCTTCGCAAAGAGGACCGGTGAACCCCATGGAGAAGTACTGGTTCGGATAAAACCCTTTGCCTGTAACTCCTCTAACTGCCTCTTGAGCTCCTGCAACTCTGGCGTAGCCATCCTATAAGGAGGAATGGACACCATTGCAGCTCCTGGCACAAGCTCAATAGATAAATCCACCTCATGCTCCAGAGGAAGATGTGAAAAGTCTCTCAGGAAGACATCCCTGAAACGATCAACCACTAGAGGGAAATCCTTCTAACAAGTCCCCTGGTCTTCCAGATATAAACTCTCAATCTGGGTTGTGACTCCACCTCGTCCATGATGCTCTGGTCCAGCTCGACTCGCCTGAACATCCCATTCACCCTTGTATAGAAACTCTCCGCCCTCTGGTGACATGAAACTCATTAAGCGACGATAGCAGTCTACAAAGGCTCGAAAGGGAACCGACCAGTCCATCCCGAGAATGACGTCATAAGTTGTCATCTCTAAGACATAGAGGTCTAAAAGAAAGTAACACCCACCAACCTCAAGGGGGAACTCCTTGCACTGACGTACACTAGACGTTCTATTCCCCAAAGGAGTGTATAGCATCATGATATCAAAAGAAGTAGAAACACAGAGCCCAAGTCTCTCCACAACGGGTAAAGATATGAAACTATGTGTAGAACCCGTATCAAAAAAGTATTAAAGATAAGAAAAAAGATACTAGAATAGTACCTCTGACTATAGAAGGTCCAGGATCCTGTACCTGCTGGGTCTGTTGCACTACATATGCCTGCCCAGTGTCGCAGCCCTACGACACAGCCTGGATACCCTGAGTTGTCCTGCCCTGTTGCGTCTGAGATCCTGGTGTCTGGCTACCACGGCCATGACCACCATCTCTGCCTGCACGCCCTGACGTATTCCAGTTCCCTGACTGGTAAGAAGCTGCTGGTCCTGCTCCCACTCACGGAGTCTGCATAGAACCCCTCTCACTAGCCACTGGTGGAAACGCCCTACAAAAGCGCTGTATATGACCCATCCTACCGAAATCTCGGCACTCCACTGGGTCTCATGGACACTACGGTATCTTGTGCCCCTCCTTACCACACTGGTAGCACATGACTTGGCCACCTGAAACATTCTTCTGGCTGGTACTGCCACCCTGAGAGAAGTCCATCTGTCTCTTCCTCTTACCAGTAGAAATAGTTCCAGAAACAGGTGTTGAACTGCCTTGGCCCACACCACTAGCTTCCCGCTGGTTCCTCTCTGTAATCAGTACCTGATTCACAATATCATGTACTGAAGGCAACCAGAAAACATTCACTAGCGCCCGGATGTCATACTGAAGACCATCCTCGAAGTGTTTGGCCCTCAATGTCTCATCACCCACCAGAACGGGTGAAAAATGATGAAGCTCGGTAAAGAGATCAGAATAATCCATCACCGACCTAGCGCCCTGCTGCAGATTCATGAACTCTCAAGCTCGATCTTCCCTCAGCGTATCTGGGAAGAAGAATTCATAGAAGGATATCTGAAAATCCTCCCATGCCATGTCTTTGTGATGATCTATTTGGGTGGTAACATCCCACCACATCTTGGCGGAACCACGCAGCATATACATTGTGATCTTGACCATCCTCCCTGGAGGCATCTCAAGATGCTTGAAAATAGTCTGCATCGATCCTAGCTAAGAATCCGCAGCCTATAGTCCACCATCCCCTGAAAACATAGGCGGATGCTGCTGCTGGAAGATACGAGTAGGCTCAGCCATAGATGTGGTAGCCAGAGGTGCTCCCTGAAAGGTCTGCATGAACCGCATAAAGCCTTCACAGAACTGTGCATCTGCACCTGTGTCTGGTGTAACAGCTGGAACTGCATCTAGCTCTGCTGGAGGATCCACTAGTATCCCATGGCCCACCATCTCTGGAATATAATCATTTCCACTCCCCTGGAGAACAACGCGTGAACGTCTAGGCGGCATGACACTACAAGGTCAAAACACGCTTTAGATAAAGATTATCAAAGACTGAAAAGAAGGGACCAAAAGGGAAACAGGAGGAAGAAGGCATTCAAGATTTGCAAAACAAGACTACATGGCATGTATACTGACTACACGGCGTGTACCTGAATTTCTTCCCCTGCCCAGGTCCTTCTACACGGCTAAGCCACACAGATCCCGTTGAACAAAACTACACAGCGTGTATAATATCTACACGATGTGTATGGTGTAATTTTCCAACTGCCCGTGTTGTTTGTGACACGGACGACTACTCGGATTGACTCTACATGGCGTGTTACACCCACACACGGTGTGTACACCAACCCATTTCCCAGCCACACGTCTAAAACCACATGGTCTGTCCTCATACACGACTACACGGCATGTCCCATAGGTACACGGCGTGTTCTAGATGAGGTGACACCAACCCATGTTTGTTAGTTACACGGCAGGGTCCCCAGGCCAGACTACACGGCGTGTATGTCTTAAGGTCTCCTCCGTTCGTGTTGTTAGTTACACGGGTGGACTCTGGTTCAACACTACATGGTGTGTACATCTGGTACACGGCGTGTTTTCCCCAAAATTTTCCCTTCCCCGTGTCATCGCCCACACGGTTTGTGACACGGGAAGAGACTACACAGCATGTACTCTGGGTACACGGCATGTACTCAAAAAGTTTATTTTTCTTCCCAAATAGAAGAATATACACGGCATGTCTAAAGTAATACACAGCATGTATACTGGGTTTTCTAGACAGTATGCCTCAGAAACATCCCCGAAACCCAGAAAATACTGAAAACAACACCTTAGTGCCAAATTCTGATCCGTGAGGGCCCATACTCTCTGAGAATCAAAGTTTTGCATCTTATCTGTGTTATAATAAAATAAACAGTCAATGATACGTTAAATTCTGGTCAATGGGGGCCCATACTCTCCATAAACCAAATTTTGGCGTCCATTCTATAAACCGGCTCACACAAGGATACCCTATCACATAGCAGGTATTTATCAAAGCGGCTATAACAATAGCATGCTTCTCTAGCACAAAAATTATCACAATAGCATGCAATTTCTAATGCACCTACATGGCATAGAATTATGCATGGCATGTGATTTCCTGGTATGTGCCTAAATGATGCATGAGATGGTATACCCTCATCTCATCAGGTTGCAACTAAATAGAACCCATGGATAAAATATAAACAGAAAAATAAAAGTGTGTCACCCTTCGGTGAAAATCAATTCAACTGTAAAATTGAAAAATTAGAAAAATTACAACACGAGGTAAATTGTATTTTCCCTGTACACGGGTTAGCTATCCCGGGCACACCTTATTACCAACTACCGTTCTCGTCATATCCCTGACTAAGGCTCCAAATAGTATGTCAAAGAAAATAACTCCTTTGATACCACTTTGTAACGTCCCGGTTCTGGGTGCCACTCAACGGGTGCCCCGAACCCGATTCGCCACGTAACCTCAAGCACATTTCTCCAAACGCCAGAGGCTGCCGACTAGCAGCGAGGGCCCAGGTCTGATAGTGGGGAAACTATGCCCTAATTTGTCAAAGTGTAGCGCAGCGGAATAAAATAAAAAGAATACAACACCAGAGGAAGCAATAAACCATACACATTTAATATTACAACTGCAGTAAAAGATAACCAAAAAGTTATATAGATATGATGCAACGTGTCTCAAGTTCTAAGAAAATAGCTAGAACATGTTACATAGCAGTGCAATACATTACAAAGTACAACAAAATAGAACAAAGAAACCGGTAGCATCGCGATCCTAAGCCTGGTCCCATGCTCCCCTACTCCTCAGCAGCAATCAAGTACCTGCATAGGGACCCTTGTCCTTATCCAAACCTGAAGAAATGTAATATTTTTGGGCTGAAAAGCATGACCCAAACAGGGTGTGAGAAATAATTCCCAATAGTCACCCACTAAAGGCATGTGCCCAACTCTGTGAAAGCATGCAACAACAGTTTGTAGTAGTAAAATGAAATAAGTAATCAGTATTGAAAAGTAACTAACTTAACCTGTTATATTTCCATTTACATTTCCATTTAATCATTTAATTTAAAATTTCACCACACTGAATATTCTGAGTAATCAGAAAATGTGCTCAGACATGTAAACCTCTACCCTCAGGTAAAGAGAATCCAACACAAGGATCTGCCCACAGGCATATGGATATTGCCCAAAGTCATAAGAAGTTTCACCCACAGGCACATAATCAACTGCCCACAGGTACGGAAGAAGTTTCCCATAGGCTAAATAGTACAGTGCCCACAGGATAATCACAACACTTCCCTCAGGCTAAAAAAGGTAATCGGTCCATGCCCAACATGTAAACAAACAGTACACAAGCAATTCCTATCAAGGAAATTCTATAATCATTATTTTAAAGGCACACCCTCGGGTATCCTGGCCAAACGTCTAAACAGAGGAACACACCCCTGGGGTGGTCCTCGATCCAAGCAACGATCCCAAATAGCAGTTTAATATCACAATTAATTACCTATTCAATTCTAGGTATTTAAAATAGCCAAGGCCTCAACCACACGATACCCCAACATGGGTTCGTGGCACAACAATTCACACAAAATGCACAATAGTTGGAAGTTAAACACCAAGCCACCTACCTTTAACACCCACGAACGATATATACGAATGACAATCCTCGATTCGTCCTAGAACGACGTAGATATAAGGTGAAAGAAAACCTCATTCAAACTTAAATAACTTCCCTTAGAGGAATAATTGGTAAGAACTACACCAGTATAAGGGATAACTCACCCATTCTGTTCCAGGGAGATTGACGGTGCAGAAAACGGGTTCTCGACGTGCGCTCGGCGGATCTCCAAAGCTTCGGCCTCCCTCTCCCACTCCTTCTTCCCATTCTAAGCCTTCCCTGTGAACATGGGAGGATACTTCCCATTTTAAACAAAAAAAAAGTACACAACGTGTATTTCCAAGTACACGGCGTGTACTTCCCATTTTTTAACTGTTCCTCTGGCAGTTTCCCGCCAGCGTGGCACTGTTCTCCCGCCGACATGACTACACGGCGTGTCTACATGAGTACACGGCGTGTTCTGTCACACAGCTAGCCATTGCATTACTATTCACCTTCCAACTGACTACATAGCATGTAAAGGACCACTACACGGCGTGTAGTCAGTTTTTACACCCTTCATCGCTGATAAGGCCACACCCCCTATGTACCTATCCCACGCAGCCAAAAGTACACAGTGTGTGGAAAAGTACACGGCGTGTACTTCCAAAATTTATGATTTTTCCCCATTTTCCTTATTTTCTAAAAAACACTCAAGGAAAATATAAAAGAAGAAACTTGTACCTCAAAATTAGGAATAGGGTTCTTACACCCCCCCCCCCATACCTTGCGCCCCAGGTCCCCTTGCACACCCCTTGCCCTCTGCTGGACCCCCTTGCACCAACCCTACTGGACACCCCCCTGCTGGACCCCCCTGGACAGAAGCCCCCTTTGGACACCCCCTACTGGACCCCCTGGAGAGCAGCCCCCACTACACATCCCTTGCACCCCCAGGTCCCCTTTCACACCCATTTCCCCCCCTACTGGACCCCCTTGCACCACCCCTACTAGACACCCCCCTACTGGACCCCTTGGACATCAGCCCCCCCTACTGGACCCCCATGGACAGCATCCCCCTTACTGGACCCCCTGGACAGCCCCCCTGCTGGACATCAGCCCCCCTGCTGGACCCCCCTGGACAGTACCCCCCCCCCCCCCCTGCTGGACCCCCTGGGGATAGCCCCCCCCCTGCTGGACCCCCCTGGACACCCCCCCCCCCCTCTGGACAGTATCCCCTCTACTGGACAACACCCCCCCCCCCTTCTGGACCCCCCGGGATAGCCCCCCCCCCCCTGCTGGACCCCCCTGAACAGCCCCCCCCCCCTGCTGGACCCCCCTGGACAGCAGCCCACCTACTAAACCCCCCTGGACAGCAGCCCCCCCTACTAGAACCCCTGGACTACATCCCCCCCTACTGGAACCCCTGGACAACAGCCCCCCTATTGGACACCCCCCTACACCCCCTGGACAGCCCCCCCCCCCCCCCGGACAGACAACCCCCTCTGTAAATGAACACTGCTATATCAATAGAATGAAATGCTAAGATGAGAAATCGATAAATTCCTATTTTCTACATGAGAGTATGCAACTCTAGTTATAGGGTGGGATAAAAATCTCCCAATGATCAATGTCTGTAAAAAAACATTAAGTGATTGGGTGACCCTAGATGTCAAATAGTCTTAAAATTTCTTAAAATAAATTAAACTAGTACTTCGCCCATGAAAATGCATGGGACTATTAAATTTTATTTGGAATCATATAAATATTCCACTATTATCTATTCATTCAAACCATATATATATATATATATATTCCATTTTCTTTCCAATAACATCAACATGAACTCATGAAGGTAGTTAAAAAGGAGATTTAGAGTTTACATCTGAAAACAAATGTCAAGAAATTTATAATGGAAACAGGAGTTACATCAATGAAGGAGTGACACTTGCTTCAAAGCTACAGTAGCCTGAGCCTGCTTCATAGAATTAGGACGCAGTGACATTTCCCCATTATCTGAATGTCTGCCTTCTTAAGATAATGTCAAGAGTGTTGGGTTGTGGGTTTTAAATATCACATGAATAGAGACCAATGAAGTATGATAAGAGCCTTCAACTACTTCATAAGACCTTCCAACATGAAATTGAATCAAAAAAATAGATGAATAAAGATTTAATCTAAATATGGAATGAGTCAATATCACCATTCAATATAAATTAAAAGTTGTATAAAGAATAAGTGCATATAGAATATGAAAACACATAAGTGAAAACAAATTTTAGAAACATTTCTTTTGCGTTCAACAAAAAAGAATGAATGAATCTAAGGGGAATAGAATAATGATTACAAATTTTTACATAAACACCATATCTGATACACCCCCCAGACACCCCTACCCCCTAGACACCCCCAATAGACACCCCCTTGGACACCCCCCACTAGACACCCCACCATGGACCCCCCTGGACACCCACCTAGACCCCCCCCCCCCCGAACCCCCCGGACACCCCCCCTTGGACACCCCACTGGACACCCCCCACTGGACACCCCCTCTTGGACCCCCCTGGACACCCCCCAACACCAATATTAATGGATTAGTTTAGATTATGGATCTTCATGAAATGGTACAACATGGTAAAACAATTCCCATTGTTTTTTTAATATTGATGTGAAAATGGGATATCCGTGGGATGTGGGATCGTGAATCGTTAATGAGGATGTAGTGGTCTTCTCTAATTGTGACTCTACAATACTGAGCACTTTCTACGAATGTAAATCTTTTTGGTTGGGAGAATTTTGATTCCCTCTAGAAAAAAGTTATATATTAGTTTGATATTGGTTGATCCATAGGATAATTTTATAGATTTTATAGAAATGTGGAACAAAATCTCAAATTTTTGGGAGAAACAGTTCAGGAAAATAGAAAGTTTGGACGATTTGTAATAACTATGTAGTAATTTTCCAGTATTTCACTATGAGGCTCCAAGGTTTTTTTTATGGTTTTATCATGATTTTTTAAACCATGTTTATCACCAAGAAAACTGTGTGATTGTATTTATAGTTTTCCAGATGCGTCACATGGTTTTGAGTGTGGTTTTAAAATATTGTGTGGCCCATACTAGGTAATTTTGAGACATGTTTTTAAATAGGGTAGTTTCCATAAACTGTTGGCTCACCCTCTGACTTACCAAATGTCCTAACATTTCAACCCAAGTAATTGTGAGATATGTTTTTCAATAGTCCAGTTTCCATAAACTATTGGTTCACCCTCTTCCTTACCAAATATCCTAACATTTCATCCCAATATGAATAACTAATAGTAGTGATTTATAGATTTTCCCTTGGTCATTTATTTTTCTAAGGATATCTTAATCCCCATTTAGAATAAACTAAACTTCCCATAATGATCTAGTGGCTTATTAACCTAGACACCCACCCCCCCAGACACCCCCCCATCCCTCCTGGACACCCCCCTAGACAGACACCCCCTGCATAGCAATCTATTGCAAGTGATATCAATCCATGATTTAGTGAAAGCAATCTATTGTAAATAGGAAGGAATATTTGAAGAAACTTAATCATGAAGAAATGGGTGAGTTAGAGATGGATTTCAATGGTTATTAAACCTTATCTAAGATTAAAGAAACCTATATAGATTAACTACACCCCCCTTCCCCACCCCCTTGCACCCCCCTCCCCCTTTCCCCGCACCTGCACCCTCCCCACTGCCCTGCAGACCCCCCTTGCATCCCCTTCCCCACCCCCTTGCACCCCCCTGCCCCACCCTCTCCCCCCTTGCACCGCACCTACTGTAACACCCCAAGAATTTTCAAATATATTTATTATAGAATGCATATACCACTAGGTCTCTAAAAACACCACTTTGTTATAACCTTGCCAAGTAAACCTGATTTTGTCACTTCTATGATGTGAATTTCAAAATGTAACGACCCAATATTTTTTAAAGGAAATTATTTTCTTATAAATATTTCATAATCACATGAAATCACAACATAATTAACTACTAAGTACTATGTGACCCTTAAAACATAAGTTTGTCACTTTTGTGATGTGAATTTCAAAAATCCAACATGCACAGTTGTGTTCAGTAAGTCATTTGGAGTCAGATAAAACAAACAAGATTTTTGGTGAATAGTAACATACCCTTATTAATATTAATATTAATATTAATATGACCCTTATGAATAGTAAATAATATTATTATTTTATTTTATGAAGGCGATAAGATAATGAAATCTTAATTAGTTTTTTCAATGAGAAATAAAACTAATTTCACTTTAAGATTGTTATTTTTCAAATTAACTATGAATTTATTTAAAAACTAAATTAATAATATTTAGAAAATTATTTTTGAAAAATTTTATTTCACTTTTGAATTCTACACGTCGAAAAATAATAGGGGTGAAATTTTGGGATTTTTCTGAAATTATAGAATTTTTTATGAATAGTGAAATACGATAAAATACCGTATATACAAATTATCAGTTAAATACACTATTAATGACATCACAAGTGATTAAATGCCACTTGGTTTGAACTCACATTCACTTATTACTATCATGGGTCACATGAAACAACACTATTGGCTGTCTTAAGGGAAATAATAAAATAATGAATTAAATATTCAAAATTTACTCCTCTCCTCCACTATAAAAACCACTCACCACTCCCTCTTCTCTTCACTCCTCTAAGCCTTGAAGCTCCTAAAAGTTCTTCCTGATTACCTTTCTCTAGTCTCTACCCACGTCCAAGAAGCTTATGTTCTTTCCAAAAGACCAAAACCCCTTCCCTTAAGGAGATTCTTAAGGTGGTTATTTCAAGAGGTAAAGCACCCTTCTTTTTCATATGATTTCATTTCAATTTATCTTCTTTTTCTATCCTAAACTCACCTCCTCTTTCCAAATGATCATTATAACTCCATTATCATCTATATACTATAATTATATCTTGTTAATGGAAGAACAATCATAAATATTATTACTCCCTTCCTTTTATTTTTTATAAACGAAATCAACGTCCATGAGGTTCCAATTTATAGCCTTCGTGGACGACGAAGTTTCGTTCTTCAATTTCTTCTTCATTACTGGTCATGAAACCATATTTATGGTTTAAAAATACTATGATATATGTATTATAACATAATTAATATTCATAAACCAGAATATGTACATATAATTATGTTATATGACAAAACTAGTTAATAATCATCCAAATACCGCCGAATAATCGAAGTGGTTGTCATCTAATGATTCATAATCATTCAATGTAACAAAATGTTATAAATGACCAATATCAATTCTTTATGTTCATAAATAATATATAATTCCAATCCTGGAGATTTATAACCTTTCCACATGAACTCCATTACTTAAAAATAATGGAACCGATTATAAAAATAAAGAAAACGAACACCCTGGAACAATGAAATTCAGTATAATAACTTAGAAATAAGGGTATAAATGAACTAAACAGAATTATGATAAACTAAATACATGTCTAATATTTTCTTAAATAATTTATTAATAAGTATAATTTCATATTCCAAGATCTTAAGTTCAAGATCGGAACACGTTTGGAGTTAAGCTAAGGGTTTTTTCACCCGAACTTCCATTTTCATTCGGGATACTTTCATTGTCTAAATACCTAAATGAAATTATTATGTATTGTTATGTACTCCTCATATATTCTGTGTGAGTATCATATATTTGTTTAAAAACCAAAATCATTCCTTATTTTATGGATAGTTACACATTTTAAAAGGAACTTTCAAATTTGTTTCCAAAATACAAGCCCGATTCAAGGGAATTTCTCCAATTCATATCTATTTACAAAGGCACTCTATAATCTATTTTTGGAAACCATTATCTTTCTAAAAATACTCATTTTATTATTAAAATACTATCTTACTTAACTTATGATTTTATACAAAGATTTTCCAAAAGAACTCTTCTTTTCAAAATAAAAGAGTATTTATCTCAAAATTCCTTAATCATTTTATAAGAGTATTTTCGTTTTATTCAATGCTCTTGTTGATTCCATGGTATTATTGGGTTTAATAATTTATGAATTCATATACCATATTTTATTTAATTGTTTATGACAAACTCTATTGTGGATTATCTATCCTAAAACCATTCACCACATTACTCGGAATGGTTAGTGTTTTATGTTTAATGATTGTGGAAAGTTAGTTACATTTCATATGATAGATTCAATATGAATGTATATGTTGTTTATATAGATCCACGCTCATATGAGGAATGAATTGGACTTATTATGTGATGGTTGGGGCCCGCTATATCCCCTCGATGCATCGGTAGGTCTCATGAGACAAACTATGGTCTTGGCATGAGGCCTTGACAAAATGATTATTTTATGGTCCTAGCACGAGGCTTGGACGGTATGGTTATGATGTCCGGCATATGCACTTCCCTCATTATAATGCTAGTATTTTAAGTTCATGTGGTTATTATACTAGTAGAATACCCATGATTATGTTTTATTATGGCATTATTTACTTAGCTCATATTCAAGCCATAAATGTGTACAAGTTTATTATTAAAGGCATGTGTTTTCAATTATTCACCATGTCTAATGTTTATATTATCTTCCACTGTATTGCTTACTCTTACTAAGAATTTGAGCTCACCCCTTTATTATGTTTCATTTTCTCAGGACATGAAGAAGTAATTTATGAATGACTTGCAAGCATAATATAAGAGACGTGATGTTTCTAGTGGAATAAAATAGTGTTTTGATTCCTTTTATGTTGTAATGTTAAACTTATGTATGTAACTTGTTTCCAATAATACTAAACTACTCAGTCTTTTAGGATTCATATTCCTTGTATGTATTCCAACATAATCAAATAAGGCACCAGCTCTGGGCAACTGGGGTTGGGTCCTTACAGTTGGTATCAAAGGAAAGATTAGTAGAATACTTGGAAACTAGATTTAGAAAACGTCGAATTAGAGAAGATTCCCTAAGTTAGTCTTTGAGGATATACATACAATAACGTCCAGGTATTTTGGTAAGGAATATATTATGTGGATCTTTCAAGCAATATTCCCTTTCTGGATACGAGCAGGTAGAGTCAGCTCTAGAACAGATGTATCAAGGCGTAAAACCCAAAAACACCGCGTTAAGCTAGACTCGAACTAGAACTGGTGCACGAAAATGGGATTTGCTTCACTCTTGGTTACAACACTCCCAGGGGATATGCTTAGGATAATTCACGTTTTCTTTACAATCCATTATGAAGGAGTTTAATGTAAATTTTTTCCTATGAGAAACCATGTTTATAAGATTAGCTATTCATAGAATTTCAATCTATGTTGAGTTATTTTCTGTTTTAGATTAATAACCCAATCTAGTGTATGCCATTTTTTAGGAATGGCGCCTTTAGGGAAAATGAGTTTTCATTAAACATATGTTTAGTGTCTATGTATATTCTTTAAGTTAAACCCTTGTTTTATAACTTTTCAGATCAAGGAAAGTCAATTACAAATGGAAGGAGGAGGATCTCAAACGACATTTTTATCCCTTCCTGATGACTTGCTTGTAATTATTATTGCAAAGTCATGCCCTGAGAATTCTGAAACATTTTCTAACATACAACTCACTTGCAAGAAATTGTTTGAGATATCAAAAACCTCCACTATACCTCGATACCATTGTGGATCATGTGTTGTATTTAATCAAATCCTATTTTCTCAATATTCTCATATTTTCAAGAAAGGTAAATATTGTCAAGGAATTTTCAAATATTTTACCTTATCACAAGATTTTGAAGCATATAATGATTTTGAAAAAGGTGTTGAAGAAGGAGACCCTTTTGTAACTTATTTATGTTTTCTTTTGAAATATAATCATTCAGAACAAAATTATGGAATTTTAAAAGGACCATTTATTGAAAGTTTCAACTCAAATTTGGCCCGACGGTTTTATAAAAATCAAGTTTTATCAGATGTTTTGAAATTATATGTCATACATAATTATTTTCTGAAACTATTTTTCTGTGAACACCCATATGACCCAAGTTTTACAAGGTGTATCTGGATTAAGGAATAAAATGATTTTGAAGGATCTATAAATCATTTTTTCAATGCATGGACCTTCTATTTATGTGAGCAAGATGACGATGAAACCAGATGGACATCATAATTAAGGTACCCTCACTTTTTAATAAGTAAATAAAATTTCGAGGATAAAATTATCAAAGGTGGGAATAACTTAACTCCCCAAGAATTTTCAAATAGATTTATTATAAAATTCATAGATCACTATGTCTCTAAAAACACCACTTTGTTATAACCTTGCCAAGTAAACCTGATTTTGTCACTTCTATGATGTGAATTTCAAAATGTAACGACCCAATATTTTTTTTAAAGGAAATTATTTTCTTATAAATATTTCATAATCACATGAAATCACAACATAATTAACTACTAAGTGCTATGTGACCCTTAAAACATAATTTTGTCACTTTTGTGATGTGAATTTCAAAAATATGACATACACAGTTGTGTTCAGTAAGTCATTTGGAGTCGGATAGAACAAACTTGATTTTTGGTGAATAGTAACATACCCTTATAAATATTAATATGAATAGTAATATGACCCTTATGAATAGTAAATAATATTATTATTTTATTTTCTTAAGGAAATAAGATAATGAAATCTTAATTAGTTTTTTAATGAGAAATAAAACTAATTTCACTTTAAGATTGTTATTTTTCGAATTAACTATGAATTTATTTAAAAATTAAATTAATAATATTTAGAAAATTATTTTTTAAAAATGGATTTCACTTTTGAATTATACACTTCGAAAAATAGTAGGGGTGAATTTTTGGTATTTTTCTGAAATTCTAGAATTTTTGATGAATAGTGAAATACGATAAAATACCGTATATACAAATTATCAGTTAAATACACTATTTATGACATCAAAAGTGATTCAAGGCCACTTTCTTCGAACTCACATGCACTTATTACTATTATGGGTCACATGAAACAACACTATTGGTTGTCTTGATGGAAATAATAAAATAATGAATTAAATATTCAAAATTTACTCCTCTCCTCCACTAAAAAAACCCCTCACCACTCCCTCTTATCTTCACTCCTCTAAGCCTTGAATCTCCTCAAAGTTATGCCCTATTACCCTTCCCTAGTATCTCCCCACATCCAAGAAGCTTCTGGTCTTTCCAAAAGACTAAAACACCTTCCCTTAAAAAGATTTTCAAGGAGGTTATTTCAAGAGGTAAAGCATCCTTCTTTTTCATTTGGTTTCATTTCAATTTATCTTCTTCTTCTATCCTCACCTCACCTCCTCTGTCCAAATGATCATGATAACTATAGTATCATCTATATACTGGAATTATATCATGTTAATTGAAGAACCATCATAAATATTATTACTCTCTCCCTTTTATTTTTTATAAACGAAATCAACATCCATGAGGTTCCAATTTATAGCCTTCATAGTCGACGAAGATTCGTTCTTCAATTTCTTCTTCATTACTGGTCATGAAACCATATTTATGGTTTAAAATACTATAATATATGTATTGTAACATAATTAATATTCAGGAACAATAATATGTATATATAATTAAGTTATATGAAAAAACTATTTAATAATCATCCAAATACTGCCGAATAATCGAAGTGGTTGTCATCTAATGATTCATCCTCATTCCATGTAACCAAATGATATAAAAGACCACTACCAATTATTTATGTTCATAAATAATATATAATTCCAATCCTGGAGATTTATAACCTTTTCACATGAACTCTATTACTTAAAAACAAGTGAACCGATTATAAAATTAAAGAAAACGAACACCCCGGAACAATGAAATTCAATATAATAACTTAGAAATAAGGTTATAAATGAACTAAACAGAATTATGATAAACTAAATACATGTCTAATAAGTTCTTAAATAATTTATTAATAATTATAATTTCATATTCCGGGAGATTAAGTTCAAGAGCAGAACACGTTTGGAGTTAAGGTAAGGGTTTTTCCACTCGAACTTCCATTTTCATTAGGGATACTTTCATTATCTAAATATCTCAATAAAATTATTATGTATTGTTATTTACTCCTCATATATTCTATGTGAGTATAATATATATGTTTAAAAACCATAATCCTTCCTTATTTTATGGATAGTTACACGTTTTAAAATGAATTTTCAAATTTGTTTCTAAAATACAAGCCCGGTTCAAGGGAATTTCTCCAATTCATATCTATTTACAAGGGCACTATATAATCTATTTTTGGAAACCATTATCTTTATAAAAATAATAATTTTATTATGAAAATAATATATTACTTCACTTCTTGTTTTATAAAAATATTTTCCAAAAGAACTCCTCTTTTCAAAATAAAAGAGTATTTATCTCAAAATTGCTTAATGATTTTATAAGAGTATTTTCATTTGATTCAATGTTCTTGTTGATTACATGGTATTATTGGATTTAATAATTTATGAATTAATATACCATATTTTATTTAATGGTTTATTAATAACTCTATTTTGGATGATCTATCCTAAAACCATTCACTATATTACTCAGAATGGTTAGTGTTTTATGTTTAATGATTGGGGAAAGTTAGTTACATTTCATATGATAGTTTCAATATGAATGTATATGTTTTTTATGTTGATCCCTTCACATATGAGGAATTCATTGGACTTATTATGTGATGGGTGGGGACCTCTATATCCCCTCGATGCATCGGTATGTCTCATGAGACAAACTATGGTCTTGGCATGAGGCCTTGAAAAAATGATTATTTTATGGTCCTAGCATGAGGCTTGGATGGTATTGTTATGATGTTTGGAATATGCACTTCCCTCATTATGATGCTAGTATTTGTATTTCATGTGGTTATTCAAATATTATAATACCCATGATTATGTTTTATTATGGCATTATTTACTTATCTCATATTCATTCCATAAATATGTACAAGTTTATTATTAAATTCATGTGTTTTCAATTATTCACCATCTCTAAAGTTTATGTGATCTTCCATTGTATTGCTGACTCTTATTGAGAATTTGAGCTCAACCATTTCATATGTTTCATTTTCTCAGGACATGAAGAAGTAATTTATGAATGACTTGCAAGCATAATCTAGGAGACGTGATGTTTCTAGTGGAATAAAATAGTGTTTATATTCCATTCATGTTGTAATGTTAAACTTATGTATGTAAATTGTTTCCAATAATACTAAACTAATCGGTCTTTCGGTATTTGTATTCCTTGTATTTATTCCAACATAATTAAATAAGGTGTCGGCTCTGGGCAACTGGGGTCGGGTCCTTACACCTGCACCCTCCCCACTACCCTACAGACCCCTTGCACCCTCCCCTTTCCCTTCAGACCACCCCTGCAAAACCCCCACTCCCCCTGCCCCCATCCCCCTCCCCCTACCCTGGAGACCTCCCTACTCCCCCCTTCCCCCTCCCCCCCTCCACCCTCCCCCCTCCCCCTCCCCCTACCCTACAGACCACCCCCCTACAGACCACCCCCTTACCAGTTTTCCCTCCCCTACCAACCCACCTGCCAAGAAAGTATGGAATGATGTTATTTTTAAAGACCTAGTTCACAATAATATATATCGATGGAAAGGCTCATAGATCATGAATTCTCAACTCACAAACAATCTTGGGTCACCTGTCTTGAAAAAAGGAGACAAAAGCACCACATTGTTTCATGATTTCCTCAAAGAGAAGCAGAGAATTACCACACCCAATATTCTATGAGAGGATGGTTCATTCTATATTGGGAATGAAGAAGTCATAGGTATGGATGATGAGAATTTTAGTCTCTTCTTATAGGGACTAGTCCTGCTTAGTGTCAATCTGAGTTGTCAGGAAGATCTCTTTGAAGCCTTACCCAGAGTAGTGACTATTAGTAATAATTTCATCTTGGTTTTAGTTTCATAGGATCATGAGATACATGAGTTAGTGATTTATCATTACCATTATAACACACCCTATCCTGAAGGTTATCATAGTTTATTCTATTTTGACTCATGGGAACTATTTAAGAAATATATAGTGGCAGCGATGCATGACATCTTCTAGGGTGGAAGCATCCTGCGCATGGCCAGATCCACCTCCCGGGTTTATATCCCTAAACCTATAGATCCTTCTTCTTTGAGTCAATAGAGACCTATCAGATTTTGTAACTTTTCCTATAAAGTTTTGTCTGGTGTAGTTAACATGAATCTGTCCCAGCTTCTACCTCAATGGATTTTAGATGAACAACATGGGTTTGTGAATGGAAGGACAATCCAGGGTGTTATCGGTTTGCACAAGAGATGATTGGTGATTTGAAACAAAGGGAGACTGGATCCAATATTTCCATTATGTTGTACATATACAAAGCCTATGATCGGGTAGAATGGTATTTCATCATCAAGGTGTTATCATGCATGGGTTTTCTAGTGGATTTATTGAAACTCATTTTAGGTGCTTTAGTTTACCATGGATGTCCATTTATTTCTTGGGGAAGAACTTAAAATTATTCAAATATGTTTGGGGACTAGGAAAGGAGATACCCTATTCGTAAACTTATTCATCCTATATCAAGATAACCATTATATAAATATTAATAAGAACATCCATGAAGTAAATGTAGTTTCATTTCGGTTTCGTAATCTTGTAACGGGAAAATCTCAATTGATGTTTGCAGATGATACCATCATTTTTGTTAGTTGAATTAAACTCTTAATTCATCGAAAAAACAAGGTCTATAAATAAGTTCAAGGGATATATTCATGTTCTTCCTTGAAAAATCTATTGGTTATTAGAAAAAAAATTTCTAAAATAATAAATCAATTATGGAAACAAGTTTTCAAATCAATCAGGTAATTATAGAATTTAAATTAAAGATTTAGGTAGAGGGAACCTACCTCAACCTCAAGGCTTGTTTGCTCTCGACGAAAACTAGAATCTTCCTTTTTTCTACTTTCATGTATATGCAACTTAACATATATATAAGGACACCTAGATTCTATGTACATATTTTCATGGCCAAATATGCACAAGGAGGTCCTTTGATATATGTTTATATTTTCATATACCCCTTTACACTTACACATGTATTCATATCTATATATAAGCACACCTAGCCCCAATATATATATTCATACTTCCATGAGTGAATATATATAATGGGGGAAATTATATATGTATATGCCAACCTATTCATACACATGTAAGCCTTTTTCAACGGTAACTCGAATCCACATCAATGAAATCCAAAACACACTTCAAAAATATAAGGAACCAAAAAATCAAAAAAGACCTAATTAAAATTGGGCCAAAGAATAAAAATAGAATAAAACTTATCCAAAACTGATGTTTAACTCCTTGTCTTCGATGGTGGTGGATAGAACCGACCTCACCATAAGAATCCACCTATAAGAAAATAGCTGGAAAATAAATGAGAGATAACGACTTATTATATATATGTGATCAGTGTGTCAACTATACATGATAAATGATACATGAATCCATAACCAACAATGAACAAATAATATTCAGATTGATATGTACATCCCAATACTAAATATCATGATCATTAATAAAGCTCTTTATTTTTCAAACATCACTCATTCAGCTCAAATCAAAATGATTTAAGCTATGATGAATAACCCCATCATCGAATCAAATTCATCTATATTATTCTTAAGAACTCATGATGTTTTTTTATTTTTTATCAAGAAGCTCTTTCACCCACCCTACCCCTGAACCCCCCCCCCCCCCACCTTCCCCTAACACACCCCCTCCACACCTTGCACCCCCTACCCCTTTTACCCCTCCCCCTCACCCTGCACACCCCCTACCTCATGGACACTCCCCTAGACCCCCCTAGACACCCCGCTGGACAACCCCTCCCCCCTCCTGGACACTCTCCTGAACACCCCCTCTTTCCTGGACCCCCCCCCCCCCCCTTCCCTCCTAGACACCCCCTGGACACTCCCTGGGAGACCCCCACCCTCCTGGACACCCCTGCCACCCCCTGGACACCCCCCTCCTAGACACCCCTCCCTCTGCAAAGCCCCCCCTGGACAAATTGTTCTTGCAATAAATCATGATCTTTAAAATTTTCCAACAGATACAATAAGAATTAAAAATCTGAATATATAGTAATGAAATCAATTAAAAAGTTGAACTTGTACAGACATACAATCATAGGTTGAAATTCACCTTTTGAAGCGAGCAATGAAAATCCTAGACCACAGGTTGCACAACACCCATTTTAAGATCACTATTTTTGATAGGTAAATATTCAATGGAAAACTAATGAATACAATAGTGAAAAAATGAATGAGTTGGTTTTCTAACAAATACCCAGAGAAAAAAAATTTAAGGTTAAAGATATAGTGAAAACATGAGGTGTAATGAGCATGCACCATCAAGTAATTGAAAGAGGATAAAAACATGATTTATAATAAACCGTCATATAATGAGGAAAAGAACTCACCATATGAGCCAGAAAGCATAGAAAAACTCCATACATAAAATCATGTTGCAACATCAACTTTTTCCGCTCTTCCATAATTATAAGTGTTTCACTTCATCAACAAAAATTATTCATATTCCTCTTGGACCAACCTGACAATCAAGTAAATAATCATTGTCCATCCCTCTATCCAAGTTAATCAAATGCAGATTCAACTGAGCATGATTATATAAAACAGAAATTTAAATCATTCTATCACATAGGCATTAACAAATTCTTCAATAAGTATGTCCTTAAAAAAACCATGATTCCAAAAGGATGATCAATGTGCAGCATGCAAAACACCAGTGATTTCTAATTATATAGGTAGATTTTATTAGGACCACAAAACATGATTGCCACTAATTTGGAACTCCAATCTGGAAATGTAATACAATAGAAAATTAAAAATACTAAATTTTATGGTGAAAAGAGATAGGGAACCACAAGTTCATGTAAGGATATAATCATTCATTGTCCTCACACCTACACTAATATAACACTATTAATTTTAAAATAATGAAATAATGAAGGAGTGGAACCACAAGTGCATGGAAGAAATAAAATAAAAGTGAAAAATGATGAATATAATGAAGGGTTCCCATATATAATTCTATCATTAATTATATAATAATCTCTTATAAAATAAACTCACCCCCAAAATAATACCCTAGAATGACCTAATATCTCAATCCATTCACTCTCTCTTTAGTGTGTTAGGTTAGGTAGTGAAAAAAATGATTTTCGATATGCTACTTTCACATACCCATGGTAACTGAGAATGCTTAATCACTCCTTTATCACCCCTCACTCCCCTACATCATATTAGAAATGAATGAAAATTGTTGTAGTATTATTTGTAAACCAAATTAATAGATAAAACCATGATAAAATTTAAAGGTGATTGGATAATAATCTACTACCATATGGAAACAATCTTATTTCATGAAAATCACACTAGAGAAATGAAAATACAAATTCATTTAAATCCGTGGATTTTGATGGGGGAATTTCTCCTCAACCACACCATAGTATTCTAAACACCATCACCATATAAAACAATTAACTAATCAAAAACCATTATGATATAATATAATTTTGTTTAATAATAATATATTTATAAGTGGGAATGAGGTTATTTATCTAATGGACACATCAAGGCCATCTTCCACCTATTATTTTAGTGTCGATAAGAAAGATCAATTTCATTATTCATTAGATGGGTTACATGTGTCTATCTTTGAGGGTAATTATGTCTTTATCTAAACTATTGAATCTCCTATATTTTCTTACACTCTCCCATAAATAATATAATAATATTTAGAAAAATCTTTCCAAGATGTCAAATTTCTCTCTTTTGAATATAGAAAATCACTTTTCTCTAGATTTTAACACCCATCAAGAATTTCTCCATGTTCCTCTGGTTGAATTTCAACATTCCCTAACTAATTCACTCATTATTCAGCTCTGATTTTTCAGTTTCTAATGTGGGTTATTGAGTTTTTTCCTATGATTTTGAAGACTCTAATGGTTTTGGTTTTAAAGTAGTTTTCTCACTCCTGCACCATCCCCCAGCACCCCCCCCCCCTCCAGCACTATCCCCCAGCACCCCACCCCTCCTCCCATCCCCCCACCCCACTTCCCCCTACACCACCACCCCCCCCCCCCCCACACACACACACACACAACATCCCCCCTGCACCATTCACCCCAAGCCCTCCACCCAGCCCTCATCCACACCCCTATCCCCCCCCCCCCCAAATATCATCAGGGGATTATTCTTATTCTATTTGGTTCTTCCTTTCATATCCTTGAGTTTACCCTTTGTATTGTTACTAGAACCACAAACTTTTAAAAACTTTTCATCCATATTATTACTTACCAAATCAGTTTCAAGAAAAAAATTAGGTGAACTCCTTTGAGATGAGGTCTACATATGATAAGTAGAAACTTTTAATAATTGGGACTCCATCTAATCTTATTATAGTCTACCTACTCTAAAACTATCATATGATGATTCCTTTAAGAGAACCATGCCCTATGTGGCCGAATTATTCTCACAAGCTCTAGGTTTCACCTATGATGATTCCTGAGTTTGACCGACCACCCCTACATGCGCCATTCATACTATGACCACCAATGCCTCACTAGTAAATGAAACAGAACACACTCATCCCTCCTCAACCTAAGTGCTAGATGAAGCCTAAGAATACTATTCCTGTTCATATTTCAAATTAATTGCCCCAATACAATCATGGAATTCTACCTTAGCATGATACATGGTCCTTGTGATTGGATGATCCTCACCATATCTAGATAACATCCCTTGTATATGACATAGGTATATTGATATATAGTGTATAACCAACAAAATAACAATAAAACATTCATCCATCCTCAATTTGAGTGATAACCGAAGACTTGATCTTACCCATAGACTGAGACTCCCTCTAATAATTTAGTAAAGAATATCCTTGAATAAAACATGAAGAAAAATAATCCACTTGAGTTTCTTAGATAATAGGTTTCTTAACTTTTAACTCATCATTGATAGAGAACTAAATAAACTCTGAATATTTCCTAGATAAGTTAAACTCTATATAAAAATGAGTCTAAATAGGATGTTTCCCTTCAAGAATTTTCTAATTGATGCACAAAACATTTCTAAGAATTTCACCACAAGGTTTAAGAACTGAGGGATTTTTGAAAGGAATATTAAACTAAAGAATCCAAACCTATAGGAATAAAAAAGGAAATTCATTCCTAGAGTGAACAATCAAGTGCCACCGATAGCGGCAACGTTCGGCGGGGAGGAGGGCGCATAGAGGTCGAGGGAGTATGAGGGCGTAGAGAGGTAGAGGGAGGAAGAGGGCCATGGATCAGGGGAGGAGTAGCAACATTCTATATGGAGGAGGTCACAGAGAGCTCGAGGGAGTAGGTCATTACTGCGTTCGGCAGGGAGGAGATCGAGGGAGGAGGTCGCGGCAGCATTCGGCGGGGAGGAGCTCGAGGGAGGAGGAGGGTGGATAGAGGTAGAGGGAGGAGGGGTCGCATATCGGGGGAGGAGGAGCCCGACTCTTATGCAGAAAAAAAAAGAATTGCCATGGTTAGATAATTAAAATGTGGCTATAAACATACTATAGCCACAAATCTATAAAACTATGGCTATAGATCTGTGTCTATAACATCAATTTCTAGCAGTGTTATTTTCTCATTGAATCAAACCATTTACATTTCATCATAGTGACTCGACCTTGAGAGTAGTAATCCAATAAAAATATTTTCTTAACTATTCCATAATAATACACATCTTCATATTGTGGCCGACTATCTGATGAACTAGCATAACAATCCATTATAGCAGTTGACATGATGCCATGATGTTGTGTTCTCATTTTCAACACTCTATCATTTATAAAAAAAATTATCCATTGATTATTAAATATTTTCATTCATAAACCAAAGAATTGGGACAAAAATACAACACTCTTAATTCTGGAGAAACATAATGAATAGCTAAACTCAATACCTGAAATTTATAGGAATTATACAATTAAATAGATATCTATATTTTAAAATAATTAAAGTATTGGTAGTAACTTTGATTTCAAAAAAGAAATAAACTCCTGACTTTGCAAATCCTCTATCCTTCTCAAAGGTAAAGATCGATGAACTCTACTTACAATTTGTTCATGTTCCCTACATAAAATGATAAGAAAAGTATAAGGTATATGTGAAATTACATATCATAAGATGGAATATAAATATCCCAATTACTCAATTGATATAGTCATCGAACAAACTATAGTTAAACAATATTATTCAATGTTCCATATCCCACTCTTGATGGCTCAATGTATCCAATGTTTATGACCCAGTAATTACTCCTATTTGGGGAAGAGATGAAAAAAAGGGATCAATTTACTTCTACTACTCATATTCATTTATCATTGTCTGATTATATCTTGTGCTCATATTAGACAAATACATTTAACAAAAATCCATACATCTTTGAGTCAGTTGACCTCTTAAAGTGGAACCCTCAGGATAATTATTATTTTAGATATATGATTTCATTGTGAACATATTTCTTTTAGTGGGATACATACGTAGAAAAGAAACTGGTCCCCCAAGAAGTGTTTCAGTTGGAATATAAACTATTAAATGAAACATTCAAGTGAAAAAGTATATAGGAATTTTTTCCCAACTTATATAAAATTAACAACGACTATTGGTGAATTTTTATCAATCATGAATTGGATAACCTTTTATCAAAAAGGTTTCTAAAAAAATGGAACAACTGAATCACTGTCCCCCTTACATTATTGGATAGAAAATTCTAAATTTCTATTTGAATCAATTCATGAAGAAGGATGTGATAATAATGAGTTGTTAGGGATTTTAGTTTCAAATCTCTTATGTTGACTCATTTAGATATGTTGTTGGAATTACCATTAGGAACATTGATATTCTCCAATACTACTAGAAATTGATCTTTATTTGATGGTGTCATCACATAAGAAGCACAAGAAACTTTCCATTTCTTTTCACCAATACACACAGGATGTAGTTATGGTAGAATACCCTAATCCAAAAAATCTCAATGAGATCAGAAGTCATCTTTGTTCTTCCCCTTGATATTCAGAATAATTACAAGTATCATTTCACATATATTTTTTTCAATATGAATTATGTCTAAACAATGACGTAACAAATTGGTAGACCTATATGGTAACTCAAAAAAGAGAGTTTTATTTTTTCAATTGTAAGTGGATTTAGTGTTAAAATTCTTCTTCTTTTTATATTTTAGACAAACTTTCCCTAATGAAAAACTAAAATCTTAAATTCATTAAGCACATCACTACCTGACATATGTTGTGGTGGTTGTTTAGTGTCAAAAGTATTATCAAACTTCCAATAGTTCTTCCTGTATTGATAATCCATTGAAAAGAATCATTGATTCCCTATAAAACTGAAACTATGATGATATTTAGGCCTTCTAGATTGTGTATTATTGATAAAAATGGGACATTATTGTTTTCCCTTAATTCTCTAACTAGAAATCATCACATAAGCTAGGAAATAATTTATGGTCCATAGAAGGGTAGCACACATCTGAAATATTTTTTAGAAGAAGCATCGAATGTATGATCACCAATATCCCAAAGCTACTTAAACTCTTTTATTAAAGGTAATAAGTATATGTGTATATAATTACTGGGATAAGAAGGACCGGATATTAGTATACTAAAGAAAGTGAAAGGTTTTTTCATAAACATCCAAGGAGGAATATTATAAACATGAATAAAAACTGGCCATGTCCTGTGAGAAGTAAGAATATGACCAAACTGATTAAAACCATTATATGATAGACCACACCTGATATTACGCACCTCAGATACATAATTATGATGTTGTGCATAAAATTCCCACCATGCTAATCCATCCGTAGGATAAACCAATTCATCATTTCCTTTAATTACCTCAACATCATGTCATCGCATATTGGCTGATATTTCTACAGGCGTGAATAGATTTTGTATTCTAAAAATTAGTGGAAAGTGCCACATGGATTTCTGTGGCACACGAGATGGTGTTACCACTGCATTTTCCATCCACTGAGATGTACCACATTCTTTATAGTCATCATGGTCAGATATTTCTACCCAAAATGAACTTAAATCTTTTGGACAAGCATGAACTTTATTAGTATCAAATCCAAGATGCTTAATTAACTTCCATGCCTTGTAATGATTTGAGGGAATATCTTCACCATCAGGAATAAAATCCTTCAAAAATGTAAGAATATATTCAATGTTGACATTATAAATTCTATACATGGTTTTTTAATGATATAACCACATTAAAATTCCAACTTGGTTATTTTAGTACATTCCTGATATACTACAGTAATGGAATCATCTATTAAAGTTTTCACTCTATCAATATCATCATCTTCAGTATTTTCCCCATGTGTATTGATATCATTTCCTTCTTACACTGGTATACTATCTCTCTCAAGATGATACACAAATGGAAACCGATCAAATATCAAATTCTCCATGCCACTTCTTTCTTTTCATTCATGAATAGTAGAATATTGGCTCGTATCTCTATGGTGATACCAAACATAATAGTTTGTTTGAAATAAAAATTTCATTATATGGTATATAACTTCTTCTTGGATTAACCATGGTCTTACAACACATTTATAGCATATAAAATTTATAAAATATCTATATGAAGCATTGTAAAGTTTTTAAATCTAAAGAAATTTCCAAATTCTTTTGAATGTTGATTGAAATCAGATCAGTATGATACATCTAGATTATATCCATTCTATTACACGGAAAAAATTTATATTCCAATAAATAATGTAAAAAATAATTAAAAAATTAATTACAACCAATTTTAATATTAAATTCATCAAATCATACTAGGATATAGAAAAAGAAGAAGAAGGAATGAGTGAAGTAGATGAAAGGGGAATCTATCGACTACTGAACAAAAATTTGGAGTAGGTGATGCAAAGTGTAGGAGTTCATGAGTTACATGGACTCCAATGAATGATACATAGAATTCTTTCCTAGTGGATGTGAAAAATATCTATTATTAGAGTGAAGTGTTGATGATGTTCACTATTCGCTATGGGTTGGTGGTCAAGTCAAAAAATACTATAGGAAAATAGAGGTTGCATAGGAAAATGGACAATCACCCATATAACATGAGTTTCTTTTGAGAATTAGATAGACATTTATATTCATATTTGGGTAAGATACTATGAAAAAATCATGCAAAAAAATAAAAACCTAATTAAATAATTAATTGTAATAATGATATGTATATTGAGGACCTCAAAATTTCAAAATCACAATTCAAAACTAATAAACACCAGACCACATCCCAATATATCTATTTATTCATATTACATGTGGATCAAATTTGAATTAAAATTTTTCAATCCATATGAAATTAAAATTGAACTACCCCTAAAAATGTCATGAAAAAAATTTCAAAACAAACAACATCAAGTTTTACTCCTTCAATAAAAAGGAATTTCAACTTCAATATCTCGTGAAACTAAAAAAAACTATGAAATACCCACTATGTATCACAGACACCAACATGCAACATGCGACACAAAACATCAACATGAAATTATAAAACAATTGAAATTTATACACACTACGACACATGGATTAAAATATATTTTTATTAATTAAAATATGATATAATTTATAATTAAATAAATAATTATGAATAAAAATATTACAAAATAGAAACTAAATGTTGCGATATCAATAAAAAAGTATAAGAAAAAAAATAACGAATAATGGTATAAAAATAATAATCTTTTCTTTCAAAATTAAAATAATGGTTTTCACACATCACTCCATACATTAATTATCATTTTTTATTTTATTTATTCCTATAATTAGTACAATATATATATAACTTTAATAATAGTTAATCAATTTTTAATTCTCATTTTTTGTATAGTAAAATTAGTTTAATATTTATTTATTCATTCTAATTCTATTATTATTATTATTATTTATTTATTTATTTTAGAAAATTGAATCTTAATTTGAATTTTGAATTTAGAGTATTTGTTTTTCTGTATTTATTTTCATGCAGGTCTTCAAAAACTAGAAGGGGAGCCCTCCACATTTTCTTCTAGACACATTTTCTAGAAACCCTATAGGCGGTTGCACACCACCTTCTATACCTCTCCCTTTATTCCATTGTACCCCCTTCCCTATCCCCCCCCACCCTGCTTCCTTAGCAGCCCCCCTCCTTCTCTATTCCCTACTCCCCAGCTGTGTCCCAGACATGTCTTAAGGGTGGGAGGGTAGCAAATCATTTTTTTTGTGTCGCGGATGTGTCATCCACATGTCATCTATGTATCAGTGTTGGAGAAGTCTCTGACACCGATACTCCTCCCATTTAAATGCGTCGGTGTTACATAGAATACGAGAGCTCTAAAAACTTGAAAAAATAGAGTTTACCCCAAACAAAATAGACATAACTTTAATGGTGAACCAAATAAACCTAAAATCATGTATACTAAACAAAACTTTTTCAAAATACAACCAATCGGAACAAAACCAAAATCAATCAGATATCAAAGATAAATGAAATAATATGAAATGATAAAAATCAAATCAACAAAACCCAAACTGAACTAGAATCAATTAACCATACTAGAAGAAGGATTAAGGACTCACTGTCAAAGAAGACTAGAAATTAGAAAAACACCCAATCAGTGGATAATGTTGGACCAATAGAAGTGTCAGTTATCAGGTGAGAAAAACGCTGCTCAACCTAGGGGGGATACGCATTGGGTGAGGGAAACACCAATTGACCAGAAGAGGAGGAGAGGGGGGTGCGTGTTGACTATAGGAGAATGATAAGGGGGGATGCACGTCGATTAGAGGAATAGGAGAAGGGGGGGTGTGCATTGACCGGAGGAGGAGAAGGGGGGATACACGTCAGGTGAGGGAAACACGCGGGGGAGGGAAAAGGGCCAACGGGGGGGTGCAACCCGATGAGTGGTGGGGGGAGAGTGGGAGGGGACAAATATTCACCCATCTATCCCAATATTTTTTTTAAAAACCATTAGGATAGAATATATATACGCACAATTATAAATAAACCGTGGGCATAGACTAACTCTATTCAAGATATACCCATGATTTAAAAAACTATGGGAATATATTCTTGGGGATAACCCCTCTTTCCAATAGTGTGCTTGTTACATTATGAATAGTGTTTTACTTTGACCAATTTTTAATAAACCCCTTATGAATTATGGACTAATAGAAAGCCTAATGTTTCTTATTTTAGAGTCTTAATATGTAAAGTAATTATCTTGAATAATAAAGATAATAATAATAGATTTGATTCAAAAGTTGATAAAGTAATTTTGTTAGGTTATTCCAAAAAGAGTAAAGCTAATAGAGTTTTTAATAAATAAAATAATAATCTTGAAGAATCTGTAAACATTAAATTTTATCAAAGTGATTGTAACATCCTGGTCTGGATGCCACTAAATCGGTGCCCCGAGCTGGCTCGACACAAGACCACAAGCACACCTCCTCATATGATAGAGGCTATTGACTAGCAGTGGGGGTCTCTGGTGGAGCTATGATGAGATTATACCCCCATATCATAGTGCTAAACCAGAATTAAATAACCAAATATCAAACACATCAAAGTCCATGTAACAAATAAATAAACTAAAACTAAATCAAGATGTAATGAAATGAAATACAATAAAGGACTTAACAATAATTTTATACATAAAAAATTGATCGACCACTAGTATGACCACATATACCAAAAATAAACTGAAAAATAAATACATTAGGATTAACTTCCAACTCTGATCCATGTCACATACCTATTCTCCAGTACCTTGTCGAGTTGATCCATCCTGATCATCAGACTCCATAAAAGAAACCAGCTCAATCATGAAACCCTGGGCCTTCTCCCTATCCATAGTACATCCATTCTTAACCTAAAAGTAGACATAATTTATGCACACACACCAAGGTGAATGTACATGGGGTGAGGAATAAGTCTCAGTAGGCCACCCCCAACGGTGAACTTATAACCAGATGTCATAAGTGAATTCTCATGCAATATGCTCTAGCCTGATCATCATACACCACAAGAGCAACCCTTTAAATCATGAACCCCTGATCCTTAGACCTATCCATAACACATCTGTGATCAACCCGAAAGTAGACATAACGACTAAACACACACCAAGGTTCATGTACATGGGGTGAGAAATAAATATCAGTAGGGCACCCCCAACTTGATGACATAAGTTCATGCTCATGCTGTATGCTCATCTTATATGAAACATAACTAAAAATAAATAAAAATAAAACAACTATCCATACTTAGGTCCAAGACCACGATTGACCATACGTCCTTCATCCAACATCAGAGTGTCTCTAATCATGTATCAATGACTGTGCATCCCAATTAACATATGGGCACCATATCCATGGCAGCCCCAACCAAACTTGATGATTCAGGTGACCCATCGTATGATATTCATATCATTCAGGAAAATAATCTAAGCCACCCCTACCATGTTCTCATGACCCCAAATTTTATCTCATACTTGGTTATTAGAAACATTTGTCCCAGTTACCACACAAAAGTACTACCAAAACCTAAAGAATCAGTCTGAGCTTTAACCCATGTACCATAAACAATAGTGCCTAGAGAATCAGTTAAATACCTAAAACATATATCAAATCATTCATATCTAATGAATTAGTCCATCACTTAAACCATAAATCAACAATATTACATGGAGCACTATTTTGACACCTAATCCATGGATGTAGAGCATCAATCCACCATCCATCTTAGCTGGTATACCATCATTTACTAGAGCATCAGTCTAGCATATAAACACCAAAGTATATTATCTATGTTTAGAACCATAGTCTAACACCAAATCCATATAGTATAGTATTCATCCTTGGGTTGGAGGTTTATCTGCACTTTCTTTATTATGTTGTGTGCCGCTTTCGCGGTTGTACCCAATTTTGTTTATAATATACATGTCCGGAGCATCGGTCCAACATCAAACCACAAATATGGAATGTCACATCCACTATACTCAATATTATCAACCAAAATGCCTAGAACCTAGGTCCAGCACCCAGAACATAAAAAATTGTTGTTATCGATATAAATAATCTTTTCCAACATTATCAATTTCGGATATCTAAAACCATAGTTGTGGATCATCTGTCCAGCTCGCTCATCCATCACAGCCTTTACTAGTAACTCGAGCTCCAAAACATGGAAACCCAACCATATAAAAACAACCTTGAAGAAATAAACCAAGCCTCATCATCTCATATAACTCAGGTCCCAAGGTAACACTCATAATCCAAACTACTCATGCACTCACACCTGCTCAGAGTCATCCTATCAATAGGGAACCCCCTTGGCCCTCTCAGTCCACACATCAATAGGGGAATCCCTATTTGGATCCTCAATACTATTTCTCAAGTGGTAGAATCCCACCTTGGATCCTCTAGGTTATAACATTAGTGGAGACCTCTCTATCCCAATTTGTGGTGACAACCAAACTATCAGCCCAATGTATATCACTCTAGGATCACACATCCTATAACCCAGTCTCTAGCTTCTCATGACCTAGTGGGCCTCAGAGGCAATAATCCTCATAATGGATATAGCCAGCCCAACACTTTTCCAATTCAACCGAGGTTGGTTCATACACCCAACATATCAACCACCTATAATCACAACTCAGTCCTGCTAAAAAGGGATAATCCCATTCCAATACCAAATGAGGCCTCCAACGAACTCCTACCATATCCTCCAATCATTATCATGACCCTCATCCAAGTTTCATCTCATCTATCACTCTCAATATACAGTTGAACTCGCTTTCAAGAGAGAAAAACCTCTATCATAACTCACTTGACCCAAACCACCTCTTAGAAGTCCTCAAAACAGGGGTTTCACCATCACGTTATGTGAGGAAAAATGCCCAAAATAAACTCCTCTTATGTCTAATTATGACATTGGGGTGCCAAAACATCAAAAACCCTCAAAAGGGTAACAAAATATGCAGTACACGACATGTATAACCGAGTACATGACATGTACTCCCATATCCCCACATGGACGTATACTACAACCAAACATGGTATGAAAAATCTATGTACATGGAATGAAAACTTATACACAGTGTGTACTCTAAACGGGGTACCTGCTCATGTACCTCACATAGATTGGCCATGTGTCTTTATCTGACCATTTACTTATAAAGAGCATATAACTCACATGAGGTTTTTCCACGTACCCTACACCACCATGTCCCCCCTACATGAGTAGTCTGACCATGTACTCAGCTACACATTGAGCAACAATACATGGTGTGTCCTCT
The DNA here is from genome assembly GCA_963277665.1 of Viscum album. Classification (NCBI taxonomy): domain Eukaryota; kingdom Viridiplantae; phylum Streptophyta; class Magnoliopsida; order Santalales; family Viscaceae; genus Viscum; species Viscum album. The sequence continues at coordinate 684,911,926 of OY728120.1, read as the reverse complement.
AGACTACACATCTTATAGTCGTATTCTTCTCTTCTTCCCTAAACTGGAAGAACACATGATGTGTGTTCTTAAAACCACACGTCATGTAATTGGTTTTGCCGAACCAAAAACCCTAAAAATAACCTAAAACCCCCATTTTCCCCTATTAGGTACAGATCAACCCCTATGGGGCCTTGGTAGTAAATATAGATCTCTAAAAAATGAAGATAACTAAAATATGGTGATTGGGGCATAAAACTCAAAAAATGACCAACCTCATGGCATAAACGTCTAAGCTTTGGGTCCAAATCCACTCTCATAAGACACTGCACCTCGATTTGGTCCCGATCTCTACCATGGACAATTTCTAACATCATCTCCTTCTCCTCACCCTCCTAGTTTAGTCGTCACATTCAAGGGAGGGGACCTACCCCTCTTGTCGTGTATAGGAATCCCCTAAATGGGGGGGTGTTTTACCAAATTTAATTAATTAATTAATTAATCATTTAACAATTTTCCTGAGTTGTGAAACCTGAAGTGGGTTTATACATCACCTAGAAAAAAACCCATGTTCTAGACTCAAAAAAGAGAAGTCAAAATCTCAATCCGATTATCCATTCAAAAGATATCACCACCCAAACTCGAGCGAATAATTTAATATTTAATTAATTAAAAATTAAATATTTCTCCAAAACTCAAATATCTCATAAATTTTCCAAAATTATGTTCTTGGGTAAACACCCTATTTTTATACCAACAAAGTGATCAAAAAAATTACACGAGATCATCTACTTAAGGAAAATTTTCATTTTACCCCTCATAAGAACCCAAAAGAAAACATTCAAATTTATGCTCAAATTTTAAAATCTGAAAAAAAAAATCAAGAATCTATAACCTCCCCACAATAAAACTTCTAGTACTTGAGAGTCCTTAGTGGTATTTTAGCCACACATCCTGACCAACCTCCTTCATCAACTAAATCTCAACTCGATGTGTTTCTACTTGGAGACACAAACTGATTTTCTCTACATAACTCCAAAGACAGGGTGTAAAAGTAATCAAAGGTCAATCCACCACTTTCCACCACTAACAAACCACTAGGACAGTGCCTAAACACACTCATCAATACTAATACATTAAAACATAATTTAAAAATTATCATAAAACTCATGTTGCTCCCCACCACATAACTCAACCCACAACTACCAATTCTAATCCATGATGCTTCCCACCATTCAAAACACATTCTTAGCGGTCCACCAACTTGCTCGATGTGGTCCTCACTGCATCATCAACCCTACCCACAAAAGTGTCACATATCTATGAACAATCAATTACTCCCCACCATAATAGTATCCTTATTGTCACCACACAACCAAACATCTTTTGAACGACCCATACCCCAATCAAAACCAAACCTCAAAACTGGACATATCCATCTCACTCCCACCAAAGTGACAAAATGAAACATCAACCATCACCCATTCCTTATAATGGTTCTAGATACTATGGAATCATACGGTGGTGGGTGGTATGTTAATTTTTTTAATATTTGAGTTTCCTGCAACCACGATTGAGGATCTTGCATGTCCAATTTAGAGTTAATTTATTTAATATCAAAAGAAATGAATACCTAGGATTAGGATATTTTTTTGATGTGAATGTTGATCATCTAGAAATAAAATTTTGGATTTTCTTCGTTACACTATGAGGATAAAATGATAAAATCCATCTAGTGATGATTCACACGTGCTCCTTTAATATTTGATTAATGAAAATTGATCTTTGGGTGCTAGCGTGGTGAATAAATTGTCTTCTATTATTTGTGTCGATCACTAATTCTTCAGTCTTGAAGAATATATCTTGTGTTTCTAGTCCTTGAGAGGGATAGAGGAGTTAGGATAGAATTAATTATGTGAACAAATTGTCTATTTTTTATTGTACACACTACACAATAGATATAAAATTCTATTTTTAGAGTTAGGGTTTTAGTTAATATAATTATTAAATTGCACGTGGGCCCTTAAATAATATTATAACCTTTAATAAATCTTGTATCACATATTATTATTATTATTATTATTATTATTTTGTTTTGAATTACAACTTTTGTTATAACAAATATTATTTAACTGACTTTTTAATTAATATTTATTACCAGATATGATCTTGTTCCATTCGAACTCCTCTAGCATTTATTAAAAACCGGAATAAATATTTAATTTAAATATTTCACTCATCAATAAAAAAATTCAATTGATAAAACATAGATAAAATTAACATTTTTCTTGAGAATAATATTTATTCAATTAATTAAATTCAAATTTAATTTAATTGATATCATCAGAAACACTTAGTGTGTGACACTCTAGGATTCTTTCTCATTGGCATTAGGTGGGTTTTCCTAAAGTCCAAGATTATAATCCAGCAATGGGTCAAGACACCCAATATAACGAACTTAATGCCACAATTATGACAGGAACATACAAAATCTCATTGTGTAATATAATCTCTTCATCAAAATATCTCATCAAGTAGGTTTCACATCTATTTCACTAGCCTATACGTTCGATGCATATTTATCTGACTATATAAAATAAACATGCTTTTACATCATGGTAGTGGAATTTAGGATGAAGGTTTTATTTCAATCAAAGGGTCGAGATATCAGATTCCATAAAGATGGAATGAAAAATCCTTCCTCTAATTATCCATTAATGATATGTCAATATTGATGCACCCAACATGTCCTACCTTGCCACGAACATATGGCATCATAATTTTCATCATAAAATTTAAGTGCGAGAGTCATGACATGAAATAATGATAATATTAATTTCTAAAGACCATTAAACATGCACACAAATAGGAATATATGATGATACCAAAACATGATGAATTCCTACTGGCCGAACTGTTCTCATAATCTTCCATTTTAGAGATTTCCATGTGTTAACTTCATGAGAACGAGCTTCATCTACTTATAAGTACTCACATATGATAGTCTATATACAATTTATCCAATAATAGTATGTTATCCAACTATAGAACATTATTTAAGAATTTAATCATAGCACTTCAAAGTTATAATCATAGAGGGGAACTATTATGACCTTATCAATGTGACATATACACTATAACATTATTACATTGCAGTCTGCAGAAAAATGGACAATATATAATAATATTCTTTTTAATATTCAATACATCAAATATATATGTAATCAAAGTACAAATAGTTTGTATTAGGTCACTAACTCCAACAAAATCCAACTTGCACTAGAGCCCACTACATCCGACTTTCAATCCGCTAGACCTCACATGATAATCATGTTTCTACTGAGTCAAGTCTTAGTAAAGGGGTCTACCACATTGTCTTACATGAAAATATTTCTCATTGAAACCTCACCTCTCTATGAAAAATCCCTCAAGATATGATACTTCTAAAATATATTCTCTGTTCGCTGATGTGTATTTAGCTCTTTTGTGAGAGCCACCACTGTAGTATTATCACAAATGGGTGTGATTAGACCTTTACTTTAAGCTACCACATAAATATATTGGATGAATTTACACATCCATACTACTTCTTTAGCTACCTCAGAAGCAACAATATACTCAGACTCTACTGCAGAATCTGCAACAATAGCTTACTTTGAGCTCTTCCAACTCAGAACACCTCTATTCAAAGTGAAATATGTATATTTTTTATGACTTCATGTAATCTTGATCAGTTTGGAAACTATAATATGAATATCCTCTAATTAATAATCCCTCACCTCTTCTATAAACCAGGAACAAATCCTTAATATGCCTCAGATATAGTATTGACTTCCATTGAATGGTGGTCACATGGGTCATCCTGATATCTTTCTACTGCTCTTAATGCATAGGATACATCTATCCTAATACATATAATAGCGTACATTACTAGAAAAATCACTAATTCATACTTAATACTTGCCATTATATTTATTTCCACATTTGTTTCCTGGAAAGATAAATTTCATGTGATGCTGACATCAATCGTCTCTTGGGTTATTCCATACTGAATCTCTTTAGTATCTTGTCAATATATGTACTTTAACTTATGTTGAGAAACCTCTAGGATCTATCACAATGGATCTTGATCCTAAGAATATATGTTGTCTCACCCAAGTCCTTCATATAGAAGCATTAATCTAACCATGTCTTAAGAAATAGTAAGACTAGTTTTTCATTTCCAATGAGTAATATTCCTTAAACATATAGTATTAAGAAAAATACTATGCAACCACTAAACTGATTGTAGATACAAGGCTCACACTAATTCTTTATTAAACCAAATTTCATTATGGATTCATTGAAATGAATGTTTCAGGACCTATTTACTTACATTAATCCATAAATGGATTTTTGAAATTTTCTTATATTTTTGGCATCCTTTAGAGTCACAAACCCTTCTAGTTGTATCATATATAAATCTTTCAAATGGTTACCGCTATGGAAGGTTGTTTTGATAATCATTGGCCAAATCTCATAGTCATTGTAAACCGAAATGGAAAGTATAATACTGATGGATCTCAGAATTGTAACTGGTCAAAAGTTTTCATCATAGCCAATGACTTGATGCTTTTTACACCCTTTTTCAACCACTCATGCCTTATAGGTACTTATTTGTCCTTCCATGTCGAGTTTCTTCTTGAATACCCTTTTGAACCAATAGGATTTACATCCACTGGAGGATCTATGATGTTATTAATATTTTCATAATTTATTATATACTCCATTTACTGATTTTATATGAAATGTGCCTAATTTGTGTGAAATATTAATATTTAAATATTAAATATAATTTTATAGCACTATTTGAATTCATCCAGATTCAAAACTGTTTAATGTTTTAATAATAACTCTCAACCTAATATCGAAATTACATGATTCCTATTTTTTCGGGTTCCTTACACAAATTAAATAATTTCATTAGAAGGAACCTTTGGCCAAATCGTCCATTTGGAGGGTCATATTTTCCACACAAGAAGACCCAATGAATCTGTGAAGAAACTGGACCAGCCATGATGATTGAGTTACTGGTCTAAATTCCAAATCCCAAATTTTATGAAACTTCACCACATATTCTTGATTATCCAAATTAATAATGGATAAAAATTTGAAGGTCCAAATACAATAAAAAAGGCTTAACTGATGATTTTAAGTCCATCCCACCATTCTGGATGGGAATTAAAATTTGGACACTATTAATGACATTTATCATGATATATTAATCAAATAAAGATGGTATTTTTCAGTGTGAAATATAATATATTTTTAGTCAACTAGATAGAAAAAACTATTTTTATTTGAGGGCATCTTCCTATTCAAAAACCAATTCACATTTCGACCATATGAAAAGTCTGGATTGAAATGGACAGATTACAATTGTTTACTCCAACCGCCATAAATTTGGTTCCATAAATAAAAATGCCTCCAAATTTTGAGGGTATTTGGACGAAATTATTATATATAACTTTGGAGAAGGATGTATCTCTAGATTAATCTGTCTGAATTTCCAAATCGTCGAGCCAAGTGGAGGGGTAGTTTTGGAATGCAAACAGTCCACCACCTTGGGCTATAAATACATCCCCTCCTCTCCTTTCAAAAGAGTTGGCATTTCAGAAAATATGAGCATATATTGGCACGACCAAATCCTTTTCAAAGGTTTGGGAGGACCTTCCATACTCATGTTTTCACTTGAGATACCTTTCTTCTTCCCTTTGTTTTCATTTACTTTTGTGTTCTTCATTGTTGTAATCTTGTAAGTCTTTTTTATGTAATTATATTTTAATGAAAGTTTCTTCTTCAATATCTCTTATTCTCATAAAACTTCTGTAGTTTGATATTAATGTTATTAAAATGGTTTAAATAAAGTTAAAATCCCTTCCCTCCTTTTTCTTTCTCATTCAATCTAAAGTCTAAATTTAATTCCCTTCACCGTTTGTGTGTGTATGTTCAATGCACAACTCTTTCCTTATACCTTTATTTTTCTTCTATTTATAATTCATAAAAATAAACATTACAACTATATTATTAACCAAAACAATGGCTGAGTAAATCTACCATTGGGGTGAGTTATAATTTGGGGATGTTAAGTGATTGAGAGATTTTTCTCGATGGATATTCTTTAAATTAACATTATGTATGTTAATCTTAGAATGTCGTGAATTAATGACTTGATTTGTTTAACGTGTGGTTTTCACGGATTATTGGAACTATAAATACACTACCATCAACAATATTTTATTGATATTAGAACCCTAAGATAAGTTAAGGCTTGGATTAAATCCTTAACACTTAGGAATTCTAATCAATGTTATCTTGTGAAGTAGGTGTTAATTTAAATGAAATATAAAGAAAAGATCAAGGATATCACAAGATTAACTCCTTAATAATAAACTCACCCCAATATTTATCAAATTTTTAAATTAAGCACCAACCATTAATCACTTAATTTAAGATCTACAAACAAACCCCCCATTCAAAATACAATCAACTGAAAACAACTAACTATTAAAAAATAGCATCATCGAGGATTCAACCCAAGTGTTTCTATACGCATTAGCAGAGCATCAGAATCTTTAATGGTTGATAGGAAACAATCGTACATGATTTCAAATGGCATCGATTCTGGGTATGGTGCATTAAGTAATCATTTGTTTTTGGTTATTGTAAAAAAACTAAATTTAAAAAAATTGAAAAAAAACACAAAGAAAAAACCATCTTTCTATTTCTTCAAAAATATTTTTGAATGCCCCATAGCCTCCCAAACAATCCCTCGAATTTTTTTGACCCTAAAATTGAGAAAAAACTTCACCAAATTAGTAGGAACATAAGAAATAATCCAATAATTCAAGAACCCATCATTGTACAACCAATTGAATTAGATATGGATAATCCTAGGGAACAAACCCTTAAAGAACTTTCTACCCCTGATATGAATTACCAACCTCTTGGTATTCAATATCCAAACATAGAGGCTTACTTAGAACTCAAATCAGGTTTGATTTATCTTTTACCTCATTTTCATAGGCTAGCGGGTGAGGATCTACATCTCCACCTTAAATAGTTCCAAGTGGTGTGTTCTACCATGAAGCCTCAAGGGGTTTCTGATTAACAAATCAATCTCTGAGCATTCCATTTATCCCTAACTGACACTGCTAAGTCATGGCTTTACTACCTCCTTTCTAGTTCCATAACCACATGGAATGACATGAATCGACTCTTCTTATAGAAAATTTTTCCTGCTTCTTGTACTGCTTCTATCCGAAAGTAAATAAGAGGTATTAGTCAATTTCCAAATGAATTACTCCACGAGTACTGGGAGATGTTCAAAAATCTTGTTGCAACCTGCCCACACCATTAAATCACTGAACAACTCTTGATCCAATACTTCTATGAGGGGTTATTGTCTATGGAGATAAATCTCATTGATTCATCAAGTGGCGGTGATCTTGTTGATAAAACTCATGTAGTTGCAAGAGATCTTATAAGAAACATGGATGAAAACACACAAAAATTACATACTCAAGCACATGATCAAGTAAAACAAGTCCAAGAGAATCAATCCATAGAGATGAACAAGATGAATGAGTGTATGAGTAAACTTACAGGTCTTGTGCGACAAATAGTTGTGGCTTCCCAAGCCCCAACCTCATATTCTCCACAATCAATGTTTCCTGGACCTATCAAAAACTATGGAATCTACAACTCACCATCTCATCCAACACACTTTTCCACAACTTCAAGATGAACCATCTGATTCATCTGGACCAATGGAGCTCAATGCAGCATATGCTCAATAGAACACCAACCCTCAACTATCAGGTTAGTTTGTTAGAAACTTCAACCAACCTCACTCTGAGCCCTTCTCTTCTTCCTATAACCAAGGCCTGAGGTATGGAAATCTTGTATATCATCCCCCTCAATTCCCTCCTCAAAACCCAAACCAGTTTTAATATGGTCAAGGTGTTGTTAACTTCCAACAACCTTACCCTTTTGTTACTCAAACTCAAAGGACAAATCCACCTCATGCTCTTCCATGCTTCCACTATCCTAGTGAGAGTTTCCAATTCCTAAACCAATATAATCACTTTCCCAAGAACCAAAATCAAGGAAATCCCAATCTAAGACCAGCCTCTTCTTGCAAGAAACCATTGGAAAGTTCTCTAGAAGATCTTTCCTCCTTCACTCGTTCAAGCATCAAGAACATCGAAACCCAAATTGGTCAACTTGCTTCCCACCTAAGCCAGCAACAACAATCAAATTCTTCTTAACTCACAACATAACCATTACCCAACCCTAAGGGTAATGTAAGTTCAATTTCACTTATATAGGGAAAGAAAATTGCTATACCTCATGATGAGACCTCCCACTCCCCTTTAAATGTTGACCTAGAAAATGAAAAGAAAAAAACTTGAAAAGGAATCTTAATCCATTCCCTCACCTCCTTATATTCCACTTAGGAACCAAATGCCATTTACTCATGCCATTTCTAAGCCAAATAAGTCCTTTGAACCTGATCCTAAAATGCTCAACATGTTTAGAAATTTTGAAGTCAACATTCCCCTCTTAGATACCAATAAACAAATTCTTAAGTATGCTAAGTTTATCAAGGAACTGTGCACCCACAAGAGGAAACTTAGGACCTTTGAAAATGTTTCCACACATCAATATATTCCCATAAAGTGCAATGATCCAGGGACCTTTATAGTTTCATTCCAAATAGGAAGTTAAAACTTCAATGATGCACTCATATACTTTGGGGCCTCAATAAATTTCATGCCTAAATCCATATTCTCCAACATTGTTCTAGGTCCCTTGCATCCAACAGGTGTTTTCATTCAATTGGCCAATCAAATAACTACTAGTATTGAGGGTATAATCAAGGATGTCCTTGTTTGTGTGAATGATATTATCTTCCCTGTTGATTTCTATGTCCATGACATGGAAGGTGAGACAAACTTTTCTCGATCTCCCCTAATTCTAGGAAGATCATTCCTCATGACTAATAGAACCAAGATTTATGTCCATTCAAGCATCTTATCCATGGAATTTGGTGACCAACTAGGAAATTTCAACATTTTCCAGGCCATGCGATACCCATATGAGGACCACTCTATATTCTCAATCCATGCTTCTGAGGAAACTTCTGAGAGTCAATTAAACTCCATTCCATCATGTTCATCCTGTTCTGGAGAGATTGGATCTTTTAAGATATGCACCATGATTAAAAAAGTCATAAATGGTTAATTTGATGTAGACCTATCTTTTATAGACTCCATCAATCTATAGGATCTTGAAAACCCTCTTGAATCTCACATAAACTCTGATCTCTACTCCTCCACCTTGGACAGTATTAAGGAAAATGAATCTGAAGAAACTGAAAGCCCTTTCTTCATTCCTGGGTTGTCTAACCCACAAATGATAGATGATGTTGATCTAAAACCTCTTCCCAAACACCTAAAATATGAATTCATTTTCCATGATCACTCTTATCCTATAATTATCTCCACTTCACTTACTTAAACTGAGGAGTCCAAATTTGTTCAGGTGTTAGAGGAAAACAAAAGGGCCTTAGGTTGGACCATATATGACATACCAATAATCAACCCTGCCCTTTCACGAATCACATCCATAATGAGGAATCATCTGAACCAATTAGACAACCACAAATAAGACTCAATCCACTCATACTTGAGATAGTTAGGGAAGAGATCACCAAGCTTATTCTAGTAGGTATTATCTACCCAATTTATGATAGTGAATGGGTTAGTCCAATTCAATTTGTACCTAAGAAGGGTGGGATAATTATTGTCACAAATGAATATGGAGAGGTAGTCACAACTCGAGTGAAGAATAAATGGAATGTGTGCATCGACTATAGGAAATTTAATGTTGAAACAATAAAATATCACTACCATCTTCCATTCCTTGATCAAATGCTAGAACGATTATCTAGAAAGTCACATTATTGCTTTCTTGATGGATAAAATGGATAAATCCAAATCCCAATTGAACCTTAGGAACAATAAAAGACTACTTTCACTTGTCCCTTTGGAACATATGAATATAATAGAATGACTTTTGGCCTTTGCAATTCTCCTACAACATTCCATAGGTGTATGATGAGTATCTTTTCTGAATTCATTGAACACTGCATGGAAGTCTTCATGGATAACTTTTCCATTTATGGTGAGTCATTTGAATCATGCTTGCATTCACTCTCTCTAGTCCTTTAAAAGTGTGTCAAGTGTAACCTTGTGTAAAATTTTGAAAAATTTCACTTCATGGTTGAAAATGGGATTGTTATAGTGTACATAGTTTCAAAAGAGGGTATTGAAGTAGATCCTCCCAAAATTGAAGTGATCTAATCACTTCCTGAACCCACTTCTGTTTGATAAATCCGTTCATTCCTCGATCATTCCAGTTTCTATCAGAGATTCATCCATAACTTCAGTATTATTTCCCTCCCATTCACTCGGTTTCTCCAAAATGATTTCATTTTTTATTTCGATGAGGTTTACAAGAGAGCCTTCGTTGAAATCAAAACCGCTCTTACATCTGCCCCGATAATCTAACCCCCAAATTAGTCTTTACCCTTTGAGTTTATGTGTGATGCTTCTGGTAGATCCATTGGGGATGTTCTTGATCAAATAAGAGAAAAAATACTAATTTCATCTATTATGCCTCAAAAAATTTGGATGAAACTCAATCTCACTACACTGTGACTAAAAAGGAACTTTTAGCAGTGGTTTTTGACATAGTTAAATTCCAGCCCTACCTCTTAGGTGCCAAAATCATCATCTTTACAGAACATTTTGATATAAAGTTCTTACTCTATAAAAGTGATTCCAAACCAAGGCTAATAATATAGATCCAAATGCTCCATGATTTTGACCTTGAAATCAAAGATAGACCAGGAAAAGAAAACCATGTGGATGATCACCTAAGTAGAATTTTTAATTCTTCTCTTTCAGAAATCATTGATCCTGAATTCCCCACTGAGAAACTTTTATCTCGCACTCCAAAAATACCATGGTATTCCCCAATTGTAAATTACATGATTTCTGGTGTTTTTCCAGAAATTTTTTCAAAAGAACAAAAAATTAAGTTAAAAATTGATTCAAAATACTATTTTTTGGAATATAATAAACTTTGGAAAACTGGGGCTGATATGGTAATCAGGAGATGTGTTGATGAAGATGAACATTCCTCCATCTTAGAATTATATCACTCACTTCCTAAAGGTGGCCACTTTAGAAAACAAAGGACCTCCTGAAAGGTCCTAGACTCTGGATTCTTCTGGAATTCACTCTTTAAGGACTCACATGAGTTATTTCAATCATGTCCCACTTGCCAAAAGTTTGGCACAATTTAAAAAAGAAATGAAATTCCCTAAAATCCTTTAATATTCTATGAGATCTTTGATGTTAGGGGCATCAATTTCATGGGACTATTTCCCCCCTTCCAATGGATTATCATACATCCTTCTTGCAGTTGATTATGTTTCTTAGTGGGTTAAGGCCAATACCACTAGAATGGATGATTCACATACCATTAGTGAGTTCCTAAAGACATATATCTTCCACCTATTTGGCACACCACATGCCTTGATAAGTGACTTAGGAACCCATTTTTGTTATAAAACCATGGAATATCTTTTGAAAAATAATGGTTTTGTAAATAAAACTTCAACTAAATATCACCCCCAAACAAATGGAATGGCTGAACTTTCTAATAGATAATTGAAAAGAGTGCTTGAGAGAATTGTAAAACCCACCAGAAAATACTATCCTGAAAGACTTGTTGAAGCACTTTGGGATTATCGAACTACCTATAAAACACCCATTGAGATGTCTAATTTTAGGCTAGTTTTTGGTAAAGAATGTCATTTACTAGTTAAAATCCAACATAAGACTTTTTGGGCCATGAAAACCTGTAATTTTGATTGTGAAAAATCTGGTGAAGAAATATTATTGCAATTGGATGAACTGGAGGAGCTTTGACTTGATTCTTATGAGAATTCTAATCTCTACAAAGAAAAATACAAGGAACTCCCTGGAAAACACATCATTTGAAAGTTATTTCATGAAGGTGAAAATTTAATGCTCTTCAATTCTCGATTTCAACTTCACCCAGGTAATCTTAATTCTCATTGGGAAGGTCCTTTTGTTATTACTAATTTTTACACATTTGGTGTAATGAACGTCCAAGACCCCTCTTCCAAAAGGACATTCATGGTTAATGGAAATCGGTTAAGTCATCACCATGATAAGACACATAATCCTAGAACCACATCGACTACCATTGGATCCACAACTTCTATAGTAAACACACCACTGGATAGAGATGACAACCCACTAAATCCAAACCAGGGGCACCTCTTTCCCTTTAACTCCTCTTTAATATATCTCTCTCTATGTATCTCTCTCTCTTTCTTCTTCTCCCTCCCTAATTCCCATTTTTTATTTTTTATCACTTTCCTCATCACACATTTTTATTTAATATTTCTCTTTTGTGTGGGTGTGTCTTTATAAAAAACTAAAAAAACCTAAAAAAACCTAAAAAAACAAAAAAAAATATTTAAAAAAAATGAAAAATCAAGAGTCATACTTACTCGCCTTCCAATTTTCAACTTTTTTCCAACAATTTTGGGGAGTCAGAAGACATGTTTTCATCCCCAAAATTTTGTATTTTCATCATGACTTTGGATAAAGAATCTTGTGTCAAAACCAAAAAAAAATTAATGCTCAATTTTTGATTTGGAAAATGATTTTACCCACACATGAGGAAAAAAATTTGATTTCATTCCAAGGATACCTATGGCCATCTTTTCAAAATGTTTTTTTTTTCACCCCCATTTGTGAATATTGAGTTTTTGGACATTCAAGCTGAATTTTGAACTTTGGTGTGCATTAATATGATATAGGCATTTTATGAACCTCATGATTATCACAATAGACAAATATCCTTACATTTCCATTAAATTAATCCTCCTTTTGAAAGACCCTTTGAGCCCATGAAAACATTTTCTTTGATAGCCACATTACAAGCCCAATACCTTATCCCACCCAATATCCACAGATATTTTCATTGCATAATTTTTTGAAATTTAAGTGTGGGGGGAATGGATTTCATTTTGGGTACCCTTTTGTTTATTTTCACCATGTTATCATATGATTGAGGGAAAACGTCAATTTAAGTGTGGGGTAGAGGTTTTCCTTCAGTGGGGTTTGGGAATGTATATATGTTTATCTTGTACAAATTATATTGAAAAGTTTTCAAAAAAATCCACAAAAAAAAAGAAAATAAGAATGTTTTATGTCTTGGGTGGGTCAAAAATAACTCTTCCTCAACCTTTTATATTGTTATAACTATTACAATTAGTGTCATGAAGAGATCAATCATGAGTTGGGAGATGAGTGTGAGATCTATTTCAAGATCAACTTTAGAAAAATGAAAAAAAATAACACTTATGTTATTGGGAGAAGTTTCGTGGTTTGTAAATATTTAATTATCTCATCCACTTAAATTTTACTTCCTCTTTTGTGTCTTATTTCACATTTTCATTCCCTTATAAATATGTGTTTCCATTTCCTTTCATGTCTCATTTCAAAAAAAATGTGCATTTATTTTTCCATGTTGGTGTTTTACCCCCTTTTTACTATATTTTGGATATCATATTCTTACTATCCCATAGCCACAAAAAACCCCTAAAAATACCTCTTGGTTCATGTGCACTTTAGGATAGGGAGTGGAAGCTGAGAGATCTTACAAACTCTAAGATTTTCACTTTTGGTTGGTGAATGAGTGAAGCTTCATAAATTAATTTTATCATCTTGAGAGGATTAAGTTTTGTGTGCCACCATTTTCCATTTCTAAATTTGAGCATGAAAAAATGAATTATTTTTGGAACATTGTTTCTATAAATACTTGTGGTGGAATTCAATATGGATGAGTGAAATTGTCTAAACCTCCCCTGATTGGGGAAAACAAAATTTTAATATTTGTTGGTGAGTAAAAATGATTTTGTTATTTTTTTATATTTATTGAACATGAGGACATGAACAATACTAAGTGTGGGGGATTTGGTGTTATTAATATTTTCATAATTTATTATATACTCCCTTTACTGATTTTATCTGAAATGTTCATAATTTGTGTGAAATATTAATATTTAAATATTAAATATAATTTTAGAGCACTATTTGAATTCATCTAGATTCAAGTATATTTAATGTTTTAATAATAAATCTCACTTTACTTATCAAAATTTCATTATTTTTGTTTTTTATGGTTCCTTACACAAATTAAAACATTTCATTAGAAGGAAACTTTGTCCAAATCGTCCATTTGGAGGGACATATTGTCCAAACTAGAAGACCCAATGAATCTGTGAAGAAACTGGACCATCCATGATGATTGAGTTATTGGTCTAAATCCTGAAGCCCAAATTTTATGAAACTCCATCATATGTTCGTGATTATCCAAAGGAATAATAGATAAAAAATTTATGTTCCAACTACAAGAACAAGGGGCCCAACTGATGCTTTGAAGTCCAGCCCACCATTCTGGATAGGAATTAAAATTTGAACACTATTCCTGACATTCCTCATGATATATTCATAAATTCAAGCTGGAATTTTGTAGTGTGAAATATAATATATTTTATTCCAACTTCATAGAAGAAACTATTTTTATTTGAGGGCATATTCCTGTTCAAAAACTCATTCAGGTTTCGACCTTAGGAAAAGTCTGGATTGAAATGGACAGATAACAATTGTTTACTCCAACCACAATAACTTTGGTTCCATATGTACAAATGCCTCCAAATTTTGAGAGTAGTTGGAAAAAATTATTATATACAAATTTGAAGAAGGAGATAGCTCTAGATTCATCTGTCTGGATGTCCAAATTGTCGAGAAAATTGGAGGGGTAGTTTTGGAATGAAAACAGTCCACCACCTTGGGCTATAAATACGTCCCCTTCTCTCCTTTAAAAAGAGTTCACATTTCAGAAGATAGGAGCATATATTGGCACCACCAAAGCCTTTAAAAAGGCTTGGTATGACCTTACATAGTCAATTTTTCACTTGATAGACCTTTCCTCCTCCCTTTATTTTCATTTACTTTTGTGTTTTTCATTGTTGTAATCTTGTAAGTCTTTTTTTGTAATTCTTTTTTAATGAAAGTTTATTTTTCAATATATATTATTTTCATCCACATTATATAGTTTAATATTAATGTTCTTAAAATGGTTTAAATCAAGTTAAAACCCCTTCCCTTATTTTGCTTTTCCATTCAATCTAAAATCTGAATTTAATTCCCTTCACCATTTGTGTGTGTGTGTTCGGTGCAAAACTCTTTCCTTATCCCTTTCGTTTTTGTATAAATCTTCATAATAAACATTACAACCTGATTATTAACCAAAAAAATGTATTATTAAATCTACCATTTGGGTGAGTTATAATTTGGTGATGTTAAGTGATTGAGGGCTTTTGCTTGATGGATATTCTTTAAATTAACAATGTGTATGTTAAACATAGAATGTCATGGATTAATGACATGATTTGTTTAACAGGTGGTTTCCATGTATTATTGGAACCATAAATACAATACAATCAATAATATCTGATTTATATTAGAACCCTAAGATAATTTAAGTCTTATATTAAAGGCTTATCACTTAGGAATTCCAATCAATGTTATCTTGTGAAGTGGGTGTTAATTTAAATGCAATATAAAGCAAAGCTCAAGGATATCACAAGATTAACTCCCTAATAATAAAATCACCCCAATATTTATCAAATTTTTAAATTAAACACCAACCATTAATCACTTTATTTAAGATCTTCAAACAAACTCACCAGTCAAAATACAATCAACTGAAAACAACCGACTATTAAAAAGTATCATCACTGAGGATTTGACCCGAGTTCTACTATACACATTAGAAGAGCATCGGAACCTTGAACGGTCAATAGTAAACAATCATTCGTGATTTCAATCTACCAAAATCAAAACTTGGTTTTAGTATATGGATTTCATTTCAGAATTCATGCCTTATTGTCACTTGGGAACATCTATGATACTTACTACATTCATGTCGGTTATAGGATCACTATTATCAACTAATAATGAGTCACCATACTCAGTGACTAGAAACCATATCATTATAGTATTTTGTCCTCTCTTGTACTCCTATATAGTATTTGTGTCCCTAGAACAGTTTCTTCTTCCATGGAGCTTTGTGGAACCTGTTCCTATGCCAACTCTTGTATACCTTGACCCTCAACTTCATCGAAGTCTATTTCACCCACACAAACTCTTTTAGAGATATACTCCCTCTCAACGAATATGGTGTGTCTTTACACTATTAAATTTTTTTGGAGCGTTTTTATATGTAATATCCTGTTTATTATTTAGGGTATCATATAAAGGTATGCTTTATATTCCAAGGTGAAAGTTTGTTACCTGAAGAGAGATTAACAAATGCTTCGCAACCACACACATGTAAGTATGACAACACGGGTATCTTTCCATTTTCTAAATAGAATGGTATATCATCTACCTCTTTAGTTGGCACTTGGTTTAATATTTGTGACACTATTTGTAATGTGTATCCTCAGAAGGATAATGAAAGACTCGCATGACTCGTCATTGATCTCACAATTTCCAACAAAGTTTGGTTCCTCTTTTCACTTACTTCATTCCACTGAGGTGTATAAGGAGTGATTTGAGATAATATATAAAACTACAATAAATAATAAATGAAGTCTTGATTAATATATTCTCCACTAAGATCTGAGTGTATTTTTTAAATCTTATTACCAAGATGGTTCTCAAATTCATTCTTTCAATATTTATGTTTATCAAAAGAATTTGACTTATACCTCATTAAGTAGATATACCCATATCTAATAAAATCATCAGTAAAAGATATGAATTATGAGTACTCACCTCTTGTCTCAATAAGAAATGGTCCACACACATATATATGAACTAATTCAAGAATCTATTTGGCCCTTTCACCTTTCCCATTATATGGGGATTTGGTCATTTTACCTTGTAAACATGTGTGACATAGACCAAGTGGTTTTAATTCATAAGAATCTAAATATCCATCTTGGTATAATTTAGTCAAGAAATTTTTGTTTCCCTAACCAATCCGGTGATTCTATAGTTGGGTATGGTATGAATCATGTGAAAAAATTTCATTATCGATTATCATTACTTGGATTGTGTAATCCAAAAAATAAATATTTTTATTTAAATGTGCCTTATCATAACAATTGTTTTCTTTATAAAATAAGCAACATTCATTTCTAAAATTGATAATGAATACATATGTATCATGTATGGATATAGATATAATGTTTTTGTTAATTTATTTCACATAATAAGCCTTAAAACTAAGATCATTCCAGTCAACAATGTGAGGATGAAGTCCCTGAAAACTGCACCAGCAAGTTTAGCTTTGTTGACTTCTCGTAAATCAACCTCCCCCCTAGGAAAATTTTTATGAATTTAATTGGTTCTTATATTTTAATACATATGTGAGAACTACAATATATATCTAATACCCAATTTGTAGAAATAGATAAATTTCACTTGATAACAAACACACCTGAAACTTTTTATTTATTTTTTGAATGGGTACAATTTTTCTTCCAGTGGCCCTTCTTGCCACATGAAAAATAGACAACATAATTTTCCCTTATTTTATCCTTGATGTTCTACTTCTTGGAAGTGCGTGAAGAAGTTTTGGACTTTTAGATCTCTTTGATTTCCCTTTTTGTTTGTTCACCATAAGGACAAAATTATTTTTGCACTATGTATCCTTATCTACTTATAGAAGGAGAGTAAATATATATGATAGAGACTTATCAATGTTGTTCATATTAAAATTTATAACAGAGCTAGAGAAGTTATGAGAGGTTGATTCTAGAATGAGATCGGTGCCTAGTTCTTCATGGAGTTTAAACCCTAGAACCTCTAGGCGACCAATTTAGCCAATGAGATTGAATATTTGAGGCACATTGGGGGAACCCTCTCCACGATTCCTCTGAAAGATCACCTTGGAAATCTCAAACCATTCTTGTCTAGATATTTCTTGGTAAATACCATAGATGTTCTCAAGCATGTTATACACATCTGTGTTTTTTTGAGACTTTATGAGTTCACTGGACATGGATTAAAGAATTAAACATTGAACATCAACCATGTCATTAAAATGTTCTTCATAGACAAATAACACTTCATCACTCACCTATTTGGAAGGCAGATCAGGCATTGAGGATTACAACACGTAATATTTTCATTCATTTCTTAGGATAACCCAAATGCATCTAAACCACTTCTGGAAGTTATTGTCAGTGAGGATGTTGTAGTTATAAAATATTGATCATAGTGATAACGTGGATGACAAGATTTCCATTTTATTCTACAATTAAAGAATAGGTTATTAATACTTTTTCTTGATTTTAAATTATGTGAGAAATAATAAATTAATTTATTTTTATTAAATATCTCAAAATTCTGTCAAGTCTAAATCATAATTGAACTCGAAATGTATAGTTTTTAAGACATTATAATAACAATAATCCATATTCCCCTCTGCATAACCCCATAAAGGGTTGGTTAAGTTACTTGAAGGTATTTATGTATGCAACTCTTTTCCAACTATGTGCTTGCAGCTTCTTGATCCGCTGAGTGGGATCCCCTATCAAGAAATCCTAGATTTGATTTCCCCAACACTTGACTCCAAGTTATATCAAGTCTAGAAAGGGGTACTTATCATGATGGGAAGATGATTAAGTCAACCCATAACCCTTATGAGAACTCCATGTTAAAATTAAGCACCACAATGGGGTTTTTCTAATTCTTAATCATATAATTGAAGGCCAAGTCTAATGATTATGTGATTTCCCCAATGTGGGTTTTCACTTGAAATTATTTATTTATTTTTGTCTAATGATTTCATTCCTAATCACATAATTGAAGGCCACATCTTACATAATATTTAATTGAGGGATTTTAATTTATTATGCATAAATTTTATCTTGGTTTATCTTTTACATGTCTTATTAATATTAAGTGCATGTTAAATAATTAATTAATCATGATGGATAAAACATTTACACATATTCCATTTATTTAAATTTTTTATTTGCACATTAATTCATTTATTTATGTGATTATGGTCTTGCATCCATAAAATAAATAATTGCATAGACAAAGATAAATAAATAAATAAATGATTTTTTCATCTTATTTGTCTAATGGTTGATTTAATGAGTGTAAATTAAATCAATATATGAACTGGGGGAAATAACTCATATTATTGGTCTTGGAATGAGTTACAACATTCCACCTATTCGCCTGTGTATCTCCTAGGTTGGCATAATTATGGTTCGGTCATAAACAACCTCCATGTACCTTGAAAAAATACATTAATTACACATGTTTATAACTTATACGTGTGTGAGGAGAACTAGAATAATGATTATTTCCATTACATTCATACAGTTTGATATATAAATGTCTTTATCTTGTGAGAATTGGAAAGGAAATAAAAGAAAAGTAAAATGAGGCACTCTATAAAAGAGTGAAATCTCACACACCACCTCTATTATTTCCACAAAAACTAAAGAAAAGGAAGTTGGATGATAAATTTTGGAAATTCATGGATATGTTCAAGAAGATTCACCTAAATACATATTTTTTGGAATCCATTACACAAATTCCCCACTATGTTAAATTTCTCAAGGAGATTCTGTCAAAAATAAGAAAACTAGATGATGTGGGGAAATAATAATGCATGAGGAATGTTCAGTAGTCATACCCAGATCCATACCTCCTAAACTAAGAGACCCTTGTAGTTTCTTCATTCCAAAAAATATTGGAGGATGCACATTTGGAAGATATTTGTGTGACCTAGGATATAGTGTAAACCTCATGTCATTTGGAGTTCTTAAAGAACTGGGAATTAGAAAATTAAAGCCAATGAGGCTCTCATATAAAATGGGGGACCAATCATGGAAGCATCCTCAAGTTTGATAAATATTATTTCTCTGCTGATTTCATTGTCCTTGATATGTAAGAAGATAAGGATGTGCCACTCATTCTTAGGATACCTTTATTAGAAACATGAAAATCTCTAGTTGATGTCCAAGAGGGAAAATTAATTTTCAGAGTTGGACAATGAAATATAACATTTGATGTCCTGAAAGCTTTGGAAAAACCCTCTACTGCTAACTGTCATTTATTGGATATTATTGAATAATGTGATGAGTTAGTAAGGGATGTGTTAAAACTCAAGGATTTACATAATGAAAATTAGGAGTTAACTGAATCAATAGAGGAATTATAATTCATTAGAAACATCATCGAGCCTTTGGATAGATAGGAGTTCACCTCATCAACTCCATCACTTGAAAAGCCTCTAACACTTGAGCTTAAACCTCTTCTATTAAATATTATATATAGGTACTTGGGAGATTTAAATACCTTGAAATTCATTATAAATTATATTCTTTCGAGTGAACAAGAATGTAAATTTCTCAATGTCCTCTCACAAGTGAATCCAGAAATAGGGTGGAAATTTTTTGATTTAAAAGGTACAAGTCCTACCATCTACACTCACAAAATACATATGAAAGAAAATTCAAAACCTTATAGACTACCATAAATATTATTAACACTTAAAATGAAAGAATTCATCAAGAAATAAGTCATTAATATTCTTTGAAATATTCATGGATGACTTATCTGTATATGGGGATTCTTTTGAGGACTGTCTGGAACATTTGGACAAGGTTTTAGAGAGATGTGAAGAAAATAATATGGTACACAATTGGGAAAAATCACACTTCATGGTACAAAGAGGTATATTTTTAGGTAATCAAATTTAAAATAATTGAATTGAATTCAACATATCCAAGATTGGTATAATATTTAATGGTGGTACCAGAGATGCTCCCCATTGGATTTTAAGCATGTTGGTCCTGGGTTCGAATATCTGGGGAGGAGATTAAATCCCCTTCAGGCATGGGACAATACTTGATACTCAGACCACTTGAGTGGACCAATTGAGAACATTCCTAATTTAGTGGGATATGGGGTATCTTATCCATTGTCGAGAGTGTCATAGGTCCAACAAAAAGGTGACTTTTAGGAGGGCCTATACTACAACCAGTTCATAGGATGAATACAACACAGTCTACTTTCTTGAGACTATTCTCAAATGATCCAATCAACTAGGTCGTGTATCAGGTGTTTTCCAATATACCTCCCTCACAAGTTTAGGGTGTTGCTGAGTGGTGTGCCTGGGAGGGCCGGTGAGGCTGAGCAGGACATCGGATGGATAGGAGGGGCCACCGCGTGGACCAAGAGAGAAGAGCCACATTTTGGGTCTTTCAATTTTTTTAAACAAAACAAAATGATCCTCTAGGAATACCTCCTTTTATTTTTTAAAATTTAAACAGACAGTGGAAAATCCCCCTTCCCCTTTTAATTTTTTAAAAAAGTTATTGGCTTGTGATATTTCCACAGGCATGTGGACAATTTTTTTTGATAAAACCAATTCCAAAAAACTACAGAATAAAAATAACTATCCATAATTACAATTATGATCAATGGAATTCTGTTTGTAAAACTATTTTTCAATTCAAAACACTCAATAGATTGATTCAATACAAATTTAAAACTTTGGATGGTCGCAGACTGACTATCTGGGATCAAATTGAAAAACCGTCTATGGTGTTGGGATCATAATGATGCTCGATTCAAAGTTAAATAAAAATTTAATTTTTAATTATTTATTTAATTTAAATACATGGGTTATAGATTATTATACTGTTCATGATCCCTTGGACCAACCGATTCATGTTTGGTGCATATTTAATTAATTTATTTAATTATTTATTACAATGGTTATTTATAATAAGTAGTTTAAATAAAAGATGATCCACAATTCACCTAAAGAATCATTATATGTATACTGGTCTTCATTTCCACTTTCAAAGTTGTATTTATACTCCTCATACCCCCTTTCCTACAAGTGAGTACTACTGTATAAGGACAAGACGAACAGAGAGTCACTTCCCACCAAGTTATGTCGACACATTTGATAAGAGCTTGATGCATTAGAGGGGCGGGTGATCCAACTCGAGACGCAAGTGATGTGACTCAAGGTATATCCCCTAGGGTCTATTTTGATCCATTATTCACTTGATGGATCAACCATTATAATTTTATCATGATCACAACTTCATTTTATTTTTGTATGGTTTGTTATTTTATGTATTTTTAGTTTACGCATGATCACATAGAATAATAAACAAGCATTCCAGATAAAATGAACATGTGAGGTGATGAATTTTTATATTTATTGCATATTAAGTTGTGAGTTTGAACACATGAAACATGATTACAGATAGAAAATTATTTCTTTCATCAGATAAAGATATAAAACTCTCAAAGATATATAAAATCTTAACCACATTCCATCATTCAAATTTGGAAAAAAACGGGTGTTTGGGGTGCTCATCATGCCAAAGATGAGGGAACCTCTTACTACCAAGGAGTTCTTATTAGGGTGATGGGTTGAATTAACTAAATTGATGGTGAGGATTCTCTAAAGACAACTTTCTGTCATTTTAGAGGCAAGATTTGAGTAAATCAATTTATGATTTTAGAAGTTGAAACTTCACTCAACAGATCAAGGAACCACAGGTTAATATGGTTGACCATACTAAATACTACCTTGAACCCTCCAAGTACTGGAATATCCAAATCTTTTAGACTGTGAGGGGAGGTTTTGGGATCCTTACCACTAGAATAATCAAGTGATAGAATATTATGATTCTAGCACAAAGGGTTTCTATAATTCGATAAAATAGTGGGAGACATTTGACGATTTAATTAATTAATCAAAGTGTATGAATAATCAATCAAGATAAAAAATACTAATCTACTAGAATTTAATTTTTGTATAAAAGGAAAGTAATACCACATTTAAAACTATGATAAATAATAGACAAAGTAAATGTCCATACTGGATTGAGTTTCCAAGTGTAGAATATGTTTTTTCTTACAATACTGCAGTTTTGGAAATTCAAGATGCAGTTGTCCCCAATACCTGTTAAAATACCTCAAGAAGTGACGATGATAAATATTCTTATAGGAGAATCATATATAACACATATGATGGTTAGTTCATAATGTTGTTATCAAAGTTTGATGTCATTTGTGGTCACTACATCAGGACATGAGTGATATAACATGTAGTCTCATATCCGATTTATTTTTAAGGAAAAAGTGATGCAAATACATGAATAGAAAATGACTACACTGGATATGTGTAAATTGAAAGGTAGATTATGTACTTTCAATGCATCCTATTCCAATATCATTATCACCCATTTTCTCAAGTCCTTTTTTAGGTTAAAAAAGGAATATTATTGAGTAAATTCTTCATTACGTATTCATGTGAAGTTCTCTAAGTAAATAAGAATATAAAAGATAGTTTAATCTTAATTATTATGGAAAAGAAAAATTGAAAGAAACGAAAAATAGATAATGGGAAGTGGCACACCAATGGAACATTCCCAACGTATTTCAATGAAATGAGTTTGGATGTAAATAGAATATTATTTTCATTTCATGTCATGAAATAAACTATGGAAGGTTAAGTGTAATAAAAATAATTAAAGAAAATAATATTTATTATTGATGGTGCCACAATCTCTAGGAGAGCTACGATATTAGGGTTTATTCACTTCCATCTACCCCAACCGGTGTTGGCTCTTTGATCTGGCATCATCATCATCATCCAGCAGTTCTCTCTTCGTCGGTTTCTTGCACCTCGCCTCTTGATCATCTCCACACTTCTGCAACAGTCTTCTATCATCCTTTCACCCTCCATTTGATGCGTTTTTTTCATCCTTTCCATGAAGTGTGACTCTTAACTCCTTGGCCTAGCTGATGTTTCTCTGATGTGGTTCGATGCGCTCTCTGCTTGACCTATTTCCGGGGACTTGTGGGAAGAATTCATCTTTCAGTGGACCGCGTTTCGTCTCTACCACCATATCTGACTTCAGTTCTGGGAACCATTGAGCTTTCAGTGGTGGCCTTTCTTCAAGAGGCGTCTTTGACATTCCTCTATGCAATGGTGGAGGAATCCATTTGGGCTTAGGTTCCTTCAATCAGTGGTTTATGATGGTTTGGTGGTGGGTTGTAGGCTCTGATTTGTAGGGGGTTAGTTTCTTCAACCCTTTCCATGATGCCTTGGTTGCTACCTGCTTGAGATGTGATACTGGTACTAATTCTTGGTGAATTTTATGCCATGGATGTTTTGGTTTTGGTTGAATATTTCACTGCATATCTTGTTGGAATTATTTTTGGCTTGGTTTTTTTCTATACTTTTGTTGTGTTTTGGTTTCTTATTTGTTTGTTTTCAACTGGTTTTCTCTGCTTTGGGTTGCTTGGTTTTTTTATGCATGTTTCTTTGGATCTGAAGGATAGATGAGATACATATGTTGCAGTGATAATTGGTCAACGTCTCTTTGCATTTTGAATGCATGACTATTTAGTGAAGATGGTGTTGGTTGGGTGATCTCGAAAGAGGGATGGGTGTGCTTACACCCATCATTCTTCTGTTTGTCCTCATTTGTATAGATGGGTCCTCTATTTGTTTCTACACGGTGTTTTTTGTCTATTTTTGTGCTGCATCAGGTTTACAGTGCAGTGATTTCCTTAATTGTATCATTGGGTGGGTGGATCACAAGAGAGATAGGTGTGATGGCACCTATCATCCAGTCCACTTCTTACATTTCGGTGTGAGATGGAGGAGTGACTTTGTAACACCTCGACCCTTCTAGGCTGGAGCCAGTGCATTACTAGTGATATTGGCACAGTTAGAAGGAATAAAAATCTAGAAGGAACAATCAGTTTATTAGTCTTGAAGAAACTAGATACATATATGTAACACAAATTACATTTAAAAAGGTTACAAGATACAATACATAACATAACTAAAAACTACAACCACATGAACTCAATAAATGATCTTCTCTTCATCACCTGTTGAAGGTAAACAATGAAAGGGGTGAAATAAAACACTCAGTAAGGGTTACAAATAGAGGAAGAATGAGTACAATAATAAGTTAATCATAATCAATCTGACATAATCAATATGGCATGTGGAAAAAATGAGAAACTAATGCCATTAATAAACTGAGAATGAAAATGCATCCATAGATTTTTTCATAGTGAAAACCTCATGGATAATAATAATAACTAATAATGAATAAAGAGAATTCTTATTAATTGGACATCATTTATTTGTCACATGAAACCATAATACCATTAAAATGGTTAAGTTATGTGGGTAGAAACCTGTCTGATTTTTGAAAACAAACTCGAAGGGTTTGTCGCCAACTGATTTGTCTCTTGAGACCTACCAATGCATCAAGAGGTTGTAGCAGGCCCCACCCACCACTTCATGTCCAAATAATTCTTTATACATTGATTCAATACAAGATCAATATGCCTTTTCAATATCTGTATAGAGTAGAGTATATAGATTCATCAATATTTCCATAAATAAAATAACTTTCCAAATAAACATCATATGTAAAATGGTATACAGTTTAGAAAACAACATATCAATGATATGGGATTATATATATTTAATATAAATACAATTTGAAATGAAAATTGATCTCAAATGGGTATTAGGTACACCACATATGGATTATTAGGTGCACAATACAAAGTTATTCACAACAAAATAGTAGTTGACACAAAGTCTCTTACCACAATGTAATCGGTCGAATCATATGACCAGAACTTAATAAACCTCAAATGAATCATTTAATAACATGAACATAAATATAATCATGTTATTATATATAAAATTGAAGTACACATATACCACATAAATGAAATAAGCGGCAAACAATGAAAATATCACAGAAATGAAAGTGAGATGAGAAACCCATTACAAACATTTCGGCATGGTAATGAGTGTTATTGAGAGGGATTAATGAGAGGTAAAGGGGTATTCCATTATTTATATGTCACAATGGCAGTATTTGGGAGGTGATAAATCATACCCCATCATTAGGAATTAAAAAAAAGGGCACAACATAGGGAAGATTCTCGAACAAAAGTGAGAGAGATGATCCCTTACAAAAATTGTGTCATTAGAGTGGTGATAAATCAATGAAATATTTATGTGTGAAAAATAAAAATCCACAAAATATAAGTGGATATACAGTATAAAACAATCATAGGTCATTCACACATATTCTTGGAAATACAAAACCAATGACATAGATGTGGAACTCAAAAAATGGAAATTGAGTTAAGATATCCCTTACCTTATGCTTGAAGGTGTTCTTGACTTGTTATTTAAGACCCAAATAAACAAATTAGGATTATTAATTCATAAGTCAAGAACCTCTTATATATTTAAATGATTTTATTATAACCCTTCTTATTTCATTAAAGACCTTTTTGATTAGTTATAAGGTTTAATTTCATTGTTCGAGCTCATTTGTTTACTTGGTTTTAAATGATCAGTTCACTTATATTCAAGTTCGGAAAAATATATAAGATGTATGTGGTTGTACAGAAATGAAGTTATATTCTATTATTAAACATTCATAAGATTACATGGTTTTAAATTTAATTTGGTTACTTATACTGAAGTTGAATTATTATATATATAACCTTAGTGACAACCGTTTTGGCTAAACGGTGGGTTTGATTACAATGAACATGTTTTTCTTTATAACTTAATACCATTTGTACAAAAGGATTACAGAACCAAAAATAGGATATATTACATATATAATAATCTATTTCAACTATAACACAAATGGTTTCATGACCATAATTAAATATTATAATATAAATTGATAAATCATTGTCCTTGAATGTGCTAAATTAGCACATCTCAAACAGTGCTTTCATTTCTTTCAAATAAATGGTGGGGAAAGGAGAGAAGATAATGAAATATACCATTAGCATAAAAAAATTACAGTACATGTATGTTACTGAAGTTATCATACCATTTGGGTGAAGGGAGGTGAGGAAAGAAACAAAAAGAAAATAACTTAAAAGAAATGAAGGAATTGGAAAGAGGATTTTACCTCTTGAGACTTCCCCCTTTGAGAACCTCTTAAGGGGAGAGGTTTTGGTATTTTGAATAGGATAGAAGCTTTTTTACGTGGGGGAGGATCTTGGGGAGAGATTTGGGTAGAATATTGGCAAGGCACAAGGCTTGAGAGGAGTGAAGAGAAGAGGGAGTGAAGGGGGGGTTTTATAGTGGAGAGAGGAGTTTTCTTAATATTATAATCATTAATTTATTATTTCCTCTCAAGACAACCAATAGTGAGTATTACATGACCAAGAAAAGTAATATATTCATGTGAATCTGAATAAATTGGGATTACATCATCATATCATCATTTATGACTCAATTAATCCATTATTTAGCATTTATTGTGAATTATCGGATTTTACTATTCATCAAAAATTTAAGTATTTTAGAAAAATCCCAAAAATTCACCCTAACCATTTTTCTACATGTAGAATCCAATAATGAAGTCCATTTTTCAAAAATAATTTTTTAAATATGATTAATTAAATATTTAAGTAAATTCATTATTTAATCAAAAAATATAAACACTTAAAATTATCATCTTCAATTTTAGGGTGCCTAAATTCATTTATACACCCAATGGTATAGATACCATTCATATGAGTCATATTACTATTCATAAGGGTAAGTTACTATTCATAAGGGTAGGTTACTATTCATAAGGGTGGGTTACTATTCACTGAAAATTAAGTTAATTTTATCAGACTCTAATTATCATCTTGATCACAAATGTGTATGTTAGATTTTTAAAATTCAAATCACAGAGCTGAGAAATTTAAGTTTTATGGCTAGGTTATGGATATCCCCTATAAGTAACCATGTTTTGTTCCATAGAGGCTTAGTGATTCTTGAAATATAGGTTATAACTAAAATGTATTTTAGAGAAACATGCCATAAAATGTTTGTGGTGCTACAACCTTTCCTTGACTGTGTTTCCAGCACAACACATTTCTTGGCAAAGGGGGCGGTGCATCATATTGGAATGATTTCGCTGTTGCAGGTTCAGAAAGGGGGGGGGAAAGACTCTTGGCTTTTTCTTATTTTTGATGTTTTTTTTTGTTTGGGTCCATGTAAGGCCTTCGTGGCCTATTGGTTTTTTATGTTCTCATTTGGTCCTTGTAATGGGTTCCCCTTTTCCCAGTCTTCAAAAGGAGATCTTTATTTTGTGTTCAATAAAGGGGGTTTTCCCCTCAACAGAAAAAAAAAAAGAATTAAAGAAGCTATTTATAGATTTTTTATTTAGGTATATTCATCAATGTAATGATTCGGTTTTATTTCTTAGGTATTCAATACACTATGCTATCACATATGTGTATTAATATACAGTAACCAAGTAAGTATAGAAATATTACTAGAAGTAAGGTGTATTCTCCAAGAAGCTTAGAAAGGGTGATTCCTAAGTCAGCAGTGAGAAGTACACAAATTATCTATTTCCATGTGAATGGTTCTTGTAAAACCAGAGGGTCACACACAATAGAATATTTGAATGTATTCCCTATTCTGTTGAATAGTAATTTTATACATTATGGTCCCCACTACTGGGGTTTGGGTTTTTTTCCAAGGATATACAATCACCAAAGGAATATATTAATTAGTATTATTAAATTTAAGAATAATTGGTATTGAATTTATTTACTCTAAAATATATTTTTTTAATGAATATTAGTTTAAAATATTCAAGGATCATTTAATATTTGTGGAAATTATGAGTCAAGTTAATGGATTGGGTTTTATCACATAATATTTCTATTATT
This sequence comes from Viscum album, assembly GCA_963277665.1. Lineage (NCBI taxonomy): Eukaryota > Viridiplantae > Streptophyta > Magnoliopsida > Santalales > Viscaceae > Viscum > Viscum album. The sequence goes on along the minus strand of OY728120.1, from coordinate 684,882,989 downwards.
TTGAAATAAATTGGTAAAAATATAAATGATATTTGTGATTTAGTTTAGTAGTAATAATATAAAATTTATTTAGTGAGTACTAAATATTCAGGTATCGGGTGTTTATACAAGATATTTATCTAGGAATATATCTTTATAGATTATTCATTTCTTAAAGAGAGAGATTCTCTCACATATCTCTCTCTTGGATCCAAGAGAGAGATTCTCTGGTTTCAGGTACTCGATCTTGGTAGTTCATCACAGATCAATGGAAGAGAGCAGCAGTGATCCTAAAGACTTCAAAAGAGTCATCATAACTTCACACTAGCCCCTGGATTCTGTTGATCAATGTTCTCATAGGCTTACAAAGTGTGTGTGGATGATATAGAGGGATTCTGATTTAGATCCTTCAAGCGGCGATCATCGGTGACGAGTAGAAATCTTGCATGGCTATGGATTTAACCAGGTACTTTTGGTTTTTTTTTCTTTATCTTCTTCAGATGATGATCCTAAGGCTTTTATAGAGCAACATTTCACCAATGACGACATTTTCATGTCGATCATTAGTGAATTTTTTTAAAAATATCAAGTTTCGGGACTTCCATTGTGCACTCGGTACCTACAAATATGTCACATTCCACTTTGGGCCTGAATGTAAAGAAGAATTTAAATTATTAAGGAAATTCTTGGTTGATCCCCCAATAATTATTTTAGTAGACTAGGATAAACACTTTGAGTTAATGTGTGATTCCATGGATTGGGTAGTTGGTGCTTCCATGGGACAAAGGAAAGAAAGGATCTTCAAACCAATCTATTATTCTAGATGTGATTTGATTGAGGCTCAACATAATTACACAACAACTGAAAAAGAGATGTTATTAGTGGTCTTCACTTTTGATAAATTATAATCTCACCTATTATTCTCCAAAGTCACTGTCTATATAGGTCACTATGCCCTACAGTATCTTATGACCAATAAAGATGTGTATCCAAGACCCATTCAATGAATATTGTTACATTAATAATTTTAAAATGAATTCAAGGACATGAAGGGAATTGAGAATTTTGTTTCTGATCATTTATCATGCCTAGATCATGAATCAAGTGAAATAGATGTGGAATTAATCAATGAAACATTTCCTAATGAACAACTTTATGCCACCGAGAAAATCACACTTTGGTATGCCAATTTCGTGAATTAATTAGCTTCATGCGTGGTACAACCAGATTTATCAAAGGAGTGGAGAAGATATTTTCCAATGAATCACACCATTACTCTTGGAAAAATCCATCACTTTTCAAGTACTGTGCAGATGGAATGATTAGAAGATGCATCCCAGAAGAAGTTGAGAGTGTTTTGAACTTGTGTCATCCTAGAGAAGCAAGAAGACACCATGGAATTCATCAAAAAATTAGAAAAGAGTAACAATGTGGTTTTTAATGGCCATCCATTAATCACGATATTCGTGAGTTCATCATGAATTTTGATAAAATCCAAATAACTGGGGGTATAATATGGAAGTGAAAAATTCCACAACATTCAATCATAGGCATTGAAATTTTTGACATATAGAGAATTGACTTCATAGTTTCTTTTCATATCTTTTGTAAAATCATACACCCTTTTCTATGTTGAATTTGTACCAAATTTCAGGGAATCAGAAGCATTTGAAAAAAATACCACTTGACTTGTCATTAAAATTTTAAAGCAACAAATTTTTACCTAGTTTGGATTTCTAAGGCTCATCATTACTACCTATGGTACCCAATTCAATAGTGATCTATTTTAGAAGCTAATTAATTGCCACGGATTCCACCACTACATGATCACCTCATACCTTCCACAAACTAATGGTCGTGTTGAGGTTTCAAATAGAGATATTAACATCATTTTGGAGAAAATTGTGAGTACATCTTGGAAAGATTGGGCCACCAAACTTGAAGACATACTTTGGGCTTACAGGACCACATATAAGATACCTTTAGGAATGTCCCCATATCTCTTGGTCTTTGTAAAAACCTATAAAATCCTTTTAGAATTGGAACACAAAATTTATTAGGCAGTGAAGAATCTTAATTTTGATATCATCTACCCAAGAGAAGCGTTTTTTGAAAATGAATGAATTAAATGAACTTAGTATGTCAATAATTTGATCTATAAAGATAAAACTTAAGCCCGAAATGATAAATGGTTCTAAGAAAGAAATATTTCACCAAGAGACAAAGTTCTAATCTTTGACTGAATACTTCTAATCATGGAATGAAATATCAAATCAAAGTGGTGGGGTCCTTATACTATCACAATTATTTATCCCCATGGTGTTATTGAAATAACTGATGGGAAGATTCTTCTATTTAAGGTTAATGTTCAATCCTCAAACATTGTCACACCTTTGATACAATAGGCATCATTGAAGAAGTTCACTTAAATTGAGAATGTTCTCATCAATCCGAAGATGTTAAACTTAATGCTAATCGGGTGACAATACCACTATTAGCATGATCATTTTTTGTACTATATGTATTCCATTTAACTGATGTATCATTGCACTTATTATATACATGGGATAATATTTTTTCTTCACTCTTTCATAGATTATTTTTCATTACATGTTTATAGTAGTCATGTATAGCTCTTCTGCCTCTTCTATGATCATAAATGTGTCGGTTTCGTCACCATATTCCCTCATACTATGGGTGAATCAGAATCTGGATGATGTTGAGTGCCAGATTGAGGAGATTTCATTATATATCAGTGCTCCTTAGTCATGACCACCATGACACACATTTATTTTATTCCTACCACACCATATTCATGATTAGTACACTCCTGCAGTGGTTAATCCCACTATGAATCCATGTGATCTTGATGACATGGTCATCATTTCATATAAGAAATAGAAGAATTATTAGCCTATGGACTAATATTATTGATCTTTGTCTATCTATATGGATAAATATGTAAAACTGAGCGCTTCCTGGGAGGAAAATCATTTTTTCTCCTTTAGTTCTTTTTCATTTTTTTATAGTTTGTTTTAAAAATATAAACTTAACATGTGTGGAATATTTTCAACTACACTTGAAATTTTTTATTCACTTTTTATTATCCCATATAACTGCTTTCATTTTTATGATCTTTCATGTTATCATTATTATATGATGTGGGTATGTGATTTCCATGTGCAGATTTTTTAGGTACATCATTTGTGGAGCTTCATTGGATACATGAAGCCTTTTCGTGTGATATCTGCACTTAATTAGAGAAGAGTTTTTTATTTTATTTCAAATTTTATGCTTCCCAAAATAGTATGTAAAATAACTAAATAAAAAAAGATAAAAAAAATAACCAAAAAAATTGAAAATAATAATATTAACATTCTAATCATTTATTGAAATAAAATAAAAGATATTATATTTTTATCATATCACGATTCGAGGCATACCAATTTTCTCCTTGGGTAGTTCGAACACAATATTCTTGTTTGACATGCTTTGATTTTTGATACCCTGATTTAAATGATTGCTAATATCATCCCATGATTTTAAAAAAATTCCTCAAATTAATTTTTTTCATTTTTTTCCATACTCATGAGTATTCTTGCCCATTTTTTAATCATCTCTTATTTCTATTTTCTCAAGGTAATCTCGAACATTTTATGTCTTTTAGATCTTTCCAGGTTTATAAGTCAAAGTAAACATACTTCTGAAAGTTACACTATAATGCCTTGTGTAATTTTCAAATTTCTGATCGCTTCGATAGATAAACATGGAAATTTCTAGAATATAAAACATTGTTGAGATTCCCTCAAGAAAATTGAAATTGGAGATGATGGAAAAATGGTACAGAATCCTTATAGGTATGAAAATAAAATTTTGGATATCAAAAATGAGCATAAGGGTAAATAGGTTTCTAAAAAACGAGTTTTAGGAAAATATTTTCAAATCATGGGCTAATATCAGCAATCATTTAAATCAGGGTATCAATAATCAAATCATGTAAAACATGAATCATGTGCTCCTAGTAACCAAGGAGACAAGTGGTATGCCTCCAACCATGTTACAACTAAAATATAATAGATTTCATATGGGTTTAATAAATGAATGGGATGTTGTTATTTTTTTTAAAATTTTATTATATTTTTTTGTGTTTTTTTGTTACTTGTTTTACAAGGTGTTTTTGGATGCATAAAATATGAAGAAAAATAAAAACACTTCCTTGATTAAGTGCATATAGACTCAAAAAGGTTGTTTGTATTCAATTAGGCTTCAAAAATAATGTACTTGTAAAATCTACACATGGACAACACATACCAACATCATATCATAAATAAAACACCAAAGATCACACAAATGAAATTAGATACTCAAGTGAATGAAAAGTACATGAAAATTTTCAAGAGTAGCTAAAAATGATCCACACATTTCAGGTTTATTTTTTTTAAACTAGAAAAAATAAATGAAAAATAAAAAGAAGAAAAAAATATGGGTTTCCTCTTCAGAAGCACTATGTTTTATGTCTTCAACCAAACTAATAGAAAAAGATCAATCAGCTTGGTCTATCAGCTCAGAATTCCTCTATTGGCTACAAGAACTGGTGGTTGTGTCATCAAGATCACATGGACACTTGGCAAGATTAACCACCATAGGAGCATACTAAGCATAAATCTAGTGCGGAAAGAATATCATGTGTTCTCATAGTGGTGGTCATGGCTGCTAAGCAAAGATATCTAATGAAGTATCCTCAAACTATCCCTCAATATTAGATAGATGTTGATTCACCCATAGTATGAGGGTAGGTGGTTATGGAACATGCACATCAATGACCATAGAAGCGGCAAAATCTAGACATATCCACTATAACATTGTAAAGAGAAATAATACAATAAAGAGTGAAGTAAAAGAAATATCCCATGTATATAATAAGAAAAATGACACATTAGTGAAATATAATATATATAGTACAAAAAAATTATCATCCTGGCAGTCATGTTTCCTCATGATTAGCATTATGTTTAACATCTTCATTCGGATGAGCACATTCTCAATTTAAGTAAACTTCATCAATGATGCCTATTATATAATAGGTGTGATAAAGTTTGATGAATTGACCATTAACCTTAAATGGAGTCAACTTCCCATAAAATATTTCAATAGCACCAGGGGATAAACAATTTTAACAGTGAAAAGACCTGACCACTTTGATTTTATCTTTCCTACCATGATCTAAAGTCTTTAAGAGTATAACATTGTCTCCTGGTGAAAAATTTCTTTTTTGGATTTTTTTATCATTCCATGATTTAGTTTTATATTTATATATCAAATAATTTTCATACTCTTCGTTATTCATCTCATATAATTCATTAATTTTCAAAAAACGCTTCTCTAAGGTAGTTTTGAAATAAAATTTCAGATTATTCACATCCCAATAAGCTTTGTGTTCTATTTATAAAAGGAGATGGTATGTTTTTTCAAAGACCAATTAATATGGGGACATTCCAATAGTTTTCTTGTACATAGTCCTATAAGCCCAAAGTACATCGTTGATTTTGGTGGCCTAATCTTTCTGATATGTACTCACAGTTTTCTCCAAAATGCCCTTAATATCTCTTTTTGAAACCTCAACTTTTCCATTGGTCCATGGATGTCATGGGGTGATCATATAGTGGAGACATCCATGTTGAGTCATTAGATTATGAAATAGAAAATTATTGATGTGGGTACCATGATAACTATTGATGATCCTTGGAATTCTAAACTGGGTAAAAATGTGTTTCTTAAAAATTTAATGACAACTCACGTAGTATTTTCCATAAAAACTCTAGCTTCCACATACTTTGATACATAGTAATCATAGAAAATGATTTATGATTTCCCAAAATATTTAGGAAAATGACCCATGAAGTTGATTCCCTATATGCCAATAATTTCAATGCCCATGATTTAATGTTGTTTCATTTCTCACTTCCAGCTTATATCCCCGGTTCTTTGGGATTTATCACAATTTATAATGATTTCAAAAATATCATGATGAATTGTATACCGGTAAAAACCACATTGTAACTTTTTATAATAATTAAATGAATTCCATGGTGTCCTCTATCTTCTCTAGCATGGAGAAATTTCAAAACACTATCAACTTCTTCTTTTGGGATTCATTTTCTGATCATTAAATATGCACAGTCTTTGAAAATTAATGGATTATCCCAACAGTAATAGCATGCTTTATTCAAAAATAATTTTCTCTAACACTTTGATAAATATGGGTGTACCAAACCTGAAGCTAAGTAATTCTTGAAGTCAGCATACCAAAGTGCGATTGTATAAGTAGAATATAGTAGTTCGTCTTCATTAATCAATTCTTCATTCATTTCACTTATTTCGTGGTCTAGGTGTGATAAATGACCAGCAATGACATTCTGAGTTCCCGTCTTTTCCTTGACTTCAATGTCAAATTCCTAATGTAACAATATCCATACAATTATTTGGATTTTCTTCTTTCATGGTATTCAAATACTGTAGGTAAGAGTGAACTATGTAGATTGTGACTTTGGATAACAACAGGTGAGTTCCAAATTTTTCAAAAGTGAAGACAGCTGATAGAATCTCTTTTTCAATTTTCATGTAATTATATTGATCCTCATTCAAAGTATGACTAGAATAATATATTTTTTAAAATATCATATCTTTCCTTTATCCAAGGAAAACACCAACATCCCCAACACTAGAATCAAAAATTAACTCAATTGGTTGCTCCCAGTCTAGTGAAATCATTATTGGGGCCTCGAAAAAGAATTTCCTTAATAATTTAAATGCTTCCTGATATTTAGGCACAAAGTTTAATGTGACATATTTTCATAATAGGGTGGTCAAGGGGTGGAAAATAATAGAGAAATTCTTAATAAAACATCAATATAATCCAACATTCCCAAAAAACCTCAAACTGAATGAACTGAAGTAGGCATGGGTATCTTTGAGATTGTATTAATCTGGCTGCATCAACTTCAAGTAATTTATTTGAAATTTGAGTACCTAAAAAGATCCCACTTTGTACCATAAAGCGTGATTTTCCCAATTGATAATCATATTATTTTCTTCACATCTCCCCAAAACCTTATACAAATGTTCTAGATAGTCATAAAAAATCCTCATATACAGAGTAGTCATCCAGGAATATTTCCAATAACTCTTCAATCATGTCATGGAATATTTTCACCATGCATCGTTAAAATATGGCTGGCACATTGTATATTCCAAAAGGAAATTGATGATAAGTGAATATACCATATGGATAAGTGAACATGTTTTTCTCTTGATTTTATGGTGTCACCAATATTTGATTATAGCCTAAGTATCCATCCTAAAAGCAATAATAATCTTTTCATGCCAATTTTTCAAGGATTTGATAAATAAATGGTAATGGAAAGTGATCCTTTTTGGTGGAATCATTCAATTTTCTATAATCGATGCACACTCTTCATCTAGTCACTATTCTTTTGGATATCAATTCTTCTTTATCATTCTCAACCACTGTGGTCTCACCCTTTTTAGGTACCACTTACAATCGGATGACCCTTGAATATCAGAGATATGAAAAATTAAACCAGCATTGAAAATACTAATGACTTATTTCTTGACTACTTCTTTCATTGGAGGTGTTAAGTGTCTTTTTGGTTTCCTATTAGGTTTCGAATTTTTTTCATTATGTATTTTGTGAGTGAAGATGGTAGGACTGATACATTTTAAATTATCAATGGTCTAGCCTATTGTTGGATTCCTTTATAAGAGGACATTGATCAATTTTCTTTCTTGTTCCCTTTAAATGTTATAATTTATAATGAATGGAAAGGTGTTTAAATCTCTCGAGTAGCTATATCTCAGATTTTGTGGAAGAGGTTTAAGTGCAATTTTTAGAGGATTTTCATGTGATGAAGTTGATTAAGTGAACTCTTATCTATCCAGAATCATGATGATGCATCTGATTAATTCTACATCCTCTACATATTCAGTTAAATCCTCATTTTATTTGTGTAAATCCTCAATATTCAACACATCCCTTGCTAAATCATCCCATTCTTCAATAGTATCCATGAAATATCAGTTAGCTACAAAGTTTTTTCTATATCTTTTAAGACATAAACTATTATGTTTTCTTCTCAAACTCTAAAAATTAGTTTTCCCTCATGGAAATCAACTAAAACACTATTTGTTTCTAAGAAAGGTCTCCCAAAAAATGAGTGGTACATCCTTATATTATTCTATATCAAGGAAAATTAAATCAGTAGGGAAATAATATTAATAAAACTTGATGAGAACAACCTCTAGATTTCATCAGGGATACTTCATTGATTGGTCCTACATTTTCAAGGTTACCCTTATTGGATTTAATATTGGGATTCCCAGTTCTATGAGAACTCTAGATGGCATGAGGTTTACACTATCTCCACAGTCACACAAAGGTCCTCCAAATTGACATCCTCCAATATTGCAAGGAATGGTGAAACAACCAGGGTCTCATAATTTAGGAGGTATGGAATTGGGTATGACTTCGAAAAATTCCATGTGCATTACGACTATTCTCACATCATCTATTTTTATTCTTTTTGATATAATATCTTTGAGAACTTTATCATATGGGGAATTTTTATAATGGATTTCGCAAAAGGGATATATATGTAAAGCTTCTTGAACATCTCCATGAATTTCAGAAATTGATCATCCATCTTTCTTTGCATTAGTTTTTTTTTTGAAATAGTGAAGGTGTTGTGTGAAATTTTACACTTTCATTGAGCAGCTAATTTTCCTTTTCTTTTCTTTCTTTTTCAATTTTTTCATGTTTTTTTTACCTTCCCCCACTTTATCATCAAGTTGAATTTATTTGTTTATTGAGTCTCCAATCTTCGTGGAAGGTGTAGGCATCTTATCTATTGGTTGAGCATCATGAATTTTGTCCTCTAGAAATTGTGTTCCACTATGTAATGTAACAGTTTTTGTCTCTTATCTTGGGTTAATTCTTGTGTTACTCATTAGAGTTTTCTGTTTTCGGTTTTCATTTGTGTGACTAACTGACCAAATTGATTTTCAATGTTGTGCAAGGATTCTTGTAAGTTTTTTGTTTCCATATTTTTTGATTCAAACATTGATTGATTATACATCATCAGTTTTTCTATACTTTCACCCCAATATTTTTTACCTTGCACTGCAGAAGAGGAAAATTCTCTTGTTTGATTTTTCTCCTTATATTTTTGTTGTTGATGAAATGGTGGTCAATATTTCTGTTGATATCCTTGCTCTTAAGATTTCATGGTGGGTCTAAAATAAGATTGATAATGGAACCTAGGTGGACCCATGTTTTGATTCATTGTATTAGTGGACACTAGTTTCTTCCAACCTTGATTTGGGTTATTTTTTTGCTAGTTTGTGTTGTAATTGTTTCCGTAATTTTCTCTGTTGTAACTAAAAAAGTTAGCTTCAGAAAAATTGTTCTCAGAGGTGTTATATTGACACATGTGATAATAATGAGGACCACCACAATGTGGGAAGTGTGCAGCTTTAACTACATGAACTATCTTATGAGGGATTACTGAAAATTTATCAATCCTATTTTTGAGAGATTCAAATTTTGTAGCTATAAATGTGTGAGAATCAACTTTATGCACTCCTGCTTTACTTATGAAAAATCTTTTAGTCACTTTAAATTATTTTCTTCCATGTTTTGAATTAATTTTTATAGATCTTTTAGATCCATTTACATGAATATATTTCTTGTATCTATGTTGATTGTAGACATACTCTCGGATTGAATTTCACAGTAGAAATCTTGTAACTCATTTGTAAACATCATCCCATGATGACAAAATGCATTAACATGGACCTAAATCTTTCACAAGATTCTCTAAATTATTCACAATTATTTTCTAAAAAGGAGTCAACGCCACTCTTGTTTTTTCAAATATTTTGTAGTTGTGTAATATCAATCTATAAATTTTCATCTCAACACTTCCCTGGTGAAGATTATATTTAGGTCAAGACATTCCAACCAGTCCTTCGCGTTTCCTTAGAATGAGAATGGAAAAAATCTTAGGTTTAATGAATTTTCGGTCACCCCATTTTATTTAATTGTGTCAGACTTTGATAAATCTATTCACATGCATATAAGAGTCTTCTATACTCAAGCCATGAAATTATGTATGTTGCTGGAGCAGGTTGATCATCGATGGATTCAATTCAAAGTGTCTCTCTTGAATTCTAGGTCGAATTATGCCCGAGCTAACTTCGACTATGTTGGGTCTCAATTATTGTATCATAGTAGTCTGAGGCCTTTGATTATCGAGACATTTTTGGAAGAGCGGGTGGACTTGTCCACTTGGAAGGGTTGGAATGTGAGTTTCAACACTTTCCTCTTGTTGATTTATTTGATTTTCGGTAGAGGTTTCAATTTCAGTTTTCTATTTTATTTGGTGTTCTTATTATTGATCATGAGGTTGGTCATTTTTCAATGGAGCTGAGGGGGTGGACTTGTCCATTGGGAAGGGTTGGAATGTGAGTTTTAACACTTTTGTATCATTTATTCATTTTTTTTTAGTATATGTGCCAATTGAAACTTTCCCTTTTCTTTGGTGTTCTTGTTCTTGATCGTGACATGGTCATTGTTCGATGGAGCCGAATTATGAGTGTTCATCATTTAGGTGCACAATGCCTAACGTAAGGTCAAATTGAGAATTTCTTAATGCTAGACATGAACATGATCCCTATAAACAGTGCCAAAAATTTGATACATGTGTCACAATGTGTTCAATTTTAATTTTTTTTATAAAAAACTGGCTACTGTAAAAGTGGGGAGTAGGGTCAAACCACAACGAAATCACAAAATCTAGTTCAAGGGATAAATAGGGGAATGGGGAGGGGAAATGGGAGGGGGAGGGTGAGTGAGAGGGGATAGGTAGGGGGAGAATGGTGGGGGTGATGGAAGGGGGAGTGGGGGAAGGGAGGGGAAGGGGGTCGACAGTGAAGAAGGGGGAAGGGAGAGGTGGGTGGGGTGGCGTGGGAGGGGGAAGAGGGAGATGGGGGTGGAGGTGCTGGAGTGTAGGATAGGGGTGACATGGTAGGTTGTAGGTGGTGGTCGAATATTTTCATGATAGGGGAGATGGAATATTTAAAGAGGAGAGGAGGTTCCTGCAAATAATAAGAAGATAAGAATTGAAAAATAAATAAATAAATTAGAAAAACCAATTAATTAGAGTTAAAGACAACATGAATTTAAGTAAAATAAAAAATAGAAAATCATTTTAAAAAATTAAAAACGTTAATATTAATAAATGTTAGATCAAGAAAAAGTTAATCTAATTTAGTAAATAAAAAAATTAATAAACTAATAATAAAACTAATGTTAGAGAAACTAATAATAATAAAAATAGTGTAAAATATATAAAATTAATATAACTAATAAAAAATAAACTACTAAAAATAAAGTGTTATACATTAAATGTTAATAAATTTTTAAAATAAATATAAAATAAATAAAAAAACTAATAAAGTCAAAGAGATGGAAATATATAAAAAATATATAAATAAATAAACTAGGGTTACATGTTAAATTAAATTAATAACTATACACATAATAATAAATAATAAAATTTAAAAAAAATAAATAAATTACTAATATTAGTATACAAATTAATTAAAAATTATCAAAATACCCGAAATACTACAAAACTACCTAAAAATCCTAAAAGCAGTTTGAAAAATAATTAAAACTTAATTAGAAAATTATTAAAAATGCATGTGAAATCCATGTGCATCATCCACCATATGTATTGAGACTTTATTTCATGTCTATCTTGTATACAAATAGGTTAGAGCATAAATGGTGTGGAATTTCACTTATGTATGATTTCTCGCATTATGGTATATTTCATGGTTATTTTCCCACATGCTTGCTTTATGGTGTATCCATTGATAGTTTGATTATGATTTCATGTCAACTCACATGTAATTGTCATATTCTTTGTAATGTGAATATGAAAGTATTATTATAAATACAAAATGATGATTTAAAAAATGGATTTATCATGTGAATAATATTTTTAAAGGGAAGAGCATTATGTAGAAGAAAATTTTACTTATTTAAATGATGTAACATTTAGGAATGTTTAAATTGTGTGTGATTTATGTAAATAGTAGTATAATTTATAAACTATTTATTATTTTATAGTAAAAGTATTAAGAAATATCAAAAAAATTAAAAATTACAAGAACTCATATTAACACCATGTAATTGATAAAATTAAAATGTTCACATTAGAGGAAATACATCATTGTGATTGAGAGTGTGAACTCGATCCCGCAATGTTATGGAATCATTTCCTGTTACATCCTTCCCAATGACATATGAAATATCTCAAATGCTTACCTTCTTCTTTAGTCCAATCCATTTCATTCTAAATCATTCTAAACTTTGTTCTCCCTTGTTGTCACAACATATTGATGTCAGGTTTCAATATCGGCTGGTCTTCAGGCATTGGGAAATGTCAAAACTCCCCAAAAGGCATCCATGGTGCTGCATAGCTGTTAACAATGGTGTCCATCCTGCATGATGGGTTAACATATGATTCCCATGATATGTTCACATGAGAACATGTTGTAATGGCATTTGTGCATGGAAACTGTAATGCATGGAAGTTTCCACATTGATAATGCCTTACTTCTAGTAGTGCCACTAGGACTTGACCGCTACTACCTGTGATGGGGTCCTGACACTCTTTAAATTCAAATATATAGTCTTCTCAATGGAAAAGGATCACTCTATAATAATGATCTTCTTCAATGTTCGTTTCAATATCTCATTGAATGTTTTGTTCGTACCTTATCCCCTATCGAATCCCGTCAGTAGTCAATTTTGATCTTTCAACAAATTACTTGACACAATGATAAAATATCCCCTAAAATAGGACATTTATAAGTAACTTTTGAAGGTAAATGAATACATAATTTATGAAATCCACAATTTTTGTGGTAAAGTGTTCGTGCCACTTCCCCTCATTATATTTCAATGTCCATTTTTCTTTTAGAATTCGCATAATGTAACCATATACTCTCTGATTAGCCCTATGGATTTCTTTTAATTATTGTTCAAAAATTCATTGATCTGGCTCATATTCTACATGAAATTGATCATATTTAAAATAAATTAATTTTATCATTACGTTGAAATAGTAAAAAAATAAGAAATATATTGTATACCAAGCCTCGTGATTGCCTTCTTCATAGGTTCATCATGGAATGCTTTCTACAAATTTCAAGAAATGTGTCTGATACTATACTAATGATGTGAATTCAGGGGGTCTCCATATAACAAGATGTGCATTAATTTCCTCATTGATTTCTCTATGATGACCAGATATCAAATAGACACACTGAATGTGAGGAAAATGGTTGCTTATACATGCTCAAAACCAACTCCATGATTCATAATTTTCCTTTGCGCAATGAAAAATGAAAGAGATAGAGGTGAAAAATTGTCATCTTGGGTTTCCACAATCAATAATATGCCCATGTATTTTCCATATCGAAATGTACTTCCAATTTGTATGAAATTTTTGTAGAAACAAAATGTAGAAATACATGGAATAAATTCTGATAACAACCGATGAAATTTGACATGAGATGGATTAAGTCTGTAATCTTGAGACACATGTTTGTTTGTATCGATATGGAAGACAAATTGTTTGTTGTTTCTCAATATAGATATAAATTGTGGAAACACGTGATATGATTCATCTCAATCCTCATAAACCTTGACAATTGTCATCTCTTTCTCCATCCATGTATTATTGTAAGAAATATTATAACCAAAATTTTATTTTATCCTCTCCTGTATAAGGGATATACGCACATGTTGGCTGGCCCTAGTCATCTCAACAATAATTGATGACACAAATTTATAATCCAATGATGTATGATCTTCTGTAATGTTTGGCTGAATGTACATATGAGCTGTCTCAATCTTATAAATTATCCAATGTCCAAATGTAATTTTAGTAATTTCCAAGATGAATCTACAATAATCTCCATATTTGTCACACCATATAATGTATTTTATATGGATTGATTCCTTAATTAAATATCCACAATGTCTTTCAATATGAAACCTTTTTAGTATATTTTTCATTGCATCTTTATTTGGAATTTTTTCCAACGTATAATGTTTTTTCAACATCACTAAATCTATCCTCTATAACTCCAAGAAACTTAGTTACAGGTGTGATAAAATTCTATTCAAATTTAGGAAAATGTGACCTTACTTCTGAAAAAGAGGAAAATAGTGGTGGATAATTTATTATGTTTTGAGGATATTATATAACTACTTTATTTATAGAAACTCCCCCCAACTTCTAAAACTTCCTCCTCATCAGCATTTTTTTCCTTGTCTGTTCAATCATTAGAAACTTCCTCAGCATCAAAATTATGTGGCTATATATCTAGGAGATCAATTAGGTTGTATCTTCTACATCATAGGAAATTACCTAATTTTTTTGGTATGAACCTTATTCAACCACCCTTGTATGTCTATGTCTTCATACATTTAGAAGTTTATATTGTACAATTGAAACCTCAATATATAACTCCATCATGGTGTCATCTAACTGTTGGAAAAATAAAGTTGTTGCTTGGACCCAGTTCTCATTATCTTTTAATGGATAAGTTTATGAAATAGTGTATTCAGGAATTTAAAATTTTTATAACTAATATATTGGATCTATTGATCTGTTCCTAGATTTAAATGATCATGGATTCTTTCCTGAAGTTTTCTAAAGTTTCACAATCAGATGTCCTAACCATTACTGATAGTTGTGTGATATAAGAATCACCTTTCTTGTTTTGAATAATATCTCAGTAGTAGTAGACACAAGAATAAATGATTTTCTATGGGAAAAATGTTTTTTGATCAAGATTCTGATTGTGTAAATAATATTGACAATGAGGAATAATCATATAGCATTGACCACATGATATTTACTTTACTGAAATTTTAGAAATTCTAATATCCCTAAAAAATGACACTAAAGTTTCATAGCACAATATTTAATCTTCTTGAAGATATGTTCAGTATTTTATTAATAAAATGTGATTTATCTAAACCATATCCCCTGAGATTGTCAAACCAATTATGCAGCAAGACCCGTAGTCGTGCACCAAGTGACGATTGAGTCAAACTCAATTTCCCTTTTTGGGGTTGTTACCCCTAGGTTATTTTGTACTAGGGCCACATCCACTAGTAGTATCCAGACTGTGATTTCTATAGGGCCCTATAATACCCTGAGAGGGGAGGGGTGAATCGAGGTGTCAAATTTTTCTTTTAAAGTGATGAATCTTGTTCCTATGTTGTAACTTGTTAAAATTGTCTGATGTAATCGTGTAGTAATAAAACAATAACATGAAAAGAGACATCACATTAGTTTTACATGGTTCTCCACTAAGGTCTAGTCCATGGAGCATACATTGACTACATGTTAGTAATACCAAAATCCACTAATCTTTACTAGTTGCAGAATACAGATGTTCGGACATAGTCACTCTGTGTCAGGCACATTTCCTATAAAAGAATTTAGGGATAACACATGGCCTCCCTTAGAAAACTTTTATTGATTCCCCCTAGTTTAGTAATTTGGGTGAAGTATTACTCAGTTTAAAAACATAAAGGTTGCTTTATTAGATTGGCATTTAATTCTTTGTCCCTGACAAGAATGAGACTCTTCTTGCACCATAATCCTGAGTTGATGAACTTGAAAACACTATTAACTTAAACTATATGGTCAACGCTATCGTTTTTGAAGATCCTTCATGATTCTCAAAACCCTAATGAAGAAAACTACCTTTGCGGAACACTAAGTCATCATAGAATAACTGGTCATCACAAAAATCCTTTTTTCAAGATACCTTAGCATTGGTCAAGACTAACACAATCTTATTCTGATGCTTAGGCTCACGATGAATAATTGATTTTCAAATCTCTCAGCAGTCCTCAAATTCTAGGAGATTTGGGATTTTATATAATTATCCTCATGTGAAATGAAGTGGGGGTAGCCTCCTATTTATAGTCTCAACCCTTCACCACAATTCCAAGCCTTCGGTGGATTTTTTTAACCTTGTTCATGACGCTCCTTCATTCGTGAAGCTCCAGTGAAATTTCTTATAGTCACAAAGAGTCAGAGTCTAGTACAGTTACTATTTTAAATGTTTTTACCCCTAGGTACCTCTATGACAGAGCCACATCCACTTTTAGTATCCATACAAAGATTTCATTTCATAGATAACCACATAAGTTAATTATTACTTAATCATTACTAAGTATTTAGTTAATAATTAATTAATTAATAGTAATTAAGTAGTTAGTTTAAAGTTAATTAATAGTTAATCATTAACTAATTATTTTTTAATAATTACTTCATTCATAATTGATAAGGTATTTATTTCTTAATCATTGTATAATCATTCCTTAATCAATGATTAATAATTAGTTATTCATAATTTAATCATTCTTTAATCTTTCACTAACCATTAGTTAATCATTCATTATACATTAGTTAATATTAAATTATCTACACCTTAATCATTCCTTAAACACTCATTAATCATCACCTAATAGTTATTAAGTGGTTATTTAAAGTTAATTTTTAGTTAATTACTACATGATAATAATTTGAATAGTTTTATTATAGTTCATTAACAGTTAATCATTACTTAATTGTTGGTTAATCATTACTTCATCATTAATTATCCTATGTTAATCATTCCTTAATCACTGATTAATCATTTTTTAATCAATTGTTAATCACTATTTTATCATTCTTTAATCATTATTTTATCATCAGTTAATAATTTACTAATACTTAGTTAATTATTATCCAATCATTAGTAAAACATTAGTTATCCCAAAATTAATTATGCCACAATCATTCATTAATCACTCATTAATCATTATTTAATTAATAGATATTAAGTAGTTACTTTATAGTTATTTATTAGTTAATTAATACTTAATAATTAAGTAATTAATAGTTAATCATTATTTAATCATTATTTAACCATTTTTTATTCATTAGTTAGTCACTACATAATCATTTGTTAAACACCAGTTAATCCTAAATTAGTTATGCCTAAATCATTCACTAATCACTCATTAATAATTACATAATTAATAGATATTAATTAATTTGTGGATAATTATTAGTTAATTAATATCTAATCATGAAGTAATTATTACTTAATAATTCTTTATCCATTAATTAATCATTTTTTATTCATTAGTTAATTATTATCTAATAATTAGTTGAAAATTAGATAATACTAAATTAATTATGCCTTAATCATTTATTAAACTCTCTTTAATAATTAATTCCTTCTCTAAATCCATTTTTTTATATTTTTAAAAGCCTCTTTATGGTTAATTAGTAACCTCACACTTAGCAGATTCAAACCAAACCGACCAAAATTCAAAATTCAAACATAAAAAAACCACATCCCAAATATGAAAATAAAAAAATATCCCCCCATCACTTATGAATCACCTATGTAAACCCTTGAACAGAGAGATGCCTCTAGCCACACCCTCTGATAGGCACAGTCATCATCATCAACATTGCTACACCGGTGATATCTGCCAACCGTCAGCCATCGAGCTCAAAACCTTCCTCACAGATCGATCTCACCACATTAGAATGTAAAAATCATTGAGACATAATAGAGAAACGCCAATAGTAACACAACATGAGAGAAAAGAAACCTGGTCATACCTCCTAGAGACCATTGATCACTTGAAAAACACATCTCAGATTCTACATGAAGACCACTACACCAGGACTACTCAGAAGGGATCGTTGGAATAGGATTTCAGAGAAAATTTGAGTGGTAGTAGGTCTCAACAAAGGATCACACCAGAGATCACATCATCATTATCAAGGGATAGAACCATCAAGAAACTGGAAAACCACCATTTAAACATCGAACCATCACCAATAATAAAAATCCAAATCCACACAATAAACCACAACAAAAACCAACTAAAACCAAAAAAGAAAAAACAAGGTGAAAACATGAACACAAATGAGGGGGAACACTACTAGTGTAAACACAGACAGAAATCAGTCGACAAAGAACATGCCTAGAACATCATCAACTGCTCACCCCTCACAAACCAAAACCTCATTGAAGGCTACCTCACCTGTCCAAATTGGAGAGGAGCGAAGGTTCTTGAGGTCAGAGAAGATAATGAGTAGCATAAGGCCACAAAAGCATTCCGCACTATTTTCTAGGGCATTGACTGAATCACCACACCAACATGAAAGAACCTCACACAAAGCATCATCAAGATAGCTACAAATGGAGACTCAAATTCGGATGCACAGAAACAGAGCCACTGAAGCCAAAACCCAAGGATGGGAAAATTCATAAATGGAAGAAGAAAGGGGAAAGGAAACCCTAAACCAAAAGGGACCACCAGGGGAATAAATAAAGAGAGGTAAGAGTGGGGAGTTCCACTAAGTGATGGAGAGGAAGGGGGAGGCACCATCACCGACCAAGAACCCCCTTCTGAAATGATACTCCAAGGAAACCAAGTGTGAGAGAGAAGGGAGAGAAATTCATTAATCATTGATTAATTAATAGTTAAATACTTCATATTTAGTTATTTGTTAATTATCATTCATAATTATTTAATTATTAATTAATAATTTTTTGATTATTAATTAATCATTAATTATTTATTACTTGATCGTAAGTTACTTGTAAGTTATTTATGAGTTAATAAATACTTAATGATTACTTTAGCATTAGTTATTTAATTTTTAATTATTAACAAACCATTATTTCACTAATACTTACTCATCATCTAGATAATATTTAATTCTTAATTATGACACTAATATTTTAAAACTACTAAGTTTTACTCAATAATAATATTATTATTATAATAAATCCATTACTAATAATAATTATAAATTCTTCACTCAATCATAAATAAATAAGAAAATTTAATAAACTATTAACTATTATTTATAAAATATATCTAAATAAGTAAAAAACTAAATAAATAACATATTTAAAACTAACTAAAAACAAAAAAAAATCAATAAAAAATAAATAATAAAAGATATCTCTAAATGACGCTTTGTAAAATTCATCACTCATTTTAGGGTACCAAAAAGGTTGCGCATAAAGGATAAAATACCAGACAACTTTTAGAGAGAGTGAGTGAAATTAAAGAGAGAGTGAAAAAAATCATGTAAAAAGATCATAAAAAACTCTCGTGTAGTTCATGGTGCATGTTGTGTATAAGGCAGCGTCAACCATGCCGCCTTTTAATATAACTAAAAGACAAATTCAACGATGTCGCCTTTCTTTTGAAGTTTTAATTTTTTTTAACCTAGGTGGATTTTTTTTTCAAAAATAATATAATGAAACTCTCGTGTAGGTCATGGTTCATGTTGTGTACAACTTTAGGGACATGACTCAGTTTTCAATTATACGTGGTGACTAACCTTGGAGCTTTACAAATCGTGTATATCTGGTTGACATGTCATGTATGAACCTGCAATGTATGCTCAACTATCCCAGATTCCACACAACATGTTGATGAGGACATTCCATGACCATGGGGATATATAAATCAAGGTATGGAATAGTACATGCCTGACTACCCCTTGAGATCCACACATCATGTGTGTATGGTAAACACATCATGTGTTTATGAATCGGTATGACTCAAGGTGTACTAATGATTCATGACAAAGATGGACAAATAGGTTCTGCACCTTGTACAAACCCAGGTGACATGAATTGTAGGTTGACACCACATAGGGGATGTTGGAAGTACATTCCCAACTATTGGCTAGGGGTTACACATTTCTCTCTCTAAGTAAATGTTGTTTATTGCTTGTATTTTAAAGCTATTTTTGTAAGGGTGATATGGAGATAAATGAAATGTTATTGAGGAGAGAAATAAATTTATGATGTTTAGTGAGGTAATGTTAATAGGGGAGAAATGATAAGGGGATAAATAGAGAGAAATAGATTTCTCACCTTGTACTATTTTTAAATCATCCCAAAATTGGAATGATTTGAAAGGAAATAATGGTGGAGGGTTATTAATATTTTAAAATTACAATTTTATCCATATTTTATACATGTGTCACAAAATAATTTCTTTTCTTTTCTTTTAAAAACATTCACCAAACAAGATAGAGAGAAATACAAATCATTTCTTCTCTTTTACTAAGTTATTGATTCAAACATAAGGATATAAATCACCATTATTTATTTTATTTTATTTTATTTTATAGGATACCAAATTATTTTTTTTTCTTTTAATAAAATATCACCAGATAAAATGTTAGTGATTTTCATATCTTTTTTCTCTAGTTTCATAATTGGGAAATTAAATAGTTTATTTTGAGAATTTTTTTTCATATAGCACAATAGTATGATCCTCTCAGTCATCATAGACTGTTTATGAGATGTTTTTGGATAGTTATAGGGTCTTATCTCCAAAGAGAGAGGTAAAAAGTTCCAACAATGTATTTAGAGCATACATGGAGTTCAGTTAATCCCTCGTTCATCTAGGGTGTTGATCTAGAGAGTTAATATATGAAAATGATATGGGGATCTATACATTCTAACCTCACTTAAGTAGTTGATTTATCATAATATAATAAATTCATGTAAACTTTTAAATTAGGTCATATAAGAGTATTAGAAATAAACCAAATGGTAAGACTGATATTCATATATTGGAAATAAAACAACTACACAAAGTAGTAAAAACACCATAAGTATAAAAATGAAATGTTAAGATTGGTTAACAAACCAAACACTGTTGCAAAGTAAAGGGAGGATGATAGACCTTATTAAAGGTATTTAATTTCAAAGAACTTATTTGAATAAACTCAACAAAAGATACCTATCTTCCAAACCCTGGAATCCCTCAACATTGAAAATGTCAGTGTGAAAAGGGGGAGTGTAGAAAATGATAAATAGAGGTTGATGGTAATTCTGACAACCCAAATTTTCATACACAGATGTATTGATCGAAGTATGTGAAAGACGGTGATTCCCAAAGATAATTGTAGTAATTATCAAAAGGAAATTATTGATGAACAATAAAAAATAATTCGTTAATAGAATAAATCTTACAAATCCTCTGGTTGTCGAGAGATATTTTGATTAAAATTAAATTATATCAGTGAAATTGTAATAATAAAAACATTAATAAAGATGCGTAAAATTAAATAATGATGTCCTACCTTGATAGTAGATAACCATCACTTCAAAGAATCATCTCCATTAGTATCATGAATTTGATTTCGGTTCCTCCTCCTCAAAGAACTCACTCTCCAATACCATCCCACAAAATCAAGGGTTTATAGATAAAATAGTATCCAACCCTAGCCAAGGTATGTAAATAAGAAATTTATATGGCCCAATTGAATAAACAGGTAATTAAATTTACAAACCCAAGACCTCCCAGTCTGGGGCCCAGACTGACAGCCTAGCCCGAGGCTTGAAACTTAACAAAAAAATAGGGAAAGAATAATATTCCAATAGAACTGTCTTGAAAAAAATTCATCAAAGGTTCAAATTCAGTGATCCCTACATATTTGATTTCAAAATATTTATTTACTTATTTATTTATAATTAAGTATCCTTTAGAATAGGACAATCACAAAATTCTATCAAAACATAGAAGGAGGGTAATCAATATGCTCCAAGATCAACAGAATACTTAGAAATTTTTCCAAATATCATTTACTAGGTTAAATTTATCATTTTACCTCTTTAGAATACGTAAGGCTCTAAAACTAAAAAATGAGCTAAGTCTCATTTGAGGAAAAATATGGACTGATACATGTTTGTTTATTTTATATTTGTATTCTTATTAAAAATTAATTAATCATTAATTATCATTTAGTTAGACATTACTTCTTAATTATCATTATTTTTTAACATGAAATCAATAAAATATAACTTAATTAATATATATACATATATTCTCGTATATATTTGTATATATATATATGTGAATTTAAATTAAGTTTTTAACAAAAATTTAAATTTATTATGATTTCAAATATTATAAATTAACGTGTGTGTGATAAATTTTAAAATGTGATAAAAATAATGAGTGTATGTGTGCATATACATACATACCTTTATATATTACATAAATAACTTTTATTTTTTAATTAATTTATTCGTATTTAAAAATGCAGCTAAAAAATAGCTGAATTTAAAAAACACAACAAAAAAATGTGGTTAAATTCATTTTAATAATTATTTAAAAAAACAAGACTAAAAACACATCTAAAATAGGAACATTTTAAGAAAACATGGTTAAATTTAAAAAATATCCACATTTTAAGAAAAAGTGGATAAATACTTGTTTTTTTGTATTGTATCATAATCGTATGTCATGGTTAAGTATGAAAAGTTTTCTTCGATGTTTTTAATTTTTTCCTTTAAGTGATTGTTGATATATATCAACAAAATGGTTCAATATATGATATGTATGTGACTAGTTCCGCTTCACGTCACACCAAAAATAATCATTTTCATCATGTTTTTGTTTCTTTGAGTGTGGGTTTTCATAATTCGACCACTTCATTGATTGAAGTCCTTCCCTCATTACATTTTTTGTATAACCAAATTTATTATAATATTTTCATCAATCTTGAATATGTCAATTTTTACCATAATCTCAAGAACAATCACATTCACTTTAGGGAATGAATTTAATTTATTTGATCTGATTTCATGATTTTTCTTAAGGATTCAATAGTGAATGAAATTTTTTTATGTGATAAGAAGGAAAAATAATGTATATATTTTTCAATTATTTTTTAGGAGGTAATTGGGTATAGCAGTGCTCACCATGGAATGTATGACTTTCCCAGTTTGAAAAGCCTTTTTAATCTGATAAAACTCATGCTGAAAATGTGTTGTAAAATTGATGATGAAACACTAATCAAAACTAAAAATTATGTTAAAATAAAAACATGAGATTAAATGTATTTGAAGAGACATCAAGTAATAAAAATGTAATGGTGGACGATTTTGAAAGTACACTCACAATAAAATATGGACAAGAAAAATAAATAAAACAATAAAATAAAAAAATATCATATCTTTTATATTTCATCATATATATAAACATATATATATTGAATAAAATGATCAATTAAATACCATGAAAATCAGTCATAACAAGGGAACAAATCCAACTGAGAAAGTAAAAACTCAAGATTGAGAACCACTATTTTCACTTAGGATCCGTAGATGATGAGTAACATATTTTCCCTCTCTAGAAACAAAGGATAAATTGCCTGATTAAAAAAACACAACCAAGTATCATATCATCTTCATAATTAAACCAAAAGGCTACAAATATTCCCCCTAAAACATAATATAATTAATAACACCCTATAAATAAGATTCTAGGACAATCACATTCCACCCATGATAAAAATTGAACTATATTCCCAAAATAATTGCACGGGCCTTGATGATGGGGGCTCTAATTAGCACAAAGGGTCTTATGAAATGCCTCCACAAGCTACCCATTATCATATTGCACATCCAAACCAATACCAACCCTATTATTTTAGGGAATAATTGCATCCATATTAATTTTTATAATACTCACTAGGGGAGTTTTCAACTGCCTCTGCAAGACTCCCCATCCATCATGAATCAAAAAAATTGTTTTAGAGTTCCAAGTAGAAAACCACTCGTTAGATTTAGTGACCCAGAAATAGATCATTAAATCCTCCTGGTTGAAGAGAAAATCATTTCAATGGTCCCAAATCATCCATTCGATAACACATAAGTTTCAAGACTACTCCATGGGGAACAAAGATATCCACTTAACTATATTTTAAGAAAAATTTCAAAAATGATCAATGAACTTAAAGAAATTATTGTCCCAAACATGCTAGACATCATGGACACCTAAGAATCAATGAATTGTACTGGAAGAGGATTCAACACTACCAAGTAAAAGGGTTCATAATGAATCACTAAAAAATGTCAAAAAGTGAGGAACTCCTTTGTAGGGAGAATGCCAAAGTAGAACTATGACTAGAAGAATATAACCATTGGTAGTACTGGTAAGCACCAAAGATATCTCCAAGTCTAGGTATCCATGTTAGGAGGAGCATCAAAATCAATTAGATTTCCAAAATTAATAGAATAAACAACCAAGGTTTTCCAAAACTATAATAAATGGTCTGTATTCACATCACATAGGATAGGGATGTCGAGAGACCCAATTTTTTTTATGCACCAACAATCAAGTTAATCCTTAAATAAATTCCTAACCATGGCATTCTTCAAGCCTGGGACAAAATAAGATGTCACCTAAAATCCATTTTTATAAACATTCCACAACTCACTCCTAATATTAACCTTCTATCCATTTCCAATTCTCTAATAAATCCCATTACTTAAAATTTATTATGCATCCCAAATGATTATCTATGGAAAGCTATGTTTGGGATCTAAAAAGAAATCACAGTAATCATAGTGAGGAAAATACTCTGCATAAAGAGTTTGGGTGCATAAGGAATCAGAGAGCTGGAGAAGATGAAAATTCTATTTATCAAGGAGGGCATCATTAAATAGTCACAAGTCCCTAAAACCAAAACCCACACATTTTTGTAGTTTGTGTCATAGGACTAACTCTTTATACTTTGATTACATGTATATTAAATGTATTTAATATTAATGAAACTTATTATTACATATTTGTGTTGTTATGCATAAATACAACGTAATAATTTCCTAGATTATATATCGAATTGATAAGGTCATTACAGTTCCCCACTATAATGAGAACCTTGATGTGATATAATGATATTCTCAAATAATGTTATGTTTTTGGATAATATACTATGATTGGACACATAGTACATATACTGTCAGTTGTGAGTACT
Organism: Viscum album; assembly: GCA_963277665.1. NCBI lineage: Eukaryota > Viridiplantae > Streptophyta > Magnoliopsida > Santalales > Viscaceae > Viscum > Viscum album. Next base: position 684,858,030 of record OY728120.1, on the reverse strand, counting down.
CATAAGAAAATGGGGCTTCTTCTCTTGAAGTTTACACTTGGTAATCTTCAAGATGGGAGATTATGAGAATAGACCCACCAATATGAATTTTTCATGTTTTGGTGTCATCAGATATTCCTATCTATGAGCATGTTTAATGGTCCATAAACTTTTAGATTATTATTAATGCATCTCACAACTCATGTATTTAGATGTATTTCATAAACCATGAGGATAACAGTTCATGGCATAGATGGATACATTGGGTGTGTAATGAGTGCCATTTCATTAATGAATAAGTCGAGGAAGGGCATGTTCCTTTCATCTTTATGAAATATGATATCACAACCCATTGATTTCAATAGAACTGTCACATTAAATTTCATGTTCATGGTGTAATGACGCATTTATTTGAGATAGTCAAAGAAAGATGCATCAACCATATAGGTTAGTGACACGTTTGTGAAACATGTCTGATGAGACATTATGAAAAAGATTTTATATTACACAGTGATAATTCATATATGGTTGTTGAAGTTGTGTCATTAAGTTCTTTCTCTTGGGTGCCTTGACCCATTGCTAGAAAGTAATATTAGACTTTAGGTAAGTCTGCCTAATGCCATTGAAAAATAATCCTAGTGGGTCACACACTTAGTGTTTCCATTGATCTTGATTAAATTATATTTGATTTTAATTAATGGAATAAATATTATTCTCAAGTCTGATTAATAATTTTATTCAAGTTATAATGATCACATAAATTAAATAAATATTTATTCATCATCTTGTGAATAAAATATTTATTTTATTTATTGAATACTTTAATAAATATTTATTCACTATATATTGAATAAAACATTTATTTATGAATAAAATATTTATTTAGTTGTTTAATAAATGCTAGAGGAGTTTGAACGAACCAAGACCGAGTCTGATGAGAAATATTAATTAACAAGATCGTTATATAAGATTTGTTATTTTACAAGTTTTCACACGCAAAATAATAACAATAATATAATTTTTATTATGTGTCATGAGGTTTACTAAAGGTAATCAATATTATTTAATGGCCTATATGCAATTAAATAATATTTTTACCTAAATATTAACTATATTAATAGACGACTATGACTATTGTGTAGAGTATACAAGAATTGAGAATAGATAATTGTTGCACACAATGAATTATCTCTCAAATCATTCTATCTACCTATAAATAATGAGAAGTGAAGGGGATATTTATTCATGACTGAAGAATGAGCGATCAAGAACAAACAATGGAAGACATTCGACTCACCGCACTAGCACCCAGAGATTGAGTGGTGTTTCTCATAGATCATAGGAACATGTGTGGATCACTACTATAAGGATTCAATCATTGGATCCTCACATCACAATAAAGGTTATTAAAAAGGATATTTTTGGATGATCAACATTCACTAATAAGGAAAGTTCCTATGCCCAGGTATTTATTTTTTCAAATATTAAATAAATTAATTATAAATTTGACATGTAATATCCTTGCTCTTGGTTTTTGGAAATAATTATTAAAGGGAATTTTAATATACTGACTACCTCTACATGCTTACACTACACTCAAAAACATCAAGTGTTATTAGATCGGTCTCATTTAAATTTATAAATGTGTCATTTATTGTGTGTTTGAAAATTTAATATATTTTTTGTTTGATAATATAATAATGGTTTTAAATTATAAATTAAGTTATTATAATTAATATTTCATTATTAGTTCTTCCATTTATTTTCCATGAATTCCAAAAATTACGGGTATCTCCTAATAAGATCGGAAGATCATTAAGATGAAACAGAATTAATTATTTAATTTTTTAATTAACTAATGCAACTGCATTTATCTTAAATAATAAAATAATGAATAAATAAACTAATGATAGCAATTTAATTTTGTGTATTTGTTGTATGTATGACCGGTCATGAGCTTGACCAAGACCTTTATATATGTTGGATGTTTTAATTTAATTTATTGCATGAGTTTTCTATTATTTAATATTAAATTAAATGATGGATTATGAGTCATCCCTCCATCTATTATTTTGTAGGACCTACGTGTCCAAGGATATTTATGTAATCCACTTCAACCAATCATTTGGTTCCCTCACCTGTGTGTGAGTAATAAATATTTTCAATTAATAGAGCATCCCAAGGCGTGTGGTGGTGGCTCAAGATGGAACCATAATGATGCCAACCTAGGTGATACAAAGGTGTAAAGGTGTAATAATGTTACTCATGCCAAGACCGACAATAAGAGTTATTTCCCCTCGGTAAAAGGATGATTTAATTTAAACTCATTAAATCAACCATTAAATAAATATCATTAATGTGTCATTTAATCAATTTTTTATTTCTATTTATGCAATCATTTATTTTATGGATGCAAGGTCGGGATCGCATAAATAAATGAATTAATGTGAAAATATGGAAATTAAATAATTGAATTATGCTTAAATTTTTTATCAAACATGGTTAATTAATTAAGTAATATCAACTTAATATTAAAAAGATGTGTAAATGATAAAACAAGATAAAATTTATGCATAATAAATTAAAATACCTCAATTAAATATTAATTTAGACTAATCCATCCATTAATTTATTGGGAATGAAACCATATAACTAAGTGTAGTACATGGCCAAAGTCTGGATACTTACTTTTATCAGGGATTTATCATGAGAGTTTTAGGTTGACTTAACCAAAATTGTATTCAATTTAATAACCAAATACCATTCAATACAAATTTGGATGCAAGTGTTGAGGAAATCCAAGTCAATATTTCAAGATAGGGGAATCCACTCAATGGAACAAGGAGATGCAAGTTTTCAGTTGACAAGACCACCTACCAGATTACTTTATTATGGTTTTCATGGACAATGAATGGATCATTATGACTAGTAATGGAGGTACTTTACACTAAAAAATTAAAAAAACTAGACATTTTGAGTTCAATAGTGATGTCTATTGAGACTTGTTAAAATAGTGGGAGATTTAATAAATAAATAAATAATAACATTTAATTTATTATATCTCACTTATTTTATAATCAAGAAAATTAATAATAATACACTCCTTTTAATTGTATAATAAAATGAAAATTTCATCATTCACACTATCCCTACGATTAATATTGAAGAAAAATAACCTCTTAACTAGAAGTAACTTCCAAGAGTGGTTTAGATGCCTTTGGGTTGTGTTATGCCATGAACAGAAATCTTATGTGCTAGAATCCTCAATGCCTGATCCGCCTGCTAAATAGGAAAGTGATGAAGAGTTCCTTGTCTATGAAAAAAATTTGAGTGACATGGTCAACATTCAATGTTTGATGCTTTAATTTATGTTTAGTGAACTAATGAAGTCACAAAAAACATGGATGAATATAGAATGATTGATCACCTCTATGGTCTTTACCTGGGCAGAGCTAGGCAGGAACAGTTTTAGATTTCTATGGAACTCTTTCAGAGAAATCATGGAGAGGGTTCCCCAGCTGGGCCTCATATAGTCAAGCTCATTGGCTACATTGAGTGCTTATAGGTTCTAGGGTTTAAACTACCCAAATAACTAGACACTGACGTCATTATAGAATCACTCCCTCAGAGCTTCTCCATCTTTGTTGGAAATTTTAATATGAACAACATTGAGAAGTATCATCTATAACTTACTACCCTTATTCACCAATTTATAAGGATACGAAGTGTGAAAAACCTTTCATCCTTATGATGAATAAACTAAAATTGAAAGTGGAGATATTTAAGCTCAAATATTCTCCATGCCCTTCCAAGAAGAGGAATATCAATGGGAAATCAAGGGAATAAGTTGTTGTCTATTTGACATGTGTAAAGAAGGGCCACTGAAATAAAAACTACACTCATCCAAAGAAATAGGTGGAAACTTCAGGTGCATTTTTTATCAAGTGAAATTTATCTATTTCTAAAAATTAGGTATTAGATAAAACTTATGGTGCTCACATATGTATTAAAATATAGGAACCAAGTATATTTAGAAATATCTATCAAGGAGAGGTATATCTTTGAGTAGCCACCAGAGGTAAACTTACTTCTGTAGTTATCATGGACTACCACCTCACATTTCCGATTGAAATTATCTTGGTTTTAAAGATTTTTTATTATGTTCCTTCATTTACCAAAAACATTATTTATATATCCCAACATAATATGAATGGATTTATTTTCAAATTTGGGAATAAATGTTGCTTATTTTATAAAGATATCATGTGTTATGTTAAGGATCATTTAAATAACTATCATTATGTGTTGGATTATATGAACCAAATAATGGTAATCGATAACGAAGTTACTTCACATGACTTATACCACACCCAACTTTGGAATCACTGGTTATGTTATGTAAATAAAAATCGCATGAATAAATTACATCAATATGGATATTTAGATTATTTTGAAGTAAAACCACTTAGTTCATGTCATGCATGTTTATAAGAAAAAATGACTAAAGTCCCATTTAGTAGGAAATGTGAAAGGGATAAATAGCTTCTTTAATTAGTTCATACCGATGTGTGTGGACTGTTTCCTATTAAAGTTAGGGGTGGGTACTCATACTTCATAACTTTTACTAGTGGTTTTAATAAATATGGATATGTCTAATTAATGAGGTGTAAGTTAGATTATTTTGATAAATTCAAGGAACATAAGAATTAATTTGAGAAATATCTTGGTAAGAAGATTAAGAAACATTGCTCAGATTGTGGTGGAGAATATCTTAATCAATACTTCATTGATTAGATATGAGAGTTCTAGATTTTATCTCAACTAACTCCTCCTAATAAGTCTCAATGGAATGGTGTATGTGAAAGGAGGAACCACACATTGTTGGACATGGTGAGATCAATGATAAGTCATGTGAGTCTTCCATTATCCTTTTCAGGATGCATGTTAGAAACAGTAGCATACATACTAAACGAAGTGCCAATGAAAGCAATAGATGGTATACTATACCAATTATGGAATAGAAAGAAACTTGTGTTTTCTTATTTACATGTGTCATGTTGTGAATAATTTTTTAAGGCCTCTTCAAGTAACAAAATTTCACCCCAAGGCACAAAGTGTATCTTTATAGGATATCCAAAAGAAAAAAAGGGATTATACCTATAAAATCCTTCAAACAAAAAGGATTTGGTTAGTAGATGTATCATATTTATTGAGTAGGGTATTATCTATAAAAGAGATAGTGGGAGTGAGATAGACTTCGATGAAGTTCAGGATCAAGATACACTGGAGTTGGCACATGAAAAAATTCTACAAATCCCTATGGAAGAAGAAATTGTTCCAGAGACACAATTATTATATAGGAGTACTATAGAGGTTAGAGAACTGGAATGATATTTTTTTCTAGACATCGAGGCTGGTGACTCATTATTAGTTGATAATAATTATCCTCTAACCTACAAGGAAGAAGTAAATGGCACAAATGTATCCCAAGTGGCAAGAATCCATGAATTCTGAAATGGATTCCATGTACCAAAACCGAGTCTGGATTTTGGTAGACCCTCCATTAGATGTAAATTTTATTGGATGTAAAATGGGTATTCAAGAAGAAACTAAAAATGGAAGGAAAATTCGGTACCTATAAGGCATGACTGGTTGCAAAAGGGTTTAAACAACATCCAGGGATTGACTATGAAGAAACCTTTTCACCAGTTTCAATGCTAAAATACCTCATAATTATAATTTACGTTTTTTATTTCCATGATTATGATATTTGGATAATGAATTTCAAAATATCCTTCCTTAATGGGAACCTTTAGAAATATGTATATATGACACGTCCCGAAGAATTTGTGACTATAAAGGATGCCAACAAGGCATGCAAGTTTCAAAGATCCATTTATGTATTAAAGGAAGAATATAGTTCATGGAACATTCATTTTGATAAGGATATAATGTAATTTGGTTTCATAAAGAATGAATGCGAGATGTGTGTCTATAAATGGTTTAGTTGGAGTGCAGTTGTATTCTTAATAGTATATTTTGATGATATATTACTCATTGGAAATGAAATACCAGTCTCACAGTCTATTAAGGCATGGTTGAATAAATGATTCTCTATGAAGGAATTGAGTGAGACAACATATATTCTTAGGATCAAGATCTATCATGATATATCGAAGAGTTTTCTCAGCCTATGTCAAAGTACATATATTGACAAGATAATAATGATATTCAGTATGGAACAATCCAAGAGGGGATTTTTTCCAGAATCACATGGCATTCATATTTCTAGGAAAATGTGTTCTCAGACGCATGATGACATAAATATAATGACAAGGATTCTATACGCATCAACAATTGGGTCATTCATGGATGTTATGATATGTACTATACTAGATGCCTCATACACATTAAGTGTGGTAAGAAGATATCAGGTTGATATAGGTGACTACAATTAGATGTAAGTCAAGTCTATACTTAAGTATATGAGGCATACAAAGGATATATTACTAGTTTATGGAGGAGATAAGAAAATAGTCATCAGAGGATATGCAGATGCAAGTTTCCAAACTAATCATCTTGAAATGAAGACACAAACAAGATAGATGTTCACTTTGAAAGGAGGTTTTGTGAGTTGGAAGATCTCAAAGCAGGTTGTGTTTACAGATTCTATATAAAAGTATGAGTATATTGTGTCTTATAAGGTAGCTAAATAATTAGAATATATATAAAAATTCATCCATGATCTTGATGTGGTATCTATAAGTAAAGATCATATCACACTCTATTGTGATAATACTACAGTGGTGTATCTTGCAAAAGAGCCAAGGTCACATCAACAGAAGAATAACATAATTTAGAAGTATTATATCTTGGGGTATTTTTCTCATAGATGTGAAGTTGTAGTGTGAAGAATTTCTATGAAAGAAATTGTGGAAGACCCCTTGACTAAAGCCTTAAATCAGCATAAACATTACTATCATGTGTGGTCTAACTGACTGAATTTTATAGGTGGTTGAATATAGTCTAAGTGGGAGTTTATTGGAGTTTTTGTCCTAGGGAAAACTTTTTTTCTTTGATTACATATATATTCAATGTGTTGAATATTAATAAAACTTCTTATTACATATTTTTTGTTGTTCTGCATGACTCTAATGTAATAATGTCCTAGATTATATGTCGCATTGATAAGGTCATTAGAGTTCCCCACTATAATGATAACCTTGATGATCTATGACAATATTCTTAAATAATATTCTGTGATTGGATAACATACTATGATGGTACACATAGTACATCGACTATTAGGTACGAGTACTCATAAGAAGATGATGTTTTTTCTTATGAATTTCACACTTGGTAATCTACAAGATAAGAGATTATGAGAACATACTCGCTAGTAAAAATTCTACATGTTTTAGTTTCATCGTATATTCCTTTCTATGAGTGCGTGTGATGGTCCTTAGACTTTAATATTATTATTAATTCATGTTACAACTCACATACTTCAATGTATTTCATAAAACATGATGATATAAATTCATGGTGAAGTTAAATATGTTGGGTGCATCATGAGTGACATGTAATTAATGAATAAGTTGTTGAATTATTGGTACCTTCCATTTTTATGGATAATGATATCTTAGCTCTTTGATTAGAATAGAACTGTCACATTAAATTCCATGTCCATGGTATAATGACATGTTTATTTGAGATAGTTAAAGAAATTCATATCGAACATATAGGTTGGTGAAACAGTTGTGAAAACATCGTGATGGGATATTGTGACAAAGGGATTATATTTCATAGTGAGCATTCATATGTGTCTATTGACATTGCAACATTAAGTTCTTTCTCTTGGGTGTCTTGACCCATTGCTAGATAGTAATCTTGGATTTTAGGCAAGCCTGCCCAATGCCAACAAGAAATAATCCCTGAGGGTCACTAAGTGTTCTATTGATCCCGACTAAATTATATTTGAGTTTAATTAAAATATAAAATGTTATTCTATAATCTGAGGAATAATTTTATTAATGTTATATTGATCACATAAATTAAATAAATATTTATTCTCCGACTTGTCAATAAAATATTTATTTTATTTATTGAATATTTTAATAAATATTTATTCACTAGATTGTGAATAAAATATTTTTGTATGAATAAAATATCTTTTTGGTTGTTTGATAATTCTAGTTGAGTTCGAAGGGACCAAGACCGAATTTGGTGACTAATATTAATTAATAAGACCGTTACATAATATTTGTTATTGCACAAGTTGGCACGCACCATAAAATAATAATAATATAATTATTATTATGTGTAATGGGATTTATTAAAGGTAATAAATTTTATTTAATGGATGGTATGAAATTAAATAATATTTTTACTTAAATCTTAACTCTATAAACAAATGATTTTTTTTATTGTGTAGAATATCCAAAAAACTAAGAATAGAGAATTGTTGCGCACAACAAATTCTCTCTCAACTACTCCTCTCTCCTTATCAAGAACAAGATGTGAAAGATGTATTTATTCAACACTAAAAAACAAGATATTGAGAATGAAAAATGAAATATATTAGACTCACCGCGCTAGCACTTGGAGATCGAGTAGTGTTGATCAAAGATTATAGGAGCACGTGTGGATCACCGCTAGAAGGATTTTATCCTTAGATCCTCATAGTGCAATGAAGGTTATCTGAAAGGGTATTTTGGAATGATCAACATTCACCAATGAAGAAATTTCTTAAGCCAAGGTATTTATTTCATCAAATATTAAATAAACTAATTATAAATTTTTCATGAAAGATATGTGCACTTGGATTCGGGAAATGATTATTAAAAGTAATTTAAATATATTTCCCACCTTCGCACGCTTCCTCTTTTCTAAGAACCATAATACATACCTTTGGAGCACAAACCTTCTCCCAATCCATATATTGTGGTTTATTCTTTCCATTATGCAGTCCCCACCAAAAATCAACAAGTCATGAATGAATATTTGTAACAAAGGATCTTCATAAGATTAAAAATGGACATCAATTAATTGGGAATAGATTGAGCCATCACCTTAATAAAAATCTATTTATCCACCTTTGAGATTATTCTGTATGACCACACCTAGATTTTTTACAACCAATCAAGGATACCAAAGAATATATCTTTCTTCATCCTGCCTACAACTGTAGGCAGAGAAATATATTTTTTATTTTTTTCAACTGCCTCAATGCCTAAAGCACAATTCAAATTGTCCCTCCATTCTAAGGAAACAGCTTTAATAAAGTATATTTTTTATTTAAAGAGATTAAACAACCTCCATAGATAAATTTCATGATTGTGAAAAATATTCATAACAACATTGTATTCCTCCATTGTGGATCTAGAGAATAAAATACTATCATTCGAAAAATAATAAGAGGGAAATCAAGGGTATGACCGAAAACTCTAGTACCATGAATAATATTATCCCATGTCACTCCTAAAATGGTATTATATAAACCATAAACACAAAAATGAAATGAAATAGAGTGAGAGGATCCCCTTTTTAGAGGCCATGAGAGGGGGGAAACCTTGTGTAAGATTTCCATTAACTCGAATCCTGAAAGAAACTAAAGATACACATCACATGACAACATCTCCCCATTTTTCATTGAATCCCAAATTACATAGTAGGAAGTGTGATAAATTCATGAAACTCTGTCATAATCCTTTATCATGTCTAGTTCTCAAGCTATCACACTTATTCTTAAAACATAATGTGTTTTCATAGAGTGAGAATTTTAATGAGTCATAGTTATGTAATTGGAGATAAGATTCTTGGGAACAAACTATTAGATTTTGTGTCCTATAATCAACTATTTGTACTTTGATTACATAAATATTTAATGTATTTAAATATTTAAACATATTATTACATATTTTTCATTGTACTGCATGACTATGATGTAATAATATCCTAGAGTATTTGTCACATTGACAAGGTCATAGCAGTTCCTTGCTATGATGAGAACCTTGAAGTACTATGAAAATATTCTTAAATATAGTTTTGATGTTGGATGATATACTATGTTGGGACACATAGTATACAAACCATTAGGTGTGAGTACTTGTAAACTGATGAGACTTCCTCTCATGAAGTTCGCACTTGGAAATCTCCAAGATGGGAAGTTATGAGAACAGATCCACCTGTAGGAATTCTGCATGTTTTGGTGTAATCATATATTCCAATATGTGAGAATGTTTAATTTTCCTTAGACTTTAATATTATCATTAACACATGTCATGACTAGAACACTTTGATTTTCTGACAAAAACTATCACGCCATATGTTAGCGGGAAGTAGGGTATGTTGGGTGGGTCATGAGTGACTTGTTATTAGTGGATAATTCAAGGAAGGATTTTTCCATTCCATTTATGGAAGTTGATATCTCAACCCTTTGATTGAAATAGAACCGTCACCCTAAATTTCATGTCCATGGTGTAACGATGAGTTAATTTCAGGTATTCAAAGAATGATATATCGAGCAAACAAGTGGATTTCACTATCATGAAACCTACTTGATGAGATATTGAGACAAAGGGATTATATTAAACAGTGATTTTTCATATGTGGATGTCTTTGTTGCAAATTTAACTTCTTTCTCTTGGATGTCTTGACCTATTTCTAGACAGTACTCTTGGACTTTAGGCAAGATCGCCTAATTCCAACGAGAAAGAATCCTAGAGGGTCACACATTAAGCATTTATTATGGTCTCAATTAAATTATATTTGAATTTAATTAATGGAATAAATATTATTCTTCAGACTGTGGAATAATTTTATTCAAGTTAAAATTATTGTATAAATTAAATAAAATATATTTATTTACTTTATTGAACATTTAATAAATATTTATTTACTAGTTTGTAAATAAAATATTTATTTAATATAATAATTTATTTATTTATTTATTAAGGTGTTCAATAAATGGAAGTGGAGTTTGAGTGGACCAAGGCCAGTCTGGTAGTAAAATAATTATTTGAAAGATAGTAAAAAAAATATTTAACCAGTTGGTACAAGACAAAATAATAATAACATTGTCATCATTTTGTGTTTGGTATTTCATTTATGATTCCATTTTGGGAAATTTTTCTCCCCACAAATAATGGTATTTTTATTTTTATTGTGTAGCATGGGTTTTCTCTAGGGTTATGAATGTATTTAATTTTTGTTATTCCATTAAATACTATAACTAAAACCCCATGTCGTTAAATAGATAGCTACGTCTATTTTTTCATTACGCCTGGTGTGAAAAAACCCAGTGAATTGAGAATTTTTGAGCCAAACATTTTATCTCTTGACTCCTCTCATCTCTCCCTATCAAGAATGAGAGAATTTATTCAAGACCTAAGAACGAGCGATCAAGAATGATCATCGTAAGACATTCATTCTTCCACGCTGTAAGGGTTTGTGTCCTCAGAACCAACTGTTTTGTACTTTGATTACATAGATGTTCACTTATTATATATTGTTCATTATTCTGCATGACTATAATATAATAATGTCTTGGAATATTTGTTGCATTAATAAGGTCATAACAGATCCCCACGATGATGAGAACCTTGAAATTCTATAACAATATTCTTAAATAAAGTTCTGTGGTTGGATGACATACTATGATAGGACACATAGTATACTGACTGTCATGTCCGAGTACTCGTAAGAAGATGAGACTCTCTCTCATGAAGTTCGCACTTGGTAATCTCCAAGATGGGAGATTATGAGAACAGAACTGCTAGTAGTAATTCTGCATGTCTTGTTGTCATCAGATATTTCTATCTGCGAGCGTGTGTAATGGTCCTTAGACTGAAAGATTATCATTAACTCATGTCATGACTCACACACTTAGATTTACTGACGAAAACCGTCATGTAGACAGTTGGTGGGAAGTAGGGTACATTGGGTGCGTCACGAGTGACATGTTGTTAATGGATAAGTCGAGGAAGGATTTGTCCCTTCCATTTATGGAAGTTGATATCTCGGCCCTTTGATTGAAATAGAACTGTCACATTAAATTCCATGGCCATGGTGTAAACAACGAGTTTATTTCAGGTAGTCAAAGAACGACATATCAAGCATATAGGTTTATGAAACTGCCACGAAACCTGCTTGATGAGATATTGAGACAAAGGGATTAAATTACATAGTAAGCGTTCGTATGAGGTGATACGTCAATGCGGCGTCAACTTCTTTCTCTTGGGTGCCTTGACCCATTGCTAGACAGTAATCTTGGACTTTAGGCAAGCCTGCCTAATGCCAACGAGAAAGAGGCCTAGAGGGTCACACACTAAGTGTATCCAAGTATCTCAAGTTGAATAAATATTATTCCCGTACGTGGTTTAATAATTATTCAAGTAAGCCTAAGTTGTTTTAAATGATGGAGGAAAAATAAAATAAAACAAGTACACACCGTGTATTATTAAATTTACACTTCGTGTAGTTTTATTTTGGAAAGGAAATGAATAAATGAAAACAAGATATACACTCCGTGTACATTTAATGTACACGCCGTGTAGTTTTCAATAAAAAACAAGTACACGCCGTGTATTTATTATTAGACGCCGTGTAGTTTTTCCAGTCGGGATTTTGAGGATATAATATTGTTTTATTAAATGATATTTATTATAATCAGCGTGAGCACATGTCAAGGAATTAATTATTCGACATGGGGGTTTTCAATAAGAGTTAATGAAATAAATGAAATGCGCAACGCGTTTATTTATTGTCATAACTCTACAACCTCAAACTCGATTATAAATATCCTCACAACCCCAACTCTTTTCCTACACAAGAGAATCGTTGTGCACAATATCTCTGGAGAATTTTTTCAAGACCGAAAGAACCTATTCCTCTAAGAACGCTCTCAATCCCGAGAGAGATCCTCTTCCATCGGATAAAGACGATCCAAGGCGGACAACACAAGCAAAGTCTTCTCCACGCTAGCACCCGTAGAATCCTTTGGCGACGTCCAGAGATACGTGGTACACGTGTGGATCACTGCTAGAGGGAGTCTACACTTGGCTTCTGCAATGCAACGACGGATCACATCAACAACGTGATCGAGAACATCAACGAAGAAAGAACACCCAAAAGGTATTTCTTTATAATTAATTAAATTAATTATAATCAACCTGTAACGATCCTTGTTTGTGGTTCCGGGAAAAACCATCTTCTTTTTCTTTTTCTGTGATTCGATCCATGGAGACTGGTGTTTATCGTCGTATTGATCCCGGATTGATAATTGCTAATGACAAAAAACCAAGTGGGAACATCCACCCATGTGCTTCTGCTACACTCGGAACCTTCAAATGGTATCAGAGGGAGGTTACAATGTTGATTATAGTTATTTAATTTTCGTTGATAATTTACGCATTCATATTTGATTCAATTCGAAATAAATCGTTCTATAAATCTGAATTAACGAGATCTATTCTTCCTCCTTCGTTTCTCGATTCATATCACAGAAACGACCTTTTAATTTTAATTTTGATTAAAATAAAAACGAGGAACTCATTCGGAGGAGCCACTCTTTCTGTCTGTACAACATGGGATTACACGGCGTGTACTTAAAACAACATGCCGTGTACGTAGGTTCAACAAACCGGCACTGGTCTGCCAAACCACGCCGTGTGAATTGATTATGCCTAATTTTTAATCACGTCGTGTTGACCAGAATAGAACGATGCGTGGAAACCGGAATACATGGTGTGTATGTTGGAACAACACGCCGTGTAGTCCTTTCCGACCCAGGTGAAAACGTGTACAAAGATAAGCCACGTACCGCGTACACGGGATCGCCAGGACGGTTACCACGTAACAAGGAAGTACACGCCGTGTATGATTCTTCTACACGCCGTGTACTCTAAAATTTCCAAAGTACAGAAAACACGCCAAAGCCCCGGCGTGTACTTTGGATAAATGGTGAAAAGAAAAATACACGCCGTGTAATTATAAACTACACGCCATGTACTTTCCAGAAATGGAATTTCACCAGGTTTCCTCCAATGTACAAAGACCCGTATAAGGAATATGGATGAGAAGAATCTCAAGGAAATTCATAAAGAAATTTAAGATAAAGAATTGATTAATTATAAGATCATAATTAATTGAATTCGAGCGCGTCTTATCTTAAATAAAAGAACGATTGAAAGAATTTGAATTTTAAATATGCGTAAATGTCGTTGAATACTATAGATGATCATGAGCTAGACCAAATACCCTTTGTATGTGTATGGTTTCATTTAAATTTATTTAATTTTGTTGGCCTGCGAGCCTTCTTCCAATAAAATGTAGGGCCTGCGTGCCCATGGTTTCTTTAATGTAAACCCATGTAATGGAGGATCTCCCAAGCCAGAGGAGACGGTTCAAATCCCGAAGCTGAGGTGAAACTGACACAAGAAGATACAAAGGTGGACTGGTGGGAGCTGAAAAACACGAACCATCAGGTTCAAGGTGTTTTCCCTAGGTCAGGGTTAGCTTATCAAAACCGCTAGATAAGCTAACCAAATAGAAGCTCATGATCATGCCATCTTATTTTATTTTTTTCTGATTGCATGGTTTATTTATTATGTATGTGTTGTCGCGATCACATAATTAATAAAATTAACAAGTATGAAAAGATGGAATAAAATAAAAAAAGGACTATGCGTAAACATTATCGGAACATGGTTAATCACTTAAGAAAGTATCACTTAATATTAACAAGCATGTGATAATGCAAAAATACGCATAAAGAATAAAATCCCTCAAATACCATATTAAGTCAGACCAAGCCTTTCGTTACTTGATTAAGGGAAAGACTCAATAAAACTATGTGTTTGACCAACCCTTGTTGGGACACTTACTTTTATAAAGGAATCCCTTATGAAAGGTTTCGGGTTGACTTAACCACATTACATCAAGAGAAGTAGCCCTTGCTAGAATTGATGTAATATTGGAGGAAAGAGTTGAGGAAATCCAAGTCAGGATTTCAGGATTGGGGAGTCCACTCAACAGATCAAGGAACTGTAAGCTCACAGTTGGAAAAGACTTGCCTACCTAAATACCTTCAAATAGCTTGACCAACCCTTGTTGGGGTTATGCGAAGGGAAATATGGATCCTTGCCACTAGAATGTCAAAGAAACTGTACATTCCGAGTTCAATGGTGAGGTCCATTGAGACTTTATAAAATAGTGGGAGACTTAATTAATTTATTATTATTTCTCATAAAAATGTAATCAAGAAATTACTAATAAATCTGATCTTTTAAAATTGTAGAATCAATATGACAAACTCATCAACCACATTTTCTCTGCGATCAATACTGGATAAAGATAATATCCTCACCGGCAGTAACTTTCAGGAATGGTTTAGGCGCCTTCGGGTTATCCTATGCCATAAAAGAAAGTTTTACGTGCTGGGGTCCTCACATCCTGATTCCCCTACACCAGGGGCGAGTGATGAAGATTTCCTAGTCTATGATCAACATTCGAACGATGCACTCGACGTTCAATGTTTGATGCCATCATCAATGTCTAGTGAGCTCATGAAGTCTCATGAAGACATGGATGCCTATAGCATGCTCGAGAATCTTCGTGGTCTATACCAGGAGAGAGCAAGACAGGAGAGGTTTGAGATATCCAAGGCTCTATTTCATAGCAAGCTTGGAGAGGGTTCCCCAGCTGGGCCTCATGTAGTCAAGCTCATTGGCTACATTGAGCACTTGGAGGTTCTAGGGTTTAAACTCCCCGAAGAACTGGGCACCGATCTCATTATTGCATCACTCCCCCAAAGCTTCTCGAACTTTGTTGTGAACTTCAACATGAACAACATTGAGAAGTCTCTGTCTGATCTTCTTATCCTTATTCGCCAAGTGGACAATGACATGAAGCGTGAAAAGCCTTATGTCCTTATGGTGAATAAAAGGAAAGGGAAGGCGAAGAGATTTAAGCCCAAAGATTATTCAAGGCCTTCCAAGAAAAGGAAGATCAAAGGGGAGGCAAAGGAACAGGATGTTGTTTGTTTCGCATGTGGCAAGAAGGGCCACTGGAAGAAAAACTGCCCCAGCCAAGGAAGCAAGGGGAAGCTTCAGGTGCGTTTGTTATCGAATGCAATCTATCTGTTTCTACTAATTGGGTATTAGATACTGCTTGTGGTGCTCACATCTATATCCAAATACAGGAACCAAGTAGATTCAGGAAGATTGATCGAGGGGAGGTAGATCTACGAGCAGCCAACGGAGCCAGACTCGCTGATGTAGCTGTCGGAGACTACCACCTCACATTGCCTACCGGGATGGTCTTGGTTTTGAAAGGTTGTTATTATGTGCCTTCTGTTACTAAAAACATTATTTCAGTATCCAGATTAGATATTGATGGATTTATATTCAAGTTTGGAAATAAATGTTTCTACTTTTATAAAGATATCATTTGTTTTGGTTGGGCACATTTATATAACGGCCTTTATGTGTTAGACTACACAAACCAAGTAATGGAAATCGATAACAAAGATAATTCACATGACTCATACCACACCCAACTTTAGCATCACCATCTAGGTCATGTCAATGAGAAACGTTTGACAAAATTACATCAAGATGGGTATTTAGATTCTTTCAAACTAAAACCACTTGGTGTATGTCATGCGTGTCTACAAGGCAAAATGACCAAAGCCCCATTTAGTGGGAAAGGTGAAAGAGCTAAAGAGCTTCTAGAATTAGTTCACACAGATGTATGTGGACCATTTCCAGTTGAAGCAAGGGGTGGGTTCTCGTACTTAATAACTTTTACTGATGATTTTAGTAGATATGGATATATCTATTTAATAAGGTATAAGTCAGATTCTTTTGATTGGTTCAAAGAATACAAGAATGAAGTTGAGAACCAGCTTGGCAAGAAGATTAAGAAACTCCGCTCAAACAGAGGAGGAGAATATCTTAATCAAGACTTCATTGATTTCTTACGGGAGTTTGTGATTCTATATCAACTCACTCCTCCTTACACACCGCAGTGGAATGGTGTAAGTGAAAGGAGGAACCGCACCCTATTGGACATGGTGAGATCAATGATGAGTCATGTGAGTCTTCCATTATCCTTTTGGGGATATGCATTACAAACAGCGGCGCACATACTAAACCAAGTACCAACTAAATCGATAAATGGTATTCCATACGAATTATGGAGTGGACGCAAAGACATGTTATCGAATTTACATGTGTGGGGTAGTGAAGCATTTGTTAAGGCCTCTTCAGGTAACAAACTTTCACCCCAAGGAACAAAGTGTTTATTTATAAGATATCCCAAGAAAACAAGGGGATATTACCTATACAACCCCTCAGAAAAAAAGGTTACAGTGGCAAGACACACCATATTCCTTGAGAGGGATCACATCTCCAAAAGAGATAGTGGGAGCGAGATATACTTCGATGAAGTCGAGGCTCAAGATACACATGAGTTGGTATAAGAACAGATTCCACAAAGCCCCGTGGAAGAACAATCTATTCCAGAGACACAAGAACTGCGTAGGAGCACGAGAGAGGTGAGAGAACCAGAACGATGTGGTTTTCTTGTCACCAAGGATGGTGACTCATTATTGGTTGACAATGATGATCCTCTTACCTACAAGGAATCAGTTGAAGGCACAGACGTTGCCAAGTGGCAAGAATCCATGAATTCTGAAATGGATTCCATGTACCAAAACCAAGTCTGGATTTTGGTAGATCCTCCAGTTGATGTAAAGCCTATTGGTAATAAATGGGTATTCAAGAAGAAACTGGACATGGAGGGGCAAGTCAGCACCTATAAGGCACAACTGGTTGCAAAAGGTTTTAGACAGGGTCAAGGAATTGACTATGATGAAACCATTTCACCGGTTGCAATGCTGAAGTCCATCAGAATCATATTGGCCATTTCTACTTACCATGACTATGAAATTTGGAAAATGGATGTCAAAACAACTTTCCTTAACGGGAACCTCCAGGAAGATGTCTACATGACACAAGGGTTTATGACTCCAAAGGATGCCAACAAGGTATGCAAGTTGCAGAAATCCATTTATGGATTAAAGCAAGCATCAAGGTCATGGAACATTCGTTTTGATGAAGCTGTTACAGAATTTGGCTTTGTTAAGAATGAATGTGAGACTTGTGTCTACAAAAGGTTTAGTGGAAGTGCAGTCGTTTTCCTAATAGTATATGTTGATGACATATTGATAATTGGAAACGAAGTACATGTCTTACAGTCAGTTAAGGCATGGTTGCATAAATGCTTCTCCATGAAAGACTTGGGAGAGGCGGCATATATTCTTGGGATCAAGATCCATCGTGATAGATCCAAGAGAATGTTGGGCCTGAGTCAAAGTACATACATTGACAAGATACTGAAGAGATTCAGTATGGAACAGTCCAAGAGAGGATTGTTTCCAATGTCACATGGAATTCATCTTTCCAAGAAAATGTGTCCTCTGACACATGAGGAAAGAAAGAGGATGGCAAGGATCCCTTACGCATCCGCGATTGGGTCATTCATGTATGATATGCTATGTATGAGGCTAGATGTTGCTTACGCATTAAGTGCGGTAGGCAGATATTAAGTTGATCCAGGAGACCGCCATTGGATGGCAGTCAAGACTATCCTTAAGTATCTGAGGCGTACTAAGGATATGTTCCTGGTTTATGGAGGAGATGAGGAACTAGTCATCAGAGGACATGTAGATGCTAGTTTCCAGACTGATCAAGATGACATGAATTCGCAGACTGGATACATCTTCAGTTTGAATAGAGGTGGAGTGAGCTGGAAGAGCTCAAAACAAAGTGTGGTGGCAGATTATACAGCAGAGCCTGAGTATATCGCAGCTTCTGAGGTAGCTAAAGAAGCAGTATGGATGCGAAGCTTCGTCCAAGAGCTGGATGTTGTACTGAGCAGTAAAGATCCTATCACACTCTATTGTTATAATACTACAGCGGTGGAACTTGCAAAAGAGCCAAGGTCACATCAACGGACAAAGCACATACTTTGGAAGTATCATCTCTTGAGGGATTTTTCTCAGAGAGGTAAAGTTGCAGTGAGCAGTATTTCCACAGAAGACAACGTGGCGGACCCATTGACTAAAGCCTTGACTCAGCAGAAACATGATCATCATGTGAGGTCTAGCGGAATAAAATTCATAGGCAGTTGGCTCTAGTCCAAGTGGTAGTTTGTAAGGGTTGGTGTCCTCAGAACCAACTGTTTCGTACTTTGATTACATAAATGTTCACTTATTATATATTGTGCATTGTTCTGCATGACTATAATATAATAATGTCCGGGAATATTTGTTGCATTAATAAGGTCATAGCAGATCCCCGCTATGATGAGAACATTGAAATGCTATAACAATATTCTTAAATAAAGTTCTGCGGTTGGATGACATACTATGATAGGACACATAGTATACAAACCATCATGTGCGAGTACTCGTAAGAAGATGAGACTCTCTCTCATGGAGTTCTCACTTGGTAATCTCCAAGATGGGAGATTATGAGAACAGACCCGCCAGTAGTAATTCTGCATGTCTTGGTGTCATCAGATATTGCTATCTACGAGCGTGTGTAATGGTCCTTAGACTGAAAGATTATCATTAACTCATGTCATGACTCACACACTTAGATTTACTGACGAAAACCATCACGCAGACAGTTGGCGGGAAGTAGGGTACGTTGGGTGCGTCACAAGTGACATGTTGTTAATGGATAATTCAAGGAAGGATTTGTCCCTTCCATTTATGGAAGTTGATATCTCGGCCCTTTGATTGAAATAGAACTATAGCATTAAATTCCATGGCCATGGTGTAAACGACGAGTTTATTTTAGATAGTCAAAGAACGACATATCAAGCATTTAGGTTTATGACACTGCCATGAAACCTGCTTGATGAGATATCGAGACAAAGGGATTAAATTACACAGTAAGCGTTCGTATGAGGTGATACGTCAATGCGGCGTCAACTTCTTTCTCTTGGGTGCCTTGACCCGTTACTAGGCAGTAATCTTGGACTTTAGGCAAGCCTGCCTAATGCCAACGAGAAAGAGGCCTAGAGGGTCACACACTAAGTGTATCCAAGTATCTCAAGTTGAATAAATATTATTCCCATACGTGGTTTAATAATTATTCAAGGAAGACTAACTTTTTTTAAATTATGGAGGAAAAATAAAATAAAACAAGTACACGCCATGTATTATTAAATGTACATGCCGTGTAGTTTTATTTTGGAAAGGAAATAAATAAATGAAAACAAGATATACACGCCGTGTACATTTAATTTACACGCCGTGTAGTTTTTTCAGTCGGGATTTTGAGGATATAATATCATTTTATTAAATGATATTTATTATAATCAGCATGAGCACATGTCAAGGAATTAATTATTCGACATGGGGGTTTTCAATAAGAGTTAATGAAATAAATGAAATGCGTAACGTGTTTATTTATTGTCATAACTCTACAGCCTCAAACTCGATTATAAATATCCTCACAACCCCAACTCTTTTCCTACACAAGAGAATTGTTGTGCACAGCATCTCTGGAGAATTATTTCAAGACCGAAAGAACCTCTTCCTCCAAGAATGCTCTCAAGCCCGAGAGAGATCCTCTTCCATCGGATAAAGACGATCCAAGGCGGACAACGCAAGCAAAGTCTTCTCCACGCTAGCACCCGGAGAATCCTTTGGCGACGTCCAGAGATACGAGGTACATGTTTGGATCACCGCTAGAGGGAGTCTACACTTGGCTTCTTAAATGCAATGACGGATCACATCGACAATGTGATCGAGAACATCAACGAAGAAAGAACACCCAAAAGGTATTTCTTTATAATTAATTAAATTAATTTTAATCAACCTGTAACGATCCTTGTTTATGGTTCTAGGACAAACCATCTTCTTTGTCTTTTTCTATGATTCGATCTGTGGAGACTGGCGTTTATCGTCGTATTGATCCCAGATTGATCATTGGTAATGACAAAAAGCCAAGTGGGCACATCCACCCATGTGCTTCCGCTGCGCCCAGAACCTTCACACGCTAGCACTCATAGAATAGTGGCATTGATCAGAGACCATTGGAGCATGTGTGGATCACCACTACATGAATTCTACTTTGGATCCCCACAAGTGCAATGAAGAAAATCTAGAAGGGTCATTCTGGATGATCAACGATCATCAACGAAGAAAGTACCAAAGACCCAAGTATTTAATTTATTCAAAAATTGTTAAATTAATTATAAAAATGATGTGTAAGATCCTCTTTCTCGAATCTTGTGTTATTCTTCTCTTTGCCTAAATATTTGATTTCAATCTGGGGATACTGGAGTTCATCATCATATTGATCCTAGATTGGTCATCGATTACAGAAAAAGAAAATTTGGGCCCTCCTAACTACCATGCTTCCACTATGTCCGGATCCTTCAAGTGGTATCAGAGCATGGCTCATCATCATTTATAATTATTTAAATAATTTTTTGATGATTTACACTTTAATAATTTAGTTTTTCAATTCACGTTTAATCGTTCTTGTAATCTGAATTTAGAGATTCGTTCTTCCTCTTATCATTTCTCGCAAATCTAATAGATATAAATAATTTTTTGATTAAAATTAAATTGAGGATTCCATCAGGAGGTGCTGACGATTCTTTCCAAGTAACACGGCAATACACACCTTGTATATGGAGTTACACATTGTGTAATTTTCCATAAATGTCATGTAATCTAGATTACACACTGTGTATTTTTGTTCAATGCATCAAGAGTAATTCGAAAATTACTAAATTCATGTGCCTTAATGACATGAGGTGTAGTTAATTCTTACACTGTGTGTTGACCAAGATAGACTAGTGCACGGTCTCTCAGATTACATGTCGTGTTGACAACGGCACACAGCGTGTAGTCCCTTTGGATTAAGGAACAAAAAGTGTATTCGATACATAGATAAGCCAACCGGTAACTATGTAACACAGAGACAACATGGTGTGTGGACCACTAGACACATCGTGTACTCAAATATTTCCAAAGTATGCCTCATATGATGAGTCCATAAGTGTGTACTTCAGATTAGATGGTGACGGAAGTACACGCCATGTGGTTGGAACTACACACCGTGTACTTTACCAAATTACACTGAATTTAAACTTTAATTTTTGTGTAATGTTTATAATTACATATCATGTAGATTTGAATGGTTATTCACTATGTTACCTCCAAGTTTATGGATGAGAATCTCAGGGAAATTCTGAAAATTATTAGGATAATAGGATTTATTAATTAAATATAATGATTAATTGATTCAAGAATGATTTATCTTAATAAGAATGATTGAATAATTGAATTCTAGTTTTATTAAATGTGTAATTTGTTGCATGTATGTGGATGATTATGACCTAGACCAGACCTTTGTATGTGATTGGTTTCCTTTTAATTTATTAGTTTGTGTTCAATCTCTCCTCATTAATATGTAGGGCCTATGTGCCCATGGTTTCTTTTATGTAAACCCCCTTTTTACCCCTCACCTATGTGTGAGTTAAAAATCATATGTAATGGATGGAGATTCCAAGCTAGTGGAGGTGGTTCAAGCTAGTGCCGAGACGAAACCAATCCCAGGAGATAAAAAGGTGGATAAGTGGAAAGTTGTAGAAATAAACCCAAAAGGTTCAAGGTTTTTCTCCCCTAGGTCAAGGTTAGTTTATCAACCGCTAAATAAACTAACCCTTAGAAAATCTCACGATCATTCCCTTTACGTTATTTTATTTCTGTCAGTTTCCTGTTTTATCATTATGGATGTGTTTTTGAGATCACATACTTAATGAATTAAAAAATCATGCAAGATGGATCTAAAATAAACCAATATTATGCGTAAATATTATCAATACATGGTTAGTCACTTATGTAAGTTACACTTAATATTAACAATCATGTGATAAAGATAATAAGCAATTTACACATAAGAGATAAAAATCCCTCAATAAAATATTAAGTTAGATTAAGCCTTATGTTACTTGATTAAGGGAAATACTCATAAAACTATGGGTTTGACCAACCCTTTTTGGGAAACTTAAGTTTATACAAGAAGCCCTTATGAAATTTTTAGGTGGACTTAACCATATTACATCAAGAAGAGTACGCCTTTCTAGACTTGGTGTAATATTGGAGACAAGTGTTGAGGAAATCCAAGTCAGGATTTCAGGATTGGGGAGTTCACTCAATGGATCAAGGAGCTGCAAGCCTGTAGTTGGCAAGGACCTGTCTACCTAAATAACTTCAAATAGCTTGACCAACCCTTTTTGGGGTTATGAAAAGGGTAATATGGATCCTTTACACTAGAATGACCAAGCAACTATACATTCTAAGTTTAATGGTGAGGGCCATTGGGACTTGATAAAATAATGGGATAATTAATAGAATTAATTTGTTATCTCTCATAAAATGTAATCAATAAATTACTAATTATCTTATCTTTTAATTGTAGAATAAAAATGGAAAAATTTTCAACCACACTATCCCTATGATCAATACTGGATAAAGAAAACATCCTCACTGGAAGTAACATCTAGGAATGGTTTTGATTCCTTTAGGTCATTATATGCCATGAATGGAAATATTACATGTTGGATTCCTCATTACCTAATCTACATGCCCAAGAGGTGAGTGATAAAGAGTTACTGGTCTATGAAAATCATATGAATGATGTAGTTGACATTCAATGTTTGATGTTATCATCAATGTCTAATGAACTCATGAAGTCTCACAAAAACATTGATTCCTATAGCATGCTTGATAACCTCTGTGGTCCTTACCAAGACAGAGAAAGTCAGGAATGGTTTGAGATCTTCAAGGCACTCTTTCAGAGTAATCTTGGAGAGGGTTCCCTAACTGGGCCTCACATAGTTAAGGTCATTGGATATATTGAGTGTCTGGAGGTTCTAGGGTTTAAAATCCCTAAATAACTAGGTACCGATCTCATTCTCATATCACTCCTTCAGAGATTCTACAGTTTTTTTTGCGAATTTCAAAATGAACTACATTGAGAAGTCTCTACCAGATCTTCTTATCCTCCTTCACCATGTGGAAAAAGACATGAAGCATGAAAAGCCTTCTATCCTTATGGTGAATAAGAGGAAACGGAATTTGAAAAAATTTAATCCCAAATCTTCTTCATGCCCTTCAAAAAAATAGAAGATCAAGGGGGATGAAAGGGAACATGAAGTGATTTGTTTCGTATGTGGCAAGAAGGGCCATTGGAATAAAAACTACACCCAGCTATAAAAGCAAGGGAAAGCTTTAGGTGCATTTTTTATCGAGTGAAATTTATCTATTTCTATAAGTTGGGTATTAGATAAAACATGTGGGGATCACATATGTATCCAAATATAGGAACCAAGTAGATTCAAGAAAATTGATTGAGGGGAGTTAGATCTACGAGAATTCAATGAAGCTATACATGCTGCTATAGCTGTTAGGGACTACCACCTCACGTTGCTGACTATGATGATCTTGGTATCAAAATGTTGTTATTATGTTCCCTCTATAACCAAAAACATTATTTATGTATCTAGACTATATATAAATGGATTTATTTTCATGTTCTAAAATGAATGTTTCTTCTTTTGTAAAGATAGAATTTGTTCGGGTAAGACACATTTACATAACGTACTTTAATGGTTGGATTACACAAACCAACTAATGACAATCAATAATAAAAATACATCGCATGACTCATACCACACCCAAATTTGGAATCACCAGCTAGGTCATGTAATTGAGAAACACTTGAAAAAGTTACATCAAGATGGATATTTAGATTATTTCAAACTAAAACTACTTGGTGTATTTCACACATGTTTACAAAAAAAGACCAAATCCCCATTTAGTGGGAAATGTGAAAGATCCAAAGAGCTTCTTGAATTGGTTCATAAATATGTGTGTAGACCATTTAAATTTGAATAAAAATGGTGGGTACTCATACTTCATAACATTTACTAATGATTTTAGTAGATATGGATATATCTACTTAATGTGGTATAGGTCAGATTCTTTTGATAAGTTCAAGGAATACAAGAATAAAGTTGATAAGCATCTTGGAAATAAGATTAAGAAACTCTGCTCAAACCAAGGTAGAGAGTTTCTTAATCAAGTCTTCATTCATTTCTTTGTAGAATTTGAGATCCTATCCCAACTCACTCCTCCTTAAACTCCTCATTGGAATAGTGTAACTGAAAGGAGGAACCGCACCTTGTTGGACATGGTGAGATAAATGATGAGTCATTAAATTATTCTATTATCCTTTTGAGGATATGTGTTACAAACAACATCACACATACTAAAATAATTACCAACTAAATCGATAAATTGTATTCCATACGAGCTTTGTATTGAAAAAAAATCCATGTTATAGAATTTACATGTTTGGGGTAGCGAAGCATTTTTAAAAGAAATCTTCAAGTAATAATCATGCACCCCGAGGCACAAGATGTAACTTTATAGGATACACCTAGGCAATAAGGGGATATTACCTGTATGACCCCTCATAAAATAATGGTTATAGTGGAAAGACACGCCATATTCCATGAGAGGTATAACATCTCCAAAATAGATAGTGGGAGTGAGAGAGAATTCAAGGAAGTCAAGGCTCAAGGTACACAAGAGTTTTCAGAGGAGAAGATTCCACAAAGTCCTGTGGAAGAAATATATGTTCTAAAGACACAATTATAGTGTAGGAGTACAAGAGTGGTTAGAGGAATAGGACAATATGGTTTTCTAGTAACTAAGTATGGTGACACATTATTAGTTAATAACAATTATCCTATAACCTACAAGGAAGCAGTACGTGGCACATATGTTTCCAAGTGTCTAGAATCCATGAATTCTAAAATGGATTCCATGTACCAAAACCAAGTCTATATTTTGGTAGATCCTCCAATTGATGTAAATCCTATTGGTTTCAAATGGGTATTCAAGAAGAAATTGGACATGGAAGGACAAGTCAGTACCTATAAGGCATGAGTGGTTGCAAAAGGGTTCAAATAACATCAAGGAATTGACTATGAATAAACCTTTTAACCAGTTTCAATGTTAAAATTTATCATAATTCTATTGTACATTACTTATTAACATGACCATGAGATTTGGAAAATGGATGTCATAATAACCTTCCTTAAAAGGAACCTTCAGTAAGATGTATACATCACACAACATGAAGGGTTTGTGACTCTAAAGAATTCCAATAAGATATGTAAGTTTCAAAAATACATTTATGGATTTAAGAAAGAATCCAGGTCATGGAATATTCATTTTGATAAATCCATAATGGAATTTGGTTTTATAAAGAATTATTTTGAACCTTGTGTCTATAAATGGTTTGGTGGGAGTGCAGTCATTTTCCTAATTGTATATGTTGATGACATATTACTTATTGGAAACAAGATACCAGTCTTACAGTATTTTAATCCATGGTTGAATCAATGCTTCTCTATGAAGGACATAGGTGAGGCTTCATATATTTTTGGGATCAATATCCACTGTGATATATCCAAGAGATTGTTGGGCCTAAGTAAAATTACATACATTGACAAGACACTGAAGAGATTCGGTATGGAACAGTCCAAGAGGGAATTATTTCCAGCATCACATGGAATTCATATTTCCAAGAAAATGTATCCTCATATGAATGAGTAAAGAGATAGAATGGCGTGGAATCCATACACATTAGAGATTTTTTCAGTCATGTATTCCATGCTATGTTCTAGGCTAGATGTCACCTATACATTAAGTATCGTAGGCATATATCAAGATGACCCAGGTGACTGCCATTGGATGGTAGTCAACACTATCCTAAAGTATTTGAGGTGTACTAAGTATATGTTCCTATTTTATGGCGGATATAAGGAACTAGTCATCGGATTATACATAGATACTAGTTTCTATACAGATTAGGATGACATGAAGTCACATACGGGATATATCTTCACTTTGAATGGAGGTGTTGTGAGTTGGAAGAGCTCAATGCAGAGTGTGGTCATAGATTCTATAGTAGAGTCTGAGTATATCACAGCTTTTGTGGTAGATAAATTAGCAGTTTGGATGCAAATATTCATCCAAGAACTAGATGTGGTACCTAATAGTAAATATCCAATTACACTCTATTGTGATAATACTACAGTGGTGGCTCTCGCAAGATAACAAGGTCACATCAATGGAAAAATCACAAACTTTTGAAGTGTCATCTCTTCAGGGATTTTTGTTAGAGAGGTGAAGTTGCAGTGAGCAGAATTTCCATAAAAGACAATGTGGAAGACCCGTTCACTAAAGCCTTGACTCAGTAGAAACATGATCATCATGTGAGGTCTAGCAGACTGAAAGTCATAGGCAGGTGGCTCTAGTCTAAGTGGGAGTTTTTAAGAGTTGGTGTCCTAGAACCAATTGTTTGTACTTTTATTACAAGAATATTTAATGTATTTAAATATTAAAACATCTTATTACATATTGTTCATTGTTATGTAAGTCTATGATGTAATAATGTCCTGGATTATTTTTCCCATTGACAAGGTCACAATAGTTCCCCATATGATGAGAACCTTGAAGTGCTATGAAAATATTCTTAAATATAGTTTTGCGGTTGGATGACATACTATGCTGGGACACATAGTATATGGACTGTTAGGTGCAATTACTCATAAGTAGATGATACTTGTTCTCATGAAGTTCGTACTTGGTAATATCTAAGACGAGAGGTTATGAGAACAGAACTGCTTGTAAGAATTCCATATGTTTTAGCGTCATTGGATATTCCTATTTACAGGCATGTATAATTGTCCTTAGACATTAAGATTATCATTAATGCGTGTCACGAATCATGCACTTTGATTTACTGACAAATATTATTATGTTATATGTTGGCAGGAAGTAGGGTACGTTGGTTGCGTCGTGAGTGACATGCTTCTAATGGATAAGTCGAGGAAGGATTTGTCCATTCCATTTATGGAAGTAGATATCTTTTCCATTTGATTGAAATAGAACCATTACCCTAAATTCCATGGCTATGGTGTAATGAAGAGTTTATTTCATTAGTCAAAGAAAGACATATCAAGCAAACAGGTTGATGACACTATCATGACACCTTCTTGATGAGATATTGAGAAAAGGGGATTATATTACACAGTGGGTTTTTAAATATGGATTTCATCATTGAGACTTTAAGTTATTTCTCTTGGATTCCTTGAACCATTTCTAGATAGTATTCTTGGACTTTAGGTAATCCCATCTAATTCCAATGAGAAAGAATCCTAGAGGGTCACACGCTAAGTGTTTCTTGTGGTCTCGATCAAATTCTATTTGAATTTAATTAATGGAATAAATATTATTTTCAAGACCATGGAATAATTTTATTCAAGTTAAAATGATCACATAAATTAAATTAAATTTATTTATTTATTTTATTGAACATTTAGTAAATATTTATTTAAAATTTTTTAAATAAAATATTTATTTAAGAGAATAAATTATTTATTTATTTATTCAGATGTTCAATAAATGGAAGTAGAGTTTGAGCATACCAAGGACAGTCTGGTAGTAAAATAATTATTTTCAAGATGGTAAATAATTATTTAACTAGTTAGTGCAAGACAAAATTATAATAATTTTGTAATCATTATGTGGCATGGTATTTCACTTATGATTCTATTTTTCTCAAGTTAGAGCACCATGAATAATGGTGTTGTTATTGTTATTATGTATCATGGGTTTTCTATAAGGTTATGAATGTATTTAATTTCTATTTCACAATTAAATACTATAACTAAAACCCCATGTCATTAAATATACATGTACGTCTATTGTGCTATTATGCCTTGTGTGCAAAACCCTGGTGAATTGAGAATTTTTGAGCTAGACGTTTTCTCTATCGACTCCTCTCATCTCCCCCTCTCAAGAATGAGAGAAGTTATTCAAGACCAAATAACGAGATATCAAGAACGATTAATGCAATACATTCATTCTTCCATGCTAGCACTCAGAGAATGAGTGGTGTTAATCATAAACCATTGAAGCATGTGTGGATCACCTCTAGAGGGATTCTACTTTGGATTCTCACAAGCGCAATGAATGAAAACCGGAAGGGTTATTCTGAATGGTCAACGATAATTAATGAAGAATGTACCGAAGAACCAGGTATTTAATTTCTTCAAAAATAATTAAATTAATTATAAACATGATGTGTAAGATCCTATTTCTTAGATCTGGTGTTATTCTTCTCTTTGTCTAAATTTTTTATTTCAATATATGGATACTGGTGTTCATCATCATATTGACCCTGGATTGGTCATCCATTATAGTGAAAGCAAATTTGGGACCTCCTAGTCACCACGCTTCAGCTGCATCTGAATCCTTCACAAATGTTCTTTAAATTTCAGAAATAATGGATGGGAACAAGATTCCAAGGAGGTTGACTGATATTTTTGAAAAATAATTTATATGACACTTTTGATAGGTTAATAGGCATTAAATAAACCACCCTAATAGGATGTTTCACCTTGTGAATAAAGATGATCAAGGTATTATTGACAAAGTCAAGATTCTCCTAGCCTTTCAATAAGTTCTTCATAAGCCTGGTAATATCAGGACCCACAATGTGCTTGAACTACTTGGAGAAAAGGGCATGAAAACTATCCAGGGGCCTCAATGGAATGTATATGCTGGAGTGTCATGAATACCTCTTAATATATAATGTATTTGTAAAGATGATGGTTTATTAAAGCCATGACCACCAGAGAGATACAAGAGGCAACAATAGGTGAAATGTAATAACCCTTAAATAAGTAAAGAGCATGAAAAATACTCAAAAATAGATCCTGAATTTCACTCTCCTAAAAATAGAGCATCCATCAGGCTGGTCCTACATTCAAATAAAATTATTTATACATCGAGTAGATGACCTACTACCACATATCATACCTTATGCATCATTGGTCTTTATTAGTGCTAGAAAAAAACCACTGATAAAGGGGGGAATTTTATCAGTGCTTTCAAAAAACACTGATAAATTTATCTTTTATCAGTGCTTAAAAAAATCACTGATAAAATGTTAAACATTATCAATTCTTTTTTAGCACTCATAAAGGTCCCCCATTTATCAGTGATTTTTCTCACATTGATAAAAGTGTCACCTTTACCAGTGTTTTGTTCTAGTTCTAATAAAGATCATGGTGAGTAATTTAATTTTTATATTTATATTTATATATTTTTAAATAATATCTATACTAAAATAAGTATATATATGTAAATATAATATAAAATAATATTTATATAAGTTTTAATAAAAAATAAATATTATAATAATAATTTTATATATAAAAAATTATCAAATTTATATTACTCAAAATGTTTAATAGTTTATTTATATACATTAATTGCAAAATGTGTATATAATTAAAATAAATATAATATATTAATATTTTATTTAAACAATTATATAGTATTTAAATGAATATATTTATTTATATATATATTTATATTGATATTAAATAATTTAAAATTTATGCACATGTATGACTATATGTATGTATGTGCATGTGTGTATATGCGTGCATGTGTGTGTGTGTGGATATTTATATGTACATATGTATGTATACCATGAGTACATGTATGTGTGAATGTTACGAATTCACTTTTTAATTTTTTTGTAATTTATTAACTTTTATTTGTTCATTTATTATAATATATTCATTAATAATGTTAACTATATATTTAATCATTTTGTAATATTTATTTACACATATATGTTTTTACTATATATAAAATTATCATATAATTTTTTAAAATTAATGTGTATGTAGAGATTTTAGTTTTTCCCTATAATACTTTAGGATATTCATATGAATATTTTTGGAGCCAGTTGTTGATACAATGCATGACTCTAAGGCCCGATTTTCCCAGAATTAATTTTATAAAAATAGTAAATATATTTTTATTGCATGCACATGATTTTTCAGAAATAATTGAATATATTCTAAAAGGAAGATCGTATCAGTAATACAGGTGCACGGTTGAGTCCGGAACATTACGTTTACCCTAGGCGTGACATAATTGTTATCGGCGTGGGTCATCTGTAGAAAAAGTCACCAAGGATGTAACTGTAAATAAAAATATTAAATAAAATTATTTTATTTTTAATGAAAATCCAAATAACTCAAGAATGGGGGCATAGATCATAAATCTGATACCGTAGTTGAGTTTTTAATGTGGTGATTACCCTAGGCGTGTCGTAACCTTTGTCGGCACAATATGTTTGTGAAAAATTCATCCCTCACATAAATAATAGATTTATTAAATAAATAAATTTATTTTTATTTGATGGTGCAACAACATAATAAAATCCTATTTAAACCTGTTTATAACCAAATTTTAGGGTTAGACTCAAACCCTTGGAATTTGAGAGAGTAACTGGTGGAGGAGCTTCCGTGGATGAACACCGAAAGATCAAGATTTGGAAATTGGTGTGCCAAAAGAAATCAAGGATCATGTCAATGCCAACAACATAAATCCATTATTTGTTAGTGATTGATCCAAAATCAAGGTAGGACATGTCTTTTGTTGGGTTCTTCCTTCTTTTTACTTAACCAAGCATGAATCTTGAATCTTCTTTTATTTCCTAACAATTTTCAACCTTCGTATGAGCCCTGTAGTTTCTTAATTATTTATTATAGATCTTAGTTTATCATTATAATAACAACATATCAAGCCCAATCCAAATAACATCTGAGTTTCATTCATCAATTTTTTTATCATGCTGATCTCCCGCCATTTTCCATCCATTCTTCGTCGTTAATTATTTTGGGTGGTTGTTTGATAAATACCCAAAAATAACTCGTTGCACAATCAATATTTGGTGAAACAATTTGTTTTCCCACAGATTTGGGTTTGAGATTGAGATCAAGTGATTTTTTTAATTCTAATGGCATTAATGATAGATTGATAATCTTTGAGCATGTTTTGATGTGCAGCGATGATACGATTTCAACACAGCCAACATGGTTAGTGGAGTAAGGCTACTAAGCGAGCCTATGGTGGCTAGGACATTATGGAATGATCATAAGCCAAGGTGGATGTAGGTGGAGGCCAGGGGTCGATGGGTGCATATCCTGGATCTAAGGGTGTATGATTCCAATGGGCATGATTTCTGGGAAGCAGTGTGAGAGTTGGATCCGTTTCGATGGTGGGTGTACCCAATTTAGGGTTTGTACGTGAAAACTATGGAAGGAGAAGAAGATAGGAGGAATAGGGGAATAAAAGAAAATAAATAAATAAAATGGATAAAAAATAGAAAGAAATTCCTATGGTGGTGGAGAGTGCATGACACGTATGGAGAAATTGTGAGGCATGGGTATATTGAGGAGGGAGGTTCTCCATGAAAACCAATTCCTCTAATTTAAGTTTTATAAAAAATTAATAATATAAAATATTATTATTTATTTTTTCATTTGTCAAACCATAATCCAATTATAACTTCTTCAAATGATGTCTGATTAATGAACCATCTACGGCACCATGACCCTAGAATTGAGATGGTCATTTTAAGACTGATATTGGATACCATTTTCATATCTGTGCCTCAGGAGAATGAAACATACCACAATAATAAAAATTATTATTATTGTGGGATCTTTTATTTGACATATATCCCTAATACAGTATCGGAATGACAAACCATCTACGATGCTGCGACCCTGAAATTAAGGCGGACGTTTCAATACAAATATCGAGCATTTAATTTAGACTCATGCCTTGAGCCAATGAGACACTATTCGAGCATAATGCGGTGAAATGATACTTTTTCATTGAGTTTCTAGTTGAGGAAAGTGAATAGTCTATCTTGAGAATTTTTTCATGAGGATCAAAAAATTGTGATCCGTTTGGCAATTAGAGTCCATTAAAAGTTTCATATTAGTGAAATGACATTTTTTCCCTTCGGATCGATGACATACCTTGTGTGTTCTTTAAGATTTTGGTTGAGGCATGTCATGTGGTACACTTACACACCATGTAGTACTACATGGTAAGAAATACATGTGATGGAAAGGACCCGACATGACAACAGAGTGGGACCACATGCCATGTGGGTCCCTTACATATTGTTCACACCTTTATGAATCTTCAGTATTCTATATCTCTTTTGTTTGGACTCATATTTTGACACCCCGAGTAGCCTATCCTAAGTTTATTTTTTCATGTAGAATGTGATGGTTCCCTACATTATGGATTTTTAGATTCAATTTAATATGTTCCAAGTGTGATGATTCTTTAAGTGGAACTTGAATATGGAAGTGATTGGGCAGGATCATCAGAGAGTTCAAATAAATACGGTACCCCGCTGTCATTTCAGCGCATGTGTCCTCTATTCATGGATATGGTACTCTAATGACGTATCATCATGTCGGTCCTCCACATTTCTTATTGAGGTAGAGACATTACTTTTTTGTTGTATCACTATGTGGGTCATCTATCCATGGATATAGTACTCCCCTGTCGCATTAGGGTGTGGTTCCTCCATACTCATTATGCAGATAGAGACAGTACTCCCTTGTGGAACCAGGGCACGGGTCCTCTATCCATTGAGATGATACTCCCCTATCTCATTAGGGCTTGGGTACTCCATGCTCATTCTACAGATAGAGATGGTACTCCTTTGTCACACCAGGGCTCATTTCCTCTATCCATGGAGATGGTACTCCCCTTTCGTACTAGGTTGCAGGTCCTCCATACTTGTTTTACAAACATAGATTGGAATCCCCCAATTGGTATAGGGTTTGGGTCCTCTACTTAGAAATTATACCGCCTCGCTTGTGTGTCACAGTGATGAGACATGGTATGGTGTAGATTTGGACTCAGAACAAAGTGGGATGTTTTCCCCACCGAGATGTTTTCTTGTAACGTGACCTAAAACCATGCATGCAAGTTAGTGCTACCCAAAGTAGATAGTATTAAGGTGTGGTGATTGAGTCCCTTAGACTTGTGTGTCATGATCATACACATGAGGTGTTGGGAATTATAGATGGACTTTCATTGGAACTCTGGGCGACACTTCTTCTTAGGATGAGTTGTGAGATAGAGATCCCCTTACGCTCTCATTTGGGATTCCTTGAATAAGTATATATATATATATATATATGTATATATATCCTTCTTTAGTACCCACTCCTTGGGTTTTGGTTACTCCTCTTCTAGGAGAGGTGAAGATGTGTGGGTTATGCCATGTCCTTTACATGTCTAGATTCCTATTCTTGGATGAGTCTACTCTCCTAGTATAGGTAGAAAAGACTCGATGAGAAGTCCATCTTATCATTTTTTTTGATATCCTTGTGTTCATATGAGTTTACATTCACTCTCATGTTGGGTTGAGTTGTACTATTTGTACCATACCTTGTTCCCTCTTAATAACCCCCCTTCACCTTTTCAGAGTGTTCTATTGGGTATGTATTTACTCACCCCTACATGGGGTTTTTCCGACACATGTCATGTATTTTAAAGATAAAGGACATTTCGATCGTGACATCAGAGGATCTTAGGGATATGGGTTTCTTGGACTGCATATGGTGGTCGTAGCCTAGGATACAGGAGCTGGGCTATCTCAGTTATTTACTCTTCTTCTAGTTTTTTCAGGTTGGGACACACTTCTAGTTAGGAATATATTTTTCCCTTTTATTTTTAGTTTACACAATCATACTTTTTATTTCTTAGAGTTCCAAGCATATTTAGTTTATTTATAGAAGTGTTGCATCTTTTATTTTTTTCCCTCTTCACTTTAGAATTGAGTTATCATTGTTTGTGTATAGGTACCTAGGCAAAGGCCTCCCCAAGTTATTTTCACCTTCAGTGCTTGTTTACACCCCTGAACTAAGGAGGTGGGCTTGGGGTAGTTGCGGATCGATCCCCAACTTGTTTTGGGTTGTGACAAAGTGTTATCAAAGTATTTTCATTCCTTGGGACATTTTTCAGACGTTTCCCCTTAAGAGGATCAATTGAGTTTAGGGAAATAGTGTCAAAGTGTCTCAAGTGCAGATCTTGGTCCAGGGAACATAGTGAAGGTGTGGTGGTTGATGTATCCATTCACTAATACCCTAAAAACCTATTTTTTATCTTAGAAAGCCAAGAAATTTTTGGTAGGGATAAATGGTACATGAATCATATAGGATTTAGTATTTGAATATCCTTCTTGATTTATCTCTCCAATTCTTGTTGATATATATATATATATGATCATATGACCACGTCACTCCTTGATGACTTTTAGGCTTCTTCTGTGATGACAACCTACCTGGATACTAGCTCTGATTCATGATGAAAACCCTATGAGTGATGTGGCCTTAGTTCAGGGTCCATCCCATGATATCCTTCCTTCAGGTGGGTAGTTAGAAGAACCTCCACCTATTGAGATATAGATAATCCTAGTAGAGTAGGATAAGGATGCGCATAGGATTATCATGCTTCACAAGTTCCAGCATCAGAGTTTTATGAGTTTCCATAGTGATTCAGATCCTCATGAAGTAGAGGATTGGATAGAGTATGTGGCCTCTATTTTCAAACTCATCTAGAAACCAATAGATGAGATGGTTGTATTGGAAACCAGTCCTCACCATGGAGCATCTGATGGATCTCAAGGTACTAACATATGACACACCTAGATTGAGTGTGTGTCACAAGTTTAAGAGATATAGATCACCCAGGTTTCATGGGGATATAGACTCCCCCTTCTCATGTGGTAGAGGACTGGAGAGAGCCTATGGTGGGGATGTACCACTTAGATAGGACCCTTCTTGATGGTGGTCTTGGCAACAAGACTTATTCAGGGTGATGTAGGGAGTTGGTTGAGCCCTATGTTAGTGATGTTTGATGTGACCTTAGACATAAAAGGAATAAGGACACTTCCCCCACCGAGACACGTTCTTGAGACGTGATCTAAAACCGTGTGGGAGAGTCAGTTCCATCACAAAGCGGATAGTATCAAGGTGTGGATGATGAGTTCCTTTTGACTTGTTTTTTTGAAGTCCTTATGATGTGGTAAAGTGTTATAGTAATCCCTAGTTGATGTGAATGGGTGGGAAAGGGAACAGATATCCTCAAGCGATATGAACTTGTGACATGGAGTCATCTAGTGTGGTTTGAGGTATGACATGTGGCTTCACTACTTCAGCGGCAGTGATAGCACAAAGTTGAAAACCAAATTTCCCTGAATGTAGCCCCTGTTCGAGACCTAGAGATACTAGTAGAGGACTTTTTTCTTGACCCTTGTGCTAAAGGCTCTGTCAAAGAGGATCACTGATCACCCCTTTCTACTGATGGTGTGATCTGACTCTACAAGGAGATAGAGTGCCTCATAAGAAATACTCTCGTAGCAGCAGTCATACCCTATGATGTTTTCCTTAGCATGGACTGGGTCAAAGTGGTTCTTAGATTTTAACCTCCATATGGGTTATCACCAGCTCCTGGTTCGATAGGTAGAGTATCGATCATGCCTTCCTAGAGCCGTTGTGGTTTCTTTGAATTTTTAGTGATACCCTTTTATGTATTAAATGCCCCAAAAGAGTTCACAAGACTTATTAGCCACATCCTTAACCCTTCTTGGATCAATTCTTGGTATCCTTCTATATTGGTTCCCTCATTTCCTCGGTGTTAGGGTTAGAGCATGTGAGACACATGAGGATGGTTCTAGACATGCTCTCGGAGTGCTAATTGCATGGAAGAACTCATAGAGTCAGTTTTGGATTTGAATGTACACTATTTGGGATATGTCTTCTTGAACATGGGAGTGACACTAGAATCTATAAAGGATGAAGTGACGTGAGCTTGAGGTCCACCCAAGGTGTGGTCATTCCAGCAGATCTTCATAGCGAGGTTTTCTATTTTTTGTTGTCGAGCAAGGTGACAAATTAGTAGACCTCTTTTTAGTTGACCATTTTGGGTGATTATGGTACAACATACCTATAGACAATGGTTTTTACCCCTCTTCTTCCTCAGTGGGTTATGGAGGGACAACTTGGTGGTATCAACTTTGAGATCTTGCTGACCAGATGTTCTCAAGAGATTCACCAGATGGATTTTATGAAGAAGGGAATCGTGTAATCATTTTTCAATGAAAAATGGTGGTCATGATCACATTATGAGAGGAGGTGATGTGGGAGTTTCACACTCCTCTTTTAGTTGTACATTCATGAGAGAAAATGGGAGTGGGAGAGCCAATGGTGGGCTTAGAATCTCTTCCCCTTTTCTTGGTTTTTTCTTTTTGAGGATGAAAATTTTTGAATAAGGGAATAATATAGAGACCCAAGATTTTTCCTATATGACTTTGGAATATTAATAATAATATTTTTGGAACCAGGAGTTGAGAAGGTGCGCGATTCTAAGGTACGGTGTTCCCGAAATTAATTTTATAAAAATATTAAATATATGTTTTATTTCGTGTGCGCGGTTTCTTAGAAATAATGAAATATATCCTAAAAAAATATTAGATCAAAAATATGAGGGTCTGGTTGAGTCCATAATATGGTGTTTACCCTAGGCATGACATAATAGTGGTTGACATGGGTCATCTGTAGAAAAAGTCACCGAGGACGTAACCGTAAATAAAATAATTAAATATAATTATTTTATTTTTAATGTTAATCCATATAACTCATGAACGGGGACTCATATTGGAAATTTGATACCACTGTTGATTTTTTAATGCAGTTATTACCCTAGGCATGACATAACATTTTTTGGTATGAGGCATTTGTGAAAAAGCCATTACTGGCATAAATAATAGATCAATTAAATTAATTAATTAATTTTTATATGATGACTCAACAACCAAATAAAATCCTATTTAAACTTGGTTATAAAAAAATTTTGGGTTAGTTCATAACCCTTGGAATTTGAGAGAGGAACCATTGTAGGATCTTTCGTGGATGAACATCGACAGATTGAGCTTCGGCAATTGGTGTGCCAACAGAAATATGGGATCTCACTAACACCAACAACATAAATTCATTCTTCATTAATGATTGATCCAAACTTGAGATAGGACATATATTTTTTTGGTTTCTTCCCTCTTATTACTCAATCAATCATTAATATTAAATCTTATTTGATTTCTTGGAAATTTCCAACCTTCGCATGAGCCTTGAATTTTATTAATTA
This sequence comes from Viscum album, assembly GCA_963277665.1. NCBI lineage: Eukaryota > Viridiplantae > Streptophyta > Magnoliopsida > Santalales > Viscaceae > Viscum > Viscum album. Next base: position 684,819,842 of record OY728120.1, on the reverse strand, counting down.
TTTATTATATATCTTCATTTTTTATTCTAAGAACAACATATCAAGTCCAATACAAATAGAAACTGAGGTTCATTCATCAATTTTTTTATTATGCTTCTCTCCCACATTTCTTCATCCATTCTTCATCTTTAATCATTTTGGATGGTTGTTTGATAAATACCCAAAAAAACTCATTGTGCAATAAATCTTTGGTGCAACGATTTTTTTTCTCGAAAATCCGGGTTCAAGATCGAGATCAGATGATTTGTTGAATTCTGATTCTAAAAATAACAGATTGATACTCTTTTAGCATGTTTTAATGTGCAACGATGATATGTTTTAATGGGAAAACATAAATGGATCAAAGACTAGATTGAGGGTTTCTGCACACGGTTATTCATAGCCAATGTGCAATGTGATTCCCAAGAAGATCATGTGATCAGGATTTGACCATTGATGATGGATCGAGCGTCAACCAGTGGTGCAGGTAGTAATGGCGGTGGTTGGGGTTTGACGGTAAGACAGTGCTGGTGGTGGCTGAGATGACACAACACAATGCATTCGGTTGAGCAAGGAAGAACGGTGAGCCCACGGTGGTCAGGACGACACGACATAACAGTGAGCGAAGGAGAACTTAGGCGGAGGTCGGGGGTTTATGGGTGTAGATCCAAGATCTATGGGTGTAATGATTCCAACAGGAATGATTTTCATGAAGTAGTGTGAGATGAGGATCCATTTGGATGGCTGGTGTACTAGATTTAGGGTTTGGACGTGAAAAACATGAAAGGGGAAGAAGATAGGTTGAATAAAGAAATAAAAGAATATAAATAAATTAAATGGATAAAAAAAGAGAAAGAAATTTGGATGGTGGGGGAGGGTGCACAATCCACATGGAGAAAAGTTCAGGCATGAGCCAATTGAGGAGGGAGGTACTCCATGTGAACCAAATCCTCTAATTTAAGTTTTATAATAAAATAATAATATATAATATTATTATTTATTATTTAGGTTGTCAAACCTTAATCCAGACATAACTTATTTAAATGACGTCTCATTAACTAACTGTCAGTGGTAGCATGACTCTGGAATTGAGATGGTCATTTTAAGACTGATGTTGAATACCCTTTTCAGATTCGTGTCTTGGGTTAATGAAACACACAACAATAATAAAAATTATTATTATTTTGGGATCTTATATCTGACATATCTCCCTCATACGATGTTGGAATGATGGACCATCTGTGATGATGTAACCCTAAAATTAAGGTGGATGTTTCAATATCAATTTCAAGAATTTAATTTGGACTCATGCTTCAGGCCCACGAGACGTCATTCAAGCATAATGTTGTGAAATTCAAGTTTTTAACGATGTGATCGATTTAGGAAAGTGAATAGTATATCTTGAGTGTTTTTTCATGAGAATAAAAATAGTGTGACCCATTTGTCTAAATGAGGGTATTTTAAGTGGCATATTAGTGAAATGACATTTTCTCCCTTTGGACCAATGACAGACCTTGTGTGTTCTTCAAGATTTTGGTCGAGACATCTCGTGTAGTACCATTACAAACCATATAGTACTACATGATCAGAAATACATGTGTTGGCAAGGACCTGGTTTGATAGTATAGCAGGACCACACATTGTGTGGGTCCCTTTCATAACGCACACTCCTTTATGAATCATCGAGCTTCAGTATCTCTTTCATTTGGACTCATATTTTGACCCGCGAGTAGCCTATATAGATTTTTTTTAACATATAATGTGATGTTACCCTCTATTATAGTTTTTACATTCAATGTGACATGTTCCAAGTGTTATGATTCTTCAGGTGGTGCATGATGATGGCATTGATCGGGCAAGATCATCAAAGTGTTAAGATGGAGATGGTACTCTATTGTCATTTCACTGTGCGGGTGCTCTATCCATGGATACAATACTCTGCTAACATATCATTGTGCAGGTCCTCCACATTTCTTATTAAGGTAGAGATTGTGTTGCACTGTTCTCCCCTGTTGTATTATGGAATAGGTCCTCCATACTCATTGTGTAGATATAGATGGTATTCCCTCATGGAACTAGGGCACAGGTCCTCTATCCATGGCGATGGTACTCCCCTGTCGCATCAAGGCATGGGTCCTCCATGCTCATTCTACAAATAGTGATGGTACTCTTCTGTCACATCAGGGAATGAGTCCTCTATCCATAGAGACGATACTCCCCTATCATACCAGGGCATGGTTCCTCCATACTTTTTGTAAATACATAGAGTGGAATCCCCCTATTATTATAGGGTGTGGGTTCTGAACTTGGAAATTGTACCCCCTCCCCCTGACTGTGCGACATAGTGATGAAATGTGGTATAGTGTAGCTTTGGACTCATGTGAAAGAGGGACGCTTTCCCCATCGAGACACATTCTTGTAACAAAACCTAAAATCATGTAGGTGAATCAGTGTCGCCCAAATAAGATAGTATCAAGGTGTGGTGATTGAGTCCCTTAGACCTATGTGTCCTGGGAAGATGCATGAGGTGATGGGCATCTTAGATGGACTTACCTTGAAACTATGGGAGATTCTTCTTCTTGGGCTGAGCTGTTAGATGGATATCCCCTTACTCTCTCATTTGTTATTCTTTAACTGGATATATATATATATATATATATATACTCCTTCAGTAACCACTCCTTGGGTTTTGGTTACTCCCATTCCAGGAGAGGTGAAGACCTGCGAGGTATGCCACGTGCTTTCCATGTATAGATTCTTGTGATTGGTTGAGTTTACTCTCATATTATAGGTAGTGAAGACTCGATGATAAGTTCATCTTATCACTGTTTTGAGATCCTTGTATTTGGATGAGTTTACTTTCACTCTCTTGTTGAGTTGAGTTCCACTCTTTTTATTGTACCTTGTTCTCTCTTACTACTCCCCCTTCACCTTTTTAGGGAATTCTATTGGGTGTGTATATACTCACACCTGTATGGGTTTTTTCCAAAATGTGTTGTATCTTTTGCAGATATTGGGAAGGTCAATCATGACTATAGAGGAGCTTAGGGATACAGGTTGCTTGGACTACGTACAATAGTCATAGCTTGGGATACAAGATCCAGGCTGTCTCAGCTATTTACTCTTTTTCTAGTTTTTTCAGGTTGGGACACACTTCTGGTTGGGCATGTATTTTTTCCTTTTCTTTTCAGTTTACACTACAATATTTTGTACTGCTTAGAGGTCCATGCACATTTGGTTTATTTATAGGAGTGTTCTATCTTTTATTTTCTTTATGTCTGCACTTTCGCATTGAATTTGTTGGGTGCATGTGAATAGGTACTCAAGAAAAGGCCTCTCTAAGTTTTTTGTGCCTTCAGTTCTTATCACCACCCTCTGGCCTATGGAGGTGGGCTTGGGGAAGTTGTTGCTCAGGCCTCGGCTTGGGTTGGGTTGTGACAGTTTATTTATATACATTAATTACAACATGCATGTATATAATTATATAAATGTTATATATTGATATATATATATCTGTGTGTGTGTGTGTTAATAATTGAAATAATTGTGTAAATATAAATGATGTGTGGTTAATATATGATATTTGAACTTATATATGTATATCAATGTCTAAGTGTGTATGCATTATATTATGTGTGTGTGTGTGTGTTTTGTGTATGTTTATATATATAGATATTGTACATGTAAAAATGTTTGTATGTGTATATATAGACGGATGGACACTCTGCCATTGATTTTGTGCAGTTTTTTCAGTCTGGTTTTGCATTGGTTGACAGTGTAGTGGGTTCCTCACATGCATTGTTGGGCTGGCGGCTCAAAAGAGGTGTGTAGATGCTTATCATCCGATCCTCCTTCCACATGTTATTGTGGGTTGGAGGGGTTATATACCACATTTTGTTGGACTAGCACGATGCATCTTCTTGGAGGAGGGGGGGATACAACACCATTGATTGATCTCACTGTTATAATGTCTGGCAGGGGGGTGATGAGATTTTTTCTAGTTCTTTAATTGAAGTCTGCTCCCCTTTGATCATTTGTGACCGACCATGTTAAGACCATTGGGTCATGTTTTAACTAGCCTTTCTTTCCTTTGGCCATGTATGGGTTCTTTCTTCACCTAGTTCTAAAAAGAGTGAAGGGTATTTGACCCTCAACCTGTTAATATATATATATATATATAATTGCATAAATATATTTATAATTATATACAAATATTTATAAATATATTCATTTTTAATTATAATTATATATATATATATATATATATATATATTTAAATAATTGTTAAATTATAATAAATATATTTATATAATAAATATATTTATAATATTTATAATAATATGTATTTATATATTAATAAATATATATATAAATATATAAAAATATTTATTCATAATTCTAATTATAAATAATTAAATATATATTGAAATAGTTATAAAATTATAATAAATACATTTAAATAATAAATATATTTATTATATTTATAATTATATATAAGTATATATAAATATATAAATATATTTAAAATTATATACAAATATTTAGTAATATATTTATTTATAATTATAAATAATTATATATTTTTTAAATTTTATAAAATTATAATAAATATATTCAATTAATTAATATATATTTATATATTAATTAACATATATATATAACTATATAAATATATATAATTATCTATATATATAATTACATAAATATATATAATTATATAATAATATATATATATATATATAATTGTATATATTTATTTATATATATGTATATATATATATATATTAGGTACTTAGAGGTACAATTACATCGAAATACACACACACACACACACACACTTCAACCACAATGGTCAGTTTAAAGCCCCCCTAAGGGATAACCCACCCATTAATGACCCAAAGACCCAATTGATAACAGCCCTGAAGACTCTTACAAATTATGTCTGGAAAGGCCTGTAATTACCCCTCATAATTATCACCCCATAGGCAATGTGACCACAATCATGCCTCCTCATACGACCCAATGAGACAGACCCCGTCCATTCCATGCTTTGTGTGATTACCACACCAGCACTACCAAACCATCGTCTATCGATGTCTCACCAGAAGTCATGGCGGGTTACTAAAGACCACTGCCGGACCACCACCCCCATTGTTGGGTGGGGGTTCACCGATCCCAACTGCCAGTCACCAAATCTGTCCCATTCGACTCCTACAATGCTGCCCACCAAGTCGTCCTCGACGAAGAAGTCCACTATCATCCTTCATATTTTATCAATAGATGTGTCCATAACATCAAAGAAGAAGGGTTTCCACCCCTCCTTCAAAAGCATTCTCATCATCTCATGCGTTCACCGTCATCGCAGTATTGTCGTTCGACGGTAGCGGTGCCTGAGACTGAGCCTTCCAGCATCCCATTCCACCACTGGTCACCTTCATAGGGCCTTCATCAGACACTGCAATATGTTCTTTACATTTTTCACATACACGCAGGACAAACCCTCCCATCCCACCGTACCCATCGTGTGAGCACCATCGGTGCTTTTTTGGCACTGATAAAGATATGTTTTATCAACACTTACTATTTTAGTGCTGATAAAACTAATTTTTATCATCAATTTTTTAAAGATATGATAATAGCCTTACCCAATCTTTTAAATAGAACCCTAATAGAGTCCTTTCTCTCACTCCTTTAAGCTTTGACGGAACCAAACCCCCACCTTCGCTCTTCATCAACCTTCTTGACGAATTCATCCTCTCAAGATATAAGGTATGTGATATTTTATTCTCCTCTTTAATCACAATATTCTTTCATATGGGTCTTTATCCCCACTCATTTACCTTTTTTTATATCTTTACCATGAACGGTGTGAACCAACCTTGTTTTAGATCTTTAGTTTCGTGATGTTGGGGATTCATTCATGATTCTTCATTTCCCTTGTCTGACCAACCATGTTTAACTGTAATTATGTCCCTTATCAACTGATTTCATGGTGGTTTAGGGTACATTGGAGGTGCAGTTCGATACTCCATGGGATTTTATATGGCTATGACTCCCTTTTGATTCCAACATTCAATTCTCCCATCCTATTTTCTAGATCCCTTCATGGTCTAGTTTTTGGTTCGACAATAGTTGAGGCTCTCATGAATCTAGTATTTTTCCCCTTATTATTTTTTTCTGTTTTATTTTTGATAATTATTTAGTTAGTTCAATCATTTGTTAAATATAAAGAGGTCATGATTGCATCTGTTTGCTGGAGTTAAAATCGTATGAGTCTTCTTAGACTTTTATTTTGGGGAGATTCAAATGTTTTTCCTATATATTGCATATATATAAATAATTATAAATAATTTATAAATAATTTTGATTATACATAATCTTGATTTTCTTGAATTAATAATTTATATAAATAATTTTGAATTAATAATTATTTTGAAATAATATTTTTGAATCAATATTTATTTTGAATTAAAAATAATTTTTAATTAATAATTTTGAATCTATTTAGTCGATTGCACCTCATTTGAGATTCGCCTACTTCACTTACACTTGATGTATATAGATTGTATGATTTGTTCCAATGCCAACGTATCTAACAAAATCAATCCAACACAATGAGCATTTTGATGCTCGTCTCCTCCACTGTTTTGAACTCCAACCTGCTATACTAACACTAGTTTATCTTCTTGAAATTATTCTTTATTAAATTTGGTTTTGTTTCTAGTTATTGAAATTTATAATTTTTCATTGACCTCTATGTGATGAATTGGATATATTTTTTAATATATTATGAAAACATCAAAAAAATATCATATGAGTTTGAATGTGTGAGACATATTCATGTGTAAATTTATTTTTTTATATCATCAGTTTTTAAATGGTTTTTTTCATTTTTTGTTTTGATGATAATAGATGTATTTATTTTCTTAAAAATTTTCCTCCAAAGGTTCAATACTTGATCCTTTTTATAAACTAAATTAACCTATAACTCATTCAGTTCAATTATTTTTTAATGATTAATAAAAAAAATTCATAATCATGGATAAAAAAAATAAATAAACTATATAGAAAAAAGATTGATGGATCATAAATTAATAAAAACATATACCCCTTCTTTGGTACTTACTAAGAATTATGTATCATATATGAAAAAAAATTAAAAATGAGAACATGTAATATATGGATATGTGTTCATAACCCTTTAAATAACATAACCAAAACATTCTTTGGGGAAAATTTTAACTAAATAATAGTACCAATAAGGAATTCCAAGGCATTAACATGTACAATGTTGCCATCATTGAAAATAAACATGAAAACACCAAAGTGTTTTTATAACTCATCATAAAGAAAACCCAAATTATAAATAACCCTTAAAGTCTATATGAGATAAATTAATAAGTCATTACTAACAAAAATTGTACAGTTTTACTTAAATCCACTCAAATCTATATGGATTTCAGCCCATATCTAAGGGAATACGACAGGGAACAAGTGTATACCTACCTAAAGGATTATAGAGAATCACTTTGGATTCAATGGAAGATAATTAAACCACCACTTTAAGCTAAGAACCAACCTATAACTAATATAAAATTAGGGATCGGTTTGTTTTTTATATGAAGTATGAAACTAGAAAAGGGAAACAATGTATTACCTTGGTATCATCCCATAAAACCATCCACTCAAACCAAACTCAAGGAACATTCAAGGATCTTAAAAGATTCAATGGCCTAATAACAGATTGGAATGCATATGGATACTATAAAAAAGAAAAAGTTGATGAATAATATTATAGAAGAGAATATACGCTTTCCTTTATGAGGAATATCTCTTATTGAAGATTCTAGGTTAGTGGTAATTTATCACTGAAAAGGGGCGATAAACAAGTGATACACTTTTTCTTTTACGATTACTCTTTAGAAATTAACCTATGTTATTTATTAAATTATTGATCCACTCACTTACTGATTTTCTTTTCCTTTACAAAAACTCCTTAAAATATGTTTAAAAAGGTTTATAGGTGTTAATATTTATAAATGCAATGGGATGAGTGGTATCTATATTTATAAATGCATGCATGTGTAAGGAAAAAGGGTGGAATAAATATTTTTATGATCATATTAACTTTCAGAGACCTCCTAGATACATATAACCTCACCTCCTATATAATATATATTGATAATAACACCCTAGAAAGGGAATTTCACTATCTCTATCCAACTCATAGGATATCCATCATGATCCCACTCTCAGAACATTGGCATCACAGGAAGCTACGAAATATTAAAATTTAGTCCTTAGACCAAAATCTTATTCCTTTTCATGGATTAATTGAAGGCTTACTTTGAATATTGAAACTATAATAGTTGTCTCAACATGAATGTGTGTAAGACCATATAGTTGATCATTTTCATGGTTACACTAATCAAGGATCCCCTTGTAGGGATTAGATTGATGTTGCTTCTTTTTTCAACTTTAGACAATAAACTATGAAATGTTTTCTAGTGTTTCACCAACTCCCTATTCTAGGAACATTTAGATTTCAGGAGGAAACTGTCATCCTCATCAGCTTCATCTCCTAAATAGTTATTATTACATTTTGTTTCCCAAGACTCATCTGTTGGTTCCGAGTGCAATGGAAGCTTGTGGTTGTGGGTGATATATTAAAATTTATTTTAATAATCATTGCTCGAAATCAAGAGCGAGGATCTTTCACATCAAATTTATAATTAATTTATTTATTATCTTATGAAATAAATACCTAAGATTAGGAACATTCTTTGTTGATGATTTTTGATCGTCCAAAAAGAACCTTTTGGATTTCCTTCATTGCGCTTGTGAGGATCCAAGGGTGTAATCCCTCTATTGGTGATACACACGTGCTTCAATGGTCTCCAAGAAACGCCGCTCAATCTTCGAGCACTAGCATGGAAAATCTAATGTCTTGCGTTGTTCATTATTAATCTCTTTTTCTTCTATCTTGAAGAAATTATCCCTTGGGTTTCTTGTTCATGAGAGGGAGAGAGGAGAATAAGTCGAGAGATAATTCATTGTGCACAACAATTCTCTACTCCCAAACTTGGAATTGGTATCGAATGAATTACAAAATAGACAAAGGCATATGTTTATAGATTTGGGATTTCAGTTAAAAAAAGTTAATGATATAACAACCATTAAATATAATTATAACTATTAATGAAATCCCATTCCACATAATAATAATAATTTTATTATTATTTTTTGGTGCACCAACATTCAAAAAATAGATAAATAATATTTACTAACTTGTAAATAATTATTTTATCACCGGACACAGTCTTGGTCCATTCGAACTCCTCTTGCATTTATTGAACACCCAAATATATATTTTATTCTCTTAAATAAATAATTTATTAAAAAACTAGTAAATAAATATTTATTAAATATTCAATAAAATAAATAAATATATTTTATTCACAATCCAGTAAATAAATATTTATTTAATTTATGCGATCAATATAACTTAAATAAAATTATTCCTCGGTCTTGAGAATAATATTTTTTTCAATTAGTTAAATTCAAATAGAATTTAATTGAGACCACTTGAAAAACTTAGTGTGTGACCCTCTAGGATTCTTTCTTGTTGGATTTAGGCGGGCTAGCCTAAAGTCTAAGATTACTATCTACCAATAGGTCAAGGCACCCAGGAGAAAGAACTTAAAGTCACAATGATAAAAATCACATATGAATACTCACTGTGTAATATAATCCCTTAGTCACAATATCTCATAAATCTGGTTGCATGACAGTTTCATCAACCTATATGTTTGATACATCATTCTTTGAATAACTGAAATAAACTAGTCATTACACCATGGCCATGGAATTTTGGGCGATAGTTCTATTTCATTCAAAGGTATGAGATATCAACTTCCATAAATAGGGAATGGAAAAATCCTTTCTTGACTAATTCATTAATAACATGTCATTCATGACACACCCAACGTACCCTACTTCTCGCCAACATATGGTGTGACTGTTTTCATCATCAAATCTAAGTGTGTGAATAGTGACATGCATTAATGATAATCTTAATGTATAAGGACAATTACAAATGCTCGCAGATAGAAATATCCAATGACACCAAAACATGAAAAATTACTACTAGAGGGTCTGTTATCATAATCTCCTATCTTGGAGGTTACCAAGTTCAAACTTCATGAGAAGAAGTCTCATCTGCTTATGAGTTCTTTCACCTGACAGTATATATACTATGTGTCCCATAATAGTATGTTATCCAACCACATAACTATATTAAGAATACTATTATAACAATTCAAAGTTCTCATCATAGTAGGGAACTACTATGAACTTATCAATGCGATAAATACTCTAGGATATTATTAAATTATGGTCATGCAGAACAATGAACAATATGTAATAGGATATTTAATTTAATATTCAATACATCAAATTTTCATGTAATCAAAGTACAAACAGTTGGTTCTAGGAAACCAACTCTAACAAACTCCCACTTAGACTAGATCCAACTTTCTAGGACTTTTAGTCTTATGGAAATCACATGATAATCATGTTTCTACTAAGTCAAGTATTTATTTAAGGGGTCTTCCATGTTGTCTTCCATGGAAATAATGCTCACTGAAACTTCACCTCTCTGAGAAAAATCCCTCAAGAGAGATATCACTGATGTATATGCTTCGTCTACTGATGTGACCTTGGCTCTTTTGCGAGAGCTTCTGTTGCAGTATTATCACAATTGAGTATGATGGGATCTTTACTGCTAGGTACCACATCAAGTTCTTGGATGAAATTACATATCCAAACTACTTCTTTAGCTCCCTCAAAAGCTACAATATACTCTGACTATGATGTATAATCTGTGACCACAACCTACTTTGATCTCTTCCAGCTTACAACACCTCCATTCAAAGTTAATATGTATCTCGTTTGTGACTTCATGTCATCTTGATTAGTCTAGAAACTAGAATCTACATATCCTCTGATGACTAGTTCCTCATCTCCTCCATACACTAGGAACGTATCCTTAGTACACCTCAGATACTTAAGTATGGTCCTGAATTCCATGGTGGTCACCTGGATTATCTGGATATCTGCCTACCACACTTAATGCATAGGTGAAATATTGCCTAATACATAGCATAACATACAAGACTGGACCGATCGCTAATGTGTATGGAATCCTTTCATTATATTTATTTCCTCATGGATCTGAGGACACATTTTCTTAAAAATATGACTACCATGTGATGCTAGCAACAATCCCCTCGTAGATTGTCCCATACTAAATCTCTTCAGTATATTTTCAATGTATGTAATTTGTCTTAGGCCGAGAAACCTCTTTGATCTATCATGATGGATCTTGATCCCAAGAATATATGCTTCATCACCCAAGTTTTTCATGGAAAATAATTTATTCAACCATGCCTTAATAGAATATAATACTTGTATTTCATTTCCAATAAGTAATATGTCATCAATACATACTATTAATAAAACAACTACACCCCCACTAAACTGTTTTTAGACACAAGAATCCCATTCATTATTTATAAAACCAAATTATGTTATGGACTCATAAAAATTAATGTTCTATAACCTAGATTCTTACTTTAATCCATAAATGGATTTTTGAAACTTGCATGTATTATTGGCATCCTTTGGAGACACAAACCCTTCGGGTTGTGTCATGTAAACATCTCCTAAAGGTTCTCATTAAGGAAGTTTTTTTTGACATCCATTTTCCAAATCTCATAGTCATGGTAAGGCACAATGGCAATTATAATTTTGATGTATTTCTTCAATTGGTGAAAAGGTTTTATCATAGTCAATACCTTGATGCTATTTAAACCCTTTTGAAACTAGTGATGCCTTATAGGTACTAAATTTTCCTTCCATGTAAAATTTATTCTTGAATACCCATTTTAAACCAATGTGATTTACATCCACTAAAGGATCTACCAAAATCCAGACTTGGTTTTGGTACATGGAACCCATTCCAGAATTCATGGATTCTTTCCCCTTTACAACATCTGTGACACTTACTACTTCCATGTTGGTTAGTGGATCGTTATTATAAACTAATAATGAGTCACCATCCATGGTAACTAGAAAACCATACCATTCTAGTTCTCTAAAATCTATTGTACTTATACATAGTTCTTGTGTCTCTAAAAAAAGTTTCTTCTTCCATAGGGATTTGTGGAATATGATCTTATACCAACTCTTGTGTGCCTTGAGCCCCGACTTCATCAAAGTTTATCTTTCTCCCACTATCTCTTTTGGAGATGTGGTCCATCTCAATAAATATGGTGTGTCTTTCCACTATAACCCTTTTGTTTGAGGGTTTATATAGGTAATATAACCTTGTTTTCTTAGGGTATCCTATAAAGGTACACTTTGTGCCCTGAGGTGCCAGTTTGTTTCCTAAAGAAGCCTTAACAAATGCTTCGCTTCCCCACATATGTAAATTTATAACATGGTTTTTATTCCACTCCAAAATTCATATGGGATACAATTTATCGATTTAGTTGGTACATGGTTTAGTATGTGTGACACTATTTGTAACGCATATCCCCAAAAAGATAATGGAAGACTTGAATGACTCATCATTGATCTCATCATTTCCAACAAGGTGAGGTTCCTCCTTTCGCTAATACCATTACACTGGGGTGTGTAAGGAGGATTGAGTTGTGATAGGATCCCAAGCTCCCGTATGTAATCAAGGAAGTCTTGATTAAGATATTCTCTAACTCAATCTGAGTGGATTTTATTAATATTACTACCAATATGGTTCTCAAATTCATTCTTGTATTCCATGAATTTATCAAAAGAATCCAACTTATACCTCATTAAGTAAATATATCCATATCTACTAAAATCATCAGTAAAATTTATGAAGTATGAGTATCAACCCCTTGCTTCAATAAGAAATGGTTTGCACATACTGGTATGAACTAATTCAAGAATCTCTTTATCCCTTTCACCTTTCCCACTAAATGAGGATTTGGCCATTTTTCCTTGTAAACATGTGTGACATAGACCAAGTGGTTTTAGTTTGAAAGAATCTAAATATCCATCTTGATGAAATTTTGTCAAACATTTTTAATTTACATGACCTAGCCGGTGATTCCAAATTTGGTTGTGGTATAAGTCATGTGAAGTAATTTCATTATCAATTACAATTACTTGGTTCATGTAATCCAACATTTAAAGACCATTATGTAAATGTGACTTACCATAACAAATGATATCTCAATAAAATAAGCATAATTTATTTCCAAATTTGAAAATGAATCCATATGTATCTAGTCTAGATATAAAAATAATACTTTTGGTAACTGAAGGCACATAATAATAACCCTTTAAAACCAAGATCATTTTAGTCGACAATGTGAGGTGGTAGTCCCTGATAGCTACAATAGCAAGTTTAGATCCATTGGTTGATCGTAAATCTACCTCCCCTCAGTCAATTTTTCTAAATCTACTTGGTTCTTGTATTTGAATACATATGTGAGAACCATAAGTTATATCTAATACCCAATTTGTAAAAATAGATAAATTTCACTTGATAAAAAATCACACCTGAAGCTTCCTCATGATTCTTTAGCTGGGTGCAGTTTTTCTTCCAGTGGCCCTTCTTGCCACATGAAGAAAGGTAGAATGTTATTCCCTTGCTTCCACTTTGATATTCTTCTTCTTGGATGGGTGTGAAGAAGCTTTGGACTTAAATCACTTTTACTTCTCTTTCCATTTTTTCACCATAGGTACATAAGGCTTTTTCACACTTCATATATTTATCTACTTTGCGAATAAGGATAAGAAGATCTGGTAAATACTTCTCAATTTTGTTCATATTAAAATTCACAACAAAACTGGAGAAGATCTATGGGAGTGATGCCAGAATGTGATCAGTGCCTAGTTATTCTTGGTGTTTAAACCATAGAACCTTTAGCGCTCAATATAGTCAATGAGCTTGACTACATGAGTCCTAGCTAGGGAACACTCTCCAAGATTACTCTGAAAGAGCGCCTTGAAAATCTCAAATTGTTCCTATTTAGCTCTCTCCTAGTAAAGACCACAAAGGTTATCAAGTATGCTATACACATCCATATTTTAATGAAACGTCATGAGTTCACTAGACATAAATGAAAGCATCAAACAATGAACGTCGACCGCATCATTCATATGTTTATCATAGACTAGGAACTCTTCATCGCTCGCCTCTTGAGCAAGTGGATCAGGCATTGAGGATTCTAGCATGTAAGATTTCTATTCATGGTGTAGAACAACCCGAAGACGTCTAAACCACTCATGGAAGTTACTTCCAATGAGGAGATTGTCTTTATCCAATATTTATTGTAGGGATAGTGGGGATGATGAGCTTGTCATTTTCTATAATTAAAAGAGTAGATTATTAGTACTTTTCTTGATTAAAAATTCTGTTATAATTAATAAATTAATTGATTTTATGAAATATCCCACTATTTTATCAAGTCCCAATATCCCTCACCATTTGAACTTGTAATGTATAGTTTCTAGTAAATTATATTATAAAGGATCCATAATCCCCTTTTCATAACCCCAATAAGGCTTGGTCAAGATATTTTGAAGGTATTTAGGTAGGCAAGTCTTTGCCAACTACAGGCTTGCAGCTCCTTGATCCATTGAGTGGACTCCCCAATCCAGAAATCATGACTTGTATTTTCTCAAAAGTTACCTCCAAATTACACCAAGTATAGAAAGGTATACTCCTCTTGGTATAAAATGGTTAAGTCAACCTGAAACTTTCATAAGAACTCCCCTTATAAAAGTAAGTGTCCCAACAAGAGTTGGTCAAATACATAGTTTTATTGAGTTTTGTTCCTAATAAAGTAATAGAAGGCTTAGTCTGAATTAATATTAGAATGAGGGATTTTATTTTATTATGCATAAATTTTTTATCTTGTTTCATCCTTTACCTATATTGTTAATATTTAAGTGGATGTTTACTTAATTAATTGACCATTTTTTGATAAAACATTTATGCATTATCAATTTTATTTAAATTCTATCTTTTGAAAATTAATTCATTCATTTTTGTGATCGCAGACTTGCATCAATAAATATAAGTTTATTGCATTAGAAAGAAAATAAAAAAATAAAAAAATGAACTGATCATGATATTATCTAATGGTTGATTTAATTAGTGGACATTAAATCAACCTATGACCTAGGGGAAATAACTCCTTATGTTGGACTTGGCATGAGCTACAACATTCCACATGTCCACCTATGTATCACCGAGGTGGCGTCATTATGGTTCTATCTTTAACCGTCTCCACAAAACTTAGGATTCTCCATTAATTATAAATATTTTTTACTCACACATATGTGACGGGTACCAAAGGATTGGTTAAAGGAAATTACATAAATATACTTGGACACGCATGTCCTATATAATAATGGGGGGAGTGATGACTCATAGGCTATCTTTTAATTTAATATTAAATAATTGCAAAACCGTGAAATAAATTTAGTTAAATAAATGAAAACACATAAATAGGACTTGGTCAAGCTCATGAATGGTCACACATACAATGAATATGAAAAATTAAATGGCTAGCATTCATTTATTCGTTCTTTTATTATTTAAGATAAACACGCTTGCATTAATTAATTAAATCCCTTTTATCTTAATGATAATTCAATCTTATTTGGAGATACCCATCATTTATAGAATTCATGGAAAATAAATAGAAAAACAAATAATGACATATTAATTATAATAAATTAATTGAGCATTTTAAAATTCTTTAAAACCATTATTTAATTGTCAAACACACAATGGTGTGATAATCCATAAAGTAGGGTTTTAATGATGCAATTTCAAGTTTAATGTAATTTTAATTTTGTCCATTAATGGGAGCCTACACGGTGTGTACATGTTGTTACACGTCATGTACCTCTATTGTCATATATCCAAGTCACATGTTTGGGGCTTCAGTGTGTTGAATTGGCCAGGCTACATGGTATGTACATGCCAATTACTCACCGTGTATCTACTTGTTGTGTGCTAGGTTAACCCGATCAACAAACAATGTGCAATAAAATCACCGCATGTAATTAATTAATCGGTGCATCTAGATACATTAAACATGGGAATACAACGTGTACACTAGATGCATGTCATGTAACCCAGTTTTACCAGCCAATAATTTGGAACTTCCCAATGTCATCTCTGGTCATTCTTCAATTGTTCTTAAACCTTTAAGAAAATGAAACACTAAACGAACATGATTAATATGTTGATAACATCTTAATTAAAATCTAATTAAGAAATAATAACATGTGATAAAATCTTACCACAATTGCACATAGATCAATAATCAATTAAATAATCATAAATATAAATGTGACCGCTCAGAAACAACTTCTTGGTTCAAGATATAGTTGATGCGTGTGGTGTTAGGTGATATATTAAAATTTATTTTAATAATCATTACCTGAAACCAAGAGTGAGGATCTTGCACATCAAATTTATAATTAATTTATCTAATATATGAAGAAATAAATATTTGGGCTTAGGAACTTTCTTCACTGATGATTGTTGAATGTCTAAAAAGGACTTTATGGATTGCCTTCATTGTTCTTGTAAAGATCCCAGGGTAGAATCCCTCTAGCGGTGATCCATACATGCTTCAATGGTCTCTGAGCAACATCACTCATTCTCCAGGTGCTAGCACGACGAATTGAATGTCTTGTGTTTCTCGTTCTTAATAGCTCATTCTTCGGTTTTGAAGAAATTCTCCCTTATGTTTCTCATTCTTGAGATGAAGAGAGGAGGAGGAGTTGAGAGAGAATTCATTGTGTGCAACAATTCTCTATTCCCAAACTTGGAATTAGATTCAAATGAATTACACAATAGACGTAGGCATCTATTTATAGGTCTGAGATTTCGGTTAAAAATTTAATTTCATAACAGGCATTAAATATATTTATAACCATTAATGAAATCCCATTACACATAATAATAATAGTATTATTATTTTGGGGTGCACCAACTTTCAAAAATAGATAAATAATATTTACCGACTCATAAATAATTATTTTATCACCGGACATAGTCTTGATCCATTCGAACTCCTCTTGCATTTATTGAACACCCGAATAAATATTTTATTATCTTAAATAAATATTTTATTCACAAACTAGTAAATAAATATTTATTAAATATTCAATAAAATAAATAAATATATTTTTTTAACAATCTGGTGAATAAATATTTATTTAATTTATGTGATTAATATAACTTAAATAAAATTATTCCTCAGTCTTGAGAATAATATTTATTCCAGTAATTAAATTCAATGAGAATTTAATCGAGACCAAAAAAAACAATTAGTGTGTGACCCTCTAATATTCTTTCTCATTGGCATTATGTAGGCTTTCCAAAATCCAAAATTACTGCCTAGAAATGGGTTAGGTAACCCCAGATAATGAACTTAAAGTCGCAACAATGATAACCATATACGAACGATCACTGTGTAATGTAATCTCTTTATCCTAATATATTATCAAGAATGTTGCATGACGGTGTCACCAAACTATATGCTTGATACATAATTCTTTGACTATCTGAAATAAACTCATTGTTACGCCATGGCTATGGAATTTAGGATGATGGTTCCATTCCAATCAAATGGCTAAGATACCAACTTCCATAAATATGGAAGGGACAAATCCTTTCTTGACTTATCCATTAATGACATGTCATTCATGATGTACCCAACGTACCCTACTTCCCACCAACATATATGTGACGGTTTTCATCAGTAAATCTAAGTGCATGAGTCGTGACATGCATTAATGATAATCTTAAATTCTAAGGATCATTACACACACTCACATATATGAATATCATATGACACCAAAACATGTGGAATTCATATTGGTGAGTCTTTTCTCATAATCTTATGTCTTGGAGATTACCAAGTCTGAACCTTATGAGGAGAATTCTCATCTTCTTATGAGTTCTCGTACCAGGGTGTCTATATACTATGTACCCATCATAGTATGTTATCCAGTTGTAGAACTATATTAAGAATATTGTTATAGATCTTCAAGGTTCTCATCATAGTAGGGAACAACTATTACCTTATCAATGTGATAAATACTATGGTACATTATTACATTATGGTCATGTAGAACAATGAAGAACATGTAATAAGTTGTTTAATTTAATATTTAATACATTAAATATTCATATAATCAAAGTACAAATAGTTTGTTCTAGGACACTAACTCTAACATCATCCCCCACCTCTTTTGGAAATGAACTTATGTTACTTGAATTAATCTGAGTAGTAGTCATCTCATACTAGGTATCAGTGATCATTGTGGATGAATTCAGAGGATAACACCTACCACCAATGGAGTAATTCTTTTCTTAAATTCAATTTCTCATTTCCTTCAAATCATGATGAAATTATTTGAAACATTCAAATGTTGGGTTCCAATTATTTGAAAGGCCCCATTTTGTGTATTTATTAATTTAATTAAATATTAATATTATAGAATCAAATAGTATGTATATGAATTGAAAATGGATGGATGCAAATAGTATTAAAAAAGAGTACGAGGATGGGGTGAAAAAGTTCATCAAGTTTGTAAAAGATAATGCACAAGAAACTTCTAAAATCCTTTTTCTGTGTTTACATTGTTGTTATTCAAGACTAATTAGTCTAGAGGAGTTGTAAGAACATTTGATCTATCATAGAATAGATCAAAGTTATAAATTTTTGACTAAACACAGAGAAAAAGTGAATGTATCTAGTGGTTGGGATAACATTGCATTTTATGAATCATATGATATGATTATAAGTGTGGAAAATGAAGAAGATCATATTGAGGATATGATTATAGGTGTGAATGATGATAAAGATTATATTGAGGAAATGGCAATGACAGTTGAAGATGAACTTCATGATTGTCCAAAAAAAATAGAAGTTGAAGGGTTGTGCAAAGATGTCATTTTATGTGGGTTGTACTAAATATATAGCACTATCAACCATATTAATGCATTATAATTTAAAAGAATGCAATGAATGGAGTGATTCCATTTTTACTAAACTAATTTCTCTCTTGAATGATATGCTCTCATAAGACAAAGACCTTCCCAGAAGAACATATGATGATAAATGAATTCTATGTTCAATGAGTATGATCTCTAAAATAATACAAACCTGTCCAAATGACTATATACTACTTCAAAAGGACCAAAAACTACTTAATGAATACCCAAAGTGTGGTGCTTCTCAATACAAGAAAGATGAATCGGGTGCTATGAAATTTTTATAGTACTTTCCAATCATTCCAAGGTTTAGGTGCCTATATAGAAGTTAGGAGACTGCAAGGTAATTAACATGGCATGAAATCATAAGAAATAAATATGGGAAAAAAATTCACACTAAAGACACTCCTTAGTAGAAGAGAATTGATCCTGAGTATCCTGAATTTGTAAATGAGCCTAAAAACCTTCATCTTGTTCTATTTATAGATGGAGTGAATTCTTTTGGTTTTAAAATTATCACTCATAGTACATGGCTGGTTATGTTGGTAAATTATAACTTTCTACTGGTTATGCATGAAATGAAAATACATTATGTTATCTCATCTTGTACTAGGACCAAAACAACTGGGTAATGATATCGATGTTTATTTGGCTCCAATGATTGAAGATTTTAAATTATTTGGGGATTAAGGTGTTACATTATATGATTCTTACAGAAATGAAGATTTCATGTTGAGAGCCATGTTGCATGGTATGATAAATGACTTTCCTGCTTATAAAAATTTTTTAGGATATAGAATTAAATGAACTCAAGGGTGTCCCATTTATGAACAAGGTACATAGTTAATTAGGTTAAAACATTCATCAAAGGATGTGTTTCTAGGAAATCACGGGTTTCTACCCCGACGACATAAGTATCATTCTTGGAGTACATCATTCAGTGGGAGTTCAAAAGAACATATAGTGTCATCTCCACTAACAGGATATCAACTATTTGAGAAAGTAAATGATATGGGCACTGCTTTTGGTAAACCTTTTTTGAAAAACCTTATGAAACCTGATTGGGTAAAGAGATCATTTTTTTGAATCACCATACTGGAATTGTTTATATGTCAGACATTTTCATTATGTTATTCACGTTGAAAAAAATGTATGTGATAGTGTCATTGACACCTTACTAAATGTAACATGCAAAACGAAGGATGAAATTAAGGCTAGGTTAGACATTTTTTTTGAAGAGGGCATCTTGGCCCCAAAAGGCCAAGACATATTTATTAAAAAAAAGTTACTAGAGACGAAATGAAGGTAGTTTATTACAGTCTCTCTCATAAAGAGGATTCAAAGCCAACAAAAACTCATCAATCCATCTGAGCTCTTTGTTGATTCCATTGTTCGTGAGTCCATCCACCACCTTGTTTGCTTCATGGTACACATGTGTGACAATGTAGTTGCGCTCCGAAAGGGATGTGAGGTAATTCATCCATCGAGAAGTGAGTTTCCATGATATGTGAATGACTCCATTCCAGATTGCTTGAATAACCGTGGTAGAGTCACTTTCCAGGCAAAGATTGTTCATTCCTTTGATAGTTGCATAATGAACAGCATAAATAACACTAACTAACTCAGATTCTAAAGAAGTATAATTCCCATAGGATCCAAAGAAACATCTGATGATCTTATCGTTGTAGTCTCTAACAATAGCACCACAACCAGCCAGACCTAGGTTTCCCTTAGAAGATCCATCTACATTAATTTTGATCCAGCCACACATGGGAGGCTACTAGAAAATTTCCAGCAAGCCACCACGCTGCATATAGTTGCCAGAAATTCCGAGTTTTCTGAGCACAAGGATGTCATGCAATGATTTGCAGCACTAACCGGTTTGAATGTGATTAGCTTCCTTTACTGCAGTGATGAGACAAACCATAACCTCCTGTATACAGATAGCCTTGCATTCAGGCTGGAAGTCTTTTAGATTTCTCTAGATTGTGTGTATGCTTTCTGTAACAGAAACTAAGAACAAGTGCTTGACTTGAGGAGAGGCCAAAACTATTGTTCAAAACTGAAGCAGGTCTGAGACATTTGGAATAGCTGGAATATGTATCTCAAAAATGTCCTGAAGTTCCTTCCAGAGAGCTAAGGCCATTTCACAAGATAAGAATAGGTTCAAGATGTCCTCCCGATGTTGATTGCAGGACCTACACTTTGAACAAAAAGGAATGCCAAAAATTTGTAAAAATTCATCAGTAGGAAGTTTATAGTGAGAAATCCTCCAGATAAGCATCAAACTGGATGGTTTGATCTAGGGTTTATCAAAGTTTTTGAGCCACGAGAAATCATGATTTAAATTTAGATGATAATGATAGAAACTTTTGGAATCCAGAACCCCATTTTTGGCCAATTTCCAAATGATAATATCCTTTTGTGGATCAAATAAATAAGTATACAGCTATGTATGTATGTCATCAGTTAAGTCCGAATTGGAAGAAGCCAGAAAATCATGAATTGAGGCATTAGTATCAGGACAGAAATCCTGCACATTCATCGTGTTTATAAGCAGGGTTCCCTTCCAGTTATCAATCCAGAAATTGAGAGTAGAATCCTTGCACCCAATCCACCAAGAGTTAGAAATGATATTCGAGAATGAAGCTTTGATAGATGGCCAGATTGAAGACCCCATATATGAGTTATTGTCTTTCTTCAGTTTGTCAATGAAACTATCCTTTACGAATCTGAGAGCCAATGAGTCATTGCAGAGAAGATTCCAAGAAAACTTAGCTTGCAAAGCATCATTAAAAAGTCTGATATTTTTTATGACCATACCGCCCTTGTCGATAGGATTGCAGCAAGAGTTCCAAGGAACTATAACCAGTTTTCTTTCCAAAATACTGCGGCACCAAAAAAAATTCTTAATGTAGACATTGAAATGTTTGATGAGAGAATTGGGCCATTTATAAATTAGAAAAGAGTGAACAAGATTAGATACAATGGTGTGTTTGACCAGGAAAATCTTATCAGCCATAGATAGAGACTTTCCAAGTAGAGAGATGTCTCTTAATTTTATCCACGGTTTTTAAGTATTGAGCTTTAGGTCTTCCCTGAAAAAGAGGAACCCCAAGATAATGCATGGGTATAAGTCCTTCCTGCATTCCCAAATCCATAAAAAGCTGAGATATTCTATTTATGTAGATTCCTTTCCCAAAATAGATGAATGATTTATTTCAATTAATATCCTACCTCGAGATGTATTCATAATGAGACAGTGCCTTTTTCATATTTCTAACATTCTGCTTTCCTCCTTGAAGAATTATGATCATGTAATCCACATAATGAAGATGAGTTGGAGCTTCTAGGTTTTTAGAAGCATGAATGGGAATGAGCTGTCCGTGATCTCTCATTCGTGTAATAAGCCTGCTCAAGTAGTCCTCTGCAATAGAAAAAAGAATGTCACAGAGAGGGTCACCTTGCCTTTCTCCTTTTGAGCATTTAAAATACCCCTTTGGAGAGCCATTAACAAGAACATAGATGTGCACGGACTCAAAGAGAGTTTTCAACCAATTCACAAAAGTATCAATAAATCCAAAATTATAAAGAACTTTGTAAATAAAACCCCAATCCATGGTGTCAAAGGATTTTTTTGATATCCTGCTTGAGCACAAGACAACCCCCTCTGGTAGTCTTATTAAGAAGATTAACACATTCTGAGGTTGTTCTAATGCAATCCTGAATCATTCTTCCTTTCAAAAAACCAAATTGATTCCAAGAGATGATTTTACCTACTATATCAGTGAGAATATTTTCCTGGATTCTGGTGAAGATTTTATAACTGGTGAGATCAATAGGTCTTAAAAGATGAATTTCCACAGCATTTTCCACCTTAGGGATTAATGTGAGGAATTGAGCATTGATCCCATGAGGTAAAGCACCTATGGAGAAAAAAATTGACCATTATACAGATGTCAACATGAACAATATCCCAGAATTTTTGGTAGAAGGAATTAGAGAAGCCATAAGGTCCCTGGGCACTATCCATCTTCAAACTGAACACTGCATCCCTGATCTCAAAGTCTAGTGGCATACTAGTAAGTTTGATATTGTCTTCTTCATTAACCATATTAGAAATAATTCCTTACTCTAGATTTTTATTTAGGGAAGGTCCATTAAAGAGATTAGTGAAATAATTGATAGCATGGTTAGAAATATACTCTTCATTATCAATAAGCATGTCACCATCTTTAAGGAAAGTGAGGGGCCTAAAATCCTTCCTGGATCATTGTAGAACATTATAAAATTTTGCGTTTTGATCCCCCTCCTTGAGCCACTTAACATTAAAAGTCTCTTTTTGAAGTTTGTATTTAAGGTATAGAAGAGCATTCAGCCTAGTTGTAAGGCCAAGTTCTTGCTGAATATTTATCTCAAAATTAGATTTTGCACTACGGGAAAAAACGATTATTGCGACGGGGTATTTGCGACGGGTCTTATTCCCGTCGCAACAACTCCGATTAAAAGGTTTTTTGCGACGGGAATATATTCCCGTCGCAAATGGTCAGTTATTTGCGACGGAAATACAGGACCCGTCGCAATTGCAATGACGCGGTTTGCGCGCCAAAACGCGGGAAGGATATTTGCGACGGGTAGAAGGCTACCCGTCGCAAGTACCCGACGGTGGTAAATCGTATTTGCGATGGGCCCCGTCGCCAATACCGGCCGCTGTAAAGCCTATTTGCGACGGTCACCTACAACCCGTCGCAAAATACCCCGCGATCGTAAATACGTTTTTGCGACGGGACTATTTACCCGTCGCAACAGATAATCCAACGAGAGGTATTTGCGACGGGTCCCGTCGCAAATACTGGCAGCGGTAAATATGAAGTTGCGACGGGGATATCCACCCGTCGCAAATGCCGGCGGCGGTAAATAGTAATTTGCGACGGGGATATCTGCCCGTCGCTAATGGTGTGGCATTTGCGACGGGCCCCGTCGCGAATACCGGCGGCGGTAAATAGAAATTTGCGACGGGGATAGCCACCCGTCGCTAATGGTGGCTATTTGCGACGGGCCCGTCGCAAAAGTCCTTTGACCCGCCGCCTGCATTTAATGCGGGCGAAGGCATTTGCGACGATATCTCGTCGCAATACCTCGTAGTTGTGACGGTCACCCATCACAAATACGACCGTCGCAAATAATCTAACCTATATATACACCCCATCCGTTTTTTCCATAACAATCAGATCTCTATTCTTCTCTCTCTCTAATTTTCAGTTCTGCGTAGAAATTTTTTTTTATTTTAATTTTTTCTTTCGAGAAGAGGAAGGAAGGAGTTAGAAGGCGCAGATTACTGAAGGTATTTATATTTTTTTTAATTGTTAAATTATTTTTAATTGTTAATTGTTAATTTTATTTTTAATTGTTAATTTTATTTTTTTTAATAGAATGTTTAGCTATATAGTATAATTAGTTTATGTGCTTGTACCAAATAATCTTTGTCTGGATACGAACAAGTAGAGGCGGCTCTGACACAGATGTACCTAGGAGTGAAAACTCTGACAAGGTGTTTCAAGCTTGACTCGGGGTAACCTGGTACACGACAACGGGCCTTGCTGCACTCTTGGTTCGACACTTCCGGGGGATGTTTTGGTAATAATTAGAAATAAATATATAATTATCAAATAATTAAGAAATAATTAGATTTAATTAAAATAATTATCAAATAATTAGGAAATAATTAGATTTAATTGATTAGAAATAATTAGAAAACAATTAAAATAATTAGGAAACAATTAAAATAATTAGGAAACAATTAAAATAATTAGGAAACAATTAATAAGAAATAATTAGAAAATAATTAGATTTAATTGATTAGAAATAATTAGGAAATAATTAAAATAATTAGGAAACAATTAAATAATTAGGTAACAATTAAAATAATTAGGAAACAATTAGATTTAATTAGGAAACAATTAGATTTAATTAGGAAACAATTAGATTTAATTAGGAAACAATTAGATTTAATTAGGAAACAATTAGTATAATTAGGAAACAATTAGTATAATTCGGAAACAATTAGTATAATTAGGAAACAATTAGTATAATTAGGAAACAATTAGTATAATTAGGAAACAATTAGTATAATTAGGAAACAATTAATATAATTAGGAAACGTGATTGACCGCTCATTTACCTCAATTTTCTTTTCATTTGTGTGTTGAGGCTTGACAAGAAACTTCTGCCTCCACATGTAATATCTGGTTTTACTGTCAAAATTATCAACCTCCTCGCCAATATAGAGGTGAGGAGGTTTATAATTTTGACAGTAAAAGCACATATTATATGTGGAGGCAGAAGTTTCCTGTCAACCTCAACACACAAATGAAAAGAAAATTGAGGTAGATGAGCGGTCAATTACGTTTGTTTTTCTATTCATTGATTGATTAACCACCCGACGTATATGCATATCTTCGCATTTCTAATTAATAACATAATTAGTAACATAATTAGTAACATAATTAGTAACATAATTAGTAATATAATTAGTAACATAATTAGTAACATAATTAGTAATATAATTAGTAACATAAATGTAACATAATATAAAATATTATATTACTCTAATATTAATAGTTAAATAATACTTATAATATAATTATTTTATTATTATATTTTTAATATTTATAAAAAAATATTAATATTATTAAAATTATAAAAAATTTATAAAATATTACAATTATCAATATTTTCAACAAGTTTTGCTTTATTCTTAACAGTTCAAATCTTAAAGGGTCGCCTATTTTCAGGTCATGCCCAATAAAAAGTTTGCGTCAACCGTGTTCAATGTAAACTCTATAATTGTTCTTGCTTGGTTGATCACCTCGCAAGTAGCGTTGCAATAGGACAACCCAAGTCATGCATTTCTCATTACTTGTGTCGTCCTATTGCAACACTACTTGCGAGATGATCAACCATGTAAGGACAATTATAGAGTTTAAATTGGTCAAGGTGGACCCAAACTTTTTATTGGGCATGACCTGAAAATTGACGACCCTTTAAGATTTGAACATGTTAAGAATAAAGCAAAATCTGTTAAAAATATTGAGATTTGTAATAATTAGTAATAATTACTAATAAAATTAATCAAAAATCAAATAAATTCAAGTACATGGTTATAAATTGGCACAATTTCCAACAGATTGACGGCCACATTTTGTTCAACGTCTCATATCTTTGTTACTTTCTCCCACTGAAATCAGTATGAAAAATGTGCTCTAACGTATGTCAGAGCAAGTTTTTCATATGGATTTCAGTCGGAAGAAAGTTAAAAAGAGATGAGCCATCGGACAAATCAGAATAATTAGTAATATAATCTTCACAACGATGATTACAAAATTTAATTTCATTATTCAAGAATATTTCATTTTGCCAAGTATTGCTAAGTATTGCTAAATTAATAATAATTAGTGAGGATGATTACAAACTAACTATGTCGCCTATAATTATTGGTAATTACTAATAAATAACTGTAATTATGTATCTTCTTTTTTTAGGATATTGTTTCTTATATCAAATTATTTAACAATAGTAATGGTTTTAAATTTTGTAGAAACATATATATGAATATGGAACAAGGAAATCGACATCAATCATTATTAGATGATCGTGCTTGGATAAATCAACACAGAAATCCAAACATTTCTAGTTTAAATCCTGTATATGTTGATGGTGTTGAAGCTTTCTTATCATTTGCATCATCAAACCCGGAATTTGTTTCAGAAGGGACAATTAAGTGTCCTTGTAAAAATGTGCTCTGAGAACGTTTGAGACATTTGACATCGTTGGGCAACATCTCTTGCGTTATGGTTTTCAATCAGATTATATTTTTTGGTATCAACACGGTGAACGTAGTTCCCGAGAAGATACTAATAATTTGATTTCGGATCCATCACGGTTTCAGAATTTAGTACATGATGTTGTAGGGTCATCCGTTCAACAAACAGAAATTGAGGATGATGTTGATTTACCTCCCGAGTTGGCACCATCTGAATTTGCTGAGTTGTTCAGGTCTGCTGAGGATGCATTATATCCTAGTTGCAAGATAAGCAAATTAGAAGCGGTTGCAAAATTTATGGCTATTAAATCAGATAATGGAATGTCAAATAACTGTTTTCATCAGATATTTTCTTTGGTTAAAGCACTGTTACCTGAAGGAAATGTGATGTCTGCTAATTATTATGAGAGCAAAAGACTCGTTCGTAATCTAGGCCTTAGTTATCAGAAGATCCAT
Organism: Viscum album; assembly: GCA_963277665.1. Lineage (NCBI taxonomy): Eukaryota > Viridiplantae > Streptophyta > Magnoliopsida > Santalales > Viscaceae > Viscum > Viscum album. The sequence continues at coordinate 684,792,513 of OY728120.1, read as the reverse complement.
GCATGTTCAAACGATTGCATCTTATATTCTGGTGAAAATGAGTCGTTGGATAGTTGTCCCACATGTGGACAATCGAGGTATAAAGAAGCTCAATCAGGGAAGTCTGGATTGATTCCTGTAAAACAGTTGAGATATTTCCCGTTTACACCCAGGTTGCAGCGTTTATTTATGTCTCAGAACACAGCGACAATGATGTCATGACACAAAACCAATATTTCAAATGGTAAAAGCTTGATTCATCCATCTGACGGCGATTCATGGAAACATTTTGATCAAGTGCATTCGTCTTTTGCTTTAGAATCTCGGAACGTGCGATTGGGTCTTTCTACTGACGGTTTTTGTCCATTTGGATCTTTTGGTAGTCAGTATTCTTGTTGGTCTGTCTTTATAACTCCATACAATTTGCCTCCATGGATGTTGATGAAAGAGCCTTATATCTTTTTGACATTATTAATCCCAGGACATCCGAAAAAGAATATTGATGTTTATTTGAAATCACTGATTGATGAGTTAAATTTATTGTGGAGTCATGGTATTGGTACATATGATGCTGCTGCGAAACAGAATTTTGTAATGAAAGCTGCTTTGATGTGGACAATTAGTGACTTCCCGGCATATGGTATGTTATCTGGCTGGAGTACACATGGTCCAAAATCATGTCCTTACTGTATGGGAGACAACGAAGCATTTATGCTCGTGAATGGAAAAAAACCTTGCTATTTTGAAAATGTCAGATCACAGAGATTAATGAAGTCAAAAACAGCTTATACACTGACCAAAGAGAGTCGCTTATTATTTTGTCAGTGGATTGCAGATTTGAGACTTCCAGATGGCTATGCTTCCAACTTGGGCAGATGTGTTAAAAATGGTCATATTACCGGATTAAAAAGTCATGACTGTCATGTTATAATGGAAAGACTTATGCCTATTGGATTAATAGGTTTGTTGAATTCTAAGATTTGGGATTCGATAACAGATATATCATATTTTTTCCGAGACATGTGTGCGGCGACAACAGACTACGATACACTAAGCAAACTGGAAGAAGGTGTTGTTGTAATTATATGCAAATTGGAAAAAATCTTTCTGCCGGCTTTCTTTGACTCGATGGAACATTTGATATTACATTTTCCACATGAAGCAAAATGTGGAGGTCCGGTTCAGTTTTGATGGATATACCCATTTGAGAGATGCATGCAGAAATTGAAGAAAAAAGTCCGTAACAAAGCATCAGTTGAAGGCTCAATTGCTGAAGCTTATTTGCAAGAAGAAATTGATTTATTCTGCTCTCATTATTTTGAATCTGAATATCCCTCAAAATTTAACCGCATGGGCCGGAACGAGGGGAATGTTGATGATGATATGAACAATCAATTATCAGTTTTCAATCAGCCCGAACTTGGCTTTGGTGGAGTTCATGGTAGATGGCTTTCAGATGATGAACATCATAGAGCTCATACATATGTTCTACTCAACTGTGAAGAAATGTCACCAATTGTACAGTGAGTGCTCTTATCCCTTATTCTATAGATTCTGTTACAGTAAATTAATCATATTGTATTTGTAGGTTATATGATGATCATATCAAGAAACAATTTCCACAAATTACAGCAGCTGGCTTAGAAGAACGTCGGCAAAAAAAATTTGCCTACTGGTTTCAAAAACTGGTAACATACATTTTTTTTTGGTTTTACATATAAAATCAATTTATTACTTGTAATAGTGATAAATGTTTTACAAATTTTCAGGTATCTGTATATGCTGATAAGATTGATAGTCGATTGCGTATTTTGAGTAGCCCACCATCCAAAATAGTTAAATCTTATAATGCATATGTGGTGAATGGTTATCGCTTTCATACACGTGCATATGGAGAATCAAAGAAAACAATGAATAGTGGTGTTTGTTTGAAGGGATCACATCATAGAGATATTGAAGTTGACTTTTACGGCATGCTTGAAGAAATTATTGAACAGTGTTATTTGGGACAGAATTATGTAACAATGTTTAAATGTCGATGGCTGGATACTGAGAGAGGCTTGCGTATTCATCCGACTCATGGAATTGTTGATATTAAACATTGTTGGAGTCTGCATCCCACATCGGACTTGAGGTCCGGTGTGGTCTTTCTTATTTGTTATAAATACACCCCAAGGGCTCCTTTGGAGATACCTTGGGGGTTCGGGTCTCCTATTTTCTCCCTCTGCATGGTATCAGAGGAGGTTTTTTTTTGAACCCCCAATCCCTCCCTCCTTATTTTTTTTTTCTTCTTTCCCCTTCCTTTAGGGTTTCCCGTCCGGGGGGGCGGCGGCCTCCAGGCCCCGTAGGGTTACCGTCGCCGCCCCTCCGCCTCGTCCCAGCAGGCCTTCGCCCGGCGCCCGCGCCCTCTCCCCGGCGGCCATCTCTCTCCCCGACGCGGCCCGCGCCTCCTCCGTCGGCTCCTCCCTGCGGACTTCCTCCCCGACGGCGCTCCCTCCCCGTCCTGTCGCGACTCCTCCCTCCCGCGCGCTCGCGGCTCCCGGCTCCCGGCGGCTTCTCCACTCCCGACTCCCGGCTCCCGGCGCGACGCGGCTCCCCGGCTCGTCCCTCCCGCGACGCGGCTCCCGGCTCCTCCCGGCTACTGCAAAAGAGTTGGATGATTGGTGAAGTATAATAAAAGTTAAATCTCGAGAAAATCAGTTTACTCAAACTGAATGTGGTTCCACTGAAGTGCAAGGAAATGAAATTTTTCAGGACACTCCTCAAAACACATCTTTTTCACAAAGAGACATGAATATTGAGGATGACACCCCACAGTTAAGAGTCGATGATGACGATGTTGTCAATGATGTTACAACTGAATTTGAAATGACAAGAGATGATGACAGTGAAACTAATATGGAAATTGATGATGTTGATGAAGAAGATGAAGACATTGACATTGACAACTATGAAGATGATGATGAAGATGAACATTGATACAATAAAATGCTGGTTTGAATCATAACAAATATATATTTATACATAATAGTTATTTTCAACTGTTTGCTAATAATAATCATTTCATGTTTCAGATGGACTCGGAAACGTTTCGTCAGTTGCTGGAGGCTGATCTACCTATGGATGATGAGGTTCTTGAGTCATCTGACCCTCAAGCAGTTGGCACTACAGGGAGCACTCGGAGGGGGCGTGGTCTTGCCAGACTGATGATTCCAGATCCTATCCCGGAGCGACGTCCACCTCTTGGATTCGATGCGCACACGCGGTGGTATGGTAACCTGTGTATTTTAGTTATCTTTCATTCTAATTTATTAATATTCTAATTGTTTGATTATTTGTTCTTTTTCCACAGTTTTACACATATAACTATTGGACAGGGGAGCGCTATCTTGCGCAATTATTTTTCTCAGCCCTGGCTCACATGGGATCAGATTCCCGCTGATGTGCATTCCGTCATGTTCGATCATTGGCTGGTACGTAATTAAATATTATTTATTTTGAAATTTAATTCATTAATAACTTTATATTAGGGTTTATGGTATCCCATCGACGAGAGCATGCGTGCCACTATCCACGCGGCATGGGTGGTGTCTATGCGTGACCGTTTCCGTCAGTTTTTGCATAATTTGAGAAAGACGGCTGTGAAGAAAGCCGGAGTGACAGAATTTGATGAGTCCTGTAGAACCCACCGACCAGAGTACATTTCATCTCACGTTTGGGATGGATTATGTACACACTGGTTGGGTGGTGGGTTTCAGAGGAGATCTGCATTGGGTCGACAGAATCGGGGGAGACAAGAGGTGATGCATCGAGCCGGTAGTCGTACATTCAGTGCCCATAGAGAGTGTCTGGTAAGTACTTTTTTTTAATATTTTATACAACTTTAAATATAAACAGTTTATTTTATATTCATATAGAAAGTCGAGCAGCCCGGTATTTCGGCGTATGGCGTTTATCGGAGGATGTACGCTGACCCGGCTACTGGAGAGATTAAAGGTGACCGCCAGCGTCAGATTGTGGTCAGTATTATTTTCTTTTCAGTTTGCAAATTAAATGCATATAATCTTTTCATTATTTTAATTTCTAATTGAAACTTAAGGAGTCATATGAGGTCGCGACCTCTTAGACACAGGCTAAGAGTCAAGACGAGACGGGTGATCAGACTAGTGCCCACCATTTTGATGAGACGGCATGGATGCAGGCGACCCAATATGGCTTCGAAAAGGGCCGAGTAGTTGGTATCGGCTCTCATTTGACTCCTGCAGCTTATTATGGTACTGCTGCAATGTCGGCGTCCAGCTTGAGAGGAGCTCGTGGAGAGACATCATCTTCTGCCTCACAGTATCAGGAGCAACTGCGTGCTTAGAGTCAGCTTATAGAGGATTTGCGTCAGGGGCAGGAGCAGATGCGTCAGCAGCACGATGAGGAGATGCGTCGATGACAGGAGCAGATGCGTCAGCAACAGGATGAGGAGAGACGTCGATATGAGGAGCAACATCAAGAGTATATGGAGTATATGCGTCGTCTGACTCATAGTTTAGGGATGGAGTTTCCTCCACCACCTCCTCCAGGTCCTCCAGGTCCTCCAGGTCCTCCAGATTATCCACCCCCCAGTGATTTTTTAGATGTAATAAACATTTGAGTTCGTAGTTTATTGTCATATTAACTATTTACAATTCCTCTTTCATATTGGTACGAATAGTACGTGATTTAATTTGTTTTTATTTTTTTTAATATATTAGTACTTATTAGTATTATTTTTAATGTCTGCTTATTTTAGTAATATTACTTTTAATATTTTATATTTATTGTTAATATTGAGAAGTTTATAATTTTATAATTTTATTAATATTAATAATATTAATATTATTTTTTCATAAATATGTATGTTTATTTTAATAATAATATTATTATATTAATTTTTTATATTAATAATATTAGTACTATTATTATTATTTTTTTATATTAATATTTCATAATATATAATATTATATTATTTATATTCATATTATTATTATTTTTTGATATTAATATTTCATAATTATATTATATATATTTTTTATTATTAATATTATAATAATATAATTTATTTATATTATTAATATTATTATTATTATTATATAGATAGTTTAATAATAATATTATTATATTAATTTTTTATATTATTAATATTAGTATTATTATATTATATTATATTATTTATATTCATATTATTATTATTTTATATTAATATTTCATAATTATATTTTATATATTTTTTTATTTATATTATAATAATATAATTTTTTTATATTATTAATATTATTATTATTTTTATATAATATTATACAATTTGTAATAATTATTTTATTTTATTTTATTTTTTTAAATATTTGCGACGGGAACATTTACAACGGGAATTCCCGTCGTAAATGTTTTTTTTACTGTACCATTTGCGACGGGACGAATACCCGTCGGGAAAACCTTTCTGCGACGGTCCGTCGCAAATACTTTCGTCGCAAGTATTTTTTAAAATTTCGCATTTGCGACGGGATTCTGACCCGTCGCAACTAATATATCTGCGACGTCCCGTCGCAAATACCTTTTTTATATATAAACAAAAACTCATTTGCGACGGAGGAAAAATACCGTCGCAAATAAGCTTTTTGCGACGGGACCGCTGCAAAAACACCTATTTGCGACGCCGTTTTCGGCAACGGGCGATTTGCGACGGAATCCCGTCGCAAATATTCAGTTTTCCTGTTGTGTTGTGACCTCTACTTGTAGCTGGTTCAGAATGTCCTAAAGGGAGGTAATTTCCATCTCCATCTTGTTGAAGCTGTCTTTGCACCATCTCTTTACATTGTATTTCAATATTTTAAGCTTCACGAGGTAGGCAAAGGCATCATTACCACAATGTATAGAGTTCCAAGAATCAGCCACAAGTTTACAAAAATCTGATTGAGTTGCCCAAACACCATTAAATCTGAAAGGAAATATTGGCTTAGTAGCTCTAGAGCTAATTCTGACCAATAAGGGATGATGATATGAATTAATTCTGGGAAGAGTAATACGGGAGATGGTATCCCATATTTCCAGGGCATAACCATTAGAGAAAGCTCTATAAAGCTTTCTAGAAACCATTCTATATTTGTGATTTCTATTCCAAGTATACCTAGGTCTAATAAGATTGATTTCCATTAGGTTGCTTCCATCCATGTAGGCCTTAAATTCATTCGAGGAAAGGGTATGATGATAAGCTCCCAATATTTCACTCAGATAGAGAATTTCATTAAAATCACCAAGAATAATCCAGGGATCCTAAACATTAAGGTTGAGGGATTTAATGATCTACCATAGCATCCTCCTGTCCTGATAATTCTTTTTTTCATAGATAAAGGAGCATAAGAAATGATCGTTCTCAGTATTAACCTCACAAGTAATAACCTGAGCATCAATATATAAGGAAGTGACTTGAAAAATTGAGTCATGAGCAAAGACCCACAAAGTGTTTGTAATTCCAGGTGCAAAATTGTATCTAATAAATCTATAACCCCTATTTTCTAGTCCAGCAACACCAGTAGAGTAACATTTTTTTGGTTACGTAAGATCTAGAAATTTGGGCTTATGTACCTAAATAAATCTATGTAGAGAGATGGTTGTGTCATTGTTAGCCACCCCTTGGCAATTCAAAAATAGTATATTTATTTACATCGGCGATTAGGGGTGCATACCCCTTTTTTCATTCCACTCGACTTTTTCTTCCGATCGGACTACCTGTTTTGTTGGACTCATTTTTATTTCTAGGAGTGCTCATGTGAACAGGTGCTGGAGATTTTGTAGCATCTGTACTACTGTTGACAGCAGCACTCGAAGAGACATTTGTATCTGCATCTTTTTCCAGATCAGGCTGATTATCTGGAGAATCTGGAATTTTGGGTGAGCCAACCATGATGACCAGGGGACCCTGTATAATGGCACATACCTCAAATGAAACCAGAACCTCTATATTTTGCACTTCATCAGATGAAGAGTTCCTTCTTGGATAAAGATTTGATGCCACTGCATTTGAATGCTCAGTTTCTGCAATAGTTCCATCATTTCCTGCCACCGGAAGTTTCTTAACAGGTCCTATGGGAGCATTATTCACAGTAGTCTTCATCTCATCACTGTCCTTGCAAGATCGCGTGGAGACATTATCAACTAAATTTGAAAACCCAAAACCCACATAGCTTGTGTCATTTCCGGCAGCCTGAGTTTTAGTAGACACATTCTTCACCTTAAATCCCATCTCAACATCGTTGTTGTGCTATGGTGATTAAATCCTTAAGCTGTTGGGAAAATTCCGAAGCAAGCTTGTCCTCCTCCTATTGTTCCACTTCTTCAACAAGAGCTGCCCATGAATTCTTTGATGAAGAGGCAAGTTATGGTAGTTTTTTTACCTATATTTTCTTCTCCTTCTTTGAAGGTTCTACCTTGTCAGTGATGAATGTTTTAGCTTTTTTGTGTTTAGACAATTCCTACCAGGCATTTGGATCTGAAGTTGGCTGCATAGTTTTCTTGACAACCCTGCAGTTAGCAAAGGAGTGTCCCACCATTTTACAAACATCACAAAAGGGGGGTTTGTATTCATATTCTACCTTTATCTCAACTTTGTGATCATTGGAAAGAAAAATGATAACCTCTGGAAGCTTGGAGTCATGGTTTGCTTCCACTTGGATCCTAGCATATACCCCAAGTTCACCAGTTAGTGTGCGTTGATCCGATTTTAGAGGGGTGCCAATGCAAGAAGCGATGTCATTCAAAATTTTCGTGTTCCATAAAACCCAACTCAATCCGTGAAGTCGAATCCAAATATAAGCTAAGGAGTTTTTCTATAAAAAATGAATTAAAATTGATATCCCAATTTGAAATTTTGAGAACCCCTGGCTTTAATTGTAGTTTTCCATGATTCCAGGAGGCTTCCAATTCGGTCTTTCTCCCAAGGACAATGTGAAAATATCACTTCACGATCGGGATTAATTTCCAGTCTCCAAAACCCCACAAATGAGAAATTCTGGATTTGAGATCAGCAAACATCCAAGACTTATTGCCTTTAGAATAGATCATATGCCCAAGCAGTGAAAACTTACACATGTCAATCCATTGTTGAAGGGAAACCGGGTCCGTGATGATTGAAATATTTCCATCCTCCGACCTCGTTGGCGATATGAATAAGGAATTATTCAGAGATTCAGATCCCTACAACGCTTCCAGGAATGAAACATTTTGAGATTTGTTGTTGTGTAGGTTGCGATCCGCATCAAGGTCGCCGCACTTTTTTTCCTCTGTGACCGCTCCGGAGAATGAGCACTCCCACACTGGATTGAATAAATCCATAGCATAGGAGGTATAAATTAGATTGAAGTGAATTCATCCTGCCATAAAGAAAAATCTAGATCACGATCAAGCTTGGACAAAAACGATTCCTTCCTGAGCGCCATCTTTGTTGGGGTGGGGTTTTATTTTCAAATGAAATAAATGGGATTATCTACATGGGTTTCTTGATTATTCTTCTAGGATGTACATGATTGACATGGGAATATAAGAATAGTTGGTGACATTAAAAGATGAAAAATGTGATTTTTTTCTCCGACTGGCTACACTCTTTTTAAGAAAAAGAGATATCAGTTTTGAAAATTCTCGAATGATGTAAAGATTCCAGAAGAGTATTCATCGATTATCAAGAATATCATGTCAATTAATGATTTAAATTTAAAGTGTCTGAAATCACATGATAGATATGTTTTGTTGCAACATCTAATGCATGTAGCTTTATGTTTCATTTTCCCAGGAATGTCCTTCATATATTAACCAAAATTTGTTTCTTTTTCAAATCTATATACAGCAAAGTTATAGACCCGAAGAAATTGAAAACTATGAGAAATGGAATTTTCATCATATTATGTGAATTAGAAATGTTCTTGCTCCTAAGATTCTTTGATATGATGGTTCACTTGGTAAGAGAGATTCATCTATGTAGTCTTGTACATTATAGATGGATGTGCCTCATCGAACGGTATATGAAAATTTTGAAAGGGTATGTCAAAAATTGAAAACATCTAAAAGGTTGTATTGCAAAGAAATATATTGTTGAAGAATCCATTAAATTCTATACCGACTACCTATCTGGTAGGGAAAGCATTGGTCTACTAAAATCTCGTCACACCAGGCAGCTTGTGGGTGAAGTAATTTTTGGAATAGATGTTCTAACAATGACTATTATAGATCAGGAGCAAACTCACCTTTACATTTTTCATAATAGTTTATAGGTTTCTCCATATGGTGAAACCCACAAAGAAATTTTTAGGCATTTGACATTACAAAAAAAAACACCAGAATAGTAGCAGTTTTTTAAAGGGAGTCATGAACATCCCCATATAAATTCATTTTAAAGGGGGGTTATGCACAACCCCTTATAATCACAAAATTTAGAGGGGGTTCACAACCCCCTCTAAATTATTTAGAATTATTTTTTAGTATTTGGTTGATTTTAGAGGCGGTTATGTCAAGTCTGCCGCTAATTTAATAATTATTAGCACTATATATTCAGTTGGATTTTAGAGGAGCTATATATATATATAATATTCATTTAGATATATATAAATATATAATTAGATTTTTTAAAAGAAAATAGTGAAGGTTTCATAGCCCTCTCTAATTTAAGATATTAGAGGGGGTTTTGAACCCCTTCTAATTTACGAAATTAGAGGGGATTTTGAACCCCCTCTAATTGATGAAATTAGAGGGGGTTTTGAACCCCCTCTAATTCAAGATATTTGATAGGCGTCATGAACCACCACTAATCCCTTTGAATAGAGAGCATTTTAAACCCCCTATAAATTTTTATTTATTTTTTAAAATAAATATCATATAAATTCAAATTTTACAATATATATGTGTGTGTGCGCATGCATGTATATATATTACATAAACACATTATAAAAATGTATTTAAATACATTACAAACACACACACATAGATAGATATATATTTTACATAAACACATTATATAAATGTATTTAAATACATTATAAATACACACACACATATATATATAAGGACATTATATAAATACATTACATAAATACTTACATACAAACAAAAATGTATACATATATAAATATTGGTATACTTAATACAAATGTAATTATAAATGTATATATGGTTTTATAAATACTATAAATTTATATTATGATTTATATTATACATATATTATATTAAATACATTTTTATTATATATTTTTGTATAAATACATTTCTATTATATTATGTACACAAATATATATAATATGGAAAAAATTGAATATAAATATACATATATACACACACACATATATATATATATAATATAATATTATAAATATTTAATTATATATAAATTTATATATATTATATAATTATTTTATATATATTTTAGTATACCATATTAGATATAAATTAATTTAGTATATATATATATATATCATTTAATTAATTTATATATTTCTAATTATATGAATGTATTTATTTTGTGTGTGTATATATATATGATATAATATAAATGTATATAATCACTTACATAAATATATAATATAAATGTATTTAATACAATATATGTATAATATAAATCATAAAATATATAAATTTATAGTATTTATAAAACCAGCATATAATTTTTATAATTCAAAAAATAGGTGTAATAATAATAATAAGTAATAATATTATTGTTACACACACATGTACAAGTATAAAATATATAAAAACGATTATATAAATATATATATTATAATTACATTATATCTATAAATATTATATAAATACATAAATACACACACACAAATATAAATATATTTACAAATATATGTATGAATATTTATTTACATATGTAAATATAATTATTTTTATATATATTATATATACACATAATATATATATATAATATTATATTATACACAAATATATCATATATAAATATTTATATTTATTTAAATATGTATTCAAATAATATATATTTGAATCACCTTGGTAATATATATAAATATAATAATGTGTAAATAAATTATAAAAATTGGTTTGTCGTAGCGGCAAAGTGGCCTACTGTTTAAAATAGTAGTGGTCTTTGGTTTGAAACCCAACAGGGTTTAATTTTACACATATAGAGAATTAGAGATAGGTGGGGCATGACATAAAATAAGAATGGAATGTGGAATAGAATGGAAGGCGCAACACAGGTGGGGGCGGAACAGGAGGGTAGGGAGAGGTTGGGGTGCGACACAGGAGGGGAGGATGGCGCATAGCAGAACTGGAGAGGGAGGAGGGGTTGGGGTGCGACACAAGAGGGAATAGAGGGAGGGACATGGAACTGGAGAGGGGTGAGGGGTGCAGAATAGAATATATATATATATATATATATATATATATATATATACATATTAGAGGTGTTTTTTATAATTGCCTCTAATATGTCCTCAATTAGAGGGGGTTAAACCCCCTATAATTTAGCCTTAAATAGAGGCGGTTTTGGAAACCGCCTCTAACATATAACTTGTTATTCCAAATAATGGTGGTTTTAAACCACTTCTATTCCAATAAATAGATTAGAGGGGGTTAAACCCCCCTCTAATATGAGATTCCATCATGAAAGTAGAGGGAGTTTTAACCCCCTCTAATCTAACCACTGCTAATTTACCCCTTTACTTGCGGTTCTTCAATACCACCTCTAACAATAGTAGGTAGGCACTTTAATGGTGGTTCCTCATAATTGATGCTAATGTGTTTAGAGGGAGTTATAACCACTTCTAAACTGAAAAATAACCCCTTCTAATTGGGTCTTTTTTTTTTGTGTGAATCCATCCAGGGCTGATAGATGGATATCGAATATACATAATCAATAGTTTATAGAATGGTTTCGAGATCATGTTTTTAAGGAGTCATCTAAAAATATGGATTCAATTTCAGAAAAACTTCAATTGCTAGCTAGAGGACCAAGTGTGCATGTATTATCTTATAATGGTTATACAATTAATGGTTATATGTCATATACAAATGTACATAATGAATGCAGTACCCAAAAAAATAGTGGATTTATACTTGTGGCTGAATAGATTCATAAATACGGTACTAAGGACATAAATCCAATTTATTCCAATATGTCATACATTGGAATCATCAAAAAAATATGGGAGTTGGATTATAAACATTCCAAGTGCCTATTTTTCAAAGAAAGTGGGTTGATAATAGAAATATTGTTAAAATAGATGAAATGAGATTCATGAAAGTAGACTTTAGTAAGGAAGGGAGTAAATATGAACCATTTATAATGGCATCATAGACAGTACATGTATTTTTTGTTCTAGATCCCACAAACTAAAAGTGGCAAATTTTTTTATTATCAACCAAAACCAATGAAGGGTCACATGAAAATTAAACTGAGGATGACCTTTTCATTGGGATGTCGCAATCATTTCGCAGTATTCCTAATTTAGATGGGGTCTTGTATGTCAGAGGAGACCACAATGAAGGGATTTGGATAACTGATAGAGAAGTAAAATCCCTTCAACCTTTTAAAAAAGAGAGTTCAATAATCAGGTTGTTTTGTAATATACATTGTGTTACCTCATATTATTATTTGTTCACTTGTAAGGACCCACCCCCAGTTGCCCGGAGTCGGTGCCTTATTTGATTAAGTTGGCATACATACAAGGAATACGAATCCCGAAGGACCGAGTAGTTTAGTATTTATTGGAAACAAGTTACATACATAAGTTGATCATTACAACATGAAGGAAAAAACAACACTAATTTATTCCACTAGCAACATCATGTCTCCTAGATTAAGCTTGCATGTCATTCATAATTTACTTCATCATATCCTGAGAAAACGAAACATAAGAAAGGGTGAGCTCAAACGCTTAGTAAGAGTAAGCAATACAACGGAAGATAATATAAACATTAGACATGGTGAATAATTGAAAACACATGTCTTTAATAATAAACTTGAAACACATTATGACAGGAATAAGAGCTGAGTAAATAATGAAATAATAAAACATAATCATGGGTATTCTAATAGTCTAATAACCACATGAACTTAAAATACTAGCATCATAATGAGGGAAGTGCATATTCCGGACATTCTGAATCATTTTGGCATGGCCTCGGCCAAGACATCTAGTGATTAAGGCCTCGGCCAAAATCCATATCACATTGGGAAAGGCCTCGGCCAATTCCAAGTCTATTTGTCTCATGAGACCTACCGATGCATCTAGGGGCTATAGCGGTCCCCACCCATCACATAATAAGTCCAATACATTCCTCATATGAGCGGGGATCAACATAAACAACATATACATTCATATTGAAACTATCATATGAAATGTAACTAACTTTCACCAATTATTGAACATAAACACTAACCATTCAGAATAATATGATGAATGGTTTTAGGATAGATCATCCACAATAAATTTAGTCATAAAACATTAAATAAAATATGGTATATGACTTCATAAATTATTAAACCCAATAATACCATGGAATCAACAAGAGTATTGAACGAAAATACTCTTATAAAATCATTAACCAATTTTGAGATAAATACTCTTTTATTTTGAAAAGAAGAGTTCTTTTGGAAAATATTTGTATAAAAACAGAAGTGAAGTAAGATAGTATAATAAAATGAGTATTTTTATAAAGATAATGGTTTCCAAAAACAGATTATAGAGTTCCCTTTTAAATAGATATGAATTGGAGAAATTCTCTTAAATCAGACTTCTATTTTGGAAACAATTTTGAAAGTTCCTTTTAAAACGTGTAACTATCCATAGAATAAGGAATGATTCTGGTTGGTTTACATATATATAATACAAACACATAATTTATGAGGAGTATATAACAATACATAATAATTTAATCAAGGAATTTAGACAATAAAAGTAACCCGAATGAAAATGAAAGTTCGAGTGAAAAACCCTTACCTTAACTCCAAACGTGTTCTTCTCTCAAACTTAAGATCATGGAACATGAAATTATACTTATTAATAACTTATTTAAAAACCTATTAGACATGTATTTATTTTATCATAATTCTTTTTAGTTCATTTATGTATTTATTGACAAGTTATTGTATTGAATTTCGTCGTTCTGGAGTGTTCGTTTCCTTTATTTTCATATTCGGTTCACTTGTTTTTAAGTAATGAAGTTCATGTGGAATGGTTATAAATATCCAGAATTGGAATTAAACATTATTTATGAACATAAAAAATTGATAATGGTTATTTCTATCATTTTGTTACATGGAATGAGGATGAATCATTAGATGGCAACCACTTCGATTATTTGGCGGTATTTGGATTATTATGAACTAGTTTTGTCATATAACTTATTTATATGTACATATTCTAGTTCCTAAATATTTATTAGGTTATAATACATATATTATAGTCTGTTTCAACCATAAATATGGTTTCATGACCAGTAATTGAGAAGAAATTGATGAATGAAACTTCGTCGTCCACGAAGGCTATAAATTGAAACCTCATGGACATTGATTTCGTTTATAAAAATAAAAGGGAGGGAGTAAAAATATTTATGATGGTTATTCCATTCACATGATATAATTCCATTATATATATTTTACTGGAGTTATCATGGTAATTTGGATAGAGGAGGTGAGGAGAGAAAAAGAATAGAGATGATCTTGAAAATAAAAGAAAAGTTAAGAGATCCCTTATGAAAATTCGGCAGTCCAACGCCGTCACTTAATATTTCATAAAATCAAATGATGAGAACAAAAAGGGTATCTAATCATATTGAAATCAAAAGGACAGTAAGAATAATAAATAAAATCAAACCCCAATATATGAGGAAGTAATTTCAAATAGATAACATAAAAGATGTATCGACTTAAAGAAGAGAATGAAGGATTCCCTTACCTTGAAGAATAACTCCTAGATCTTGAAGGATGGGACCTTGGGGGCTTAGGGACACCTTGGGAGGACTCTTAGAGAGGTAAAATCACCAGATATTCGAGTATGAGGGATTTGGAATGAAAGAAAACGAATGGATGAGTGAGTATTTATAGAAAAAGAGAGGTAATTTTTTAATAATTTCAAAGGGACACCTCATTAGTGGTTTTTGCCAAAACATGGGCTTGCCCATGGTATTTTCCCATGGTTTAAGCCACTTGGGACACCTCATGTCATAAGTTACTATAAAAAAGTCGACCAACCTTTTATTTCAATTATTATGTCATTATGATGTCATTAAACTACTGAAAACTCAAAACTGTATTTTTTACTATTCACGAAAAATTCAAGTATTTTAGAAAAATCCCAAAAATTCACCCCTACCATTTTTTGACATGTAGAATTAAAAAGTGAAATCCATTTTTCAAAAATAATTTTCTAAATATTTTAAATTTAATTTTTAAATAAGGTCACAGTTAATTCAAAAAATAACAATCTTGAAGTGCAATTAGTTTTATGTGACATTGGAAAATTAATTAAGATCCCATTATCCCATTGCCTTAAGAAAATAAAATAATAATATTATTTACTATTCATGAGGTCATATTACTATTCATATTACTATTCATAAGGGTATGTTACTATTCACCAAAAATCAAGTTTGTTCTATCAGACTCCAAATGACTTACTGAACACAACTCTAGATGACCATTTCTTAAAATTCAAAACATAGAAGAGAATAGATTATTAAATTTCATTCTATATTTATTTTCAAAACCTTGGGGTGTTACATTCTCCCCTCACAAAAATTTCATCCTCGAAATTCATAGAATATTACCTAGAAATATTCGGGTATGTCTTTAACATAAGCTTCTCAGGCTCCCATGTTGCTTCCTCCATCTTATGGTTCCTCCATAGAACCTTCACCAGACGAGTCGTCCGATTTCTCAATACTTGTTCTCTAGTATCAAGAATCTTGATAGGTTCTTCACAGTAAGATAGATCGGGCTCAAGTTCCACTTCTTCATATGTGAGTACATGTGTTGGGTCTGGTATGTACTTTCTTAATATTGACACGTGGAACACATTGTGAACCTTGGAGAACTTGGCAGCATTGCCAAACGGTAAGTTACGGCTCCAATTCGGTCTAGAATTTCAAAAGGTCCGATGTACCTAGGACTCAATTTACCTTTCTTACCGAAACATATAACTCCCTTCCATGGAGATACCTTCAAGAAAACATGGTATTCTACCTGAAATTCCAAATCCTTCATTCGGTTGTCAGCATAGCTCTTCTGCCTACTTTGAGCTATTTTGATATGGTTCTGTATGATCTTCACCTTCTCCATTGTTTCTTCAACAAGTTCTATGCCCACGAGCTTTCTTTCCCTAACATCGTCCCAGAAAGTTGGTGTACGACATCTCTTCCCATATAATGCTTCATAGGGTGACATCTGAATACTTGAATGGAAGATATTGTTGTAGTAAAATTCCACGAGAGGTAAATATTGATCCCAAATGCCTTGAAAATCAAGTGAAAAAGACCTCAACATGTCTTCCAATGTTTGAATAGTCCGTTCTGATTGTCCATCAGTTTGTGGGTGGTAGGCATTACTTAAATGAATATCAGTATCTAGGGCCTTCTGAAGAATTTTCCAGAATCTTGATGTAAAACGTGGATCACGATCAGAAACAATTGATAGGGGTACTCCATGAAGTCTCACAACTTCATTAATATATATTCTTGCTAGACGTTCAAGTGGTAGATCTTCTCTTATAGCAAGAAAATGTTCCGACTTGGTAAGATGATCAACAATGACCCATATTGCATCATTCCTTCTAGGAGTCTTTGGTAGTACCATGACAAAGTCCATCATGATATTATCCCATTTCCACTCAGGTATGGGAAGAGGTTGCAATACTCTTCCAGGCTGTTTCCTTCCATATTTAACTTGTTGACAAACCATACATCTTGACACAAAATCAGCAATCTCCCTCTTCATGTTGTCCCACCAAAAATGTTCCTTCAAATCTCTATACATCTTAGTTCTACCAGGGTGTATAGAGAAATTGGAACTATGAGCATCATCCAACAATTCCCTTTTTAGATTAGGTATATCGGGAACACAAAGTCTCTTCCCAAATTTCAAAATTCCATCTTCACATACGAAGTCACTCAATCTCCCATCATTCACAGCTTTAATCTTCTTTTGAAACTCTTAATCATCAGCCTGAGAACTTTTTATCCTTTCTAGTAAAGATGGTTTGGAAACCATTTGAAAAAGCATTGATGTTTCACCTTCCATGGTTATTCCCATATCCATATTTACTAGATCCATGAAAATAGGATCCCTTTCAACCCTCATCTTGTTCAAAACTCCATGATCCTTTCTGCTCAAAGCATTAGCCACCTTATTTTCCTTTCCCGGGTGGTAGTGTATCATGAAATCATAATCCTTGAGTAGTTAAAGCCATCTCCTTTTCCTCATGTTGAGTTCTTTCTATGATAAACTACACTTCAAACTCTTGTGATCAGTATAAATATCACATTTTTCACCATAGAGATAATGTATCCATATCTTCAAAGAAAATATTACTGCAGCTAACTCAATATCATGAGTAGGATAGTTTTTCTCATGAATTTTTAGCTGTCATGATGCATAAGCAATAACCCTATCATTTTTCATAAGTACACAACCAAGTCCTTTCTTTAAAGAATCACTATAAATAACAAACCCGTCATTCCCCGATGGTAGAGTCAATATAGGAGCATTGACCAATATTCTATTTAGTTCTTCAAAAAATTCTTTAAAATCTTTTGTCCAAACAAATTTAACCCCTTTACATGTGAGCTTCATTAGCGGGTTAGCCAGTCAGGCAAAATTCTATATGAAACGCCGATAATAACCTGTTAAGCCAATAAAACTGCGTACCTCAGTTATGTTCGTTGGCATGGGACAATCTTGGATAGCCTTTGTATTTGTAGGATTAACTATGATTCCATCCTTAGAGACAATATATCCATGAAAAGAAATCTCTTGAAGCCAGAATTCACACTTGCTAAACTTCCCATATAATTCATGTCTTCTAAGAGTCTTCAGGATAATGCGCAAGTAATTTTCATGATCTTTGTATATTTTGGAGTATACCAAGATATCATCAATAAATACCACTACCAAATCATCGAGATATTCCTTGAAAACTCTATTCATTAGATCTATGAAGACAGAGGGCGCATTAGTCAATCCAAAAGGCATTACTGTAAACTCGTAATGCCCATACCTGGCCCGAAATGCTATCATTGGAATATCTTCCTTCCTCACATGAAACTGATGATATCCGGATCGAAGATCAATCTTTGAAAAGTATTAAGCTCCATGTAGTTGGTCAGATAAATCATCAATGTGAGGTAGAGGATACTTGTTCTTTATTGTTATAGCATTGATATCCCTGTAGTCAATACATAACCTCATAGATCCATCTTTCTTCTTAACAAAAAGGAAAGGGGATCCTCATGGAGAAACAATATGGAGAATAAATCCCTTATTACTCAATTCCTCTAGTTTTTTCCTTAGCTCCACTAATTTAATAGTGTCCATTCTATAAGGGGTCTTCGATATGAGCCTTGAACCAGGAATTAAATCAATGGAAAACTCAATTTCTCATTCTGGAGGATGTCTGGGTAAATCTTATAGAAACACATAAACATATTCTCTAATAATAGATACATCCCCTATTTGAACATTCCTTTCCTCACCCAAAATTATTTCATTCTCTTCCTCCCCAATAATTGAATTTAGTTGAGCTACTGGGGGTGGATCTAGATAAGAATCAGGTGGTGATGATTCTTCTCTAAAGATAAGGTGTTCTTTATCATCATCATCAAAAATCATAACCTTCTTCTTCTTACAATAAATTTTTGCATCATTATCCAAAATCCAATCCATACCAAGGATTATATAAAACTCACTCATGGGTATGATGATGAGATCAGCAGATAAAGAACATTTATATGCCTTAATGGGAACTGATTGACAGAGCTTTGTAGCAATGATACTTCCCTTAGGAGTTTTGACCGAAAACTCCCTTGTTAAATCAAATTGGAAATGTATAATTTTCTTAGCAAACTGGGAAGATATGAAACAACGCGATGATCCAGAATCAAATAAATCATTGGATAAACTTGAGGAAACAATTAAAGTACCTGCCACCACGTCATTAGGAACTTCAACCTCTGCAGTTGTGATTGCATAAGCTTGTCTCTGATCCCTTGGCCTTTTCTGTTGCATATTTCCTTGACGTTTTGGACACTCATTAGCATAATGTCCCATCTCCTAAAAATTATAGAATTGAACATCACTGGCTTCCTTCTTCCTTTTGAAATCACCAGCAAGATGGACTTTCTGACCACATTTTTAACATACTCCTTTTCCTTTTAAGCATGCACCAGGGTGTTTCCTTCCACAATTGTCACATGGTGGAAATTCGACTCTTCCCTTCTTCCCCGTTTCCTTATTTCATTTCCCAGGGTTTTCAGCAGCCCTATTCTTTTCTTTCTTTCCCTTAAAGTCATAAGACTTAGAGAATTCTTTTTCTGTCGTGATGGCACATGAAACTATATCCTCATATGATGAAAAACTTTGGAAGACCAGTGCCCGCCGGAGGAATGTCTTTAGTCCATCAAAGAATCGGTCAATTTTGCTTCTTGGATTTCGTATATAGTCCATAGCATGTCTTACTAACCTTGTGAAGTTTTCTTCATACTTGGAAACATTTTCATCCTCCTTCTACCTCAGGTTCAATAATTTTCTCTCCATATCTTCTCGCTGCTCACGAGGAAAATATTTTTCTAGGAAGATTTATTTAAAATCCCTCCATTCCATCTCTTCTATCTATTCCTCCTCCTTTGTGTTTTGGATTAAAGACCACCACTGATACGCATCTCC
Organism: Viscum album; assembly: GCA_963277665.1. Classification (NCBI taxonomy): domain Eukaryota; kingdom Viridiplantae; phylum Streptophyta; class Magnoliopsida; order Santalales; family Viscaceae; genus Viscum; species Viscum album. The sequence goes on along the minus strand of OY728120.1, from coordinate 684,772,622 downwards.
CGATAGACAATATACTGCCATGAAAACCTTCTCTTTTTCATTACATCCCAAAGCGAGAAATATCTTCTCAAGGGAACATATCCACTGCTCTGCTACAAATGGGTTTGTAGTCTCGTTAAATGATGGAGGTTGTTGTCACATAAAGAGATCAATCATGGCTCCTCCACATGGTGGATTCAGATTCTCCATACGAGTAAGGTTATTATTCATAACCTGAGTAAGTTGTCCAAGTATAGTTATGATTTGCTCAGCACCAGTCACAGCACCAGAGCCAACATCATTATCTTGCATCGGAGGAAAATATCTACAGGGGACACGTGTGTTCAAGCGATTTCCATTCCGTCCACTGGGTGCCATATCTGGATAATGGCATACACTAGATTAGGTTATGAATCATAATATATAATCTTAACTTAACTAAATACTTAGAAAAAATTGAGATCCTACGAATGGCTAATCCCATATTCACAAATATGGTTTCTTTGAGGAATATTTTACATTTCAATCCTTCATAATGGCTTGTAAAGAAAATGTGAATTATCCTAAGCATATCCCCTAGGAGTGTCGTAACCAGGAGTGTAGCAAGACCCATTGTCATGAACTAGTTCCCGTTCGAGTCTAGCTCAAAGCGGTGTTTTCAAGTTTTACCCCTAGATACATCTATGCTAGAGCCGCCTCTACCTGATCATATCCAGATAGGGATGTATTGCTTGAAAGATCCACATAATTCATTCCTTACCAAAATACCAGGACATTCTTGTATTTTTATCCTCAAATACTAACTTAGATACTCTTCCCTAATTCAACCTTTTCTAAATCTAGTTTCCAAGTATTTTACTAAACTTACTATGACACCAACTGTAAGGACCCGGCCCCAGTTGCCCGGAGTCGGTGCCTTATTTGATTAAGTTGGCATATATACAAGGAATAAGAATCCCGAAGGACCGAGTAGTTTAGTATTTATTGGAAACAAGTTACATACATAAGTTAATCATTACAACATAAAGGGAAAACAACACTAATTTATTCCACTAGCAACATCATGTCTCCTAGATTAAGCTTGCATGTCATTTAGAATTTACTTCATCATATCCTGAGAAAACGAAACATAAGAAAGGGTGAGATCAAACGCTCAGTAAGAGTAATCAATACAGCAGAAGATAATATAAACATTATAGATGGTGAATAATTGAAAACACATGCCTTTAATAATAAACTTGAAACACATTATGGCAGGAATAAGATCTGAGTAAATAATGCCATAATAAAACATAATCATGGCTATTCTACTAGTCGAATAACCACATGAACTTCAAATACTAGCATCATAATGAGGGAAGTTCTTATTCCGGACATTCTGAATCATTTTTTCGTGGCCTCGGCCAAGACATCTAGTGATTAAGGCCTCGGCCAAAATCCATATCACATTGGGAAATGCCTCGACCAATTACATGTCTATTTGTCTCATGAGACCTACCGATGCATCGAGGGGATATAGTGGTCACCAAACGTCACATAATAATTCCTATGCATTCCTCATATGAGCGGGTATCAACATAAACAACATATACATTCACATTGAAACTATCATATGAAATGTAACTAACTTTCACCAATTATTGAACATAAACACTAACCATTCTGAATAATATGATGAATGGTTTTAGGATAGATCATCCACAATAAAGTTAGTCATAAACAATTAAATAAAATATGGTATATGACTTAATAAATTATTAAACCCAATAATACCATGGAATCAACAAGAGTATTGAACAAAAATACTCTTATAAATTCATTAAGCAATTTTGAGATAAATACTCTTTTATTTTGAAAAGAAGAGTTCTTTTGGAAAATATTTTTATAAAACCAGAAGTTAAGTAAGATAGTATAATAAAATGAGTATTTTTAGAAAGATAATGGTTTCCAAAAACAGATTATAGAGTAACCTTGTAAATAGATATGAATTGGAGAAATTCCCTTGAATCAGGCTTCTATTTTGGAAACAATTTTGAAAGTTCCTTTTAAAACGTGTTACTATCCATATAATAAGGAAGGATTATGGTTGGTTTACATATATAGAATACTCACACATAATTTATTAGGAGTACATAACAATAAATAAGAATTTCATCAAGGAATTTATACAATAAAAGTAACCCGAATGAAAATGGATGTTCGGGTGAAAAACCCTTACCTTAACTCCAAACGTGTTATTCTCTCGAACTTAATCTCCTAGAATATGAACTTATAATTATTAATAAATTATTTAAAAACATATTAGACATGTATTTAGTTTATAATAATTATTTTTAGTTCATTTATGTATTTATTGACAAGTTATTGTATTGAATTTCGTCGTTCTATAGTGTTCATTTCCTTTATTTTCATATTTAGTTCACTTGTTTTTAAGTAATGAAGTTCATGTGAAATGGTTATAAATCTCCAGAATTTAAATTAAACATTATTTATGAACATACATAATTGATAATGGTTATTTATTTCATTTTGTTACATGGAATGAGGATGAATCACTAGATGACAACCACTTCGATTATTTGGCAGTATTTGGATTATTATGAACTAGTTTTGTCATATAACTTATTTATATGTACATATTCTGTTTACTGAATATTTATTAGGTTATAATACATATATTATAGTTTTGTTCAACCATAAATATGGTTTCATTACCAGAAATGAATAATAAATTGAAGAACTAAACTTCGTTGTCCATGAAGGCTATAAATTGGAACCTCATGGACGTTGATTTCGTTTATAAAAATAAATGGGAGGGAGTAAAAATATTTATGATGGTTCTTCCATTCACATGATATAATTACAGTATATATATGTTACTGGAGTTATCATGGTAATTTGGATAGAGGAGGTGTGGAGAGAAAAAGAATAGAGATGATCTTGAAAATAAAAGAAAAGATAAGAGATCCCTTATGAAAATTCAGCAGCTTAACGGCGTCACTTAAAATTTCATAAAATCAAATGATGAGAAAAAAAGGGCATCTCATCATATTTAAATCAAAAGGATAGTAAGAATAATGAATAAAATCAAACCTCAATATATGAGGAAGGAATTTCAAATAGATAACATAAAAGAAGTATCGACTTAAAGAAGAGAATGAAGGATTCCCTTACCTTGAAGAATAACTCCTAGATCTTGAAGGATGTGACCTTGGAGGCTTAGGGACACCTTGGGAGGACTCTTAGAGAGGTAAAATCACCAGATCTTCGAGGATGAGTGATTTGGAATGAAAGAAAACGAATGGATGAGTGGGTATTTATAGAAAAAGAGAGGTAATTTTTTTTTATAATTTCAAAGGAACACCTCATTAGTGGTTTTTGCCAAACCATGGGCTTTCCCATGGTATTTTCCCATGGTTTAAGCCAATTCGGACACCTCATGTCATAAGTTACTATAAATAAGTCTACCAGAATTTTATTTTAATTATTATGTCATTATGATGTCATTAAACTACTGAATACTCAAAACTGTATTTTTTACTATTCACGAAAAATTCAAGTATTTTAGAAAAATCCCAAAAATTCACCCCTACCATTTTTTGACGTGTAGAATTCAAAAGTGAAATCCATTTTTCAAAAATAATTTTCTAAATATTATTAATTTAATTTTTAAATAAGGTCACAATTAATTCAAAAAATAACAATCTTGAAGTGCAATTAGTTTTATGTGACATTGGAAAATTAATTAAGATCCCATTATCCTATTTCCTTAAGAAAATAAAATAATAATATTATTTACTATTCATGAGGTCATATTACTATTCATATTACTATTCATAAGGGTATGTTACTATTCACCAAAAATCAAGTTTGTTCTATCAGACTCTAAATGACTTACTGAACACAACTCTATATGACCATTTCTTGAAATTAAAAACATAGAAGAGGATAGATTATAAAATTTAATTCTATATTTATTTTCAAAACCTTGGGGTGTTACATCACTACTGAATTTATGTAATCTAAATTAAATGTTCAACCACTTCTACAGATAATGAATTATGCACGTGTCGATGCTCCCAATCCTTAGGAACATTAGGTTTCTCAACCTACTGGTTCTCCCAATGTAGAGGAACAACAACCTTATACACATGCCGATGCTACCAATACATAGGAACAACATATTGAAAATGTTAAACCTAAATAAATGGTAGAGGGTGAACCACTAGTTTCCCCGAAAAAATAGAAGCATCATAGTGTGGCTTTGTTAACAAAAATTATTTAGGTGAGAAACAAAGACATCAAATTTGAGGTTAGATAGAATGCACATGGCCAGAATATTAACCCCAATAAGGCCATGTTAAATAGTTACATTGGTCTCACCACTTGGAAGTGCATGCCTATTGATATATATTCATGGAATAATGTTGTTCCCACGCTAAAGACACTGATTTGAGAAGAGATTAGGGTAACATTATGATATAATTTATTTATTTTAATAAAAAATAAAATAATGAAACATTGAATTACTCTTCATTATTATAACATACCATTACCTTTCTTTCAGGTACATTTTAATATTTTTCATGGTTTCCTTTTTGTTTGTCTAGGTAGGGCTAACAAAAGAATTGTGAGGATACCTATAATGGTGAAGTTATGGATTCGTTGGAATTTTCAGCATTAAACTTGTGGGTTCTGAAGTCTGCTGGGGATTTACATGCCATGTAATATGGTTATAGGACATGTAATCATCGCCCAACATGTGTCATCAAACTGGCACACAACGTGAAAGGATACACATCTTGTATAGTTTAAATGTCATGTATAAATTAATAATCATTTTTTTTAATAAAAAGTGATTTTTTTTTGGAATTCGTGGGACTTTATAATTACACGACGTGAATTTGGGTTACATGTCATGTAAATTCCTTTGTGTTAGTTTTAAACAGGAAGCTCGACTGAAATTTTCATTCCATTTCCTACAAGATTCCTTGATATCAACCTACAGTTATCCCCAGAAGATTTTGGAGTCATCCAAATCTTCCATATCATTTCTTTCAGTGATTGATCATTGTTGCGGTTGTGGTGCATCTCTTTGGGTAAGCGGTCTCCCTATCTCTCTGTATCTTTCTCTTTCCCTCCATAATGTTTGATAAATCATCTTGGGATTTAGGGATTTAAAATCAATTTTGTTGAATCTTGTTTCAAGGTTGAGTTCCTAGATCTTCTGTGCCCTCATTCTTGTTGGTGGGTCCTATTGTAGGTGTTTTGTTTCCATTAAAAAGATAGGTGGGTTCGTTTAAGATTCCAAATTGATTGAACCTTCATTTTCTTGTTGTGATTTTTTTAATTATATATATATATATATATGACATTGTTTGTAAAGATAATTTTTCTCATGCCTAATGATTTATATAAATTGTATTATAAAATGTTTTTATCGATGTCATGATTGAAATGTTTTTCATCATTTGAAATGAATAACATTTTTTGTTTTAAATATGAAAATTTACTATCATACTTGTTTTGTTTAAAATTGAAAACAAGATTTGGATTATTTTTTTAAGGCCTCTTATTATGGAAAACTTGGTGAGACCCTACTGGGATTTTTGCTCACACCCTACCTTTGACTTTGGGAATTTGTAGATTTCCTCCTACTAGGTTTGACCAAGGGGAAAGCACCACTTGAATGTGGAAGTTGTTTATGACTCATTGGGCTTGGAGTATGAAGTCTATTGGGACCTTGGGTTGTTCAAGTGTTTTCATTCTGGTACTTTGTGGAAGTGTTGTTTGTTTCTTTTGTACCTGTTTGACTTTTGGTACGATTCTCCCCATTGAGTTTTCTTTTGATCATACTGACTTGTTTCTATTTATTCTGTTGTTATGTGGAAAAACTATTCCCAGTTTTATCTTGTATGATGCCATGTTCTAGTCTCCAACTTGTGGGAATTATAAATTCCCTTTGGACTATGTTAGTATCGAATCTAGTATCAGGGTATCCAGGTTGTTTGGTAACAAAGTGGTATCAGAGGAGGTTAAACATCTTTCCTTTATGTCATTATATATTTTTATATCTTGTTGAGAATTAAGAGGTATTTGTGAGTGAGTGTTTAGATAGATCTCATCATAATGACCCTTAAGTCACCATGGGTGGTTTGGGAAGTACGCCTTGAGGATTAATTCTAGTCTTTTCCCTGCATAAGATTCAGAAGGGTTAAAATCCAAATATTGTTTTCCTATCTTATGGAATTAATTTCTTTGTTTCTATTGTTTGAGAGTTTATTTGAGTAATATTCTAACATATTCAATGTTTTTTGATGATATTTTTTAGAATCATGCCTATGAGAATATGTGAAAATAGGATTAAAGTGGAAGTTGCGGATGAACCATAGTGAGAAGATCCTCCCTTGGGACATAATTTTGTTGAGGTTATTGTGTGTGTTGTCCAAGACCTGGGACGAGCACCTACACCCATTCTTGTCCAGGATCCAAATGTGGAACCTCATAGGAATGAATCTAGGAATAGTGCTCATGATTTCCTTTATCAGAATCTACCTTCTTCCTTGGCTCAAATGATCCTCAAGAGGAAAAGGACTAATTGATAAATATTGATCTTCACATTGATTTCTTGGAAACACTCGAATCTATTAAGGTGAATTGTGGTACCTTAAAGCTTGAGGAACCTATTAGGAGATGGTGGGATATGATGGTGATGGAGAAAAAGTACGAAGGCTTAGAGTGGAATTAATTTCAGGTTATTTTCACTGACCAGTTCTATCTATAGTCTATGGTGTTGGCTAAGGCTATGTAATTTTTCAAACTAGATCTAGCTGACATGGCTATGACTAAATATGAAAATCGCTTTGTTGAGATTTTAACGTTTGCACCTAAGATTATATAAAATTAGAATATGAAGACTTGATGGTTTAATATGGGACTTAGATCTAATATTCATTCTCAAGTTTTCTTTCTGAAACTGCCTTCTTATGCTAATGTGCTTGATAGGGAATTGATGGTTGATTTTGACCTGGATTATTAAGTCAGGGTTGATGGGATTTTCTTTTTTCTCATAGTGGAATTTCTATAAGTTCCCATAAAGGAAAGAGAAATCTTGATGAGTCTCATAGTGGATCTCAACAACAGGGTTCTTCTAGACCTCTTGAAGTGCCTAGTAGAGGACCTTTTATTTTCTATCATTGTGCCAAGCCTAGGCACTCGAAATGGGTTTCCCCTGAGAAAACTAATATATGTAGCTCCTACGGATGCTCATGTCACTTGGAGAACTTTTTTCATTTCTATTCTGCTCTACATAATGGAACATGATCATCAACACCAAAAAGTACTATAGTGAAATCAAATTCTTCACAAACTAAGGGGTTCTAGCCATATGCATAAAAAATGAAGCTTCTTTATGTAATGGAAGAGTCTCTATAGGAGGAAGATACAGGTCCAACAACTATAAGAGGTACCATAACTATTAATTTATCTTTAGTGACTATTTTTTTGATATTGGTGCATCTTACTCATTTATATCAACCTATATTGTGAACCTTCTATGTATTCCTATGGAGATTTTTTCTTATGTGATAGATATTACTACACCCCTTGGAACAAAGAAGAGCAGGGTCTGTGATGTTATTCTTATATTTTCTCAGTATTAGATATGGATCTTTCTTTATATTTCACAGTTCTTGGAATGAAACCTATTAATGTCATATTTGGGATGGATTAGCTCATTGATAATAAATCATGAATTGATTTCTATCTTTGACGAGTCTCCTTTACTACGCCCATGGGGTGTTCTATATATTTCAGGGAGAATGGGACCTGAGGTTGAGTATAACTCAACCTTCTTATCTAGAGTTGGGTAAAGTGATATCAGTTTTCACTTTTGATCTAGAGAGGGATCCTTTGACCGATGATCTCCCTCCAGTTTTTATCAATTTTCCCAATGTTTTTCCTTTAAACTTCTTTGGTTTTCCACCAGTAAGGGATGTAGAGTTTTCTATTGATTTAGCACCCGGTACTCAACCAATATCTATTCCTTCTTACCAAATGACACCAATAAAATGAAATATTTTAAGACTCAATTGGATGATATTTTAGAGGAAAACTTTATACGCCCAACTGTTTCACCTTGGGAAATTCATGTTCTCTTTGCTAAGAAAGGTTATGGGTCATGTAGCCATTGTGTTGATTACTAAAAACTAAATAGAGTTATGGTAAAGAAAATGTATTTGTTTCCACATATTGATGATTTGTTTTACCATTTTAAATGGGAGAAGTGTTTTTAAAAGATTGATCTTCGACCTGGTTATCACTAGATGAGAATAAAAGAATATGTCATTTAGTAAACTACCTTCTAGAGTAGGTATGACCATTTTGAGTATTTTTCATTCCATTTGGTCTAACGAATGCTCCTTAAGTCTTCATGTATTTAATGAACATGATTTTTTATGAACATTATGATACATTCATGATATTCTTTGTAAATGAAATCCTAGTTTACTTTAAGTTCGAGGAAGATAAGGTGTGTCATCTGAGGGGACTTCTAGAATTGTTGAGAATTAAATAAATTTATATCAAAATATAAAAAGGTGATTTATATATTCAAGAAGTGCATTTATTTGGACACTTGGTGTCAAAACATGGCATCTCAATTGATACTGATAAGGTGAAAGTATTTACGACATTGGAGAAACTGCTAAATGTCTTTGAGATTCAGAGATTCTTGGGTTTGGCTGGGTATTGCTACCGATTCGTAAAGGATTTCTCGAAGTTGGCCTCTCTGATGACCGCTCTAACTCAAAAGGGAGTAAATTTTACTTGGGATGAAAAATGTCAGAATTATTTCATTGATCCGAAATGTATTTTGACTACTACGCCAGTGTTGAATCTTCTAGAGGCCAGCTGGGGCTATGTGGTATTTTGTGATGCATCAGGTTTGGGTATGGGTTGTGTTCTTAGGCAAGGTGACCACATTTTTTTTGTCAATGTCTCTTGGTATATTTGGCCACACAATAATAATTATTCGACTCATGACCTTGAAATTGTAGTTGTGATTCATGTAATTAAGAGTTGGCAGCATTACATTTTTGGAGAAAGGTTTTCCATGTTTTCTTACCAAAAACTCTTGAGTTATATCTTCTCACAAAAAGATTTGAATCTCTACTAGAGGCATCGGGTGTAATACTTGTAATCTTTTGACAATGAAATTGCCTATACCCTAGGAAAAGGGAATTCCATCACAGATGCATTGAGCGAGAAACTTTCGATCCAAGTAGTGAAAGAATCTTCATAAGAGTGGAACTTGATGACTCTTTTTGAAAAGTTACATAATAGAGTCAGGGAAATAGGGGATGAGGTTGTCTTACCTTGTGTTCAGTTGACCTCCACTCTCATCGAGATGATTCTTTAGGAATAACAGCTTGATGATGAGTTTTGAAACATTAGAGACTCTCTTTATGGTGGGGAGATCATTTTTGAGTTTTCATTTTTCATGAAGGGTATTCTATGTTTCCGAAATTGGTACACTGTACCTTTTCTAGTGAGAAAATCGTTGATGGGGGAATTACATAATTCCCAATGGGCAGTGAACCCAGAAACCATGAAGATGATCTATGACACACAATGATGATTTTGGTGGCCAGGTATGAGATGATGCATTGCTGATTTTGTATCTCATTGTTATACATGCCAACAGGTCAAGGCCGAGCACCAGAGACCTTTGGGTTTTCTTCATCCACTTCTAGTGCCAAATTAGAAGTGGGATGAGATCTCTGTAGACTTTGGGGTTGGGTTACCACATACCCAGAGAAAGAAGAATGTGATTTGAGTTGTGATCGATAGGTTGACTAAATCAACTCACTTCTTACCCATTCGAGATATAACCAAAGTTTAGGAGCTAAGAAATATCTATATGAGAGAGATTGTTCATTTTCATAGAGTTCCATCTGCTATAGTCTATAATAGAGATCTCCATTTTACTTCCCATTTTTGGAGAGGCCTTCTGGAGGCACTGGGATCTTAGGTTCATTTGAGTATAGCCTACCATCCACCGATGGATGGCTAGACTAAGAGGGATATATATATTCTTGAGGATATGCTTCGTACCTACATCCTCGAGTTTGGGGAAGCTCAGGATGACCATTTCACTACAAAAAATTGTAATTCAGTGCTGTTTTTTTAGCGATTCTTTTTAAAAAACTTTACGAATTTTTAATTTTAGCGACGTTTTTCTGGAAACGTCGATGGTTTAGTTATGTTTCCTAAAAAGCATCTCTAATTCAATAATGTTTCCTGAAAAGAATCTTTAATTTAGTGACGTTTCCTAAAGGCGTCACTATTTTAGTGATGTTTCCTGAAAACCGTTGCTATATTTGTGACATTTCCTAAAAAAAATCGCTCATTTAGCGACCTTTAGTAAAAAAGCGTCATTCATTTAGCGACATTTTCCTAAAACATTGTTAATTTAGCGACATTTCATTAAAATAATCACTAATTTAGCATCATTTCCTAAAAACATCACCAATTTAGTGACATTTCTAGAAAAGTGTCACTAATTTAGCAATATTTCCTAAAAACATCACCAAATTAGTGACGGTTTTTAGGATACGTCACTAAAAATATTTATATTTATAAAGGTCATTTCCCCACATCGCTGTAAATATACATATACATATATATATATATATTAATATACATAAACAGAGCCACACATTTATAAACATATATGTAAATATATATATATATTTATATATATATACTTATATATATACAAACACACACACACACACACACATATTTATACATAAAAACACACATATATTTTAAATTTAGTTATGTTTTAAGAAAACTTTTCTATTTTAGTGACATTTTTACCATTGTTTTAAAATGTAGCTAATTATATATATATATATATATATATACTCATACACATATATTTACACACACACATATAGACATATATATATAAACACACACACAGATATATATATATATGTATGTCTGTATGTATGTATATATTTGAACATATTTATATAAAATATAAATATGTATATATTAATATAAACATGTGATATATATAAAGTATAAACATGTAATATATATAAAATATAAACATATATATATATATAATATAAACATATATATATATAATATAAACATATATATAAACAAAAAATACAACATATGTACATATAATATATAATATAAACACACACATATATATATAATAAAATATAAACACATATATATATTGATATATGTATATTAATATATAAAATATTATATATATATAATATTAAATTTTTAAATACTGACACGTATATATAAACATATATAGACACAGACATATATATTTAGATATATATATATATTTATATATATAAACATATACACATATTTATAAACATACATATATATATATAAATATTTATTCATATATATATATAAACACACACAAAGATATATATAAATATATAAATATATAAATATATAAATATATAAATATATAAATATATAAATATATAAATATATAAATTTATAAATATAAAAATATATACATATATACATATATACATATATACATATTTATATATAAAAACACATATTTTTTAAATTTAGTCACCTTTTTAAGAAAACGTGGCTATTTTAGTTACATATTTACTAGCGTTTTAAAACATAGCTAATTATATATATTTACACACACATGCACACACATATATATATAATATAAAATATAATCATGTATATATATATATATAAACATAGAATATAAACATACATATATATATATATATAAAATATTAACACACATATATTATATAAACATAAATATATACAATATAAAATATAAACATATATGTAAAATGTAATAGAATATAATATAAACTTATATATAAATATAAACATAAAATATAAAATATAAACACACATATATATATTAACATAGATAAACAAAGACACATATATATAAACATATATATAAACACACACACACAGAGACATATATATATATATATATATATATATATCAGCACACACATATATAAATATATATATATATATACACACACACTTATATTTATATATAAAAACACATATATATTTTAAATTTAGTCACATTTTTTAGAAAATGTGACTATTTTAGTGATATTTCTACCACTGTTTTAAAACGTAGCTAATTATATATATAATAATAATTATATATATGTATACGTAAGAATATATATATTTATATACACACATAAATAGATATATAAACATATATATAAACACACACACACACACACACATATATAAATAGATATATATATAATACAAACATATATATATAAATAAATTATAAACATATATGTATATATATATATATAATATAAACATAAAATAAACATATATATCTAGAAAATATAAAGTATAAACACACACACACATACATAATATAAAATATAAACATATATGTAAAATATAAACATATATATTATATAATATAAACATATATAGACATAAAATATAAAATGTAAAATATAAATACAAATATATATATATATATATTAATATATGTTTACTAATAAAAAAAATATTATTAAATTCTATATACTAAAATGTATTTATATATAGATAAATATAACATAATGCAATTAAATAATTTAAATTTAGTCATGTTTTTTAGAAAACGTGACTGTTTTTACCAATGTTTTAAAATGAGGCTAATTATTTTTCTATATATATATGTGTGTGTGCATAAATTTATGCACACAAACACACATATATATATAAAGATATACTATATATTAAATATATACATATATCAATATATATATATAAACATACAAATAAACATAAAATATAAACATATATATATATATGAATATATGAATATATGAATATATATATATATATATATTAATTTTTTAAATACTGAAATCTATTTTTTTATATATATATATATAACATAATACAATTATATAACTAAATTTCTAATAAGTGGGTTGGTCGGTTTATTTTTTATGATATTGAAGGTCCAAGGATCAAACTCTAATGCAGACGTTTTATTAGGGACGTGGTGGCGGGGTGATTTAAGGTAGGTATAGGCATCCGTAGGAGGCATGATTGGGTATACGCTTGGGTACATGCGTGATTGAAGGCAAGCATTAGGCGTGAGGCATGAGCCATGAGGCGTGATTGGGTATAGGCCTCACACTTGGGTATAGGCATGATCAACAGAAAGCGTTAGGCATCTATGTGAGGTGGGGTATGGGATGGGGGTGTGAGGGTGTATTGGGCAGGTAGGCTACAATAGTGTATGAGACGAGTGGGGGTGCTGGGTATTCAGGTGAGGTACGGGGTGGGGTGAGGGGGAGAACTGGATGGAATGGGTGGGGAGGCGGGGAACTAGATGGGGAAGGGGGGTGTGAGGGGGGAACTAGGCAGGCTACAATAGTGTACGAGACAGGTGGGTAGGTGAAGGTGTTGGGTATGGAGGACAAGGCTGGGACAGGTTGGGGGTGTGAGGTATGGGGTGGGGTGAGCAGGAGAACTAGAAGGACATAGTGGGGACGGTACGAGGTGTGTGAGGGGGGAGAGGAACTGGGAAATATTGGATGGGGCGACGTGGAGTAGGGTGGGGGGAAGGGGTGAATTACAAAAATAAATGTGGGTAAGATAAAAAATAAAAAATATAAATATAAATTTACCGACATTTTTTAGAATCGTCAGTAAATGAGGGGTCATTTATGCATGTTTTGAAAAAATGCCTAAAAATGAGGTGTTGCTAAATAGCGACATTTACAAACATCCCTAATTTAGTAACATTTATTTATCCAAATTTCTAAAAAAACATTGGTAAGTAAGGTTTCTCTAAATAGCGATGCTTAGAAACATCCCAAACTTAGTGACACCTCATTTAGTGACGTTTTTCAGAAAAATTGGTAAATGAATTAACGATGCTTATAAACATCACTAATTCAAAAAAAATCACTAATTGATGTTTTTTCTATAGTGTTTGGGGCTGGTTGAGTTTTTTTATTGCAAAATTTACCAATCCATTGTCAGAATGGATACTTTTGAGACCTTTTATGGTCGGCCTTGTAAATATCCACTGTGTTGGTCAGAGATCGGTGAAAGTTCCTTGGTTGAACCAAGCTTGGTTCAAGAGATGATAACAAAGATTCAGTTGATTCGTCGAAGGATTTGGAAGGCATATATTCGATATAAATCTCATGCTGATCATTGCTATAAAGCATTGTAATTTTCAGTTGGTGATTGAATGTTCCCAAAATTTTCACCTCATTTGGGTCATCAATGTCTTGGGTGGCAAGGGAAGATTGATCCTTATTTCACGGGAACTTTTACGGTTTTTGAGCAGGTGGGGAAAGTGGCTTACCATTTAGCAATTCTACCATAGTTGATGTTGATACATGATGTGTTCCATGTATCTCAGCTACAAAAATATATTTTTGATCTATCTCATGTTTTGAGCATGAGTGATCTTGATGTTGAGTTTTATTTATCCAAAACTGATCATTCAGTTAGAATAGTTGATTTTGAGACCATGGTACTTCATGGGAGGAAGATACCTTTATTCTGTGTGCTATAGAAGCATGGTTCTAATTCTCATGGGACATGGGAGCATGAGGCACCAATTGGTTTTATCCTAGAAAATACATGAATTGATTAAAACCCCTTTATGGTATATAAATGGAAATTGGTATATTGAAATGGAAAAAAATGGGTTAATTATATTTTGGACAGTTTTGAAATAAATTTCTCATTACTGATTGTTGTTTGAGCGCATGCAATCCTAGGTAGTTAGTGATTTATTTGGGACAACACTCTATTGATTATTTACAACTATAAAAAAACATATTTAGTAGGTCACATCCCTGATGGGATGGTGTTGATTCCTATTTGAACACTGTCTAAGGGACATGTGTGCACATATTTTCGTGATCACCTATTCGAGTGTGTGAGGATCTCATAACCTAGAACTATCGTACCTCTTAGTAGATGACCATATCGTCCCTTTGTGATTGTTTTTATATATATACATATTCTATTGTTTGTAAACTATTTTACACATTCATTTTGAATTTATATAAACTATTTTATATAAATTTTTTATTAAGTCGTTATTTGAAATATAAAGCATTATTTGCTTTAAATATTATTTTTTACTGTCATGCATGTTTATTTAAAACTGAAAGTTGTATTTGGTTAATTAATGTGGCATCTCATTATGGAATCCTTGGTAAGACCTTACTGGTATTTTACCTTTCACCCTACTTGTTCCTTTTTCTGTTTTTAGATTTCATCCTTCTAGGTTTGAGCAAGGGAAAAGTACCACATGGATGTGGTAGTTGCTATTGATTTTGATCTTGGAGTGTTATGTTCGTTGGTAAATTGGGTCATTTATATTCTTGTTTTCTAGTACGTTGATGATGTACTTTGGGTTGTTTATACCTATTTGATTTCAGGTATTTTACTCCTTATGGTGTTTTCTTTTGAGAACACTGTCTTGTTTCAATTCTTCCACTATTTATGTATAAAAATTATTCCCACTTTATTTTGTTTGATCCCAGGTGCTAGTCTCCAAGACATGGGGATCAGTAACGCCCTTCGAGCTATGTCGAGATAGGATTGGTTATCAAGGTACTAGGTTATCTAGGTCGGTTCATGAAAAATTGGTGTCAATGGTGTATGTTAAGCATCTTTCCATGATGTCTGTATGCAGTTTGGGATCTTGTCAGGACTTAAGAGGTAGTTACAACCGAGTTCCTATCTAGATATCACCTTAATGAGTCTTTAGTCACCATGGGTAGTTTGGGAAAGATGTCTTGAGGATTAGTTATAGTCTTTTAACTAATTTATTTTTGGATATATTGAAATCCAAATCTTATTTATCTATTTTTAGGGATTAATTTCCCCTTTCCTCTTGTTTGAGTGTTGATATGAGTATCCATTTTGATGTATTCAATGTTTTTTGCTAATGTCGTGTAGAATCATGCCTCTGAGAAGATGTGTGAATCGAACCCTAGAGGAAGGTACTAATGAACCATAATAAATCCTCCCATATAAAAAAATATGGTTGAACTTATTGTGCGTGTTTTCCAAACATTGGGACAGGCACTTGCACCTGTCCCCATTTAGGATCCAAATATGGAACCTCAGAGGGATGACTTAAGGATTTTTGTTCAAGAGTCCTTCACCAAAAGACCCTAGTGTTCTAAGGCTCTAGTGATCCTCAACTAGTTGAATAATGGTTGAGAAATATCGTGTCACGACCCGCCCTCGGGGTCCATGCCGTGACTACCCCAAGCCCGCCTTCCATAGGCCAGGGGCTGGCGACTAGCACCAAGGCGTAAATCCCGGTAAAAAGGGAAGGCATTGCCTTTGTAAAGTAAACAAACACCACAGAGTAAGCAAGCGGAAAGTAACACTAAGCAAAAACAGAGTACAACTAAAAGTGCGGAAAGTAAAAAGGGGCCGGAAATACAAGCCCAACTGTAAAGTACAACTCGAAAGGGAAAACAGCAACTGAAAAGTAAAGCTGCTACGCCGAGCTGTCCACTGGAAATCCCACCTGAAGGGTGGGTACAGATAGCTCCTCTGCTCTCGGGTCCCGCCGTCTGCTCCGAGTATGTCCCGCCCAGTGGTCTGCCTCTGGGTACCGCCTCGTCGTATAGTCCACCTCCAGGTACCGTCCAGTCCTCGAGCACTCGGCCTCTGCCAGTACTGGCCGTCGTCTGCAACCAACACAACGAGGTGCGGGCATAGCCCGTGCAGGGGTGAGTATAACGATACTCAGTAGGGACCCCGAGACCCTCAAGGTCTCACTAAAACCAACAAGGTTAACCACAAGAAGATCACAACAGATAAACTCTACTTAAGTATATGCCCATACATATACCTAAGTTATCAAGTAACCCATCTCAATCATGAGGAAACACAAGGATCATGAGATCAACGGATAACCACTACCCAGGTATATGCCCATACATATACCTAAGTTATCAAGTAACCCATCTCAATCATGAGGAAACACAAAGGTCAAAAGTCTCAGCTCAAACCAGGATTTTTATTATCGAAACCGTAACTGATGAAGAGCTCCGCCTCTAGAGTGTACAGTGGTCCTGTCACGACTCCGAGGCCGCCGCTCACTAACCTAAGACTGCTGAAGTACTCCTCCTGTCGAGTACTGCGGGTCTGCTGCCAACTACCAGGCGCTCCGTCCGCTGAGGGTCTGCTGCCAAATACCGGGCGCTACCCAGATAGCCTACTGAGGTACTCCTCCTATCGAGTACCGCGGGTCTGCTGCCAACTACCAGGCGCTCCGTCCGCCGTGGGTCTGCCGCCAAATACCGGGCGCTCCGTCCACTGGGCTAGTCGACTCACTCCAAGTCGAGTCGGTCAAGCAGTCGTCAGGTCTCAGCCGGCTACACGGTCTCCGTACTCTGCACGCTCGTCTCCGGGAGGGTCCGCTCCACGAGCTACTGGTCGATACTCCAAGTATCACAAAGTCCCGCAAGAAGTATTTCAAAAGTCCGTCTCGTCACAGGGGTCTCAACGCAACAGACGGCGCGTCGATCGGACGCCCGGTCTGTGAGTTATTAGCCTTTTCGTCCCAGGGGCCCGGTTGGTTTTGAGTGCGAACCAATCCCGGCCGTATCTCAACTGTACCCCGAACTCCCATAGGGTATACTCATAGGGACCGTTACTAAACGTAAACACCAACGCCGCTGACGGTCCGTCAAGCGGACGTCCTGTCTGAAAGATAACAGCTTTCCCGTTCCAGGGGCCCGGTTGGATTTCGGGTACAATCCAACCCGGCCATACTCCGACTGCATCCAAAACTCGGGCGGAGTATGTCAAAAGTTCCGTCTCATCAAGAGGAAGTCAACGAAACAGACGGTGCGTCGATCGGACGCCCGGTCTGAGAGTTATTGGCATTTTCGTCTCCGGGGCCCGGTTGGTTTTTAAGGCAAAACCAACCCGACCGTGCTCCACCTGCGTCCAAACCTCGGGCGGAGTATGCCAAAAGATCCGTTTCACTAAGAGGAACACTACGCGACTGACGGCGCGTCAATCGGACGTTCGTGGCTCAAGATATGAGCGTTTCCGCTCCGAAGGCCCGGTTGGTTTCGTGAACGAACCAACCCGGCCGAACTCAAAGTAACCCGAAACCTTGAGTGCGATATACCGAAACGACCGTCTCGATCCAAGGATCGCGTTGCCGCTGACGGTTCGTCGATCGGAGGTCCGAGGCTCAAGTTATGAGCCAAAAATTAGATCTGGTTCGAAACGGGGGGGTCCGGGTCCGGGCCGACCCGGCCCGACCCCCCCCCTGGGCGGCGCGGCGGCGCGACGGCGCGGCGATCCGCGGCGGGCCGCGGCGGCTTGGCGGCTGGCGCCGCTTAAGGAGGCCGCGCGGGTGGGGCGGCTTGTCGCCGCAAGGAGGCCGCGCGGGGGGGGATCAAACCCCCGCGGATTGACAAGGCGGCGCGGCCTTGTGCCGCGCCTTTGCAACAAACGGCCCCCCCACGTGGGGGCCGGTTTAATTAGAGGAACCGGGGGGGCTGTTGCCCCCCTTTCATGGAACCGCCCCCCTCTTAAAGAGGGGGGTTTTACAGGCTGGCCGGGGAATTAATTCCCCGGTTTAACGGCATCCGGCCGGCCAGCTGGCCGGCCGGTTTTCTCCAACGGGACCGGAATTTTCCGGTCCCCTCTTCGGCTTCCGACGCCGGCGGCCCGGCCGCCGGTCTTCTCTTCCGCCGCGGCCCGGAACCGGCCGCGGTCTCCTCGTCCCGCCGCGGCCCGGAACCGGCCGCGGTGTTCGTCGTCCGGCGCGGTGCGACGGCACCGCGCCCCCTTCGCCGTGCCAGGATTCTTTTCAACGCGGCGCGACGGCGTCGCATTCTTGAAGATTCTTCCTTGACGGGGCGCGACGGCGCCGCGTAAATAATTGTACTATCATCCGCGTGGTGCGACGGCACCACGCCACTTACTTCCACCCGCAAGAATAAACAAAACGATGGAGGGGGGGTTCGGCCGTGTTCGTGCGGTCCGGCCCCCCTCGCGTTAACTATAACACTTAAATAAATTATTACAAAGCCTCACGTAGACATGCGATCCACGAGCAAGAAATGGAATAATTAAAGAATTAAACAACAACCCCTACCTTGGTATAAGGTTCGAAGATTGTTCTACGTTCCGCGGAAGACGACGTCGCGGAGGTCGGGCGACGCGGTCGTCGTTCGTCAAATCCGATGACGAAGGGATGCGTTCGAAGAGACACGACGTTGGCGAAACTTGCACGCCGACGAAGGTTGTCCGAAGAAGAGGTGGCGTCCCCTTCGTTGACACAGTGAACGAAGAAAGGAGGTGCGGCGTTCTTCGTCGGAAAAAGAGCGTTCCTCGTCAAGTCTTGAGGAAAGTCAAAAAAATAAATAAAACAACGAACTCAAGAACCTCTACCTCGATAGTCGCACGTTGACGTAGTCGTGAAATATCGGTGTCGCGGAGGAAGAGTCGTTGTCGAATCTTCGTATGCCGACGAAGAAGGTCCGAAGAGGAAGCGGCGTTCCCTCTTGTTGACACCGAGGACGAAGAAGAGAGGCGTCGTTCTTCGTCGGAGTTTGAGCGTTCTTCGTTCTTCGTCAGAGCTTGAAGATGAAGAGGAAGCTCTCAAAAAGCTCTCCAGGGGACAAACAAACAACCCCTAATAAAATAAGATAACATCTTATTTTATTATTACAAAACATAAAATAATTTCAAAAGTTTTAAATTCAAAAGAGTTTAACCCCCAAAATTAATTAAGTAACTTAAGTCAATTAAGAGGGGGTTAAGGGAACTTGAAAAGTCTAGGGGTTCGTGTGGGCCCCACCACACTTAATCCTCCCAAGGGAGGTTAAGTGGGTGTGGGTCCCACTTCCAACCCCCTTTGGTAGGATTTTAACAAACTAAAAATAAAATTTGTCTTACACAAATTTTATTTAACTCAACTGAAATCCCCAAAACTTAACTTACAACCCGCAACAAACGCAACTCCCGAAAAGGTCTTTTTAAGTGAATATCGGCGTTGCGAGTTCATCGGTGCCCTCGGATTTCAATTCCGAGCACCGGATCAAAAGTTAGGAATTCCCGCTCGTTCGTTCACTGAACGTACCCAAGCCAAACTTCGGAAATTAATTCCGGGCACTCCGGGCCTCGGAATCAGGTGCCGTCTGAAACCGCGCTCTTGTAAAATTCTAAAGAAAATTAAGAAAAAATTTCCCTTGAATTTTACGGGTCTTTACATTACTCCCACCTTAGGACTTTACGTCCCCGTAAAGATACATCAAAACTAGGGAAACAAAGAGGGTACTGAGCACGCATCTGAGCCTCCCGCTCCCATGTGCTCTCCTGGAGATTCCCGTGCCGCCATCTGATGCGCACAAGAGGAATCGATCGTCCATGTAGGACCCGCTCCTGTCGATCCTCTATCTCCACCGGGACCTCCGTAAAAGTCGCCCCATCGTCAACGTCAAGCTCCACATGGTCAGGGATGTGCGTCGGGTCATGCACGTATCTCCTCAGCTGAGATACGTGGAAGACGTCGTGCACCCGGTGCAACTGAGGTGGTAGAGCCAGGCGATAAGCCACCTCACCAACCCTGCTGAGGACCTGGAAGGGTCCGATGAAGCGCGGAGATAACTTGCCTCCTCGGCCAAATCTCCGAATACCACGTCGAGGTGAGACCCGCAAGAAGACGTGGTCACCATCCTCGAACTCTAGTGGCCTCCGCCTCCTGTCAGCGAATGACTTCTGCCGGCTCTGTGCTGTCCTCATCCGCTCCTGGATGACCTGGACCTCCTCTGACGTGGCCCGGACCATCTCTGGTCCCACAAGAGCTGCGAGATTTCTTCTTTGCCGATAAGAGAAACCTGGTCTCATCCCCTGGATGAACCACATTCTTTGCCTAAAATAGTCAATCCTAACATGGATAATACTAATCCATACCAAGGATGACGTCGTAAGGCCTCGACGCTACTACTAAGAGATCCAACCGTTACTCTCGCCTCCAAGGGTTGAGTCACACTGTCGGCATCAGTGTGTGGTAACTGGTCTCCTCCAGTAGATGTCTCACAAGTGAGGGTCAAGTCAACAGTCAACTGGAACCTCTTAGTAACATCACAAAGAGGACAGGAATGAAAACATCACAAAGGATGCGTCTTTTATTATTGCAGCTCATATTACAAGACGCTACACAAAAGCAACATCAACATGGAACTAGAAGTACAAGAGACGTATCCACTAGTTCCGCTCCTGTCCACCTGCTTTACTGTTGCTCAAGCATTTGACGCTGCCTCAACCTCGGTGGCTCCCCCCCAAGCCTGCGGATCGAGGAGTCGGACAGTCACGTGCCAGGTGACCCTTTCCGCGGCATGAGTAACACAACCTGCTCCTTGCACGGCTAGCTCTGTTCCCACTCCGGGTGCCCTGCACCACCGGTCCTAAAACCCGAGATCGCCCAACTGCTGGTCTGGTCCTCCTGGACCTCTGCATCATCTGTCTACTGCCCACAGATGACTCGGCTTCTGATCGAAAAACACGCGGCAAAGGCAGAATCTCCTGTACACGCTCGGGGTGTAGAGATACTGGCACAAACTCCACCCTGAAGAAGGTCTCGAAGTCTTCCCATGCGAAGTCCATCTCATCGCAAAACTGAAACAAGTGGCTCCACCACCTACCTGCTGCTGCGTGTAGTAGGCTCGCAGCGAGGATCACCATGAGGTCTGCTGGTGTCCTCACTAGCCTAAACACTCGTACCACTGCCTCCAGCCAGTCCTCTGCAGCCTGGGGATCCGTCTCCCCGCGAAACCTGGGCGGTCGCTGGCGCTGAAACTCATGCAGTGCGCTGAGGCGACGTGCATCGTCAGCGGCTGCTGCTGGAAGCATCGGGGGCTCAGCGGGTAGAGCTACCGCCGGTGCCACTGCTGACAAAGGGCCCTGCACCGAGGCCTCGTCGCTCAGTGGGCTGTCGTCACGTTCGATTCTCGGAACCCTAGCTGGCTGCCGTCGTGGGGCCATCCTGAAAGAAACAACGTAACACGATCAAACGATTAAACCTGGTGAGCTGACCTGGTTTGAGCTGTTTTTAAGGGGAAAAACCTTTGAAAACACACACGCAATCAGTGTTTTCGTGCACAAAGTCGGAAATCAGTTGTCAGGGTCCTGGTGTATGGATACGTCGGCCGCCCGCACCAACACTGGACTCCCTGAACTGAAAACCACACTCGGTACCCTTAACACTATTGCTTCACAGAAAGAAAGATCAGAGTTATAAGTTCTGCGGTAGAACCGAACTCCTTTGATACCAATTTGTCACGACCCGCCCTCGGGGTCCGTGCCGTGACTACCCCAAGCCCGCCTTCCATAGGCCAGGGGCTGGCGACTAGCACCAAGGCGTAAATCCCGGTAAAAAGGGAAGGCATTGCCTTTGTAAAGTAAACAAACACCACAGAGTAAGCAAGCGGAAAGTAACACTAAGCAAAAACAGAGTACAACTAAAAGTGCGGAAAGTAAAAAGGGGCCGGAAATACAAGCCCAACTGTAAAGTACAACTCGAAAGGGAAAACAGAAACTGAAAAGTAAAGCTGCTACGCCGAGCTGTCCACTGGAAATCCCACCTGAAGGGTGGGTACAGATAGCTCCTCTGCTCCTCGGGTCCCGCCGTCTGCTCCGAGTATGTCCCGCCCAGTGGTCTGCCTCTGGGTACCGCCTCGTCGTATAGTCCACCTCCAGGTACCGTCCAGTCCTCGAGCACTCGGCCTCTGCCAGTACTGGCCGTCGTCTGCAACCAACACAATGAGGTGCGGGCATAGCCCGTGCAGGGGTGAGTATAACGATACTCAGTAGGGACCCCGAGACCCTCAAGGTCTCACTAAAACCAACAAGGTTAACCACAAGAAGATCACAACAGATAAACTCTACTTAAGTATATGCCCATACATATACCTAAGTTATCAAGTAACCCATCTCAATCATGAGGAAACACAAGGATCATGAGATCAACGGATAACCACTACCCAGGTATATGCCCATACATATACCTAAGTTATCAAGTAACCCATCTCAATCATGAGGAAACACAAAGGTCAAAAGTCTCAGCTCAAACCAGGATTTTTATTATCGAAACCGTAACTGCTGAAGAGCTCCGTCTCTAGAGTGTACAGTGGTCCTGTCACGACTCCGAGGCCGCCGCTCACTAACCTAAGACTGCTGAAGTACTCCTCCTGTCGAGTACTGCGGGTCTGCTGCCAACTACCAGGCGCTCCGTCCGCTGAGGGTCTGCTGCCAAATACCGGGCGCTACCCAGATAGCCTACTGAGGTACTCCTCCTGTCGAGTACCGCGGGTCTGCTGCCAACTACCAGGCGCTCCGTCCGCCGTGGGTCTGCCGCCAAATACCGGGCGCTCCGTCCACTGGGCTAGTCGACTCACTCCAAGTCGAGTCAGTCAAGCAGTCGTCAGGTCTCAGCCGGCTACACGGTCTCCGTACTCTGCACGCTCGTCTCCGGGAGGGTCCGCTCCACGAGCTACTGGTCGATACTCCAAGTATCACAAAGTCCCGCAAGAAGTATCTCAAAAGTCCGTCTCGTCACAGGGGTCTCAACGCAACAGACGGCGCGTCGATCGGACGCCCGGTCTGTGAGTTATTAGCCTTTTCGTCCCAGGGGCCCGGTTGGTTTCGAGTGCGAACCAATCCCAGCCGTATCTCAACTGTACCCCGAACTCCCATAGGGTATACTCATAGGGACCGTTACTAAACGTAAACACCAACGCCGCTGACGGTCCGTCAAGCGGACGTCCTGTCTGAAAGATAACAGCTTTCCCGTTCTAGGGGCCCGGTTGGATTTCGGGTACAATCCAACCCGGCCATACTCCGACTGCATCCAAAACTCGGGCGGAGTATGTCAAAAGTTCCGTCTCATCAAGAGGAAGTCAACGAAACAGACGGTGCGTCGATCAGACGCCCGGTCTGAGAGTTATTGGCATTTTCGTCTCCGGGGCCCGGTTGGTTTTTAAGGCAAAACCAACCCGACCGTGCTCCACCTGCGTCCAAACCTCGGGCGGAGTATGCCAAAAGATCCGTTTCACTAAGAGGAACACTACGCGACTGACGGCGCGTCAATCGGACGTTCGTGGCTCAAGATATGAGCGTTTCCGCTCCGAAGGCCCGGTTGGTTTCGTGAACGAACCAACCCGGCCGAACTCAAAGTAACCCGAAACCTTGAGTGCAATATACCGAAACGACCGTCTCGATCCAAGGATCGCGTTGCCGCTGACGGTTCGTCGATCGTAGGTCCGAGGCTCAAGTTATGAGCCAAAAACTAGATCTGGTTCGAAACGGGGGGGTCCGGGTCCGGGCCGACCCGGCCCGACCCCCCCCCCCTGGGCGGCGCGGTGGCCGGCGGTGGCGCGGCGGCGCGGCGATCCGCGGCGGGCCGCGGCGGCTTGGCGGCTGGCGCCGCTTAAGGAGGCCGCGTGGGTGGGGCGGCTTGTCGCCGCAAGGAGGCCGCGCGGGGGGGGATCAAACCCCCGCGGATTGACAAGGCGGCGCGGCCTTGTGCCGCGCCTTTGCAACAAACGGCCCCCCCACGTGGGGGCCGGTTTAATTAGAGGAACCGGGGGGGCTGTTGCCCCCCTTTCATGGAACCGCCCCCCCTCTTAAAGAGGGGGGTTTTACAGGCTGGCCGGGGAATTAATTCCCCGGTTTAACGGCATCCGGCCGGCCAGCTGGCCGGCCGGTTTTCTCCAACGGGACCGGAATTTTCCGGTCCCCTCTTCGGCTTCCGACGCCGGCGGCCCGGCCGCCGGTCTTCTCTTCCGCCGCGGCCCGGAACCGGCCGCGGTCTCCTCGTCCCGCCGCGGCCCGGAACCGGCCGCGGTGTTCGTCGTCCGGCGCGGTGCGACGGCACCGCGCCCCCTTCGCCGTGCCATGATTCTTTTCAACGCGGCGCGACGACGTCGCGTTCTTGAAGATTCTTCCTTGACGTGGCACGACGGCGCCGCGTAAATAATTGTACTATCATCCGCGTGGTGCGACGGCACCACGCCACTTACTTCCACCCGCAAGAATAAACAAAACGATGGAGGGGGGGTTCGGCCGTGTTCGTGCGGTCCGGCCCCCCTCGCGTTAACTATAACACTTAAATAAATTATTACAAAGCCTCACGTAGACATGCGATCCACGAGCAAGAAATGGAATAATTAAAGAATTAAACAACAACCCCTACCTTGGTATAAGGTTCGAAGATTGTTCTACGTTCCGCGGAAGACGACGTCGCGGAGGTCGGGCGACGCGGTCGTCGTTCGTCAAATCCGATGACGAAGGGATGCGTTCGAAGAGACACGACGTTGGCGAAACTTGCACGCCGATGAAGGTTGTCCGAAGAAGAGGTGGCGTCCCCTTCGTTGACACGGTGAACGAAGAAAGGAGGTGCGGCGTTCTTCGTCGGAAAAAGAGCGTTCCTCGTCAAGTCTTGAGGAAAGTCAAAAAAATAAAGAAAACAACGAACTCAAGAACCTCTACCTCGATAGTCGCACGTTGACGTAGTCGTGAAATATCGGTGTCGCGGAGGAAGAGTCGTTGTCGAATCTTCGTATGCCGACGAAGAAGGTCCGAAGAGGAAGCGGCGTTCCCTCTTGTTGACACCGAGGACGAAGAAGAGAGGCGTCGTTCTTCGTCGGAGTTTGAGCGTTCTTCGTTCTTCGTCAGAGCTTGAAGATGAAGAGGAAGCTCTCAAAAATCTCTCAAGGGGACAAACAAACAACCCCTAATAAAATAAGATAACATCTTATTTTATTATTACAAAACATAAAATAATTTCAAAAGTTTGAAATTCAAAAGAGTTTAACCCCCAAAATTAATTAAGTAACTTAAGTCAATTAAGAGGGGGTTAAGGGAACTTGAAAAGTCTAGGGGTTCGTGTGGGCCCCACCACACTTAATCCTCCCAAGGGAGGTTAAGTGGGTGTGGGTCCCACTTCCAACCCCCTTTGGTAGGATTTTAACAAACTAAAAATAAAATTTGTCTTACACAAATTTTATTTAACTCAACTGAAATCCCCAAAACTTAACTTACAACCCGCAACAAACGCAACTCCCGAAAAGGTATTTTTAAGCGAATATCGGAGTTGCGAGTTCATCGGTGCCCTCAGATTTCAATTCCGAGCACCGGATCAAAAGTTAGGAATTCCCGCTCGTTCGTTCACTGAACGTACCCGAGCCAAACTTCGGAAATTAATTCCGGGCACTCCGGGCCTCGGAATTAGGTGCCGTCTGAAACCGCGCTCTTGTAAAATTCTAAAGAAAATTAAGAAAAAATTTCCCTTGAATTTTACGGGTCTTTACATATCGAGCTTCTATTTGAGTTCTTGAAGACACTAGAAGAAATCAAGGTGAAATGTGCCACCTTCAAGCTAGAGGGACCTAGAAGGAGATAGTGGGACATTATGGTGATGGAAAATAAGCACGAGAGATTAGAGTGGAATGAATTTAAAGTTATATTCACTGACTAGTTTTATCCAAAGTCGATGGTTTTGGCCAAGGCTATTAAGTTTTTCAAACTTGAGAAGACTTAATGGACCGTAACAGAATATGAAAATCCATTTATTGAGATTGTTTAGTTCTCACCAAAGATTGTGTTAAATGAGAAGATGAAGACTCTATGGTTTGAGATGGGACTTTGATCTGATATTTTTTCTCATGTTTTCTTACTAAAGCTGCATTTTTATACTGATGTGATTGATAGAGAGTTGTTGGTCGAAATGGACTTGGCTATTATGTTGGGGTTGATGAGAGTTCATTTTTCTCCCAGTGGTAGTTCTGTGAGTCCTCATAATGAGAATAAGAGGCATGATGATTCTCATGGGGGTTCTCAACAACAAGTTTTTCCTATACCTCCTATAGTGTTTGGAAGAGGCCCTTTGATTTGTTACCAGTGTGGAAAGTTGAGGCACTTGAAATGGGTTTACACCGAGGCACCCAAAATATGTGGTTCTTGTGGATCCTTAGGTCACTTGGAGAAGTTCTATCATATCTATTATACTCCACATATTTGTACAAGATTATCAACACCTAATAAAATTGTGGTACAATTATATGCTTCATGAACAAAGGGGTTTCAACCACAAGAATTTGGAATGATGCTTCTTCATATAGTGGAAGATTCACCAGAGGAAGCATATACATGTCTAGGAACCATGAGATGTGCCATAACTATTGATTCATCTTTAGTGACTACTTTATTTTATAATGGTGTATCTCATTCATTCATTTCAACCCATGTTGCGAATCTACTAAATCTTCCTATGGAGATTTTATCTTATGTGATGGATATTACTACACACCTTAGAATGAAGAGAGAGGAGGGTCTTTGTAGTCCTGTTTGTGTTTTCTTGTTATCAAATATCAATATTTATTTGGATTTTCTGGTTCACAATATGAAACCTATTAACTTCATATTGAGGATGGATTGACTCATTTCTAATAAATATTGAATTGATTATTACCTATGACGGGTCTCCTTTACTAAAATTGATGGGGTGTGTCGTATATTTTAGGGAGAATGGGACCTGAGACCAAGTAGAGCTAAAACATATTATCCAGAGTTGGGTAAAGTAATATTTTTGTTCACTTTTAATCTACTGATATAATATTTTATTGGCGATCTCCCTCTAGTTTCTATCAAGTTTATCAGCATTTTTTCTTCTTGAATTCTCTAGTTTTCCACTGGTAAGAGAGGTAGAGTTTTTTTATTGATTTAGCACATGTTTCTTAACCTGTATTTATTCCCTCTTACAACACAGAACCATCTGAAATGGAAGAGTTGAAGACTCAACAGGATGATCTATTAGAGAAATGCTTTATACACCCAAGTGTGTCACCTTGGGTGGCACCAATTCTCTTTGCTAAGAAAGTTGATGGGTCACTCTGCATCTTTTTTGATTACTAAAAACTTAATAGAGTCATGATATAGGAAAAATATACATTTCCTTGAATTGATGATCTATTTGATCAGTTAAAAGGGGAAAAGTGATTTTCAAAGATTGGTCTTTGATCTGGTTATCACCAGTTGAGAATAAAAGAATATGACATTTAGAAACTAGACTTTTAGAGTAGGTATGGCCATTATGAGTACCTTGTCATTCTATTTGGTCTAACAAATGATCCTACAGTCTTCATGGATTTAATGAATAGGATTTTCCATGAGTATCTTGATACTTTTGTGGTTTTTTTAAAGGTTGGGGCCGAATCCTCATTTTATTATTTAAAGAAAAGACCTCTTTTAGACTGGGTAGAGGGAGACCCATTACATAGCCCGAAGGCCCAAGGCCAAGTGGCCTGAATACAAGGCTTGAAAGCCCAATTTTTTGGCCCAAAGAGCCCCTCAGTGAATAGTACTTCTATAGTACTCGACCTACTACAGTACCTATGCCGCTACAGCCCCTGCTACAGTGCCTCCGCCGCTACAGTATCACCACTGCTACAGTTCTGTCACTACTACAGTACAACTACAGTACAACTACAGTGCTACTACAGTACACAGAAATCATCCCCTGCTTGGATTTGATCCTGGGTCTTTTGGATGCCAAGCAGGAACCTGTACAACTAGGGTACATGCTCGTTGGCATGATACTTTTGTGGTTGTGTTTGTGGATAACATTTTTATTTACTCTAAGTATGAGGAAGATCATGTTCATCATTTCAAAGTAGTTATGGAATTGTTGATAAATCCCAAAATTTATTCCAAACTATAGAAATGTGATTTCTAGGTTTGAGAAGTAATGATCTTGGGACACGTAGTGTTAAAACATGGTATTTCAGTTGATCCTGAAAAGGTAAAAGATGTTATGACATGGGAACAACCACAATTTTTTTTAAGATTCAGGGATTCGTGGATTTAGCTGGATATTATCATCAGCTTGTAAAGTACTTCTCAAATATGGATTCTTCGATGACTGCTCTAACTCTAAAGGGAATAATGTTTTCCTAGAATGAAAATTTTCAGAGTTCTTTTTTTGAGAAAAAACATTTTTTGAAAACTTCACCAGTGTTGACACTTCTAGAAGTCGGGCATGTCTATGTGGTCTTCTGTGACATTTTAGGTTCAATTTTGGGTTGGGTTATTATTGAAAGCGTGGCCGATTGTCACCTATCGACCGGACAAAATTCCGGTGCTCTGCTAATGTGTATAGCAGCACTCGGGTCGAATCCTCGACGATGATACTTTGTAATAGTCGTTTGTTTTTAGTTGATTGTATTTTGATTAGGGGGGTTTGTTTGCAGAGCTTAATTGAAATGATTTATGGATGATGTTTGATTTACCAAATTGATAAAGATTGGGGTGAGTTCATCATTGGGGAGTTAAGCATGTGATATCCTTGAGCCTTACTTTGTATTGCATTAAATTAACACCCATGTCATAAGTTGACGTTGATTGGAATTCCTAAGTGTGAAGGCTTTAATCCAAGCCTTAACTTAACTTAGGGTTCTAATCTAAATCAAAACTTATTTATGGTAGTGTATTTATGGTTCCAATAATCCATGGAAACCACTCGTTAAACAAAACATATCATTAATCCATGACATATTAAGTTTAACATACACAATATTAATTTAAAGAATACTCATCGAGCAAAACTCTCAATCACTTAACATCCCCGAATTATAACTCAACCCAATGAGAGATTTACTCAGCCATTTGGATGTTTAATATTCTGGTTAAAATAATTATGATGATAAATTAAGAATAGAAGAAAAAGAAAGGGATTAGAAAAGAGTGGTACGTTGACACACACACACGAACGATGATGATAATTAAAAACAGATTTTCGATTGAATGAGGAAGCAAAAGAAGGGAAGGGGATTCAACTGAATTTAAACTATTTTAGGAACATAAATATTAAACTACAGAAGGTGGATGAGAATAAGAGATATTGAAGAAGTAACTTTCATTAAAACAGAATTACAAAGAAAGAGAATTACAAGATTACAAAAATGAAGAACACAAAAGTAAGTGAAAACAAAGAGAGGAGGAAAGGTCTCTCAAGTGAAAAATTGAGTATGGAAGGTCCTCCCAAGCCTTTAGAAAGACTTTGGTCGTGCCAATATTATATCCTCTCTTCTGAAATGCCAACCCCTCTCAAGGAGAGAAGGGGATAGTATTTATAGCCCAAGGAGTGGACTGTTTGCATTCCCAATCTGTCCCTCCACTTGCATCGCCAATTTGGCAATTCAGACAGACGAATCTCCAAATATCTCATTCTTCAAAGTTGTAGATAATAAAGTTTTCCGACTACTGTCAAAATATGGAGTCATTTGGACAAGTGGATCCAAAGTTATGTCGGTTTTATTAAACAAAGGTAAACTGTCCATTTCTATCCATGCTTTTTCAATGTCCAAAATGTGAATGGATTTTTGAACAGGAATATGCCTTCAAATACGAATGACTTATTCAACAAAGTAAGCCGCCTATATCTCCTCTTTCACACTGAAAAATCTCAGCTCTCTTGGATGCTTACATCAGGAGATATGTCATGCATACTATACTGATTTTAATTCTCGACCAGAATGGTGGGCTGGACTTCAAAGATTTATTTGGGCCCATTGTACTTGTATTTGGGCCTTGAAATTTTTATCCAAGATTACATGTAGTGTCCCCCGAATTATGGTGGATAGTTAATGTTTTTGGACTTCTGGATTGATCCCAGTAAATCAATCTTCAAGGCTGGTCCAGTTTGTTCACAGATTCTTTGGTCTTGTTTGTGAGGACCATATGACCCTTAAAATAGCAGAATTGGATCATGGTTCCTTCTAATGAAATGTTGTATATTGAAAGGAGAATCCTAAAAAACAAGAACCACACAATTTGGATCAGTATAGTGATAGTTATAATTAAAACATTAAACTGACTCAATTTGACTACTTCTAAAAAAATGCTCAAATATTATACTTAATATTAAAACATTAATATTTCACACAAATTATGCACATTTCATATAAAATAAGTAAAGGGGGAATATAATAAGTCATGAAAATATTAATAACATCAACTCCCCCACACTTATATTTGCGTGTGTCCTCATGTGCAGCAAATATAAAAACATGACAAAATCATTTTCACTCACCAACAAATATTAAAATTTTGTTTTCTCCAATCAGGGGAGGTTTAGACTATTTCACTCATCCATATTGAATTCCATCACAAATTTGGTTCACAATAATGCATCAGAAACAATTCATTTTTTCATGTTCAAGGTTTGAATTAGAAAATGTAGGCACTCAAAACTTACTCCTCTCAAGATGATAAAAATGTATTTTAGGAGGTTCACTCATTCACCAACAAAAAGTGAAAATCAAGAGTTTGTAAGAGCTCTCAGCTTCCATTCCCAAATCTAATGTGTACAAGAATCAAGAGGTCTTTTAAGGGGTTTTTCAGTGGCTATGGGACGGTAGGTATATAATGTCCAAAGGAAAAGAGGGGTTAAAAACACCAACATGGAAAAATCAATGCACATTTTTTTTTGAAATTTGATTTGAAAAGAAATAGAAACACATATTTACAAGGGAATGAATGTGTGATGAATGAAAAGTGAGGGAGATAGAAAATGGAATAGGGTTAGATGATGGAATATGTACAACATGGAAGACTTCCAATAATGACACAATACAAGATGATTCAAGTGTTCTTTTTTTTTCTTTTTTTTTCTCTTTTTTTTTCGAAAGTTGTGCTTGAAACAAGTCTCACAGTCATCTCCCAACCCATGTTTGATCTTCTCATGGAACTAATTTTAGTAGTTATAACACGATCAAAGGTTTATGATGAATGATTTTTTACCCACCCAAGACACACCCCATTCCTTTTTTTTCATCATTTTTTTTAATATAATTTTTTTCATTTTTTTGAACACTTTTCAATGACTTTTGTACAAATGAAAATTACACATATACACCCCAAAGCTCACAGAATTACAAACTCTCCCCCACACTTGAATGGATGCTTTCCCTCAAGCATATGATGCCACATTGGAAATCAGTGGAAGTACGCCCAAAAATGAAGTCCATTCCCCCCACACTTAAATTTCAATAAATTGTACAATGAAAATCCATGAAGATGTTGGGTGGGACAAGGTATTAGGCTTGTAATGTGGCTATCAAAAGAAAGGTTTTGATAGGCTCAAAGGGGCTTTTAAAAGTAGGATCAATGTAAGGGTAACGGGATGCTATTTGGCTATTCTGATTCTCATGTGGCTTAGAAAATGCCTCTATCATATTAATGCACACAAAAGATGGAAATTCAGCTCGAAGGTCCACAAACTCAAGACTCACAATCAGTGGTGAAGACACACAATGAAAAAGATGGCCATTGATGACCTTGGCATGAAGGCTAATGTTATTCCTCACGGTAGGGGAGAATCATTTTCCACCAAAAATTGTTCATTCAAAATGTTTGTTATTGACACAAAATTGTTTACCCAAGTTTGAGATAAAAATTCAATATATTTGAGTTTAAAACAAGTCTTTTGACTCCCCAAAATTGTTGGACAGAATTTCAATATTGGATGATGAGTAATTATGACACCCCTTTTGTTTTGTTAATTTTCATTTTTTTTAATTAATTTTTTTTAATTTTTTTTATTTTTAATGACACATCCACACAAAAGAGAAAACAGAAAAAAAAAGTTGTGGAAGAATGTTGTAAAAAAATGAGAGGGAGAGAGGAAGAAGAAGAAATAGAGAGAAGAAGAGAGGGAAGAGAGATTGAGGAGAGAGAGAGTTAAAGGGAAAGAGGTGCCCCCTGGTTTGGATTTGGTGGGTCGCCATTTCCATCTAGTGGTGGGTCAATGGAAGTCGATGTGGAACCTGAAGTGAATGGCCTCTCATGGTGATGCTTTAACCGGTGTCCATTTACCGTGAATGTTCTTTTTGAAGAAGGGTCTTGGACTTGCACTGCACCAAATGGGTAAACATTAGTAATAATAAAAGGTCCATCCCAACGAGAATTGAGCTTACCTGGGTGAAGTCAAAATTGAGAATTGAAGAGCATTACCTTTTCACCTTCATGAAATACCTTTCGAATAATGTGCTTGTCATGGAGTGACTTTTCCTTTTCTTTGTAGAGAATGGAGTTCTCATACAAATCGAGTCGAAGCTCCTCCAATTCAGTCAACTGCAACAATCTTTCTTCACCAGATTTTTCACAATCAAAATTACAAGTTTTGACAGCCCAAAATGACTTATGTTGGATTTCAACTGGTAAATGACAGGCTTTACCAAAAACTATCCTAAATGGAGACATCCCAATGGGTGTCTTATAGGCTGTTCGATAGGCCCAAAGTGCTTCACCAAGTCTATCGGGCCAGTCTTTTCTTGTGGGATTAACAATTCTTTCAATCACTCTTTTCACTTCTCTATTAGAAAGTTCAACCATTCCATTTGTTTGAGGGTGATATGCGGTGGATGTTTTATGTACAACCCCATTCTTTTTCAAAAGTGACTCCATGGTTCTATTACAGAAATGAGTTCCTAAGTCACTTATCAAAGCACGTGGTGTTCCGAATCGATGGAAGATATGGGTTTTGAGGAACTCACTCACAGTTTGAGCATCATCTTTCCTAGTGGGTTTGGCCTCGACCCACCTAGAAACATAGTCAACAGCAAGGAGAATGTAGGATAATCCATTGGAAGGGGGAAAAGGTCCCATGAAATCGATTCCCCACAAATCGAAAAGCTCACAGAAGATTAATGGCTTTTGAGGCATTTCATTTCTTTTGGAAATTGTGCCAAACTTTTGGCAAGTGGGACATGATTGACAGAACTCGTGTGAGTCCTTGAAGAGTGAAGGCCAAAAGAATCCAGAATCTATGACCTTTCGAGAAGTCCTTTGTGGTCCAAAGTGGCCACCTCCAGGCATTGAGTGGCAGAATTCCAAGATGGAGGATTGTTCAGTTTCATCAACACATCTCCTAATTACCATGTCAGCCCCAGTTTTCCAAAGTTTATTATCTTCCCAAAAATAATGCTTTGAATCCCTTTTCATATTTTCTTTTTGTTCTTTTGAAAAATATTCAGGGAAAACACTGGAAACCAAGTAATTGACAATTGGGGCATACCATGGTAACTTTGGAGTGAGAGATGAGAGGTGTTCAGTTGGAAATTCAGGATCAATTATTTCAGAATGAGAAGAATTAGAAATTCTACTCAGGTGGTCAGCCACAGGGTTTTCTTTTCCAGGTTTATCTTTTATCACAAGGTCAAACTCTTGGAGCATTAAAATCCATCTTATTAGCCTTGGTTTGGAATCACTTTTCTTAAGTAAGAACTTTAATGCTGAGTGGTCTGTGAAGATGATGATTTTGGCACCTAAGAGATAGGTCTGGAATTTATCCAAGGCAAAAACCCTAGCTAAAAGTTCTTTTTCAGTCACAGTGTAGTGTGATTGGGTTTCATCCAATGTTTTTGAGGCATAAAAGATGACATGAGGAATGTTTTCTCTTCTTTGACCAAGAACAGCCCCAATGGCCCTATCAGAAGCATCACACATCAATTCAAATGGTAAGGACCAATCTGGGGGTTGGATTATTGGAGCAGATGTGAGATCAGATTTGAGTTCAATGAAGGATCTCTTGCAAGCCTCATCAAAATTGAATGTGACATCATTTTGAAGTAAACGAGTGAGTGGGAGGGAAATCTTGCTGAAGTTCTGAATGAATCGCCGATAGAAACCGGCATGACCAAGGAAGGACCGAATGTCTCGAACTGATTTGGGTTCAGGAAGTGATTGGATCACCTCAATTTTGGCTGGATCAACTTGGATACCCTCTTGAGAAATTATGTTCCCTAGAACAATCCCATTTGAAACCATGAAGTGACATTTTTCAAAATTCAGCACAAGGTTGCACTTGACACACTTTTGAAGGACCAAAGAGAGTGAATGTAAGCAAGATTCAAATGACTCGCCATAAATGGTAAAGTCATCCATGAAGACCTCTATGCAATTCTCAATGAATTCAGAAAAGATACTCATCATACACCGCTGGAATGTTGCAGGAGCATTACAAAGTCCAAAAGGCATTCGCCTATAGGCATAGGTTCCAAAGGGGCAAGTGAATGTGGTCTTTTCTTGGTCTTGAGGTGCGATTGGAATTTGGAAGTAGCCGGTGTAACCATCAAGAAAGCAATAGTGTGACTTTCCGGCCAATATCTCAAGCATTTGGTCAAGGAAAGGAAGTGGGTAGTGATCTTTTCGTGTTTTAGCATTCAATTTGCGATAATCGATGCACACACACCATTTGTTTTTCACTCGAGTTGTGACCAATTCTCCATGTTCATTTGTGACAACTGTTATCCCTCCCTTCTTAGGAACGACTTGAATTGGACTAACCCATTCACTATCAGAAATTGGGTAGATAATACCAGCTTGAAGAAGCTTGGTAATCTCTTCCCTAACTACCTCAAGTATGAGTGGATTGAGTCTTCTTTGAGGTTGCCTAATTGGTTTGGATGATTCCTCTAGATGGATGTGATGCATGCAAAGGGGAGGGTTGATTCCTGGAATATCCTCTAGGGTCCAACCTAAGGTATTTTTGTTTTCCTCTAACACTTGAACAAGTTGGGACTCCTCAGTTTCAGAAAGTGAAGCAGAGATAATGATAGGGTAGGAGGGATCATGGAAAAGGAATGCATACTTGAGGTGTGAAGGAAGTGGTTTTAGATCAGTTTCAGCCTTGATTTGAGAGCTAGACAAGTTAGGAGCAGGATAAGGGATTCCAGATGGTTTTGGATCATTTTCCTCAACACTGTCCAAGGTGGAGCAGTAGATATCAGAGTTGATGTGGGATTCAAGAGAGTTTTCAAGTTCCTCTAGATTGATGGAGTCTATGAATGAGAGGTCCACATCAACTTCACCATTTATGACTTTGTTAATCATGGTGCAGATTTCACAAGATCCTTTATCATTAGAACATAAAGAACATGGTGGATTGGGGTTCGATTGAATCTTAGAAGTGTCCTCAAAAGCATGGATTGAGAATGCAGAGTGATCCTCAGATGGGTATCGCATGGCTTGGAAAATGTTGAACTTGACCAGTTGGTCACCAAATTCCATGGATAAGATGCCTGAATGGACATCAATCTTGGTTCTCGCAGTCATGAGGAATGGTCTTCCTAGAATTAGGGGAGATCGAGAAGAAGTCGTCTCACCTTCCATGTCAAGGACATAGAAGTCAGCTGGGAAGATAAGATCATTGACCCGAACAAGAACATCCTCAATTATCCCCTCAGGACTAGCAGTGCTTCGATTAGATAATTGAATGACAATACCCATTGGGTGCAAGGGACCTAGACCAAGGTTGGAGAATATGGATTTGGGCATTACATTAATTGAGGCTCCTAGGTCTATGAGTGCATCATCAAAGTTGGAACTTCCAATTTGGCATGGAACCGTGAAGGTCCCTGGATCTTTGCACTTGATGGGAATGGACTGTTGGGTTGAAACATTTTCAATGTTCCTAAGTTGCCTCTTATGGGTGCACAATTCCTTAAGAAACTTGGCATACTTAGGGATTTGTTTGATGGCATCTAAGAGGGGGATGTTCACTTCAACACGTCTAAACATGTCAAGCATTTCAGGATCAGGTTCAAAGGACTTCTTAGGCTTGGAGATGGCTTGAGGAAAAGGAATTGGGTTCCTTAGAGGAATGGAAGGAGGTGAAAGAGTGGATTCAAGTTCCTTTTCCAGCTTTTTGTTCTTTTCATTTTCTATATCAACATCGAAAGGGGAGGTAGAGCAATCAGTATGGGGCATAGAAATTTGCTTTCCCTATCTAAGTGCAATTTCACTTACATTACCCTTAGGGTTGGGTAATGGTTGAGCTGGGAGTTGGGATGAATTGGATGGTTGTTGATGGCTCAGGTGGGATGCAAGTTGACCTATTTGGGTTTCAATGTTCTTGAGGCTAGAACGGGTGAAGGAAGCAAGATCCTCTACAGCACTTTCCCATGGTTGTTTAGAAGAAGAGGCTTGTCCCAAATTGGATTGGCCTTGATTTTGGTTCTTAGGAAAGTGATTGTATTGGGTGGGTAATTGGGAAGGCTTGTTAGGATAGTGGAATCCAGGAGGAGGATTGTTCCTTTGGGGTTGAGGAATAAAAGGATAAGGTTGATGGATGTTACCACCACTTTGACCATATTGGAACTGGTTTGGATTTTGATGATGGAACTGAGGAGGATGAGAAATGGGATTACCATACCTCAGAGGTGGGTTAAAGGTAGAAGAGAAGGGCTCAGAGTGGGGTTGGTTGAAGTTTCTAACAAACTGACCTGATTGTTGAGGGTTGAAGTTTCGCTGAGCATATTCCGCATTGAGCTCCATTGGACTAGATGAATCAGATGGATCATCTTGAAGTTGTGGACATGTGTTAGTCGGATGAGATGGAGAGTTGCAGATTCCACAATTCTTGATAGGTCCAGGGAATAGTGACTGTAGAGAAGATGAGGTTGGGGCTTTGGTAGCTACCGCTAGTTGACGCACAAGACCTGTAAGTTCACTCATCCACTCAGTCATCTTGTTGGGCTCTATGGATTGATTCTCTTGGGCTTGTTTCACTTGATCATGTGCTCGAGTATGGAATTGATGCGTGTTTGCAGCCATGTTACTTATGAGATCTCTTGCAGCTGCAGGAGTTTTGTCAACAAGAGCACCGCCACTTGCGGCATCAATGAGAGTTCGCTCCATAGCCAATAACCCCTCATAGAAGTATTGGATCAGGAGTTGGTCAGGGATTTGATGGTGTGGACAAGTTGCCACAAGCTTTTTGAACCTCTCCCAATACTCAGGAGTGATTCATTAGGGAATTGATGGATGCCGCTTATTTCCTTTCGGATAGAAGATGTTCAGGAAGCAGGAAAGAACTTCTCAAGGAAAAGTCTCTTCATGTCAACCCATGAGTTTATGGAACCAGGTGGGAGGTAGTAGAGCCAAGACTTGGCAGAATCCTCTAGGGAAAATGGGAAAGCTCTAAGCTTGA
Source organism: Viscum album (assembly GCA_963277665.1). Lineage (NCBI taxonomy): Eukaryota > Viridiplantae > Streptophyta > Magnoliopsida > Santalales > Viscaceae > Viscum > Viscum album. The sequence continues at coordinate 684,734,572 of OY728120.1, read as the reverse complement.
TTTGTTCTTCAGAAAGCCCTTGAGGCTTCATGGTAGAGCATACTACTTGGAACTCTTTAAGGTGAAGATGTGGATCCTCACCGGCTAGCCCGTGAAAATGAGGGAGAAGATGAATCAAACCCGATTTGAGTTCGAAGTCAGCTTCAATGTTTGGATATTGAATACCAAGAGGTTGGTAATTCATATCAGGGGCAGAAAGTTATTTCAATGTTTGTTCCCTAGGATTGGCCATATCTAATTCAATTGGTAGGGTAATGATTGGTTCTTGGGTGATTTGGTTATCCCTAATGGTCCTCCTAAGTCGACGAAGAGTTCTATCAATTTCAGGGTCAAACAAATCCGAGGGATTGTTTGGGAGGCTGCGGGGCATTCAGAGAGATTTAGAAAGGATGAGGATGATGGGTTTTCCTTTGTATTTTTTCAGTTTTTGATTTTTAAGAGGAAGACGGGTTTTTATTTGTGTTTTTTTTCAATTTTTTTCAAATTTTTTGATTTTTTTTTGTTTTTTTTACAATAACCAGAAACTAATGACTACTTAAAGCACCATCCCCGGCAACGGCGCCATTTGAAAGCATGGCCGATTGTCGCCTATCGACCGGTCAAAATTCCGGTGCTCTGCTAATGTGTATAGCAGCACTCGGGTCGAATCCTCGGCGACGATACTTTGTAATAGTCGTTTGTTTTTAGTTGATTGTATTTTGATTAGGGGGGTTTGTTTGCAGAGCTTAATTGAAATGATTTATGGATGATGTTTGATTTACCAAATTGATAAAGATTGGGGTGATTTCATCATTGGGGAGTTAAGTATGTGATATCCTTGAGCCTTACTTTGTATTGCATTAAATTAACACCCATGTCATAAGTTGACGTTGATTGGAATTCCTAAGTGTGAAGGCTTTAATCCAAGCCTTAACTTAACTTAGGGTTATAATATAAATCAAAACTTATTTATGGTAGTGTATTTATGGTTCCAATAATCCATGGAAACCACTTGTTAAACAAAACATATCATTAATCCATGACATATTAAGTTTAACATACACAATATTAATTTAAAGAATACTCATCGAGCAAAACTCTCAATCACTTAACATCCCCGAATTATAACTCAACCCAATGAGAGATTTACTCATCCATTTGGATGTTTAATATTATGGTTAAAATAATTATGATGATAAATTAAGAATAGAAGAAAAAGAAAGGGATTAGAAATGAGTGGTACGTTGACACACACACACGAACGATGATGATAATTAAAAACAGATTTTCGATTGAATGAGGAAGCAAAAGAAGGGAAGGGGATTCAACTGAATTTAAACTATTTTAGGAACATAAATATTAAACTACATAAGGTGGATGAGAATAAGAGATATTGAAGAAGTAACTTGCATTAAAACAGAATTACAAAGAAAGAGAATTACAAGATTACAAAAATGAAGAACACAAAAGTAAGTGAAAAAAAAGAGAGGAGGAAAGGTCTCTCAATTGAAAACATGAGTATGGAAGGTCCTCCCAAGCCTTTGGAAAGGCTTTGGTCATGCCAATATGATATCCTCTCTTCTGAAATTCCAACCCCTCTCAAGGAGAGAAGGGGAGAGTATTTATAGCCCAAGGAGTGGACTGTTTGCATTCCCAATCTGTCCCTCCACTTGCATCGCCAATTTGGCAATTCATACAAACGAATCTCCAAATATCTCCTTCTTCAAAGTTTTAGATAATAAAGTTTTCCTACTACTGTCAAAATATGGAGGCATTTGGACATGTTGATCCAAAGTTATGGCGGTTTTATTAAACAAAGGTAAACTGTCCATTTCTATCCATGCTTTTTCAATGTCCAAAATATGAATGGATTTTTGAACAGGAATATGCCTTCAAATACGAATGACTTATTCAATAAAGTCGGCCGCCTATATCTCCTCTTTCACACTGCAAAATCTCAGATCGCTTGGATGCTTACATCAGGAGATATGTCATGCATACTATACTGATTTTAATTCTCGGCCAGAATGGTGGGATGGACTTCAAAGATTTATTTGGGCCCCTTGTACTTGTATTTGGGCCTTGAAATTTTTATCCAAGATGACATGTAGTTTCACCCGAATTATGGTGGAGAGTTAATGTTTTTGGACTTCTGGATTGAGCCCAGTAAATCAATCTTCAAGGCTGGTCCAGTTTGTTCACAGATTATTTGGTCTTGTTTGTGAGGACCATATGACCCTTCAAATAGCAGAATTGGATCATGGTTCCTTCTAATGAAATGTTTTATATTGAAAGGAGAATCCTACAAAATAAGAACCACACAATTTGGATCATTATAGTGATAGTTATAATTAAAACATTAAACTGACTCAATTTGACTACTTCTAAAAAAATGCTCAAATATTATACTTAATATTAAAACATTAATATTTCACACAAATTATGCGCATTTCAGATAAAATAAGTAAAGGGGGAATATAATAAGTCATGAAAATATTAATAAAATCAATTATATAGGGTGATCATGTCATTTCTTATGGATCTTAGTATCTTAGGTCACAAGAGAAGATTTATTCAACCCATTACCTTGAACTTATAGGTGTGATGCATACACTTAAGAGTTGGAAGCATTACATTTTTAAAGAAAGGTTTACCATGTATTCTGACCACAAGAGATTGAGTTATATATTCTCTCAAAAAGATTTAAATCTATACCATAGGTGTTGAATGAGATAATTTTAATCTTTTTTACTTTGACGTCGCCTATACCCTGAGGAAAGGGAATGTCATTGAAAATGTGTTAAGCAAGAAACTTCTAACCCAAGCCATGAAAGAATATTAAGAATAGTGGAACTTGATGGATCTTTTTTCATAGTTGTATATTTGAGCCTAGGAATCAGGGACTCAGGTTTCCTTATCCAGTGTTTAGTTAACCTCTACTCTTCTCGAGATGATGTAGGTCTCAAGCATAGTGGAAGCGTGGGAGGGTTGGTGCCCAACATTAATTTTTTCCATAATCAATGATCAATCTGGGGTATATACGACGATGAATGTCATGATCCATGGAATTGAGTCAAATGAATAGAAAAAGAAGAATTTAATTGGAACTGAGAGAGAAGTATCAACACATATTTTTTATAATTAATTTAATTAGATAAATAATTACCTCTAAGGAATTATTTCTTCATTGAAGTGTCCGATGATAGATTTTTGGTGCACCTTCATTGCATTGTATAAACCAAGTGTATATTTTCTCTAGCGGTGATCTACACATGTTCTAGGGGTCTCTAGATGTCATTGAAGAAGTCTCTGAGTGCTAGCACAAAAGATCCTTTCCCTTGTGTCATTCTCATTGATCACCTCGAGAATTGCTTCCAAAGTGTTCTCCATGATCCAATGGAGGAGGATTGATCACCATTATTAGGAGAATTTTTAGAGAAGGGAGCTCTCTAGGCTTGAGATTATTCTCCTTGAATCATTGTGTACAACCGAATCATCTAATTATAAAATAATATAATTGGGTATTTATATTTATAGGGTTAAAATAAAATAATTTTGGAAGTGCCTTTATTATTATTTAATCCTAGAAAACCCCCATGTCAAATAATAATGGTAATATTATTATTTCTTGACACATGCATATCTTGGGAATTATAATTAAATATTATTTAATTAAATAATATTCAATATTATTTAATTAAATAATATTCAATATTATCATTTCTCACCAAACCATAAAACTTGGTCCCCCATTCCTCCACAATATTTATCAGGGCTTGAATAATGTCTATTTGTTTATTAAATAAATATCAATGCATTATTCACCAATAAATAAATAAATATTATATTTACTAAACAAAAAATAAATATTTATATGAGACCAAGCAGTCATGAATAATTATTAAACCACATACAGTAATAATATTTATTCAACCTATTAAATAATAAATAATAATATATTATTTAACTGAGATTCAGGATACACTTAGCATGTGACCCTCTAGGCCTCTTTCTCAATGGAATTAAGTGAAGCAGCTTAAACTCCCAAGTTAGCATCTAGTAACACGAAAAGGCAGCCATAGAGAAAGAAGTTAATGTCACAATGACATGTCACCTCATACAAACTCTTATCATGTAATATAACCCCTTTATCACAATATCTTATATCAAGCATGTTGCATGCTAGTACCATCAATCCATGTGCTCGATTATCTCTTTATTTGATTTTTTGGAAATAGAACTTGACTATCAATCACCATGGCCATGGATTTATTTAAGCTATATCATTTCTATCAAAGGGACTAAGATATTAACTTCTGTTAAATATTATAAGGGATAAATCCTTTCTTTCATTATTCATTAATGCTATATTATTCATGACACACCCAACGTATCCTACCTCATCGTGAACATCTTTCTTCATGGTTTTTATCAATACATCTAAGTGGTCAAATTATAATACTAATTAATAATAATCTTAATGTCTAAGGACAAATACCCATATCCATAGATAGGAACATCCAATGACACGTATGAATGTGTATTTCCTACTGGCGGGTCTCATTCTCATAATATCCTACTGGATATTACCAAGGGCGTACACCATGAGAAGGTGCCTAAAAGACCAATGAGTATCCACCCATAATATACTATATCATTTGTATCTATCAAATGATATCATTCAGCTATTGAACATATATCAAAAAATAGTGTCATAGAAATTCCAGGTTCTCATCATTGTGGGGAACTGCTATGACCATTTAGTGAAATAGCTACTCTTAGGACATTATCACATACTATGTAACATAGAAGTATAATAATGATGTGATAATTAGTTTATAAATATTCAAACAATGAATACGTGATTATCATCAAGTACAAAGAAGTTCTTTCTAGGGCACCAACTCTAACATACCCCCACTTACACTAGATAAAACTGTTAAAAACCTTCATTTTGTTAGCTCTAACATAATATTCATGCTTCTTATGAGTTATGAATCTAGTCAAGGGGTCTACCAAATTCTCTTCCATGGATAATCTGCTCACAACAACTTCACCCATCTAATAGAAATCCCTCTAGACGTGATACTTTTTAAGTATTTTCTTTTTTCCATTGGTATGACCTTGGCTCTTTTTCAAGAGGCACTATTGTAGTATTATCACAATACAGTGTGATAAGATCTTTACTTATAGGTACCATATAAATCTCTTGGAAAAAGTTCTAAATCCAAATGTCTTTCTTGGGTACATCAAAAGCTACTATATACTCGGACTCCACTATAGAATCATTGAAAACTGGATGCTTTGAACTCTTCCATCTCATAGCTCCTCCATTGAGATAGAAAATAGATCCTAATTACGACTTTAGATCATTATGATTTGTCTTAAAACCATAGTCCTCATAACCTTTGATGAAAATCTCCTCATCTCCTCCATACACTAGGAACATATCCTTAGTTCTTCTCAAATACTTAAGGATATTCTTAACATAAATCCAATGTTGTTCTCCTGGATCTGATTAATATCTTCCTACCATGATCAATGAATAGGAAACATCAATTATAGTACACAACATGACATACATGATTGATCCTATTACTGAAGCATATGGGATCTTACTAATTCTATCTTTCTCCTATCGTGTATGGGGACACATTTTCTTAGAAAGATGTAAAGCATGTGATAATAGAACCAATACCATATTGGATTATTCCAAACAAAATATATTTAGTATCTGGTCAATATATGTACTTTGACTTATTCTAATAAACCTCTTGGATCTATCATGAATGATCTTGATCCCTAGGATGTAAGCTAATTCACCTAATTCATTCATGGATAAGCACTTGTTCAACCAGTCCTTAACTGAATGTAAGATTGGTATGTTGTTTACAATAAGTAATATGTCATCAACATACACTACTAGGATAATGACCACATTCTCATTAAACCTTTTATAAACAAATATCTCACATTTGGTATTAATGAAATGAAATTATTTTATGGATTCATCAAATTGATTGTCCCATGAACTGGATGCTTGCTTCAAACTATAAATGTATCTATGCAACTTTCAAATCCTTTTTACATCACCTAGAGTCATAAAACCTTATGGTGGTTTAATATAGACATATTCCTGAAGGTTCCCATTAAGGAATGTAGTTTTGAAATCCATCTACCATATCTCATAGTCATGGTAAGCTAATATGACAAGTATGATTCTTAGGGATTTAAACATGGAAACTGGAAAAATTATTTCATCATAGTCAATACGTTGAATTTTTTTAAAACCTTTAGCCAATAGCCCTGCTTTATAGGTACTTAATTTACCTTACATGTACATTTTTCTCTTGAATACCCATTTAAAACCAACATGATTTACATAAAATGGTGCATTGAATAGAACCCAAACTTAGTTCTGATACATTGAATCAGTCTTAGAATTCATATCTTTTATCCATCAGGAAACTTTTGAGCTCTATACTGCCTCCTTGTAGGAGAGAGGTTCATCATTGTCCAATAATAATAAGTCACCATCCTTAGTGAGGATGTTCTCCCTCTTAAGATATTCTTCCACCTCGATCCAATAAAAACATATTTATCTTCTTTCCAAGATGATTCTTTGCTCAATTCTTGAATTCCTTGAATTTCTCAAAGGAATCAAACTTATACCTCATCAAGTAAATATATCCATATCTACTCATGTCATCAGTAAAAGTTATGAAGTAATAATATCCACCTCCATCTTATATTGGAAATGGTGCACACACATCAGTGTGTACCAATCATAGAATCTCTCTAGCCCTTTCACCCCATCCACTAAATGGTGGTTTGTTTATATATTATTGTAAAAAATCATGGCATCTATCAAGTGTTTTTAGCTCAGATGAGTCTAAATAAACATCTTGATAGAGATTTTTCAAATTCTTCTCATTTACACGACCAAGATGGTGATTCCAAATATGGGTGTTTTATGATTCATGTGAACTTTATTTTTAATCAATTTCAAACAGTTGGTTCTCATAATTTAATACATGCAAACTGTTATTTAAATATTCCACACAATAACATATGGTGTCCTTATAAAAGAAACAACTTTTATTTCCGAACATGAAAATAAACCCATCTATATCTAAACTTGATATAGAAATTATGTTTTTGGTAACAATGGGTACATCATAACAATCACATAAAACCAAAATCATTCTCATTAGCAATGAAAGGTGGCAGTCTCCAATTGAAAGAGTAGCTAGCCTCGCACCATTGTCAACTCACAAATCCACCTCTCCTTTAGAAATTTTCTAGAATATACTTGGTACCTACATTTGGATATAAATGCGAGAACCACAAGATGTATCTAATAAACAATGTGTAGAAATGGAATGATTGCACTCAATAACAAATGCACCTTTAGCTTCCCCTTGTTTTTAGGTGTAGTTCCTCTTTTAGTGGCATGGATTTCCACATGAAAACCATACTGCCTCCTTTTCCTTGCCTTGCCTTGGGAAATTCCTTTTCTTGTAAGGACGAGGCTTAGGAGATTTAGAGTATTTATAGTTATTGGGCCCCTTTTTCTTATTCTTAATTTTCTTTTTCACTACAAGGACCACAGGTTTATCATGCCCCATATCCTTATCTAGTTGGAGAATCAAGGTGATAAGTTCTGAAAGACTCTTCTCATTATTGCTCATATTATAATTCAAAATAAAGCTAGAGATGGTCTTGGGATGTGATGAAAGTATGAGATATATAGGAAAATCATATGGGAATTTAATCCCTAATATGTATAGGAATTCAATGTAGATGATTATCATGACTACATGTGGCCTAGTTGGTGCATACTCTCCAAGATTAGTGGTAAAAAAAAGCATTAGAGATATCATACTTCTCTTGTCTCTCCTTCTCTTGATAGAGATCCTGAAGGTGAGACATAATTCTATATGCATCCATTTCCTCATGTTTCTTTATAATATCATTGTACATGGATGATATCATGAAGCACTAAACATCTATAGCATCATTAAAATGTTTCTCATAAAGAGATAGATCTTCATCACTTGCCTCATTTATAGGCATAACTGTTAATGGTTCTTCCATAACATAGAATTTCCTTTCACAGTGAAGGATGACATGTAAACACCTATGCCATTCTTGTAAATTCATGCTGGTGAGAATTTTTTCCTTCTCGAGTATGGATCACATCGATATGTTTGATGTCATTTTAATGTTGTTTTTATAAATAATATAAGTAGAGATTTAGTAATTTATCTGATAAATTTAGACAAATAAATAAATATTATATTTATTAGTCTCTCACTATTGTATCAAAACCTATTATCCCTCACCATTGGATTTGAAATATCATGTTTCTTGGACATTCAAGTGGAAAGGATCCATATTACCCTTCTCAATACCCCAAATTTGGTTGGTCAAGAAAGTTAAATGGTTTTAGGTAGGAATTCCAAATTCCAATTTCATTAACTCATAGTTCCTTGATCTATTGAGTGGACTTCCCAATCCTGAAATCATTAATTTATATTTCCTCAACTATTTCCTCTTAGTTACACCAATTCTTTCTTTGGCAGTCAACCCTTGATATCAACCATGTTAAGTCAACCCAAAACCACATGTTAGAATTCCCCAATAAGTAAAAGCACCACAACTTTGGATGGTCAAGCACATTGAACTATGGTTCAATTCCAGCTGAAGTAATAGAAGGCAACACCAACTTAATATTTTATTGAGGGATTTTATCCTTTATGCATAAATTTCCAATTATTATCTTTATTACATGCTTGTTAATATTAAGTGGTATTACTTAAGAGATTAATTGTAACACCCTGACCCCAGTTACCTAGAGTTGGTGCATTATTTTAATACATTAGCATGATTACAAGGAATCAAGTCCCGAAGGACCGATCAGTTTAGAAATCTTGGAAAATAGATTACATATGTAACGTCCCGGACCTGGCCAGCTACCCGAACAGTGCCGAACGGGTCGGGTGTCACTACCTTAGGCGCACCTCCCCGAACGCCAAAGGCTTCCGACTAGCAGCGAGGGTCTGTTAGGTATAGTGGGGAGGCTATACCCTCTCGGAGGATCCTATTAAGGGTACTGGTCCAAGTATAACAGTAAAGATGCAGCGGAAAGAAAGACTTAGAATACTCGAACCAGACCTACAGAGCGGAATCATAATCAATATAGATAAACGGCGGAAGCAATAAATACAACACAACAACGAAAATAAACACAACGACATGCTAATAACATGTAACTACAACTGAATAGTAAAACATGCATCTAGAGCAGGTCATACACAACTGAAAATAAAAGGGCGCCAATGGCTAACCAACAGTAGCTACAATAAGCATGACGATACAGAAAAGTAAAAAAAAAACAAAGTAAACCCAGCTAGGAATGACCTCAAGGTCCATACCATCTCCATGAAACAACTAACACAGCCCAGCTCCTGAAGCTGACCTCTTTCCTGCACGTAAATCCATAAAGTCTACACGCGTCCCGAAGGGCCCGTGTAGGGTGTGAGACAAATCTCAGTAGGATACCACCCAACGGTGTGTACCAAATACATGTGTTTAAGCAGTCATGCATTTACCAGGAAAGCAGTAATCAGTACAATGCAAAAATAAATACAAACTCCACTGGTGCTCAACGACCACCATGGAGTGTCACCTACTTCGGCCAACGCCGGAATATCTGTTGTGTAACCCGACACCACGTTCCACCTAACACCTCGTGTCTCAAGTACCAACGTCCCGAAGGCACGCCCATAAATAGTAACCCGGCACCACGTGCCTCCTGACACCTCGTGTCTCAAGTACGGACATCCCGAAGGCACACCCAAAAATAGTAACCCGGCACCATGTGCCTCCTGACACCTTGTGTCTCAAGTACCGACGTCCTGAAGGCACGCCCATTCCCTGAAGTCTCCTCACCTCCCCCGTGGCTTTCTACGGTAATCACCCCCAACCAAAACACCTAACCACAACTACGGGGGCCTCTACCCACACGAGTGGTCAAAACCACCTCATCACGGAGTATCTCTGTGTGCACACTACTCAAAGTCCCGGTGAGCGGTAATCATCCAAAATAGTCCTAAGCCACCAAAACATCTGACACCTCGTGTCCCTGCGACCATGTCGCTCAAGTCCGATGGCATCGCCACCTTAGTATCCCGGGCCATGCCCAACCTGACAGTCGCACTGCCTCAAACCGACGTCCATGATGCCCAATCCTATGGTCAAAACCACCCATAGTAACCCGGGAAAAGCCCCAACCTGTGATCAACATCACTCAAGCGTAACCGGGGCAATCCCAACACAACCTCAAAAAGGGTCCAGCAGATTCAATTCAGCAATTGCATATATAACATATTTAAACAGAAAAACATAAACCAGCAAGACAAACTAAACAGTTGAATTGCACTATACCAGGTGTTGTCCCATACCAGCACTGAGGTCTTAATGCCTCCAACAATTATAACCAGCTTAAATAATTTAAACTAAAAAGTTTAATATTTTAATATTTCAATTAAAACCATTTTGGCATTCCCCGACCAAAATTCCCCGATGAGCCACATCCCCTCACCCGGCCCGCTCACACAAACTGGTAACCGGGAATACTCAAAGGCATCCCAGAGGTCCCATAAGCAATTTAGAATGAAAAAAAAACAGATAAAACAGGTCCCGCTCAAAATACCCAAAAACGCGTTGAAGACCGCGTCACCCAAACAACCACGAAAACACAAAATGACGTATGCACAACCTACCTGAGACTCGCACGATGCTACTCCTCCGGTAACACCCACCAATTCGGTCTAAAACGCGGTAAATTAAGATTCAGCCGATTTTGGGTGGAGGATGGTGTGTTCTGCCTCAAAACGAGGCTACTGCCCATTTTAAGCAAAAAAAAAAAGAAAGTACACGGCGTGTACTTTGGGACTACACACCGTGTATGGTTCATTTAACTGTTCATAAGTCGGAAAGGTTCCTCCGACTTGCTTTCCGAGCCTGCCGACATGACTACACGACGTGTACCTCGGGGTACACGGTGCGTACTTGGTTCCTCTTCCCTTCCTCGCCGTCGGACTCACATGCCATGTATATTCCTCACACATGGCCAGACTACACGGCGTGTCCAAAGGGAACACGGCATGTCCCTGGTTCTTACCCGGCCAATGGCCTATACGCCATGTATGGCTTCACACGGTCGGGGGTATACACGACGTGTTCAAAAGTACATGCTGTGTAGTAAGAAAACTCTACACGGTCACTGCACGGCATGTACTCGGCGAGCACACGGTCGGTCACTCGTCTACACATACACGGCGTGTACTTAGAGTACACGGTGTGTAGTCTGGAAATTTCCAGAAACTTCCCATTTAATCCAGTTTCCTCAGAAACCAGTCAAAAATTTAAACAGGGTCGGGATTTTGACCCGTTCCAAAAACCTGGGTTCTTACAACATAAATTAACATTACATTAAAATTTTAAACATAAAACACAGTGTAAATAGTTCTTTGAAAATTCCATTATTCCCTTTAGCTTAACCCTAAATATCAATCATAATACACTTCTTAGAATCCTGGGAAAAATAAAACATAGAAATGGGTGAGCTCAAACACTCAGTAAGGGTAAGCAATACATCAGAAGATAACATAAATATTAAGCATGAAGAATAATTGAAACCATATATCTTTACCAATAATAAACATTAATAATTTTATGGAAAGAATATGAGCTGAGTAAATAATGACATAATAAAACATAATCATGGGTATTCTACTAGTCGAATGACCACATGAACCATCAATATTATTTTCATAATGAGGGAATATATAATGCCATACATTCTGAAACATTTTGTCAAGGCCTCGTCCAAGACGGCTAAAAATGATTAAGGCCTCGGACAAAACCATATATCAAATTGGGAAAGGCCTTGGCCAATTCCACGTCTAATTGTCTCATGAGACCTACCGATGCATAGAGGAGTTATAGCGGGCTCCACCCGTCACTTACTATGTCCAATACATTCCTCATATGAAAAGGTTGAAACATTACATAAACATTCGTATTAAAACTAGCATATGAAATATCAATACTTTATCCATAAACCATGAATGGTATAAAAATAACACATCCATAGTCAAACATATCACAAAACATTTGATACAATATGGAATATTTGTATCATAATAAATCAACTTCAAACAAGTTTGAAATCCATCAAAAGTTCTTGACATAGATGAAAATGATTCATAAAACTCTTTGAGAGAAATACCCCTTTTTCATGAAATCATTTGTAAGTCTCAAAATTTATAAAGGAAGTTATTTAAAAGATATTTTTGAATCAAAGTGTCCCATACCACTTTGAATATTTTGAAAATAGTTATCATTTCAAAACATTCATGTCCATTTAAATAAATCCATAAAATCGTTTTGAAAATACGGACATTAATTAAAAGGGTTTAGAAAGATAAATTTTTAAAACATTTAACATGAAGATCTAGTTAAATAGACCCTCCCATAAAACCTTTAAAGATTCCTTTTGAAAACATTTTTATGAAATATGTGTATCTATGATAAGTATGTCTCAGAAAATACTTACACATGAACAATCTCAGATAATAATGAGATTGAGGAAATAACCCTTACCAATTTGGTAACTTATGAAACATACACCCCATGAAAGAGGTACCATACAATGAATATGTAAATACACATAAATCAAAGTGTACTACACAAATAATACTAATATGTGCAGTACATACACCACACAAAAGGTAATAGTGGCAATATGGCACGAATCTCACGGGAATAAGGAGTGAGATGAAAACCCCTTACCTTGCACTTTATTTTAGTCGAGGGTACGTTTAACCTTCTGTATGAAGACTATAACATGTTATTAAATTATAACAGAACCATATTAATATTTATGATATCATACATTATTCATTTATGACTTTATACTACCCATTTAATAATAATTTCCATGTTATATTAATATTTCGGGTAATAATCGCTTTCTTTATCATATGTGTTTTAACTTCTTAATCTTGATTGTATCACTTAGATCATGATTTAAATACTTACAGAATAAAAAACATGATTTATATATCATATATATTTAGAATATAAATATGTATAATAGACATATATATGAAATGTAAAACACTGTTTATGGAGATGGTAGTCTGTACGTACGCATAAACGATGTTTCCGTTTTCATATAGTATCGAACGGAAGTAAGTGAATAAGATATATGTAAGTACATAAATAATTATATATATAAATATATATATCTCCAGTAGCATTATTATTTCATATATTAAATACTTATTAGTAATATATATATTTTTATAATTGTCGATGAATGGTGAACTTGGAAATAAATCTCATCGCGTCGTGGAGACGGTAATCCGTACGTACGCACGAGCGACAATATCATTATTTTGATATTAAAATAATATATAATTGGATGGTGTATCATATATACAGAATCATTATCATGTTATATTTATTATTTACATTAATTACACTTCATTATCATACCCATCCAAACAATAATGTTTTGAATAACAATTACACCACGACGTGGAGACGGTAAGCTGTACGTACGCACGTATGGTGACATGTCATTCAAAGGATGGATAGAATACTGAATATGGTAGTACCATATTTATAATAACATCTCAGTATATAGAAGATACTGAATTTATTATTTTATAATGGAAATAACAAAGAAAGAAAAAGTTTAAGAAGAAAGGAACTTGAAAGAGGGTGGTCAAAACATTATCTCTTCTTCGAGTTCTTCCTTTTGATTTGAACAAAAGGGCTCCTTAGGTTGGATTTCTGATCAAAATAAGGCCTCTAGGTTGAAGTTAGGATAGTTGAGGGAATATTTGGACAGGGGTTGGCCGAACCAAAAGGCTTTTAAGGTATTAAGAATTGGTTAGAAGTGGTGTCCTTTTATAAGGGGGAGGAGGGGCTCTTTAGGAAAAACTTAAAGTATTAATTTATAATAAATTAATATTCGGTTTATAATGGCTCAAAAGTGGATTATTCAAAGTATAAGGTAGGTATGGGTCTAACTCCACTTAACCAATAGGTTTTAGATAGTTTTGGGTCACTTTATTAACCTTATATTTTAGTTTTAACCCTTAGTTAATTAGTTTGACATTTACCATGTCTCTTTGTATTTTTATATTATATGGTTAATAAACATACTATAAACTTCCAAGAGACCCCCAAGTGGTCCATTAATGATACAAATATCATGATATAAGTAGTTTGTCCTATACTTAGATTTTTAGTAATATAATATCAATTAATCATATAATATTTGTTTTAAATATTAATTTATGTCAATTTTGACGCTATTTGGTATTTTGTTTTTGTGAAAGTCATAACAACTTGATTACTTAAAACAAGACACATTGAATCATCCCTAACATGTCATAGTCACCTAGAAAATTCGTGGATGTCATAAAAACTTTGAAATTATATTTATTTTAATATTTATAATACCATTTATTTGATTCTTTCTTTAATAAGGTAATTACTGCATCATCATTGTGTCATAAATAAATTTAATTATTTAATGTCTAAAAATTATAAATAAAATAAAATGATGTATGAAATCTTTTTATATTTCTAATTAATATTTATAGTCTAATTTATATTATGTATAACCCTATATTAAAAATGTTTTAGTTAATAATTTTTGAATTTAACAATTTTAACGCTTCTTTAAATTAAATAATAATAAATGCCCTAATCTAGTACAAGTGGACCTAAAGGGTCATATTTTATTCCTAAGGTTGTTTTTGGTCGAATTACACTTATCCAATAGAATTAGGACATGTGTTAGGGTAATAATAATATCATTTTTACCCTTAATTACCCTATTTACTTTTAACCGTGCTAAATAAAAGTAAAAAGTTACTATTCACCAAAAATTATTTTCATCTTTTTGAACCACATTTTACTCCTTGATATTAACCATGTTTCTCATATTTTCTAAATTCAACTCACAGAAGCGGTAAAATTATGTTTTATGTGAATTTACAAATTCTCCTAGGAGGTGGGTAAAAGACGGTGAAAAGTTAAATAAAATTTTTATATATCTAAAATTATTATAAACTGACTCCAATGAATTAAATTTAACTTAGATAGGTATTATGTATCTATTTTAACCTAAAATAAATTTAAATAAAATAAATAATTATTTAAATAAAAATCTTGTTTTAAACTATAACTCAGTGTTTTTCACTATTCATCAAAAATTAAAATTTTTCAGAAAAATACCAAAAATTCACCCTAAGATAATTTTGATATTATGAATTCAATAATGAAGTATATTTTACCAAATTCAAAAAATATAAGTTGAATTTATTAATTTAAATTTATTTTCCACTGTCAAAACCAAAAGGCATATTGTTAAGAAATAATAACTATCAAAAGTTTGACACTTGTTTATGTGCAATTTCAAAGTGAAATTAATTACAATGACCATCAATGGATTAAATGGTAAAAATATAATCTATTTATACTTCCAAACCATTAAAATGTATAATTTAACACTATAAATTATTTTGATTAAAAAAGTTGTTTTCAGTTAAAATATAGTACTTTTCACTTTTCACCCAAATATGAAAGTTATCAAAAAAACACCAAAAATTTATTAAAACTAAATTATTATGTCCTGATTATAAATAATAAGTTTATTTTGTAAAATTGAATATATAAAAGTTTCATATATTATATTTAAAAAGGCTTCGCCATTAAAAGGTGGTAAAATTTCATTTTTTAAAAAATAATTCTTTTATCTGAAAAAAAATGTATTTGTTCTTACATTATGTCTTAGAATGTCATAACATGGATTCTAAAGTTATAAGGATGATATAAAGTACAAAATTCAGTTAATACTATTCATAACCACTTTTGAATGGCTAGTTTGGTAAGTCATGGTGCGCTAGAACTCGGTGTTGCGTGTAGTGCGAGTTATTGAATTACTTTAAAGAAATAACATACTATGAAATCTTGGGGTGTTAAATTATTCCCTCCTTTAATAAATTGCATCCTCACAATTTGAAATTATTTTTCGAAAATAAAAGTTTGAAAATAGAAAATACCTTTGGGAAAACCCACATCGGAAATTAGGTTAATAAAATTTAGTCTTAATAAGAGGAAAAGGGAAATGTAAGGGTCACCACCAAATTATGATCTCGATTAGGAGAACATTGGTGGAAATTAGAGACATATAATATTGGAACCATGGTCTTCTATGCATGATTTGGAGTCTGGTTTGTGTTTGTTGTCAATCAGTAGTGGAAGTTCAGAATGTGTACCCGCAAAGAGATCATACAGTTCAAGCAGACAACAGTATTGAAGGTGGCGCCGTTTCCCAGTGTTTGCCAAATTTTTGGGGTCCAAAATTTGGAGTTGGGTGAGCATCGCGAAAAGAGGATTTTCTTGAAGATTATATTTTTATATGGAAAAGGCATGAGTTTCGCGAAGATGAGATGCATGGATTGGATTTTGCGAAGACCAGAAAAATGGAGGCGGTGATGCTTCGTGGTTACGAAGAGCTTTGCGAACAGAAGCGTTGAAATGAAACGTGAGGGAGCTTCGCGACGGCGGCACAAAGTAAATGATGGAATGCTCTGTGATTAAGACAAGCTCCGCGATTAGAAAATTGTCGTGGTGCTTCACGATTTGGAAAGAATTATGGCAGAAACTTCAGAGCTTCGCGATAGGCAATGACGTGGTGCTGACTTCGTGCGGAAGGGTCAAGGGTCGGTGGAATCACCTATAAATACAGGTCGACCCCCTCAAGAGAAGTAGATAGATTTTTCAGAGAAAATTCTTTGCTCTCGTTTCGCGAAGGAAGTTCGCGAAGGCAGTGTGCTTTGTGAAATAGGAGCTTCGCGGTGGCTATTCTAGCTCCGTGAAAGTCGTGTGCTCCGTGTTGGATCAGTGAGCTTCACGATGGAAGTCGATTTGCGACGACTTGAGCTCTGCTATGGCCTAATCATTGCGAAGTCTTGAGCTTTGCGAAGGTCTGAGATCTACAAAATTGTGAGCTTCGCGAAGGCTTGTTTGAGCTTTGCGAAATTGGGAGCCTCGCGAAGTAGGGTGCTTTGCGAAGGTACTTTCTAAAGGTTGTTTTCCCGGTGTTTAAGAGACAAATGGGTATTCATCAGTGGATGAACATTGGACTTCAACAGATCATCTACATACGATAGAGGATGCATTCTTATGCAATGATGAACACACCTTCACGTCTATAAACTGAGTGGGACTTCACCAACGGCAGTGAGCCAGGGGGAGTCAACGGGAGTGACCCGAGGGACGCAGTGAGCTATCCCTAAACCTTTTTAAAGGCAGTGATCCAGGGACAGAGTGATTGTGCCCGAACCTTTTTAATCCACAACTAGTGAAGATTAGTGGGATTAGTTACGACCGATAACTTGTCAGCGTATGCTCCTTGGACGTAGCCCTTAGTGGTGAACCAAGTAAAAAGTGTTGTGTCTTCTCTGTGCATGTGAATGTTTGCTTTCTGATCATATTCATCTTACAGGTTCAACAAGTTCCTACCAACGTGGGAACAAGATCCATCACGTTAAAATAAAAATTTGTCACCCTGATTCACCCCTCCCCTCTCAGGGTGTCCCGGGGTCCTTCAAGTGGTATCAAAGGGAGGTTGCTGGTGTTGAATCTATCCTTTATCGTCATGGAGAATGCAGTAAATGTCAGGGGAGTCCCTCACTTCGATGGAAGTAATTTCTAGATCTGGAAGAACATAATGAGATCTTATCTAAGATCTCTTGGAATGGAAGTTCTCTTTTCTACTGTGCAAGGAATACAAGTCACTGACCCAACAGGCCTGGCTATGACTGAAACAGACAGGAAAATTCTTGATGCAGATGCTAAAGCACAAAATGCACTTACTGCAGCCCTTTCTGATCAGATCTACCTAAAGGTGATGAATTACACCTCAGTAAAATCCATGTGGGATAAACTCGAGAATATTTTTGAAGGAGATAGCAAAGTGAAGGAGGCGAAACTACAGGTGCTGCACAATCGGTTTGATGATCTGAATATGCATCCAGACGAGAATATAGACTCTTTCTTCAATCAAATTACTAAAGTGGTTGGATCAATTCGGGGTCTAGGTGAATAAATCAAAGACATTGATATTGTAAAGAAAATATTAAGAAGACTTCCACCTCTGTACAATGCAAAGGTGTCAGCCCTTGAGGAAAGAGATCTTTCAAAACTTTCTCTGGATGATCTACTTAGAAGCTTGGTAGCATATGAAATGAGAGTCAAACCAGAAGATGCTACGACTCGTGTGAGCAAGGAAATGTCATTCAAGGCCATGGATAAACTGAAAATATCAAAAGATAGTAGTGGTGAAGATGAAGAAGAAAAAGAAATTCTTTCTCTCATTGTAAAGAAGTTCCAGAAGGGGAAAGGGAAATTCAAAGGGAAGTTACCTCTCGCATGTTTTCGTTGTGGAAAAGTTGGGCACATTGCCTCTTAGTGCTTAAGAAAGATCAATGATGAAGATAGTGAAGATGAAAGCTTCGTGAAGCCTCAGAGAAGGTTCTTCAAAAAGGGAGACTTCAAATCTGGAAATAAAATGCAATGGAAGAGTTTTTTCTGTGAAGAAGAAGAAGATGATAATGAATTATGTGATAAAGAAGAACCAGAATTCAAAACTGGGAACCATGCTTCCATGATGGCCACTGTTGAAAAGTCAGAAGATACTAGTGGAGAAGAACAACTGAGAACTTGTGTAGATCCCGAGATGCAACTTAAGGATTCCGTTAGTAATCTTAAGATTAAATGTAAGAGTTGCAATAAGTGGAAATCAATTGTAGAAGAATCAGGTGAATATGTTGATCAACTAGAAGCTGAAATTGAACGAATGAAATAATTTGTGAAGGTACAGTCTAGAATAATTGAAAGCAATGATGATGTAGTGGATCTGAAGCTGAGAATTTAAGATAAGGAAAAGGTCATCAATGACCTCACCTCCAGACTTGATGAAAAATCCAAGACTACTGAGGGTCTTGAAGAGGAAGTTGTTACTCTAAGGATTAAACTTGAGACTGAATCAATTCCAAAAGAATCGAGGAAGAAAATATAGTTTGGAAGATTCTCAGATACATAATTAC
The DNA here is from genome assembly GCA_963277665.1 of Viscum album. NCBI lineage: Eukaryota > Viridiplantae > Streptophyta > Magnoliopsida > Santalales > Viscaceae > Viscum > Viscum album. The sequence continues at coordinate 684,715,391 of OY728120.1, read as the reverse complement.
TAGCAAGAGCCAAGTGTGGTTCAGATGGGGTTGGAAAAATCTTGAGTGATCAAAGACCCGCTTGCATGGGAAAGAGTGGAATTGGCTGTGAGGTTGAGACATCAACTGCTGGAAGTGAAAAGATCCAAAATAAAGATAAGATGAAAGTTTAAGATGTTGAAACGTTACCTAAAGTGCCGAAAAAGGAACCCTCAATCCAAACTAAAAGGAGAATTGAAAATTATCCTCAAACATTCAGAAATGACAGACAGTCTAACTTTTCTCTCAAGGAAGAAGGTATGAGGAGAAATTCAAGTGAGAAGACATTTCCTCTCATGAAGTGTCAGTTCTGTGGCTATCTGGACCATACCATGTCTTATTGCGAAGAGGCAAGAAGCTATCTGAATGGAGAAGATATAGAAGTTCAATAAAGAAGAAAAAATTCATATCCTAATTCTTATAGAAGAACCAATTTCTATGGATATTGTTATCATTGTTCTAACTTTGGTCATAAGGCTGCTAATTGTAGGCAGAGAAGGGACATGGATACCTCATACCGAAGTTCAAGACAAGTCAAGTCTCGTCAACAAGAAAGTGTTTCTCTTTCAAACAGGTTTTCTCCTCTCAAAGAAGATTTTGACTATGAAGAACCAGGGTATGCGGAAGAGATAATTGAAAGGCCATCAGAACTATATACTCAATCTAATGTCTCATGGAAGGAAAGGAGGAAGATTGAGAAATCCAACCTTGCAGAGGTGGCCCTCAATGCTTCAAAGAACAACAGTACCTGGATTCTGGATAACGGTTGTTTATCTCATATGACAGGTAATGTGGGCCTGCTAACGAATGTCAAAAGGATGGTTGATGGTACAATACGATTTGGTAATGATGGGGCTCTGAAAATCAAAGGGAGTGGAAGTACCGAATTAGCTAATAGAGAACTAAAGAAGACTGAATTCCTTTACGTAGATGGCCTACGTCATAATCTCCTCAGTGTGAGTCAACTCTGTGACTCGGGACTTATAGTTACTTTTAATCAGAAAGACTGCACTATCAAGGGAAAGATAGGAAATTCACTTATGAAGGGATGCAGAACAGAAGGCAACTTGTATCAGGTTGATAGTGAAGAAAATGTATGTTATATGACTGTTGAAGAAGAAAACAATTTGTGGCATCGGAGACTAGGACACATCAATCAACAAGACATGGAGAAAATATCAAAATTGAGAATTTTCATGGACATTCCCAACCTGAAGCGCGAGCATGAAAAATCTTGTGATGCTTGCATTCGTGGGAAGCTGGTCTGTAGTTCATATCGGCCAAAGAAGAAAAGGGCATCTCACCTTCTTGATCTGATTCATACAGATGTATGTGGACCGATAAATGTTTTCGGAACTCATAGAGAAAGGTACTTTGTCCTTTTCATAGATGATTATAGTATAATGGCATGTGTGATGGTCATTCACAGGAAATTACAAGTCCTTGACTGCATGAAAACATATCGGCGAATCGCCGAGAATGATACTGGACGAACAATCAAAGTGTTGCGATCTGACAATGGAGGAGAATACACATCCATTGAATTTGAAAATTATCTAGAGAAGCATGGGATACAACATGAGGTAGCTACTGTGAGAACTCCACAACAAAATGGTGTTGTTGAACGTAGGAATCGATAGGTGAACAACATGGCACAAACTATGCTGATTGAGAGTCGTATTCCACGACATTACTGGAAAGAGGCTGTTCAATCTGCAGTGTACATTCATAATCAAATAGGACTTTATATGGGTGAGACGAAGACACCATATGAATTGTGGCATGGACGGAAGCCTTATTTAAAATACTTTCGTGTCTTTGGAAGTAAATGCTTCATCAGGAACAAAGAAGGAAAACAAGGGAAATATGGCGACAATGCAGATGAAGGAATTTTCCTCGGTTACTCAATGAACAACAAAGCCTACAAATGTTTCAACAAGCGTTTAGGAAGGATTGTGGAAAGCAGTGATGTTAAGATAATTGAATAGAAAAGAACAAATGCTTCAAGGATTTCATATGCTGATGTGATAGAAAGTTAGGAAGAAAGTGAACGTGAAGAAAATACAAATGCAGAAATAGAGGAAGTTGTTCAAAACACTCAGCAGTCACATCATGATGTTGACTCAGAAGAAGAATCTGAAGAAGAAATTGTGGCTGAAGAGAATGCTAATGAACCTCGTAGGATAAATCAAAGAGCTGAGATTGATCCATCCAACATAATTGGGGACAGTAGTGCACCCACTCAAACAAGAAGGATGAGTAATAACACGCAATCTGCATTTCTATCAGTTGTAGAGCCATCATCATTCGAAAAAGCTTCAAATGATGAATCTTGGGTGAAAGCCATGAATGATGAATTAGATCAGATTGACAAGAATCAGACATGGGATCTTGTCCAGAGACCCGAAGGTCACAATGTGATTGGTACCAAATGGATCTTCAAAAATAAGTTTGATGAGCATGGAAGTGTCATTAGAAATAAGGCACGACTGGTATGTAAAGGATACTCCCAGATTGAAGGCATTGATGTTGAAGAAACCTTTGCTCCAGTGGCTAGACTGGAGTCAATCAGGATTTTCCTTGCCATGGAACTCCAAAGAGGATATAAACTATATCAAATGAATGTCAAGACAGCCTTCTTGAATGGTGTACTCGAAGAAGAATTCTACATTGAACAACCAGTGGGCTTTGTTTTGGGTACTGATGAAACAAAGGTCTGCAAACTGAAGAAAGCTCTATATGGTTTGAAGTAGGCACCACGGGCGTGGTACTCACGACTGGATTCATATATCAAGAAGCTGGAATTCAAAAGAGGAGGAGTTGATCACAATCTCTATGTGAAGAATTCTCTAAAAGATCAATTCATGGTTCTAGTCTACGTTGATGATATCATATTTTGTGGCAGCAGGCATAAATCAGTGGATGAATTTTCCAACCACATGAAATCAGAATTTGAAATGTCTATGATTGGGGAGCTCACATATTTCTTGGGGCTGAAGGTGATTCAAAAGAAGGAATACACTTTCATTTCTCAGGAAAAATATGCAAGAGAGCTGCTGAAGAAGTTTGATATGCAAGACTCCAAACCAATGTCAACTCCGATTGCAGTTGGAACTAAACTTGGAAAGCATGAGGATGGGGACTCTATTGATCCCACCATGTATAGGAGGATCATTGGGAGCCTACTATACCTGACAATGACATGGCCAGATATTGTCTTTGCCACATGCCTTGCATCCCGCTTTTAGAGTAATCCAAAGGAGGAACATATGGCGGTAGTAAAAAGAATCATGAGGTACATTCAAGGTACACATAACTTCGGGTTATTTTTTTTTCTGCAGGCAGGGACAGTGAATTATCAGCATTTTCTGATGCTGACTGGGCTGGTGATGTAGTAGAAAGAAAGTCTACTAGTGGTGGAGCTTTCTATATTGGGAAGAAATGTGTTGGCTGGTTGAGCAAGAAACAAGAGAGTACCTCTCTTAGTACTGCTGAAGCTGAGTATATCTCTGCCACAAAGGCATGCACTCAACTGTTATGGATGAAGAAATAGTTAACAGGTATTGGTGATGAGGTAAAGCAACCAATGGTGATTTACTGTGATAACAAGAGCGCAATTGATCTTACGAAGAATCCTATTCAGCATTCTCGTACGAAACATATTGAAATCAGGTATCACTTTATCAAAGAAAAAGTTGAACAAGGGGTTATTAGAATGGATCATGTGGGAACTGATGAGCAAGTGGCTGATATCCTGACTAAGCCACTGTCCACGGTTGTGTTTGAGAAGCATCGGTTGAACCTCGGTGTTCAGCTACCTCCAAGTGCATAAGGAGGTTATGCATTACCCATCTCCCCATTTTGTGATAACTGTTTTTATCTGTTTATGGCTATGATGCAGGTTTATGGGGGAGATACTATCCAGGGGGAGTATGGTTTGAGATGAACATTGAACAAATTACTGGTCTTTGGATTTATTGTCAATGGGGGAGAAAGGAATAAATTCAGGCAAGTAATGCTTCTGTGATGAGAAGAATGAGAAGGAAAACATTGGAAGTAATGCTTCTGTGATGAGAAGAATGAGAAGGAAAACATTGGAACCCAATTCAAGCTTCCTCTCTTATTTTCTACACCGAGCATTGCTCATGTAGACTTAGAGTGTTGGATGAGTTGATTCTTGCATTTTTGGTTTTCACATGGATGGAGATCTGTTGAATTTATTTTTTGATTACCAACAAACCCAAAGGGGGATATTGTTGGAACCATGGTCTTCTATGCATGATTTGGAGTCTGGTTTGTGTTTGTTGTCAATCAGCAGTGGAAGTTCAGAATGTGTACCTGCAAAGAGATCATACAGTTCAAGCAAACAATAGTATTGAAGGTGGTGCCATTTCCAAGTGTTTGCCAAATTTTTGGGGTCCAAAATTTGGAGTTGGGTGAGCATCGCGAAGAGAGGATTTTCTTGAAGATCGTATTTTTATATGGAAAAGGCATGAGTTTTGTGAAGATGGGATGCATGGATCGGATTTCGCGAAGACCAGAAAAATGGAGGTGGTGATGCTTCGCGGTTATGACGAGCTTCGCGAATGGAAGTGTTGAAAGGAAACGCGAGGGAGCTTCACGGCGGCAGCGCGAAGTAAATGACGGAACGCTCCGCAATTACAACAAGCTCCACGATCAGAAAATTGTCGTGGTGCTTTGCGATTTGGAAATAATTCTGGTAGAAACTTCAGAGCTTCGCGATAGGCAATGACGTGGCGCTGACTTCGCGTGGAAGGGTCGAGGGTCGGTGAAATCGCCTATAAATATAGGTCGACCCCCTTGAGAGAAGTAGAGAGATTTTTCAGAGAAAATTCTTTTCTCTTGTTTCGCGAAGGAAGTTTGCGAAGGCAATGTGCTTCGCGAAAGAGGAGCTTCGCGGCGGATATTCTAGCTCCGCGAAAGTCGTGTGCTCCGCGTTGGCTCAGTGAGCTTCATGAGGGAAGTCTCTTTGCGATGACTTGAGCTCCGCGATGGCCTAAGCATTGTGAAGGCTTGAGCTTTACGATGGTATGAGCTCCGCAAAATTGTGAGCTTCGCGAAAAGGGAGGAGCTTCATGAAGGCTTGTTTGAGCTTCGTGAAATTGGGAGCCTCGCGAAGTAGGTTGCTTTGCAAAGGTACTTTCTAAAGGTTATTTGCCCGGTGTTTAAGAGACAAAGGGGTATTCATCAGTGGATGAACATTGGACTTCAACAGAGCATCTACATACAACAGAGGATGCATTCTTATGCAATGATGAAGAGACCTTCACGTCTATAAACCGAGTGGGACTTCACCAACGACAGTGAGCCAGGGGGAGTCAACAGGAGTGAACTGAGGGACGCAGTAATCTATCCCTAAACCTTTGTAAAGGTAGTGAACCGGGGACAGAGTGACTGTGTCCGAACCTTTGTAATCCACAGCTAGTGAAGATTAGTGGAATTAGGTATGACCGACAACTTTTCAGCGTATGCTCCTTAGACGTAGCCCTTAGTGGTGAACTAAGTAAAAAGTGTTGTGTCTTCTCTGTGCATGTGAATGTTTGATTTCTGATCATATTCATCTTACAGGTTCACCATGTTCCTACCAACGTGGGAACAAGATCCATCACATTAAAATAAAAAGTTGTCACCCTGATTCACCCCTCCCCTCTCAGGGTGTCCCGGGGTAAAATTGAGGGCCGTAAATTCATCAATCTATGATGATTTAAAATACCATTAGATCAACAAATCATATGGTATTAGGATAACAATTTTTTGGTTTTAAGATCCCTTCACTAAAGTATATGAATTAATTTCTTCATAGAATAAGAGAAGAATAAAAATATATACTTGACATGTAGAGTCCCATCCTTTAACTAATTTCTACCACAAACTCATCTTTTACACTAAAGGATAATAGAAATTAAAAATAATATTCTATTTATCCTATTCGTAATGGGTTAAAAAAATGAATTTATAATTCATCTTCTAGATTTTTTTTTAAAAAAACTACATTATTCAATCCAGGACATCACGTGGGAAAGTGGTAGGTGATACACCCTTGTGGCCCTTCGGTTGTGGGTTCAAGTCTCACGGCCTTGCCGGATGCGACGAGTTGCCGCCCGACCTCTAGGTTATCTATTTATGGAAATCCAAAAATAATCTCAAAGTAGAATTATCCAAAATACTTCTGTCCAAACTCACAGTCCAAAATTTATAAGGAAGTTAAACACAATGAAGATCATTTTTTCCACGTAATAACATGTGAACACCTTCATCATGTATTATTTTAAAACACTGCAACATCCTGAATTACTATAAAACCTTATTGACTACATTCATGATCCTTATTCCTTATACAATACTAGATATACTCCTTCTATCCAAAAATGTTGTAAACTCCAACAATGATGGAATTTACAAATCATTAATCAGTTTCAAGGTAGTCAATAATATCCAATATAATTTATCCAAATCAATCATGTATTATTCCAAAAACACTACCTTGGTATTAGAACCATATTATGGTTTATAATTCTCTCAACCATATATTTTCCAAAAATTCAACCTGCTATTGAGTCACTTTTCTTGGTTCCACACAATCTCAAGTCTGAAATAGTACTACAGTACAATCCTTATATACTCCATAATTATTATAACCAGTACATTGTTGATACAACACTCAAATGACATAATTCTAAAATAACAACATAAGAACTCTAATAATTCCTCCTCATCTATGATTGTATCATAACTTGATTATTATCCAATAACATCATTTGGGGCATACTCTGATGATTTGGACATTGGTTCGCGTAGTGTCCCAACTCCTTGCAGATGAAGCATTGTACATTTGAATCCTTTTTTTACCCTTTTAGTCATGTACATGGTGTCCTTTTTCTCCACACTTATAACAAACTCCCATTCCCTTCAGGAAAGTTCCAAGGTGTCTCTTCCCACAATGATCACATATGGGAAAATTATTCTTTTCCCTCTTCCATTTATCCATATTTCTCTCTTCAATCCTTTTCTTCTCTTTCTTCCCTTCAAATCCATATGACTCAGATAATTCTTTACTTATCTTATTAACACATGATACTATTTATTCATATGTAGAGAATACATGGGAGACTATTTCCCTTATAAATTTTGGCTTAATACCATGAAAGATATGATCCTTCTTACTCTTTGGATCATACGTATTGCTAGAGTTCACATTCCTTCTACTGGGTGCCATTTCTATACAATAGCATAAACTAGGTCAGTTTATGAATTGCAATGAATAATTCCAAACTTGTAAAATACCTAACATAAATTGTACTATTTATGGATATAATCCATAATAATAAATATGTTTTCATTATGTAAGTATATACTCATAAACTATTCATAATTATTTGTAAAGAAAATGAGAATTATCCTAAGCATATCCCCCATGAGTGTTTTTACCAATAGCGCAGCAAGGCCCGTTGTTGTGTACCAGTTCCCGTTCGAGTCTAGCTCAAAGCGGTGTTTTCGGGTTTTACCCCTAGATACATATGTTCCTGAGCCGCCTCTACCTGCTCATATCCAAAAAGGGATGTATTGATCAGAAAACTCACAAAATCTCTACATTACCAAAATTCTAGGAAGTTCTTCTATACGAATCCTCAAAGTCTATCATAGGGTAATGTGCTCTAATCAGAGTTTATCTAAATCTAGTTTCCAAGGTTATTTCTAAACTTCTTCTGATACCAACTGTAACGCCCCGACCCCAGTTACCTAGAGTTGGTGCATTATTTTAATACATTGTCATGATTACAAGGAATCAAGTCCCAAAGGACCGATCAGTTTAGCAGTATTGGAAAATAGATTACAAACATTAAAATTACATTAAAATTTTAAACATAAAACACAGCATAAATAGTTATTTGAGAATGCCATTATTCCATTTAGCTCAACCTTAAATATCAATAATAATAAACTTATTGGAATCCTGGGAAAAATAAAACATAGAAAGGGGTGAGCTCAAACGCTCAGTAAGGGTAAGAAATACAGCATAAGATAACATAAATATTAAGCATGGAGAATAATTGAAACCATATGTCTTTACCAATAATAAACATTAATACTTTTATGTAAAGAATATAAGATGAGTAAATAATTCCATAATAAAACATAATCATGGGTATTCTACTAGTCAAATGACCACATGAACCATCAATATTATTTTCATAATGAGGGAATATATAATGCCAGACATTCTGAAACATTTTTTCAAGGCCTCGGCCAATACATTTAAAAATGATTAAGGCCTCAGACAAAACCATATATCAAATTGGGAAAGGCCTCGGCCAATTCCACGTCTAATTGTCTCATGAGACCTACCGATGCATCGAGGAGCTATAGCGGGCTCCACCAGTCACTTACTATGTCCAATACATTCTCCATATGAAAAGTTTTAAACATTACATAAACATTCGAATTAAAACTAGCATACGAAATGTCAATAATTTATTCATAAACCATGAATGGTATAAAAATAAAACATCCACAGTCAAACATATCATAAAACATTTGATACAATATGGAATATTTGTATCATAATAAATCAACTTCAAACAAGTTTAAAATCCATCAAAGGTTGTTGACATAGATAAAAATGATTCGTAAAACTCTTTGAGAGAAATACCCCTTTTTCATGAAATCATTTGTAAGTCTTAAAATTTATAAAGGAAGTCATTTAAAAGATATTTTTGAATAAAAGTGTCCCATACCACTTTGAAAATTTTGAAAATAGTTATCATTTCAAAACATTCATGTCCATTTAAATAAATCCATAAAATCTTTTTGAAAATATGGACATTAATTAAAAGGGTTTAGAAAGATAAATTTTTAAAACATTTAACATGACGATATAGTTAAATAGACCCTCCCATAAAACCTTAAAATATTCCTTTTGAAATTTTTTATGAAATATGTGTATGTATGATAAGTATGTCTCAGAAAATACTTACACATGAACAATCTCAGATAATAATGAGACTGAGGAAATAACCCTTACCAATTTGGTAACTTACGAAACATACAACCCATGAAAGAGGTATCATACAATGAATATGTAAATACACATAAATTAAAGTGTACTAAACAAAGAATACAATTATGTGCAGTACATACACCACACAAAAGGTAATGGTGGCAATATGGCATGAATCTCACGGGAATAAGGAGAGAGATGAAAACCCCTTACCTTGAACTTTCTTTTAGTCGAGGGTACGTTTAACCTCCTGTATGAAGAATATAGTATGTTATTAAATTATAATAGAACCATATTAATATTTATGATATCATACATTATTCATTTATGACTTTATACTACCCATTTAATAATAATTTCCATGTTATAGTAATATTTCTGGTAATAATCGCTTTATTTATCATACGTGTTTTAACTTCTTACTCTTGATTGTATCACTTAGATCACGATTTAAATACTTCCAAAATATAAAACATTATTTATATATCATATATATTTAGAATATAAATATGTATAATACACATATATATGAAATGGAAAACACCGTTTATGGAGACGGTAGTCCGTACGTACGCATAAACGTTGTTTCCATTTTCATATAGTATTGAACAGAAGTAAGTGAATAAGATATATGTAAGTAAATAAATACTTATATATATAAATATATATATCTATAGTAGAATTATTATTTCATATATTACATACTTATTAGTAATATATATATTTTTATAATCATCGATGAATGGTGAACTTGGAAATGAATCTCATTGCGTCGTGGAGACGGTAATCCGTACGTACGAATGAGCGACAATATCATTATTTTGATATTAAAATAATATATAACTGGATGGTGTATCATATATACAGAATAATTATCATGTTATATTTATTATTTATATGAATTATAATTCATTATCATACCCATCCAAATAATAATGTTTTGAATAACAATTACACCACGACGTGGAGACGGTAAGCCGTACGTACGCACGTATGGTGACATGTCATTCAAAGGATGGATATAATAATAAATATGGTTGTACCATATTTATAATAACATAATCGTATATAGAAGATACTGTAGTTATTATTTTAGAATGGAAATAACAAAGAAAGAAGAAGTTGAAGAAGAAAGGAACTTGAAAGAGGGTGGTGAAAACATTACCTCTTCTTTAGGTTCTTCCTTTTGATTTGATCAAAAGGGCTCCTTAGGTTGAATTTATGATCAAAATAAGGCCTCTAGGTTGAAGTGAGTATAGTTGGGGGAATATTTGGATAGGGTTTGGCCGAGCCAAAAGGCTTTGAAGGTATGAAGAATTGGTTAGAAGTGGTGTCATTTTATAAGGGGGAGGAAGGGCTCTTTAGGAAAAACTTAAAGTATTAATTTATAATAAATTCATATTCGGTTTATAATGGCTCCAAAGTGGATTATTCAAAGTCTAAGGTGTGGATCGGTCGAAATACACTTAAACAATAAGTTTTAGATAGGTTTGGGTTACTTTATTAACCTTATCTTTTAGTTTTGACCCTTAGTTAATTAGTTTGACATTTACCATGTCTCTTTGTATTTTTATATTATTTGGTTAATAAATTTACGATAAACTTACAAGTGACCCCAAAGTGGTCCATTAATTACACAACTATCATGATATAAGTCCTTTGGCTGAACCTTATATTTTTAGAAATATAATATCAATTAATCATATAATATTTTTTTTCAATATTAATTTATGTCAATTTTGACACTATTTGGTATTTTGTTTTTGTGAAAGTCATCACAACTTGATTACTTCAAACAAGATACATTGAATCATCCCTAACATGTAATAGTCACCTAGAAAATTCGTGGATGTCATAAAAACTTTGAAATTATATTTATTTTAATATTTATAATACCATTTATTTGATTCTTTCATTAATAAGGTAATTACTGCATCATCATTGTGTCATAAATAAATTTAATTATTTAATGTCTAAAAATTATAAATAAAATACCATGATGTAGGAAATATTTTTATATTTATAAGGAATATTTATAGTCGAATTTATCTTATGTATAACCCTATATTAAAAATGGTTTAGTTAATAATATTTGAATTTAACATTTTTAACTCTTCTTTAAATTAAATAATAATAAACGCCCTAATCTAATAAAAGTGGACCTAAAGGGTCATATTTTATTCCTAAGGTATTTTTTTGTCGAATTAAACTTATCCAATAGAATTAGGACAGGTTTTAGGGTAATAATAATATCATTTTTACCCTTAATTACCCTATTTACTTTTAACCGTGGTAAATAAAAGTAAAAAGTTACTATTCACCAAAAATTATTTTCATCTTTTTGAACCACATTTTACTCCTTGATATTAACCATGCCTCTCATATTTTTTAAATTCAACTCACAGAAGTGGTAAAATTATGTTTTATGTGAATTTACAAATTCTTCTAGGAGGTGGGTAAAAGACGGTGAAAAGTTAAATAAAATTTTTATATATATAAAATTATTATAAATAGAATACAATAAATTAAATTGAACTTATATAGGTATTATGTATCAATTTTTACCTAAAATAAATTTTAATAAAATAAATAATTATTTAAATAAAAATTCGGTTTTAAACTATAACTTAGTGCTTTTCACTATTCATCAAAAATTAAAAGTTTTAAGAAAAATACCAAAAATTCACCCTAAGATAATTTTGATATTATGAATTTAATAATGAAGTCTATTTTACCAAATTAAAAACATAGAATTTTCATTTATTAATTTAAAATTAATTTCCACTATCAAAACCAAAAGGCGTATTGTTAAGAAATAATAACTATAAAAAGTTTGACACTTGTTTATGTCCAATTTTAATGTGAAATTACTTACAATGACCATAAATGGATTAAATGGTAAAAATATAATCTATTTACACTTCCAAACCATTAAAATGTATAATTTATCACTATAAATTATTTTGATTAAAAAAGTTGTTTTCAGTTAAAATATAATACTTTTTACTATTCACCCAAATATGAAGGTTATCAGAAAGACACCAAAACTTTATTGAAACTAAATTCTTATGTCCTGATTCTAAAGAGGAATTTTATTTTTTCAAATTGAATATATCAAAGTTTCAAATATTGTATTTAAAAAGGCTTCTCCATTAAAAGGTGGTAAAATTTCATTTTTTGAAAAATACTTCTTTTATCTGAAAAAAAATGTATTTGTTCTTAAATTATGTCTAAGAAACTCATAATATGGATTCTAAAGTTATAAGGATTATTTAAAGTACAAAATTCAGTTAATACTATTCATAACCTCTTTTGAACGGCTAGTTTGGTAAGTCATGGTGCGCTAGAACTTGGTGTTGCGTGTAGTGCAAGTTATTGAATTATTTTGAAGAAATAACATACTATGAAATCTTGGGGTGTTACATTAATTATGTCTTAGATAATATTTACACATAAGCTGGTTTATTTTAGTTATATCTTGTATGCTTGTTAATTCATTAATTACGTGATCACGACAAGACACCCATAATGAAATAACCATGCAACTAACAAAAATAAAATAAAGGGTATGATCATGATTTTATACTAATTGTTAGTTTATCTAGTGGTTGATAAACTAACCATTGACCTAGGGGAGAAACACCTTGAACCAACTGAGGTTCTTGTTTATAGCTTTCCACCTGTCCACCTTTGTATATCCTTGGATTGGTTTCACCTGTACTCCTAAATTGAACTGCCTCCACTAGCTTAAAAGATCCACCCATTACATATGAATTTTACCCATGTTCATGTGATGAGGAAAAAAGGTTTACATAAAAGAAACCATGGGAATATAGACCCTACATAATAATTAATAGAGAAGGCACACAAGCCAAAAATTTAATTTGATAATAAATTAAATTAAACCATTCAAATACCAAAGGTTTGGTCTATCTTATGATCATCTACTAGCATGAAAAAAATTACACATTTAATAAAACTAACATTAAATTCTTAATCATTCTTATTTAAGATAAATTTAACTCAGATCGATTAATTATTATTTTTAATTAATCAATACTTTTATCCTAATACTTATCTTAATTTCTTTTATATTATCATCCAATATAATTTTAGAAAAAACAAATAAATTCATTTAAAATTAACCTTATACATAAATGTACCTTGGAGGAAACACGGTGAATACCTATCCGATTCTTCCCAACATATATTATACTCATATACTATTTTATTCTTGTGAAATATAGCATACATGAATTATCATGTACTTTCATGAAGTTTACTTCACAGATGATTACATGAATTATAAGATTTTTCGGTCATGTGTTATGCTCAAATGCATGTAGCGTTACAACATGTAATACAACTCATACACGATATGCAGATCTAAACATTACATAGATATTAACTAAACATTCAAGTATTTATGTATATTAAAACCTATCACATGGTGCATCCTATCTTTATGACCACACACAAGTACATGTCCCATGATTTTCATAATAAAATAAATAAATTTTAAATTTTCATAACTTGGTATAAGTACATGATATGTAGATTTGGTCTACAAAGCATGTACATATCTCACCATCTATCTAAGACACATGCCTAGGGACTCAGTGTGTAGTTTGTGCCTCAGAAAATTTGGAGTACACGGTGTGTCCAATGGGCCACATGTCGTGTTGACTCTATGTTACATGGTCGCCCATCTGGTAGGCTATGTATTTAATACACAATATTCCTTTGACGCAAAGGGACCACACAATGTGTCCAATGGGCCACACGATGTGTAGTCCAGATGATCATGCACTAGTCTTTCCTGGTCAACACTTAGTGTAAGAATTAACTACACCACATTTCATTAATGCACACTAGTTGAGTAATTTCTGAATTAACTCATGTTTCATCGAACACAGCTACATGACGTGTAACTTCAGTTACATGGTGTGTACTAATGAGTTATTTGGACAAAATCCTTGGCTCCTCAAGATGAGTTCCTTGATTTTATTTTAATCAAAAAATTAAACATTTCTTTTAAATATTTGAGAAACAATAGAGGAAGAAATAGATCTCGTAATTTAGATTAAAAGGATGATTAAACTTGAATTGAAAAAAATATATGAATATAAAAATAACTAAAGATCTTAAATAATTATAAAAAATTATATGACCTCTCTGATACCACTTGTAGGTTCCGAGTGCAGTGGAAGCACAGGAGGGTCAGTTCCCAACTTTAATTGTTTCCATAATCAATAAACAATCTAGGATCTATATGATGATGAATGTGGTGATCCATAGAATTGTGTCAAAGAAATAAACAAAGAATAATTGTGATAGAACCGAGGGAGAAGGATCTACACATATTGTTTATAATTAATTTAATTAGATAAAGAATTGCCTATAAGGAATTATTTCTTCATTGATGTGTCCAGTGATAGATCTACGATGCACCATTATTGTGTTGTAGAAACCAAGTTTAGATTTCCTCTAGCGGTGATCCAAACATGTTACAAGAATCTACATACATAGCCGAAGGAGTCTCTAAGTGCTAGCATGGGAGATCCTTGTGTTTGTGTGGTCTACCTTGATCATCTTATGAATCACTTACAAAGTGTTCTCCTTGATCTGGGGGAGGAGGATTTCACACCATTATTAGCAACGTTCTTAAAGAAGGGATCTCTCTAGCCTTGAGAGGATTCTCCTTGAATCACTATGCACAACTGAATCAGCTAATGAGAAAAATAATATAATTGGGTATCTATATTTATAGGGTTAAAATAATATAATTTCACAAGTGACTTTATTATTGTTTAATCCTAGAGAAACCCCTTGTAAAATAATAATGGTAATATTATTATTTCTTGACATGAGCTTATCTTGAGAATTATAATTAAATATTATTTAATTAAATAATAATCAATATTATCATTTCTCACTAGAACATTAAACTTGATCCGCCATTCCACCACAATATTTATCAGGCCCTAAATAATGTCTGTATATTTATTAAATAAATACCACTACATTATTCTCCAATAAATAAATAAATATTATATTTACTAAATAGAAAATCAATATTTATTTTAGATCAAGAATACATGAATAATTATTAAACTATGTACAAGAAAAATATTTATTCAACATTCTAAATAAAAAATAATATTATATTATTTAACTGAGATTCTGGATACACTTAGTGTGTGACCCTCTAGGCCTCTTTCTCCATGGCATTAGGCGAAGCATCCTAAAGTCCAAGGTTAGCATATAGTAATAAACCAAGGCACATATAGATAAATAAGTTAATGTTGCAATGAAATTTCACCTCATATGAATGCTTACCATGTAATATAATCTCTTTATCACAATATCTCAAATCGAGCAGGTTGCATGATAATACCATCAACCTATGTGCTCGATTATCCATTTCTTTAACTTTCTAGAAATAAAACTTTCCTATTGACCACTATGGCCAAGGATTTATTTAGGCTATATCATTTCTATCAAAGGTACTGAGATATTAAATTCCATGAAATAATAGATGGTATAAATCATTTCTCACATTATTCATTAATGTAATATTACTCGTGACACACCCAACATATCCTACCTCACCGTGAACATCTGTCATCACAATTTTCATCAATACATATAAGTGCCCAACTCATAATACTCATTAATAATAATATTAAAGTCTAAGAACCAATATACACATCCGCATATAGGAACATCAAATGACATGTATGAATTTGGATTTCCTACTGGTGGGTATCATTCTTATAATATCCTTCTAGATATTACCAAGGGCGTACACCATGAGAAGGTGTCTCAAAGTCCTATGAGCCTCCAACCCTGATAGATTGTATTATTTTTGTCCCTCAATTGATATCATCTATATATTGAACATATATTCAAGAATAACATTGTAGAACTTCCAGGTTCTCATCATAGTGGGAAACTACTATGACCTTTTAGTGTGATAACTACTCTTAGGACTTTATCACATACTATGTCACATAGATTAACAATCATGATGTGATAAGTAGTTTATAAATATTCAAACAATGAATACATGTTTATTATAAAGTACAAAGAAGTTGTTTCTAGGGCACAAAATCCAACAGACTCCCACTTTCACTAGGGCCAAATCCTAACAACTTTCAATCTTCTAGCTCTCACATGATATTTGTGATTCTTCTAAGACATGCCTTTAGTCAAGGGGTCTTCCAAATTCTCTTATGTGGGTACTCTCCTCACTACAACTTCATCCTTCTGATAAAAATCCATCAATAGGTGATACTTTTAGATTAAATGATTTTTCTATTGGTATGAACTTGTCTCTTTTAAAAGATCCAACACTACAGTATTATCACAATACAATGTGATAGGTTCATTACTACTAGGTACCACATCAAGCTCCTAGAAAAAGTTTTGAATCCAAAAAGATTCCTTGGCTATATCATAATCCACTATATACTCAGAATCTACTATAGAATACATGAAAACTAGCTTCTTTGGACTCTTATAGCTCACAAATACTCCATTGAGATAGAATATATATTCTAATTATGACTTCAAATCATTCAGATTTGTCTAAAAACTAGAATCAACATACCCACTGATGAAAATATCCTCATATCCTCTATACACCAGGAACATATCCTTAATTATTCTTAGATACATAAGGGTAGTCTTAACAGTAGTCCAATGTTGTTATCATAGATCTAATTGACATTTTCCTACCATGATTAATTCATAGGTGACATCAAGTCTAGTACACAACATGGCATACATGATTGATCCTATCACTGAAGCGTATGGGATCTTACTCATTCTATCTTTCTTCTATTGTGTATGGGAACAGATTTTCTTATAAATATGTATACCTTGTGACACTAGAACCAATACCCACTTGGATTATTCCACACTAAATCTCTTTAGTACCTAGTAAATATAAGTACTTTGACTTAGTATAAGAAACCTTTTGGATCAATCACGAATGATCTTGATCCCTATAATGTAGGCTATTTTTCCTATGTCCTTCATGTAGAAGGTGTTGTTCAACTAGTCCTCAATTGACTGTAGGAATGGTATGCCATTTCCAATAAGTAATATTTCATCAACATACACTAATAGGATAACGACCACATTCCATTAAACCTTTTATAAACACATGTCTCCCATTCAATATTGATGAAAAAAAATTAAATTATGGATTCATCGAATTGAATGTTCCATGACCTGGATGATTTCTTTAATCCATAGATGGATCTATGCAACTTGAAAATCCTTTTGGAATCACTTAGAGTCATAAACCCTTCTGGTTGTGTCATGTAGACATCTTCCTAAAGGTTCCTATTAAGAATGAAGTTTTTGACATCCATTTTCCAAATCTCATAGTCATGCTAAGCTACTATGGAAAGTATGATTCTTAGGAATTTAAAAAGGGAATGTGGTGAAAATGTTTCATCATAGTCAATACCTTGAATTTTTTTAAAACCTTTATCCAATATCCCTACTTTATAGGTACTTACTATACCTTCCATGTCCATTTTCTCTTGAATACCCATTTAAACTCAATAGTATTTGCATCAACTGGTGCATCGACCAGAACCCAAACTTAGTTATGATACATGGAATCCATCTTAGAATTCACAGATTCTAGCCATATTTAATATTATGAGCTCTCTACTACCTCCTTATAGGAGAGAGGTTCATCATTTTCCAATAATAATGAGTCACCATCCTCGGTAACTAGAAAACCATATCTCTCTAGTTCTCTTGGCTCTCTTACACTCGTACGTAGTACTTGTGCTTTAGGAACTACTTCTTCAATAGGGAACTTTGGAACTTGTTCCTATAACAACTCTTGTGTATCTTGAGCATCAAATTAATCTAAGAAAATATTTCTCCCACTATCATTTTTTAGTATTTTTTCCCTCTCAAGAAATTAATCTTGTCTATAAGACAATAACTTTCTTATTTGAGGTATTGTATAGGTAGTATCACTTTATTTCCTTGCGATACCCAATAAAGATACACTTCATGCCCTGGGGTGCTAGTTTTTTGACTAATAAATCCTTAACAAACACCTCATAACCCCATACACATGTATACGACAAAATGGGTTTCTTTCCACTCCATAGCTCAAAGGGAATTCCATTTTCCAATTTACTTGGTACTCGGTTTAATGTGTATACTGCAGTTTGTAATGCATATCCCCAGAAAGATAATGGAGGATCTTCTTGATTCATTATCAACCTTACCATGTATAATAAGGTATTATTCCTCATTTAAATAACACCATTCCACTATGGTGTATATGGTGGATTGAGTTGAGATAGAATCCCAAACTCCCATAGAAAGTTGATGAACTCTTGGTTAAGATATTCTCCACCTCGATCCGATCGAAGCTTCTTTATATTATTTCCAAGAATATTTTATTATTCATTATTTAATTTCTTGAATTTATCAAAGGAATCATACATATAACTCATCAAGTAAATATAACCATATCTAGAAAATTCATCAATAAAAGTTACAAAGTAAGAATATCCACCTCTAGATTCTACTAGAAATGGTCCACACACATCAGTCTGTAACAATCCTAGAAACTCTATGACCCTTTCATGATATCAACCAAATGGAAGTTTGGTTATTTTTCCTTGTAAACAAGCATGACATCTATTAAGTGGTTTTAGCTCAAATGAATCTAAACAACCATCTTGACAGATATTTTTCAAATTATTCTCATTTATATGACCAATATGGTGATTCAAAAGTTGGGTGTTATATGATTCATGTGAAAATGATTCATTATCAATTGAAAACACTTGGTTTTCATAATTTAATACATACAAACCATTATTTAAATGTTCCATACCATAACATATCTTTTCCTTGTAAAATAAACAACTTTTATTTCTAAACATGAAAATAAACCCATCTACATCTAAACATGATATAGAATTTTTTTGGTAATAGTAGGTACATAATAAAAATCACATAAAACCAAAATCCTTCTTTTTGGTAATGAAAGGTGGTAGTCACCAATGGATAGATCAGCCAACCTCGCACTATTGGTAGCTCACAGATCCACCTTTCCTCTGGATTTTTTTTGAAATCTACTTGGTTCCTACATTAAGATATATATGTGAGCACCATAAGATATATCTAATACCCAATGTATAGAAATGGAAGGATTTAACTCAATAATGAATTCACCTTTAGCTTCACCTTGCTTTTGGGTGCAATTCCTCTTCCATTGGCCTGGCTTGCCACATGAAAAACATATTGCCTTCTTTTCTGTGCCTTTCCTTTGGATCTTCCCTTTCTTAGAAGGATGATTTTCAGGAGATTTAGACTATTTATAGGTCTTGGGACCCTTTTCCTTGTTCTTCATTTCTTTTTTCACTATAAGGACCATGGGTTTGCCACACCCCATGTCCTAATCCACTTGGATAATCAACGTCAGAAGTTTCAAAAGACTCGTATAATTATTTCTATTTTTATAATTCATAATAAATCTAGAGAAGGTCTTGGTAAGTGATGAAAGTATCATATCTATATGAAAATAATCTAAGAATTTAATCCCTAAGATTCTCAGGCTTTCAATGTAGCTGATAATCTTGACTATATGAGTCCCAACTAGCACATACTCTTCAATATTAGTATTAAACAAATCATTAGAGATCACATACCTCTCTTGTCTCGCCTTCTCTTGATAGATGTTCTCATGGTGAGACATCATGCTATATGTATCCATTTCCTCGTGTTTATTTAAAATATCATTGGACATGGATGATAGCATGACACACTGAACATCTGTAGAAACATTCAAATGATTCTTATAAAGATAAATCTCTTCATCACTTGCCTAATTTCTAGGTGCAACTAATAAAGGTTATTCTAGCACATATAATTTCCTTTCATGGAAAAGGATGAAGTGTAAATGAATTTTCCATTCTTGGAAATTCATGTTAGTGAGAAGGTTTTCCTTCTCGAGTATGGATCATAGTGATATGTTTGATGTCATTTTTAATGTTTTTTCTACAAATAATATTATTATAGATTTAGTACTTTATCTAAATTTTTTTGACAAATAAATAAGTCTTATATTTATTAGTCTCCCACTATTTTATTGAAACCCAATAGCCCTCACTATTGGCTTTAGAATATCATGTTTCTTAGAAATTGAAGTGGAAAGGATCCATATTCCTCTTATCATTACCCCAAATTTGGTTGGTTAAGAAACTTGAATGGTTTTAGGTAGGCATTCTAAATTCAAAATTAATTAACTCACCATTCCTTGATCTATTGAGTGGACTCCCCAATTTTGAAATCATTAATTTAGATTTCCTCAACTTCTGCCTCTCAGTTACACTATATCCTACTTTAGATGTAAACCTTTGATGTGAACCAATTTAATTCAACACAAAACCTCATGTTAGAATTCCCCAATAATTGAAATCACCCCAACTTTGGCTGGTCAAGAACTTTGAACTGTGGTTTGATTCTAACCAAAGTAATGGATGGCTATACTGACTTAATATTTTATTGAGTGATTCTATCATTTATGAATAAATTACCGATTATTATATTTGTTACATGCTTGTTAATATTAAGTGGGATTACTTAAGTGATTAACCATGTCTTGGATTATATTTACACATAAGCTAGTTTATTTTAGTTCTATATTGCATGCCTGTAAATTCATTAATTATGCGATCATAGCAAGAAATTCATAATGAAATAGCCATGCAACTGATAGAAATAAAATAAAGGGTATGAACATGAGATTATACTAATGGTTAGTTTATTTAGCATTTGATAAACTAACCATTAACCTAGGGTAGAAATAACTTGAACCAATTGAGGTTTGTGTTTACAGCTTTCCACCTATCCACCTTTGTATCTCCTTGTATTGGTTTTTCCTTGGATCCTAACTTGAACCACCCCCACTATCTTGGGAGATCCATCCATTACATATAAATTTTATTCACACGCAGTTGAGGATAAAAAGGGGTTTATATAAAAGAAACCATGGGTATACATGCCATATATAATAATGAAGAGAGAAAGAACACATTCCAATAATTTAATTTATTAATAAATTAAATTAAACCAATCACATACAAAAGGTCAGTTTTAGATCACGATCATCCACTATAATGCAACAAATTACACATTTAATTAAACTATCATTCAATTCTTAATCATTATAATTTAAGATAAATTGTGCTCAGATTGATTAATTATTATCTTTAATTAATCAATTCTTTTATCTTAATCCTTATATGAATTTCCTTCATATTATCATCCATTATAATTTAAAACAAATTACATAAATTTATTTAAAATTAACATTGTACATAAATGTACCTTGGAGGAAACACGGTGAATACTTTTTCGATTCTTCCCAACATGTATTATACTTGTATACTATTTTACTCTTCTGACATATAGCATACATGAATTATCATGTAATTTCATGACGTGTACTTCACAGATGATTACATGAATTATATGATTTTTCGATCACGTGTTATGCTCAAATGCACATAGAGTAACAACATGCAATACAAATCATACATGATATGCATATATGAACATTACACAAATATTAATTAAAAATTTATATATTTTTGTATATTAAAAACTATCACATGGAATGTCCTATGTTTATGACCCCACGCAAGTAAATGTCTCAAGGTTTTCACAGTTAAATAAATAAATTTTAAATCTATATAACTTGGTATAAGTACAAAGCATGTAGATCTGATATACATGACATGTGGACCTCTCACCATCTATTTGAGACACATGCCTAGGGACTCAATGTGCAGTCTATGCCTCAGAAAATTTAGAGTACATGACATGTCCAATGGGACACATGTTGTGTTGACTCCGTGTTACATGGTCACCCATCAGGTAGGCCATGTATTGAATACACGACCCATATTTGACACAAAGGGACCACACGCAGTGTCCAATCATCCACACAGTGTGTAGTCCAACTGAACGTGTTCCAATCTATCCCAATCAATATGCGGTGTAAGAATTTACTACACCATGTTTCATTAATGCACACATGTTTAGTGAACGAATAATTACATCATGGTTCATTAAACAAAACTACAAAACATGTTACTTTAGTTACACAAAGTGTACTATTGTGTTATCTGGGTATAATCCTTGGCTCCTTCAGATGAGTTCCTTGATTTTATTTTAATCAAAAAATTAAACATTTCTTTTAGATTTGTGAGGAATGATAGAGGATGAAACAGATCTCATAATTTAGATTAAAATATTGATTAAACTTGAATTGAGAAACTAAATTATGAATGTGTAAAACACCAAAGATCTTAAATAATTATAAACAATTATGTGCCCCCTCTGATCCATTTGTAGGATCTGGGCACAACAGAAGTGCTGGAGGTTCGGTGCCCAACTTTAATTTTTTCCATAATCAATGATCAATCCAGGATCTATATGATGACGAATGTCGTGATCCTAAAAATTAAGTCAAAGAAATAAAAAAAGAATAATTGAACTGGAACCTAGAGAGAATGATAAACACATATTTTTTATAATTAATTTAATTAGATAAATAATTAACTCTAAGGGATTCTTTCATAGTTGACGTGTCTGGAGATAGATCTACGGTGAAATATCATTGTTTTGTAGAAACCAAGTGTAGATTTCCTCTAGCAGTGATCCACACATGTTCCAAGAATCTCCAGACATCACCAAAGGAGTCTCCAAGTGCTAGCACTAAATATCCTCGCGCTTTCATCATCTGTCTTGATCACCTTGAGAATCACTTCCAAAGTGTTATCCTTAATCTTATGGAGGTGGATTGACTGCCGTTCTTGGAAGCATTCTTAGAGAAGGTAACTCTCTAGGATTGAGAGGATTATCCTTGAATCATTGTGCACAGTCGAATTGGCTAAAGAGAAAATAATATAATTGGGTATTTATATTGTTAGGGTTAAAATAAAATTATTGCACATGTGCCTTTATTATTATTTAATCATAAAAAAACCCAATTTCAAGTAATAATAGTAATATTATTATTTCTTAAAACGTGCTTATCTTCCGAATTATAATTAATTATTATTTAAATAAATAATTTTTAATATTATCTTTTCTCACTAGACCATTAAACTCAGACCATTGTTACTCCACATTATTTATCAGTCCATGAATAATATTTATTTATTTATTAATTAATTATCACTAAGTTATTCACCAATAAATAAAAAAATATTTATTTACTAAACAGAAAATGAATATTTATATGGGATCAAGAATACATTATTAATTATTAATCCAAATATGGAAATAATATTTATTCAAACTCTTAAATAATAAATAATAATATATTATTTAACTGAGATTCTAGATACACTTAGTGTGTGACCCTCTAGGCCTCTTTCTCAATGCCATTAGGCGAAGTGGCCTAAAGTCCAAGGTTAGTTTCTAGAAACACGCCAAGGCACCCATAGAGAAAGAAGTTAATGCCGCAATGACATGTCACCTCATATGAATTCTTACCATTTAATATAATCCATTTATCACAATATCTAAAATCGAGCAGGTTGCATCCTAGTGCCATCAACCTATGTGCTTAATTATCTCTTTCTTTGAATTTCTAGAAATAGAACCTTCTTATTGATCACCATAGACGTTGATTCATTTAGCCTCATAATTTCCATAAAAGGTCCTAAAATAATAACTTCCATTAAATAATAGAATGTATAAATAATTTCTCTCAATATTCATTAATGCAATATTAATCATGATGCACCCAACATATCCTACCTCACCGTGAACATCTTTCAACACAGTTTTCATCAATAAATATAAGTTCATGAATCATAATACTCATTAATAAAAATATTAAAGTCTAAGGACCAATACAAATGTCTGTAGATAAGAACATCCAATGACATGTATGAATGTGGATTTTCTACTGTAGGGTCTCGTTCTCATAACATCCCACTAGATATTACCAAGGGTGTACACCATAAGAAGGTATCTAAAAGTCCTATGAGCATACAAACCTGATATCTTGTATCATTTTTGTCCCTCAAATTATATCATCTACCTATAGAACATATATTCAAGAATTGTGTCATAAAACTTCCAGGTTCTCATCATAGTGGGGAACTACTAAGACCTTTTAGTGTGACAACTACTCTTAGAACTTTTCACATAATATGTCACATATAATAACAATCATGATGTTATAAGTAGTTTTTAAATATTAAAAAAATGAATACATGTTTATCATAAAGTAAAAATATAAGTTGGTTCTAGGGAACCAACTCCAATAGATGATTCTTCAGGAACATTAGCTTGATGGTGAGTTCTGTAGAATTAGAGACTCTATTTGTGGTGGAGAGAATATTATTGAATGGATATTCTCCTAAAAGGGTATTCTATGTTTCTATAACTAGTATGTTGTACCTTTTCCTATGAGAAAATATGTTATGGGGGATTTTCATAATTCCTATTCGGCAGTGCACCCAAGAACCATGAAGATGTTCTATGAAATTTGGTGTCATTTTGGTGTCTAGGTATGAGATGGGGAATTGCTGAATTTGTCTCTCATTGTTATATGTTCCAACATGTTAAAACTGAGCATGAGAAACCTTAAAGTTTTCTTCATCCACTTCTAGTGACAACTTGGATGTGAGATGATATCTATATAGAATTTATGGTTAGGTTTCCACATACCCAAAGAAAGAAGAATGTGATATGGATTATAAAGAACCTCTATGGTGTTTTTTTTTAAAAAGTGTTGTATTTTTTGAAAACTAACCTTTTTTATAAGAATGTTTTTCTGATTCAGTAATCGAACCCAACCCCATATAATGAGCTTTGTAAAAATGTTTTTTTTGTGGAGAAATATTTTTTCCAGCTCAGAGTATCAGACTGAGAAGAATCAGAAGTAGAATTTGTTGTATGTTGGATGTTTTCATTTTTTCATAATCAGAGGAAAAAAGAAACTACTGATGTTGATGATTGAATAAGTCGTTATGATGCATAATATGTTCATTTAATATTATGAAGTTAGGAGCTAGAAAGTTTTCATACTTTCTAAATTAAATTAGAAGATTCTTTGTTGGTCATAATTTTTTTTTCATATCATGAAAACCCTCATGATAAAATATTTTTAATAAATGTACGAGAGGATTGAATAATGATGAATCTTGAAGTTTTTTCAATGTTTCTAAGTGAATTCATATATGAATAACTTCCATAATTATGGTAAGATCAACGTAATTGGATTTCCATCGTAATGAGGATTCCATTTAACTGACTCTAATAAAGAAGTAGAAATCATAATGAGATGATAAAGAAATATAAATCATAATGAGATGAGAAGGAAATAGATCATAATGAGATGAGAAGGAAATAGATTGTAATGAGACCAGAAATAAACATATCATAATTTTCTTAGAAATATATGAATAGATGAAGAGGTCAAACTTGAAATTAATTTTTATGTAAATCTCGAAGAAATCTAAGGAGGATTGAAGGAGTAAGAGTTGAAGTTTAAATGTAATCAATTTTCTGACATTTGAAACCTAAGGAAGTGGAAAATATTTTAAATTTTCCCACTCTTGCTTTTATGATTTTCCTATAATTACTTGCTCAGATCATTCGTTCATTGTAACTTTTCATATGAGAAGAAAAGGCAAAGCATTGAATAAATCAAGAGAAAGTTATTTCCGACTGGAGATCTCATGAGGAGGATTAAACAACTGAATTTTTGTTTACTGGATTGAGTAAGATCATATTGAGGAAGATCATATAAGTTGATCAGACTGAGAATGACCATATTGAGCATTTGAATAGAGTTTGAGTAATGCAGATTGAGAATTGGTTCATCATACTGGGTTCATCGGGTCTAGTCTCATTATATTGAGAGAATTAGATTCTGGCTCATTGTATTTAGAGAATCAGATCCAAGCCCATCAAATAATGAGAATCAGATCCAAACTCATCGTATTGAGAGAATCCGATCCAGACTCATCATTCTGAGAGAATTGGATCCATCCAAATCAGACTGAGGATTCCGACTGAGCAATTTTGGATTAGTTTCAACAAAGTATTTATTATTATTTTTGGATCATTTTTTTATAATCAAACATTGTAAATAGATGGGAGTTAGTATAATATTTACTATCGGGAGATAGAAGGTGTCTAACAATATTTGGAAAAGGTTTTATTCACTTCTTCATAATAAAGGATTTCCATAGACCCATGGATGTAGCTATGACAAGGATATAGGTTCTCACACTAAGGATGAACAATATAAATATTGTGTTCTTTAATTTCTTTCCTATATTTTCATGCATGGGTATTTATAAAAAGATGATAAGGAAATTAATCTTAATAGGTTTCAGGGGTTAGGTTTTGAGAAGCATTGAAACATATAAAAAGTGAACAACTGATTCAACCCCGTTCTTAGTTGTTATTCTATCCTTGGAACTTTAATTAGTATCAGAGTGAAGGTTCCATTGTTGAATACTTATCATTGAAAATATCAATTCTATCAATAGTTGGATAATTCCAACATTTTATGGTAAAAATTATTATGGATTCAAAAATAGGACGATTCCTAATATCTTATCTCTTAGCATGGAAGTTTTTTATGCTTACACAATTGGTTTTCCACCTATTGATAAAGATGCTCCCATGAAATTTACTAATAAGATAAATATTGAATTTTATGGAAAAGACAGAAATGATATACTTATGTCTTTATCAGAAAATTTTTATTAGAAGGTGATGGGTCTCAACACTTCAAAAAGTATATAGGACAAGCTGGAAGGTGTTTTATAAGGGAATACTAAAGTTAAGGAATCAAAGATTCAAATCCGGCATAGTATGTAAGAATACATCAAAATGAGATATGAAGAAATAATTGATGAATACTTCACCAGAGTAAATGAAATTGTTTTTATATTAGAGGATTCATAGATGGCCTAGAAGATTCTAAAATTTTGAATAAAATAATGATAAACCTTTTGTACTAGTTTGATTCTAAAATTTCTTCTTTAGAAGATAAGGATGATTTATATCTTGATGAATTTCATAAATTTCTTGTTGCCTATGAAATTAGGAAATATTCTATGTTTAAAAAGAAGATGAAAGATGAAATGGATTTTGAAGCTACGAGAAAGATGAAAATATAATATGTTGAAGAAGAATATCCTTGTGAGTATGAAGATAAATAGGATGAAAAGTTGAATGAAAAAATCATGTCTCTTAAATAAAAAAATTATTATAGAGAAAGAGGAAAATATGGAGGTAAAATTCTTCTCAAATGTTTTGAGTGTGGTGGAATCAGACACTTTTTTATGAATTTCCCCAAGAATAAAGTAGGATAATATCAAGATGATTCTGATGAAAACCCTTGATGGAATAAGTGGGAAAAAATGATAAAGAAGAAAAGTATTCTAATAAATAGATGAAGAATTTTACTAGAAACAAAATAAGTATGTAGAGTAATAAAGTTGAATTGGACTTAACCGACCAAAATTATTCTAAATATGGATGTTTAGAAAAGTTTAGAACCTTCATTGAAAATGGAAATAAAAAAAGATTCCTCAAATAATGAATAATGTGGTTAATAATCTTATAGAGGGTATCAATATAAAATACAACTTGTTGCATGTCTTGAAAAACAAAACTATCAAGAAAGAAATTAGATTAATGAATAAATTTTGTGAAGAAATTTATGATGGAAGAAAATATGTCATCAAGTAGGAGGAAGAATACATTGGGGAGATTTTAAGTTACAAACATTGAATTTATAAACAAGGAAAGAATATTGAAGATCTTAGTAAAAAGATGAAAGATAAAGAACAATAAGTTAACAAGGTTCAATCAAAACTTCTTGAGTCTAAAAGAACCTTGAGGAAGATGAATGAAAACTTCAAAAAATCTTCAGAAGTAAAATATGAGACTTCTAAAGTTGCTGAGAAGGCTCAATATGAGAATTAGGTGAAATATTATCTTACCAAAAATAATGTTTCTTTTTATTCTTTTAACAATTAATGTTCCGTAAAAAGTATTGGGAAAGAATGGGTGGATAAAGGATGTGAGAAACCTACCAAAACTATAAAAGTGTAAAACCCACTCAAAAGAGAAGATGGTCCATGTCCTGAGTATGTTAGAGTGGAAAGAAGTTACCAACCTCAATAAGGTTTCTACAAATAAAGATCTTTTTTAAATAGAAAATAAATATTTGATGGCTATTTATAGTGTTGTGGAATCTATGGGCACAATGCTTATAATTTTTGGCACAACTTATCTCTACATGGAATAAGAATTGATCAAAGTGGAAGAAATAGTGTAAGTAGAATGAGTAACTTTACTAGCTCACAGAAAGTTGAAAAAGTGAATTATAAAGATGTTAGAAACATTCTAAAAAAATCAATTTAAAAGTCCAGATGAAGTTTGTAGAATATTTGATCATGATGGAGACTTCCTAAAATAGTGAAAGAAAGTCAAAACACCCTTATCAAGATTAAGAAAATTCATGTGATGAGGAAAGTTCAGTTGAGAAAGAAACTTTGAAATTTCCTACTTTACAAAAACATGTTGTTCGTAAAAACATTATTAGAAATTAGGAGGCTCCAGTTCAGATAAAAATAAAGTTAAGATTTGAAAAATCATAAATCAATTATCTCATAGGTTGAACCAAGATGAGTTTTAGAATCTATTGAATACAAATAATGTGTGGGTGCTATGAATGAAGAGTTAGATCAGATTGAGAATAATTAAAAATGGGAACTTTTTTCACGACCATCAAATAAAAATTTTATCAAAACAAGTGGGTTTATAGATACAAGTTAAATAAATATAGAGAAGTTTCAATAAATAAAGACTGCCTTTCTTTTAAAGTCTATGAACATGTGGAAGGTGTGGATTTTGAAGAAACATTTTCCCCAGTTTCATGATTATAAACTATTATAATGTTTCTTGTTGGAACCATGGTCATTCTTTTCATGAATTAGAGTATGGTTTTTGTTTTTTGTCAATCCTCTATGGAATTCCAGAATGTGTTCCAGTAAAATGATCATACATTTCAAGAAGACAATAGTATTGAAGGTGGTGCTGTTCTCCAGTGTTTGCCAAAATTTTGGACCTGAAAATTGGAAGATGAAGACCTAGGTTGTTGGAAAAAGGAGGTGCATGCAAAGTGGAAGTGGTGCATGAAATAGGTGATGTGTGCATGAAAAACAGCATGGTGTGAAAAAAATAGCATTGTACGCGAAATAGTGGAGAGATATTTTTTCGCGCAAGAGGTGTTTCAGAATCAGAACGTCGAAAAATGGAAAAGGCATGGGCTGCGTGAAAACATAGAGATGTGCACGGAAAATAGTTCCTGCGCAAAATGTTTTGCATGAAGAATGGGAGGTTTTTCATGCCACGATGGGTTTTGTGCATGGGGGTCGACAAAGCTTATAAATAAGAGGTGACCTCCCTCATTTTGTATGGATGAAGACTTAGAGAAGATCCGAGTGCTGATGCACGTAAAATGTTCACATAAAGGGGGTTACGTGAAAAAGGCTGAGTTGCGCGTAAAAGTTGTTTCACGTAAAAGTTTAAGATGTGCGAAAACACAGACGTTGCATGAAAAATTTTAAGTTGCGTGTAAAAGTGGAAGGTGCACGAAAAAGTGGATGGTGCACGAAAAAGTGGATGGTGCACATAAAAGGTGATGCTGCAAAAAAAAGTCGACGCTGTGTGTAAAAGTTGAGGTTGCACGTAAAGGAGGTTGTTTCATGAAATATTTTCCACGTGAAAATCAAGTATTGTGCAAAAAAGTGAGATATTTCATGGAAAGTGTAGGTGTTGTGCAAAATATTCAGTGTAACCTGGTTTCGCATTCCAAATATCCATTTTAGTGGTTCAGTGCTTTCAAGTGCATAATTTTTGGACTTTGATGCAAGCAGAGTCTCGTGATGAACAGAGCCAAAGACTTCAATGCATTTATATGGAAGAGACCTTCACATCTATAAACTAAGTGGGACTTCACCAAAGATAGTGAGCTAGGGATAGTCAACGAGAGTGACCCGAGGGACGCAGTGAGCTATCCCTGAACCTTTGTAAAGGCAGTGTTCCTGTCACAGTGTGATTGTGACCAAAACTTTTAATCCATAAACTAGTGAATATTAGTTTATTTTGGTACGACCGACACACTGTCAGAATATGCTCCTTGAATGTAGCACTTTGTGGTGAACCAAGTAAAAGTGCCATGTCAACTCCCTGCTTTAATTTTTTTGACAGATATAACAAGTTCCTACCAATGTGGGAACAAAATACTCAACATTAAAAAGTTGACACCCTGATTCACCTCTCCCCTCTCAGGGTGTTCTGAGGTCCTTCATTTCTTTCAGTGGTCGCATATCATAATTACAAAGTTTCTCCGAAGGATGTAAAGTCATCTTTCTTAAATGATTAGATTGTGGTATAAAGTCACATTAAACAACCATGTGGGTTTCTACTTGATGAGGATGAAAATAAAGTTTGTAAACTAACGAAAGCTTTGTATGGGTAGAAAAAAGCTCTAGGTTCTTGGTATTCCAAACTTGAAAATTGTTTGAGAATGTTGAACTTTTCTAATGGAAAATTTGATAGCAACTTATATGTGAAATATGTTGACTTTGGAACTCTTATTTCAATTGTTTATCTGGATGATATGATTTTTACTAGGGATAGAGAAGATGTTTGTAAAAAATCTGTTGAGGAAATAAAGAATTTTCTTAAAATTTCAATGTTAGGAGAATTAAATTTCTTCCTTAGCTTACAAGTTCAACAAAATGAAAAATAATTTTTCTTATCTCAAGAAAAGTATGCTAGGGAATTGTTAAAGAAGTTTGGAATGGAAGACTGGATGAAAATTATTATTTTTATTTTATTATCATATCACTTTTAAAGGGGAAGTGAGAAACCCCAAATCCATCAAACAACCAAAATAACAGCATAAAAACCCCAAGCAAAGAAACTGGTCCTGCCTCTTCCCAGCAACTCAACATTAAAAGGCCTCCACCAAAGCATGGAAACTCGGCAAATAGTCCCGTGCAAAGATGCACGAGCATGGAACCAACGACCAAGCCATACCCTCTTTTTCTTTCGATCCAAGTGACATGCAGAAGTGACGACCTTGTGCTCTAAACCTCATCTAAGGTAGAACCATAAAACATGTTAGAATTGAAACACCCAAATTCACCTCGGGACACACAAACTGATGAAGAACTTCCTCATATCCAAAAAAATAAAGAAAAGGTGAGCACCCAAGCCTTATTCAAAATAAGGTAAAGCAAAATCATTGAAAAACAATTTAACTCTGCCAGATATTGTATCCCTAAACCATCTCCAGGATATAGCAGATACCTGAGTATGCGGATCTACCCTAATCTGGTCTTCAAGTGAAGAAGTCAGTTTATCCCATACCTAAACGTACTCCTCGAGTCTGATTATCCCATTATTGAAGCCCCCAACCAGTATCGTGTCCTGTTTATCAACCCAAATATATTGTTCCCCATTAAGATTCACTTCAATATCCTGGCCCATCATCTTGGCCGCTTCCTCTTCCGAGGTATTGAGAAATAACACCTGCTCTGTCACCACATCATCCAAACCAAAAATCAACTCCAAGGGTATTTTAGACTGACCAAGTGGTTCCAGTTGACACCTGACCGCACTGTCCAACTTCTCATCCATTCTATTTTTTGCTGACCAAGTCTTCATAGGTGGTGGCAAGGATGGGTAGTCCTTCCTACCCATCCTCCTCCTATTTCTCCTGTTGCTCCTCGGAATGGACTCCCCTTCAAATAAACCCTTACTGTCTTCAATGGATTCCTCCACCCCACTTCCAGTAGTACAATGAGGATCATCATGTTCAATTTTCCCAACTTCCATACTAAGGTCATCAAGGCTCTTCCTGTTAATTTCATCTCCCTCAACCACAATAGGTGCTTCATATCCTGACCCTACCTCCGTAAGTCCTTAAAACCTATTGCCCAGGATGACTCAGGTCCGAATTGAGGATCCCGCACCCCCTGGTAGGTTGGAGGGACTCGCAAGGTCCTTCTGCAGCTGATTGAACACATAAATAACCTTCGGATTGCATTGATGCATCACGGCATCCTTACCCTTTCCATAATCCACGCCAGCCTCTAGGCTGCGTTCCACTACCTCAGTTCTGGTAGATTTCTCCACACCCGGTTGCAGGAACCTATCTTCACCACCTCCATCATCTCCTCCTATTTCCCTCTGTCCCATTCCAACCTCCTCACAAGTTCCCATCGTCTTCCCCTGAATGGTGGCCACCATCCTTGGAGGATTCGGGACCTCCCGATCAACCTTCCATTTTTTTTAGGTCCCCTTCCCACCTTTGATGGATGCTCCCAAGAACAAACTTCCATGGAATGTCCCAGCCGACCACATGAACTGAAATAATCCATCCAACTCTCATAAACCACATGCTTCTTGCATCTGTACTCCTCTTCAATCGTGATCCAAAAAAATCAATGGGAACTATAGACACATCAACCTCGACATAGACTCATGGGTTCATAGGGTGACAAACCGATTCTGTGTAGCTATCCGAACATAGATACCTACTAAGAAGATTACCTAGCATTCTGGTAACAGAAGGATTCTGGAAAGGTAATGAAAAATTAAGGAAACTAACCCAAATTTTAGTGGAGGGTGAGTCGCTTTTCATGAGAAAATCGAACGACCATCGGAAGAGGAAGAACCGAATACCATTGTAGCATTGGGGATCCCTTGACCAGGCACTGCTGAGGTCATCCTCTTATGTGAAGTGGATCATAATGTGGTGGTTGTCAAGTAATCCCACTGTCGCCCTATCTTGAAGATCCCAGGAATCGAAGATGAAGTGGTCGGAGGAATCAACTGAAGGTCTTCTCTATTTAAACCGCACCACCAATTTGAGATTCAGAAGCACATAAGTTTCCCTAAACTATGCTGTTGAGATCTGGAAAAAGTGTGAATTAGAAATACTTTCAGAAGGTGATAAGAAGTCTACTTTACCTCATGGCCTCAAGGCCTGATATTGTTTATGTTGTGACTTTGCGTTCCCAGTATCAAAGTAATCCAAAAGAATCACATATGTTGGTATAAAATAGAATTATAAGATATTTTAAAGGAACAACATCACATGGGTTGTTATACAAAATAAATTCTAAGGTGAAGTTTCAGGGTTATATTGATTTTGATTGGACTTGAGATTCTAATGATATAAAATCAACCTTAGAAGGAACATTCTTCTTGGGTGAATATTGTGTGAGTTGGAATAGTAAGAATTAAAGTTCAATAACTTTTATCATAGATAAATACAAATATTTTGTAGCTACTTAGGATTGTACTCAAATTTTGTGGATGAAAGTTTTGCTAAAATATTTAAAAGTAAAAGTTTCTAAACCATTGAAGATACTATGTGATAATCAAAGTGCAGTTGATCATTCTAAAAATATTTTCCAACATTCAAGATAAAAAAAAATTGATATAAAGTTTCACTTTATAAAATATAAATCTTTTACTGGAGATGTTTTTCTGGAATATATTTCAAAAAAGTATTATATTGTTGAGATCTTTACAAAAGAAATGTTGAAAGAAAGGTTTGTGGAATTGAGGTTGCAACTTTATGTTCATCCTCCTCCCATGAATTACTAAACCTTATAAGTAAGGCACCCCCACCATGATTTGTATTATGTTGAAAATGGGGGACACAAAGTAATAGCTTTGATGTTTTTAATTATCTTTCTTCTATGAATCTAATGTTGTTGTTATTATAAAATTGCGGAGAGAAAAAAGTTAAGTGAGAGAGGAGAAGATAAAAGTGAGGAAAGTTTATCTTCACGTGGCCTAAAAATTTTCTTTCCACCAAGGTATGGAATTCCTTCAAAAACATTACTTTATCTAGTAGTGTGGTGTTAGGACACTCTCTTTTGAGAAAGGCTATGTTTTGATAAAATTAAAACAACTTTAGTTGTTTCCAAAAGTTGAGTAGTAAACAATTCAGAGATTTTGAAAATTTATTAACAAGGGATATCAAAAAATACATAGGGGGAGATTGAATAACCTTTGTGGTGTTTTTTACAAAGTTTTTTATTTTTTGAAAAATAACTTTTTTTTATAAGAATGTTTTGGTTATTCAGGAATCAGACCGAGTCCACCACAATGGGCTTTGTAAGAAAGTTTTTATTATTAAGAAATATGTTTTCCAAACTCATAGTATCATACTGAGAAGAATCGGAGGGAGAATTTTTTGTATGCTGGATGTTTTCCTTTTCTCATAATCATATAAAGAAATAAGCTACTGATGTTGTTGATTGAAGAAGTCCTGATAATGATTAAGAGGTTCATTGAATATTGTGAAGTCAAGAGTTAGAAAGTTTTCATACTTTCTAAATTAAATTATATGATACTTTTATAGTCATGAGGTTCTCACATATCATGAAAAACCTCAT
The DNA here is from genome assembly GCA_963277665.1 of Viscum album. Lineage (NCBI taxonomy): Eukaryota > Viridiplantae > Streptophyta > Magnoliopsida > Santalales > Viscaceae > Viscum > Viscum album. Next base: position 684,680,834 of record OY728120.1, on the reverse strand, counting down.
GATAAAATATTTTTAGGAAATGGAGGAGAGGGTTGAAGAATGATTAAACTTGAAGTCTTTTTAAATTTTCTAAGTGGAGTCATAAATGAATACTTTACATTATTATGGGAAAAACATTGTAATGATATTTCCATCGTAATGGGAATTCCATCATAAGGAGGATTTCATCGGATTGAATTTGAGAAAGAAGTAGCAATTGAAATGAGCTAAGAAAGAAATAGAAATTGTAATGAGCTGAGAAGGAAATAGATTTGTAAAAATATAAGAAGGAAATAGATCATAATGATCTGAGAAGGAAACAAATCATAATAAGATGAGAAGGAAAAATATCACAATGATATAAGAAAGAAACATATCGTAATGTTCTTTGAAATATATGAAGAGTTTAAGAGGTCAAACTTGAAATTCATTTTTGTGTAAATATCAGAGAAATATAAGGATGATTGAAGGATTCAAAGTTTATGTTTAAATGTGATATATTTTTTGATGTTATGAAATATATAGAAGCATGTAAAGTTTTTAAGTTTCCTTCTCTTACTTTTCTGAGTCACCTATTAATAATTTCTCAGATCATTCATTCATTGTAACTTTACATATGAGTGGAAAAGGCAAAATGATGAAGAAATAAACTGAAAGTTATTTCCAACTAGATATATCATGAGGAGGATCAAATAGCTGAATGTTTGTTTACCGGATTGAGTAAGATTGTATTGAGGAGTATCATATTGAGTTGATCGGACTGAGAAATATCTTATTGAGAATTTGAGTATAGTTTGAGTAATATAGATTAAGAATTGGTTCATCAAACTGAGTTCATTAGATCCAACCTCATCGTATTGAGAGAATCAGATCCAGACTCATCGTATTGAGAGAATCATATCAACCTCATCATATGGAGAGAATCAAATATAGAGTCATCATATTGATATAAATAGATCCACACTCATCGTATTGAGAGAATAAGATATATCCAAATCAGACTGAGGATTCAGACTAAGAAATTGTGGATCAGTTTCAACAAAGTATTTATTCTTTTGTTTGGATCAATTATTTTATAAGAAAAAATTTTAAAATTAAGGGGCTTAGTATAATATTTCCTATTAAGATATATAAGGTGTCTAACAGGATTTGGAACAAATTGTATTCACTTCTTCATAATAGTGGATTTCCATAGACCCATGGGAGTGGCTATGGAAAGGATGTATGTTCTCACACTAAGGCCAAACCTTATAAATTTTGTGTCCTTTACTTTCTTTCCTATAATTTCATGCATGAGTATTTATAAAAAAGGATAATAAAATTAATATTTACAAGTTTCAGGGGTTATGTTTTGAAAAGTATTGAAACTTATAAAAAGTGAACAACTGATTCACCCTCCCCCCCACTTCTCAGTTGTTATTCAATCCTTAGAACTTCAAATTGTGATTGATAGACTAACCAAATTGGACAACTTTATATAACTTCATGATTTAACCAAAGTCGAGGATATGAGAAATCTTTATGTGAAAGATATTATTTATTTTCATGGAGTACCATCTTCTATAGTCTCTTATAGAGATCTTCATTTTACTTTTTGCTTTTGGAGAGGCCTTCACTAGTCACTAGGATCTCAGGTTTATTTGATCATGGAATATCATCTACAGTCTGATGTCCAGATAGAAAGATCTATACAGATTATTGAGGATATGATTTGCACCTAAGTTCTTGACTTTGTTGAAGCTTGGGACGGTAATTTATGGTTGGGTGAGTTTTGTTATAACAATAGTTACTAGTCCTTAATCTAATGGACGACTTTGAGGAATTGTATGACCAACATTATAAATCTTCATTGTGTTGGTCAAAGATTGGTGAATTTTCCCTGTTTGGACAAATCTTGTTTCAAGAGAAGACAACAAATATTTATTTGATTCATCAGATAATGTTGATGAAAAAAATCTAGTATAAGTCATGTGGTGATCTTCATCGTAGACCATTGGAATTTTTAGTTGGTGACCATATGTTTTGGAATGTTTCACCCCATTTGGGTCATCGACAGATTGAGAGGAAAGGGAAAATTTTACCTCGTTTTGTGGGGCCTTTTGAAGTTGTTGAAAAGGACGAGAATTTAGTTTTTCATTTATAACATAAACTATATTTTACTTTGATACATAACACATTACATGTATCACAACTAAAAAATTATCTTTCTAATCCTTATCATGTTCTGAGTTACGGTTATCTTTATGTGGTTCCTAATTTATCCATGGCTGAGTATCTTGTCAAGATAGTTGATTATGAAACCAAGTAACTTCATGGGAGGATGATACATTTGGTTTAAGTTCTATGGCAGCATAGTTCTCATACTCATGAGACTTGGGAGATAGAGGCACTAATGAGAGAGTAGTGACCTCATATTTTTTTCATGGAAGCTTCTTAATAGGATTTCTTGTGATATAATGTTTCTATGATAGATAGGTTATAACATAATTATACTCTTTTTAGGAACTCATCAACCCTCATTTTGATCATCCTTTGATTGGGTCACATTTAGGGGTGCTTCGGGTGAAATTTTGAAAATTCTCTAACTTTATGGGTCGTGCAAGGTTGGTACATGGTTTTCCCAAACCATGCACCCACCCAGGGTAAACCATGCACACCCAAACTATGGTGGGTTGCATAGATAGGGCATGGTTTGAAAACCCACACACCCACCAAGTAAAAATCGTGAACCTTACCACAGGGGTGCATGGTTTGTCTAATCATGCTGCCCTACCCAGCTAACCATGCACACAAGATTTAATTATTCCAAAAATTATTAAAAAATTCCCCGAACTATATTTTGGACCCCTACACAACCCTAAATCGGGATATTTTGTTTTACATGGTTTAGAGGGGCTCTTAAGGATGAATTTTGACACCTCTATACTCTTTCCATGATGGATCGAAGCGAGGCGATCATCATTTGATACTTTCCTGGTAATAATTTTTCCCTGCCCCTTCTCTCCCACTATCTTCCTCCCTCCTCCTTAGCATTTGTTAGATCTCTGTGATGTTGGAGGATCTAATATTCATTGTTTTAGATCTTGAATCTTGGTTTGATTCTCTCATATCCCTTGTCAATGTTCTTTGTTGGAGTTTCCCATTGTGGGTGTTGTGTTTCATGATCCCATGATCTAAGGTAGGTTGTTCTGTTTATGATTGTCCAATTGATTTAACCCTAAATTACTTGATTTAAATTAAATTTCTTGATTTAAATTAAAGTGCGTGATTTAAATTAAATTTCATTAAATTAAATTTTGAAAACAACCAATTCATTGTGGATTGTGATTTGAATTATCTTTTGCATGAAATTTAGGAATAACCCCCCAATTCTATTGAATTGGGGTGTGATTGTGGAAATTGGATGGTAATTTTGCAATTAAATTTGTGGAATTAAATTGTGAAATTGAATTGCAAAACTGATTGAAAATTTTTATTTGAGAAAATGGATTAAATTATTTTGATAATAACCCATTGGTTTTATCTTGGAAAAGGCATGAATTAATTAATAACCCTTTTGTTTTTTAAATGGAAATTCGAATATTGAAATGGGAAAAGATGGGTTAATTTTATTTTGAACAGTTTTGAAATAAATTTCCCATTATTGATTGTTGTTTGAGCATATGAAAGCCTAGGTAGTTTGTGAGTTATTTGGGAAAATACTCTATTGACTCTTTATACCTATAACAAAACATATTAAATAGGTCACATCCTATATGAGATAGTGATGAGTCATCTTGGACCAATGTCTGAGGGGCCAATGTACACATATTGTTGTGATCACCTATTTGAGTGTGTGAGGATCTCATAACCTAGAATTATCCTACCACTTGTAAGATGACCATGTTTCACCTTTTTGATTACTTTGATATATATATATATATATATATATATATTTCATTGTTTTTAAACTATTTTACACATTCCATGTTGATTTATATAATCTATTTTATATAAAATTTTTATTAATCCATTGTTGGAAATATTTTCATCAATTGAAATGTAAGCATGATTTGTTTTAAATATTCTTTTTTACTGCCATTCCCATTTGTTTACAATTGAAATATTTATTTGGTTAATTAACGCGGCATCTCATTATGGAATCCTTGGTGAATCCTACTACTATTTTATCTCACACCCTACCTATTCCCTTAGGAATTTGTAGATTTCCACCTTCTAGGTTCAAGAAAGGGGAAAGCACCACTTGGAGGTGGTAGTTATTTTTTATCTTTGAGCATGTATTGTTGTGTCCACTTTGATTTTGGGTCATTTATCTTCTTATTTTCTGGTAATTTGATGACGTACTTTGGGTTGTTCATAGTTGTTTGAATTCCAGTAGTGTACTCCCCGTGAAGTTTTCTTTTGATCATACTAACTTTCTTTTGTTCTTCCACTTTTTATATGGAAAAACTATTCCCACATTAGCTTGTTTGATTTCAGGTGCTAGTCGCCAACCCGTGGAGATCAGGAATGCCCTTCGGGCTATGTCAGGATCAGCTTGGTTATCAGGGTACCGGGGTATCTGGGCTGGTTTGTGACAACTATGTAATACTATTAATTAGTTGTTAATTAATAATTAATTCATAATTATAAATTAATTAATAATTTTTTAATAATTGGAAATTAATTACTAATTAATTAATCGTTAGTAGTTAGTAAATAATTTGTAATTAATTGATATCCAATAATTAATTAATCATTAGTAAATACTTACTAATTAATTAATATTTAGTAAATTATTGCTAATTAAATAATAATTGGTAAATATGTATTAATTAAGTAATAATGAGTAACTAATTACTACATAATTAACAATAAGTAATTTATTAATAATTAATTAATGATTTGTAATTAGCTATTAGTTGACTATTAATTAATTATAGATTAACTATTAATTAACTATTAATTATTTAATTACTAACTTAATTATTTATAATTAGAAAACAATTACTTAGTCACCACTAGAAAAATTACTATTTGTGATGGGTCATTTGCAACGGACAAATGACTCATCACAAATAGTCGCCAGACTCAGGCTATTTGCGACGAAATGAAAAATTCCATCATAAATAGTTTTGGTTGGGCTTCCCACCGCCCATCGTCAAAACCAATTGTGACAAGAATTTGCAATGGATTGCTCATTCCATCACAAAATTCTCATCGACTCAAAATTATTTGAGATAGAATTAAATGTCTGTCACAAATACTTTTTACCGATAAACTATTTCCAATGGATAGAATTCCATCACAAATAGTCCATTGCAAAATTAAACGATTTAACCTATGTGGCCACCCTTATTCTTCTTCTTCATCCTCATTCTACCTCCCCTCTCCTGCGACACTAACTCCTCCCTTATCCACACCATGTTGCCACACTGCGTCACCCTACCGCACTGCCACACCGTTGCGCCACTCTACCATGCTCCTTCACCGCTTCATCTCTCACACAACCACAATACAACACTGCACCGGATCGCCCTGTTTAGATATTTTATGTATGAACTCTATTTTTTTCAATTTTTTTTGTGTATATATATTCAATTTATTGAATACTTGTCTGGTCAAAATCTGGGTAAATTAATTTACCTATTTTTTTTAATTTATTTGATATTTTGGGTTAATATATACTTATTAGTTTATGTTTGGATTTCCATTGTTTTTAAAAGACTTGATTTCATTTTTATTTAATATTAATATATATATTTGGGTATCAATTTTTTTATAATGCTTGTATTTCAAAATTTATCACTGAAAGAAGTGAACAACTAATTTTTGTTTTTTGATGTCATGGATAAATAGGATAGTGTACACCTGAATTGTTCAGTTATTTCATTTCAGGGTTAATTCATATGTAAACTTGTGAATTAATTTTATAATGCCTATATCATTATATTTGGGTGTCAATTTTTGTTATAGGATTTGATTTCATTTGGGTGTCAATTTTTGGGTGCCAATTTTTTTATTTCATTTTTGTTGCAAGATTTGATTTCATTTGGGTGTTAATTTTTATTACAAGATTTGATTTCAATTATTATTGAAAGATTTTATTTAATTTCATATAAATGTTGTAAAAACACCCATTGCGCAACTGTTATAATGCGTCTAGGGTAAAACTTATAAATTCAAAAATTATAAATTCAAAAAAATATCAATTCAGAATAAATATTATTTCAAAAATATTAACTCAAAATTATTGAATAATTATTTATATAAATTACTAATTCAATATAATCAAATTTATTTATAATCAAAATTAAATATTAGTAAAATTACTCAAAAAATATACATATAGATATATATGTTTATATAGATTTGATATATGTATATTTGTTTAAAAAAGAGTTAGAATATATATTTGATGTATTTATATTAATTAAGAAATCATGATATATATATGTGTGTGTGTGTGTGTGTGTATTAATTATTAAAAACATAATAATAATTTGAATAACTAATAATAATCATTTCATAAATTATAATAATTAATAATTAAATAGTCATTATTAATAATAAATAGTAAATATTGGTGTTAGTTACAAATTATTATTAATAATTTCAAATTTTAAGGAAATTATGAAAATATGTAAAAATTTATAAAAGAAAAAATATGAAATACCATTAATAGTTAAATATTAGTAATATTTATTAAAAAGTAGATATAAGTAATAAATAATTAGTATTACCTAAAAAATAATTTTTTTAACTACTAAAAGTTTTATAAAAAAATCTAATAAATACTAAATTTTTTATTAAATCTTTCCAAAAAATATAAAAAATAATAACGATTACAATGTCATGATAATTCATATACATGGTATGTTAATTAAAATAATTTGTATAACTGTTATAATATATAAAAATAATATTGATAAAATATTAAAAATGATACTCTTTCATGCGATGTAACCAAACACCCAATGATCACAATTGTTATGTCGCACCTAGGGTAATACTCACATCCCAAACCTAACGGTGGTCTCTAATTTTTCATGCAATAAATAGTTTGGGAGATACTTTAAATTTTAATAAGAAATCATAATATAAATATTAAATGAATTACCCAGGTGTGTCATGTAAATAAACCCTCGACGCTCACAAATTTTATGTTGCACAAAGGGTAAACCCCACATCCCAGACACAATGGTGTTCTATAGTTTTTCAAATGATATATAGTTAGAATGATACTTTAAATTTTAATAAGAAATTATAATAAAAATATTAAATGAATTAACCTCATGTGCGATGTTACCAAACATCTGATGCACATAAATATAATGTCGCATCTATGGTAAACCCCACATCCCGGGCCCAATGGTGGTGTCCAAATTTTCATATGATACATAGTTTGAAAGATATTTAAAATTTTAATAAGAAATTATAATAAAAATAGTAAATGAATTACCCTCACGTGTGATGTAACTAACACATGACGCTCACAAATGTTATGTTTCACCTAGGGTAAACCCCACATCTCAGACCCAACGATGATGTCTGAATTTTCATATGATACACAATTTGAAAGATACTTTAAATTTTAATAATAAATTATAATAAAAATATTAAATGAATTACCCTCTCATATGATGTTACTAAACATTCGATGCACACAAATGTAATGTCGCGTCTTGGGTAAACCACGCATCCTGGACCCAACGGTGGTGTCTAAGTTTTCATATGATACAAAGTTTGGGACATAATTTAAATTTTAATAAAAAAATTGTAATAAATATATTAATTGCATTACCCTTGCATGTGATGTAACTAAACACCCGACGCTCACAAATTTTATGTTGAGGCTAGGGTAAACCTCACATCTTGGACCCAATGGTGGTGTCCTAATTTTCATATGATACACAGTTTGACAACCCTCCAAAAAAAATTTAACATATTATAATGGGTATTTGGTGAATGGGTTTCGATTCCATACCTATATATATAGCGACTTAAAGAAATCAATGAATAATGTTGTTTGTTTAAAAGGATACAATCACAAGGAAAGTATAGTTGACTTTTGTGATATGTTGGAATAAATAATTGAATAATGTTATATGGGTCCAAATTATGTAACAACGTTTGAAAGTTATTGGTTTGATACTGATCTAGGGTTGTGATTTTATCCATGACATGGAGTCGTTGACATTAAATATAATAGTCTTCTTGCATCAAATGAACCATTTATGTTGGCACATCAAGTACATAAATTTTATTATGAAAGTTATTGTGATATTTTGAGGGATTTGAAGGACCGATGCAGTGTGATAAAAATGAAATCACATGAAAATAAATTTACTAAAAATAATGGTTCTATTTAAGTGAAACATATTGAAATATGTCAAGAAACATCCCAAAATATATATCTTACCTGATGAGATATAAATATCGATGATGAAACCCATCATTTAAGGGATGATGATATAGATAATGTTAATTAAGTAATAAGGGATGATGAAACTAAAATTCATATGGAAGTTGATGATGATGAAGATGAGGATGAAGACATTGATCTTGATGAAAATTAAGAAGAAGATGATGATTGATGTATTATTTTATAGTATTTTGTTAGAGGTAATTATTATATTATGATATTTATTTGTTTTTTATATTTGATATTTCTATTAACAACTTATTATGGGTAAGAATAATATATACTATAACTTATTAGTTTTTTATATTATATATATATATTAATAATTTCTTATAGGTAAGAATATTTGTTTTGGATGGATGGAGATGATCCTGATGATCCACTTCATTCTCTCACTGATGCTGGACTTCCTGCTGATGAGCCTGATTCAGCTGAGCCTCAAGCTGGTGTGCCTATTAGAATGGGGCATGGTCTTTCTCAATTGATGATTCCGGATCCTATTCCAGAGAGACCAAAATCTGTTGATTTTAATCCTCATTTATGGAGGTATGTTTATTTCATTATGATATTTATTTTATATTTACTTTGTGTATTAATTTTGGTAATAATTTTATGATTATTATTTTTATTTGCACGATTTTGTTCAATTAGCTGTTGGGAAGGCCCGTTCCATTCTAAGAAATTATTTTTCTGAATCATGGATGTTATGGGACATAGTTCCCTTAATTTTACGCCAATAGATGTTCGACTATTAGATTATACGTTATTAAATAATATATAATTTTTAAAATTTATTTAATCACAAACATTTTTTTTAATTTTATAAAAGAATTTATTTTCTCTAATTACTGATAGCCAGAGAGGTATTATCCAAGAGGCATGTGATATTTGTATACATGAGCACTTTTGTCAGTTTCTACACAACCTCAGAAAGCGATCTATGGATAGAGCTTGTGCTACTGTTTTTTAACCAGTCTTATGTCTCTCATCGACCTGACTATATCTCAGCTTAGGTATGGGATAGATTTTGCTACTTCTAGATAGGATATAATTTTAAGAGGATTTAATCATCTTTATTTTAGATCCATGGGAGGAAAGAGGTCACACATTGGTTTAGAATTCATAAATTTGGCACACATCGATGACAGTGTCATATTATAGTTAGTAATTTGTTTTAAAAAATCATGGTTATTAATTTTATTGTTATTATAATTTTTTATTATATTTAAAAGGAAATATATGAGGTTTTGACTTATCAATAATTGGAGAGTTAATAAGAGAGCGAATAAGATGTCACTGGTGATTCAGGTTTTGATGAGGAGACCTGGATACAAGAGACTTTGTGGGGTGTCGAGAAAGGTCGAGTGATTGGTATTGGTTCTTGACCAACACCTCTGGGTTATTATGGAATTTATATGATGTCATCAGTGAGAGTGAAGAAATCCTGTGGATATTCTTCATCGATATCTTCATCCACTACACATTATGAGGAGAGGTTGAGAGCTCAGGATGATATGATAAAGCAGATGCAGAAAGAGAGGTAGGAGGAGTGTGAGCAATAGCATCTAAGTGATGAGCAGATGTTGGAGTATATGCGGTGACTTTTGTGTGGAGTTGGTATGGAGTTACACCCCTATGTCCTTTGATTGATCATCCCCCTGGTCCTTCTAGTTATCCTCCCTCATGTCCTTCGAGTGATCTTTCCTCTGACTCCTCCTCTTCATCTTCCTCTACCTCTTCCTCTCTTTTTCCCTCTCCCTCTACCCCTCTGCCTCTTCCTCTTCCTCTATGCCTCCCTCTAGATCAAGATCTGGCTTGTACTCTGTCTCGGGATCAAGATCTGCCTCTACCTATTCCTCTACCTCTGGCTCTTCCTTCAGCTCTGGATCGAGCTCTAGCTCTAGATATGGCTCTAGTTCTAGATTTTCCTGAGGCTCTAACATTGAATCTAGATTGGGCTCAAGCTTAGGCTTGGGCTCTATCTCTGCCTCTACCTCTGGGTTTTTATATGCCTATTCCTCTACCTTTTCCTTTGGATATTCCTCTGTCTCTACCTCTACCTCTAGATTTGGATCTACCTCTGGTTCTACATCTGCATGTTCTTGTGCCAGTGTTTGTACCTCTACATTTTCCTTCACCTCTGGCTCAACCTATAGATTTGGTTTTGCCTATATCTCTAGCTCTGTATCTCGCTCTTCCTATACCCCTACCTATACCTCTACCTCTACCTCTACCTCTACCTTTACTTCTACCTCTACATCTACCTCTAGATTTGGATCCAACTCTACCTCTGTCTCTACCTATCTTTTTGAATCTAGATCCATCTATACCTTTTCCACTCCCTCTCACTCTCCCTCTGGCTTTGAATCTATCTTTACCTCTGCCTTTGGCTTTCATTCTGCCTTTGGCTTAGGATCTGGCTCCCCCGCTGCCTCTGCCTCTACCCCTTCCCCTTTTCTCTTCCTTTGTCTCTTCCTATAGCTGTGGATATGACTCTTGTTGTGGATCTGGATCGAGCTCTACCTCTTCCTCTGCCTCTGCCTCTACCTCTACCTCTACCTCTACCTCTGGCTCTGGATCTGGATCCGGCTCTTCCACTACCTTGGTATCTACCTCTGCCTCATCCTTGGGTTCTGCCTCCTCCTCGGCCTCAGCCTCCATGTCCTCCTATACCTATGCCTCAAGATCCACCTCAGGATCTTCCTCGGGCTCCATATTGGGTTCCGAATCTGGCTTCATCTTAGCCTCTTCCCATAGCACTGGTGCTGGCAATCTGGCTATCTGTATCTCTGGCTCTCTACCTCTACCTATGAATCTACCTCTTCATGTGCCTTTATCTCTGCCGTTTCCTCTGCCTCTACCTCTTCCTCTCACCTCTTGCCTCTCGCCTCTCTCCTCTGCCTCTTGCTCTACCTCTGCCTCTGGCTCTGGCTCTGCCTCTCCCACTACCTCTGCCTCTATGTCTCACTCTTCCTCTGGATATATCTCTAACTCTATAAATGGATTTTCCTTTTCCTATACCTCTACCTCTAACTCTATATCCATATTTGTCTCTTCCTCTACCTATTCCTCTACCCCTATCTCTCATTATACCTATGACCCTACCTCTATCTATGGCTCTTCCTATACCTTTGGCTCTAGATTTGGTACAGCCACTGGCATTGGCTTTGGCACTGCCTCTTCCTCTGGCTCAGGATCTACCACTACCTTTGAATCTTCCTCTACATACACCTCCACCTTCACCTCCACCTCCTCCTCTGCCTCAGCCTCGACCTAATTCTATAGATCGAGCTCGGTATTGGAATTGGGATCTAGATCTGGCTCTAGCTCTGCCTTTTCCCTTACCTCTACCTTTATGGACCTGGCTATGCCTCTGCCTTTGTCTCTACCTCTGGCACTGCCTATGGATTTGCTTCAGCCTCTTCCTCTAGCTCTTCCTCTAGCACTACCTCTAGCTATGGCCCTGCCTCTACCTCTGGATTTTCCTCTCCCTATACCTCTACCTCTAGATCTTCCTCTACCACTGACTCTACCTCTGGCTCCACCTCTACCTATACCTCTTCCTAGAACTCTATCTCTACCTCTTACACTCCTCTGACTCTTCCTCGGCCTCGACCAATACCTTTGCCTCTGCCTCTGCCTCTGCCTATGCCTCTACCTATACCTCTACCTATTCCTTTGGCTTGGGTTCTGCCTCTAACTCTACCACTACCTATACCTCTAGATCCACCTCTTCCTCTACCTATACCTCTACCTCGGCCTCTACCTCCACCTCTACCTCTACCTATGCCTACGCCTCGGCCTCCAACTCTACCTCTAGATCCACCTCTATCACTACCACTAGATCAGCCTATGCCTCCGCCTCTTCCTACCTATTCCTCCCTATTCCTCTACCTCATCCTCTTCCTCCTCATCTACCCCATATGCCTCTTCCTCTAAATCTACATTTACAACTACATATTCCTATGCCTCTGCATCTCTAGATCCACCTCTTTGGCTCCTCCACTCTAGATCCACCTATCTACATCTACCTATTACTCTTCCTCTTTCTCTTCCACTTCCTATTCCACTTCCTCTTCCTCTTAATCTTCCTATTCCTCTTTATGGATCTACCTCTGCCTCTATTTATGCTTCTACCTCTGCCTCTAGATCTTCACAGACTCTCTATCTCTACCTCTCTACCTCTATGTATCTACCTCTCTGTCTCTGACTCAGCCAATACCTCTACCTCTACCTATACCTCTTGATTTTCCACTACCTCAGCCTCTACCTATCCCCTCTCACTCTGCGTTAGCCTCAGCCTCTGCCTTCACCTCTACCCCTCGTCCTCTATCTCTACCATTGGATCTGCCTCTTCCTCTCACTCTACATATGGATCTACCTCTACCTCCAAATAAGCCTATGAATCTACCTCTACCTCTTCATCTAGATCTAGATAAGGATCTAGTTATTCCTCTTCCTACCTCGGCCTCTACCTACCTCTACCTCTAGCTATGCCTCTATATCTGGCTCTGGATCTGCCTCAACCTCTACCTTTGCCTCTATCTCTATCTCTAGCTCAAACTTTTACTCTAGCTCTGTATCTTGCTCTGCCTCTACCTCTACCTATGCCAAAGCCTTTTCCATTGACTTTTCCTCTGCCTCTGCCTCTACCACTCCCTCTAGATCTGTCTGTACCTCTATCTTGGGCTCTAGCTTTGTGGTCATTGATGTGCCTATTTTTTCACCATTTTCCCTCATACTATGGGTGACTCAGTATCTTTTTGATGTCGTGGGCCATTATGAGGATATTTCATTAGATATTTGTGCTCAGTAGTCATCACCACTATAATGAGTAGGGATGTCATTCATTCCACACCATATTCATGCTCAGTATGCTCTTGAGGTGGTGAATCCCATTATGTATCCACATGAGCTTAATGACACAACCACCAGTTCTTTCAAGCGACAAATGAATTCTGAGTCGATGGACTAAGATGATTGATCTTTGTCTGTCTGTCTGGATGATAATGTAAAACTTAACACTTTCTATTAATCAACCTATATTTTTCAATTTTCCTTCATTTTATTTTATTTGTTTTATTTTGTTTTAAAAAATAAATCTGGCATGTTTGGATCATTTTTAGCTACTCCTAACATTTTTTGTGCACTTTTTATTATTCTGCATATCTACTTTCATTTGTATAATCTTTGGTTTTATCTTTATGATATGAAGTGCTTATGTGTTGTCCATTTTTATATTTTATAGGCACATCATTTTTGGAGCTTCAATAGATGCATACAGTATTTTTTTCTATCAACACTTAATCAGGGAAGTATTTTTATTTTCTTTAATATTTTATACTTCCAAAAACAACTTGTAAAACAACTAACTAAAAAAATAATAATAATAAAAAGAAAAAAATAGTTAAATTCATGTAATTTAAAAAAACACATGAAAGTTGTTGTATATTTTTCATAACATGGTCGGAGACATACCACTTGTCTCCATGAGGAACTCATGCACATGATTCATATTTGGCATGCTTTTATTCCTGAACCCAGATTTAAATGATTGCTGATATCTTTCTGTGATTTGAAAATGTTTTCCTCAAAATTTTATTGAGACATATATTTTCACTCATTCTCATCTGTGATGTTCAACATTTTATTTCCATACCCATAAGTATTCTGGATCATTTTTGCATCATCTCATTTTTCTCTTTTCTTAAGGAAATCTTGAACATGTTATGTATTCTTGAACTTGTCATGTTTATTTGTTAAAGCGATCAGAATTTTAAAAGTAACAAGAGACATTTCAGTGTAACTTTAAAAATTCAGGTCACTTTAACATATAAACATAACAATTTCTAGAAGACATAAAATGGTCGTGATTCTCTCAAGAAAATAGAAATATGAGACAAGGAAAAAAGGGGCCCGAATCCACATGGGTATGGAAATAAAATGTTGGACATCAAAGGGAAGAATAAGTGAAAATAGGTATGTAAAAAATGAGTTTTAAGAAAACATTTTCAAATTATGGAATGATATCAGAAATTATTTAAATTAGTATATCAAGAATAAAATCATGTCAAATAGAAATCCTATGCTCTAACTGCCTAGGAATACAAGTGGTATGCCTCCGACCGTGTTATGAAAAAAATACAATATATTTCAGGTGAGTTAAATAAATGATAAGAATGTTATTATTATTATTATTATTATTATTATTTTCTGTTTTTTAGTTACTTTTTTACATGGTGTTTCTGGAAGAATAAAATATGAAAGAAAATAAAAACAATTCCCTGATTAAGTGTAGATAGACATGAAAAGGCTGTCTGTATCTGATGAAGCTCTAGAAAGGATGTACCTATAAAATTAAGATGAATATCACATAACTTAATCATATCATAAAGATAAAATCAAAGATCATACAAATGAAAGCATATTTGTAGGATAATAAAAAGTAAAAAAAAATATCGAGAGTAACTGAAAATGTTCTAAACATACAATGTTTACTTTTTTAAGACAAAACAGAACAAATAAATGAAAAATAAGGAAAAGAGAAAAAACTGGGTTGCTACCCAAGAAGCACTAAGTTTTACATCTTTATCCAGATGTATAGACAAAGATAAATCAAAATTTTCCATTAGCTCAAAATTCTTATGCCACCTGCAAAAACTGGTGGTTGTGTCATCGATCTCATATAGACACTTGGTAGGACTAACCACCATAGAAGAATACTGAAAAATAATTTAGTGCAGAAAGAATATATTTTGTGATTGTCATGGTGGTGACAACTACTGAACATAGGTCTCTAATGAAATATCCTCTAGCTGGTTCTTGAAATCATCCAGATGATGAGTCACCTATAATATGAGGGTAGATGGTGATGGAATAGGTGCATCGATAACCATAGAAGAGGTAGAAGATCTTGACATGGATACTATAATAGTGTAAAAAAATAAGACAATAAAGAGTGAATAAAAAGTAGTATCTCATTTATATAATAAGTGCAATGATACATCAGTGAAACAGAATACATATAGTGTAAAAAAATGACCACCCTGATAGCTGAGTTGCCTCCCAATTAGTGCTAAGTTTAATGTCTTCAGCCAGATGAGCACATTCACAATTTAAACAAACTTATTCAATGATGTCTACTGTATCAGAGGTGTGATAAAGTTTGAGTTGTTGACCATTACCCTTAAATGGAGGCATCTTCCCATCAGATATTTCAACATCACCACGGGGATAAACAATTGTAACACTGTAAGGACCTGAACACTTTGATTTGAGATTTATTTCAATGATCTTAAGTCATGTCAACTCACACATACTTCTCATATTCCTTATAATATTAATATGAAATTCTTATTATGAAAACCAAACGATGATTTACAAAATTGTTTTGTCATGTGAAAAGGCTTTGTAAATAGAAGAAAATTATGTAGAAGAAAATTTTATTTATTGAAATGATGTAAAATTTAGGAATTTTTAGCTTCTGTGTGATTTATGTAAATGGTTGTATAATTTATCAATTTTTTATTATTTGATTGTAAAAGTATTCAGAAATATCACTAAATTAAAAAAATTAAAGAGTTTATATTAACATCATGTAATTGATAAAATGAAAAAATTAACATTAGAGGAAATACATCATTGTGTCTAAGAGTGTGAACTTGATCCAGCAATATTAGGACATTGTTTCCTATTATTTTCTTCATTAGGACATATTCAGCATCTCAAATGTTTCCCTTGTTCCTGAGACAAGTCCATCTCATTCTACATCCTACTGGACTTTGGTCTCCCTTGATGTCGCAACCTATTGATGTTAGGTATCAATATTGAATAGTATTCGAGCATTGGGAAATTTTAAAACTCCCCAGTAGGTGTCTATGGAGCATCATAGTAGGTAAAAATGGTGTACAACTAGTACACTAGATCAACATATGCTTCTCATGATATGTTCACCTATGAACATGCTACAGTGGCATGTGTGCATAGAAATTGTAATGCCTATAAGTTTCGAAATTAACAATGTCTTCCTTGAGTAATCCCCCTAGGACTCGACCAATGCTACCTATGATGGGGTCCTGAAACTCATGTGCTTCAAATTGAAAGTCTTCTCGATAGGAAAGGTGCAATAGATAATCACAATCTTCTTCAATTTTCTTTTCAACATCGCATTGAAAATTTCATATGTACCATAGCCCCTATTTAATCTCATCAGTAGTCTATTTTACTCTTTCAATGAAGTACATGTCATAATGATAAAATCACCTATGAACTAGTCCAGTTATAGGTAACTTAGGAAGGAATTTAAAGACTCCATTCATGAAATCCACAATATTTTTAGTCATGTATCCATACCTCTTCCCCCATTATATTTCAATGTCCATTTTTCATTTGGAATCCACATAATATAATCATACACTCTCTAATTATCCCACAAATTTATTCTAATTATTGTTCAAACCTTCATTTATTTGGCTCATATGATGCATAAAATTGATCATATTTCACATAAATTAATTTTATCATTTCATTGAAATAGTAAAAAATAAAAAAGAGATTGTATACCAAGCCTCGTGATTTCCTTATTCACAGGTTCATTAGGGAATGATTTCTTCACGTTGCAAGAAATGTGTCTAATACTGTACGGATTATGTGCATTTAGGGGTCTCCATATAACAGGATGTGCTTTTATTGCCTCGTTTATTGTTCAATGATGACTAGATATCAAACAGACACCCTGAATGTGAGGGAATTGGTTGCTTATACATGATGAAAACCAACTCCACAATTTGTAATTTTCCTTGTTTTAAATGACACATACAATCTATAGAGGTGAATGATTTTCATCTTGGGTTACTTCAATAACAAATACACCCGTGTATTTTCCATATTGAAATGTCCCATCAATATGTAGGAAATTTTTTCAGAAATGAAATGCAAAAATTCATGGAAGAGATGTTCATAACAACCAAAAAAATTTGACATTAGATGGATCAAGTCGGTTATATTGAGATACCTTTTAATTCTTATAGAGATGGAAGAAAACTTGTTCATTGTGTCTCTGTATGGATAGAAATTTCGGCAACACCCGATACCAACCATCTCAATCCTCATAAACCTTGAAAATTGTTTTCTATTTCACAATTCATGCATTGTTATAGGAAATATCATAACCAAAATTTTTTTGTATCCTCTCCTACACAAGAGAAACATACACATCTTGGAAGGTCCTGATCATCTCAATGATAATAGATGACACAAATTTAGCATCCAATGATGTGTGATCTTGTAACATTTTTGACTGAACCTAAGTATAAGCTAGATCAATCTTAGAAATTCTCCAACCTCCAAATGAAATTTTAGGAATCCCCCTCAAACAGAATCTGAAACCAACCTCATATTTGTCACACCATATGATGTATTTTGTATAGCTTGATTCTTGAACTCAATATGAAATCTTTTCAGTATTTTTTTCAATACATATTACTTGGAAAATATTCTCCAATGTATAAATTTTTGTCTAGCTTACAAAATTTTTCCACTATAACACTAATAAACTTAGTTATCGGTGTGATAAAATTCCAGTTAAATTTAGTTAAACATGTCATTACTTCTGAAAAATATGTAGAGTGGTGGATAATTTATTTTTTGTCAAGGATATTGTTGTATCCATCTGTTCCATCATTATAAACTTCCTTATCATAAAAAATTGTGTTGTTTCATATATAAGAGATCAATTAGGTTGTCTCTTGCACTTCATAGGGAATAACCTCATTTTCTTGAAATGATCCTTCTTCGACCAACTTTTTATGTTTATTTCATCCTATAATTGGATGCTTCTATTGTACACTAGAAACCTCAACATATAACTCCATCATGGCGTCATCTGGACACTGGGAAAATAAATTTTCTATTGGGACCCAGTTCTCATCAGTTGTCAATGGGAAATCACATGAAATAGTGTAGCCAGGAATTGTAAATGTCTATCATTAGTAGACTGGATCTATTGATAAAGTCCTAGATTTAAACAACCATAGATTCTTTCCTGAAGTTTTCTTAGGGTTATGAAACCAAATGTCCTAACCATTATTATAGTTGTGTGATATAAGAAGCTCCTTGGTTGATTTTAATAAGATCTCTGTAATAGTATACATAAGAAAACATGATTGTATACACAAAAAGTGTTTTTTGATCAAGATTTTGATAGTGTAAATATTATATAAAATAATGAATAATCATGTAGAATTGACCACACAATCTTTAATTCACCAAACTTTTGGAACATATAATATCCCTAAAATATGAGACTAATGTTTTTTAGTAAAATTTTTAATCATCCTAAAGGTATGTTAATTATTTTATTAAGATAATATGAATTATATAAAGTATATCCCTCAAGAGTGTCAAACTCGTTGTACATTAAGGGCCATTTTCATTCACTAGGTGATGATTGAGTCCAAATAAATTTCACTTTTAAGGGTTTATTACCTCCTAGGTTCCTCTAGGCTAGAGCCACATCCCCTTGTAATATTCAGACTGTGATTTCTATAGGACCTCAGAACACCCTGAGAGGGGAGGAGTGAATCAGAATGTCAACTTTTTATTTTAATGTGATGGATCTTTTCCCCATGTTTATAAGAACTTGTTAAACCTGTCTGATAGAATCATGAAGTAATAATATAATCACATGTAGAGAGACAACACAATAGTTTTGTAAGAACCCGGCTCTTGTTTTAGAGGTATGGGATTCTTCTTTTCCTTTTTCCTTAAGTGTTTTTGAGAAAATATGGGAAATGGGGAAAAATCCTGAATTTTAGAACTACACGCCGTGTACTTTATCCACACGCCGTGTACTTTTGGCCGTGTGGGGATGAGTACACGGGGCGTGTGGCCATGCCGGCGACGAAGGGTGTAGGAACCGACTACACGCCGTGTAGTGGTACCTAACACGCCGTGTAGTCAGTCGGCAGGCTTAAACAGTAAGGCGGTGGTGTCGTCACCAGTTGGGCGGCAGTACACGCCGTGTACTTGGGAGTACATGCCGTGTATTATTGTCGGCAGATGAACAGTGTGGCGGTGCCGCCAAATGAACAGTTAAATGAAAGGAGTACACGCCATGTACTTTGAAGTACACGCCGTGTACTTTGTTTTTTCAGCTTAAAACAGGAAGTAGCCTCCTCATTTGGAAGAGGAGGCGTTTGAGCCATTTTGGAGCCAAAGGAGGAGGCCGGACCTTTGAAGATCCACCGGGAGTTCGTCTGGAATCCAATTCGGCTTCAGACGATCTCGTTGGAACCGCACGGAAAATCCCTTCCTCCTCCTGGTACCGTTCTTGCCAATTCTTCTCCCAACGTAAGTTATTTACATTTTAATGGATTTTGTTCTTCGTCATATCTACGCCATACTTGGGCGTTTCTGGAGTCGGCGTTCGGGTATAGCGTTCGTTGATGAATAAGGTAGGTGGCTTGGTGTTTATTTTCCAACTGTTGTGCGTTTTTGTGCGTTTTCATGCCACAAACCCATGTTGGGGTGTCGTGTGGCTGAGGATGTTGCTATATTTAATGCCTATAATTGAATAGGTGATTAAATGGTGATAATAAAATGATGTTTGGGATCGTTTCTTGGATCCAGGACCATCCTGAGGGGTGTGTTCCTCTGTTTAGCCGTTTGGCCAGGATACTCGAGGGTATGCCTTAAATGTAGTAACTGTAGAATTTCCTTGAGAGGAATTTCTTGTTTACTGCATTTTGATATGTTGGGCATGACCCGGTTACCTGTTAGTCTGAGGGCGTTGTTCTGATTAGCCTGAGGTCGTGACTGTTTTAGCCCGAGGGATGTCGTTATTCCGCCTGAGGGCAACCTTTCGTGCCTGAGGGCTTCACTTCTGTGCCTGAGGGCAACACTTCATATGCCTGAGGGCGAGAATTTCTATTACGCCTGAGGGAAATACCTGCGGGTTGGATTCTGTATGGCCTGAGGGCAAGCCTGAGGGCGTGGTTACTATTTTAGCCTAAGGGCACGGTTCTAGTTGGCCTGAGGGCTTGGTGCTGTTGATCACAAAAATGTTACTAAATTAAAGGAATTAAATGAATAATAAAATGACAATTGAACTGTTAAGTTAGTTACTTTTGAGTACTGCTTAGTTATTGCATTTTACTACTACACACTTGTTGCATGTTTTACACACAGTTGAGCACGGGCCTTTGGTGGGTGCCTACTGGGATATATTTCTCACACCCTGTTTGGGTCATGCTTTTCGGCCCAAATAGATTACGTTGCTGTAAGTGTAGATAGGGGCAAGAGTCCCTATACAGGTACTTTACTGTTACTGAGGAGTATGAGGGCATGGGACCGAGCCTAGGCTCGCGATGCCGCTGCTAGCTGTTTTTATTGCTTTGTTGTACTCTATTTTCTGCTGTACTGTATTGATGTATAACATGTTCTGGCAGTTTTCCAAGAACTTGAAACATGTAGCATCATCACTTATATACTATTGGTTATATCCACTGCTGTAGTTATTTCAGTTGTGTATGTTTACTGCTTCCGCTGTTGTTGAATGTTTATTTTGGTATTCCGCTGCGCTACACTTTGATAAATGAGGGCATAGTTTCCCCACTATCAGACCCGGGCCCTCACTACTAGTCAGTAGCCTCTGGCGTTTGGGGAAATGCGCTTGAGGTCACGTGGCGAACCGGGCTCGGGGCACCCGTTGCGTGGCACCCGGGTCCGGGACGTTACAAAGTGGTATCAAAGGAGTTTCTTTTCTTTGACTTACTATTTGGAGTCGTAGTCAGGGATAGGACATAATGGTAGTTGGTAATAATCTGTGCCCGAGCGTAGCTAACCCGTGTACATGGAAAAGCCAGTCTACCTCGTATTTTTCATTCTTTGGATTTTGAAATTTTACGGTTGATATGTTTTCACCATTGGGTGATGCACTTGGATTGTGCTATTTACATTTTATCTGTGGGTCCTATTTAGTTGCAACCTGATGAGATGAGGGTATGCCGTCTCATGAATCATATAGGCACATGCTAGATATCACATGTCATGCATAGTTTCCATGCCATGTAGTTGCATTAGAAATTCGCATGTTGTTGTGATAGTTGTTGTGCTAGAAAAACATGTTGTTGTGATAGCTGCTTGATAAATACCTGCCTTGTGATATGGTATTTTTGTTTGAGCTTGTTTATAGAATGGACGCCAAACTTTGGTATTTGGGGAGTATGGGCCCCCATTGACCGGAATTTGGTGGATCATTGACTGGTTATTGGCTATAACACATATAAGATGTCAAACTTTGATTCGTGAGGTGTATGGGCCCCCACGGATCGGAATTTGACACTTGGGTGTTGTTTTTCGGTATTTTCTGGGTTCCGGAGAAGTTTCTGAGGCATACTGTCCGGAAACCCAGTATACACGCCGTGTAGTACATTATACACGCCGTGTATGTTCTTCTGTTTGGGAAGGAAAATGAACTTTTTGAGTACACGCCGTGTACCCTGAGTACACACCGTGTAGTCTCTTCCCGTGTCACACACCGTGTGGGTGGCGACACGGGGTAAGGAAGGCCTTGGGTAAAACACATCGTGGAAATAATGAAAACGCCGTGTAGTGAAACCTGGGGACTCGACCGTGTAACTAACAAACACGGGCCGGTGTCACCGTTTCTTGAACACGCCGTGTACCTTTGGAGGAAACGCCATGTAGTCTTGTCCGAGGACAGACCGTGTGGAGTTAAGCCGAGTAGTCGGCCGTGTCACAGACGACACAGGCAGTTGGAAAATAACATCGTACACGCCGTGTAAGTATTATACATGCCGTGTAGTTTTGTTGAACGGAAGCTGTGTGGCTTAGCCGTGTAGAAGGACCCGGGCAGGGGAAAGGAAGTCAAGTACACGTCGTGTAGTCATTGTACACACCGTGTAGTCTTGTTTTGACAATTTTGGATACCTTCTTCCTCTTGTTCCATTTGTGGTTCCTTCGCTTTTAGTCTTAATAATCTTGAATCTAAGGCGTGCTTTTGACCTTGTAGATTCATGCCGCCCAGACGACCACGAGTTGTTCGCCAAGAGAGTGGCGACGATTATACTCCGGCGATGGTGGGCCATGGTCTACCAGTTGATCCACCAACAGAGCCAGATGCGGCACCAGCTGTTATATCGGACACAGGCATGGAGACGCAGTTCTGTGAAGACTTATTGTGGTTCATGCAGACCTTTCAGGGAGCACCGCAGGCTGCCACATCTATGGCCGAGCTGACGCGTATCTTTCAGCAGCAGCATCCGCCTACATTTTCAGGGGATGGCGGACCACAGGCTACAAAGTCTTGGCTAGGATCGATGCAGACTATTTTCGAGCATCTTGAGACGCCTCCAGGGCGAAGGGTCAAGCTCACGACTTACATGCTGCGTGATTCCTCCAAGAGGTGGTGGGATGTTACCACCCAGTCAGAGCATCACAGGGACATGGCGTGGGAGGATTTTTAGACAGTCTTCTATGACTTCTTCTTTCCCGAGACGCTGAGGGCAGATAGAGCTCGAGAGTTCATGAATCTACAGTAGGGCGTTATGTCAGTGATGGACTATTCTACTCATTTTACGGAGCTTCAGCGCTTTGCACCCGTGCTTGTGGGTGATGAGACACTAAGATCCAGACGTTTTGAGGATGGTCTTCGGTATGACATCCGAGCGCCGGTGAATGTTTTCAGGTTGCCTATTGTACACGCGATTGTGAATCAGGCGTTGATTACAGAGAGGAACCTGCGAGAATCTAGTGGTGTGGGTCAGGGCGGTTCGGCAACAGTTACTGGTATTATTTCTGCTGGCAAGAGGAAGAGACAGATGGACTTCTCTCAGGGAGGCAGTACCATCCAGGCAGCTTCTTCAGGTGGCCCGATCAGGTGCTACCAGTGTGGCAGAGAGGGGAACAAGAGGCCGCAGTGTCCACGAGACCCAGTGGAGTGCCTAGCTTGCGGAAAGATGGGTCATCTGCAACGCTTTTGCAGGGCGTTTCTACCAGTGGCTAGTGATAGGGGTTCTGTGCAGACTCCGCGTGCGGGAGCAGGACCAGTGACTTCTTAACAGTCAGGGAACTGGAATACGTCAGGGCATGTAGGCAGAGATGGTGTTCGTGGTCGTGGTGGCCAGACACCAGGATCTCAGAGGCAACAGGGCGGGACAGCTCAGGGTAGCCAGGCTGTGTCGCAGGGCCGCGACACTGGATAGGCATATGCAGTGCAACAGACCTAGCAGGAGCAGGATCCCGGGCCTTCAATAGTCAGAGGTACTATTCTAGTAGCTTCTGTCTTGTCTTCAGTACTTTTTGATATGGGTGCTACACATAGTTTTATATCAGTACCCGTTGTGGAGAGCCTTGGGATCAGTGTTTCTACTTCTTCTGATATCTTGACGCTAGACACTCCGTTGGGGACTAGGACGGTTGGTGTGCGTCAGTGCAAGGAGTGCCCCCTTGAGGTTGGTGGGTGTCACTTCCTTTGGGACCTCTATGTCCTGGAGATGATGAGCTATGACGTCATTCTCGGGATGGACTGGTTGGTTCCCTTCCAAGATTTTGTAGACTGCTATCGTCGCAGGGTGCGTTTCACGTCACCAAAGGGCGGGGAGTTTCTATACAAAGGCGAGTGGGATGTTCAGGGGAGTCGAGCTAGACCAGAGCA
The DNA here is from genome assembly GCA_963277665.1 of Viscum album. NCBI lineage: Eukaryota > Viridiplantae > Streptophyta > Magnoliopsida > Santalales > Viscaceae > Viscum > Viscum album. The sequence continues at coordinate 684,656,775 of OY728120.1, read as the reverse complement.
TCATGGGCGAGGTGGAGTCACAGCCCAGATTGCGATCTTATATCTGGATGACCAGGGGACTTGTCAAACGGATTTCCCTCCAGTTGTTGATCGTTTCAGGGATGTCTTCACGGACGAATTTCCAGGTCTACCTCCGGTGCATGAGGTGTATTTCTCTATCGAGCTTGTGCCAGGAGCATCACCAGTGTCCATTCCTCCTTATAGGATGGACACACTTGAGTTGCAAGAGCTCAAGAGGCAGTTAGAGGAGCTACAGGAAAAGGGTTTTATCTGACCCAGTACTTCTCCTTGGGGTTCTCTGGTCCTCTTTGTGAAGAAGGCAAATGGTACCCTTATGCTGTGTGTGGATTATCAGAAGCTAAACCAGTTTATGGTTAAGAACCGATATCCCTTGCTGAGGATTGATGATCTGTTTGATCGGCTTTGTGGAGCACGAGTGTTCTCAAAGATTGACTTGAGATCCGGATATCATCAGCTACGCGTTAGACCATCTGATATACCACTCACTGCTTTCAGGAGTAGGTATGGTCTATATGAGTATACAGTTATGCCGTTTGGACTCACGAACGCGCCAACAGTTTTCATGGCTCTGATGAATCATGTGTTCCATCCATATCTTGATTCATTTGTGGTAGTATTCGTGGATGACATCTTGGTGTACTCTCACACTTGACATGACCATGCCACCCATCTTGAGATCGTATTGAGTACACTGAGAGAGCATCGCCTTTATTCTAAGATCTCAAATTGCCACTTTTGGATGGACCAAATTCACTTCCTGGGTCATATCATCTCAGAGGCAGGAGTTTTAGTAGACCCAGATAAGGTGAGAGCAGTAGTTTTCTGGAATCAGCCTAAGAACGTGTTTGAGATACGAAGTTTCTTAGGGCTGGCTGGTTACTACAGACGTTTCATACAGGACTTCTCTTGCTTAGCATCACCGTTGATAGGTTTGACTAAGAAGGGTGTGAAGTTCGTTTGATCAGAAGCTTGTGAGACAGCTTTTCAGGAACTGAAGGGAAGGCTGACATCAGCACCGATCCTGATACTCCCAGAGCAGGGGAGGAGCTATACAGTTTACTGTGATGCGTCAGGGATTGGGCTGGGAGCTCTTTTGATGTAGGGCGACCGAGTTGTGGTGTACGGGTCTCGGCAGTTGAGGCCACATGAGTGGAATTACCCGACGCACGATCTCGAGTTGGCTGCAGTTGTGCATGCGTTGCACTGTTGGAGACATTACCAGTTGGGAGAGCATTTTGTGGTTTTCAGTGACAAAAAAAGCCTCAAGTATATCTTTACTCAGCGTGACCTCAATCTGAGGCAGAGAAGGTGGGTATAGTACCTACAATCCTTAGATTTTGAGCTTGCCTATACACCTGGTAAAGGTAATGCAGTAGTCGATGCACTGAGCAGGAAGACTCAGATACAGGCGGTGCAGGAGGCCAGTGGTGAGTGGCAGCTTATGGCCTTGTTCTCTGAGATGCATCTAGAGGTGCATGAAAGTCAGGGGCAGACTTATGTTTCCTCGTTAGCTGTGACTTCTACCCTCCTGGACAGAGTGAGGATGAGGCAGCTATCGGTTTCAGAAGGCCTAGTTCTACGGGAGTCGGTGGCAAGTAAGGACCCTCCTCCCGGTTGGATGATAGGCGATGATGAGGTTTTTCATTTCCATGGACATGTATGGGTTCTAGGGGATATATGCAAGGAGCTGATGAGGGAGTTTCATGCTTCAGCTTGGGCAGTTCATCCCGGGGTTACCAAGATGTACCGAGACTTGAGACGTCAGTACTGGTGGCCGGGTATGAAGAGAGAGATAGATGGTTTTGTTACGAGGTGTTCCACCTGTCAGCAGGTGAAGGCAGAGCATCAGATACCAGCTGGGCTGTTACAGCAGTTGCCCATTCCAGAGTGGAAATGGGATGATGTCGCGATGGATTTCGTGACGGGATTTCCAAGGTCACCTCGAGGCAATGACGCCGTATGGGTTGTTGTGGACAGACTTACGAAAGTATCCCACTTATTGCCGATCAAGGAGACCTTTAGTGTAAACGATCTCGGAAGGCTGTATATCCAAGAGATCGTACGTCTACATGGGGTCCCTCGTTCTATCGTTTCAGATAGGGACACCCGCTTTACGTCTCATTTTTGGCAGAGTTTTTAGAGGGCACTGGGTACAAAGGTGCTTCTGAGCACAACATACCACCCTCAGACTGATGGCCAGTCAGAGCGGACGATATAGGTGCTAGAGGACATGCTGCATGAATGCGTCCTAGACTTTGGGGGCTCTTGGGAGAAGCATATACCCTTAGTCGAGTTTGCCTATAACAATGGTTTTCAAGAAACTATTGAGATGGAACCATATGAGGCTTCATATGGTAGGCCATGCCGATCACCTTTGTGCTGGTTAGAGGCAGGTGAGGCAGATTTACTGGGACCACATCTCGTGCGGGAGACATCTGAGCAGGTCCAGTTAATTCAGAAGCGAATGGCTACTGCGCAGTCTCGTCAGAAGTCTTATGCTGATCGCCGTAGATGACCTTTGGAGTTCGTGGTTGGGGATCAGGTTTTCTTGCGTGTTTCGCCGAGGCTGGGACAAAAACGGATCAGGAGACAGGGTAAGCTTTCGCCAAGGTATGTGGGGCCATTTGAGATTCTAGAGAGAGTCGGGCTGGTTGCCTATCGACTGCAGTTACCGTAGCGGTACCGATCCATGCACGACGTCTTCCACGTGTCTCAGTTGCGTCACTACCATACAGGCCCATCTCACATGTTTCATCCAGAGGAGGTTGAGCTTCAGCATGATGCGTCCTTTGAGGATCATCTGATCCGTATCGTTGACAGGAGCACGAAGGTTCTCCGAGGCCGGTCAGTTCCTCTTGTACAGGTGTTATGGCAGCATGGCCGAGTGTAGGATGAGACCTGGGAGCGGGAGGCCGACGTACATGCTCAGTGGCCAGAGCTGTTCTGAGCTTTATCTTTTCCACCCTGGAAAGGGCAATTCAGGGACGAATTGCTATAAGGGGGGAAGTTTGTAAGAACCTGGCTCTTGTTTTAGAGGTATGGGCTTCTTCTTTTCCTTTTTCCTTAAGTGTTTTTGAGAAAATATGGGAAATGGGGAAAAATCCTGAATTTTGGAACTACATGCCGTGTACTTTATCCACACGCCGTGTACTTTTGGCCGTGTAGGGATGAGTACATGGGGCATGTGGCCATGCCGACGACGAAGGGTGTAGGAACAGACTACACGCCGTGTAGTGGTACCTTACACGTCGTGTAGTCAGTCGGCAGGCTTAAACAGTAAGGTTGTGGCTTCACCGCCAGCTGGGCGGTAGTACACACCGTGTACTTGGGAGTACATGCCGTGTATTATTGTCGGCAGATGAACAGTGTGGCGGTTCCGCCAAATGAACAGTTAAATGAAAGGAGTACGCGCCGTGTACTTTGAAGTACACGCCGTGTACTTTGTTTTTCAGCTTAAAATAGGCAGCAGCCTCCTCATTTGATAGAGGAGGCGTTTGAGCCATTTTGGAGCCAAAGGAGGAGGCCGGACCTTTGAATATCCTCCGGGAGTTCGTCTGGAATCCAATTCGGCTTCAGACGATCTCGTTGGAACCGCACGGGTAAGCCCTTCCTCCTCCTGGTACCATTCTTGCCAATTATTCTCCTAACATAAGTTATTTACATTTGAATGGGTTTTGTTCTTCGTCATATCTACGTCGTACTTGGGCGTTTCTGGAGTCGGCATTCGGGTATAGCGTTCGTTGACGAATAAGGTAGGTGGCTTGGTGTTTATTTTCCAACTGTTGTGCGTTTTTGTGCATTTTCGTGCCACGAACCCATGTTGGGGTGTCGTGTGGTTGAGGTCGTTGCTATATTTAATGCCTAGAATTGCATAGGTGATTAAATGGTGATAATAAAATGATGTTTGGGATCGTTGCTTGGATCCAGGACCATCCCGAGGGGTGTGTTCCTCTGTTTATCCATTTGGCCAGGATACCCGAGGGTATGCCTTAAATGTAGTAACTGTAGAATTGCCTTGATAGGAATTGCTTGTTTACTGCATTTTGATATGTTGGGAATGGACCGATTACCTGTTAGCCTGAGGGCGTTGTTGTGATTAGCCTGAGGGCGTGACTGTTTTAGCCCGAGGGCTGTCGTTATTCCGCCTGAGGGCAACCTTTCGTGCCTGAGGGCTTGACTTCTGTGCCTAAGGGCGACACTTCGTATGCCTGAGGGCGAGAATTTCTGTTACACCTGAGGGCAATACCTGCGGGTTGGATTCTGTATGGCATGAGGGCAAGCCTGAGGGCGTGGTTACTATTTTAGCCTGAGGGCACGGTTCTAGTTGGCCTGAGGGCTTGGTGCTGTTGAGCACAAAAATGTTACTAAATTAAAAGAATTAAATGAATAATAAAATGACAATTTAACTGTTAAGTTAGTTACTTTTGAGTACTGCTTAGTTATTGCATTTTACTGCTGCACACTTGTTGCATGTTTTACACATAGTTGAGCACGGGCCTTTGGTGGGTGCCTACTGGGATATATTTCTCACACCCTGTTTGGGTCACACTTTTTGGCCCAAACAGATTACGTTGTTGCAGGTGTAGATAGGGGAAAGAGTCCCTATATAGGTACTTGACTGCTGCTGAGGAGTATGAGGGCATGGGACCGAGCCTAGGCTCGCGATGCCGCTGCTAGCTGTTTTTCTTGCTTTGCTGTACTCTGTTTTCTACTGTACTGTATTGATGTATAACATGTTCTGGCGGTTTTCCTAGAAATTGAAACATGTAGCATCATCACTTATATACTATTGGTTATATCCACTGCTGTAGTTATTTCAGTTGTGTATGTTTACTGCTTCCGCTGTTGTTGAATGTTTATTTTGGTATTCCGTTGTGCTACACTTTGATAAATGAGGGCATAGTTTCCCCACTATAAGATCTGGGCCCTCCCTACTAGTCGGAAGCCTCTGGCGTTTGGGGAAATGCGCTTGAGGTCACGTGGCGAACCGGGCTCGGGGAACCCGTTGCGTGGCACCCGGGTCCGGGACGTTACAAAGTGGTAACAAAGGAGTTTCTTTTATTTGACTTACTATTTGGATCCATAGTCAGGGATAGGACAGAACGGTAGTTGGTAATAAGTTGTGCCCGGGCGTAGCTAACCCGTCTACAGGGAAAAGCCAGTCTACCTCATATTTTGAATTCTTTGGATTTTGCAATTTTACAGTTGATATGTTTTCACCGTTGGGTGACGCACTTGGATTGTGCTGTTTATATTTTATCTGTGGGTCCTATTTAGTTGCAACCCAATGAGATGAGGGTATTCCGTCTCATTCATCATATAGGAACATGCTAGATATCACATGCCATGCATAGTTTCCATGCCATGTAGGTGCATTAGAAATTCGCATGTTGTTGTGATAGTTGTTGTGCTAGAAAAGCATGCTGTTGTGATAGCTTCTTGATAAATACCTGCCTTGTGATATGGTATTTTTGTTTGAGCTTGTTTATAGAATGGACGCCAAACTTTGGTCTTTGGGGAGTATGGGCCCCCATTGACCGAAATTTGGTGGATCATTGACTGGTTATTGGTTATAACACATATAAGATGTCAAACTTTGATTCATGGGGTGTATGGGCCCCCATGGATCGGAATTTGATACTTAGGTGTTGTTTTTTGGTATTTTCTAGGTTCCAGAGAAGTTTCTGAGGCATACTGTCCGGAAACCCAGTATACACGCCGTGTAGTACATTATACATGCCGTGTATGTTCTTCTGTTCGGGAAGGAAAATGAGCTTTTTGAGTACACGCTGTGTACCCTGAGTACACGCCGTGTAGTCTCTTCCCGTGTCACAAACCGTGTGGGCGGCGACACGGGGTAAGGAAGGCCTTGGGTAAAACATTCCGTGGCAATAATGAACACGCCGTGTAGTGAAACCTGGGGACTCGGCCGTGTAACTAACAAACACGGGCCGGTGTCACCGTTTCTTGAACACGCCGTGTACCATTGGAGGACACGCCGTGTAGTCTTGTCCGAGGATAGACCGTGTGGAGTTAAGCCGAGTAGTCATCCGTGTCACAAACGACACAGGCAGTTGTAAAATAACACCATACATGCCATGTAAGTATTATACACGCCGTGTAGTTTTTTTGAACGGAAGCCGTGTGGCTTAGCCGTGTAGAAGGACCCGGGCAGGGGAAAGGAAGTCAAGTACACGCCGTGTAGTCATTGTACACGTCGTGTAGTCTTGTTTTGCCAATTTTGGATACCTTCTTCCTCTTGTTCCATTTGTGGTTCCTTCGTTTTTAGTCTTAATAATATTGAATCTGAGGCGTGATTTTGACCTTGTAGAGTCATGCCGCCCAGACGACCGCGAGTTGTTCTCCAAGAGAGCGGCGACGATTATACTCCGGTGATGGTGGGCCATGGGCTACCAGTTGATCCACCAGCAGAGCCAGATGCAGCACCAGCTGTTATATCGGACACAGGAGCGGAGGCGCAGTTCTGTGAAGGCTTATTGCGGTTCATGCAGACCTTTCAGGGAGCACCGCAGGCTGCCACATCTATGGCCGAGCTGATGCGTATCTTTCAGCAGCAGCATCCGCCTATGTTTTCAGGGGATGGCGGACTACAGGCTGCAGAGTCTTGGCTAGGATCGATGCAGACTATTTTCGAGCATCTTGAGACGCCTCCAGGGCAGAGGGTCAAGCTCGCGACTTACATGCTGCGTGATTCCACCAAGAGGTGGTGGGATGTTACCACCGAGTCAGAGCATCACAGGGACATGGCGTGGGAGGATTTTCAGACAGTCTTATATGACTTCTTCTTTCCCAAGACGCTGAGGGCAGATTGAGCTCGAGCGTTCATGAATCTGCAGCAGGGCGCTATGTCAGTGATGGACTATTCTGCTCGTTTTATGGAGCTTCAGCGCTTTGCACCCGTGCTGGTGGGTGATGAGACGTTGAGAGCCAGACGTTTTGAGGATGGTCTTCGATATGACATCTGAGCGCTGGTGAATGTTTTCAGGTTGCCTATTGTACACGCGATTGTGAATCAGGCGTTGATTACAGAGAGGGACCTATGAGAATCTAGTGGTGTGGTCCAGGGCGGTTCGGTACCAGTTACTGGTACTATTTCTGCTGGCAAGAGGAAGAGACAGATGGACTTCTCTCAGGGCGGCAGTACCAACCAGGCAGCTTCTTCAGGTGGCCCGATCAGGTGCTACCAGTGTGGCAGAGAGGGACACAAGAGGCCGCAGTGTCCACGAGACCCAGTGGAGTGCCGAGCTTGCAGAAAGATGGGTCATCTGCAGTGCTTTTGCAGGGAGTTTCTACCAGTGGCTAGTGAGAGGGGTTCTGTGCAGACTCCACGTGCGGGAGCAGGACCAGTGACTTCTTACCAGTCAGGGAACTAGAATACGTCAAGGAGTGTAGGCAGAGATGGTGGTCATGGCCGTGGTGGCCAGACACCAGGATCTCAGAGGCAACAAGGCAGGATAGCTCAGGGTATCCAGGCTATGTCGTAGGGCCGCGACACTGGACAGGCATATGCAGTGCAACAGACCCAGCAGGAGCAAGATCCCGGGCCTTTGACAGTCAGAGGTACTATTCTAGTAGCTTCTGTCTTGTCTTTAGTACTTTTTGATACGGGTGCTACACATAGTTTTATATCAGTACCCGTTGTGGAGAGCCTTGGGCTCGGTGTTTCTACTTCTTCTGATATCTTGATGCTAGAAACTCCATTGGGGACTAGGACGGTTGGTGTGCGTCAGTGCAAGGAGTGCACCCTTGAGGTTGGTGGGTGTTGTTGTACCTCTCGTACCCCTCGTGGTTTAATTTTCATGATCACAATCACTCTATTATTTATCTAATCTTGTTTTAAGTGTTTTTGGATGATAGGCATGATTTCAGGTTGCCAAGGAATTGGGTCAAGAAAGCCAGAAGGCAAAAGTGGACTGATTTCAGTCCACCGGCCAACCGGTGGATGACCACCGGCCAGCCGGTGGAACCCAGACAGAAGGGACACCTACTCTCTCACCACCGGCCAACCGGTGGCCTCCTCACCGGCCAGCCGGTGGTGCCTGGGCAGAAGGCCTCTCCATTTTCCAAAGCACCGGCCAACCGGTGGCCAAGCACCGGTCAGCCAGTGGAGCCAGTCAAACTAGCCGTTGGGCTTTGACCAGCCTGCTCCCAACGGCTCCGAAGACTTTTTCAACGGCTCCGAAGACCCCGAACGGCCATATGAGGGTTCCCCCTCTATAAATAAAGGACTAGGAAGCCCCGGAACAAGAGTGGAATAATAACCAAGACAACAGAAGCCAACGGACACATTTTTCATCATTTGGCAAACCTCCGGCGGATTCCTTCAAGGAACCTCAATTGCTCCAACCCATTTCCACATCCAAGGAGCATCACCATAGAAGCTTGGGAGCGCTCTTCATCAACTCCAATCAATCCATTGGCGCCCAAGACTTCTCCACATTACGGTTTTTCTTGTTTTATTATTTTGAGCATCAATTTGGGTTTGTGCCTACAAACCCCTCTTTCTTTTATCTTCCTTTTGTTTGGGTTTTCACACCACCTTCAAGGTGTGAAGAGGTTAGTCAAGCCTTCCCTTTAAAAGGATTGAGTCATAGGTGAGCTAGCCTTCACCTATAAGAAGGCTAGTGGGTTCTTGCTCAACCATTAAAAGAAAGCTGTAATAGGTTCTAGACTACCTTAAAGTCTAGTGGGTTTCTTGCTAAAACCATTAAAAAGCAAGCGGTAGTAAATCTCTCAACGGTTGAGTTGGGAGCGGAGACGTAGGCTTTGGTTTAAGCCGAACTCCGTTATCAAGTTTTGTGTCTTGCCTCTTTTATTTCCACTGCACTTTTAACTTTGTTTTTAAATTGTTAATTATTTTTTAAAAGGCAATTCATCCCCCCCCCCCTCTTGCCATCACTCTCCGTCCCAACAATTGGTATCAAAGGAAAAATTTGAGTAATACCCTAATCGGTTTCAAATTCAAGATCCATTGTGATGGCTTCATCTTCTTTCTCCCCCGAAGGTTATTCATTGGGTCGTGCTCCATTTTTTGATGGAACCGACTATACTTATTGGAAAACCCGCATGACCACTTTTCTTAGAAGTATAGGTTATCCTTTTTATAAAATTGTCATGCATGGTTATTCTCTTTCTTCTCCCGATGAATCCAAATGGACTCAAGCCGATATTAAAAATTTCGAGCTTGATGGCAAAGCCATGAACGCTCTTCATTGCGGCCTTGATCGTAATGAATTCAATCGAGTTTCCACATGCACTTCATCTCATGAAATCTGGAAACTTTTGGAGGTTACCCATGAGGGGACCAACAAAGTTAAGGATACTCGATTGGATATGTATCGCCAAGATTTTGAAAGTTTAACCATGCACCCACACGAATCAATTACTGATATGTTTACTCGTTTTACTGACGTTTGCAATGGAAGAAAATCTCTTGGAGATGATAGCTCCACATCCTCCTCCTCCTCCTCCTCAAGTGACAACGGTAAAAAATGCCTAATGGCATTTCATGAGGTATCCTCTTCCGACTCCTCATCCTCTAGTTCTTCAAATTCTTTCAATCATTTATCTTATGAGGATCTCCAACATGCAAGAGATCAATTGGAGGAAGGTTTTCACGAACTTTCTTCCAAATTTATTGCTTTAAAAAAGAAATTCAAAACTCTTTCTTCCGAAAAGGATCAACTTCTCAAAGAGAAGGAAGACTTGTCCCTCAAGATCCAAAACCTTCCCGATGTTGATTCTATGGAATCAACAATCAAGGATTTAAGGAAATCCCTAGCTAAGTTCACCGAAGGTGAACATAACCTCTCGAAGCTCCTTGGTTCCCAATGCGTATCTAGAACCACCCAAGGGCTTGGCTATTCCAAGCAAGCTTCCTCTTCCCATGCTCCTAATATTTTTGTAAGGGTGAGCTCCCAATATAAATTTTGCAACTATTGCAAAAAGATCGGGCACTTAATTTACGAGTGCGACTGCAAAAATGCCCGGTATGGAAGGCCCAAAACCATTTCCTTTAACGATGAATTTCATAGGAGAAGACCCGTCACAAGACAAGTTTGGATTGAAAAATCCCTTTTAGCGAGTCTCTCCGGACCAAAATTTGTCTCGGTTCTAAAATCCTCTCCCCAGTGATTTGTTGTTTTTATTTAGGGGGAGTTAGGATTGTTTAAGCCTTTTTGCTTTATTTTCAAAACTTTCAATTCAAAACTTTCAATTCAAATTTCAAAAATTTCAATTGGTTTAAAATCTCTATCTTGTTTTTCAACCTTTCCCTCAATCAAGTTTTATGCCCCGTGCTATTTTGATAATCACAAAGGGGGATAAATTCTTGGTTGATTGGGGGAGAAATCTTTCTCTCATGCTTTGCTTTACTTTTCAATTTATCCTTTAAAGCATGCCTTTCATTTCAGTCTTTTACATTGCTTGTTTTGGTAATTGTGATCATCAAAATAGGGGGAGATTGTTGTACCTCTCGTACCCCTCGTGGTTTAATTTTCATGATCACAATCACTCTCTTATTTATCTAATCTTGTTTTAAGTGTTTTTGGATGATAGGCATGATTTCAGGTTGCCAAGGAATTGGTTCAAGAAAGCCAGAAGGCAAAAGTGGACTGATTTCAGTCCACCGGCCAACCGGTGGATGACCATCGGCCAGCCGGTGGAACCCAGACAGAAGGGACACCTACTGTCTCACCACCGGCCAACCGGTGGCCTCCTCACCGGCCAGCTGGTGGTGCCTGGGCAGAAGGCCTCTCCATTTTCCAAAGCACTGGCCAACCGGTGGCCAAGCACCGGTCAGCCGGTGGAGTCAGTCAAACTAGCCGTTGGGCTTTGACCAGCCTGCTCCCAACGGCTCCGAAGACTTTTTCAACGGCTCCGAAGACCCCGAACGGCCATATGAGGGTTCCCCCTCTATAAATAAAGGACTAGGAAGCCCCGGAACAAGAGTGGAATAATAACCAAGCCAACGGAAGCCAACGGACACATTTTTCATCATTTGGCAAACCTCCGGCGGATTCCTTCAAGGAACCTCAATTGCTCCAACCCATTTCCACATCCAAGGAGCATCACCATAGAAGCTTGGGAGCGCTCTTCATCAACTCCAATCAATCCATTGGCGCCCAAGACTTCTCCACATTACGGTTTTTCTTGTTTTATTATTTTGAGCATCAATTTGGGTTTGTGCCTACAAACCCCTCTTTCTTTTATCTTCCTTTTGTTTGGGTTTTCACACCACCTTCAAGGTGTGAAGAGGTTAGTCAAGCCTTCCCTTTAAAAGGCTTGAGTCACAGGTGAGCTAGCCTTCACCTGTAAGAAGGCTAGTGGGTTCTTGCTCAACCATTAAAATCAAGCTGTAATAGGTTCTAGACTACCTTAAAGTCTAGTGGGTTTCTTGCTAAAACCATTAAAAAGCAAGCGGTAGTAAATCTCTCAACGGTTGAGTTGGGAGCGGAGACGTAGGCTTTGGTTTAAGCCGAACTCCGTTATCAAGTTTTGTGTCTTGCCTCTTTTATTTCCGCCGCACTTTTAACTTTGTTTTTAAATTGTTAATTATTTTTTAAAAGGCAATTCACCCCCCCCCCCTCTTTCCATCACTCTCTGTCCCAACAGGTGTCACTTCATTTGGGACCTCTATGACCTGGAGATGACGATCTATGACATCATTCTCGGGATGGACTGGTTGGTTCCCTTCCAAGATTTTGTAGACTGCTATCGTCACAGGGTGCGTTTCATGTCACCAAAGGGAGGGGAGTTTCTATAAAAAGGTGAGTGGGATGTTCAGGCGAGTCGAGCTGGACCAGAGCATCATGGGCGAGGTGGAGTCACAACCCAGATTGCGAGCTTATATCTGGATGACTAGGGGACTTTTCAAACAGATTTCCCTCCAGTTGTTGATCGTTTCAGGGATGTCTTCCCGGACGACTTTTCAGGTCTACCTCCGGTGCGTGAGGTGGATTTCTCTATCGAGCTTGTGCCAGGAGCAACACCGATGTCCATTCCTCCTTATAGGATGGCCATGCCTTAGTTGCAAGAGCTCAAGAGGCAGTTAGAGGAGTTGCATGCAAAGGGTTTTATCCAACCCAGTACTTCTCCTTTGGGTTCTCCGGTCCTCTTTGCGAAGAAGGCGGATGGTACCCTTAGGCTGTGTGTGGATTTTCGGAAGCTGAACCAGTTGACGGTTAAGAACCGATATCCCTTGCCGAGGATTGATGATTTGTTTGATCAGCTTCGTGGAGCACGAGTGTTCTCGAATATTGACTTGAGATCCGGATATCATCAGCTACGCGTTAGACCATCTGATATACCTCTCACTACTTTATGGAGTAGGTATGGTCTATATGAGTATACAGTTATGCCGTTTGGACTCACGAACGTGCCAGCAGTTTTCATGGCTCTGATGAATCTTGTGTTCCATCCGTATCTTGATTCATTTGTGGTAGTATTCATGGATGACATCTTGGTGTACTCTCACACTCGACACGACCATGCCACCCATCTTGAGATCGTATTGAGTACACTGATAGAGCATCGCCTTTATGCTAAGATCTCAAAGTGCCACTTTTGGATGGACCAGATTCACTTCCTGGGTCATATCATCTCAGAGGCAGGAGTTTCAGTAGACCCAAAGAAGGTGAGAGCAGTAGTTTCCTAGAATCAGCCTAAGAACGTGTTTGAGATACAGAGTTTCTTAGGGCTGGCTGGTTACTACAGACGTTTCATATAGGACTTCTCCCGCTTAGAAGCACCGTTGACAGGTCTGACTAAGAAGGGTGTGAAGTTCGTTTGGTCAGAAGCTTGTGAGATAGCTTTTCAGGACCTGAAGGGAAGGCTGACATCAGCACCAACCCTGATACTCCCAGAGCAGGGGAGGAGCTATACTGTTTACTGTGATGCGTCAGGGATTGGGCTGGGAGCTGTTTTGATGCAGGGCAACCGAGTTGTGGCGTACGAGTCTCGGCTGTTGAGGCCACATGAGAGGAATTACCCGACGCATGATCTCAAGTTGGCTGCAGTTGTGCATGCGTTGCGCTGTTGGAGACATTACCTGTTGGGAGAGAATTTTGTGGTTTTCACCGACCACAAAAGCCTCAAGTATATCTTTACTCAGCATGACCTGAATCTGAGGCAGAGAAGGTGGGTCGAGTACCTACAGTCCTTCGATTTTGAGCTTGCCTATACACCTGGTAAAGGTAATGCAGTAGCCGATGCACTGAGTAGGAAGACTCAGATACAGGTAGTGTAGGAGGCCAGTGGTGAGTGGAAGCTTATGGCCTTGTTCTCTGAGATGCATCTAGAGGTGCATGACAGTTAGAGGCAGACTTATCTTTCCTCTTTAGCTGTGACTTCTACCCTCCTGGACAGAGTGAGGTTGAGGCAGCTATCGGTTTCAGAAGGCCTAGTTCTACGGGAGTCGGTGGAAAGTAAGGACCCTCCTCCCAGTTGGACGATAGGAGATGACGAGGTTTTGCGTTTCCATGGAAGTGTATGGGTTCCAGGGGATATACGCGAGGAGCTGATGAGGGAGTTTCATGCTTCAGCTTGGGCAGTTCATCCCGGGGTTACCAAGATGTACCGAGACTTGAGATGTCAGTACTGGTGGCCGGGTATGAAGAGAGAGATAGCTGGTTTTGTTACGAGGTGTTCCACCTCTCAGCAGGTGAAGGAAGAGCATCAGAGACCAGTTGGGCTGTTACAGAAGTTGCCCATTCCAGAGTGGAAATGGGATGATGTCGCGATGGATTTCGTGACGGGATTGCCAAGGTCACCTCGAGGCAATGACGCCGTATGGGTTGTTGTGGAAAGACTTACGAAAGTAGATTACTTCTTGCCGATCAAGGAGACCCTTGGTGTAAACGACCTTAGAAGGCTGTATATCTGAGAGATCGTATGTCTGCATGGGGTCCCTCGTTCTATCGTTTCAGATAGGGACGCCCGCTTTACGTCTCATTTCTGGCAGAGTTTTGAGAGGGCGCTGGGTACACAGGTGCTTCTGAGCACAACATACCACCCTCAGACTGATGGCCAGTCAGAGCGGACGATATAGGTTCTAGAGTACATGCTGTGCGCATGCGTCCTAGACTTTGGGGGCTCTTGGTAGAAGCATATACCCTTAGTCGAGTTTTCCTATAACAATAGTTTTCAAGAAACTATTGAGATGGCACCATACGAGGCTTTATATGGTAGGCCTTGCCGATCACCTTTGTGCTGGTTAGAGGCAGGTGAGGCAGCTTTACTGGGACCACAGCTCGTGCAGGAGACATCTAAGCAGGTCCAGTTAATTCAGAAGCGGATGGCTACCGCGCAGTCTCGTTAGAAGTCTTATGCTGATCGCCGCAGACGACCTTTGGAGTTCGTGGTTGGGGATCAGGTTTTCTTGCGTGTTTCGCCGAGGCTGGGACACAAACGGATCAGGAGATGGGGTAAGCTTTCGCCGAGGTATGTGGGGCCATTTGAGATTCTGGAGAGAGTCAGGCTGGTTGCCTATCGGTTGCAGTTACCGCAGCAGTATCGATCCATGCACGACGTCTTCCACATGTCTCAGTTGCGTCACTACCATACAGACCCATCTCACACCTTTCAGCCAGAGGAGGTTGAGCTTCAGCATGATGTGTCCTTTGAGGAGCATCTGATCCGTATCGTTGACAGGAGCACGAAGGTTCTCCGAGGCTGGTCAGTTCCTCTCGTACGGCTGCTATGGCAGCATGGCCGAGTGCAGGACGAGACCTGGGAGCGGGAGGCCGACGTACGTGCTCAGTGGCCAGAGCTGTTCTGAGCTTTATCTTTTCCACCCTGGAAAGGGAAATTCGGGGACGAATTTCTATAAGGGGGGAAGTTTGTAAGAACCTGGCTCTTGTTTTAGAGATATGGGCTTCTTCTTTTCCATTTTCCTTAAGTGTTTTTGAGAAAATATGGGAAATGGGGAAAAATCCTGAATTTTGGAACTACACACTGTGTACTTTATCCAGACGCCGTGTACTTTTGGCCGTGTAGGGATGAGTACACGGGGCGTGTGGTCATGCCGTCGACGAAGGGTGTAGGAACCGACTACACACCGTGTAGTGGTACCTTACACGCCGTGTAGTCAGTCGGCAGGCTTAAACAGTAAGGCGGTGGCATCGCCGTCAGCTGGGTGGCAGTACATGCCGTGTACTTGGGAGTACATGCTGTGTATTATTATCGGCAGATGAACAGTGTGGTGGTGCTGCCAAATAAACAGTTAAATGAAAGGAGTACACGCTGTGTACTTTGAAGTACATGCCGTGTACTTTGTTTTTTAGGCTTAAAATAGGCAGTAGCCTCCTCATTTGGCAGAGGAGGCGTTTGAGCCATTTTGGAGCCAAAGGAGGAGGCCGGACCTTTAAAGATCCTCCGGGAGTTCGTCTGGAATCCAATTCGGCTTCGGACGATCTCGTTGGAACTGCATGGGTAAGCCCTTCCTCCTCCTGGTACCGTTCTTTACAATTCTTCTCCCAACGTAAGTTATTTACGTTTGAATGGGTTTTGTTCTTCGTCAGATCTACACCGTACTTGGGCGTTTCTGGAGTCGGCGTTTGGGTATAGCGTTCGTTGACGAATAAGGTAGGTGGCTTAGTGTTTATTTTCCAACTGTTGTGCATTTTTGTGCGTTTTCGTGCCACGAACCCATGTTGGGGTGTCGTGTGGCTGAGGTCGTTGCTATATTTAATGCCTAGAATTGCATAGGTGATTAAATGGTGATAACAAAATGATGTTTGGGATCATTTCTTGGATCCAGGACCATCCCGAGGGGTGTGTTCTTCTGTTTAGCCGTTTGGCCAGGATACCCGAGGGTATGCCTTAAATGTAGTAACTGTAGAATTTCCTTGAGAGGAATTACTTGTTTACTGCATTTTGATATGTTGGGCATGGCCCGGTTACCTGTTATCCTGAGGGCGTTGTTGTGATTAGCCTGAGGGCGTGACTGTTTTAGCCCGAGGGTTGTCTTTATTCCGCCTGAGGGCAACCTTTCATGCCTGAGGGCTTGACTTTTATGCCTGAGGGCGACAGTTCATATGCCTAAGGGTGAGAATTTCTGTTACAACTGAGGGAAATACCTGCAGGTTGGATTCTTTATGGCCTGAGGGAAAGCCTGAGGACATGGTTACTATTTTAGCCTGAGGGCACGGTTCTAGTTGGCCTGAGGGCTTGGTGCTGTTGAGCACAAAAATGTTACTAAATTAAAGGAGTTAAATGAATAATAAAATGACAATTTAACTGTTAAGTTAGTTACTTTTGAGTACTGCTTAGTTATTGCATTTTACTACTGCACACTTGTTGCATGTTTTACACACAGTTGAGCCCGGGCCTTTGGTGGGTGCCTACTGGGATATATTTCTCACACCCTGTTTGGGTCACGCTTTTCGGCCCAAACAGATTACATTGATGCAGGTGTAGATATAGTCAAGAGTCCCTATATAGGTACTTGACTGTTTCTGAGGAGTATGAGGGCATGGGACCGAGCCTAGGCTCGCGATGCCGCTGCTAGCTATTTTTCTTGCTTTGATGTACTCTATTTTCTGTTGTATTGTATTGATGTATAACATGTTCTGGCGGTTTTCCTAGAACTTGAAACATGTAGAATCATCACTTATATACTATTGGTTATATCCATTGCTGTAGTTATTTCAGTTGTGTATGTTTACTGCTTCCGCTGTTTTTGAATGTTTATTTTGGTATTCCGCTGCGCTACACTTTGATAAATGAGGGCATAGTTTCCCCACTATCAGACCTGGGCCCTTGCTGCTAGTCGACAGCCTCTGGCGTTTGGGAAAATGCGCTTGAGGTCACGTGGCGAATCGGGCTCGGGGCACCCGTTGCGTGGCACCCGGGTCCGGGACGTTACAAGTTTTACTTGGTTCACCACTAAGGGATACTCTATGCTGAAAGCATGTCGGTCATAACAAAATCCACTAATCTGAACTAGTGGTGGAATACAAAAGTTCAAAAATAGTCACTCTGTGTCAGGAACACTAACTTTACAAAATTTTAGGAATAGAATAATACCTCTCTCGAAACACTTGCATTGACTCCCTATATCTCACTATGGGTGAAGTCTTACTCAGTTTAACAACATGGAGGTCGTTCCAATAGATTTACATTTAGGCCTTTGTCCCTGACTAGCATGGGACTCTACTTGCACTATATTCCTAAGTTGATGCAGTTGAAAGCACTATCCAATTAAACCAAATGGTCAACACTATCATTCATGAATCTCACAACCTTAATGAAGAAAAATTCCTTCACAGAATACTATTTCATTGTGGAATAACCAATCATCACAAAACCCCCTTTTCCGAGATAACACAACACTGGTCAAGACTAAGACAGTATTTTCATGATGTTAAGGCTCACAATGAATACATGATTCATGAAGATCTCATCATTCACTAATTCAAAGTGATTAAGCCTTTTCTCTAATTATATTCATGTGAAATGAAGTGGGGGTAGCCTCCAATTTACAGGCTCAACCTTTTACGATGATTCCAAGCCTCCAGTGAATTTTTTGAGAACCCCCAAATTCATATTCATGAAGCTCCTTAATTCGTAAAGATCTAGTGAGATTTATTATAGTCACAAAGAGTGACCATAAACTCATCACATACTCATAATTCTCTACTTCTTGTAGTCGTGAATATGTATCATTTTTTATCACACATTCACGTCGCTCCACACCTTCACAAAACTCAATATTTTGCAAAACCCAGTCTTTGAGAAACCTAATCATCATAAAACTTATTCCTTTACCATATTTGAGAAGAGTCAGTTCTAAAAAACTACCTTTCACAAATATTTCTCCATCCTTTTAATTTTAAGCCTAAAAATTTGGAAAATACTGGGAAATAATTCCACCTTCAAAATTGTAGTCAGATTGTATTATATGATAACTTGTCTTGAAAACTCCATAATCTACCCAATGTGGATAAAAAAACAACACAACCAAGACTCCATTTCCAACTGTGAAATACCATGGTTCCAACAATTTCATTACTTTGATAACCACACAATATTTACTTTATTGAAATTTTTGAACATCTTATTATATCCTACAAGATGTCATTATTTTTTCGTAGTACAATTTTTAATCTTATTAAAAGTATGTTCAATAGTTTATAAAGAGGATTTTAATCATTTAAAGCATATCCCTTTGAAGTGTCAAATCAAGTGTGCAACAAGACCCTTTTTTTTCACCAGATGACGATCGAGTCTAACTCAATCATCATTTTCAAGTTTGTTAATCAATATCTAATCATTATTTAATAATAATTTAATCTTTAGTTAATCATTACTAAGTCTGTATTTATGAATTCATTAATTAATCATTATTAAGTAGTTAGTTTAAAGTTGATTAATGGTTAATCATTAACTATATTATTATTTAATAATTACTTCATCAATTATTGATAAAGTAGTCATTTCTTAATAATCGAATAATTATTCCTTAATGAATGATTAATAATTAGTTAATCAATCTTTAATCTTTTGTTAATCATTATTTAATTATTCATTATGCATTACTTAATCCTAAGTTATCTACACCTTAATAATTCATTAAACACTCATTAATAATTACTTAATGGTTATTAAGTAGTTATTTTATGTTAATTATTAGTTAATTACTATGTAATCATGATTTAA
Organism: Viscum album; assembly: GCA_963277665.1. Taxonomy (NCBI): domain Eukaryota; kingdom Viridiplantae; phylum Streptophyta; class Magnoliopsida; order Santalales; family Viscaceae; genus Viscum; species Viscum album. The sequence goes on along the minus strand of OY728120.1, from coordinate 684,638,076 downwards.
TTAGTTATATTATAGTTAATTAACAGTTAATCATTACTTAATTTTTGGTTATTAATTACTTCATCATTAATTAATCCTATGTTAATCGTTCCTTAAACATTGATTAATCATTTATTAATCACTCATTAATCATTATTTTACCATTCATTAATTATTTATTAATCCTTAGTTAATTATTAGTCAATAATTAGTTAAACATTAGTAAATCCTATATTAATTATGTCTTAATCATTCATTTATCACTTGTTAATCATTACTTAATTAATAGATATCAAGTGGTTACTTTCTAGTTAATTATTAGTTAATTAATAGTTAATCAATAATTAATTATTAGTTCATCCTTATTGAATTATTAGTTAATCATTTTTTATTCATTAGTTAGTCACTACATAATCATTTTTTAAAACATTAGTTAATCCCAAAATAATTATGTCTTAATCATTCATTAATAACTCATTAATCATTACTCAATTAATATATATTAATTGATTTATAGTTAATTAGTAGTTAATTAATATCTAATCATTAAATAATAATTATTTAATCATTCTTCAACCATTAATTTGTCATTTGTTATTCATTAGTTAATTATTAACCAATCATTAGATAAATATTAGTTAATCCTAAATTAATTATGTGTTACTCATTTGTTAACCTCTCATTAATCATTAATTAATTAATAGTTAAATACTTTATAGTTAGTTATTTTTTAATTAATGTTCATCATTATTTAATTATTAATTAATCATTATTTAATTATTAATTAATAATTATTTAATCATAAATTAATTATTACTTGATCCTAAGTTAGTCCAAAGTTATTTATGAGTTAATCCATAATTAATCATTAATTATTCAATTTTTATTTATTAATAAATCATTATTTCACTAATATTTATTCATCATCCAGTTGATATTTAATTTCTAATCATTTCACTAATATTAAAAAACTACTAAGTTTTACTAAATAAAAATATTATTATAATAATAAATCCATCACTAATACTAATTAAAAATTATTTAATCAGTCGTAAATAAATAATAAAATTTTATTTACGAATATTAACTATTATTTTTGAACTATATCTGACTATTTAAACTAAATAAATAACATATTTAAAACTAACTAAAAACAAAACAACTAAATAAAAAAATAAATATAAAATAAAAGAGAAAAAATATCTCTAAATGATGCTTCGAAAAATTTGACACTCCTTTTAGGCCACAAAAAAAATCATGCATAAAGGATCAAATACCAAAAAACTTTTAGAGAGGGAGCGGGTGAAATTAGAGAGAGGGAGTGAAATTGAGTGAGGATAATAGGGAGGGGTGGGTGCCTATTTATTAGGGGTTGAGGGAAAGGTGGCATCGGTGATGCCACCTTTTCCATGTCATCGATCCAGGTTGATGAGTGGAAAGGGAAACATCGACAGTGATGCCATTAAATATAACCAAAAGAGGCATCAATGATGCCACCTTTCTTTTGTTATTTTAATTTTTTTTGACCTATGTGGATTTAAATAAATATTTTTTTCAAAAGGCTATAAAAAACTCTTTTGTAGGTCATGGTGCATGTTGTGTACAACTTTAGGGATATGATTCAGGTTTCAACTGTACTCGATGACTGAACCTTGATTTTTACACATTGTGTATGCCTAGTTGACATGTCATGTATGACCTAACAGTGTATGCTCAACTATCCTAGACTTCGCACAACATGTTGATGAGGAAATGTCATTCCCACAAGGATATATGACTTGAGGTGTGGCATAGTACTTGCCCGACTACCCCTTAAGATCCACACATCGTGTGTGTGGTAAACACGATGTGTGTTTGTGAATCAGTATGACTTGAGGGGTATTAACGGTGCATGCCAAAAATGGAAAATCAAATTCGACACCTTGTGTGAACCAAGGTGACATGCCGTGTAGGTTGACACCACATAGGGGATGTCAGTAGTACATTCTCGACTATTTTCTAGGGGTTACACACGTCTCTCTCTAAGTACATGTCATGTACTTCTTGTACTTTAGTGATTTTCATATCTTTTTGCTCAGTTGTTATGTTTGGGAAAGTAAATAGTTCATTTTGAACATTTTTCCATATATAGGACAATCGTATGACCCTCTCAGCCATCATAGACTGTTTATGAGATGTTTTGGGTAGTTAGAGTATAAGAACCCAATTTTTTACTCAAGTATGGATCCTTTAATTTCAGTCTAATTCCTTATTTTGTACCTAGTATGGATGCCTAATGAGTTAGTCAAGGTCTTAGGGGTGTTCAGGGCTTGTTCAAAACCCAGAATCCATCTTTTTGGGGGAAACTGGCTATGTCGCACGGTTGACGTATGGTTGGCACACTGTTTTCCAAATCGTGCGGATGGTATATTTTTAGGTAGAACCATATTGCACGGTTGGCACTCAATCATGCGACCTAACTATACAAGTGCCCATTTTTCCTACATATCCATTCTTTGTTTGCACACAGTTTTTCAAACCATTCCCAGGCTAATTTTAGGGTAATTTTATCATTTTTCTCTTAATTATCTAATTAAGGCTCCTCTTCCTCCCTAATCTGGATTCCAGTGGGATTAACCTAATTTCGTCTCAAATTATATCTCTTTAAAGGCCTAAGGTAGGGATTGAAGTATATACTTTATCTAGGATCCAATTGAGCCTTTTTTCAACATGTTGGATGTGAAATAGTAAGTACTCAAGTCCATTTAAGCATTTATCCTCCTCTCTTACTATCGACCTAGTTATTGAGGTTTGTGCATTTTTTTCCTTTTTCTCAAATATACTCTGTTCTAAGCCAAATCAGAGACCAACATTGGAGGAGGAGAGTCCTACGACCCTAAGGTGGGTGTCTTGTAACTCATTCCTCAAGTTTTTTTATTTTGAAATTGTTGTGTGGGCCCCACCGATTTCATCAGCCATCGTTTGTAGAAATTATATGTCATGCTTAAACTCATTAGAACTATATACTTATGCTATTTCCAATTATGTGATTAATTATTGGTGGTTACACCCACAACTCCCAACACCCCATGTAGTGTGTTATTCCATATTTGAGTTTTTAGTGTTTTTACACTTTTGAGCCATCATTCAGATGTGCTCAAGCTTGACCACACTAACGGTGAGCCTCATCATATTAAATGATTGATGAACCATGTAACGGTGAATGGCATGTACCATGTCACTTCCACTCGACCCACCTAAGGTAAGTTCTTAAAATTGATAAATTAATGATAAATAGAAATAGAAAAGTATACTAATAATAGGAATTTTCCTTAAATGTAAATGAATAATAAGTTTCATGTATGTAGCACCCCTTTCCACACTAATGGAAGGTAGCAGAATAAACCTTGGTTATGGAATATGCCTTAAATGGATTAAATGAATGGTTGCATGCTACTTGTCCTATTCACACTAATAGAAGGCAAGGCTTGAACCAATTAAATTGTTACATAACTTCATTATCAAATAGTAATGTACACACTCGATCTCACCTTGGATTATTATAGAGGAATTCCTTGAGATCTCGGGAACCCCATTCCGATTCAAGGGTGTGGATTTATTAGGTTGAAACCCACCTAGATCATGATCCATGTATATTATTTCGATTCCAGGTATGAAACTGTAGGATCCCTCACATATTACTAAAGGATTCCTTGGATACACTCCTTGAATCCAGCATTAAAAAGTAGGTGTCATGGTTAATTCTCATTGGGCCCAGTCATTTCCTAGCCCCATTTTATCTTGGGTGTAAACTTGGACTCGATAGGCATCACATTGTGAAATTTCTTGGACTATTCTCATTGGATTACACTCTTACCCTTATCCAGGATAAAGTTATTACTAAGTTTGTGACCCTTGAGGTGTCACGACCCCCTCCCACCAAAGATGCCCCTCCTGACCTGGAAATGTTTAAAGGGAGATAATGACCCCCCGAGTCCCGCCTCCAGTAGGCCCCGAGGTGGTGACTAGCACCAAGGGTATGAGTTTTCACAAATATGGGAGGCATTACCCTTTTTATTATTTAAGATCGGGAAATAGGACAAGTCAACCACCAAAAGAAAAAAGAACAAGTGTATAGAAATAAAACCAAACCAATCCCACATGCATGTTTAAATAGTTCTGAAACAAGGTACAAGTACAAGAAATCTCAAAAAGTACAATACCAAAAGAAACAAGAGTACAACAACTGCAAAAACTCCAACTGTCTCGACTAGTAGGGTCCCGCATGACCCTGGTAGTCCTCCTAGAAACTTGAAAGTAAATGTATGGTGAGAATACAAGTATACTCAGTAGGGAAACATAAATCTCTCGTGCACAAGTGGGGAAGAAATCCTAATGTCCCTTGAGAACAACAAAAGAAACCAAAACCTAACAAGGAATTCTATGCACCCAACCTCACCATCCACACTCACCAAAACACAAACAACAGGTAGTAGTAGTATATAAGATCAAGATTATTGGGTACCCCACACCATTTCCCACTAGTTAGCTGCTCTTCCTAACGCCAAACGTCCTAACGCTACCACACTCTTCCTGCCCGCACACACACCTGGGCCTCACAACCACACATCCCGCCCACACACACCTGAGCCTCACAACCACACATCCCACCCGCACACACCTGGGCCTCACAACCACATATCCCGCCCGCACACACCTGGGCCTCACAACCACGTATCCCTCCCGCACACACCTGGGCCTCACAACCACGTATCCCGCCCGCACACACCTGGGCCTCATCCTGAAGGTTCTTTGGAAATAGTAAAATCTGCCCGAAGAGTCTTAGGCTAAACCACCCCAATCGAAACCTACCCGAAGAGTCTTGGGTGTAAGGTCGTCTCAATCCATCACAGCCTAGGGAAGAAGGAGCAGGAAGGAGCTAGTAACTAAGGGGAAAACACCCTCTCCCATGAAATGGGAGTGTTCGGCACTAAGTGCTCAACATGGGTGGGGTGCGATAAAACACAAAGATACAGATATATATATATATATATATATACCAAACACTCAGCCCAACCTATGGCTTCTAATCAGAGAACTGAGCACGTGCCTCGACACTGCTACTACGAAGCATGAATACAACAACAATCCTGAAACCACATTTAAGTTTTCATGTTTCAACAGAATCATTTTATTAGTTCCTTAACTACTGGGAAACTATCCACAACCAACCGCATCGATCGTTCGTAAAACATATCCCTTCCATCCACAAATCAAGTTAGGAAAACACAAGCAGCAAAACAAGTCCCTTCTTAACAACCAAACATCCCATTGATTAACATTCTCGTTCCATTACCATTTCCCACCATTTATTAACTCTTCCACTTTTTATTTATTATTTACAACCCATAGTTCATTCACATTCAAACCCAACCCTGAAGCCCCACTGCCAACCACCATAACCACAACCACACTGTACATCATCACCCCTTTAATACCATTTATTGCAGCCCCACTGCCCACCCGATCCACAACAACCCACAAAAACACCCCCATCACATGACACGTATCCAAGCCAACACCCAAATGTTCATTATTCTATTTTGTTCAACCAGGGTGATCACACAAGGGTTTCAGATTTTAAATCAGCCAACTTTACGTGATTATCCAAATTCCACATTTAACAAAGTTCCATTCACAAAATGGTCTAGAAAGATAGGGAAACATTTAATTGCGCAATCAAAGGCCCCCAACGACCGTGATTTTCAGTAGGCATAAGACTATTCAATTCACAACATAATATCACATGATATGAAATAAGGTAACTGCATTCATAACGTCCCATCCCTGTTATATAAGCATGTTATTATCTTTATTAAACTGGTTCAAATGTGATTCACGTAAACAAGAGGAAACCCACCCCACATGATGCACAATTTAGAGAGAAGAAGGTAAGATCCCTACCTCAACAGGTTCTGATAACAATGCTCCCCCGAATCAACTTTAGAAGACGTCCATCGGTGTCCATCACTTCTGTCAAATCCCGAAAAAACCTCCTCGGGTGGAAGCTGGGAAGTAAAGGCTGAAGGAAAGACAATAGATCCAAGCTCAGAAGTTCCGCCTCATCGTTACGATCCCATGGCCGTTGATGGATCGTAAATCGAAGCTCGGACGAAGAAGTTATGGAAGAAAAGGAGCCTTCAAGTCTCTTGGGAGAGCTCTGCTCAGAGGAATGGGGAGGAGAGGGGTGATTTGAAAAGGAGTAGGGGACCCCTCCTTTTATAGGTGTGAAAAACAAAAGTACATGGCATGTACTTGGCCATTTCACACGGTCACCACACGGCTTCCAACACGTCCTTCAATGCGGCACGTGGCCATTGACTGGTCAACACACGGTTTGAAGGTAACGCATCTGTGGGGAGGGACTACACGGCATGTAGTATTGGCTACACGGCATGTACTAATTTATTTCACATGGTAAGGACACGGCTCCAACACGGCAAACGTCCGTTGACTGGTAAACACATGGTTTAAAGGTAACGCGTCCTCGGGGAGGGACTACACGACATGTAGTATTGGGGTACACGGCGTGTACCCATTTATTTCACACGACAAGGAAACAGCCTTCAACACAGGGTATACCCGGTGAGGGGGTACACGGCGTGTACTCACACTACACAACGTGCAGTTTCAAAATTATGAAAAGTATGGGAAAAGTCCATTTTACCCTCCAGAACACTTCATGACCCTCTTTTTGACAAAGGAATGGGTTGGAGAGGTCCTTTCCATTACATTAGATACCTATTAAAACATTCTCGTCCCCAAGAATTCAAAAGCCAACCCAGAGGAACCCAACAAGATACCTCTTAGGGCATTCGTTATAACAGGAACCTAACCATCAACCCTAATTGTAAGTGTTAGGAATTCCTTCTCCTATGTCGAGATATTATCCACTTTAGGCGGCACTGAATCGCCTGCATGGGTTCAATCGCATCCTCATTAATGCGTCTCGATTAAGAATCAGTTCTTCCTACTTCCATACATTAGTATTTTTTTTCAACTCGCACTGTCCCCAACACCGCACAACCCACACATTTCCCAAACACATGGTTTGGGGAAAAATTCCTTTTCCTATGTTGAGATATTATCCGCTTTAGGTTTCACTAACTTGCCCACATGGGTTCAATCGCATCCACATTAATGTGTCTCGATTAAGGATCAGGTTTTTTTCCTTTCTCCCACACATCCGGACATGCTACACACTTACAGAGAACAAGGAAACAAAAGGTCTCATAACCGACAATCCAAGAATTCCATATATCAAAGGTACAAAGTATAACATCAAAACAAAGCTCAGAAGAACAAAGAAAACACAAGTCAAAACAACTCCGGGTACTGAGCATGCATCTAAGCCTCCCACTCCCAAGTGCTCTCCTCGAGGTCTCCATGCCTCCACAACACACAAACCAAGGGAATGGTTCATCCACAGAGCACCTTCTCTTTACGATCCTCGATTCTGACTGGTCATTCCTCAAAGGTCCCGTAGTCTCCCATATCTAACTCTCCCCAATCGATAAAGTGAGAGTTGTCGTGTAAGTATCGATGTAGCTGGGAGACGTGGAAGACGTCGTGAACCTTCTCTAACTAAGGTGGCAGGGCTAGCTGATATGCCACCTCACTGACTCACCTCAACACCTCAAAAGGTCCGATGAACCTAGGTGAGAGCTTGCTCCCTTTCCCAAACCTCCTCTACCCCCGTCGAGGGGAAACCTTCAAGAACACATGGTATCCCACCTCGAACTCCAAAGGCCTCCTCTGACGATTAGCATAAGACTTATGTCATTCCTGAGCCGCTTTCATCCTCTCACATACAAGTTGGACTTTCTCTGTGGTGCTCTGCACTACCTCTGGCCCTAGAGCACCTGTCTCACTAACCTCTGCCCAGAAAATGGGTGAACGACATGGTTTTCCATAAAAAGCCTCAAACGGTGCCATGCCAATAGTAGAGTGGAAGCTGTTGTTGTAGGAAAACTCTACTAAAGGAAAATTTTGTACCCATGACCCTCTGAAATCTAGAACACATGCTCGCAGCATGTCCTCCAACATCTGGATAGTCCGCTCTGTCTGCCCATTGTTCTGGGGGTGGAAAGCAGTGCTAAGGCATAGCTGGGTGGAAAAAGCATGTTGTAACCCCCTCCATACTCGTGAGGTAAACCGAGTATCCCGGTCTGAGATGATAGTCTTTGGAACTCCATGAAAACACAACACCTCGTCTACGTACCTCTGTGCTAAGGTACTCACCGGGCCTGACTCCTTAATTGCTAAGAAGTGAGCTGATTTCGTCAGACGATCCACCACTACCCAGATAGCATCATAACCACCCTGAGCTCTGGGTAGTCCCATGACGAAGTCCATTGAGATGTCATCCCACTTCCACTCGGGGACATCTAAAGGATGCAACAAACCACTGGGAACACGGTGTTTATCCTTCACTTGCTGACACACTAGGCATTTAACCACAAACTCCGTCACTGTCCGTTTCACCCCGGGCCACCAAAACTGTTCCCTCAGGCCTCGGTACATTTTTGAAACTCCTGGATGTACCGCCAAGGCTGAGCTATGGAACTCAAGGAGAACTCCCTCACGCATTTCCTCCGGAACAAATAACCTTCCATGGAAAAGAATCCAATGTCGGCTGTCATCTGACCATCCTTCTGGAGCGTTCCCCTGATTGATACGATCCTGCATCACTTCCGCCTTGGAGTCCCCCCACTGAGACTCTTCCACCTGCTGCAATAAGGAGGACTGCACCGTCATTTGAAACAAACAACCTCTAACACCTTCTACTCTTGCATCCAAGTGCAAGGTAGCCAACTCTCCCATCGCTTTCCAAGCATCAACGGATTCCCAAACCACTTCCTTATGTGACTTACTGCTCAGGGCATCAATCACAACGTTGCCCTTACCTTCAGTGTAAGAGATATCGAAGTCATAGTCTGGGAGGAACTTGACCCATCTCTACTGCCATAAGTTCAGGTCACACTGAGAGAAGATATAACGCAGGCTCTTGTGATCTGAGAAGACCACAAAGCGCTCCCCAAAGAGGTAATGTCACCACAACTTCAGTGAAAACACTACTGCTGCAAGCTCTAGGTCATGGGTGTCATAGTTACGCTCATGAGGGCACAACTGCCTAGACCCATAACAGATCACACCCTTCTTCTGCATCAGTACGCACCCCAAACCAAGGCCAGAAGCATCAAAAAACACCTCATACAACAACCCTTCCTCTGGAAACCTGAGTATTGGAGCACTGACCAACTTCTCCTTTAGGAAGTCGAAAGATTTCTGGCACTGCTCACTCCATAGGAAGACCTGGTTCTTATTAGTCAAATCTTTCAATGGAGCAGCAACTTGAGAGAAGTCCAAAATCAACCTCCGATAGTAACCTGCTAACCCTAGGAAACTATGAACTTCTGCCACGCTCTTGGGTTCTTCCCAAGAAACAATTTCCTCCACCTTCGATGGGTCCACTAACACTCCATGCTGAGACACTACATTCCCAAGGAAGTGTACTTATTGTGTCAAGAACTTACACTTCGACAATTTCCCATAAAGCTGGTGGTGTCGAAGGACTTCCAAGACTGCCCTGAGATGCTCAATGTTCTCCTCCTTTGATCTTGAGTAGATCAAGATGTCATCGATAAACACAATGACAAACCGGTCCAGAAACTCTCGGAAGACAAGGTTCATAAGTCCCATGAACACATTCGGTGCATTCGTAACTCCAAACGACATCACTACAAACTTGAAGTGCCCATACCTGCACCTGAAAGCCGTCTTCGAGATGTCATTGTCCTTTACCCTCAGTTGATGATATCCATATCATAAATCAATCTTAGAAAACCAACCCGCTCCCCTCAACTGGTTGAAGAGATCATCTATCCATGGAAGGGGGTAACGGTTCTTGACCGTTACCTGATTCAACCTTCGGTAGTCTATGCATAACCTGAGACCACCATCTGCCTTCTTCACGAACAAAACTGGAGCACCCCATGGCGACACGCTGGGTCAAACAAAACCCTTCTCCATCAGGTCGTCAATCTGAATCTGCAACTCCCGCAACTCCGAAGGTGCCATCCGATAAGGGGCCATAGAAATCGGACGAGCACCAGGTTGTAAGTCTATCCCGAACTCAACGTCACGTTGGGGGGGTAGAGTCACGACCTCCTCGGGAAAAACATCGAGGAACTCCCCAACAACCTCTGGGACATCCATCATTTCCGTATCAGCTGGAACCATTGATAACCTGCCTAACAAGGAAAGGAGAGGCTCCACATGCCATCTTCCCACCTGATAGCTCCTCTCACCAACAAAAGATACACACTGCCTGTCCACGTCGGAGAACACGACCCTTCTTAAGAAGTAGTCGATAAAGGCACTAACAGAAAACAACCAGTCAATGCCTAGGATGACATCGTATGGATACATCTGTAACAGAAGAAGGTCCCCACTAGATCTATGTGGTCCCAACGTCAGTCCACATCCCTGGAAAACACAAGATACACTGGTCTGGCCTCCAACTGGTGTACTCAGCACCGGTGGTACAGAAATTCTCTCTACGTTTAGTCCCAAAGCATGGGCTAGACCAGGTGCAAAAAATGAGTGCGAAGCTCCTGAATCGAACAAAGCAGAAACGAGATTACCGAACATACAAATCATACCTCGCACCGCCTTTGGTCCCGCTAGAGCTTCCAACTCTGTTGCATGCAACTGTCCACGCCCAGCTCCTTTGCCTCTCTGATGTCGTCCAACTCCCCGACCATGCCCCGGTCGAGGTCCCTGAGTAGCACCCTGAGGTCGGCCTCCTCCTGCAAAGTCTGCCCTCGGGGGAGCATGGTCCTGCTGCTGCTGGAAGGGCCTCGTCGGCAACTGGTGCTGCTGAGGTGGGCGCTGAACCTGCCCACCTCCACCGTACTGAGCTCGGGTTGGGCACCGACTCTGAACGTGCCCGAAACCTCCACAAGAAAAACACTTCGGTCCTGGGCTCGTGAAAAGGGGACGAGGACCCGAAGATCTGAACTAGAACTATTGGGGCCTTCTCCCCACTGGCCTGAACCTGGAAGGTCCCATCGCAGGAGACCTGTTGCTGACTGCCTTACCCATCGACGAACTTGGCTGGATCCCCTCTCGTGGTGCACCTCCCAGCGAGTGCATCCTCTCTACAACCTATGCCTTCTTCTGTACCGCCAAGTACGTCGGAAGGGTGAAGGGGGTGACAACATACTAGAGTGAAGGACGAAGCACCTCCTCCAAATGTCTCGCCCGAGACTGCTCATCCGGAAAGAGATCCGGAGCAAAGCACAAGAGATCCTTGAACTTGATCCCTAACTCTCGTACTGACATACTCCCCTTATGAAGGGAGAGTAACTCCTGCCGCTTATCCGCCTTGATCATGGAAGAAAGGAATTCCTCTCGGAATTCCTTCTCAAAGTCAGCCCACAGAACCTTTGCCTCTATCCTCTCTCCGAGGTAGAGCGTCCACCACTGTCGCGCCGCACCTCTCAGCTAACTGACTGCTAGGGGAACCCAGTACTCCCTCAGAGCACGGATCAAGGTAAAAGCGATCCCTAGCTCCTCAAGCCACCCCTCCGTCTCCGTATCCGAAGTACTACCCTCGTACTTCTTAAGGGTTTTCCGTTGGAAAGAATGGAGATTCTTCTGCCACTGGCTATCTTCTTCCTCCTGGTCAATCCTCAATTGATCGACCGCCTGAATCTGCTGGGACTCGGCCGTATGAGTCACCCGGGGACGACGTCCAGGTACCATAGCTGTACGGTAAACAAAGATTTCCTAAGCCCAAGTAGCAAGGAAATTTCTCAGGGTTTCATTTTATTATTTTATTTCAATTTATTTCCCATAACACCCAAATCAAGTAAAACACAATCATGATGATGCATGTACCTTTCCTAGGGTCTCTACCCTGTAATCAATGTAGTCTCACATAGTCATTCAGTAGGCTCAGAGTCCTTGCATCGGATCACGGGGGGCCCTAAAATCCCGTGTCCTAGCTGGTCTTCCCTGGCCTATGTCACGCACCAAGATCAACCAACATTGTTTCCCTACTATCCCATGCAATACTCACTATTCCTAACTCCAGACTCCATCCTATCTCTCAACCATCAGCTTTGATACCATTCTGTCATGACCCCCTCCCACCAAATATGCCCCTCCTGAGCTGGCAATGGTGAAAGGGAGATAATGACCCCCGAGTCCCGCCTCCAGTAGGCCCTAGGGTGGCGACTAGCACCAAGGGTATGAGTTTTCACAAATATGGGAGGCATTGACCTTTATATTATTTAAGATTTGGAAATAGGACAAGTCAACCACCAAAAGAAAAAAGAACAAGTGTATATAAATAAACCCAAACCAATCCCACATGAATGTTTAAATAGTTCTGAAACAAGGTAAAAGTACAAGAAAGCTCAAAAAGTACAATACCAAAAGAAACAAGAGTACAACAACTACAACAACTCCAACTGTCTCGACTAGTAGGTTCCTGCACGGCCCTGGTAGTCCTCCAGGAAACTTGAAAGTAAACGTAGGGTGAGCATACAAGTATACTCAGCAGGGAAACCTAAATCTCTCGTGCACAAGTGGGGGAGACATCCTAATGTCCCGTGAGAACAACAGAAAAAACCAAAACCTAACAAGGAATTCTATCCACCCAACCTCACTAGCCATGCTCACCAAAACACAAAAAATAGGTAGTAGTAGTATATAAGATCAAGAGTATTGGGTACCCCGCACCATTTCCCACTAGTTAGCTACTCTTCCTAACGGCGAAAATCCTAATGCTACCACACTCTTCCTGCCCACACACACACTTGGGCCTCCCAACCACACATCCCTCCCACACACACTTGGGCCTCACAGCCACACATCCCGCCCGCACACACCTGGTCCCCACAACCATGCATCCCACCCGCACACACCTGGGCCTCACAACCACGTATCCCACCCGCACACACCTGGGCCTCACAACCACGTATCCCACCCGAACACACCTAGGCCTCATCCTGAAGGTTCTTGGGAAATAGTAAAACCCGCCCGAAGAGTCTTGGGCTAAACCACCCCAATCAAAACCTACCCGAAGAGTCTTGGGTGTAAGTTAGCCTCAAGCCATCACAGCCTAGGGAAGAAGGAGCAGGAAGGATCTAGTAACTAAGGGGAAAACACCCTCTCCCATGAAATGGGAGTGTTCGGCACTAAGTGCTCAACATGGGTGGGGTGAGATAAAACACAAAGATACAGATATATATATATATATATATATACCAAACACTCATCCCAATCTATGGCTTCTAATCAAAGAACTGAGCACGTGCCTCGACACTGCTACTACAAAGCATGCATACAAAAACAATCCCGAAACCCCATTTAAGTTTTCATGCTTCAACAGAATTAGTTTATTAGTTCCTTAACTACTGGGAAACTATCCACAACCAACTGCATCGATCGTTCGTAAAGCATATCCCTCCCATCCACAAATCAAGTTAGGAAAACACAAGCAGCACAACAAGTCCCTTATTAACAACCAACCCACCCATTGATTAACATTCCCGTTCCATTACCATTTCCCACCATTTATTAACTCTTACACTTTTTATTTATTATTTACAACCCATAGTTCGTTCACATTCAAACCCAACCCTGTAGCACCGCTGCCAACCACCATAACCACAACCACACCGTACATCATCACCCCTTTAATACCATTTATTACAGCCCCGCTGCCCACCCGATCCACAACAAACCACAAAAACACCCCCATCACATGCCACGTATCCAAGCCAACACCCACATGTTCATTATTCCATTTTGTTCAACCGAGGTGATCACACAAGGGTTTCAGATTTTAAATCAGCCAACTTTACGTGATTATCCAAATTCCACATTTAACAAAGTTCCATTCACAAAATGGTCTTGAAAGATAGGGAAACATTTAATTGTACAAGAAAAGGCCCCCAACGACCGTGATTTTCAGTAGGCATAAGCCTATTCAATTCACAACATAATATCACATGATATAAAATAAGGTAACTACATTCACAACTTCCCATCCCCATTATATAAGCATGTTATTATATTTATTAAACCGGTTAAAATGTGTTTCACGTAAACAAGAGGAAACCCACCCCGCATGATGCACAATTTAGAGAGACGAAGGTAAGATCCCTACCTCAACATGTTCTGATAACAACACTCCCCCGGATCAACTTTAGAAGACGTCTGTCGGTGTCCGTCACTTCTGTCAAATCCTAGAAAAACCTCCTCGGGTGGAAGATGGGAAGGAAAGGCTGAAGGAAAGACAACGGATCCAAGCTCAGAATTTCCGCCTCGTAGTTACGATCCCGTGGCCACTGACGGATCGTAAATCGGAGCTCGAACGAAGAAGTTATAGAAGAAAAGGATCCTTCGAGTCTCTTGGGAGAGCTCTACTCAGAGTAATGGGGAGGAGAGGGGTAATTTGAAAAGGAGGAGGGGACCCCTCCTTTTATAGGCATGAAAAATAAAAGTACACGGCGTGTACTCAGCCATTTCACACGGTCACCACATGGCTTCCAACACGGCCTTCAACACGACATGTGGTCGTTGACTGGTCAACACATGGTTTGAAGGTAACGCATTTGCGGGGAGGGACTACACAGAGTGTAGTATTGGCTACACGGTGTGTACTCATTTATTTCACATGGTAAGGACACAGCTCCAACACGGCACACGACCGTTGACTGGTCAACACACGGTTTGAAGGTAACGCGTCCGCGGGGAGGGACTACATGGCGTGTAGTATTGGGGTACACAGCATGTACCCATTTATTTCACACGGAAAGTACACGACCTTCAACACGGGGTATACCCGGCAAGGGGGTACACGACGTGTACTCACACTACACGGCGTGTAGTTTCAAATTTCTAAAAAGTATGGGAAAAGTCCATTTTACTCTCCAGAACACTTCATGACCCTATTTTTGACAAAGGAATGAGCCGGAGAGGTCCGGGCCATTACATGAGGTTTATGTTTCCTTGATTATTACCTTGGAAATTCATTATTAAATATCATTTCAAGTTTCCTTGTAACAGATTCGAACCTTTTCTATTATAACATGGACTTCTTTATAAATTGGTATGAACAAATAATGACTTGGTTATATGTTCAGACTCCAGCTTAGGGATGAACCAGGTACATTTGAATTTAGTTACATTTTACTGCTTTACCTTATATATATACATTCCCGCTCACTATCACATTTCCATTACATGGATCGAATGTTATATACAGCATTGGTGGTGGCCCACTGAGATCTATCTCACACCCTCTTCATGCACCATTTGGTATCTGGGGAAGATTACATGAATGCAAGTGTTGAAAAAGGGAAGCATACAACTTTGAACACTTGATTTCCTGCTATTTAGGATGGATATTGATAGCATATGACCAAGCCAGATCTCAAGATTCTTGGGATAGTATTTTGATTTCCCTTATACTTATGTGGAGCATGTTATTATTTATATCTTGTATCCATGTTTTCTAGTTTTCTAGTGATATGACATATCATTAGTTGTTGAATTTTATTCTAGTTATTTCAATTGTTTTTATCCTTGATCATTCATTCATTTTTTTCTGCTTCCACTATTTACCTATATTTCTTCCACTATTTATCTCTATTTATATTCATATTCTATGATAAACTCTAGTAATAAGGGCATAGTCTTCCCACAGACAAACCCAAGGCCCTCGTTGCTAGTCGGTAGCCTCTGGCATTTGGGGAGATACACTTGAGGCCATGTGACTTACCAGGATCGGGGTGCCTATAAAGTGGAATTCAGGTCCGGGACATTACAAAGTGGTATCATAGGTTGTTTTTTGTTGCTTTTATTACTACATTGAGACAATAGTTAAGAGATTATAGACACTTTGGACTTAGTAATAAGTTGTGTTTGGGTGTCGCAAACCCATGTTCAGGGTAAAGGCCAAGTTACCCAAAATATAATTGCTGTTATGATTTTTCCTATTATAGTTCATATCATTTCACCATTGTGTGACACACATGTTGTGTGGAGTTGTTTATTATTACTCTGATTGAGGATTTATTTCATCCTTGGCCTGATGATATGAGGGAAAGGATCATAATTCATGCATCATTATAGGCACCTAGGATTTGCATGTTATGCATATTGCCATTCCATATAGGTGCATTCCACTAATTTAATTGCTTGATAAACATATGATTGTTAAGTGATGTTGTGATAGTTAGCTAATGCCTGTATTACTTAGGTTTTGATTGAGTGGTTTCCTATCTCAATTAAGGAGGTGTATGGCCCCTCATGGGTTGGGATGAGTAACATATTGAGTCCAACCATTATGTTAAAAATAAATGGGTGTCATTTTCATTAATGAGGTGTATGGGCACTGATTCAATGGGAATGACTATCCATCATAAAGTGAAATAGGACATCTAAAATGAAATGGTTGCACATCCTTATCTCACCTTTTCATGTTTATGAAAGGTAAAGGAGTGAAGTTGAAAATTAAATGTAAAATGGAATGAAACTTATAATTGAGAACTTACTAATACCTAGCCATCTAAGTGGGTAGTTTGGATAATATACCTTGGTTAGTGAGATTTTCCTTATATATATTCTGTAAGTGTTTCTATCTACCTACTTTTAAGCTTGATCTGAGGTGTGTTATTGGAAATTGTAGATCAATTCCGCCATGATGTCCTCATATTGTACACTAGGAGGGTGGCGACAACCATAATCCAGATGTGGTGGGCCCTGATATGCTAGTCTTACTTCTAGGAGTTCCACTAGAGGCACCATCTGGTGTAACTAATCTAGGAACCTATTCCCATGTTCTTGATAGTTTCCTACATCTGATGCATTCCATATATGGTGCTCCATGAGTTGCACCTACGATGGATGATCTGACTCACAAGTTCCAGTAGCCGCATCCTCCAACTTTATTAGGGGATGGCGGTCATCAGGCTGGTGAATCTTTGCTAGAGGACACTTTTTCAATCTCTTATCATCTAGATATTCCTTTAGAGTAGAGGTTCAAACTTGCTAAATACATTATTAGGTATTCAGACAAGCGATAGTGAGATGTGATTACCCAGGCTGGTTGTCATCAGGGCTTGTTATTGGTTGATTTCTAGACTGCCTTATATGATCAGTTCTTTCCTTAGACACTGAGAGCTGATAGATCTATAGAGTTCATGTGTCTCAAGTAGGTTTATTTGTTAGTTATTTATTATTTATCGCATTTCACAGAGTTACAATGTTTTTCAACACTTCTAGACGGTTACGAGCTTTCACATACTAGACGTTTCAAGGATGGGATCTAGTACGCCATTCGTACACAGTTGAATGTCATTCGCATACCTAAATTTTCTAAAATAGTCAATAATGATCTTATCACTGAGAATAAGCTAAGGGAAGACAATAGTACTAGGTATATAGGATCAGTTCCGCAGCAGGATAATTGTTCTTCTAGTGGCATAAAATGTTCCATCAAGGTTTCTCATCAGGGAAGTGATAGTCAGAGTATCCAATTTGATAGCTCAGTGGTGTTTCATTAGTTTGGGTGATTGGGGAACAAGAAGCCTCAATGTGATAGAGACCCAATGGAGTGTTGGTCTTGTGGATGAATTGGGAATATTCAATGTTTCTATAGGAATTTTCTACCAGCCTCGAGTGGAAAAGGATTATCTCTAGCTCCACCTTTAGGAGTGAGTTGTTTTTTCACAACATAAAATGGGAAGTCATAGTAGAATAAGAATTTCTGGCCAAAGAGGAGGTCGTGGCTAGGGTAGCCAGACCCTTGATCACTAGTAGCGCCAACATAGCAGTTTTGATCGTGGTAGTCCATCTGTTTCATATGGTCACATATCAGTACAGTTTCATGAATTATAGCCCATACCTAAGAATCCAAATCTGGGACCATCTATAGTATGAGGTAATATTCTTATGACATCTACTATAGTATCTTATTTATTTAATACAGGTTCTTTGAACTATTTTATCTCTGTATCTATCGTGGAAATTCTTGGGCTGGAGATACAATATTATTGTGGTTTAATAACTCAAGATACACCATTGGGGATATGGTCAGAGGGAATACACCAATGTAGGGATTGTCCCCTTAAGTTAGGCAGTTACCCATTCTTATGTAATATCTTTTTTATCAATATGAAAGGCTTAGATGTCATCCTTGAGATTGACTGGTTGGTTTAGTATCATGCTTTTGTAGACTGCTATCACTATAGGGTATCTTTTACATCACTAGATGGCAGTAGTTATCTATATAAGGGTGAGTGGGATATCTAGGCTAGAAGAGCTAGAACCAAGAATCATGGGATAGGTTAAATGACCACCCAGATTTCCAATCTCTTCATAGAGGATCAGGATTTTCACCAAACTGATTTCCCTCCAGTAGTAGAACATTTTAGGGATGTCCTTACTAATGACTTTTCTAGGTTGCCTCCTGATATAGAGGTAGAGTTTATGATCAATCTTGTTCTAAGAGAAAATCCAATGTCCATTCCTCTTTATAGGATGAAACTTACTAAACTCAAGGATCTAAAGCAGTAGTTAGAGGATTTAGAGTCCAAAGGCTTTATAAGGCCCTCTACATCCTCTTGGGGTTCACCTGTGCTTTTCTCCAAGAAGGCAGAGGGATACTTATGTCTTTGTGTGGATTATAGGTAGTTAAACCAACATACATTCAAGAAATGGTACCCACTTCCTTGAATAGATGATCTCTTTGACTAGATCTGAGGAGCCAAGGTCTTCACTAAGATCGACCTGAGATCAGGTTATCATCAGGTACAAGTTAGGCCATCAGACATAGCTCATACAGCTTTTCATATAATGTATGGTATGTATAATAACCTTGTTATATATTTTGGTCTTATGAACATTCCCACCATTTTCATGGCTATGATGAATAGGGTTTTTCACCCATATTTGGGCTCTTTTTTCATGGTATTTGTGGAAGACATCTTGGTGTATTCTCACACTCATAGTGACCATTCCAAACATCTTGAGATAATTTTCAGTTCACTGATAGAGCATAAGCTTTACACGAAGCTTGATAAGTTACACTTATGGATCGATAGAGTTCACTTCTTGGGTCACATTATCTCAGAGTCATTAGTCTGTGCTAACCAAGAAAAGGTTAGTGCTATAGTTTCCTGGGAACATCCCATGAATGTGTTTGATATCAGGAGTTTCTTGGGGATTGTTGGATATTATAGGTGTTTCATAAAATACTTCTCATGAATTGATTCACCTCTCACTAGTCTTACAAATAAGGTTTTCAAGTTCCTATGGTATGAAACATGTGAGAAAGATTTTCTGGAGATGAAAAAGAGGCTTGTATCATCACCTATTCTGACTCTTCCAGAGTGAGACATAGGTCATACCATCTTCTTTGATGCATTAGGCATCGAATTGGGAGTAGTGATGATGTAGGAGGATATAGTCATTGCATATGGATCTCATAATTTGAGACCTCATGAGAGGAACCACATGACAAATGACCTTGAACTAGCAACTATTTTTCATGAATTACATTGCTGGAGATATTATCTATTGGGTGAGCACTTTATGGTGTACACATGACAAAATATCATCAAATATATCTTTTCATAGCATGAATTGAACCTCATATAGCAGAAATTGGTTGAATATATTCAATAATTTGATTTTGAGCTTGCCTATACACTTGGAAAGGGCATTGTGGTTACTGATGCACTAAGTCAGAAAACTGAAAAACAGGTTATATGGGAAGCTAGTGATGAATAGAAGTTAATGGACCTCTTTTATGAGCTGTATTTGGAGTTTCATGATAGTAAAAAGTAGTCTTATCTCTCATATTTGGCAGTTACCTCCTCCCTCCTTGAGAAGGTAAAGAGTAGGCAATTTTCAAATTCTGAAGGCTTGGTTCTCTATGATAGTATATCAGGAGATAACCCACATATGGATTGATCTATGGATAGATATGACATATTATGTATTCATGGATGTTTTTGGGCTCCCATAGATATGAGAGAGGAGTTTATGTGCAAGTCCCACGCTTCTTAGTGGGCAGTTCATCCTAGAATATCTAAGACTTATTGAGGTATGTGATGAGTATTGGTTGCTTGGAGTGAAATGTCATATTACAGGCTTTATCATTAGGTGTTCCACCTGTCAGTAGGTGAAGGAGAAGCACCAGAGACCTACAGGCTTGTTACAACCACTTCCATTTCTGGAATGGAAATGGGAAGATGTTTCCATGGATTTCGTATTCAGCTCACCTAGTTCACTAAGAGGTAGCGATGCTATATGGGTTATTATTGATCGACTAAAAAAATTATCCCACTTCATTATAATTTGGGAGAATTTCTTAGTTGATGAGTTTGGAAGACTGTATGTGTATGAGATCATAATACTAGATGGGGTTCGTCACACTATCATTTAAGATAGGGATTCTTGTTTCACTTCACATTTCTGGAAGGGTTTTCAGAAGGATATGGGAACACATGTGATTTTAAGCACATATTTTCACCCTTAGATTGATGGAAAATTAGGATGGACAATACAGGTCCTATAGGACATGATCTAAGCATGTGTCCTTGATTTCAATGGTTCATGGGAGAAGTATATCCCTATTGTCGAGTTCACCTATAATAAAAAATTTCAAGCAAAAATTAAGATGGATAATTTTGAGGCCTTATATAGTAGGTCATGTCGTTCACCCCTATGCTGGATGGAGGTAGGTTAGGTATCCCTACTTAGTCCTTGTCTCATTCAGGAGACTTTAGAGCAGGTTCAACTGATCAGAAAGCATATGACTACTACTCATCCTAGATAGAAATCTTATGCTGGTCTTCATCAACAACCTCTAGAGTTTGAGGTCTAAGATTGTGTTTTACTTTGGGTATCACCCAAGCTAGGGCATAGATAGTTATGGAATAATGGGAAGTTATTGCCTCCTTTTTTAGGGCCATTTTAAATTCTAGAGAGAGTCGGCCCAATTTTATATCGGTTGCTATTACCTCAGAGGTATCATGCCATACATGACATCTTCTGCATATCATAGCCTCACCAATATCATGACAACCCATCCGATAATATTTATTTTGAGGAAATTGATTTAGATGTTGATGTTACCCTTAAGGAGTATTCATTACACATCATTGATTGGATCACAAAGGCTCTTTGAGGCCAGACTATCCCTCTTGTACGAGTGTTATGGTAACACAACCATGTGCAGGACGAGACTTGGGAGCAAGATGCCGACGTAAGTGCCCAGTGTCCAGAGTTGTTCTTAGATAGTGTTCCTCCACCATTGGAAGGTGAAATCAAGGAAAATTTAATTTAGGGGGGGGAATACTGTAAGAACCCGAGTTTTCACTCAGGTATGGATCCTTGAATTTCAGTCTAATTCCTTATTTTGGACCTAGTATGGATGCCTAATGAGTTATCCAAGGCCTTAGGGATGTCTGATGATTGTTCAGAGCCTATAACCCATATTTTTGTGGGAAACACACCATGTTTCATGGTAGGAACATGGTTAGAACACATTTTTCCTAAATGTGCAGATGGTCTACTTTCAGGCAGAACCATATCGCACAGTTGGCGCATGGTCATACGACCTAATCATGTGATTTCCCCTTTTTCCCAGGTACCCACATATGGTTTGTGCATGGTTTGTCAAACCTTGCAGACAAACCGTGCATAAGCTAATTTTAGGGTAATTTTACCATTTCTCCCTTAATGATCTAATTAATCCTCCTCTTCCTCCCTAATTCGGATTCTAGCGAGATTAACCTATTTTCTTCTCAAATTGGATATCTTTGAAGCCCTAAGGTATGGATTGAAGTATCTCCTTTATCCAAGATCTGATTGAGCCTTTGTTCATTGTGTTGTATGTGCAATGGTAAGTACTCAGGTCCATTTAAGACTTTATCATGCTCTCTTTCTCTCGACCTAGTTGTCGATGTGTGATCATTTTTCAATTTTTCTCAAATCTACTCTATTATAAGCTGAATCAGAGGACAATATCGAAGGAGGAGAGTCATATGACCCCAAGGTGGGTGTTTTATAACTCATCCCTCAAGTTAATTGATTTTGGAATTTTCATGTGAGGCTTGCCGATTTCATCAGTTGTCGTTTATAGAAATTATATGTCATGTTTATACTCATTAGAACTATATAGTTATGATCTTTCCAATAATGTGATTAATTATTGGTGGTTATGACCACAACTCCCAACACCCCATGTAGGGTGTTATTCCATATTTGAGTTTTTAATGTTTTGACACTTTTGAGTCATCTTTCCAAGGTTCTTGAGCTTGACCACACTAATGGTGAGCCACCTCATATTAAATGATTGTTGAATAATGTAATGGTGAATGGCATATACCATGTCACTTACACTTGACCTGCCTAAGGTAAGTGCTTAAATTCAAAAAATTAATGATAAATAGAGAGTGGAATGTATACTAATAATATGACTTGGATTTAAATGTATTTAAATTATAGGTTTCATGTCTGTAGAACCCCTTTTCACACTAATAAAAGGTAGCAGAATGAACCTTAGTTATGCAATACGACTTAAATGGATTAAATGAATGGTTTCATGCTACTTGGCCTATTCACACTAATGGAAGTCAAATATTAAACCAACTGAATTATTACATAACTTTATTATCAAATAGAAGTTTCTTGATTCAAGATCACCTTGGATTCCTATTAGGGAATTCCTTGAGCACTCAAGAACCCCATTCCTATTCAAGGGTGTAGCTTGCTTAGGTTGAAACCCACCTAGATCCCGATGCTTTTCTATTCTTTGGATTCCTGGTAGGAAACCAAAGGATCCCTCACATATTATTAAAGGATGCCTTGGATACACTCCTTGGATTCAACATTGAAAAGTTGGTGCCATGGTTAAATCCCATCAGGCCCATTCATTGCTTAGCCCCGTTTTACCTTGGGTGAACCCTTGGACTTGGTAGGCATCTCATTGTAAAATTCCATGGACTATGCTCCTTGGATTATTGTCTTACCCTTAGCCAGGATATAGGTATTACTTAGTTGATGACATGTGGGATCTACATTTCCTTGGTTATTACCTTAGAACTTCATTATTAAATATCATTTCAGGTTTCATTGATACAACTTGGTGTTGGAACCGGGCATGCAGTGGAAGCCTCAAATAGGTGGGTTTTTAAAATTTTCCACCGACGGTCGATGTAAACTTGTCGACGTTGCTTCAGAGTAGCCCGATCAAAGCCGAGGATCTCATGTGGAGGATTTTAAGCACAAACATAAACTGTAAAATACCTGGTTTAGATTTGAAGCCGCGCATGAAGTCTGGTCGTCATTGGTGATCGTTGCTCAAATAATCTGAAGTCGAATTCCTCTAGATCATCCACACGTGATTCAAGGAATCCACAGGAGCACCGTTCATCGTAGTTCGGGTACTAGCACTGAATACTGATGATGACTTAGACGTTCCAACGATCACCACATTGCTTCGCTAGGGATGCCTGAGAGAGAGCTCCATCCGAGCTCCTTAGATCTAGAGCGTCTCTCTCTAGAGTGCGGGAGAGAGGAGAGGAGAGAGAATCTCCATGAATAGTGTTTATAAAATTCCCCTCCTCTTCTATTTATAGTGCTCAATTAAAATACCCGGTATCGCCTCGCTGACCCTGAATACTTAATGCACTATCAACGACATTTATGACTACTAAACTGAGTCATAAATATTATTATCATTTACTTATAATATATTAAATTATATTACCTGATAATAATTGAGTCATTAACTCGACTCGTCACTCCCATAAATATTAATTGAACCTTGAATAATTTAATATTCTTCAATTAATATTTTTTCATGTATTTACTTAAAACTCGTAAATACATTTAATAAATAAATTCAATATTCATTATTCTAAACTCGAATAATACGAATTTATTTATTGCATTAGTGATCGTTTAACTTTGGACAAATCCCAGACCCCTGTGGTGGAACCCACCAGGTCCAAAACTCCTATTCAACTGAATAGGGAAGATTCTTGAATACGCTCTTGTGTGTGACCCTCTAGGCCCTTATTTCGACAGCTGTGAATAGTATTCAAAGACCAAGAGTGGGAACTGGCAACCCATCATGGCCCCTGAAGAAATAAGGATTGTCACAGCAGCGACAACCAACCTACGCACACGCACTGTGTAATATAATCTCTTTGTCCGTAATATCTCATAAAGCAGGACGCACTCACGTGTCATCGCCCTTTTCTTTCTTTATAGTTTGTTGATTTAACTGGATGGATTTAACCTTGACTGTCATGTCCATGGTCTTATAAAGGTACTACCATCCATATCAACATGGCATGAGATATATTACTTCCATAACCTGGAAGCAAAAAATCATTTCTTGACCATTCTACCAATGTCATGCCACCAATGACGCACTCGACACAAACTACCTAGCCACGAATTCATCGCCATGGTTTTCGTCTTGCATCAAAGTATGCAATCAAATGACATACATTGGTAATGATCTCAAGTCAGGATACCATTACACATGATCGTAGATAGGAACGTCCAATGACACCCAAAACATGTGGATTTCCTATTGGCGGGTCAGTCCTCATGATCTCACTACTAGAGATCACCAAGTGCGAACTTCATGAGAAAAAGTCTCAATGCTTATGAGCCCCTAGCACCTGATGGTCTGACATCTACTATGTCTAATTAGTAATATGTATCTAGACCATAGAACATATATTTAATATTAATGTCATTGTATCTATATTTTCTCATTATAGCCTAAGAACTATTATAACCTTTCGATATGACAATTAATATTTGGACATTACCATTTCATTAGTGGATGCAGAAAAGTCTACACTATAATGGTAAGATGACATCATGCATAGTTATCTCTATACACGATATGGTATTCAAAATCACATAATAGTTGGGTCTAGGGCATCCACTATTTCAACACTCCCACTTGCACTAGAGCCAGCTTGCTAACCAAACTTGTTAGCTACTCACACGATAAGCATCATGTTTCTACTGAGTAATGGTCTTAGATACTAGGTCTGCCGCGGTTCCACCGCGTGGCTATTCTACTATAGTGACTTCATCTCTTTGATTAAAACTTCTCAAGAGATGGTATCCCGAGTATATCCCTTTTGTCCACTGTTATAACATGACACCTTGGCTAGTAAGAATATCATAATTTATATTAAGATAATAATTTTCTCACCATGTGTGATTCCAAGAACTAGAAAAAATTGTTGCATATATGCTTCTTAGTTGCCTCAGAAGCTGCAACGTACTCAGTCTTGTAGGTATGGCCACCACTGGATGATATGAGCATGACTCGCTCATCGCCTTTATCTTAACTGCAATACTAGATCACATTGATCTATGGAAGACTAATTCATATCCCCAAAAACTAGTATCCTTTCTTCTCCACTTACCAGGTACATATCTTTTGTACTTGCTGAAGTACAATTAGATTGTTCTGACTACATCCCTTGCAGTTCTCCTAGATATAACTGATATTTTCCTATTGTAAAATATACCTTGGCAATATTGGTTCTTGTACATATCATAGAATACATTATTGTTCCATTGCTCTGACGTATGGTTTTCAACTCACCGCATTTATCTCTTCCCATGTCACGGACAGGTCAACATGGAGAGATTATGCCCTGTGACATAGGCAACAATTCATCTCCTGAATTATTCCAACATGTATTTTTCAATACAATTTCACTATATGTACGATTGACTAGGACCAAGAAACCTATAGGTCTACCTTAGTAGATCCCGTTCCCTAGAACTTAGGTTTCTACTTTAAGTTAATCATTGAAGAATAAATTTCATTTTGGTCTTAACTAACTTTCATACCAATGTCTGTTTTCCATATGTTACCGAACATATTTTGTTTATAAAACATTGATTCTCCCACTAACCTTATGTAGACACATGGAAAACATTTTTGAAAATGTATTTTCTATGATCATGTTACTTTAATCATAAACCAGATTTTAGTAACTTGCAACCTTGGTATTCTGTGACGTGACCATCCCTTTGTGGTTGCATCATATAGACACCATCCACGATTGGGTGTCATGACATCCAATGCTAAATAAATTGATCATAGATATTAGCTATGATGAGTAAAATTCTAACAGATTTAGGCATAAAAACTTGGTGAAACCAATCGAGCCTTATTGGTACTAAGCTCATACCATCCATGTATCAACTCACATGAATAACCACCGTAGTATTCAAAATAATAGCCCCCTTTTCACTTTGTTACATGGAATCCATTAATTGAATTTTAGTTGGTCTTATCAATTTTAGCTAATTTCCATACACTCCTTACTTGTAGGAAATTTTATTCACACTGAATAATAGATCACCGACCATGGTGAATATAAAAACCATCACCATGGTTTTATCCATCCTACACAATATGTGTCTCTGGAACATACTTTGTTCCACATGCGCTTGTGGAACTAGTTCCAATGCCAACTATTTTGTGCATCTTCAGAATTGACTAAACACAAGTCAATATAGCTCCCACTATCTCTAATAGAGATGTGCACCCTTATATAGAAGTGTAGTCTATTGATTTACTACATATTCTTCAGTTTTGTAACATCCTAAACAACTGTTAGTATTATTACACTAAATGCACAATGTGTTTGTCTTGACGCGAGTTTGTTTGTATCCAAACAAACTCTTTTCATCCAAACGCATGTTCTTGTGATATAAAGGGTTTACATCATACTATGACACATATGATATCCATTTTTCATTATAGTTGGCATATGTTTGTGGGATATCACTGTTATTTGCAAAGCATTTCATGAAATATAATGGATGTTTCTGCTAGTTCCAACATTGATATTACTTACATCAATACTTTGATGTATAAAATGTGCGTTTAGGAATTACTCCATGCTACATTTTGTTGATAAATTTTAATATGTAAGTCTTCATCATCAATCCTCCTCATTAAGATCAATGTCGTGATGTCGATAAGGTAATGTGCGTTTAGGAATTGCTCCATGCTACATTATCATGATTGATGAATGCTTTCTTGAGATATTCTTCGGTACCCCAACCCAAAGCAACTCATATTTCCTGACCATGAAAATAATTCACTTTATTATTCCTTAATTTCTTAAAGGAATCTTATGAAGCATATATACCTCTAGCTTATACTTGTAATAGTTCACACTTACGTGTTGAACTATTTCCAAAATCTTTGTGACGTACCTTTATTTCTAAAGGCTCCTTTGTCCAAAGTAAAGAAATCTATAATACCATAAGTATTTAGCTATTCCGAGCCTAAATACCATACTTGGTATATTCATGATGTCCATTTTTAGTATTACTTGAAAAAGAATTATCCTGTCACAATTGGGTATAAGTCTTACATTTATATTCATCACTAATTTCCTATGATTCATGTATCACTGAACTAGTGATTGGGTTTACCAAAAACAACATCCATTCCAGAAATTGAAAGAATGTCTCCTTGTGTCCAAGGACACATGAGATTAATGTTTGTGGTTATACTCAACAATAGTTCAACACGAATCTTTCACTTGTCAATTAAAGAAGTCGTGTACTTCTCACCACTGGCCTAGGTATCACCCTTTCACAGCCACTTGGAGAATACACCTGACTTATAATAAGGTTTCTATACTAACTTTTTTATCATATTAGAATACAAATATGTTACTAACATATTGTATTTAATACCCAAGTAGTAAAAGAGAAACATTACATTGATGAATACGCCTGATGTAGAAGTGAAAACTTGCTCTTTTAAATCAGGTTATTACTTTTAAACTTCCATAGTATTATTTTATAATATGCAATGCAAATAACCTCTATTAATACTTCATTAATTGAAGGACGTCATGAATATGTCATTGGAATTAAATGCCTTTGACCTTTTCAGATTGTCGTTCAATTTATCCGCCATAATAATTAAAGCTTAATTGTCTTTTATTATTATTCACTTTGAGAACCTTACCAAAATTGGTAATGAAGTGTTTACTCAATACGTGTTCATTTTGTAAATTTAAATGAGACTTGAGTAATGTGGTGAAAATTACATTTAAAGATTATGATTGATCTTTCAATTTACACATGCTGGTGTAAACTTTTCCTTATTCATATCATTGCTTCGCTTTCTCCTTGCTAACATCTCGGAGATGAGACTATATGTTATATCATTTATGTCCTGGTGTAGCGACCGAAACTGACACCGGACTTTGATAAAAGCATAATGATATAACTATCATATGCTTTGTACATTAGTCTCTTGTAAGCAATTTTCAATCCCGCTTCATGAGGTAGTTTAACAGTGTTGGGGACATTGACACCTTGAGTTTCCTATATCATAGTACTATGCGCACGCGCCTGTAATGTTCATGGATACTCGTGTCAGTGTGAACATTTACTTTGTCCATTATAATATTGCAGTTTTAATCTTGTGGTATAACTTTCCATTTTTCTACAAAAATAAATTTTAGCAGATGAGTGCCTTTTATCTGGATTACCGGTTTAGACATTTTGATTAATTACATAAATCATTAAATGTCTCCCACTATTTTATCGGATTCTAGGAACCCTCTGTGCTAAAATCAGAATACTCTGTCGCTTGAGTATTCTAGTAGCAAGGATCCCGGAACCACCCCTCATAGTCTACAAGCTAAGGCTACGCCACTACTTGGTTGGTTCTAGGTAAGTTTTTGGCTGGCCGACCGCTTTAACTTGCGGTTCATTGATCTGTTGAGTGAAGTCCCAGCTTCTTAAAATCAAAATTTGATTTTCTCAACACTTGCCTCTAAAATGATAGCAAGTTAGCTATGGCTAATCCTTATTAGCACTTTAGTTAAGTCGACCCATCATTCTTATAAAGACTCCCCAGTAGTAAGAGGCACCCTTAGCTAAGGCATGACCGACACCTCAAACAGCTGGTTTTGTCCAAATTTGAATGACGGAAGGCTGTTTAGACTTAATATATCTTTGAGGGTTTTATTATTTTTAGTGTGACGAAAGAAATCCTTTTCTATTTTTTATAAGAACGAACTATGTGATCACACTCACAACTGACCGTGCATGAAATAAAAATTTCATCGCGTCACATGTTCATTTTATCTTGCATGATTGTTTATTATTATACTATGTGATCACACAATAAATAACACATGCACAAAAATAATAAACCATGTAAAAAATAAAATGAACACCTGATCATGAGCCGGTACTATTGGTTGATCCGTTGAGTGAATAACAGACCAACCGAAACCCCAGGGGTAAATACCTTTAGTCGCGTGGCTTGCAATTTGAATAGCAATGTCTGCTCATCCAATGCATCCAACTCCTGTCTGGTGCATCGCCGTCACTTGACGTGAAGTGCGTCATTTTTTGTCTCGTCATTATACAACAATACTCGCACACAGGCGAGGGGGTCTCGGGAGTAAAAATGTACAACTCTGAGAATGGGCGTGCAGACCCTTATACATATAATGACCCTTGAGATGACACGCAGATCATCTTTTATTTAATTAAACTAATTATTACAATACCATGAAATAATTAAATTAATTAATTAAATAATCACACCAAACATACATTAGTAGGTCCACGACTCATGACCAGTATACGCTTTAACTCGTGTATATATAAAATAAATGCAGAATAAAATTAAACTTGCATTAAAATTAAACTTGAGGGCATTTAATTGAATTAAAAATTTCACTCTAATTTTTAATTTAATAAATACGTCATTCGGTCCCAATTAATTAATTTAATTTTAAAACTAAAAATTAAATTAATTAATTAATTTAATTAATCCCTCAATTAAATTAATTTAGCCGCATTAAAATTTAATAACCAAAAATTAATATTTAATTAATTTAATTCTCAACTGAAATTAAATTAATTGTTTTAATTAATTTTTGATTAAAATAAAATTACCCGAGCCCTTGAAACCCCGGGCAGGGCCTGTGCGAGTGGGGGCGAACCCGGGCAGGCAAATCCGAGATTTTCCAACCTCATGTAGGGCAGTTTGACTAAGCCAGGCAAGTCCGTCCAATTCTGTACCAGACTGGATAGACCTGCTCTCGTATCAGAGCCGGTTTGATCTGTGTGGAGGACAAGGGATTACCTTGATGGAGGGGGCGTTGAGGATCTTGCAACGCTAGGCAGTGGGTCAGTCTGCCGAACGTGAAGGCTGGCCTGGAGCTTGCTTGCCGGACAGGCAGGAGAAGGGAGGCCATGCCTGTTGCGCTGGGCGGTATCAGCCTGGTGCACCGGCCTCCACTATAGTTCCGTTAGCTTGTGGGACTTGCCTCTATGAGCTGCTGCCAATCGACGCAGGGGAGGGACGACCTTGCTCGGGTGCTGCTGTTGTAGCTGAAAGGAACCAGTCCAACCGTAGTGGCTAGGGGAGACGCACCAGGGAGATGGAAGCTCTGCACGAGGGAGAAGACCCGGCCGGCTGGGCACGGGAAGCTGCTCCAGCAGGGAGGAGAAGGTAGGTCTGTAGGTCCGTTGCACCGTAGAGCAGAGGAGAAGGCCTGGAGGGCTGCCGGCGCACTGCTTCCGCAGGGAGGGAGGATGCTGGGGTGCGGCCTGCTGCATGGACCCAGGGAGGGAGGCGGCAGGGACGAGTTCACCGGGAGGCACAGAGGGTGGCTGGGGCTGATGGCGTCGCCTGGTACAGGGAGAGAAAGGCCGTCGGGCCGAGGTTGGGTGCGGGATGCTGCGTGGTGAATAGGTTTGAGCGGGTAGTACTGTGGGGAGGAGAGGTGCCCGCTGGGTGCGCTATAGTGCGTCGGGGAGAGGAGGTGCCTTTATTTTTTTCTTTTTACAAAAAAAAAATATTTTATACTCACTCCTTTTTTTAATGTAAATCTAGAGTTGCAAAGTCTTTCCAACCCTTTTTTTTTAAATATTCCAAAACCCTCTTTCCAGGTCTTTCACCCAAATTATTATTTTTTATTTTCTTTTTAAGTCTATGTTTAGACTTTGAAAGAATAAAAACTTATAATAATAAAATATTATTATAATAGATTTTTATAATAATAAAATTATTATTATAATTAAACTATTATTATTATAATTAAAATTTTATAATAATAATCATTAAGGTTCACCGGAAAACACTATTTCGGTAATCGGATGTCCACCTGGTGATCAAAAAACAACCGGTTTAATTCTGATTTTAAACTTCGGATGACTGCAGATGGGTCATCCGATATTCGATTCAAATGTGGTCTGCGGCGTTGGAACCGTAACTGTCATGACCCGTCCTCAGGGCCCGTGCCATGACTACCCCAAGCGCGCCTTCCATAGGCTAGGGGCTGACGACTAGCACCAAGGGGTAAATCCTGGTAAAGGGAAGACATTGCCTTTGTAAAGTAAACAACAAACACCACAGAGTAAGCTGAAGTAAAACACTAAGTAACAACTGAAACAAGCTCTGCTGAAAGTAAAGGGGGCCGGAAATACAAGCCCAACTGTAAAGTACAACTGAAAGGGGAAAACGGCAACTGAAAAGAAAAGCCGCAGCGTCGAGCCGTCCTCTGGAAGTCCCACCTGAAGGGTGAGAACAGATAGCCTTCACTGCTCCTCGGTCCAGCCGTCCGCTCCGAGTATGTCCCGCCCAGTGGTCCACCTCCAGGTACCGTCCTGCTCCGCAAGCTTCCACCACGATCAGCGCTGTCCGACGTCTGCAACCAACAGAACGAAGTGCAGACATGGCCCGTGCAGGGGTGAGTATAAGTTACTCAGTAGGGACCCCCAGACCCCCGAAGGTCTCCCAGAATCCACAAAGGAAAGATACAATCACGAAGTAACATCTGACACTGCTTAGGTATATGCCCATACATATACCTAAGTCATCAATTCTCGCTCGGCCCCAACATCCGAGCTCAAGTACAACCCAGTCCACACAGGAAAACAAAACGTAAATCCACACAGGATAGCACAACACAATCCACAAAGGAGAGCAAAACGTAAATCCACACAGGATAGCACAACACAATCCACAAAGGAGAGCAAAACGTAATCCACACAGGATAGCACGACACAATCCACAAAGGACAGCAAAACGGAATCCACACAGGATAGCACAACACAATCCACAAAGGAGAGTAAACAGGATTTCAGCTCACACAGGTATACGTCGTCGAAAAGGTGAAAGAGATGATCAGATATAGATACTGAATCATCTAAGTTGGGACCCACTTAGGATACAAGATCAGTTGTCTTCACTGAATCATCTATGCTGGGACCCACATAGGATACAAGACCAGCACAGCTGGGACCCACATAGGATACAAGACCAGCACTCTTCATTGATTCATCTATGCTGAGACCCACATAGGATACAAGACCACCACTGAATCATCTAAGCGGGGACCCACATAGGATACAAGACCAGCACAGCTGGGACCCACATAGGATACAAGACCATCACTCTTCATTGATTCATCTATGCTGGGACCCACATAGGATACAAGACCAGCACTGAATCATCTAAGCTGGGACCCACATAGGATACAAGACCAGCACAGCTGGGACCCACATAGGATACAAGACCAACACTCTTCATCGTCGCAGTTCACTGAGGATCTCTGCACAGTCGTCGTCGTCGAAGTCGCAGCTAGCACTAGGGTTCCCGCACACAGCAAAGCTCATTCGGGAGGGTCCGCTCCACGAACCGAGAGGCTGATACTTCAACTGACACAAGGTCCAGAGTTGATGTATCCAAAAGTTCCGTATCGTCAACAGGAACTCAACATCGCAGACGGCGCGTCAATCGGACGCCCGGTCTGAGAGTTATTGGCTTTTTCGTCCCAGGGGCCCGGTTGGTTTTTAAGGCAAAACCAACCCGACCGTACTCCACCTGCATCCAAACCTCGGGCGGAGTGAGCCAAAAGATCCGTCTCACTAAGAGGAATCCACCAAAGTCAACGGCACGTCAATCGGACGTCCGGAGCTCAAGATATGAGAGTTTCCGCTCCGAGGGCCCGGTTGGTTTCGTGTACGAACCAACTTGGCCAAACCCAAAGTATTCCGAAACCATGAGTGTAATATACCGAAACGACCGTCTCGATCTAAGGACAGTGTTGCCGCTGACGGCGAGTCGTTTGGAGGCCCGTAGCTCAAGTTACGGGCAAAGGACCAAAAAGGTCCGGGAACGGGGGGTCTGGGCCCGGACCGACCCGGCCCGACCCCCCTGGGTCGGCCGAACCGGGTTGACCCGACTCGGTCCGACCCGGCGGGACCCGGTCCGGCCAGGCCAGGGCGCGGCCTGGCTCGGCCGACCGGTCCGGCTCGGCTCGGCCGAGCAACGCGGGGGGGGGGGGGGGGGCATGCCCCCGCGTGACAACACCGCGGCCCCCGCGGGGGGCCGCCCTGGTCAACGGACGCGGCAAGGCCGCGTCCTGTGTGCGCCGGACCTGCGCGGTCGCGGGTCTGCTGGCGGCTCCTTCCGGCAGCGCGCCGGGGCGCCGCCGCCTCCGGCCGCCGGTGGCTTCCGTGGGCCACCGGAGTCGCTTCGGTGGTCCGATTCCGTTCCCGTATGCGCCGCTGCTCCTCCCGGGTCCCGTTCTTCACTGCGGAAACATCAAATCGCCTTTGCGGCACGTTTTGTCGTCGCCCGCCAAATCCGCACAACAACGAAGAACTGCGGAGGGTTGTCGGGCCGTGTTTGTTTGGCCCGCACCCTCCGCGTTAGATGATAACAGTCGGGAGAAAATATTCAACACAGAAAACATAACAAGAAAACAATTTTAATAAATTAAAATTGTTCTTATGAAACCGGGTTCTTTGTTTTGAACGGAAACACCCACGAAATAAAAGGGTAAAATCATTCCCAATAAAACCCCTACCTCGTCAAGTCGTCGCACACGCGTTCTTCGCGGAATTGCTCGTCGCGGAAGGAGGGGACCATCGCGTCGTCGTGGTATCCGGCGTTGCGTCGACGAACTCCGAGGATCAAGAAAAAACAGATTTAATTATATCGATTAAATCCATGTGTTTGATATAATACGCAAAGAAATTTAAAGAACCACATTCTCTCACCTCAACGGATGATCGAAGATTTTGTTGCGGATGAAGAAATGTCGCAGAAGAACATCGCGGGAGAGGAAACGTCGGCGTTGCGGCACACGACGTTGTGTCGTCGATTTCCGCGGGTTCGGCGTTCTTCGTCGGAGGCCGGCGTTCTTCGCGTTCTTCGCGAAGGAGGATGAAGGCACAAGATTTCTGTCAAAAGCCTCTCAACGAGCAATCCTCAAGATGTCGTGCGTTGGTCTTATTTTATTATTACGCCAACGGATTTCAAACAGGTTAAGAAACGACTAAATTAATTCATAGAATTAATTCAACGAAGAAAACCACCCAATTAATTGGTGCGTTAAGAATTTAAGAAAACACGTCAGTTGACTTTCATAAAAACGGGTTTTTGCGGGTGCGTTACTTAGGGGAAAAGAAACGGTGGGGCTCGTGCGGGCCCCACTTCACAAATATCCTACCAAGTGGGTAGGATATTTTGGACTGCACCCTATCCGTTTCAACTGAGCTTAAGTATCATAAAGTGGTCTTTAAGCAGCTTAAAGTGAAATAAAAATAAAATTGTCGCACAACTTTATTTTATTTCATAACTTAAAACCCAAAAATTAAAAACCACAACCGAGCAAACGCAACTCCGGAAGAGGCGTCTCTAAGAAAATACCGGCGCTGCGATTCCATCGGTGCCCTCAGAATTCGATTCTGAGTACCAGTTCAAAAGTTAGAAAAACCCGCTCGTCCGTTCACTGAACGTACCCGAGCCAAACTTCAGAAAGTGATTCTGGGCACACCGGGCCTTGGAATCAGGTGCTGTCAGAAACTGCGTTCTTGTAAAATTCCAAAGAAAATTAAGAAAAAAAATTTCCTTGAAATTTACGGGTCTTTACATTACTCCCACCACAGGGCTTTACGTCCCCGTAAAGCTTCACCACAAACTTAGGGATACAAAGGCGGTACTGAGCACGCATCTTAGCCTCCCGCTCCCAAGTGCTCTCCTGGAGGTTCCTGAGCTGCCATATGAAGCACACTAGTGGAATCGATCGTCCACATAGGACCCGCTCCTGTCGATCCTCGATCCCCACTGGGACCTCCGCAAAAGTCACCCCATCATCAAAGACCAGCTTTCCATGGTCAAAGATTTGCGTCGGGTCGTGCACGTATCTCCTCTGCTGAGATACGTGGAAGACGTCGTGCACCCGGCGCAACTGTGGTGGTAGAGACAGGCGATAAGCCACCTTGCCAATCCTACTGAGGACCTGGAATGGTCCGATGAAGCGTGGAGACAACTCGCCGCTTCGGCCAAACCTCCGTAATCCACGTTGAGGTGAGACCCGCATGAAGACGTGGTCTCCATCCTCGAACTCAAGTGGCCTCCACCTCCTGTCAGCATAGGACTTCTGTCGGCTCTGAGCTATACTCATCCGCTCCTGGATAACCTGGACCATCTCCGATCCCACAAGAACTTCTAAGATTTCTTCTTTGCCGATAAGAGAAATCTGGTCTCATCCCCGGGATGAACCACTTCCTTTGTCTAATACAGTCAATCCTGACATGGATGTTACTAATCCATACCAAAGATGACGTCGTAAGGCCTCGACGCTACTACCAAGAGATCCAACCGTTACTCTCGCCTCCAAGGGTTGAGTCACATTGTCGGCATCAGTGTGTGGTAACTGGGTCTCCTCCAGTAGATGTCTCACAAGTGAGGGTCAAGTCAACAGTCTAAACTGGAACCTCTTAGTAACAACAAAAAAGAGGACAGGAATGAAAACATCACAAAGGTAAGTGTCTTTTACTATTGCATCTCATAATACAAAGACACTACACAACAACAACAAGGAAATAGAAGTACAAAGGACGTATCCACTAGTTCCGCTCCTGTCCATCTGCTCCCAGAGCTCCATGATCGAAGGCCTCAGCTGCCTGAAGCTGAGCTCTCGCATGTCCACCAACTCCCTGCGGTCGGGGTGGACCTCCTGGTGGTGGTGGTGGAAACACCTCGAAGTGTCGCCCACCATCTGCTACTCGGCCAGCTCCTCTGCCTCGTCCGCCTACCCCCTACGGACCACCGTGGCCGAACCTCTGTCTGGGAGGTCCCTCTACCACTTGCTGCTCATCTGTAAGAAGAGTCGGGCAGTCTCGAGCCATGTGACCTCACCCGCTGCATGCGTAGCAATGCTTTCCCCTCGTGTAGCTGGATCTCCTTCGGGTGCCCCGCACAACCGAATCTTCATCCTGAGACTGCCCATCTGATTGTCTGGCCCGTTTGGACCTCTGCGTCACCTGTCTACTGCCAGTTGCAGAAGACCCTGCTACGGGCCGTCCTGCGGAGGGCCCTGTCACTGGAGCCTGCTCGGCGAGAAAACTCTCTACTAGAAGGGCACTCTCCAACACCTCTGTCTGTGTCGGAATGTTGAGGGAGATCATCGAAGCCCTGATCTCGTGCCTCAGTCCCTGCTCGAAGGTCCGGGCCCAGACGAACGGGTCCCGTACCATATCTGTGGAGTAGCGCGAGAGATCGGTAAATCTCGCCGCGTACTGGGTGACCGTCAAGCTGCCCTGCTGCAGCTGAAGAAGCTCCTGGATGCGCACCACACGGAGGGTGGCCGGGACGAACTCTGAGTGGAAGAGGCTCTCGAAGTCCATCCAGAGAAGAGATGTCTCGTCGTGCACCTGGAGCATCAAGCTCCACCATCTGCCTACTGCCGCGTGCAGGAGGCTCGTTGCGAGGATCACCATGAGGTCAGCTGGTGTCCTCACTAACCTGAAAACTCGTACGACCGCCTCCAGCCAGTCCTCGGCTGTCTGGGGGTCCGTCTCCCCATGAAACCGGGGTGGTCACTGGCGCTGGAACTCATGCAGTGCACTAAGGCGACGTGTATCGTCAGCGGCTGGGGCTGGAAGCATCGATGGCTCGGCGGGTAAAGGTACCGCCGGTGCCTCTACTGACAAGGAGCCCTGCACTGAGGCCTTGTCGCTCGGTGGGCTGTCATCACGCTCCACTCTCGGAACCCTAGCTGGCTGCCATCGTGGGTCCATCCTGAAAAGAAACAGGTACACCACGGTCAGAACTGTATACCTGGTGAGCTGACACAAGTAATCACAAAGA
The DNA here is from genome assembly GCA_963277665.1 of Viscum album. Classification (NCBI taxonomy): domain Eukaryota; kingdom Viridiplantae; phylum Streptophyta; class Magnoliopsida; order Santalales; family Viscaceae; genus Viscum; species Viscum album. Next base: position 684,600,824 of record OY728120.1, on the reverse strand, counting down.
AAACTTGAACACACATGCAATCAATGTTTTCGTGCATTAAGTCGGAAATTAGAAATCAGAGTCCTGGTGTATGGATACGTCGGCCGCCGCACCAACGCTGGACTCCCTGGACTGATAACCACACCCAATATGCTGAACATTATTGCTTCACATAGAAGAAAGATCAGAGTCTGTGGTAGAACCGAACCTCCGCTCTGATACCAATTTGTCACGACCCGTCCTCGGGGCCCGTGCCATGACTACCCCAAGCCCGCCTTCCATAGGCCAGGGGCTGGCGACTAGCACCAAGGCGTAAATCCTGGTAAAGGGAAGACATTGCCTTTGTAAAGTAAAGAACAAACACCACAGAGTAAGCAGAAGTAAAACACTAAGTAAAAACTGAAACAAGTTGTGCTGAAAGTAAAGGGGGACGGAAATACAAGCCCAACTGTAAAGTACAACTGAAAGGGGAAAACAGAAACTGAAAAGAAAATCCGCAGCGTCGAGCCGTCCTCTGGAAGTCCCACCTGAAGGGTGAGCACAGATAGCCTCCACAACTCCTCGGTCCAGCCGTCCGCTCCGAGTACGTCCCGCCCAGTGGTCCACCTCCAGGTACCGTCCTGCTCCGCAAGCCTCCACCACGATCAGTGTTGTCCGACGTCTGCAACCAACACAACGAAGTGAGGGCATAGCCCGTGCAGGGGTGAGTATAAGCTACTCAGTAGGGACCCCGAGACCCCCGAAGGTCTCCCAGAATCCACAAAGGAAAGATACAATCACGAAGTAACATCTGACACTGCTTAGGTATATGGCCATACATATACCTAAGTCATCAATTCTCGCTCGGCCCCAACATCCGAGCTCAAGTACAACCCAGTCCACACAGGAAAACAAAACGTAAATCCACATAGGATAGCACAACACAATCCACAAAGGAGAGCAAAGCGTAAATCCACACAGGATAGCACAACACAATCCACAAAGGAGAGCAAAATGTAATCCACACAGGATAGCACGACACAATCCATAAAGGAAAGAAAAACGGAATCCACACAGGATAGCACAACACAATCCACAAAGGAGAGTAAACGTAATCCACACAGGATAGCACGACACAATCCACAAAGGAGAGTAAACAGGATTTCAGCTCACACAGGTATACGTCGTCGAAAAGGTGAAAGGGATGATCAGATATAGATACTGAATCATCTAAGCTGGGACCCACTTAGGATACAAGACCAGCTGTCTTCATTGATTCACCTATGCTGGGACCCACATAGGATACAAGACCAGCACTGAATCAACTAAGCTGGGACCCACATAGGATACAAGACCAACACTCTTCATTGATTCATCTATGCTGGGACCCACATAAGATACAAGACCAGCACTGAATAATCTAAGCTGGGACCCACATAGGATACAAGACCAGCACAGTTGGGACCCACATAGGATACAAGACCAGCACTCTTCATTGATTCATCTATGCTGGGACCCACATAGGATACAAGACCAGCACTGAATCATCTAAGCTGGGACCCACATAGGATACAAGACCAACACAGCTAGGACCCACATAGGATACAAGACCAACACTCTTCATCGTCGCAGTCCACTGAGGATCTCTGCACAGTCGTCGTCGTCGAAGTCGCAGCCAGCACTAGGGTTCCCGCACACAGTAAAGCTCGTTCGGGAGGGTCCGCTCCACGAGCCGAGAGGTTGATACTTCAACTGACACAAGGTCCAGAGTTGATGTATCCAAAAGTTCTGTATCGTCAACAGGAACTCAACGTCGCAGACGGCGCGTCAATCGGACGCCCGATCTGAGAGTTATTGGCCTTTTCGTCCCAGGGGCCCGGTTGGTTTTTAAGGAAAAACCAACCCGACCGTACTCCACCTGCGTCCAAACCTCAGGCGGAGTGAGCCAAAAGATCCGTCTCACTAATAGAAATCCACCAAAGTCGAAGGCACGTCAATCGGACGTCCGGAGCTCAAGATATGAGCGTTTCCGCTCCGAGGGCCCGGTTGGTTTCGTGTACGAACCAACCCGGCCGAACCCAAAGTATTCCAAAACCTTGAGTGTAATATACCGAAACGACCGTCTCGATCTAAGGATCACGTTTCCACTAACGGCGAGTCGTTTAAAGTCACGTAGCTCATGTTACGGGCAACGGACCGAAAAGGTCCAGGAACGGGGGGTCTGGGCCCGAACTAACCCGGCCCGACCCCCCCTGGGTCGGCCGAACCGGGTCGACCCGACCCGGTCCAGCCAGGCCAGGGCGCGGCCTGGCTCGGCCGGCCGTTCCGGCTCGGCTTGGCCGAGCGGCCGAGCAACGCGGGGGGGGGGGGGGGGGCATGCCCCCGCGTGACAACACCGCGGCCCCCACGGGGGGCCGCCCTGGTCAACGGATGCGGCCAGGCCGCGTCCTGTGTGTGCCGGACCCGCACGGCCGCAGGTCCGCTGGCGCCGCCGTGGCTTCAGCCGCGACGGCTCCTTTCGGCGGCGCTCCGCCGGCGACCCGCGCTGCCGGTGGCTTCTGCGGGCCACCTGAGTCGCTCCGGTGGTCCGATTCCGTTCCCGTCTGCGCCGCTGCTCCTCTTGGGTCCCGTTCTTCACTGCGGAAACATGAAATCGCCTTTGCAGCACGTTTTGTCGTCGCCCACCAAATCCGCACAACAACGAAGAACTGCGGAGGGTTGTCGGGCCGTGTTTGTTTGGCCCGCACCCTCCGTGTTAGATGATAACAGTCGGGAGAAAATATTCAACACAGAAAACATAACAAGAAAACAATTTTAATAAATTAAAATTGTTCTTATGAAACCGGGTTCTTTGTTTTGAATGGAAACACCCACGGAATAAAAGGGTAAAATCATTCCCAATAAAACCCCTACCTCGTCAAGTCGTCGCACGCGCGTTCTTCGCGGAATTTCTCGTCGCAGAAGGAGGGGGCCGTCGCGTCGTCGCGGTATCCGACATTGCATCGACGAACTCCGAGGATCAAGAAACAACAGATTTAATTATATCGATTAAATCCATGTGTTTGATATAATCCGCAAAGAAATTTAAAGAACCACAATCTCTCACCTCAACGGATGATCGAAGATTTTGTTGTGGATGAAGAAATGTCGCAGAAGAACGTCGCGGGAGAGGAAACGTCGGCGTTGCGGCACACAGCGTCGCGTCGTCAATTTCTGCGGGTTCAGCGTTCTTCGTCGGAGGCCGGCGTTCTTCGCGTTCTTCGCGAAGGAGGATGAAGGCACAAGATTTCTGTCAAGAGCCTCTCAACGAGCAATCCTCAAGATGTCGTGCGTTGGTCTTATTTTATTATTACGCCAATGGATTTCAAACAGGTTAAGAAATGACTAAATTAATTCATAGAATTAATTCAACGAAGAAAACCGCCCAATTAATTGGTGCGTTAAGAATTTAAGAAAACGCGTCAATTGACATTCATAAAAACGGGTTTTTACGGGTGCGTTACTTAGGGGAAAAGAAACGATGGGGCTCGTGCGGGCCCCACTTCAAAAATATCCTACCAAGTGGGTAGGATATTTTGGATTGCACCCTATTCGTTTCAACTGAGCTTAAGCAGCTTAAAGTGGTCTTTAAGCAACTTAAAGTGAAATAAAAATAAAATTGCCGCACAACTTTATTTTATTTCATAGCTTAAAACCCAAAAATTAAAAACCACAACCGATAAAACGCAACTCCGGAAGAGGAATCTCTAAGAAAATACCGGCGCTGCGATTCAATCAGTGCCCTCAGAATTCGATTCCGAGCACCGGTTCAAAAGTTAGAAAAACCCGCTTGTCCGTTCACTAAACGTACCCGATCCAAACTTTGGAAAGTGATTCTGGGCACACCAGGCCTTGGAATCAGGTGCTTTCAGAAACTACATTCTTGTAAAATTCCAAAGAAAATTAAGAAAAAAAATTTCCTTGAAATTTACGGGTCTTTACAGTAACAATTCCCTTCATTATATTTTATGAAAATTTAATTTATTTGGCTTAAAATCGACACACGCACTCTCTGATACCACTTGTTGGAACCGGGTGTGCAGCGGAAGCCTCAAACAGGCAGGTTTTTAAAATTTTCCACTGACAGTTGATGTAAACTTGTCGAAGTCGCTGTAGAGTAGCCCGGTCAAAGCTGAGGATCTCGCGTGGAGGATTTTAAGCACAAACATAAATTGTAAAATACCTGGTTTAGATCTGAAGCCGCGCACGACGTCTGCTCATCGTTGGCGATCACTGCTCAAAGAATCCGAAGCTGAATTCCTCTAGATCGTCTACATGCACTTCAAGGAATTTGCGGGAGCGCCCCTCGTCATAGTCTAGGTGCTAGTGCGGAATACCTATGATGACTTCGATGTTCCAACGATCACCACATCGCTTCACTTGCGATGCCCGAGAGAGAGCTCCATCTGAGCTCCTTAGATCCAGAGCATCTCTCTCTAGAGTGTGGGAGAGAGGAGAGGAGAGGGAAGATCCATGAATAGTGTTTGGAAAATTCCCCTCCTCTTCTATTTATAGTGCTCAATTAAAATACCAGTATCGCCTCGCCAGCCCCGAATACTTAACGCACTATCAATGACATTTATGACTACAAAACTGTGTCATAAATATTATTATCATTTACTTGTAATATATTAAAATATATTACGTGATAATAATTGAGTCATTAACTCGACTCATCGCTCCCATAAATATTAATTGAAACTTGAATAATTTAATATTCGTCAATTAATATTTTTTTATGTATTTACTTAAAACCCATAAATAAATTTAATAAATAAATTCAATATTCATTATTCTAAACGTGAATAATATGAATTTATTTATTTCATTGGTGATTGTTTAACTTTGGAAAAATCCTGAACCCCTTTGGTGGAGCCCACCGTGTCCAATACTCCTATTCAACTGAATAGGGAAGATTCTTGAATATGCTATTGTGTGTGACCCTCTAGGCCCTTATTTCGATAGCCGTGAATAGTATTCACAGACCAAGAGCGGGATCTAGAAACCCATCGTGACCCCTGAAGAAATAAGGATTGTCACAGCAGCGACAACCAACCTATGAACACACACTGTGTAATATAATCTCTTTGTCTATAATATCTCATAAAGCAGGACGCACTCACGTGTCATCACCCTTTTCTTTCTTTATAGTTTGTTGATTTAGCTGGACGGATTTACCCTTGACTGCCATGTCCATGGTCTTATAAAGGTATTTCCATCCATATCAACATGGCCTGAGATATATTACTTCCACAACCCGAAAGCGACAAATCCTTTCTTGACCATTCAACCAATGTCATGCCACCAATGACGCACCCAACACAAACTACCTCGCCACGACTTCATCTCCATGGTTTTCATCTTGCATCAAAGTACACAATAAAATGACAAACATTGGTAATGATCTCAAGTCAAGAGACCATTACACATGATCGTAGATAGAAATGTTCAATGACACCCAAAACATGTGGAGTTCCTATTGGCGGGCCAGTCCTCATGATCTCACTACTAGAGATCACCAAGTGCGAACTTCATGAGAAGAAGTCTCAATGCTTATGATCCCCATCACCTGATGGTCAAACATCTATTATGTCCAATTAGTAAGATGTATCTAGACCATAGAACATATATTTAAGATTAATGTCATAGTATCTAGAGGTTCTCATTATATCCTGAGAACTGCTATAACCTTTCAATATGAAAATTAATCTTTGGACATTACCATTTTAATAGTGGACGCAGAAAATTATACACTATAATGGTAAGATGACATCATGCATAGTTAACTCTATACACGATATGGTATTCAAAAGCACATAATAGTTGGGTCTAGGGCATCCACTATTTCAACACTTGGAACCTTTTCAATTATAACATGCGACTTATTTATAAATTGGTGTGAACAAATAATGGAGTTTTTATATGTTTAGACACCATCTGAGGGAGGAAGCAGGTACTTGGGTATTTAGTTATAACGTGATTCTTTAGCTTATAGATATGCATGCCTGCACACTGTCACATTTCCATTACACGGGCTAGACGTTATAAACACCATTGGTGGTGGCCCACTGAGATTTATCTCACACCTTATTCAGGAACCATTTGGTACCCGAGGAAGATTACATGACTACAGGTGTTGAAAAAGGGAAGCATACATATTTAAACACTTGATTTCTTACTGTTTAGGATGGATCTTGATAGAAGATGATCGAGCCAGATCTCGGGATTCTTGGGATAGTCTTTTGATTTACCTTATTCTTATATGGAACATGTTATGTTTCTTGTCTTGTATCCATGTTTTCTAGTTTTTTAGTGACATTACATATCATCAGTTGTTGAATGTTATTCTAGTTATTTCAGTTGTTTTTATCCTTGTTCATTTATTCCTTTTTATTTTCTTCCTCTGCTTACCTATATTGATTCTGCTATTTACCTCTGTTTATATTCATCCACTGTGCTACACTCTGGTAATGAGGGAATATTCTTCCCATAGACACACATTAGGCCCTTGCTTCTAGTCAGTAGCCTTTGGCATTTGGGGAGATGTGATTAAGGCCATGTGGCCTATTGATCTCGAGGCACCTATAATGTGGCATCTGATTCTAGGATGTCACATAGGGGATCTTAGGTCCAAAGAGACCAGGAAAAGGTTCAAAAAAGGCATTTAGAGCATATAGGTTACTCCACCATTCATCTAGGGTGTTGGACCTAAGGGTTAATATGTGGAAATTCTATGGGGGTTAATTGCGGTTTAAAATCAAGCTATAGATTCTTGGCTCACTTAAGTAATCAATTTATCAAGAGATATAAAATTTCAGTAAGCTTGTAAATCAGAGTAAATAAGAGTATTCTAAATAAACCAAAAATTGAGATTGATATTCATATATCGAAAATAAAACAACTACATAAAGTAGTAAGAACAACATAAGTATAAAAATTAAATGCGAAGTATTGGTTAACAAACCAAACAATAATAAAGGGAGGATCATAGACCTGATTCAAGGTATTTAAGTTTAAATAACTTATTTCGAATAAACTTGTCGAAAGATACCTATCTCCCAAACCCTAGAATCCCTCAACTTTGAACACATAGGAGTGAAAAGGGGGGAGTGGAGAAATTGAGAAAGAGATGTTGATGGAAATTCTGAACATCTGAATTTTCATACACAAATTTTTTCATCGAAGTGAAAGACAATGATTCCCAAAGAGAATAATAGTGATGATCGAAAGGGAATTTTTGACAAATAGTTAAAAAAATAAATCGTTAACACGATAAATCAAATGAATCCTCTGGTTGTTGAGAATATTTTGATTATAATAATTTTCAACCAATGAAATACAAATAATTAAAACCTTAATAATGAGGCATAAAATTAAATAATGATGTACTACATTGATGGTCGATCTTCATTGCTTCAAAGATTCATTGCTATCAGCTTCATGAAATTGATCTTAATTATTCCTCCTTGAAGAACTCGCTCTTTCATAACCTACATCTGAATCAAGGGTTTATAGTAAAAGTGGTGGCCAACCCTATATATGGTGTGTAGAGAGGGAAATTATATAACTAGGTAATTAAATTTACAGACCCGAGACCGCCCGATTCAAGGCCCAAACTGACAGCCCGGTCTAGGGCCCAAACTGATAGTATGGTCCCTCCCAATGAAGGGTTTATAGTACAAGTGGAAGCCAAACCTAGACAAGGTGTGTAGAGATGGAAATTATATGGCCAAATTTAGTGAAGGTAATTAAATTTAAAGACTCGATACTATCCTATTCGGGCCCCAAACTGACAGCCCGGTATGAGGCCCAACCTAACAACCCAGTCCTAGGCCCAAACTGAAAAAACAGATAGGGAAAACATAATATTCCAACATGGCTATATTGAAAAAAAATTTCATCTGCAGTTCAGTTTTGGTGATACCAATATCTATGATCTCAAAATATTTATTTATTTATTGCTAAATATCCTTTATAATTCTACCATAACAAAATTCTATCAAAACATATACTAAGGGTAAACAATATTCTCCAAGACCAATGGAATACTTAATAAAATTATAAGATCATTCATTAGGTTAAATTTATCAATTTACCTCTTTAGAAGACCTATGGATCCAAAACTAAAAAATGAGTTAAGTCTCATTTGATGAAAAATATGGATCCCTGCATGTGTGTGTATTTATATATGTCTTTTTATTATTAATTAATCAATTTTTAATGATCATTTAGTTAGAAATTACTACTTAATTATAACTATTTTTTAACTTGTAATAAATAAAATTTAACTTAATTAATATATATACATATATATAATTTTATATGTGTATATATATATGAATTTAAATTAAATTTTCAACTAAAATTTAAATTTATTATGATTTTGAAAATTATAAATTACATGAGTGTTTGTGTTATAAATTTTAAAATGTGATAACAAATAATGATTGTATTTGTACATATACATACATACATTCATATATTACAAAAATAACTTTTTTTTTAATTTAGACACATTTAAAAACATGGCTAAAAAATTATCCACATTTAAAAAACACACCTAAAAGATATGGTTAAATTAAATTTAATAATGTTTTAAAAAACAAGACTAAAAAATAAATCTAAATCAAATGTTCCTAAATTTAAAATATAGCCACATTTTAAGAAAATGCGACTAAGTACTTGTTTTTTTCTATTGTATTATCATTGTATATCAAGGTCCAGTATGAAAAGTTTTCTTCAATGTTTTTCTTTTTTCCCTTTAATTCATTTTTGATAAATACCCACAAAATGATTTAGCATACGATTGGTACATGACTAGTTCCCCTCATTCTATGCCAAAAATAATCTCTTTCATCATGTTTTGGTTTCTTCGAGTGTGGGTTTTCATCATTTGACCACTTCTGTTGAAGTACTTATCTCATTACATTTGGTGTATGATAACCTTAACTATAATAATTTCATCACCCTTGACCATGTTAATTTTTACCATGATCTCATGTACAATCACATTAACTCTAGGGAATGAAGACAATCTACTTGATCTGATTTCATCATTACTCTTAAGGAGTCAACCACAACTAAAAATTGAGTTATTTTCAATGGGATCCTATTGTGGTTTTTTATTTAAATTTTTTATATTGAGGAGAGAGAAAATTATTAATGGAAATATTTATCTCAAAATTAATAGAGGATTTTATCTGTAATGGACCGGACCTCTCCGGTCCATTAATTTGTGAAAATATGGTATTAGAGATGTCTTAGGAGGAAACAATGACTCATTTCAAGAGTTTTTCAAAATCCATTATTTCCAACAGTAGCTCATCTAACGGGGAGTCGTACTGGTAACTCATGACGATGAGCCAGAACCAGTAGGTGGTGATGGTAGGTCATGATGGTGAGTCACGATGGTGACTCACAATGATGAGTCATCCACCGGTCGCTCAGAATGGTGAGGGGAAATGGTTATTTGCTGATGGTAGGTCACCAGTGGTGACACATGTTGGTGACTCATCCAACGGTTACTCGCGATGGTGACTCGTCCAATGGTGACTTACCATGCTGATTCATCAAGCGGTGACTCACAACGGAAGGTCACCAGTGGTGACTCATGATGGAGAATCATCCAATGGCGAGTCATCCAATGGTATTTCACCTAATGGTGATTTTTCCAATGTTAGGTCATCCACTGGTGAGCCATTTCCATAGTTTGTCAAATTTCTAGTTTTTCCCAGTGTTTCTAGTTTCTCCCCTTTAACGTTTTATTTTACATAAAATGAGTTTAAAACCATGTTTAAGTGTTTTTGAAGATGTTTAAAAGGAATCAGAATATATATTTAATTTAATAATTATCTTGAGGATTTAAGTTAGTCAAAACATGTGGTCAACATCCACTTTTAATGGGGAGTCAAAACGGTTTCATATCCCTTGAGTCTCAGATCTAGTCCTTCAAAGTCAGACACCTTTACTTCATTCTTTCTTTCTATTTTCTATTGATACCCGAGAAGCCTAGAACATTTATTCCATAAGGAGTCATGCATCTATGTTGTACCCTTGGATCGTGTTTCCCTGGAGCCTTGCACACACCCTGTTAGGCGCTTGGAGGAGGTGCAGATCATCTGTTTCTTGAGGTAGTGATCCCTTTGTTCCTCTTATTTGTGTATCATGTAGGGTGGGTGTATGAATGTTTCCATGTGAATTAAGTTGAATCAAAATTCAATAAAGATAATGGATCATATTTAAATCAATAAACCAGGGCTGGGAAAAAGTGATGCATGCTTCTATTTTATTGTTTATTAATATTGTGAGTTGTATGGGTAGTATGACTATTGAAAATCATGGTCATTGGTGGTCTTTGTTTGTGCACTCTATATGAATTGTGAAGCCTCTGAGCGTTATCTCTCTCTCGCTTCCCTGCCGCTAGGGTTCCTCAGTGGTCTTGCAGTGGGGGAGGCCGGCGCGCCATTCTTTGGCCTCGCCTCCCCACTCCTTCTTCCCCTTTCTTCCTAGTACCCTGCCTAATTTGGGGATTTCTTCTTGCTGGTGGATTTTTTTTTTCTGTTTTTGTTTCAGGTGGGGCTTCTGCTCAGCAGTGGCTTCGCCAGAAGGGGTAGGCGGTTCAGTCGAGGTTGTGCTTCTCCTGTGGTTTCCTGGCTAGATTTAACTACTTATCTGGCCTTCGGACCCTGCGCGGCTCTCCTAGTTGGTTAGCAGCGATGGTTTTCTCAGAAGCTTTGGGAAGTGTGGTTGGTCTGGTCATTTGTGCTCCAGGAGTTTGGTGTTTCTGTTGGTTTCCTTTCAGTTGAAGCCTTTCCCAAACCCTTCGCTGCCCTGGCTTCATGCTCCTTTCACCGCTCTCCTAGTCGGCAGCTGTGCAGGTGCAGGTAAGCTTTGAGAGGTGCGTTAGTTTGGTCAGGGTTTCCCAGAAGGTTCCCTAAGTTTACCCTCGATGTCGATGTGGTTGTTTTCGGTGGGAGATCTTTATTGCAGTTGGTTTTGGATGAAAGGTGGTGTTTGTGCCTGTTGTTTTTTTCTACATGATGGTGATGCTAGAATGGTTGTGATGCTGGAGAAGGTGAAGCGATGGCACTGTTTCGTGGACCCTTCAGCTTTTCGTCCTACCTCTACCGTCTCGTTTCCCTGCTCTGGTTCTAGGTTCCCTCCGATCTCTCTTAGGCGGAGCAGTGCGGTGGTCTCCATGGTCCTTTGGGTCATGAGTTCAAGCGGCTGGATTTAGGGTGATTGTCATCGGTGTTGGGTTCAGAGTGGCTGGCAGCGATGAGGCACGAAGGTTGATGTCTTTGGTGGTGGTGTTCTGATGCACATATGGTGACGGAGCCTGGCTGACAATGTGGGGATGGCGTTTTTAGCGGCCGACGGTGATGACGGTAAAGGAATCTCTGGTGATAACAACAGTGTTGATGAAGGTGGTAGTTCCGAGGAGCTTTGATGGCGGAGGTGACTGGAGTATTTCCGTCGGCTCAAATTGAGGAAGGTGAGCATTTCAAAAATCGTTGTGGCTTTGGTTCAACCCAAAATGATGTAGTTGGCACATGGTCTGAAAGCAATTTTTATGACTTTGAAATTTGAATTTTAAGTTCGTGGCGTGACGCCTTGGAGTGAAACATGATGGTTTTTCTCTTGTTTTGGGAATGCGGTGCATCTTTGTATTCTGGTGTAGTATTTTGATTTTTGATGCATGGTTACCACTTACCCTTAAAGTGGCTTTAGAAAATATAAAAAAAAGGATTTGGATGATATTAATTGTGATGTCTTGTTGTTAATCTTGTGTTTAATGGTTGTATATATGAAATTGATTAAATACATATACCCCCATTAAATAAATGGATTCCTTCGGATTGAATTTTCTCTATGACAACCCTTGATGTCAAAGTGGAATTAAATAATGAGTGTTTGATAAATCTAAACAAACCCTACCTTATTTTTTGTTGTTGTGTGCTATGTTTGGTTTTGTTCTATCTTGTTCCTTGTGCGATTTTGTGGTGTTGGGGTTGAGATAACGGGTGTGAGGTGGGATAGTACGAGTGGTGCAATGGAATCTCTGGTTGAAAGATTGATTGATCATGGAATGGATGGGCAGTTCTTGAGCATCAGGGCTATAGGTTCAGGTTATTCTATGTTAATGTTACTGGGTGTGATGGTTGTGGTGTTAATATACATTTGGGCTATCGAGGTTGGTTGTAATGAGATGCGTTGCTGAGTTTTACTATGATTTTCGGGTTTTCTTATTGAGAGGATGGATTGGGTGGAATGAATTTAATGAATGATGATGGTAGTGGTTGGTGGGGGTGTTGAATGAAGTGAAAAAATTAAGTGGATTTCATTACTTTGATTATTTTTCCCCTGAGTGGTTTATGTTATATGGATTGTTGCATTCTATGATTAGTAGTTTCAAAGGTAGGGATAGAATGAATAAATGGTTTTCTTAATAAATAATGATAATTGGTTAAATGAGTTGGTTGGGGTATGTTTTGAGTTGTGGCTTGTTGAGAATATATTTAATTTATCAACATTGTAGTGACTATTTCTGGTGTTGATAATTGAATTTAGAGGTAGTAATAAAGGTGGTTTTGTGGGATGGTTGGTTGTTGGAAAAACCCATAGGTTGGGTTGAGTGTTTGATACCTATATATTTATATACTTTTACTTGTGATTTTATATATGCACCCCACCCTAGTTGAGAACTATATACCGAACACCCCCATTTTCATGGGGGAGGGTGACTTTTCCCAACATCCTGGTGGGAGGATGGATGGTTGTTTATTTCCTCTTCCCTACTCCCTCTTCAAGGAATTGGTAGCCCAAAATTTTTTGGGCAGATTATGGGGTGGTTGTGGGGCCCAGGTGTCTTTGGGTGAGGTATGCTTTCCCAGGTGTCTACAAGATGAGATGTGGTGTGCTTCCTAGGTGTCTTTGGGATATGGTATGGTTTTGGCCTAGGTGTGTGAGGGAAGGATGTGGTGAGATTCGTAAGCCCAGGTTGCAGGACTAGCTCTAAGGCCCATGTGTGTGCGGGTGGGTTGTGACATGGGTCTTGTGTAAGAGTGTGGAAGCACCATGACGTTTTTAATTAGGGAATGAGAATTTAACTAGTGGTAAGTGGTGAGGGTACCCAAACATCGATGTGATTATTATATTAATTTACTTAACTTGAATTATTTTGTGAGCATGCCTTGTTGAGGTTAGGATGGCTAGTATTCCTTGTTAGGTGATGCTTGTATCTATTATTTTCTCACAGGGGAATTATTATGCTTCACCCACTTATGCACGAGAGACTTTGGTTTTTCCCTACTAAGTATACTTGTATGCTCACCCTATATATATAAAATTGTTTTTGTGTTTCCAAGTGGACTACGTAGACCGTGGTGGCCATTACTAGTTTAGACGTGTGGATAGTTGTTGTTTCATTTCTTAGCTTTATTATTTTGGTACATACATTGGAGTTTGTTGTATTCGTAGTAGTTATTTTTTAAACATGCATGCGGGAAGGATTTTGGATTTGTTTTTTATATTTATTGGAATTGATTTGTGGTTGATGCATCTTATCTCTTGATCCAGTTACTATAAAAAGGGTAATGCCTCCCATTTTGTGAGATTTGTATACCCTTGGTGCTAGTTTCCACCCCAGGGCCTACTAGAGGTGGGACTCTGGGGTCATTATCTCTCTTCCTTCATTGAAAGCTAAGGAGGGCCATATTTGGATGGGGGGGGGGGTCATGATATAATGGTATAAAATGTGATGGTTGAGAGATAGGATGGATTTTGGAGTTAGGAACAATGAGGATTGCATGTGTTGGTTGGTAAATAGTTCTAGGTGACCATGGTATATGACATAGGCTAGGGAAGACTGATTAGAACATGGTATTTTAAATCCGATCATGATTTGATTCAAGGACTCTCATTCTACCGAATGATCAAGTGTGACTGCTCTATTTATAGGGTATAAACCCTAGGAAAGGTACATGAATCATAATGACTTGTGTTCCTATTTAAATTTGGGTGTTTTGGGAAATTTTAAATGTATAACGAAATGATTTAAATGAATCTTAAATAAAATTTCATACTACTCAGGCATAATAATTCATTGTTTTAATTTTTAGCCATGGAACCCGATCATCGTCCATGTGTAGTGCAGGTAGTAGAGGTTTTGTAAGATGACCCGATCGATCGAAGGAGGGTTGATTGAGAAGAGGAGGATGATCATTGGTAGAAGATGTTACATGCTTTCCAGTGGCATGCTTTGGGAAAGTACGAGATGTTAGTAGAATTAGTGGATGCTAAGATTGAGGAGTTCCCAATGTTGTTGGGGAGTTCTTGGATGTCTTCCACAAGGAGGTTGTGAATCTACCCCCTATACATGATGCTGAGTTCAATATAGACTTATAGCATGGTTCTTTTCTAATTTCGATGGATCTTTATCAGATGAAACCTTTTGAGTTGCGGGATATGAGGATTCAGATTGATGACCTAATGAAGAAGGGATTTATCTGGCCCAATGTGTCATTGTGGGGTGCTCCTGTCATGTTTTTGAAGAAGGAAGATTGTGGTTTGTGGTTGTTCATAGACTATCAGAGGTTGAATCAAGTAATAGTTAAGAACTGTTACCCTTTTCTGAGGTTAGATGCTCTTTTTAACTTGCTGAGGGGAGAGAGTTGGTTCTCTAAGATCGATCTACAGTGTGAATATCACCAGTTGAGGGTGAAGGAGGGTGATATCATGAAGACTGCCTTCTAGTGTAGGTATGGGTACTTTGAGTTCATGGTTATGTTTTTCAATGTTACGAATGCACTATCCATGTTCATTGGGCTCATGAACTCTATTTTTTTGGGAGTTCTTAGACTGGTTCATCATCGTATTCATCAATGGCATCCTGATCTACTCAAGGTCATAGGAGGAGTATGTCGAGCATCTCAAAACCATCCTATAGGTTCTTTGATTCCACCAACTCTATGAAATTTTTTCCAAGTGCATGTTTTGGATGTGAGAGGTGCACTTCCTTGGACATGTGGTGTCACAACAGGGTGTGGCAGTTGACCCGTCAAAGGCTGACGTAGATATTTCTTGGGCATCACCCAAGAATGTGGTGTAGGTTCATAGATTTCTTGGTCTCACATGATAGTATCATAGATTTATACCCAATTTATCTCAATTTACATCTCCATTCATATCCTTGACCAAGAAAGACTAGGCCTTTGTGTGGAGTGAGTAGTGTCATGCATCATTCAACTTCCTGAAGGGGAAGTCGGTCAGTGCTCCAGTGATACGGCTTCTAAAGTAAGGAGTGAAGTTTGAGGTGATTTATGATGCTTCCCATCTGGGAATGGGATGCATACTAATTCAATAGTGTAGAGTTATCTCTTATGGGTCTAGGAAGTTATGTACCCATGAATGTAACTATTCCACCAATGATATGAAGCTTGTAGTGGTCATGTTTGTGCTGAATTTTTGGCAGCATTACCTCATTGGGATGCACTTTTTGGTCTCCACAGATCACAAGATATTGAGGTATATCATTTCTTAGTGAGATTTAAACTTGATACAACAGAGGTGGATAGTGTTTCTACAGGACTAAGCTTTCAAGATCTCTTACCCCTTAGGAAAGGGGAATGATGTGGCTAATGCTTTGAGCAGGAAGTTGCAGAAGGAGGTTGTTTGGGAATCTACAAATTCTTGGAAAGTAATGGAGGAGTTTCTCTCATTTCACCTAGATTAAGGGACAAATGGTTGTAGGGGATCTCTATTTCAGATGATAGTGCAGTCATCTCTGATGCAACAGGTGGAGGAGTCTTAGTGGGGAGACTTAGAGGTAGAAGTGGTTCATAATTGTGTTGTCCATAGTGATGATCTGGAGGGATGGTCTGAGGATAGTCAGAATCAGATGTTATTCTATGGAAGTCTGTTTGTTCCAATGGTGATGTGTGAGAATTTTCTCCATGAGTTTTTTAGTTTGCCTTTAGCAGTACATCCAAGATATTCTAGGATGTACCATGGCTTGAGGATGTAGTTTTGGTGGCTCAAAATGAAGTAGGAAGTGGAAGAATTTTTGGTAAGGTGTTTAGTGTGCCAACAGGTAAAGGCTGAGAACCATGTTCCCAATGGTTTGTTTCAGCCCCTAGATGTCCTTGAGTGGAAATGGGATGACATCTTGATGGATTTCATCACAGGTTTACCCAGGGCTTAGGGAGTATGCAAAGCAATCTGGGTAGTGGTGGATTATCTGAATAAATCATCTCACTTCTTAGGGATTAAGGAGTCGGGCGCAGTGGATACCTTGTCCAGGAGGTATGTGGATGATGTGGTGCGAATGCATGGAGTTCTGAGGTCCATTGTCTTGAACTGGGATACATGTATTACCTCACAAGTTTGTAGGGGATTGCATAAAACTTTTAGAACTCAGTTATGCCTCAGAACTGCTTTACACCCTCAAAGAGATGACAAGACAGAGCAGACAATCCATATGTTGTAGGTAATGTTACGAGCATACATCTGGGACTTTGGAGGATCTTGGGTGAGACACTTACCCTTGTTAGAGTTCACTTACAATAATAGCTATCACTCTTCAATTGGGCAATGGAGGTTCGGTAGAGGGAGAAATATTTCTACTTGGTTCATTGGATCCTTTGAGGTGTTGGGGAGAGTTAGCAAGGTGGAATACCAGTTGGCACTGCAACAGCTGTTGGAGAAGGTCCACGATATCTTTCATGTCTCTTAGCTTTTTCGGTATCCTCACAATGACCCACATTTCATTGACTAGGGAGAGTTAGATGTCAAATGCAATGTGACATTCATAGAGAATCCAGTAGAGATCCAAGATCATTGGAAAAAGGTGCTATATGGATGGACCATTCCCTTGGTTCATGTGTTGTGGAGGCATGGTGGCCTAGAGGAGAGTACTTGGAAAAGGGAGATGTTGATGCATGTCCAGTACCCAGAGTTGTTTTGAGTTTTGTTTTTCTATGTTTCATCTTATGTTGTGATGTTTGAACCCTGTTTTATATGATGAGATATTCTCCTTACTTTGTAATGTGTGTGGTGGAATGTACGGTTAATTATTGACATGCAGAAAGGAGAGGACTTGATTCCTAATCGAGATGCATTAATTGAGATGAAATTAAACCCATTCGGTCAAGTTAGTTCTACCCAGAGCATATAGTATCTTGACATAGAGAAAGTAATTCCCTTATTCATATGTCTGGATAGTGTGGCATTTGGTTCTTTTGTGGTGTGTCTTGCGGTCTGTTGGTGTAATAGATGTTGAAGGAGGTGTTCTTGGATGTCGAGGTTTCACTACAAATTTAGAACAACATAGTTTGGTTTATCATTGAACTTTGATGTCGTAGTGGTGTTTCAAGTATAGAAATATCCTTGAGAGGTATCTTACAAGGTGGTTTTTCAGACCAATCTTTCTTCTGGGTTTGGTTTTGATTTCTCAAGGAAAAGAATAGTTTGATAGATATATGATGTAATGACTTGAACCTCTTTGATCCATTACTTTAAAAAAATCTAGTGTTTGAGAAGTTCTGGGAGGCTAAAGTGACTCATTTCAAGAGTTTTCCAAAATACATTTTTTCCAACGATAGATCATCTAATGGTGAGTCACACTGGTGACTCACAATGGGGAGTCAGGGCTGGTAGGTGGTGACGTTGAGTTGTGAGGGTGATTAATCCATCATTAGCTCAGAACAGTGAGTCACAATGATTATTAGTTGATGGTAGGTCACCAACGGTGACTCGCGACGGTGACTCATAATGGTGACTCATCCAGTAATGACTCGCAACGATGACTCGTCTAGCAGTAACTCACAATGGTAGGACTCCAGTGGTGACTCACAACAGTGACTCATACAATGATGAGTCTTCCAATGGTGAGTATTCCAAAGGTGACTCACCTAATGGTAGTTCATATAATGATGAGTTATTCAATGGTAGTTTATCTACTGGTGAGTCATTTCCACAATTTTTCAAATTTCCAGTTTTTCTAGTTTTTCCCCTTTAACATTTTATTTGACATAAAATGAGTTTAAATTTTTTTTAGGTGTTTTCAAATCCATTTCAAAGGATGTAAAATATATCTTTAATTTACTAACTCTCATGAGGATTTTGGTTAGTCAAAAGGCATGGTCAATATCCACTTTTAATGGGGAGCTCAAAATGTTTTCATATCCCTTGAGTCTCAAATCTAGTCCTTCAAAGTCAAAAAACTTACCTTTATTCATTATTTATTTTTTATATTAATACCCAGGCATCCCAGAACCTTTCTTATCTAAGTAACCATGTGTCTAGGTTGCACCCTTGGATCGTGTTTCCCTGACGCCTTGTGCACCCCCTATTTGGCAGAAGGAGGAGGTGTGTATCGTCTGTTTCTCGAGGTAGGTATCCCTTTGTTCCTCTTATTTGTGTATCATGTGGGGTGGGTGTATGAATATTTCCATGTGAAGGTAGTTGAATCCAAATTTAATAAATAAAATTGAATCGGCTTTAAATAAATAAACATGGGATGGGAAAAAGTGACACATGCTTCTGTTCTATTGTTTATTGATATTGTGAGTTGTATGGGTTGTATACCTATTGAAAATCATGGTTTTTGGTGGTCTTTGTTTGTGCAGTCAGGACAACTTATGATGGATTGATATTGATCCTATGTTTAATGAATTTATATATGAAATTGACTAACCAAATATACACGGTTAAATAAACGGATGCCTTCAGATCAAACTTTCTCTATGATAACCCCTGAATTATCAATGTGGAGTTAAATAAGGAGTGTTTGATAAATCTAAATACACCCTGACTTTTTTTTATGGTTATGTGTTGTGCGTGTTTTTGTTCTATCTTGTGCCTTGTGTGGTTGTTTGGTGATGGGGTTGAGAGCACGACTGTGTGGGGGGATGGTACGAGTGGTGTAATGGAATCTCAGGTTGAGAGATTGATTGATTGTGGAATTGATGGGTAATGCTTGAGTAGTAGGTCTATAGGTTTAGGTTGTGATATGTTTATATTACTGGGTGTGGTGGATGGGGTGTTGTTATATAGCTGGGTTGTCAGGTTTGTTTGTGATGAGTTGTGTTTCTGAGTTTGACTATGAGTTGGGGGTTTTCTTGTTGAGAGGATGGATTGGGTAGAATGAATTTTAAAAATGATGATGGTAGTGGTTTATAGGGGCGTTGAACAGAGTGGAAAAATAATGTGGGTTTCCTTACTATGGTTATTTTCCCCCTATGTGGTTTATGTTGTGTGTCTTGTTGTGTGTTGTGATTAGTAGTTGCTTGAGTAGGGATAGTATGAACAAATTTTTTTCCTAATAAATAATGATAGTTGGTTAAATGATTTGGTTGGGGGTATGTTTTGAGTTGTGTCTTGTTGTGAATGAATTTCATTTACCAACTTCCAAAGTGACTTTTTCTGGTGTTGATAAATGCATTTAGAGGTAGAAACAAAGGTAACTTTGTGGGCTGGTTCATTGTTGAAAAAACCCATAGGTTGGGCTGAGTGTTTGATACCTATATATTTATATACTTGTACTTACTTGTGATTTTCTAAATGCACCCCACCCTAGTTGAGAACTATGTATTGAACACCCCCATTATCATGGGGGGGGGGTGAATTTTCCCAACACATCAGTGGGAGGATGGATGGATGGTTATTGGCTCTTCCATGCTCCCTCTTCTAGGCATTGGTAGCCCAAGATTCCTCAGGTAGGTTGTGGTGTGGTTGTGGGGCCTAGGTGTTTGTGGGAGAGGTATGATTTCCCAGGTGTCTACAGGATGAGATGTGGTTTGATTCCCAAGTGTCTTCAGGATGTGGTATGGTTGTGGCCCAGGTGTGTGTGGGAGAGATGTGGTGAGATTCATATACCCAGGTTTTATGAATAGCTCTGAGGCCCAAGTGTGTGCTGCAGGGTTGTGACATGGGGCTTGTAGAAGAGCGTGGAAGTTTCAGGACATTTTTTTTAGGGTATGAGAAGTCCAGTTGAAAGTGGTGTGGGGTACCCAAACATCAGTGTGCTTATTATATTACTTTACTTGATTTGTGTTATTTGGTGAGCATTCCTTGGTGAGGTTGGGATGGCTAGTATTCTTTGTTAGGTGTTGTTGGTTTCTATTATTTTCTCATAGGGGCATTAGTATGCTTCTCCTACTTGTACATGATGGGCTTTGGTTTTCCCCTTCTGAGTATACTTTTATGATAACCCCATATATATAAAACTACATTCAAGTTTCTAGGAGGACTTTGTGGACCATGCTGGGCATTACTAGCTCAGATGTGGCGATAGTTACTGTGTTGCTATTTAGCTTTGTTGTTTTGGTACTTATTATGGAGTTTATTGTATTTGTAGCATTTATATTTTAGAAATTCATGTGGGATGGATTTTGGATTTCTTTTCTATATGTCTTCGAGTTGTTTTTTGGTTGATACATATTATCTTCTAATTTTGTTATTATAAAAAGGGTAATGCCTCCCATTTTGTGAGATTTGTATACCCTTGGTTCTGGTCACCACCTTGGGGCCTACTGGAGGCGAGACTCAGGGGTTATTATCTCTCTTCCTTCATTTCCAGCTCAAGAGGGGAATCATTAGAGGGAGGGGATCATGAAATTATACAGAAATTAATAGAGAGTTAATTCTCAACATTAATGGATGAAAAATTTAATGTTGATCATATTAAATGGAGATATAGACTTAGTGTATATATAAGAGGACGTGGTAACATGTTTGGAAGGGTGTGTCGGCAAAGATGTAGGTGCCAAGAGAGAACAAGGAAGGGGGTGCCGCCATTGCAGTTTCCCAAGTGTCGATGATGAAAAATAGAATGATGATGAAGAAAAATAAAGAATAGGTGATGACAACACCGATGGTGGAATGTCAATGACGGTGAATGGAGGTGTGCCTGCACGATGTAGCCAATGAGAGAGAATCGAGAAGGAGTTGTCGCGTTTGTGGTAACTGGTGTGAAGAGATGACAATGAGAATAAATCGAAGATGGTGATTATGTCAATAATGGAATGTTGGAAGTGATGATTGAAAGCGTCGAAGATGGCATGTGATGATGACAATGTAATGTATCAAAAGTATTCTTGGTTGCAGAGAACAAGCGGTGTGTCCTGGTTATGATGATCAATGATACATCAAAATGGTGGGTTCATGTGAGTAGGCCAAAAATGCTTTCAGGTGTGTTGAGAGAGAAATATTTCGAGTGAGTTATAAAAGGCCTTCAGGTGAATCTTCTTTGGTGTGTTGTACAACTGCTTCCACTACAACATCAACCTTCACCCCAACAAATCCTGTCGCAAAAGGTCACCTATGATGGGGTCCCATCACAAATGTCATGTTGCAGAAAATGGAATCATAAATAGTTGTTTTTGCGATGGACAAAAAAAAATAGTTTTATTTTTGATGGACCATTGCAAATAGTTTTTTTTGTGATGGACCATCGCAAATAGTTTCTCTGGGTTTTTAAAAAAACCCTTTTGCGATAGGAATATCTACCCACCACAAAAAACTTAACAAAAAAATATTAATTAAATTTAATAAAATAATAATGATGATAATAATAAAATAATATTAATATTAATAATATAAAATAATAATAATAATAATAATAATAATAAAATAATAATAAAAATAACAACAAAATAATATTAATAAAATAATATTAAGAAAATAATAATAATAATAATAATAATAATAATAATAATAATAATATTAATAATAATAATATAATATTAATAATAAAATAAATAATATTAATAATAATAAATAATATTAATAATAATAATAAAATAATAATAAAATAATAAAATAATAAAATAATAAAATAATAAAATAATAAAATAATATTAATAAATTATTATTATTATTATTAATATAATAATAATAAATTATAAAATAATAAAACCCCCAATATTCACAAAAATTTAAAAAATAATAACAAAATAATAATAATAATAAAATAATAAAAAATAATGATTTTAATAAATTAATAAATAAATAAATAGTAATACTAATAAAATTATAAAAAATAATAAAATAATAAAATAATTAAAAACAAAATATCCACAACAATATAAAAAATGCACTATATATAAATGTAAATATATAATATTACAAAAAAATTACATTCAAATGTTTTATCAGAAAAAGTATATACATCACTGAAGGGGAGGGTTATCTGGAGGAGTTGGAGGAGCTAGAGGAGATGGTGGAGAAAACTTCATCCCTAAACCTTGAGTCAGTCGTCGCATGTACTTCATAATTTTCTTGTGCTGCTGCTGCTGCCATTGATGCATCTCGTCCACTTGATGCTGATGTTGCCGATGGAGCTCTTCAGACCCCCTAATCATGGACTCTATAAGATCACCCTGAGCTTGCAACTACTCCTCATACTTTGCATAAGATGATGATGACTCTCCATGAGCTCCTCTCGAGCTACACGATGACATTACAATGGTACTGTAATAACTATTAGGCATCAATTGAGAGCTGATACCGACAACTCGACCTTTCTCAAAGGCATACTACGTCATATGCATCCATGATGCATCATCAAATCTAGCTACACTGGAGGTATGATCCTCGGTCTCAGCCTATGTTTGAGATGTCATGGCCTCATATGACCCCTTCAATTTCAATTTAAAATTAAAATAGATAAAATATTATTTACAGTTAATTTTAAAACTCAAAAAGAAATTATACAGACCACAATATGATGCTGGTGATCACCTATAATCTCTTCAGTGACAGGATCATTATACATCCTCCTATAAACACTGAACTTCATAATATCGGTTTGCTTGGATACCTATATGAGTATAAAATAAACATTTTACATTTAAATTTATATAAATTATTAAAAATAAATTACATACCATATGTCGTTGATGCGTAAGGAATGTATGACTACCATCTCGATGCGTCACCTCTAGTCTCCCCTGATTTTGTCGACCTAATGATGCTCTCATTTGAAAATTATCTCACATCCAGTGTGAAAACAATTCATCCCAAACATGAGATGAGATATAATATGGTCGGTGGGCACAACAAGACTGATCAAATTCTGTGACTCCCACTTTCTGCATGACTATCCTCCTCAGATTGTGCAAAAACCGACGACAATGGTCATGCATACAGTTCTCCCATACATCCCAGATAGAGTCTCATGTTCTATCATCGATGTGATACCATAAAACCTACAAATAATTAATAATATAAATTTATTAAGTAAATAAATTTAAATATAACTATTATTTATTTACATACCATCCAATGCTCAAACATACGTCATTGAACGTCAATGGGAATCTAATTCCATGCCATCCATACTTTAGAAAAATAATTCCACAATATAGCACTCCCTTTTCCAATAGCTATATGTGAAAAGCTATGAAAAATAAAACAAATAATCAAAAAATTATTATATAAATAAATTAATGATAATTAATGAAAACTAACTAAAATACACAATTGAACATACCTCTGCATGCATGGATCGAAGTTAAGACATTGAAGTTGCTCAGGGATAGGGTCAGAAATCACCAATCTTGCAACATCACAATGCCTCTGAGATGCTATTGAATCACCAGTAGTATGAGGGTCATATGATCCAACATCATATTCGTCACCAAGAAGATGAGCCTCCTCTAACTCACGAAATGGATCTTAGTTTATCTAAAATACAAATTGACTATTAGTAAATAGTTTAAAACAAATATTATATAAATATATATATTATATATGATTACAACAAGCATTTAATTGTTTCAATGTTCATCTTTATATATTATGGTGTCAATATCTTCATATTACTCCTTAATATCATCAATTTGTATAGGAGTTTCAGTTTCATCATAGCTTTCCTTTTCAAACTCATTTGTTACATCAATAGCATCAGCGTCACCATCAAACCTTAATCGAGATGAGTAATCATATATATCCATGTCTCTTCATAAAAAATAGGTATTTGGAGTAGTCTCTTTTAAAATGTCAATTCCTTTCACTTCAGTGGAACCACATTCATTTTGAATAAACTGATTTTCCCAAGATTTCATTTTTATTTTCCCCCACTGATCACTTAACTCTCTTGAAGTAGAAAAATAATTAGAATAATAAATTTTATATGCTTGATGATCCAATGAAAATGATTCATTTACTGTAATAAGTCTTTCATATTTAATATAAATGATTCCATGGTGTGGATGAACACACAAGCCTCTCTCAGTATCCAATCACTAAAATTTAAACATCTTTACATATTTCTACCTCATATAACATAGTTCAATTATTTCTTTCAGCATGCCATAAAATTCAACTTCACTTTCACTATGATGAGATCCTCTCAAGAAAGCACAACTATTCATTGTTTTTTTGATTCCCCATATATAAGTGCATGAAATCAAAAACCATTCACCACATATGCATTATAATATTTAACCATTTGGGATGGTGGGTTACTCAATAAAGAAAATTGATTATCAGTTTTATTAGCATATTGAGATACCTAATTTTTTTTTAAAAAATTATCAATATAACAAGTAATAAATTTATTTTATATGTTAAACCATAAACAATATATTTTACTAGTTTTTGAAACCAATAGGAAAATTTATTTTTCCGATGTTCTTCAAGAGAAATTATTGTAATTTGTAGAAACGATTTATTGATATGATTATTATACAATTTAAAAATAAAATAATATCAATTTACTATAAAAATATTATTGAATAAGTGATAGGATCACTCATAGTATAAATGGGATCATTTCTTCACAATTGAGCAAAACATATGTATGAGCCCTGTGATGTTTATCATCTAAAATCCATTTTTCATCAACTCCACCAAATCTATTTTCAGGCTGATTAAAAACTGATAATTGATTTCTCATTTGATCATCTACATTTCCCTCATTATATCCCATGCAGGTATGTTTTGAGGGATATTCAGATTAAAAATAATGAGAGCATAAAAAAGAAATTTCCTCCTATAAATAAAATTCTATAATTGATCCTTCAATTGATGCTTTGTTATGTACCTTTTTCTTCAATTTTTTCATGCATCTCTCAAATGGGTACATTCATTAGAACTGTATCAGACCTTCGTATTTTTCTTCATACAGAAAATGTAATATTAAATGTTCCATTTAATCAAAGAAACCCAGAGGGAATATTTTTTCTAGTTTATATAAAATTAAAACAACATCTTCTAACAATCTACTTTGTGCATCTTAGTCTATTGTCACCACAATAATGTCTTGGAAAAAATATGATATTTCTATTAGCGCATCCCAAATCATAGAATTCATCAAATCTATAAATCCAATTGGTATAATTCTTTCCATTATAAAATGACAATCATGACTTTTTAATTCGGTAATTTGACCATTTCTGACAAATCTAACCAAATTGGAAACATAACCATCTGGAAGCCTCAAATCTTTAATCCAATAATAAAATAATAAATTATATTATTTGGAAACTTTATAATCTCCTTTTGGCTTCATTATCTTCTGTGATCTTTCATTTTCAAACAGTTCAAGTTCCGGTCACCTGAAAATTTGGGCAAGATCTAATCATTCCTTTAAATTATCTTTGGTCTTATCTAGTGTGTCCAAAACTGTATAAAATATATTATAAAAAATGTTCTTCTCAATATGCCTGACATCCAATATGTGATGAACCAACCAAGAAGACCAATATGGTAGATCTCAAAAAATGCTCTATTTTACCCAATTATATTCTTTCCCAAAGCCATTAAGTTTCTTTTGGTTTATAGTCGGTCCAAATTTAATGGGAGGTAATGAAGAGAAAATGGATTTTAACTCAATACTTGAGATAATTTTTGTGGGTTAATCTCTTTCAATTATGCCTTTTCTAAAATGATATATATTCCTCTAAAAAGGATGATCATTTGGAACAAATATTCAATAACAGTCAAAGAAATAAGGTTTTCTTCCATTAATGAGCATAAATACTTTGTTGTCTATCATACAGTAAGGACATGATTTTGGACCATGTATACTATAACTAGATAACATGTCATATACTATAAAGTCACTAATTGTCCACATTAATGTAGCTTTCAGGATAAAATTCTATTTTGTAACAACATCATACATACTAACACTATTACTCCATAATAAATTTAACTCATCAATAAATGGCTTCAAATAAACATCAACATTCTTTTTCATATGTATTGAAATTAATAAGGTCAAAAATATATATGGATCACTCATCAATATCCAAGGAGGTAAATTATACAGAGTTATAAATATGGGCCAATAAGAATATTGACTACCGTATGAACCAAATAGATAAAAATCATCAGTAGAAAGACCAAATCACATATTTAGATCTTCTAAAGGAAAAAGATAGATGTAATTGGTCAAAAATGTTTCCATGAATCTCCATTAGTGGGATGGTTTAAGCCTTTACCATTTGAAATATTTTTTTTGTTCCATGACATCAATGATGCTATTTTTTGAGACATAATGCTACAATCTAGGTGTAATCAGAAAATACCTCAATTGTTTTACAGGAATCAATATAGACTTCTCTAGTTGAGCCTTTTTGTACCTCAATTATCTACATGCAGGGAAGCTAATGAACGACTCATTTTTAGCATAATATAAGATGTAATAATTTAAACATTCATGAATCTTCTAATAACCAAGACCCAAATTATGAACAATCCTCTTTCTCTAATAGAAATTTGTAGGCAACATATTTCCTTCAGGTAATAGTGCTTTAACGAAAGAGAATATCTAATCCAAATAGCTATTTGACATTCTATTATTTGATTTAATAGCCATAAATTTTGCAATCACTTAAACTGTGCTCATCTTGCAAACATGATATAATGCTTCCTTATGAGACTTAAACAACTCAAAAAATTGAGATGGTTCTAACTCTAGAGTTAAATCAATATCATCTTGAGTTTTAGTTTGTTTATAAGATAGACCAACCACATCATGTACTAAATTTTGAAACCATGATGGATCTAGAACCAAATTATTAGTATCTTCTATAGAACTGCATTCACCATGTTAATACCAAAAAATATAATCTTTTTGAAAACCAAATCGTAATAGATGACCCCAACATTGTCAAATGTGTTAAACCTACTAAAATTAAATTTCTTTCCTAGACACTTAATTGTACCTTCAGAAAAAACTTCTTGTTTTGATAATGCAAATGATAAAAAAGCTTCAACACCCTCAATATATACAGGATTTATACCAAAACCATTTATATTCAAGTGAAAATTTATCCAATCGAAATCATGTAATAAAGAATATTTTTGACTTCCTTACTCTATATTACACTAAAAAATATAAAATAAATAATTATTACTAATAATTTCTAGTTATTGCTAGTTATTGCTAGTTATTACTAGTTATTGGGTTTTATTGCCAGTTATTGCTAGTTATTGCTAATTATTACAAGTTATTGGTAGTCATTCATAGTTATTCTTAGTTATTTTTATTTATTCAAACTTATTTCTACTTATTTCTAATTATTCCTAATTATTCTTAATAATTACTAATTATTACTATTTAGTAATATTTATTACTAATTATTACTAATTATTTCTAATTATTATTAATTAATACTAATTAATACTAATTATTACTCATTATTACCCATTATTAC
Source organism: Viscum album (assembly GCA_963277665.1). Taxonomy (NCBI): domain Eukaryota; kingdom Viridiplantae; phylum Streptophyta; class Magnoliopsida; order Santalales; family Viscaceae; genus Viscum; species Viscum album. Next base: position 684,573,162 of record OY728120.1, on the reverse strand, counting down.
TATTTATTATTATTTATTACTCATTGTTACTATTTATTAGTGATTACTGTTATTTACTATTATTACTAATTATTGCTAATTATTTCTAATTATTGATAATTATTGCTAATTATTTCTAATGATTACTAATTATTTCTAATTATTCATAATTATTCCTAATTATTCAAAATTATTACTAATTATTACTAATTATTACTAATTATTACTAATTATTACTAATTATTATTGATTATTGCTATTTATTACTGATTACCGCTATTTATTACTGATTACTACTATTTGTTACTGATTATTACTGATTGTTACTGATTATTACTGATTATTACAGTTTATTACCATTTATTAGTATTTATTACTAATTATTACTATTTATTACTAATTATGACTATTTATTACAAATTATTACTAATTATTATGAATTATTACTATTTATTACTAATTATTACCATTTATTACTATTTAGTACTCATTATTACCATCTATTTCTGATTACCACTATTTATTATTATTGCTATTTATTGTTAATTATTCCTAATTATTACTAATTATTTCTAATTATTATTATTTATTACTAATTATTACCAATTATTACTATTTATTACAAATTATTACAAATTATTACTTTTTATTGCTACTTATTACTACTTATTACTATTTATTACTATTTATTACTTTTTATAACTAATTATTACTATTTATTTCTAATTATTACTATTTATTTCTAATTATTTCTAATAATAATTGTTAATTACTAGTTATTACTAATTAATACTCATTATGACTATTTATCACTAATTATTACAAATTATTACAAATTATTACTATTTATTACTATTTGTCACTATTTGTTACTATTTGTTACTATTTACTACTAATTATAACTAATTGTTTCCAATTGTTACTAATTCTTACTATTTATTACTATTTACTGTTATTTATTACTAATTATTATTATTTATTACTATTTATTACTATTTATTGCTATTTATTACTAATATTACTGAATATTACTAAATATTGCTAATTATTACTATTTATTACTATTTATTAGTAATTATTACTAATTATTACTCATTATTACTAATTATTACTAATTATTACTAATTATTACTAATTATTACTATTTATGACTATTTATGACTATTTATTACAATTTATTAAAATTTATTACAATTTAATACTAATTATTACTAATTAGTACAATTTATTACTAATCATTACTAATTATTACTAATTATTACTATTTATTACTAATTATTACTATTCAATACTATTTATTACTAATTACTACTAATTATTATTAATTATTACTATTTATTAATATTTATTACTATTTATTACTATTTATTAATATTGATTACTATTTATTAATATTTATTACTAATTATTACTAATTACCACTAATTATTACTAATTACCCATAATTACAGCTAAATACCGCAAATTACCGCAAATTACTGCTATTTATTACTATTTATTATTTGTTAATACTAATTAATATTAATTAATAGTAATTAACACCAATTAATACTAATTACTACTAATTGATACTAATTACTACAAATTACACCTAATTATTTTTAATTAGTGTTAATTTAGGCAAATTATTACAAATTAATACTATTTACTTTTAAATAAAAACATTAAATCTCAATGAAACAACATATTTGTAAAAATAAATACTACAAAGTAAAATTATCTAATTCTAATTTAATTTAATTACCACTAATTAATAATACTTATTATTATTATAAAATAAAATGAATTACTAAAAAAATAAAAGTAACAAATAAATACCTTAAAACCGAATCTTTCGCAGGATGTAAGCCTTGAAAATTGCTTTGATATAAAATTTAAAACTATGAAAAAATTGAAGAGAAAAATATGAGAGCAAAGAAGCAGAGAGGAGTTGAGAGAATAGTGAAATGGGAAAAATCGGATGGGTGCATATATAGGTTAGATCATTTGTAACAGGTCTCATCGCAAATGCAAACCCCCTATTAATTAGGGACGACGGTTAAAAAGGTATTTGCGACGGGACCCATCGTAAATACGCTTCCCACAATTTGGTGCGTACCATGTGCCAAAGTCTTTTATGATAGGATATATATTCCAATCACAAATACTTTCTTACAATGTACAATTTGCGACGAAAATAAAGCCTTGTTGCAAATAGTAGCTTCCGACTGGTTATTTGCGATGGGACCCTCCCCCGTCGCAAATAAAAAATCGCAAATACTGTTTTTTCTCATACTGAATAGTGGAAGAATATTTTGTTATGTGATAAGATGAAAATATAATGTATATATTTTTCAATGATTTTAGAGGGGGAAACTAGGTTTAGCAATGCTCATAATGGAATGTATGACTTGCCCGGTTAGACAAGTCTTTTTAATTTGATAAAACACATGCTGAAAATGAGTTGTAAAATTGATGTTGAAACACTAATCAAAAGTGTAGAGTATGATAAAATCAGAATGTGAGCTTAAATGTAGATGAAACGACGTTGAGCGAAGAAAATATAATGGTGGACGATTATGGACGTACACTCACAATACAATATAGATATAAAAAATAAAGAAAATAATGAATGAAAAAATTATCATCTCTTTACCAGGCCATCGTGTGTGTGTATATATATATATATTGAATAAAAATATCAATAAAATACCTTGATAAATAGTCATGACAAGGGAGCAAAGCCAACCGAGAAAGTCAAAAATGAAGATCGATAACCACCATTTGCACTCTGGATCCCTAGATGATGCACAACATGATTTACCTCTATAGCAACAAAGGAGAAATTGCATGATGAAAAAACCTGACCAAATATTAGATCTTCTTCAGAATCAACCAAAAGGCTACAAATCTCCCCCCTGAACCATAATAGAATTAATAACACCCTAGAAATCAGATTCTATGATAATCAAGCCATGATTAAAAGTGAACTCCATACCCAAAAGAATTTCATGGGCATCAGGGACCGGGGGGGGGGGCAATTAGCACAAAGGGGCTTATGCAATGCAACCACAAGAAACCCATGATCATCCTGCACAACCAAACCATTACCCAACCTATTATTTAAAGGAAGCATTGAAACCATGTTAATTTTAAGAACACCCTTTGGGAGGAGTTTCCAACTGCCTGCATAATACTCCCCTCCCATCATGAATCAAACGACTATTTTAGAGTTAAAAGTAAACAACCACTCTCTAGATTTAGTGACTGAAGAATAGCTGGGTCGAAACACTTGGATGAAGACAAAATTATTCTGTCAGACCCAAATCATCTAAGAAACAACGCATAAGTTATAAGACTTCTTTGTGGGGAACAAAGAGATCCACATAACTAGATTTGAAGGAAAATCCTAGAAAATCACAATTGCTTCCAAGCAATTATCATCCCAAACATGCCAGATGTCATGCACACCTAAGCAACACAGAATTGTATGATAAGAGGATTCATTACTGCCAAGGCAAGAGGGGAATAACGAATCACTAAAATAATGTCAAAAAGTGAGGAACACATAGGGAAAATTCCAAAGTAGAAATGCGACTTGAAAAATATAACCTTTGGTAGGAATGGTAAGAACCAAAGATTTTTCCAAGGTTGGGGATCCATAGGAGGAGGAGAATCAAAAGCATGTCGATAGCCAAACTTAAAAGAATAAACACCTGATGTTTCTCAAAACCAACATAAATGGTCAGCATTTGCATCACGCAAGATAGGGATGCCGAGAATAATGTTATGGTCCCTCTCATTAAACTATGACCTAATTTTTTCCATGCACAAACCATCATGGTCATTATAAATAAGTTCCTAACCATGAAATTATCCAAGCCTAGGACAAAAGAAGACGTCACCCAAAAGACAGTTTTATCGACATTCCACAACTGACCCCAAATATTAACCTTCTCTCCATTTCCAATTCTCTAATAAGTCTCCTTACTTAAAAGTAATTGTGCACCTCAAACGATTCTCCATAAAAAACTATGTTTGGGACCTAAACAAGCATCACAATAATCAGAGTGAAGAAAATACTTTGCATAAAATATCTAGGTGCATAAGGAATCAGGGTGTTGAAGAAGTCACAAATTCTATTTAGCAACACTACAAAATATTTGACTTATACCAACAAAAATTTAGTAACAAACAATTTATATGTTGGTATAAACGAGAAATTCCTACAGATATTGAGTTTTTTGGTATTAAATTCAAGTACCAATAATTATTTTTACCAACATATATATGTGTTGTTATTAATTGTTTAGTACCAACATATGAATTAACAACAATTGAACTTGTTTCTTTATCATATTAATACCAACGTTTTTTTACCAACAAATGAATATATTGTTATAATTATTATTACCAATAGTTGTTTTTCAACATACAAATCCATTACTAGTATTTATTCACTATAAAAAAATCATTAAAGATTAATTTTTTTATCAGTTTCATTTAACAGTTTACTAAAAAAATTAATGATATGAACAAAAACTGAAAATAAGTTATATTGATATAAACAAAAACAAAAAATTATATTTAAATATTTTTATTCAAAAGAAAATATTATATGAGATTTTAAAAACCATTGAAAAAAACTAAAAATAAACATGATGATTCACATTTAACAATCATTCATTTAAAAAAAATGTGAAAAATAAAAATAAAAATGAAAATGAAAACAATTTACGGCCACTTATGCGCTTTCTCCCCACCTCCACTCTTCCCCGGTCCTGATCTTCATCACTTTTACAATGGCGATCTCCACCTGTGTCGACACTCTGACCACACCCATATCTGCACCCTTGACTATCTACCATTGCTCACAACTTCATCTACTAAGGTTTGATTTCATTTTACCTCTTTCAACTATATATATGTGGTGTAGGGAGGGACATGGACAAAAACCCATTTCACATTAAATCAGTTGATTTTTGGGCCTCTTATCAGGTACGAACTTCTACTATTGATGTTTTAAGCACCGAAAATCAATGTATCTGGTGCTTAAATTGAATTCTAGTTGGGGTTTCAGTGAAGTTCTGATGAAACAAGCCTTTTTATTCTTGTTCTTGTTTTTTTTGTGATTTTAGAATTATAATTACATACTTCTCTCTGGAAAATCATTTTGTCCCAACATTGAATCACATTCCTATGGATAAGATTCATCCACCTTCCAATACCCCTACTATAATTATGCTCCCTTAGAAAACTCCTAAGATGAATCCTGGAAGAGTTGTTTCTATTAGTCCTGTCCATCATGGAAAGGTAGGAAAGTTCACCCCTATTAGTTTAAATAGGGGGAAACTATTCTGTTTCCTAATTATGGAGGAACTGAAGTTTTTATATACTATGATAATGTGTACCGTCTTTATGGTGACATAATATACCTGGAACTCTTTATGATTAATCAAAAAAGTAGTAGTAAAGGTACAATTCCTAGATAATTTTTGGGTTTCACTCTCAAATGAATGTTAACTTGAGTTATTAAGCTGATATATGGCGGATTTTCTAGTTAATTTTTGGGATGTTCACTCAAATTAATGTTAAATTGAGTTATTGAGATAATATATGTCGACTTTTATAGATATGTGGAATAATCATTTAATTATTTCTATATGATTTTCATCTAGGTTTTTTAATTATAAGTCATGTTATTTCAAAATAATGTTTTATTTTTATCAATATAATTCATGTTTTGTCAACATTTTTCATGTTCTAATATTTTTCTTGAATGTGTTCAAATTTCAGTTAATCAATTAGGCCCAATTCTATAAAACGATCAAAGGTGATCTAGATTTGTTAAGAGTCCCATATTTTCATATTTGGTTCCTTCATCATAATTTTTTTACACTTCCTTCTTTATCATAATATTTATCATTGTTATTATTATATTTCCATGTGTAAAAGATGATGGGGATGAATTATCCAATGAATTGAATGTTTTTCAGGCAACCAACAGTCTCACCCACTGTTTTTTCTCCTAAAACTCCAATAACTATAATTTTATTTGCAAGTATTATAATAGTTTTCAAGTATTAATAATTTCACAGTAAACCATCATACATTTTCTCAAGTGTATACATCAAATCAGGAGACATTTTATTATCAGTGTTAGATGGTTTAGAGGGTCTCAATGAATCTTTAGATTGGACTGGATTCATTACAGAAAATTTATCTTACAAAGTTTATAGAGGATACTTGGATATTGACACATCCCTTCTCTATTGATAATTTTGATATTACACGAATCTCTCATAAAAATATTTAAGTGGACCAACTATGTTATGTTATTGGGCTCTTGAAATGGGCAGCTTATTTGTTGGAACTATACAATGGATCTACTTTCCTTTGAGCACATACAATTCCTGCCAAAGATGTGAAATATTGAAATGATTTCATATTTATTATACTTAGGAAATACCTCATATCCTTGCCTCATAATGTTACAATATACATTTTTTATGTTTTATTCATATAATCTCTACAAATAGAATTAGATTATAACTAGTCTATTTTGTATTCCCATTTGGTTGAGATTTTGTCTGATATCTCATCCCAATGTTTCTGAGTATATGAAATCATTATGAGGATAATACTAAATACACTACTTGTATTTTTCATGATGTTCTTACATTCCTCCATTAACCTATAAGAACATTCAATATCTTCCACCACCTTTTTGAACATTTCCAAAAAAAATTTGAAATCACTTGACCAAGTGCATCATTTTAGAAAAAGTTGGATCTTTGTAACTCACAATATCCATTCATTTAACATCTTCATTATCAATTTCAAATGTCTTAGATAAATTTTCCTCTTGCTCCTTGAAATAATTTTGAATATTTTTAAGAATCTTACACACTCCATAAAAGACATCATGATAGTGAAGTAACAGCTCACGGACAACATAATACTATTTCTTAATACCCTCAATATCTGTATCTATATTTTGAACATCTCCATCATTTGATAATTCTTTTTTAGATACCACATCATGATATAGTTTTCTTAAATTTTCACTAACATCTTTTAAATCACTTTCATGCTGATCATGTTTCTTATTGACATCATACAATAACTTCATCCAATCTACTATACATTCCAGAATATGTATACAATTTTCAGAATTGAGTTCCTATGTCTTGACTTTTATGGATTCATCAATCAATTCCTTTTTTAATTCTTGAAATATATCAAAGGTTGTAATATCATATTGTAATTTATATATTCTTTAATTTACTATTGATAGAACTAAATTTGAATTAAAATAATCTAACTAATCCATAATTAACTTCATCTACACTATAACAGATTCTACAACACCAATCATAACTGGTTATTTTCCATTTAGTAAATATTATTAAGCTTTTAGAATAATTTTAAGCACATTTTTAAATTCTTCATTCATACCTATATCATATGTTTAGAACCTTTTAGAAATTCATCATTAACCATCATCAATTGTTTCAACCCATCAAGGTCGACTTTGAATCCATTGATGATTTCAACTCTTTAATTTATTCTTTGGAAACTAAAGTTTCATTCCACTTATTCATCTCTTTATTTAAATCATTCAAACTACCTTACATTCCCATGGTTTCTTTTTTTAAATGTTGTAAAGAAGAAAATATTATTGTAGAAAACTGTTTTAGATTTTCATCAAAATCTTGATCTTCATGTTCAGCAGTTGGTGATGGAATTTAATTCTCTATTTCCACTATATAGTTGTAATTTATACATTTTTATCACCAAAATCATCCTCCAAGTATTCATTCTGATCACCCTTATCATTCTATTCTTAAATTCCGTCTCCCACTTCTATATGTGTTTATTCAATAGTCCCATTCATCTCTTATTTATTTGTTGAGTAGTTTTCCCTACTAATTCAAACTCTGAATTATAATCCACATTTTTTTTTCATTTCCCTCAGCAACCCTTTCTATATCCATTCTAGCCTCCACTACTTCTTTAATTTCTCTATCACCATACCAGTATTCACTTATTCATTAACATATTTAGTCTTATCATCATTAACAGTTTCAGTTTCAATATTCAAAATAATCTATTCATTTTATTATTCAACTACATCTTCTTGATATCTTTCTTCCTCAACAAAAACTTTCTCAATAGATGATAGAAAAAAAGAATATTTTTTCTCTGGACAATCTGGTACAATTAATCTTCAATAAATACTTTTTTAGGAGCCCCTTATTTTTAGCAAGGATATCTACTTCATTTACTCTATCTTTCGATGAATATTCCTTATAAGAAATTAGTTTAATCAAGGATGCACTCCATATATACCCAATAATCCTCAAAACGCCATCTATCATAGAATTATGGTGATAACAGTTCATATTTAGACGACTATTCTAAATAGTTTTAATGTTTATAATGTTTATAATGTCTAATAATAATCTATAAAAATAAAAACAACATTTTTCTTTGTTTTATGCATTCTAGGGAGTTAGGAGGGGTTCATACATGGCCGAACAAGTTTGGTTCTTATTGAGTTCACTCAAACCACCAGGTTGGCACTCCCCTCTTGTCGTCTCCCTTTTTAGGCTATTCATAGAACGAGATGCATTTAATAAATCCATTCCAATTCTTTGATTACCAATTTAGGTGTGTATCTTGACTCATTTCTAGGCCTGATTTCTTATTTATGCCTTTTTATTTGTCGTCATATTTTTATAAGAAAAGTTTTATCCCCTCAGTTTCTGAATTTTTCTAAATATTCACACTTGATAGTTCCTTTACAGATACAGATCTATTTATTCATGTTATAGGGTAATTTCAATTAATAAAGAAGTGAAATGTGATTTAATATACTACAAACACCAAGGGGAGGCAATGATAATAGTTTTTTAATTTGTTGGACCGCTCCTAACATGTTATATATCTTTGTGATGATAATATACATTGATGTGTGTGAGGATACAAGTCATGCACTGAATGCAAAATCTTCTCATAGAAAAACATTGGTGGTAAAATTATTCAGCTATTGATGCTGGTGGAACTTATCCTAGAGTTAGATAATGTTTCATTTTATAGTATATATAGTTTTTATGTTACATTTAACACAAGTTCATGGAATCAAGTGTTGTGTATGTAGAATATAACCTATTTTTTAGTATTTCCCCTTCATTACATAATTATCAATTTTCATGCATTTATATATATTTATTTTGATGTTGTATAAAATGTAATTTCAATTTTTTGTTGCTTTTTTACTTAAAATTTGGTCAGTACATATGCATAAATAAAATTATTACTTTCAATTGATTTAGCCATGTGACTTAATTGTCTTTTTTGAGTAATAAAAAATTTGTTCATTGCCTTACAAAAAAAAACAAATTTCTCCTAATTCTCAAACAAATTTCTTAATTAAAATAGTCGTGAAAATGGTGGAAGCATGGTCTATGCAGAAGTGACAAAATTTCAAGCCAAATATGCCTAGGTAATATCCCATCCTTGTATTTAATTAAATTTTTGATTTGTCTTATGACATGATATTTTGAATAGGTTTGGTCTCACGTGATTACTTTTAGCCTATTGAATTTCTTATAAATTTGGCTGGAATTATTACTTTAAGTGTATTAGAGTTTTCTTTGTGAATTTCCTTAGGGAAAGGTTTTCTTCATGCTAAAATATTTGATTATCCTTTTTCACTATATACATGTGTTTATTGGGTATTCCCCATTCATAACTTATGAGGAGACTAAAATTGTCTTTGAGTTATTATACACTTATTGAGTGGGTTTCACTTGTATTTTATTATCAATAGTTTTAACCCCCACCCCAATGTCATGATTGAGTTTTTATGTAGGTGTTCAAGTTGTAAGGGATTGACATGCCAACCTAATCAGAATGATTAAAGGAAATCGTAAGGTTTTCATTTATTTTTTGTAATACTACATAGAAAAATATAACTGTTATAATTTTCATTTTATGTAATTGGAAACCTTCTTATGAAACATCAATCGGTATATAGGTATGCATGATGGTAATTTTTAAGCCTTCTTGTACAACTTTTATTGGTATAATTTGAATTTATTATATTTTGGGTGGGCTTTATCTATTGTCTATGCCCCTTTATGCTCCCCATAGGTTTCAATGATTGTTATAGGTTGAAAAGAGAAATATCTCATTTTGAATAAGGATGATTGCTCCTTAGACTATGTAGGAACCTCATCTTCCATCCCATGGGAAGGTGGTGATGGGTTCCCCTCATAGTAGGATTCTCCAATTTTTGGTCATCACAATGGAGAACTGGATGTGCAATTGAAAGCCAGGGCTACTGAGATCCAAGATGGTGGTTGAAGATATCCAAGAGGATAATCCACCTAAATAGATCTCCCTACCCCCATAATGAAATGATTTGGTCTCTTCAGTGGAGTGGTTCATGAGGATCGGCCGGTTCAACAATTCCCTTATAGCAGAATGAGGAAGATGAATGGGAGGCTCAGGTTCAGATCAATATTGTAGTCAAGAAGGATTGGGTGGACACTTTTAGTGGAGATCTCACTTGCTCAGGAAGTGAATGATTTCAGTAATGGGAGGATGACTATGATTTTCATTCCAAAAATGTTTCATTTTTTGATGACTAACAATACACTATTGTTTTGGTTGTATCTCATTTGTAAGTGTGACTTCATTTAATAAAGAAGAAAAAGAGAGTTTATATGACATGTTTCTTGGAGATTTATGTTTTTTTGAGTTTCATATAAGATAATTTTATAATTATTATATAATAAATCTATTTTATAAAATTATGTTAATAAATATAATATAAAATTTTAGCTATAAATATTTAAATATTTATACATAATATTTTATTTAAAATATAATTTACAAACAGATATTAATTGTTATTATTGATTATGAATGTTGGTAATAATATTATAAACAAATAAATATATTGTATGAATCTGTTTCTAAACATTTTAACCAACATATATACTATCTCTTGGGATTATTATAATTGAAACAGAACTTTTTTATCTATCGCAATAACATTTAGCGACAGAGTTTTTACCAAAAATTTAGTGATAGGGGAATTTTTGTTTGTAAAACATTTTACCAATAAAAATTCACTTTTACCAACATATAAATCCTTGTTGAAAAAAGATAATTATTTTTCATGCAAGGAGGGCATCATTAAATATTCACAAGTCCCTAAAACCCAAACCCCCATATGCCTTTCGAGCTTAAAGCTTCCCCCAAGCCATCCAATGTGGTTTATTCTTTCCATTATGCACTCCCCACCAAAAATAAGCAAGACATGAATGAATATTTGTAATAAAGGATCTTCAGAAGCATAGAAATGGATATCACATTAGTGGTAATAGATTGATCTGCAGCCTTAATAAGAACCTCTTTATCCAGCTTCAAGATTCTTTTGTATGACCACACTTGGATTTTTTTACAAGATATTTTTGATATCATAAAGAATATCTTTATTCAACCTACCTACAACCCCTAAAACCATAGGATGACAAAGAAATTTTTGATGTTTTTCAACCGTTAGAGTTCCTAAAACACACTGAAAATCATCCCTCATTTCCAGGGAAACCCCTTTACTAAAAGAATTTTTTATTTTGAGAGATTAACTGACTTCCTTAAATCCATTTCATGACTGTGAATAATATTCATAGTGGCATTTCTTTCCTCAAATGCAGTTCTAGAGAATTAAATACTACCATTCACAAAAAAATTAGTGGGAAATCAGAGGGATGAAGAAAAACTCTAGCACCATGAACAAGATTATCCCATGCCACTCTTGAAACAAGGTTAGAGAAACCATCAGCAATAAGAATGAAATAAATTAGAGAAAGAGGATCCCTATGTTGGAGGCCAAGAGACGGGGAAATCCTTGTGTAATATTTCCATTAACTCGAATCTTGAAAGAAACCAAAGTGACGCATCACACAACAACATCTTCTCATTTCATATAGAATCCCATCTTACATAGTACAAAGCATGAGAAAGTCCATTAAACTCGGTCATAATCCATTTCCATATCCAGTTTCCATTCCATAACACTTCTTCTTGAAATATAATGTATTTTCATGGAGTGAAAAATATCATGGGACACAATTGTGTTATTCGAAATAATATTCTTGGGCACAAATGTGCTTTGAATTTCAAACACAATGGATGGAAACAAGCTTAAAAGAAGGTTGATTGATATTTTTGAAAAATAATTTATATGAAACGTTACACAGGCTAATGGGAATGAAATACACCACCCTAGAAGGATGTTGCTTTTTAGAAATATGGGTGATAAATGTATTATTGATTGAGTCGAGATTATATTGTCCTTTTAACAAGTTATTCATAAGCCTAGTAATATCAAAACCCAAAATGTTCCATAACTACTTAAAGTAAAGGGCATGAAAACTATTAATTCCAGGGTCTTCAGGGGAATGTATCCACTTGAGTGTCATGAGGACCTATTAATATATGTTGTTTCATTGAATCCATGAACACTGTAGATATACAAGATATGTGAAATAGAATAACCCTTAACCGAGTAAAGAACATTGAAAAAACTCAGATTGAGATCCATAATTTCACTCTCCTAAAAAGTAGAGATTACATTAGGTAGGTATATATTTCAAATAAAATTCTTTCTACATCAAGAAGATGACCTCTAGTGAGAATATGGTGTGTTTCAGTCACCCTATTGAATGTAATATTCTCGTGCCCGTATAAACTAGAAACTCTCATTATTTTTGAGAGTAATGACCAATTCCTTATAAATTTCCAAGCATTGTGGAAGGAAGTGTGGGGACAGAATAACACTCCCTAAGTCACTTTTCAAAACCATCAATCTTATTACAGAGATTTTAAAATTTAAACATGCTCTACTTTTTCAAGAGAATAACCACCTTATTGATTTTAGAACAAACTACAATGTCAAAAGAAGAATAGGTTGGCCTGAACACCTCTTTACACTCATCGTCTTTTATCCACATAACTTCAAACATAAACAATCTTCCTTGTCAAGAATTCCACATAAAATTATTTGTATTAAGTAAAATTGGACAATGGCCGGAAGACTTCGAGGAAAGATGAGATACCTAGAAATGGTTTAAAATATTATTTCATTCATTTGACCCTAAAAACCTATCAAGAAGTTTCAAAATTCTTATGTATTCATACTTTTTATGAAACCATGAAAATGGATTACTAGAAAAACCTAGATCAGAAAGTCCTATAATGCATATGACATTTTAGAAATTAGGCATCATGGGAGAAGACCTATCAGCCCCCCCATTTTCTCTTTTGTAAAGAGAATCTCATTTAATTCCACTCCAATTAAGATAGAGACTTAACCATTATAATGAAAAGACCCCATAAGCTCCCAAGACATCCTCTTTTCAGCTTGATTATGCCATCTATAAGATCCCATAAAGGTCCACTTAGGAGTACCCACTTATCAAATATAAGTAACAATGTGATTATTAAAAAAATATCAAATCTTAACTTCATGTTAAGACTTCCAGATCAATATCAAACGACCTGCATGCCCAAATCTTTCAATAGATAAGAAACCATGAAAGCCTACTTTAGAAGCAATACCACCCATGTCCTTGTTTTCCAACAATGTCTCGAACAAAAAAAACCATGTGATGGTGAATCTTTAAACACCAAAACTCAAGTGTTCGAACTGTTCATGGGTTTCCAATCCCAGAATAGTTCCAACATAATATTTTCATCACATGTATGTATATAGGATATAAGTACAAAGGATAAGCTATGTGAATTAATCTCAGTTATCACAATAAATAAAATCCATCCAAATTGAACCCACCATCCATTGAAAATTGATATATATATATATATATATATATATATATATATATATATATTTAAAAATAATTTGACTTTTATAAAAAATATTTAGTTTTAGGTCATAATTTAAATTAATTATGGATAATGCTTTTTGATAAAAAATAGGTCATCGTAATGGGATTTTTTTAGTTTTTTTAATAGAAATAAGAATAGGTTTTATTTTTTTAAAGAAATACTTAAAGGTGTTAAAGCCTTCACCACCATTTGTTTTTTTTTCAAATGGCATGGGAGGCTTAAATGCCTTTGTCCTAGATCACTACTATGCAAAAGACATTCCCCCTAAAATGTATTTCACATTTTATCATGCGAAAGGAATTGAAGGAGACAACGCCTTTCATATAATAAAGCACGAAAGGCGTTACCATATTTAATGCCTTTCCCCCTCTCCCCATAAAACCTAACCCCCCTCACTTCCATCTGAAGGTCCTCCACTCCACACTTTCCTCCAATGTTTTTTCTCTCCCCAAGACCAATTTTGGTCTTATTTTTTTGATATTAAAATATATTCTAAAGTGGGTCTCTAGCGAAACCTTTCAAAGAGGGAATAAATTTTCCAAGCAGTATCCTAAGGTTTTTTTATAATTTTTTATAATTTTTTTATTTACTTGTTTAATTTGTTGTTTATATTAATTGTTTTATATAGTTAGTTGTTTAATTAATTAGATTTATTTTTTAATATTATATAATAGTGGTAAATAAGTAATTATTATTTAATTAATAGTTTAGATTAGTTAATAGTTTATAATTAGAAGTTCTAAATTAATTAATAATTAATTAGTAACTAGTAGTAATAATAATTAGAAATTAATTATTATTAAATTAATAATTAGAAATTAATCACTATGTAGTACTAATAATTAGTAGTAAATTAATAATTAATTAAACACTAATTAGAAATTTATTAATAATTATAAATTAATAAATAATTTTTTAATAATTATAAATTAATTATTAACTAATTAATAATGAATAATTTGTAATTAATGGACAATTTGTAATTAATTAATAATTAGTAAATAATTACTAATTAATTAATATTTAGTAAATATGTTAACTTATAATTATTAAAGAGGTACAAATTAATTAATAATAAGTGATTAATTAATAATTAATTAATAATAAATAAATAAATATTAATTATTTAATAATTTGTAAAGAATTGATAGTTAGTAATTAATTAATAAATAATAAATAATTACTAATTAATTGATATTTAAAAATTAATTACTAATTAATTAATATTTTGTAAATAATTACTTATAGTTAAGATTATTTATTAATTAATATTTAGTAGTTAAAAATTAGTTAATAATTAATTAGTAATTACAAATAATAATAAGTAAGTAATTAATTAAAAAGTAATTAATAATTTTTAGTTAATTAATAGTGAAATAAAAATTAGAAATTAAATAATAATTAAAAATATATTTTAATTTTTAATAATTATAAATTAATTAGTAATTAATTAGTAATCAATAATTAATTGATAATTAGTGATTAATTAATAATTAGTAAATAATTACTAATTAACTAATATACAATAAATTATTAATAATTAGTAAAGAATACAAATTAATTAACAATGAGTAAGTAATTACTACTTAATTAATTCCTAGTAATTAATTAATAATTTTTAGTTAATTGATAGTTAGTAACTAATTAATAATTAGTAAATAATTACTAATTAATTAATATTTAGAAAATAATTAAAAATTAATTAATATTTTAAAAATAATTAAAAACTAATTAATATTAAGTAAATAATTACTAATATTTAAGATTGGTTGATATTTTATATTTAGTAGTTAGAAATTAATTAATAATTAATTAGTAATTCATAATAATAATAATTAGTAATTAATTAATAAGTAACTAATAATTATGAAATACTAATTATTATTAAATTAATAATTAGAATTTAATTACTATGTAATACTAATAATTAATAGTTAATTAATAATTAATTACCAATTAGAAAGTAATTAATATTTTTTAATAATTAGAAATTAATTACTAATTAATTAATCATTATTAATTAGTTAATAATTTGTAATTAATTAATAGTTAGTGATTAACTAATTATTAGTAAATAATTATTAATTAATTATTATTTAGTAAATAATTTCTAATTAAATAATAATTGGTAAAGAAGTATTAATTAATTGGTAATTTGTAATTGATTACTAATTAATTATTAATAATTATCTAATAATTACTTAATTACTAATAATTAGGAGAACTTATTTACTAACTTCATTACCATGAAATGACTTCACACTTCTTCCATTTTCAACCCTACATGGTTATTCCTCGTAGTGAATATTGTCTATAAATTGATTAATAATGTAAAGATCGTGTGGTTATTTGAGCAATGAAATCCATGTTTAGATACAAACAAGTTGATGCGGGTTCTATCCCAGATGCACACAAGGGTATTAACTTTGAAAGGGGTGTATTAGGTATTAACTCAATCATCAATTGGTGTACGATAAAGAGGCCTAACTGCACACTTGGTTTGAAACTCCCAAGGAATCTATTTTTGATGATTCATTTTCTCTTTACTCTACCAAACTTACACTAATTAATATCTTTATCTTCCTTTATAAATATTAAAATTAAACTTCAAAACTTTAGTGAAAACCTTAGGGATAAGTCTAAACAAAAGAAAACATTATAAAATTTTGATAAATTATAGATTGTGCGGTTATTCGAGTAATGATATATCAACCTGGATACAAACAAGTAGATGAAGGTTTTGACATAGATAAAACTAGGGGTAATAACCCTAAAAGGGGCATATTGGGTATTAACTCAATCATCACTTGGTGTGTGATGAAGAGGCCTATATGCACAACTGGTTTGACACTCCCATGTGATATTCTTTGGTAAACATTCTCTTTATAAACTATAGAATTTCTAATTATATATTTATAATCTTAATTTTTTTACATAATTATTTTATTTTCAACCCTGCATGATTATTCCTCATAGTTAATATTGTTTACACTATCAAAATCATGATCACAAATAATTTTTTCATGTAGAAAATCATGCTTGCCTATGTATACTACTATGGGGAAGTTTTTTAAATCGAACAAAGATCTTTATATAATAGACAACCAAAATGAATACTTATCACAAGTGATAGTGTTAACCTAAGAGAATTGGTTATAAGCAATAAAATTATTTGATAATTATTTGAAGGAGTTATACATGGAGATTTCTATTATCCAATAGCAGCCTACTATTATACGATGATAGAGGCATATAAGAGTCATAAAATAAGGTCATACCAGAAATATGTGACTATTTTATATCATACGGAAGAAGAAAACCAAAATGATAATGTAATGACCTAGGTTTTTAAGAAGGTCAAAATTCCCCAACCTGTTTGAATTTTTTTGTTTGGTGAGTGGGCCGATATTCTTTTTGATCTTAATAACCAAATACTTGGTGTTTGATTGAACTAAGGACATTTTTTAGATGGGTTTTAAGGCTAAAAAAGTGCCTTAGGGTTTTGGGTGAGTTTCAGGTGTGGTGGGGCTTAGAAACTCAGTTCCAGGAAAGCATGAACAAAGGTGCACAGTTTGGACAAAACATGCATCCTCCTAGGAGAAACCGCGTGACCCACCTAAAATATTGGACATGGTTTTTCAAACTATCCATGTGGGGGTGCATAGCTATGCATGAACCTCTATAGCTTTTAACATAGAGATTACACACAATTTTCAAATGGTTCAGAAAACCATGCCCTAAAGTCGTTCGAGTGCGGTGCTTAGAAAGTGAGCACCGCATGATTATCCAAATCATAAAACAAAACTATGTGGCTCATTTATTTGTGTTAAATTACTAATTTTCCCTTCCTTCCTTATTTTATTTTCCTCCTCCTTTCTCCTCCACTTCACCCACATGCACAGAGAGAGCTATCCCTTTCTCTTTTGGCTAGGCTTTGAGCCAACTTTGTCGTTCAGACTTTGATCCTTGATCCGTTAGTGGATACATATTCATCTTGGTAAGACCTTAAATCCACTAGCTTCTCTTTTATATTTATCTCATCATATATAACATTAAATACACGTTATCTCTTTTACCTTATTTTTAGGGTGTTCATATAAAATTTCATTTTTCTTCTAATTCATCTTGAGTTAGATGACAATATTAGATGAGTGGTCACCTATGAGTACAAGGTAGGTGGTTCCTAACTTCCTTTTTTATTTTTTGAGTGTTTTAGAGGTGATTTCATATACACCAGGTGGGTTGTCTGAGTGAGACCCTAATTAATTAAATGCATGCTTATTAAATTGTTATAATGTTGATATAAAATGCCTATGGACATGCTCTTTACCTGCTAAAAATAGTTAATCTAGGTTAGGGGATTTGGTTGCACCCAAATTTACCCTACTGGTAAAAGCGGTCGATGTAGTATATGTAGGGGTCGAATCCACAGGGACTGAAGAAGTAACCTTGAGACGCTATGATTTGGTGAAGGATTGGCTATGAAGTATCCAACGTTGGGTTTGATTTTGGATGGTTTAAAGAACACTAAGAAACCTAAGTGAATTCAATTCAAAGAAAATGGGTTCATCTTAGGATTATGCTTGGGGTGGATTGAATGAATTTTACTTCTTTAGACAATTTTGGTTTTATTAATTCTTGATGAATCCATTCTTCAAAAATAACACTACCTTCATCATTTTTTGGTTTGGTTCTTACTAAACACAATTAATAATCCCCTATACACTTAGAGAACCAAATTAATTATCTCTTCGAGGTATATGGTCATTTAGTAATTGAATTTAGTTTGCTCAAACACAATAAAGATGAAGAGTAGAAATAACTGAAGAGTGGATGTCTTAAATTAATTATCCAATTAACAAAAATTCGTTCATAAAATAATATTCAATCCAGACTTTTCATCCTCCTAAGATCAATCCATTAAAGTTTTATCCTTACATTGATGGTATAATATCAATGGTGGGCGGAAGATGGCTAACAAGAATTGGATTGAAAAATTAAAACTGCGGAAATAACGAGCACTCCTCCGTGTGTGTGAATGAAATTCACACCTATGTGTGAACTAATTCACAACAACACAGAGATATCACTGTGATTTGTGATAATAAAGTTTTAATAAATGAAATGGAAAATATAGAAGAGAAATAAGTTTATTAAGAACAGAAAGATATAAAAAAAGAAACTTACATGGAAATGGAAAACATTACAAAGGAAATTTTGAAGCATAACCTTACAATGAAACAAGCAACAAAAGATGATAAGAAAAATATCCACCCCTATTACATTCACCACTATCTCCTTATATAGGAATATTAGGAGCCTTAGGTCCATACCCCAACAATTAATTCACCCCCAAAAATTAATAGAGTCAAAAGGAGGGTGAATAATCAAAAGGAAATTGATGTTTCGAATTTGACCAGGAAAACTGTCCAGATTCGTCCACCATATTGACGTGTGAATTTGTAATTTAAGGAAGCCGAATCCTGAGGGGTTTTAGAAGACAAATATCTTCTTCCATCTGTCCTATATTATCTGTAAAAATTTCAGGAAATTTGGCTCATCATTTTGGATGTTATGGTTGAAATGGTGGGACGGATTTCTGTGCATTAATGTCAGGTCCACCATTTAAATCTCAACTTTAGATCCCTTTATCATCATGAAGAAATTAGAATTAGATCCAGACACAGTTGAATTAAATTATCCCCATATTTTTATCTTTCTAATTTATAAATTTTAGCTTCATTGTGCTTGGTTTGTGGGCCCCACATTTGTTTGATGGGCCTTAGTCCCATTATGCTTTTTCCAGCAAGTTTCTGCCTTCAGGTGAAAAAATCTCCATCTTCACTTGTGATTCATCCATAAGACCTAAAAGAAAAAATGTTCCAAATAAAGTGATTAATTATATACCAAAATATCAAATTAAAATTATGAATATTGTAATTTATACAAGAAAATTATTGAGTGGGCCCAAATTGACACTTTAAGTATGAATTGCACAATGATGGGAAATGAAGTTCAATTTATGAATTGGACTAAAATTTATGTTTATGAAATTTTAAACACATTAATATTAAGATCTTAACAATGAATATTAGCCACTTTCAGTGACAAATCACACCCCCCAACTTGAGTTTTGCTAGTCCCGAGCAAAATATATTACAAATATGAAATTCAAATCCCCTTTTCCAAAAACATTTTAATACACATTGCTCACCCAAATATCTCATACCAAAAAAATTATGGAACCTATAAAAATCATTTAAAACAAACTAGTTCCATAAGCATATCCCAAGCCCAATCCCATTCCTTTGTTCACATTCATCTCCACATTTCATCCAATTTCAATTAAGCATGATAAAGTGTTGTGCACCACAAAAGATATGGGGCCCATTTTATTATTCAAGGGGAAAAAATGGAAGCGCTAGGTGGGAATCACATTAAACCTTAATATGAGTATCCATTTTTTTTGATTTTTTTGATGATTTTTTTATCCACAATATATATGAAAAGACTAACTCTGGGCAAGACAACTATGGATTCACTATCCCCAAGTGCCGGATGCCACACATATTGTCAATTTCATGCTCTACAATAGAGATATAAAGCCTAACTCTGGGAAAGACAACTATGGAGTCACGATCCCCAAGTGCCGGACTCCACACATTTGGACAAAACATTTCTCTATGTGGTCAATTTTTTTTTGTTTTTTTTGGATACTCAAATTAAACTAAAAGTGACCCTAGAACCCTATGCTATAATGAAAGGGACCCAAGAACTCAAATTTACACCCACAATCCAATAGACGTGCATTGTGGCATTTTTATTAAGAGGATGAAAATGTAAACATTGAAAAATCACATCGGACAACCACAATTTCCAAAAACTATTCTCATGAACTTAAACTTGCATTAAAATCAGAATCAAGGCATGAAAAATTTATTTGATATCCAATTTTAGAGTTTGCAATGTGTGTTATCATGTTAATGGTTAATGGAATTTTTCTTTTCATGCATGTTTTTATTCACAAAAAAAATCATTTTTTATCTCCCCCCAACATAGAATAACACTGTCCCCAATTTTTAAAGAAAAGAAAATTTAGAAGGGGGTAGGGGAGGATTTCAAAGAGGAATTTGAAAATTTTAAACATGGAACAAATTCACCTAGTGGTTGATGATGATAGTGCATACCACAGTCTCCCTTCAATCCTGGATTTGAGTCTCAACGGATTGGATGGTGGTGAATGGATTTTCCTTATGACTTATGACATGTACTTTTATTTTTTTTAACCTATAAAAACATAAAAATAAACAAAACAAAATAAACTGATGATACATTGTCTTCTTTTTAGATTTCTGGGTAAGGTATTACTCAGAGATCACGCCACGTGACATAGATGAATATGGCGCTCCAATTTCATACCCATCCTTACTCATAAAAGAAGAACAGGTCAAAAGTCTATGGTAATTTATTATATGAAAAAGAAAATGATTCAAAATGATTAGAAAACATGAAAACCATGGGTTTCCTCCCATGCAACGCTTTTGTTTAACGTCATTTGCTCGACTTGAACCCCCCAACTTATCCAATTCCAACTTTCAAAATTTTAATGAAACCATCTTTCTCCACTTAAACATGATTGATATTTATTGTTTTATTTTATTTCTTATCATGTAAAATCCCATGTTCAACAAGGGGTGTGAAAATCCAAGGAATTTTAGTAATGGTTGATCTGGTTTCTTCTATAGACATTCCTACGATTTCAAGGGTTAACTCCCCTTTGTGGGTTTCATGAGATGAATGAATGACTAAAGTATGGTCGTGGGTATCACCTATGATGGAATTATTGTCTGGGGAAGGAAGGATAATGATTTTGAGTTATGGTCGATTGCAATTTCCTAATGAATACTGACAATTTGAATGAAAGTCAGTTTCTTCTCAAAAAACATTTGAAATAATTGGTTCCTTTTGAAAAGATGATTCATCCCCAAAATTTTCCATTTGAATTTCATGAGTGGATATAGAAAAAATATTCGTTATATCTCCCAATGGTTCAATGATCGGTGATTCTAAAAAATTGTTATTAGAGCAATATTCTGAACACTCAATCCATGAAGACAAATTTTTCCCTTGTGAATCCATAAAATTAATTTCCTCTTGATTTAAGCACCCATCAACAATTCCTTTATTATCTTCAACTATTTCAAATCCAATGGTTGTTTCTTCAATAAATTCATGTGAGGTTTTTGGAAGACAATATTCTTGTATTAGTGATGAGGAAGAGACAACCTTAGTGGGAATGGGTTCCACAACCATTTCAATGATTTTAAGTTCTACTCTTAAGGATGAGACCTCAGAAGTCATTCTCTCCATTTGCTGACACAATTTCTCAATGATTTTTTGAGGATTAGGTTGGAAAGTAGTTTGAACATCTTGGACTTCCTGATTATTTATCTTTTCAATCATTCTTGATAGGTATGGAAATTGATCTTTTAAACATTCATCATTACAAATATTATTCATGTTATCGGGTGTGGTGTATTCATTCAAAGGTTGATCCAAGTAATTAAAAAAGGTTGGTGATTCCCAATGTCAATTTTCTAATTGATTACATCCTATTATTGTGAAGGGATATTATTTATTATACTCTATTAGATTCATTTATAAATTTGGAATCGTGATTTTCAGGAGTCAAAAAAAATAGAAATGGGAAAAGAGAAGAGAAATGGGGATGAGAAAAGAGAAATGAGGGAGAATAGAAAGATGTTCTAAGGTGACTTACTTGGTCCTCGACAACGACTCCAAAAATTTGTTGCGCCCAAATTTACCCTACTGGTAAAAGCGGTCGATGTAGTACATATAGGGGTCGAATCCACAGGGACCGAAGAAGTAACCTTGAGACGCTATGATTTGGTGAAGGATGGGCTATGAAGTAGCCAACGTTGGGTTTCATTTTGTATGGTTTAAAGAACACTAAGAAACCTAAGTGAATTCAATTCAAAGAAAATGGGTTGATCTTAGGATTATTCTTGGGGTGGATTGAATGAATTTTACTTCTTTAGACAATTTTGGTTTTATTAATTCTTGATGAATCCATTCTTCAAAAATAACACTACCTTCATCATTTTCTGGTTTGGTGCTTACTAAACACAATTAATAATCCCCTATACACTTAGAGAACCAAATTAATGATCTCTCTGAGGTATATGGTCATTTAGTAATTGAATTTAGTTTGCTCAAACACAGTAAAGATGAAGAGTAGAAATAACTGAAGAATGGATGTCTTAAATTAATTATCCAATTAACAACAATTCGTTCATAAAATAACATTAAATCCAGCCTTTTCATCCTCCTAAGATCAACCCATTAAAGTTTTATCCCTCCATTTATGTTATACTCTCAATGGTGGGCGGAAGATGGCTAACAAGAATTGGATTGAAGAAATTAAAACTGCAGAAATAATGAGCACTCCTCCGTGTGTGTGAATGAAATTCACACCTATGTGTGAACTAATTCACAACAACATAGAGATATCACTGTGCTTTGTGATAATAAAGTTTTAATAAATGAAATGGAAAATATAGAAGAGAAATAAGTTTATTAATAACATAAAGATATAAAAAAATAAACTTACATGGAAATGGAAAACATTACAAAGTAAATTTGGAAGCATAACCTTACAATGAAACAAGCAACAAAAGATGATAAGAAAAATATCCACCCCTATTAACTTCACCACTAGCTCCTTATATAGGCATATTAGGAGCCTTATTTCCATCCCCCAACAATTAATTCACCCCCAAAAATTTATAGAGTCAAAAGGAGGGTGAATAATCAAAAGGAAATTGATGTTTCGAATTTGACCCGGAAAACTGTCCAGATTCGTCCACCATATTGATGTGTGAATTTGTAATTGAATAAAGCTGAATACGGAGGGGTTGTAGAAGAAAAATATCTTTTTCCATCTACCCTATATGATCTGTAAAAATTTCAGGAAATTTGGCTCATCATTTTGGATGTTATGGTCGAAATGGTGGGACAGATTTTTGTGCATTAATGTCAGGTCCACCATTTAAATCTCAACTTCAGATCCCTTTATCATCATGGAAAAATTAGAATTATCTCCAGAAACAATTGAATAAAATGATAACCATATTTTTATCTTTCTAATGTATAAAGTTGAGCTTCATTGGGCTTGGTTTGTGGGCCCCACATTTGTTTTATGGGCCTTAGGCCCATTATTCTTTTTCCAGCAAGTTTCTGCCTTCAGGTGAAAAAATATCCATCTTCACTTGTGATTCATCCATAAGACCTAAAAGAAAAAATGTTAAAAATAAAGTGATGAATCATGTACCAAAATATCAAATTAAAATGATGAATATTGTAATTTCCAAAAGAAAATTATTGAGTGGGCCCAAATTGACACTTTAAGCATGAATTGCACAATGATGGGAAATGAAGTTCAATTTCTAAATTGGACTAAAATTAATGTTTATGAACTTTTAAAAACATTAATATTAAGATCTTAACAATGAATATTATCCACTTTCAGTGACTAATCAGGCTTAAACCAACCTGGGTAGTTTAGTTCGTGTGTATGAATTGAATTAAATTGAATTGTTTAAATTGAATGCCAGAGTTTCATGGGAAAGTAACAGGAATGGATCGAGGATTGAGGTGATATTGATCAACTAGAATGAGGTGATGTGATTTTTCAGGATATTATTGGACCAGGATATACAAGGTGATGTTTATCACCAGGTTATGGTGATATAGTTGTCAGTTTAAGGCAATGAGGTCATCATGATGAGGGCATGACTCTCATTACTTAAGGTGATGTTTTCTATCAGGATATAGAGACATGGTCGTAGGGGCATGAGTTGTTAGATGATGTAGATTAGTTTGTTTGGTGATTTCCACTCATCTTTTTTTCCAACATGTGATTGGAGTTCTGTGCACACAGATAAGACTCAATTAACGTGGTGTTAACCACTTTTTGTGGGTGGAGGACCTTGTAGATCATGAAGCTTAGGTGACGGTGTTGACCATCAGATATGTTGGGGGTGATAACCATATAAAGACACATGGATGGTGATGTACCATCATTTGATGGTGTTTAGACCATCGGTTGGGGGATGAGGCTCACTGTGATACTTCAGGTCATTGGGATGGGACTTGGGGGGATATAAATTATCATTGCTCATGACGCTGGTTGTTGATATGACAATGATTTTATAACAAAGGACAGACATCACTGTTCCTCGAGACATAGGGCTTTTGAGCCGATGATGACTTCATAGAAAAGGTCTAAGAGATCAAGTAGTTATTGTTTGTGCATGCCAATTGGATGTTATATATTTGATAGATTGTAGGAGGTGTTGGGTTATATATTTATAGGTGGAACCTGAGGGTTCACCTATGTTTCTATTCATCAAGGGATGCCTTGGGAACTATGTCATGGATCCTCACCACTACAATTATATATATACAAAAATATGTTAAATTCCATATATATAATTGGGTTAATGTATTCAGATGTATTTCAGTGATGTCCAAAGCAGGTAGAATGAGCATAAGGGAAGTGGGTTATTTGTTAAATGTGCATGTGCTTCCTTTTTTATTATTTCTAGCATACACCTACACAATTATAGATGTAAGACAGAAACAAATTGGTGGTGGACTACTGAGATTTATTCTCACACCCTACATAGACCCTTTAGGACATGTGTAGACTTTGTGTCACTGCAATTAGGTAAGAGATCAAGCTCAGGATCTGGACCTTAGTGATTGTGTTGTGCTGCTTAGCATCAGATGGATGGCAAGGGACCATGGTGGTTCCTACACCAATTAGAGTTTAATTTTTATTAATTATTCTTTATATATGTATGTACTGATGTTCAACCATATACCACCCTACTTTTCTATTTCTATGTATGACTTTTTAGGCCATGTTATTATTCCACAAACGGTATTTTTGGTATTATTATTTCACTGCTGTGTATTTATGCTTCCACTGGTTTTATTTTTCATCTATTGAGTATGGTCTCTTTTCATTGTGTTATATAAATATAGATCATTATTATTATAACCACCTGAGGGTATAGTAAATTCATTACCACCTAATAAACCCTCACTGTTAGTCAATGAACTTTGGTGTATAGGGAGGTGCGCTTAAGGCCTAGTGGCCAATCGACCAAAAGTACTGTTTAAAGTGGATTTCTGGGTCTAGGTTCTATAGATAACCCTTATATGACGAAATAGTAATTTGATGATGAGTAAGTGTCTAATAATGGAACAAAATGAGAAAACAATGATGATGAGTAGGAATATGAGAAGTTAGGGAAGAAGTTTCTAAAAATGAAATACTTTTACATCAGCCTCAACACATGAAAAATCATCCACCACTCTTTAAATCTTGGTCAGAATATATGAAACATTTTCCAAAATTCATATGAAATATTATCACACTTATAATTTAGTTTCCTAGAGTTATAGAGGATATATTTGGTTAAATGGGAAAAAATTTATACTTTGGAAGTGATTTTCCAAGAAAATATTCCATGAAAAGTATAATAAAACAATTTCATATTAAGAGACACTATAGATATTTAGTTTAGGATTCAAAGTGGAAAACATAAATCATATGGTGTGACAAATATGGTGATGATTATAGATTTATCTTACGGATGATTCTTGAAATTTCCATTACAGGTTAGAGGATTTCTAAGATCATGGAATCTCATATTTGTGTGTAGCCCAACCTAACATAAGATCATACATCATTGGATACTTAATTTGTTCCATATATTATCATTGATATTATTAGGACCTACTAATATTTGTATGTATCCTTTATGTAGGAGAGTATATAATTTTTTGGGTTGTAATATTTCTTATGGAAAGACGTGGAGGGTGAAACAAAAGGAAATTTTCAAATTCACATCATCAATACTGCATTAGATACATTTCCTATAACGTGAGAAAGACTTTTAATAATGAAACTATGAAAAAGTATATAAAAAATCTTGGTATACATTATATTTATTATTTTTTTACCATGTCAAAGTAATTATAATATTAATTTATATGTAATATGATCACTTTAATATGTTGTATGAGTGAGATTATTGAAGGTTTGAGTAGCGATTGGAAGGAATTCGTAGGGATAATTAGGGAGTGTATGACTACATAATTTAGATTCAAAAAGATAAATTGAAATTGACACCTGATGGGGGGAGAGGTATGAACACATGACCATGAACATTGTGGAGTGCATCAATGGAATGTTAAAGGTCTTTACAGGTTACCTGTAACTGACCTAGTTTAGGAGAAATTTAATCAGCGTATAAATTACTTACAAGAGAGAAAAAGACTGATTGTTGATGAGATTAATTGGGGGTTATGGTATGGTTGACACTTTTAGATAGGTATTAACATGAGTATTAATAAATCTTCCACTTTTTGAGTGTTAATGTTCTACCGAGAAGCACGTCAATTTGAAGAGAAAGAGTTTCAGGACCCCATCACAAGTAGTAGGGGTTAAATGTTGGTGTTATTATTGGACATGGGGAATTGTGAATATGGAAACATTAGTGAATTTATGTTTCCATTAATTCATTCCATTTCAACATGTTCCTCTATGAACATCTCATGGGAACCATATATTGATATAGTGTACTGGCTCAACACCATTGCTAACTTCTATAGTGCACCGTCGATGCCTATTGGGGAGTTTTGACATTTTAGAAAAACCAAAGATCAAATCACATTGATACACAACATCAATAGGTTACAACCTTGAGCCAAGACAAAGTATAGTGGGATTTATAAAGATATGGTATGGCCTCAAGAACATGGTCAATGTCTGAGATGCATAATATGTCATAAGGAAAGTCATAATAGGAAGTGATGCCCTAAAATTATTGGAACGAGTTCTAATTCTAAACCATGATGATGTATTGAATATAAATAATGTAATAACCAAAGTTTTTAAAAAATGGATTTGGCATGGACCTCAGGCCGACCTTTTTGGTGGTTTTTTAAAAGTTTCAATGATTGAAAATCAACCTTCTAAATATATATTACATATGAATTTGAATATCAAACTTCTAAAAATACTCAATAAACTTTAGTGATTGTTCAAGTCTACTAAAAATGTTTCTTACAACTCTTCTAGTTATTTTTTATAATATTCTAATTTTTATAAAGGTGATGATCTAAGTAAACATGAAATGTGTTTAAAATTAATCATGAAGAAAAGGAAAAGTGAGAAGAATCTATGGAAGTATAAATAAATGAAAGGATTTTAAAAAAAGGTAATCCGTAGTTTGATATTTGGAAATTTGAATGTAAAAAAGAAATGACACACTAAATATAAATATCCAAAGAATAAAAAAGATTAATATAGGAAGGATAAAAATCAGAATAAGAATAAAAAGGGTTTTACTTCTAGTTTGAGTTACAAAGAAGATTCTGAGTCACGTGAATAATTAATAAGTGAAAAGGAAATATGCAATATTAAAATTTTTAATCTTGTATTAATTTATAAGGTTGGTAATTTTGGTGGTTTTTGGGAACTATGTAAGGGTCCTTCTATATTTTGTGATTAATTTTTCAAATTTGAATATATAGGGTTTCCAAAAATAAAGATTATGAAGAGAAATTAAACCATGGAATGTAAAATTTGTTCTGCAAGGACTATCAACCTCAGAAAGTCCTAAAAGTGTTCATGATTAAAGTATAATATATTAAGATAAAATAAACCTATTATCTAAGAAGAAGGTCAATAAAAAATTATGAAACTAAGTTTTCAAGAATAATGATGATGTAACTATGCACACAACACTTTTTTATAAACAAACATCAATCCATTTTATTAAAAAAATAAATATAAAAGGATGTTAACATAACCCTTATTTCTTACATTCTACTTACCATTGCTGGTTCAAAAGGATGGAAAATAAGACACAAGTGGTGTTGTAGTTGGTGCTCCATAACTGACATTATTAGTACTTGATTACATGTTTTTCTTATTAAAGAAACATTCTTATCATATCATATTTTTCCTTCAGCATAATATTTTCATTTGATAATGTCCTTGGAATATATGTTTCACTAAAAGGAATTAGAAGTTTTCTACTATGATGAGAACCTAGGGGTGCCACAACATTATTCTTAAACCATATTCTATGGATGGATTATATTGTCTAACAAGACACAAACAATACATGCTATCAATGGTAGGAGTCTCATAATACATTGAGATAACTTCTCATGGTGTTTTACCTTAGTAATCTCTAAGATAAGAAGCTATGATAATAGACACATTAATAGGGAACCCAAATTTCCATATGTCATTGGATGTTCATATATACGGACATGTGTATTGATCTTTATAATTTAAAATTATCATTAATGGATATAATGACTCATGTTCTTTTATGTATTGAAAAAAAATCATGATGACATATTCTCACAGTGAAGTAGGACTTGTTGGGTGTATCACGAGTGATAATTCATTAATGGATAATGTGAGAAAGGATCTATCGCTTTTTTTTCTACTAAAAAAAGTTGATATCTCAGGCCCTTTGTTGGGAATGGAACTGCCTAAATATGTCCATCACCATGGTTTTTGATGAGTGAGTTCATTTCTGGAAAGTTAAATAAAGATTCATCAAGTATATAGGTCTATGGCACCATCATGATACCTGCTTGATTTGAGATATTGTGATAAAATTATTTATCACATATTAAATGTTCATAAGAGGTTGCACATCATTATGATTTTAGCTTCATTATCTATGGATGTCTGGATGTTTTGTTAGATGCTAACCTTATAATTTAAGCAGTTATGCCTAATTCCACTAAGAAAGAGGCCTAGAGGATCACACAATAAGTGTATCCAAAATATTAATTAAACTATAGTATTGAATTTAATAAAGTTAAAATAAATAATATTTATTTAGGTTTGGTGGGTTTTCATAATTTAATCACAATTAATTCAAAATAAAAATTGAGTTAAATAATTGTAATAAATATTTTTTTGTAATTTTTGTGAATATAATATTTATTTTATTTATTGGTGAATAATATAGTGATATTTATTTATTAAATAAATAGTTATTATTCAAGGATTGGTAAATGTCAATAAAATAAAGTAGAATGAGTTTAATGGTCTGATTGGAAATCATATAAATGATATTTATTTATATATTCTTAAAGGTGTTTCACATGTCAAGATATTTATAGTAATAACAAAATTATTATTATTGGGCATTGGGTCAATTAAAAAATATGAATATGGAAAGGGTTTAGTGTGAAATTTTCCAACCCTAAACATGGAATAATAAATATCTAATTATATAACTGTCAAAAAGCATAATTGGTGTGCACAATGAATAAAGTGAGACTCTCTCAAGCTCTAGAGAAAGATAAAGATATCTAGAGTACCCCCTTCCTCCCAAGCCAATGAGATGACATAAAGTGTTATTCCTCTATCAATAAGAATTATTTTACAATCAACTATGAATAATGTTAGCGATCAAGATCAGCCATGCTAGCACCCAGTGATTTTATGACGTCTTTCAGAGATTATGGTGCATGTGTGGATCATTGTTAGAGGGATTTTCCCTTGGATCTTGAAGCACAATGACAATACAAAAATATTATGTTAATTGGATCATCAATTAATGTGTAATTACAAGTTTAGGTAATTATATTTCTTTACATAAATTAATTATAAATTTTATGTGAAGATCCTTCGCTTCTGGTTCTAGTGTTTTAATCTATTCAAGTAATCTACTTTTTTATTTGGATATGACGTTTTGATCTTGTGAAACAATGATTACATGTGATTTATGACTAAAGTATGAGATCTAAGGATGATTTCATTGCACCAAGAACCTATAAGTTGTATTAGAGCGGTTACATGTTTAATTTATAATTATTTATTATTTGTTGATTGGTTTCATGTGTTTTCATTCTCTCTTAATTATATATATTCATTTTAATATCCAAAATCATCATATCTTCTATTTATTCATTCTCCATAACATAACCTTTAATCAGTTAATGATTAAAAATGAAGAAGTATTTCATTCATACCATCTAGAGGAGCCAAAGGTTATTCATGGAAAAAACCAATATACACATTGTGTACTTTTGTTTTTGCATCTATGTCTCACAATAAATTCAAGATGATACAATATAATCAGATCTAAAATCTGAAAAAATTGATTGACATGTAGATCTAGACATACTGGCATATGACCTGTAGAACTACATACAATGTAGTCTCTTTATTCTCATGGTTAAGAACATGGGGCGTCTTAGTGATCTGTGTATCCTATACATGACACATAGATAGAAATTTCAGGCAACTCTAAGGTTACATTCCATGTAATTTGGACTATACTATATGTACCTTAAGGTTGTTTATGGGTAGGGAACATGCCTAGTCCCAGGGCATTTATTGTAGACATAGGTAGAAGACAAGTACACGCCATGTACTTTTGTACATGTCGTGCAGTCTGATGCTGACAGTGTTATAAAATTTTCAAGGAAAGAATAATTAAATATATAATTAATCCTATTGATTATGTTTTGTGTGTCATTTATTTGATGGTAAATGCAATTTCATAGGTTGAACAATTATATATTAAATTAATTTTCATGTTAAATTTTTTGATAAACACATGAGGTTGCCTTCAAGTACACTTGTGTACTACATTAATTTTAAATGATATTCATTTTCATTAAAATTATAGATGATTTCAGGTTAATTATGATTTAATGGAATTAAGAAAAATTGAATTAATTGGATTAATCCATGGTGCGTTATCTTAAATAAAGAATGAATCAAAGTAATTGATAACTGGATTGCGAATGTATACTCATTTCTTGATGTGTGGATGATAATGATATTAGAAAATACCTTGTATGTGATTGGTTTATTTTTATTTATTATAGTTAAATTTTTATTGATGGACTATATTTCATCCCCTCCACTTTATTATATAAGGACCTGCGGGCCCATAGTTTCTTTTATGTAAAACCCCTTTATCCAATCCATTGGATCCCCTCACCTGTGTGTGAGTAAAATCTTATGTAAGGATGGATCACCTAGTTGATAGGAGGTGGTCCAAGTCAAGGATCTGAGGTGAATCCAATCAAAGAGATGCATAAGATCCAAGGTGGAATGATGAAACATGAACCAAGTTACAGTTTAATGTGTGTTCTCCCCTAGGGTTGAGGGCTAGTTTATCATCTTCTAGATAAACTAACCATTAGATAATCTCATGATAATTCCACTTATATTTTATTTTTCTTAGTTTCATGGTTAATTATTTATGATTATGGATATTGAATGATCAATTAATAAATGAATTAACAAGCTTGCAAGTGGAATAAAATATAATCTAATTATGCATAAATGTTTTATCAGACATGTAACATCTATATTTTTTCCATGTAAATCTTTGGAATATATCTAGTAATATTTTTAGATCTAGGCACTAAGACAAAATGGGATTATTAGGCTCATAGAAGATTGATATTGATATTTTATAAATATTAAATATATTATATCAAGCACATGTATTTTTCTGAAATAATGGAATAACTCTCGAACAAGGACTCATATAGAAAATATGATTCAACCATTGAGTTTGGGGCATGGGTTTTATCTAAGACGTGACATAACCTTGGAGAAAATTGGATTCTTTGGTTGAGCACGATTGTGGGTGGATTAATAAATAAATAAATAAAATAAATTATTTTTTTTGTTATTTTACAAAAAATAACCCTTCACTTATAAATACCTAATTACTGAAAAATCCCGAGGTTAGTTGCATAACCCTAGATATTTGAGAGAGATATTGGAGGAATATTTATCGGATGACAATGGGATCAAGGATTAGATCGATATCGCTTAGATTTTCTATGCCAACAAAATTCAATGATCTCACCAAAAATGAAAACACAAATTCATTCTTCATCAGGGACTAATCCTAACCCTAGAAATGGTATTTTTTTTATGATTCATTTCCCCTTTTGATTTTCCCACAATGAATGAAAATCAAAAAAACCAATAGATAGATTTGTAGGTCGATTAGGTTGCGGGTGTAGGTTTATTTTACCTGTGATTAAGGGAAATTATTATTATTGCTTATTATTCTCTTCATTTTTCATTCTAATGGAAAATAATCGATGCCAACCCAAATAACAGTTGAGACTTTTCCTCCTTTTTTGATTTGTTCATTTATCCCCCATTTCTTCACATGTTCATAGCCAGAAATTTATTTGGTTAGTGGTTCAATGAATACCTAGTATTTGATCATTGTGTGACCATACATCAATGTAGTGGATCAATACCCTGGGTATAGTTTGTGATCAATGTGTATGGAAATAACGATGGATCAATATCTGTTTCGGGGTTTGTGTTTCCTAGTTTGGAAACAACATAAGGCGGCGATGTATGATTTTCAAGTGGACCGAAGGCTGGATTCTGAAAAGTGGTAACGACAAGGGTCAGTTGACCTCAAATCCACATTTTTCAGTGTGATTCATAGCTAGATTTGAATGAAGGAGTTATGAATGAACACACATAGTAAAATATATAATTTTTGATAAATTCGCAACTACACTCGGTGAAATTTGAAAAACACATTCCGTGTTGTCTCTCTTATGTGGTGGTAGCGTTTATGCATAGAGAAAAATATCACACGTCATGTGACCCAGTGATGGTGGGTTAGGGTGTACCCCAAAGGGTACACATGCACAAACATGGACAAACACACAAGCATGGGAAGAATACATGGGCCTAAATGTGTACTCAAACATGACCAGAGGACCCAAACATGATCAGGTACAAGGGAACGACCAAAGTACATGGGAACAACTAGAGGTACCGAGGCATAGGTCATGGTATATGGGAAAACCCGAGGCAAAATTCATATGTTGTGTACTTTTTCTAAGGCAGTTTGGGGCCCTTTGTTTCTTTATTATAGGCTAGGTTCAGTTGATTGTGATTCCTTAGCCCATAACGATGAGGGTATAGTGTGGCATTATATCTTGGGAATGGGATTTTGATCCCCTCTACAAGTTTTTCCTCATATAGAGTTCATGGTATCCCTCTGTGAGGACTGGGGTGGGACCCTCTATCACATCTTCTTTGAGTTGGGTTTATGGAATTAGTGTGACCACCATGTATGGGGAGTCGATCCCCTATCTAGTGGATTTTTCCAGTGGGTTTTTTTGGCATCCCCCAGTTGTCTTGGGTGGATCCCCTATCTGGATGTCGATATATTTAGAGTTCTAATGAGTACTTCTTTGGAGAGACATGATGAGAATGAATCCTCAGATGATCACAATTAGTAATAGCCTGGATCATAGAGTGGATTCTCCCAAAGAATTTTTGCCTTAAACCCTCATGTATAATATGGTGGATGGAAGTGGTTAATACTTCTTTAGAATTGGATTTTTTATGAGTATATCTGGGTTTATTTTTTATTATTTATATATATAATAAATTGATTTGACATACCTATATATTGATTATTTGACTACTATTGATGCTTTATGTTTAGAGATTTTAGGATTTTCTACATGATAAAGTTATAATCACCCATGCTTATTCCCTTCTCGCACGTGTCGTGTCTTATGTAGATTATAGGAATTTTGATGGTGATTTAGGAGGACTAGGAGAAGACAAAGTATAGTTTGGGTGTGATAGACTGAGGTTCATACTGGTTTTTCATTTTATAGTAGTCCCCTACTTCTACGAAGGTTGGGATTTATTTCAATTTTTTAGTGGGATTGTATTCAACACTTATGTTTTCAAATACTTTTTCATAATTTGATTGTGGGATATAGATATATGGTTGCATTGATTTTAGTTTTACTTTACTTTTATCATTTTATGAGGTTGGAGATGTGTGTGTATACAAGTACCTTAAACTAATTCCTTCCATATTTATGACATGACTACTTGGTGTTGGTCTCCAACCCCTATCCTATTAGAATCGGGCTTAGGGTTGTCACACTCATCTTACCACTGGCTAGGAGGACCCCAGTGGGCCAGGTTCTAAAAAAGTGGTGTCATAGGATTCAATTTTACCTTAGGATCATAGATAGATTTTTTTCTAGATGTAAGGTTCGGTTTGGGATTTATTACAACAATGTTAAAGTGTTTTGAGTTCAAATTTTAGGCTAGGGACTCTAGTGTTGGTGCGGAAACTAATATATCCATTCACCAAGACTCTGATAAACTTTTTGATGACTTGGTACATGTTGGAACTGGTTGAAAGGGAAAAAAATTGGTACATTCATAATATAGGAATGATTTTTGGTTTCCATGTCCTTCTTGAGTCGTCTCCCTATATATACTTGTTGATCATGACGTTTCATATTTATTTCAGGATACCTTTGTAACATTTTCTTTCTAGGATTATATAGCATGATCATGAGGATGATCTTACAAGTGAAAAGGATTCGGTATAATGGAATTTATAGGAGGTGTTACCTCCTGGTGGTTTTCTAGTATCTCCACCACCCATTGAGAATATGGTTTCACCAGTAGTATCAAATGGGGATGTGCACATGTTGAGTGAACTCTATGAGTTTTAGAGGCATAGACCACCCAGGTTTCAAGGTGAGCTAGACCCCCAGGAATTTAAGGACTGGATAGAGGTAGTCACATGATTTTTTTACCTTGTGAGGGCACCAACATATCAGATGTTATTTCTAGAGGTGAGTCATCTTCAGAGATTCATCAAGAGATGGTGGATTCTAGTGACCCAGTCACACAATGAGAGAAATCCTGCCTCGTTAGACTTCAATCATCTTTTCTGGGAGGATTTTTATCTAAACACGTTGTGATGTGTGTCCATACAGTAGATTCTGTAGTTATAATAGGGAATCATGACCATGACATAGTATTCTATGTGGTTCACTAACCTCTCACGATATTATCTATATGTAAAGACCCAAACTCTAATAGCCTAGATTTTCAGGTTAGTTTTTTACATTGGCACTATGTACAAGTGATAATATCCCAAATAACTGAATAGTTTAGTAGTTTTAGAAAACTAGATATATACTTGAATCTTACTTTATAATTAAAAATATAAAATACAACATATTAAATCCTTTGAGAACACTATTATTCTCCTATCTTATCCCTATATATAAACTATAATATACTTCCTAAAATCTGGTAGAAAAGAAACATAAGAAAGGGTTGAGGTCAGATGCTCTGTAAGGTTATAACACAATAGAATATATCATCACTAATCATAAACAATTATGTCAAGGTAAATAAATGAAACACATGTCATTAAACAAATAACTTGATCAAAATATGGAAGGAATAAATGTAAATCAAATAATTCCATAATAACATGAGCTAAAAATTATCCATTGATATCAAAACTAATCAGAAAATCCCATGGAAACCAATAAATAATCTCATAATGAGGGAATGCATAATGTGGGACATCATAAACATACTTTCAAGGCTTCGACCAAGATAACATACCTAAATGGCTAATCCCTCAGCCAATAACTAAACTAGTTTGTCTCATGAGACCTACCAATGCATAGAGGGGATCTATTAGGCCCCACTTATAACTTAATAAGTCCAATGAATTCCTTACAAAAATAAATATTACAAGTGAATCAACATTCCTTAACCAAATCAATAACCATCTATATTGGATGAACTGGTTATATAAAATATCAATACATCCTTAGTCAAACTAAACATAAATCATCCAAATAAATATGATGAATGGTATCATTAGATTATATAATCAGTATAAGATTCAAAAAATGATGTTTACATAGATGAATATAAATTAAAGATACTATGGTAATATTTCTTGAAAAAAATAACCTTTTTTACTTTGAAAATAATTTTTAAAATCTAAAAACTGCACACATAAAATAATTTTTAAAATATAAAAACTACACACATAATAAAGAAATAATTTTATTTAAAAATAACCTTGAATAATTTTAAAGGAATATTAAAAACATTAATGTGGAATGATGGAATGAAATTTCATTCACGTCGTATAAGTTAAAGAAACATTCTCTTTACATTTTTGTAAGAAAATCCAAAAAGTACCTTGTTTTAAAAATGATGGAAATATTCCTTTTAATTTTTTTTTGTAAAAAGAAAAAATGGAATAAAAATGAATTTAAATAATCA
Organism: Viscum album; assembly: GCA_963277665.1. NCBI lineage: Eukaryota > Viridiplantae > Streptophyta > Magnoliopsida > Santalales > Viscaceae > Viscum > Viscum album. The sequence continues at coordinate 684,536,075 of OY728120.1, read as the reverse complement.
TTTTTAAAACATTTTTAGAAAATATGGACATGGAAGAGAAATATTCCTTAGAGGAGACTTAATCTTAATCAATTTTGAATGGCAATAAGACTGCGAAATAAACTCTTACCACTTTGTAATCTGTTGAATCGTATTCCCCATGAAAGAATAACATTTAACAAAACTTAAAATATAATGAGAATAAAAAAATTCATGATATAAAATTTCAAAGGGGAATTATATACATCTCAGAAAAGAATATAGGTGCATAACATCAAATGCACCACAATGAAAGAAAATTGAGATGAAGTCCCTTATAAAGATCATATCATAAATAAAATGAATATATTATGTCTATAAAATTTAAATCAACATAAAACAAGTGTAAATAAAAAATAATATAATAAAAATTCATTTCACACATAACTTTAGCATGACATAATCAATTAAATAGATGTTTAACCCATTGAATGAAAATTGAGTTAAAAAATCCCTTACCTTCTGCTTTTCTTTAATTGAATGTGCTTTAAAATTCAATGTAATGGTTTAAAGGATGTTATTAACTTATAAAAGAACCATATTAATATTTATGATATCATATATGATCCTATTACATCATTTTATCACCTTTTTGTTAATAATATTTCGTTATTACCCTTGTTTCAGGTGTTAACTGCATCATTTTCTTATACTTGTTTTGTTATGCAATTCCTGGTTATTATTAATAGGATATAGTTACATCATACAAAAAATTATAATAAAGACATAAATATAATATTTATTAATTATATTCATTTTTTAATCATTATTTAATGTTGAACATGGAAAATTAAATGCATCACGTCGTAGAGATGATAGGTCGTACGTACGCACAAGCAATAATATCATTTTATTAATGGGTGAAACAATAAGGAATTTGGTTATATATTATTTTTTACAAAATAAATATCATGTAATGATTACCATATATATATATCCATTATTTTCATCATTATAATTGTCCTTGTAAAGTGGTGATGAAAAATGAATAACACTACTACGTAGAGACGGTATGTCGTACGTACGCACGTGCAATGCTTTCATTTTTCATAGGATGGATAAAAGGTATAATATGACTGTTTCATAATAATAATAAAATTTTAGTATATATATGATACTGTATTTATTATTTTAGAATTTATAAAACATAGTAATAGTAGGTATAAGAAGAAATAAATATGAAATCGTCAGTAAAGACGATTACCTCTTCTTCAGAGAACTTACTTTATATATCTTCTTAGGGACACTAGGGTTGGTCTTTTGAGAATAAAAACACCTCAATTACTTAGATAAGGAAGTTATTAAGAGAAATTGGTATGGTTTGGTCAATATATATGGCTCAATGTGGTGTAAATAAGTGGAGGAATGGGTACCCTTTTATAATTTAAGTGAGGATCACTTTTGGTAACTCAAAAAAAATTAAATTAATAAAAATTAATTTTCAATTAAAAATGGATAAAAGTTATTTATTTAGAATATAAGACGAGTATGGGTCTAAATACTCTCATTGAATAATTTTTAGACATTTTTTTGTCACATTATTACCTCTATTAATTAGTTTTAACCCTTATTTAACTCCTTTGACAATTACCATGACAACATGGATTTTACTCTTTAAGGGATAACATTGTTACTATAAAATGCCAAAAACCCATAAATGGATTATGGTTGATATTTTAAACCATACCCTAATAAACTGTCCAAATTTTAAAAATGTAGGGATTTTATATCATTTAATAAAATATTATCTATTTTAAAATATCATTAATGTCAATTTCAACACTATTAATTACTTTTAATTTTAAAAATATCAATGCAACAATATTATTTAAAAAAAATATTCTAATACATAAATACTATTTCAATGTAAAATATAATTTATTTGGATGACATTAATTATCTTGAATTATATTATTTTAATATTTTTAATATCATTTATTTGATTTTTCTATTAATTAAATAATTACTCTATCAGTATTTTGAAACCATTTCTTCACTAAAAATTAAAATAAATTACCATGATGATGAAAATTTATTTATATTTAAATATAATATTTATAGTCTAATATATATTATAGATAAAACTATATTAAAAAATTTATTGTTATAAACATCATGAATGTGACATCTTTAAATTTCGTTTAAATAAAATATTATAATGGTCATAATCACTTCCTAATGAAAAAAATGGTCATATATCCAAACTTTGAATAATTATGGATAAAAAATACTCATCCAATAAAACTGGGACAAGTGTTAGGGTCATTTTATAGTCTATCGTTTTATTTTTAACATATATTACCAAATTTACCCTTTACCATGTTAACGATAACTACCAATGTTTCTATTCATATTAGCAAGAAATAAAAAGGAACTATTTACTATATTTTTAAAATATGTATAAAAATATGGTATCAATTTTTTAAAATTTAAAACACATAATTTTCATATTCTAATTTAAATGTATTCACACAAAACGCAACAAATAATAGTTTTCTTGAAAAATGCATTTTTAAGCCAAAAAATGTACTTATACCAAAATAATGTATATGGATGATTAAAATTTAATTAATTATATTATAAAAATATAAATAGTATTTAATTTTCTTTTATATAAAATTTAAATTATAAGTTACTTTTTAATATAAAGAAAATGGTAATTTTATAAAAATCAATATTTTCACTGTTCACTGGAAAATCAATATTTTCAAAAAATTACAAAAAATTAACCCTAAGATAAATTTAATATGATGATTTAAAAAATTATTTTTTTATAAAATAGAATTTATAGAAGTTATATAAATTTATTATAATATTTTCTCAGAAAAATCAAGAAAACCATTTTTGAAGAAAACATATTTTTGAAGAATAAAATGACTTTACAAAAAATTAAGTGGTTATTCACAAAGAATTAATTAATAAATTATATATTTTGATAATGTGGATAATTTTATTAATTCATTCTAATTTAATGGTTAGTTTATAACAATCACATAATAATATTTTATTGTTCATTTAAGATGAGTGTTGTGTGAAACATAAGCTATCTAGAAATTAAATTTATTTAAAAATAGAGACATAGTAAAATCATGGGGTATTACATTATTCATTAATTCAATAAATTTCATCCTCGAAATTTGAAATTTAACTTCAAAAATCAAAGGTTGATATTTGATAATTCCTTTGTGGGAAACCAAGATCATAACAAGGGTTAATAAAAACTTCAACTTAAAAGGAGGGAATGGAAAACGTGAAGGTCACCACAAAACTATGATTTTGAATAGGCTAACATTAGTGGGAAGTTAAAATATGGAAATAAAATTGAAATATAGCTATAAATTTATGATGTAGAGTGATAAAAAACAAGATCATGATAAAGTTAACCATCATAAAACCATAAGTATGTGATTGATTAGAAGACCATTGATTTCTCAGTAAGAAAAGTAAACAGATAAAATTTTTATACAAAAATAATTTTCTTAGAGTTGAGGAATTATTTTACTATCTAGATAAATCAATAAAAAAATACACTTACGTGATTTCTTTCCATGTCATAAGAAAAATATCATCCTTTGGTTATTCTTCGATCTATCTCCAATCCACCTCTCACACCCAGAGATGGATATTCAAGATGAATTTTTATGCATGAAGCACTTTTATCTAAATTTCATTAAGTCATTCCTTTAGACTTTAAATATTTACCAAAATTAAAATGGTTAGAACATGTTATTTAATATGATAAATCATACTTTAACCTCAAAAAATAATATCCAAAAGAAATATTTATAAAAAATTAAAATAAAGGTCACTAAATTTTGAAAATAAACTTAATATTAGATTCCCCAAACAACATAATGTAACTCTAATTATCACATAAAAAATATATTAATACCATGACCACCTTAAAAAATTAATAAAAACATGAATGCTTCTAAAACCTTAATGAAGATGTATGGAAGTACAATACTTATATATCTCGTGATTCTTATAACCAAAATATAATTGATAAAATACTTTTACAATATAATTATTGAATCTAAAAACACAAATACTTTAATTATTCCACTTTGGTTGTAGTAATAGAATAAGATTTACCTTTATCCCTTTGATTATTTTGAGCTATATTCCCTTGAAACTTGGGAGATTTGTTTACGTAGTTCCCCATATTCTTAAAGTATAAGAATTGGAAAAATTCATTCTTTCACTTTTCATTGTGAGCCTGGTGTCCTTTATCTCCACACTTTTAGCAAACTCACATTCCCTTCAAGAAAGTACGAGGGAGTTTCCTTCCAAAATTATCACATGTGGGAAAATCCTTATTTCCCTTATTCCATTTATCCATATTTTTCTATGCCTTTCTCTTATTCTCTTACTTCCTTTTGAAGTCATAATATATGGAGAATTTATTATCTATATTGATAACACATGATATTATATCATCATATGATTAGAAATTTTTTCAGACTAGTTCCATTTAAATAATTGTCTTAACCCCATCTAAGAAAGGGTAAATATTTCTATTTAGATTACGTACATAGTCCGAAACATTCATTACTTACCTTTTAAAGATGGCTTCATTCATAGAAATATTCTTATCCTCCTTTTTTCTCAGACTCAAGAATTGTATCTCCATATCCCTCATTGTTCTCAAGGAAAACAATTTTTCCAATAAAATTCCCTTAAAATCCTTCCATTCCATTCCTGTAATTTCTTTTACATCTATAGTGTTTTGAATCAATGAAAAACATTGATATGCATCCCTTGAGAGATGATAAAATTCCATGAAAACCTTATCCCTTTCATTACATACCAAATAGAGAAATACCTTCTCTAAGGAACTTATCCATTGCTCAACTACAAATATATTCACAGTTCCACTGAATGATGAAGGTTTATGATGTATAAAGTAGTCTAACATTGTTACACCATGTTATGAATAAGTAGGATGCTCCATAAAGGAAAGGTTATTACTCAAAACCTGAGTAAATTATCTCAATATAGTTAAAATTTGTTCGTCTCCAACTTCAACTTAATTATCTTGCCTAGGAGAGCAATCCCTACATGAATAGATACAGTTTACATTACTTCCACTAGGTTCCATTTCTAAAAAATGGAATACACTATATTGGATCATAACATTATGAAACATAGTGTGTAATCTCAAAACTAGTGAAATTATTAACATAAATTGAAAATTTAGGTATAACTAATCTCTAAATTACAAGATTGTTTTATTTATGAATATTTCAAAATTCTATCATACGGTTTTGTTCTCTAATATATGTTTTCCTAACTCTAGTTATTAAGGGTTCTACTAAACTTACTCTAATATAAACTGTAAAGACCCCAAATCTAGTAGCCCAGAGTTTTTGGTTACTTTATTACATTGTCACTAGGTATAAGTGATTGCATCCCAAAGGACTAAATAGTTTACTAGTTTTGGAAAACTTGATACATACATGAATCTTACATTAGAATTGAAAATATAAAAAATAAAAAAGTAAATACTTTGAGAACACTATTTTTCTACTTGATTATCCTTTCATATCAATCCTAATATACTTCCTTGTATCCTGGGGAAAGGAAACATAAGAAAGGGGTGATATTATAAGATATGTAAGGGTATTCAGACAACATAAGCTATCATAATTAATATTAAAAAATTATATCAAGGTAAATAACTAAAACACATGACATTAAACAAATAACTTGAGCATAATATGGAAGGAATAAATGTAAGTCAAATAAGTCCATAATAACATGAGTTAAAACTTATCCATAGATATAAAAAATAATCAGGTAATCATATGTAAACCAATAAATAATCTCGTAATTAGAGAATGAATAATGTGGGTCATCATAAACATAACTTCAAGGATTTAGACAAGGCATAATTTATAAATGGGTAAGGACTCATCCAATACCCAAACTAGTTTGTCTCATGAGACCTACCAATGCATCAAGGGGCTATATTGACCCCACCTGTCACTTACATAGTCCAATAAATTCCTTACATGAATAAATAATACAACCAAATCAACTTGCCTTAATAAAATCAATAATTGTCTATATTGGAAGAACTAGTCATAAAAAATCACAATATTTCCCCAGTCAAACTGATCAGAAACCATCCAAAGAAATACGATGAATGATATAATTAGAGTAAATCCTCAAAATAATATTCCAAAAAAGGATGTTGACCTAGATGAAAACACTTTAAAGATATTATTGGAATATTTCATGAGGAAAACACCCTTTTTTACTTTGAAAATAATTTTTAAAATCTAAAAATAGTGCATGTAATAAAAAAATCATTCTAATTGAAAATAAAATTTTAAATTTTTAAAGGAAGCTTCAAAAAATCAAGGTGACATGATGACAGGAAATTCCTTTCATTCCGTACAAGTTAAAAAACATTCTCTTCATATTTTGGTAAGAAATGTCACAAAGTACATTGTTTGGAAAACAATGGAAATATTCCTTTTAAAACATTTTGTAAAAAGTAAAAAAGGGGTAAAAATGACTTTAAAAAAAATTGGAATAGTAAAATCATTTTTCAAAACATTTTTAGAATGCATGGACATGTAAGATAAATATTCCTCAGTTGCGGCTTAAATTTAAATAACCTCAAATAATGATGAGATTGTGAAATAAACCCTTACCACTTTGTAATTATTTAAATTGTATGAACTATGAAATAATAACATTTAAAAACATTAAATATCATTAGAATAAAAAAATTCATGATATAACATGTCAAAGGGGTGTTATATACACCTTAGAAAAGAATATAGGTGTGTAACGTCAAAATGTGCCTTAATGAAAGGAAATTGAGATGAAGTTCCTTACAAAGATAATATCATAAATCAAATAAATCTATTATCTATATTCACTATAAATCCACATAAAAAGTGTAAATAATATATAATATAATAAAAATTCATTTCACACATAACCATATAATGATATAATAAATGAAATATAAGTTTAACCCAATGAATGGAAATTGAGTTAAAAATCAATTACCTTGTGATTTCCTTTAATTGAACATGATTTAACCTCCCATATAATTATTTCAAGCATATTATAAATTTATAAAAGAGTCATATTTATATTTATGATATCATATATGATCATATTATATCATCCTATCACCCATTTGTTAATAATATTTCGTTATTACCCTTATTTCGGGTGTTAAATGCTTCATTTTCTTATACATGTTTTATTATATAAGTCCTTGTTATTATGCATAGGATATAGTTCCATCATCTCAAGAATGATATTAAGTTCATATATATCATATATATTCATTATATACATTTCTATAATCATTATTGAACATTGAAGATGGAAAATTAATTTCATCACGTCGTAGTGATGGTAGGTCATATGTACACACGAATGATGATATCATTCCATTAATGGGTGAAATGGTAAGGAAGTGGGTGATATATTAATTTTAAAAAATTAATATCATTTCATAATTATCATATATATCCATTATTTCTGTCATTATAACCGTCCTTGTAAAGTGGGGATGGAAAACAAAATACACCACAATGTGGAGATGATAAGTCGTGCGTATGCATGCGTGGTGCTTTCATTTTTCATAGGATGGATAAAAGTTAGAATTTTAATGACTTATGTTTTTTCATGTATTATTTTTGGATATTGTATAGATCATTTTTGTGTTCAGGTGCTGATACGGCGTGCGATTCCGTGGCCTAGTGGGCCCAAAATAAATTTTTGAGATATATTAAATATATTAAATAGTACGCAAACATAGTTTTCCTAAAAAATTAGAATAAATTCTAAATAACAACCTATATAATAAATATGAGGGAACAATTGAGTTCAGAATATAGGTTTTACCTTAGGTGTGACATAACCTTTTTCAGTGCGAGTCGTTTGTGGAAAAGTCTTTGTGGGTGTAAAAATAAATAAAATTATTAAATAAAATTATTTTGTTTATCCGCTAATGAAATGAACTAAAATCCTACTTTAATAATATGACTTTTATGGAATTCCATGGTTTTACACATAACCCTAGATCCTTTAGAGAAACCTTGGAGAGAGTATTAGAGGATCTCTCTCAGATGGATGACAACCAGACTATAGGTCGGTGATCAGTGTGTAATGGGATTGAGAGATCTTACCAATGATAAGGATACAAGATCATTCTTCATCATTGATTGATCCATATTGAGGTAGTATTTTGTTTGATTTGGATTTCTTTCCCCTTTTTTATTTCAATGATAAACATGGATCAATCAACCAGCATATTGATCTACAGATCATGCGTATTGTGGGATGATATTATTGTGGGGTTTTATTAGGAGAACTTATTTGTGATTATTTCATTGTCTATTCATTCTTCCTTATAATATAAATGAATGCGGGTCAACACAAACATCAACGAAGGTCCTTTCCTCATGATTTTTCCTTGTGCTTTTCTCCCCCAATTTTATCATTCATCACAGGCATTCTTTATTAGTCTGTGGTTCAACATATACTGAGGAATCAATCATTTTGCACCCATTTTTTGGTGGAAATGTATGATATTATGAATTTGGGATCAACATGACATGTTATAGGTGTGATGATGGTAGTGGAAAATGGATTAGACTGGATTAGAGACCTCTGTTTTCAGGCTGTGTGTGTGATGATGATAGGATGGATGGAAAATAATTTCTAAATAGATTCAAAGGATAGATTCTAGAGAACAACCATAGTGAGGCTCGACCAGAATGGATCTAAAATTTCCAATGAGGTTGAGGATGAGAATCGAGGTGGTGTTGGCACGAGAGCCCGTGGAAGGAAGAACCCGTATTTCTGGAAAAACCTGATCAACATAGTATGTACTTCAAAGAAACACTCCATGTAGGACCCCCTTAGAAATGGCTATGGTTCTGATAGGATGTTAAGGATCACACGATGTGTGACACTATCACATATCATGTGACCCCTCCCCAATAGCTCGGTGTGTACCATAGAGGGTACACAGACATGGGTTGGAGTACATGGGTAGCCACACACCATGCACTATTGCACAAACATTGGATAAAGTATACAAATAGTCACATGCCATGTATGGTTAAACAGACATTGGTATAGACACAGACAAAAGATAATTACATGGGAAGGACTTGGGGTTAAAGGGACATGGAATGTACCCCTAATACCTACCATGTACTCCTTAAATGTTGTATTGGATCCCTTGACCTCTAAATGTTGGATGAGTTTCATGAGGTTGAATTCCCTATATCCATTCCCTAAGGGTTGGTATGTAATATACTCCTATAGAAAGGAAAATGATAATTTCAGTATAAATTCTTGGATAGAGTTGTTGGACTACTTCCATGAGGCCTTAGGTGAGACCCTCTATCATCTTCTTTCCCTAGGTGGAGTTCTTAGTATCATCATTACCAACACTAAGTCAGTTTCAATCCTCAACTTAGAGGGTTATTCCAGAGTGAGTTGTTGGTATCCCCCATGGACCTATGTGTGATCCTCATCTTTGTATCATTTATATTAAAACTTACAGTGTGTACTTCTAATGTTGAGACCAGATGAGAACTACCTCTCAGACAGACATCATAAATACTACATGAATCATGGAGTGTGTTCTCCTAGATGAGTGTTATGTGGAATATTCAAGAAAGTATCTTAGGCTAACATTGCAGTTGTTACTTACCTTTAGGATATGTTTCTTTGTTTGGTATATCTGGATATTCTTATTATATGCATTATAGACATATACTTGTGTAGAGATGAATGTTATTCCTTCATTTTCTACTTTGTGGTTTTAGGGTGTCCTATTGGATATTGTTATACTCAATCTTACATGGTATTTTCCCAAAAATATTGTGTCTTGTGAAGAAGATCAACCTTTTGAGAGAATCCTTGAAGAACCAAGACCAGATGATGCTTAGTGAGGCCAGACATACTGAGGTGTGTTCCTACAACATCTTGACAGTAGTTCCTATCTTCCTTTTTAGGCTGGAATTGTTTTCAGACTCTTTTTGGTGGGATTTTATTTTTCCTTGTTTAATTTTTATTACTTCGTTCCATACTCTAGTTATGGTATTTATATGTATGCATGCATGATCATTCATTTGTTTTTACATTTCAGCATTTTATGAGAATGAATATGTTTGCGTGTGTGTGGGTACTTAGGTTAAGGTATCCCATGTTATTTATATTCCTACTCGGAACTAGTTGCCAGCCCCGGACCTATTGGAGGTGGGTTTTTGGAGTCATAGAATGGGCCCCATTAGGACAAATCATGATAGAGTGGTGTTAGAGTAGTCAATTATACCTTAGGACCAGAGTTTATGAGATTGGTTTGGGGAAACAGTGTTATGTGATTTGAGTTCATCTTTCAGGCTAGGGACTCCAGTATTGGTGCAGCGACCAATGTATCCATACACCAGGACTCTGATCACAAGCTTTTCGACTTGGTACATGAGAGAATTGGTTTTATGTAAAACAATGGTATATTCATATTATAGTAATGGGTTATGTTTTCGATGTCATTGTTGAGTCATCTCTCATGATATACTCATTGACCAAGGTACATATTATTTATTTTTAGGATGCCTCTAGGATGTATACTATCTATGATTCAGTGTTAGGATCACAAGTATAATCCCCTATGTGATGAGGAATTGATATAAGAACTAGTTCCAGGGATGTTACCTCTAGGTGGCACACCAACTATACCACCACATGTAGAGCAGTAGATGGTACACACAATATGATAAGATGAGGTGCATAGGATGAGTGCACTTAATTATTTTCAATGATATAGACCCATTAGGTTTTGAGGCAATCCTAACCCACAAGTAGCTAAGGATTGGATTGAGGTGGTGACATTATTTTTCCGTTTGGTCAGGAAACTAGTAGACTAGATGGTTGTCCTATAAGTGAGCATTCTCCATCGACCATTAGGATGATGGTGGGGGTAGTGACCCTATCTTATGATGAGGTGAATCTAGCATGGTCATATTTTGAGTGCCTATTTATAGAGGAGTTATCTCCAACTACTATAAAGGATGTATGTATCTAGAAGCTTCTTCAGCTCCAGCAGTGTAGCATGACCGTAGCTGAGTATTCATCAAAGTTTACCAAGCTCTCAAATTACTCGATGGATATGATTTGAGATCAGTTCTTTTAGGATATTACATTTGAGTACATACTACATCGAGACATCTAAGATAGTGTTATATCTCTATGAATTCCTAATTATGATGGGGTTCTAGAGATAGTTTTTTTAGTTGAGTGTTTCTTGACTGAGAAGATACAACCAGTAGTTGTCAGTAGTGGGTAAGGCAGAGTAGAGACATTAGAAGAAGGGAGCCGCCATTAGTATTAGGGACCTATATATACGATACATTTAAGGAGGAGGTCCCAGGATAAAGAATATGTATTTCAAGGCTCACAGGATGGTTATATTCATCCCAGAGAGAGGTGGTGTTACTCATTTTATGGCAGGAGATATCTTGCATGAGATTGTCAAACCCTTTGTATAGCTGATAGGGAGACCATGGATGGTCCCTCAGATAGAGGTATCTGTAAGAGAATATAGGTCCATAAGGTGGAAGATGTGGCAGAGAAGCTGGTAGAGCAGCTCAAGGTGGTAGACACTTTAACTTGTTACCACCACCACCCCAGGTGATCAATACCATGCTTAGGGAGTTGGAGGATAGGGGTGATGGTAGTTATAGGTGGTCAGGGCATATAACCCAGAGGCTTCAAGGATGATTCAAGGTAAAATTTGTGTCATTTCTACCTTATCTTCAGTTTTGATAGACATAGGTTATAGTTATTCCTTTCTTTCCACATATCTAGTTCAATACTTAAAGATTCCAGTTGGCCCCCTTGCTAGATCCTTGTGCTTGGAGACTCCTCATGGATATAACTCAACGATATGACACTTGTGCTAACAACATGACCTAAATATTGGAGGTGAGAGTTTCTATTGGGACCTCTTTATAGTAGCGACGACGCCTTACGAAATCATCTTAGGTATGGAATAGTTATCTACAGTTCATGCCTAGATTGATTATTTCTGGTGAAGGATACGGTGTGTCCATAGTGATGGGACTAGGTTTTACTTTGTGGGTGAAAAGTAAATACAAGAAGTGTATAATGTACTCATCCATAGGTGGGTGTAACCTATTACACATTAGTTGACTAGCATGACCCTTGATGCAGTGCATGTCATGAGTTTTCAGTTCCCAACAATGGTGACTAATTAAGAGTATGACTTCCCTGAGGATGTTCCAAGCTTACCTCCCCATTAGGAGATAGACTTATATATTGATCTACACCCCAAAATGGTGTAGATACGAATTTCATCATATAGAATGGCTCCTACTTAACTTTGAGAGATAAGGGTCTATCTAGAAGACTTTCAGAGTAAGAGATTTGTTAGAACCATTGTTTCACTATAGCGGCCCCATTTTTATTCACCAAAAAGGAAGACGGGAGCTTGAGGTTATGTGTAGAATACTGGTTCTTTAACCAGGTGACCATGAATAAATAGTATGCAATACCGAGTACTGATGACCTATTTGATCAGTTGAGAGGGGTACAATGGTTTTCGATGGTTGACCTCAGGTCGGGCTATCACTAGTTGTGAGTACGAGGTGAGGATATACCAAATATATAATTTAGACATCGCTATAGTCACTATAAGTATTTGTTGATTCCCTTTGGCATTATGAAATCTCCAATAGTGTTTATGGGACTCGTGAATCGAATATTTCATCCCTTCTTAGACCAGTTCGCAATAGTCTTCATCAATGATATTCTTATGTACTCGGTGTCTAGGAGGAGCACGCGAGACACTCAAGGATAGTTCTAGACATACTTTGAGAGAACCAAATTTACAAAAATCTCTCGAATCATTAGTTCTATATATAGGAGGTCCACTTTATGGGGAAAATTATCTCAACAGATGGAGTGACAGTGGACCTGGCCTAGGTTGAGGAAGTGTTAGCTTGGGAGCTACCCAAGGGTGTGGAAAAGGTGTAGAGTTTCCTTTGGTTTTTAGGATATCACCAAATATTTAAACCTGATTTATTCAGAATATCATCACCCAGGTCAACTTTTACTTAAAAGGGGAATCCTTTCATGTATAAATAGAGGTTCTAGTATGTTTTTTAGAAGTTGAGGCAAATATTGAAAAGTAATCCCATCATGATATTACCGGAGGAGGGTGTCGAGTACATAGTGTTCTATGATGAATCAAAGACTAAAAATGGTTGTGTTTTGGTCTAGAGGTTGGTGGTGATTTCCTATGGTTCATTTCAATTGAGACCACATGAGCAAAATTATGTGACCCATGATCTTGAGTTAGTACTAGTAGTATTCTCACTAAAGATGTGGCAATAATACCTGATGGGTGAGAATTTTATTTTCTATTCTGACCAAAAGAGTCTTTATTTTATCTTATCTTTGAAGGATCTTAACTTGAGATAGAGGTTATGGTTAGAGTTCCTCCAATATTTTGACTTCAAGAATGTATATACTCCCAAGAAGGGGAATGTGACAGAATATGCTCTCAGTATAAGATCTTGTTCATAGTTACCAAATGAGGTGTCAGAGTAGTTGAAATTAATGCTGTTATCCTTTATGGATGGTGATAGAGAAACTTACCTCCATTTGATGGTTTCTATCCCTCCTCTTTTTCAGTGATTCAAGGAGACATAACACATGGATACTGATTGTGAGACTCTAGGTACTCATATATCCCATGGACATGCTCTTGATGGATTTTTTGAAGGTGGGGAGTATGTAATTATTTTAAGAGGATACACGATGGTACCAGTGGCATTGAGGGAGGAGGTTTTGAGAGAGTTCCATACATATCCTTTGTCGATACATCCAATTGTGTAAAATATGTACCAAGATTTACGATGTCAGTTTTGGTACCTAGGAATGAAGAAGGGAGTTTCAGAGTTTGTCTCTCGATGCCTTACTTTTCAGCAGGGGATGGCTAAGAACCAAGTTCTAGTGGGTTTAACTCAACTACTTGAGGTTCCATAGTGGAAGTGGGATGGTATATCCATGGACTTCATGAAGGTATTACCACATACGTCTAGGGGACATGATTCTATCTCGGTGATCATAGACCGACTCACCAAGTCAGCCTACTTCCTAGCCATCTGAGAGAAGAGTTTAGTAAATAGCTTGGGGATCCCCTATATGCAGTAGATAGTACAAATACATGGAGTTCTATTTATTATAATTTTTTATTATGATTCTCCCTTAACATATCTATTTTGGAAGGGTTTTTAGGAGTTATTTGATACTCAAATGCGCTTGAGCACAACATTTCAACCTTAGACTGATTTCCTAACTGAGTAGACCATTCAGGTCATGGAAGACGTGCTATGAGCTTGTATGTTAGACTTTGGTCATAGTTGGGAGGATCATCTACCACTTTTGGTGTTTTTATACAAAAATGTCTACCATTACACCATCAATATGATGCCATTTTAGGCTTTGTACGAGCAACCCTATAGGCCACCTCTTTGTTGGACTAACCCAAGAGAGTCAACACACATGGGTCCAGAGTTGGTGTGAGGCACTATCGAGAAGGTGTAGATCATCCAAGATCTGATGAAGACTACACAGAGCCATCAAATTACTTATGTATATAGGAAACACAGGCCTTTGGAGTTTGAGGAGAGAGACCTTGTATTCCTATGGGTTTCACCTCGATGTGGATTAAGAAGGTTTTTTCATGGAAGAAATATATCTCTGAGATTCATTGGCCATTTCAAGATACTGTATAGAGTTGGAGATGTGGAATAACACTTAGCTCTACTCCAGTAGTTAGACCGGATACACAACGTCTTCCATATGTCACAACTGAGGAGGTATGTGCATGACCCATCACACATTATCGACTTCGGAGAGCTAGATATCAAGGATGGAACTAACTTTTTTGAGTACCTAGTGGATTTGGAATATCGAAAGAAGTGGATCCTTCCTGGGTGATCGATTCCTTTAGCATGTGGTTAGTAGAAGTAGAGAATCTTCAAGAGATAACTTGGGAGTGGCAGGCTCAGATGCGTGATCAGTACCCACATCTCTTTGTGTATCCACTTATTTTAGATTTTTGGAGATGTAAATCCCAAAGGTTGGGAGGATGAAATGATTCATATTTTTTCATGTATTATTTTTTGATATTTTATGGATTATTTTTGAGACTAGGCACTAAGAAAATGTACAATTTTGATGCCCAATGTACCTGAAATAAATGTTTTAAATAAATTAAATATATTAAATATCACACACATGCATAATTTTTATGAAAAGTAGAATAATTTCTAAATGAGGGACTATATCAGAAATATAAGGGCACCACTAAGTTTAGAATGTGGGTTTTACCCTAGGAAAGATATAACCTTTTTTCAGTGTGGGATGTTTTTCAACAATTCATCACTGGTGTACAAATAAAAAAATAATTAAATAAAATTATTTTATTTATCCACTAATGAAACGACCTAAAATCCTTCTTTAAGAATAAATCTATGATTGAATTATAGGGTTATCCACAAAACCCTAGAGCTATTGGAAAATCCTTAGAGAGTGCGTTGAAGGATCTCTTTCATAAGAATGTCAACCAAATTATAGGTCAGCAATTGATGTGTAGTGGGATTCATAGTTATATCTAATGAAAATGTTGTAGGATCATTCTTCATTAGAAACCAATCCGTATAAAGGTAATAAATTGTCTAATTTGGATTTATTTCCCTGTTTTGATTTCTACAATGAACATAAGTCAATCAACAAACAAATTGATCTAAAGATCATGTGTATTGAGAGATGTGAATATGTCGGGGTTTTATTGGGAGAATTTCATTGCGGTTATTTGGTTATCTCTTCATTTTTTTGTTCAAATAGAAACAAATTGATATTGACATGAGCATCAACCAAGGTTCATTACTCATGATTTTCATTTCTCTTTTCTCCCCTGATTTATTTGTTCATAACAAGCATTCTTCGTTGGCCCGCAGTTAGACATCTACTAAGGAATTGATCATTGCGCACCTGTTTCTTGGTGCTATGATCTAATATTGTAGATTCGAGATCATCATGACATGTCAGAGGTGCAATGATGGTAGTAGAGAATTGATTGGGTCATATTAAAGACCTCTCTCATTTCAGGTGGTGCATACGACTATGAAAAGATGAATGGAAACATATTTCTGAATGGATTTGAAGAACATATTCTTGAGAATGGTCATTGTGAGGCTCTACCAGAATGGATTTTTGATTTTTTGTGAGGTTGAGGTTGAGAATCAAGTCAGTGGTGGCATGAGAACATGTGGAAGGAAGAACCAAGGTTTTTGTGAAAAAATGGTCAACATGACATTTACTTTAGAGCTACACACAGTGTAGTACCCCCTTAGTGGCGACTAGGGTTTTGGGAGGAAGTTAAGGATCACACGCCATGTGACCATATCACATAGAATGTGACTCCTCTTCTATAGCTCGGTGGGTACCCCAGAGGGTACACAAATATGGGTTGGAGTACACAAGAATCCACACACTGTGTATGGTTACAAGGACATAGGTTTGGGTACACAAACAACCACATGACATGTATGATTACACAAACATGGTCATAGACATGGACATGGGCCATTTACATCAGCAGGACCCAGGGTTGAAGGGACGCAAAGTGTAACCCTACAACACTCCATGTTCTCCTTAAATTCTATCTTGGAGCCCTTTTCCTCTTTATCTTGGACAAGTTTGATTAGGGAACATTCCCTGTATCCTTTCCCTAAGGGTTAGTATATAATCACATCCTACATATTGGAAAATGATCGCTTCAATATGGATTCTTGGGTAGAACTGTTAGAATCCTTCTATGAGGCTTATAGTGAGATCCTTTCTCATCTTCTTTCCCTAGGTGGATTTCTTGATATCATCATGACCCACACTACGCAGGTGTTGATCCTCTACTTAGTGGGTCATTCCAGATTGATTGGTTGGTATCCACCATGGTCTTGGGTGTGATCCTCATATGCCTATCGTATCTCTTAATACTTCTATAATGTACTTCTAATGGAGACATACGATAAGAACTACCTCTCAGTTGTATATCATCAGTATTATATAACTCAAGTAGTGTGTTCTCTCGGACGAGTGCTATGTGGAATTGTCGATCTAGACTCCTAGGATGGAATTCCGATTATGACTTACCTTTAGACTATGTGTCATTATAGAGTATATATGGATATTATTGTTATATGAATTGATCACATATATAGATACCTAGTTTTTTCCTTATAAGAAATTGAAATATTTCAACATATATTTCCAAATCTATGTGATGATACAATGTGTGATTTTGAGGCCTGATGGGGCCGTAATTAATTTTTATAAAAATATAAAATATATTTTATATTGCATGTATGAAAATTCTTAAAAAAATGGGATAAATATTAAATAGAATCTCAAATAAAAAATCTGAGGCAAAGGTTGAGTCTAGAATTTGGTGTTTACCCTAGGCACAACATAAAATGGGCCGGCACAGGGTGTTCATACTTCTCACTCATTGGTGGTACATTCAGTGAAATAAATAAATAAATAAATAAATAATTTTTTCATTTCCATGTAGTGAAATGATCTATAAGATTGTTGTAATGGTAAATTCTCTAGGGTTAGCCTCATAAACCTTGGGAGAATTCCAGAGCTCTCCCTTCCTTCTTTGTTATAGAATCTCATCAGATGATGATAAAACGTCGAATCAGATCAGATCAGGACGTAGTGAATGCAATGACTTCTCTTGATCACTAGAGAGAATGTTAATCATCAATGAATGATCCAAAATCTAGGTAGGACTCATAAATTGGTTATTTACACTCTTTTATTAAAATTTTTGAGCAGATCCATCATTATTCTTGGATCCACACCAATTGTGGCCAATTGCATGTGCCTGTGTATTGAAATCTTAATTTATTTTATTGGTTTCTAACCCCGGATCACTGTTCCTGATTGTTGGCCAAGAAATATGGGAAATAGATAATCTAGACTTTTTTGTGGTGATTTTCTACCATTTCTTCTGCTCCTTCATCACCGATAGGACCTCGTCTTCTTGATTCAGCATTGTCGAGCGGTATCGAGCCCGATTGGATCCCCATAACCACAACAGATTAAGAAAAAAGCATCGATTGACTAAATGGGCACTATTGGTTTGTTTCAAGGTGAGGATGATCATTTTGATGGTCATAATTTGTTTAATTGGTGGTGGAATCCTTGATTTCATGTAGTTCGTATGACGAACCCTGACATATAAATGAGGGTTGATTTTTAGTGAGCAGCGGCCGGAGATGATAGATTTGGTCCAGATCCATAGGTTTTGGATGGACTGGAAGATGAAACGGAATGAATAGATAAGATATGAAACACGAATCATGGATCTATCTTTACAGCAGAAACTTGACTACACACTATGTATAGGGATGAACACATGGAATGTAGCCCCCTTAGTGGTGGTGGCTAGGGTTTTGGAAAACTTAAGGATGACATAGCTTGTAAACTCTCCAACACACCATGTACCCATTTACCAATTGGACAACCCATGTTAAGGATCACACGGGTGAGAAACCGTGTGGAAGTACATGGATAGGTATACAATAGTGTTCTCGATTACATGGAAATAGGGTTAGTACACGGACATGGGGTCTGGTACATGGACACATACCGGTCCTGGTTAGCCTAGAAACACTCTATAGTCCACCTACATGGAGTGTAATACTACATGGGATGGGAGTTCTATTCTATTCAAGGACACAACTAGGCAATGAAGTGGGACCATACACCATTTACCCCTTGAGCTCTTTTGATGAAACTTCCATCTTTCGTATCTCCTTCGTTTGAACTCGTATTTTGGCCCACGAGAAACCTATACTGAGTTTTTTTTTCATGTAGAACATGATGGTTCCCTCTGTTGTGGATTTTGAGATATGTTGTGGAATGTTCCAAGCTCAACCCTTGTTAGGAAATGCCTGATGATGGTAGTGATCACACCAGATCACCAGGACCTTTATGAGTGGTACCCTCCTACAGGTCAGGGTAATGGAGTTCATCGACGGCCTTTATAAGTGGTTCCATCCAATAGGGATGGGTAGTGGAGTTCCTTGAAAACCTTTCCAAGAAGTACCCTCCTGTAGAGCTAGGTAGTGGAGTTCCAAAAATACATTTCTAAGTTGTACCTTCCATCAAGGCCGAGTAGTGGAGTTCCTTGACGACCTTTCCGAGCGGTACCCTCCAACATGGACGAGCAGTTGGTTTCCTCAATGACTATAATAATGGGACCCTCATATTATACTAGGGCATGAGTTCCCTACCTATATTTTGTGTCCCCTTGATTGTGAGGCACAGTGATGAGGTGTGGCTAAACGTGGACAATTACTTCTAGACCGACGCGTGAGATGTTAGGCATCATTGATGGGCTTTTGAAACTATTAGAAACTCTTATTCCTGGGATGAACTGTTATATGGAGACCCCCTTAATATCTCATTTGAAATTCTTTTGACTGAGCATATATATATATAAATTCTTGTGTATCCACACCTTGGATTTGGTTTCTCTCCATCCGTGGGAGGTGAAGACGCGGAAGGTATGTTATGTGATTTCCATGTTTATCTTCTCATTTTTGGAAGAGTATAATCTCCCAATATAGGTGAAAAAGTCTCCACATGTAGTTCATCTACTCACCATGTTTATTCCCTTGTGTCTTGATAAGTTTACTTTCACTATTTTTTTGGGTTGAGTTGTTCTCTTTTCTTGTATCTTGCATCTACTGTCTTTATTTCCTATTGTATCTCTTACTTCTCCCCTCCAACTTTAGAGGCATCCTACTAGGTATGTAAATACTCACCCATTCTTCATATTTTCCTTCACATGTCTTTTCTTATGAAGATAAAAGACAGGTCAATCATGACTTTAGAGTAGCTTAGGGATGATGGGTGCTTTGGACCATGTGTGGTGGTCAGAGCTTCAGATTCATGGGATGGAATTTCTCGTCAATTTTGTTTTCTAGTTTTTTCAAGTTGGGACATATTTCTAGTTGGGCATGTATTTTTTCCCTTTACTTTTTAGTTTTCACTACCATACTTTTGTACTGTCTAGAGGATCATGCATGTTTGGTTTACTCTGTAGCATCATTGCACCTTTTAATTTTTACCTCTGCACTTTTACATCGATATGGATGTTTGTGTGTGTTTAGGTACTTATGAAAAGGTATCCTCAATTTAGTTATTCCTTCGTAACTTATATCCACCCCTTGTCCTTTTGAGGTGGTCTTGGGGTAGTTGTAGCTCGAGCCCTGGCTTGGGTCAGGTCGTGAAATATTGGTATCAAATAAAGTTCATTCCTTGGGATGTTGGTTAGACTATCCCCTTAATAGGATTTGGTTGGATTTAGGGAAATAGTGTCAAGGTGCATCAAGTGTGGCTCTGAGGATGTAAATTCAAGTGATGGTGTGGGTAGTCGACGTATCCATTCACTAGGACCCTGACTACCTATATGTTTACTCGACATACTGAGAAATTTGTTACAGGGATCAATGGTACATGCATCACATAGGATTGAGTCTTTGAATGTCCATCTTAAGTTAGCTCCACATTGTTGTTTTTATATATATATATGTGTGCTTATCTAACCATGGCCCTGGCATGTATTGATAAATCTCAAGATGCCTCTACGATGACAGCCAGACAGGATACCAGTTTCAGACCACAACGATGATTTGATGAGTGATGAGGCCTCATTTCAGCTTCCATCCTACAATCCCCTTCCTCTAGGTGGGAAGGTTGGAGAACCTCCACCTATCAAGAGGTAGATTATTCTGGAAGAGTAGTCTGAGTATGTGTTCATGCTCAACACACTCTATGAGTTCCAGTGCTAGAGGCTACTGAGGTTCCTTGGCAAGCCAGATCCTCTAGAAATAGAGGATTTTCTAGAGTTTGTGGTCCCTGTTTTTAGTCTTATCCAGACCCCAACAAATCAGGTGGTTTCACTAGAATCTAGAATCTTCCATAAAGTAGATGGGTTTTAGTGGAGTCTTGTTACATAGATGCATAATGAGTCGACACTCTCGTGCCCTGACTTCCAGCTGGTATTCTGTGAGGAGTACTTCACCTTCTAATTATAGTCAGTCTAGATCTAGGAGATTATGGAGCTCCATATTTGAGTAATGATGGTTACTGAGTATTCAATGAGGTTCACAAACTTTATTTGGTACTCCCTTAACATGATCTGGGATGTCAACTTCCGAGCATAGAAGTTTGAGAATGGACTCCATATATAGATTTGTGCTAGTGTAGTGCCCATGTGCATACCCACCTATGCTAGGGTGCTGGAGCGATCATTGGTGACAAATAACTTTATGTCAAAGGGAAAACAGGCTAATAGGGATGGTAGTGGGAATCACAAAGCTAATTCATATATGACAACTGGTAGGTACCAATTGGTGAGATCTCATCACAAGAAACCCTTCTACAAGACAACTCTGGGGTGTGGTTGTACGGTATAGAGATAGTGCATATCACCAAGGAATCCCATAGAGGGTCGATGCTTTTCTTTTGATGGGTGATGTCACATAACCAGACATGCTGAGGAGAATAAGCAGATTGTTGACAGACCACCACGATAGAGGTAGTACCAGGATCAGGGATCTTCTAGTCAAGGATAGGGTGGTCCCTTGAGAGGAAGAGATTTCATGGGAGCAAAAGGTGCTATGAGTGGTAAAATACATTATGAGATCCTTCTACCAACACCCCTAGGTGGCCCATGTCAGGCTCAATGAGTTGGAGATTGGGGCCACATATAGTTGTAGGCTTTGGAGGTTTATGACCCCGCAACACATGAGAGGATAAAAGGTATGATCTATGCGTTTTCTAATCTTTCTTCAGTATTAGTAAATATAGGTTCCATTCATTCCTTTATCTATATACATTTACCATGAGACCTAGATCTCCCTATTGAGTCGCTAGCCCAACAGTTTTGTCTTAAGGTTACTACAGGGAACGCTTATTCTATATATTTTATCCTCCACCAGTGCCACCTATCACTTAGTGGAGAGAGGTTCATGATAATCCTAATTGTTATATATATTTTTCTGTCACATTTCCATTATTTTTCATTCATATGCTGGATAATGCACCTGGTAGATATCAAATTTTTTAGGAAACATAACTTCACAAGATTCCAAGGAGGAAAGGTAGAAAAGCTACAAAAATGGCCAAGTACATGTCATAAGGGCCAAGTACACATCGTGTACTTGATGATCACAACCTGCATCAAGCCGTGAAGCTTATGTTGTGACCAACCACGATGACTAGAGGAATTTCTAGTTCATGTCATGACTCTCTACTACACATCATGACACTAGTCAAACTGAATGCCGAGAAAGCCATGGGGATTCATTGCGAAAATCCAGATGGCCATGGGGTACACGTTGTGAACCACCTGTACATGACATGACCATGGTCAAATATCATTAATATGTAGAAGATCCACATGCCACACTAGAGATCCTCATCGAAATAACATGTATTAAGGGTGCACGACGTGACTATCAAGTACACATCGTGACCATTTCCATCTATATAAGGAGCATCTTTGCAGCACTTTTGATGAAATGTTGGGATCATGTCTCTCTCTCTTTTTATACTCCCTTACTAATTCTCATCTCTTTTCCCTATCTAAACACTTTAGGTTTTATAATTTCTTTACTTTTTCAATCATAGAGTCATGGATTCAGTTTTCTTCAACACCTTCAATTATTGTGTTGTTTCAATTCCATTTCAATCATTTCAAGTAAGATTTTATTTAAATTATTCATCCATGTTCATTTCATATCAGTACATGTTCAATTACATTAGAATCATTATTGTTATTTCTTCTATCCATTTTATTTCTTTAATTACCAACATGAGTAGCTAAATGCATCGGGGTAGGGATCAAGATTCAATGTATCTAAACACTTAATCAAATCTCTAGTTCTAATCATGGAAAACCTATATGGATTAGTAATCAGGATATAAACCAATGATCAAACCCCATTTGTACAACTATACCGTGACCATCAAATATTCAAGGAAATAAACCCATCCTAATTGAAGTAAACTATGACTATGACCATTATCTTAGAGAAATTTCTGTAATAGAAGCTAAATGTAATGAATCTAGGACTGTAGATAGCCTTCTGACCATGTAATAACTACATCCTAAGTAGAACTAGAATACTGGACCAAGGTAAACTAGAAACTACCACTTTCTTTGTAGATTAAGAACTTAGGATCTTTCCAAGATTATAACTAGGATCATCCTTATCTAGATACTCAGACTTGATCCTGATCCCTATTTAATCACTTGAAGTCAAAACCTAAATTAGTTAAAGAAATCCAAAACATTATTTAACTAGTAAGGACTCTTGCAATGGATTTAAGACCAGATTCATTTCACCCTTATAACAACATTCTCCTCGTGGGATTGACCTCAGACTTTTACCATACTATTCCCTAGTAGTTACGTAATGTTTGGGACACATGTAAACTTCTAATTTGACTCACGCCCTGAGGAGTTAATGATGCACGTGGGTGGATGATCAAATTTTAGAACCATTTTTGGGGAGCAACGCTATTTTTAAGTGACTAGGATTTTGGTCTAGGTCTAGGATTACGTTTCCTTCTCCCCCATTCCTTTGTTTCTATACTCCCTTACGCCTTTTTGTTTTTTCATTCACCCTGTGCATGTACCAAGGTCCTTTGACTCATTCAAGGACACTAATCACTATCTCTTTTGGACTTCGATCTCGAGATCAAAAGGAATATCTCTTTTCTTCACCGGTCAGTAATGGTCAATCAATTCCACCCAGCGAGACCTAACCTGCCAAACCCCAACCATCAAGTCATCCTGGGGGAACAAACGATAATGAACCAGGAGAAAATGATCATGAATTATGGATTTACATCAATACATGGTATGATCCCTAGTATTGGTCGACCCCCTATCCAATACCATGCCTTCAGAATAAAATTAGGACTCATTAATATGATCTAGAACATGTTTATGTTTAGTGGTATTCAGAGTGAAGATCTGCATGAACATATTGTCAACTTCCTGGAGGTTTGTGATACCTTTCGCAACCAAGGAGTCTCATCTGATGAAATAAGACTCCACGTCTTCCCATTCACCTTACGAGACCGAGCCAAGGACTGGCTAAAAAGTTAATCTACTAAGTCAATTATGACTTGGGACGAACTGGATAAGAAATTTATGAACAAGTACTTTCCACCCATACAAACCTAGAATCCTCAGATAGACATTCAAAATTTCAACCCAATTGACTGAGAATATACGTGGGAAGCATGGGACCTCTTTAAAGAGCTAATGAGGAAGTGTATACATAATGGACTAGATATGTGTACAAAACTCCAAACTTTCAATCAAGGACTCTAGAAAGCATCAAAGAATGTTGTCGATGTAACTGCTAATGGAGGGATCATGTTCAAGACTCCTGAAGTCGGAAGAACAATTCTAGACAAATTCTCTCACAACACTAGTCTGTGTCATAGCGATCGTGGACCACCATGGCATGGAATCCACCAAATTTGTGAGACTAAAAATATATCATTGCAAGTGGAAACGATCACAAAAAAACTGGAATCATTTCAGATACAAACTACTCAACACCCTCTTACCCCTATAATGGAATTATAATCTTGAGAGACGTGTGGTGGACTGAATTTATATCAAGATTGAAAAATATAGATATGAAGAAACACCACAAGATTGTAATTACATCAATTACAATCAACTGAACCAACCATTCCCACAATAATAATATTATCAGCAGAGGCGTCCTCAACAGAAACCTCAGAACAATCAGGTTTATTTTCAACTGAGAGGAGAAAAAACCAATTCAATTCTCAAGGACCACCATGATACCCTCTAATGAACCCTGTATCGAGAACAAAATATGTACAAGAAACATTCTGTCAAAAAGAACAACAATTTTAGCCACCTCATCCAAGACCTCAGCAAGAACCTATTCAAAGCAATCTGGAAAACCTCCTTGCATCATTTTTGGAAAAGTCTGATCAAAGAATGATGACCCATGAGACAGATATGAAAAAACATAGAACTATGCTAAGGAACCTAGAAATGAAAATGTGTCAAATCTCAAAGACCTTGTCTAAGAGATTTCAAGGTACCTACTTGTTAACTCTAAAACATACCCATGAGAGGAAACTAAGGTAGTAGTTCTAATAAGTGGAAAGATTTTGGACTTCCAAAAACCCAAATAAGTGAGGCCGCAAGAAGAAGAGCCGAGAAAAAATCCAGTACCTGATGAAAAATCTGATGAAGTCAATCCCACCTTACCTCATGAAGGAGTATTTTCTGAGAAGGAATGTATGCCTGAGAAACAGAAGGAATCTATGTATGTTTCCCCACCTCCGAACTAGACACCTCTTCCCTATCCGGAGAGAGAATTACAACTTTGGTAGGGGACATAATATAAGAAGTTCCTGGATATGTTCATGCAATTACATATCAACATTCCTTTTTCCAAAGCTATTGCCCATATGCCCATTTATTCCATATTCCTGAAATACCTTTTATTAAAAAAAATAAAAATAGAAGACCTTGGAGTCATATCTTTAAATAAATAATTATCTACTATTGTACAACAAAACATTCCACTAGAGATGAGAGACCCTGATAGCTTCTCAATATTTTGTGAGATAGGAACATGCAAATTTGGCAGAGTAATCAGTGGTCTTGGAGAAATCATTAACCTCATGAAAATGAGTACTTTTAAAAAGCTCGAACTCAAAGAGATCAAAGAAACAAGGGTGTATTTTCAATTAGTTGATCTCTTAGTCAAGTACCATCGAGGAATTCTGGAAAATGTACTAGTAAAGGTCGACAAGTTCATCTTTCTAGCTGATTTCCTAATATTGGACATGGAAGAATAAGGTGACATGCCCATTATACTTGGAAGACCATTCCTAGCTACATGAAAGGCACTAATTGATGTGAACCAAGGATGTATCATATTCAGAGTAGGATAATAACAAGTTGTGGTCATCCTAATTCGAGCTGTGCAACACTCATATGACACTATGGACTATCACACCATTTATCTCACCCGAAATGAAGAAGAATATATGGAAATAGTGGAAGAAAGTAGTGGCTCTTTATAAAAGAATAATGAGACTATGAATTTAAGGAATTCAAATTTATTGAACCACTCACCAGAGATGTTGTGCCATAATTTACCCCATCCATCACCCAACCTCCTCAATTAGACTTGAAACCACTTCCTAGTACTTTAAAGTACTCATTTCTAGGGGAATATTCCTCCTTACTCGTTATAGTAAACTCCAAACTATCCTAGGACCAAGAAGAAAAATTGGTTGATGTCCTCAAATTACACAAGAAATCTATCACTTGGGGAGTGAAATACATTAAGGGGATGAATCCCACTGAATGCACTCATATAATCATACTCAAAAGGATGAAAAACCGAAACAGAAACCTCAAAGGTGGATCACACCACCCATGAAGGATGTTGTCAAGAAAGAGGTTCTTAAACTCATGGATGCAAGAATAATATTTCCTATCTCAGATAGTGAATGGGTGAGCCCCTTCGAAGTCATTCCCAAGAAAGGAGGACTCATAGTAACAAGAACAAATGACAATGAACTTATTTCAACAGGCACCATCACTGGATGGAGAGTTTGCATGGATTACATATGTTTAAACTCATGCACAAGAAAATACTATTTCCACTTAACTTTTATAGACCAAATGTTAGAAATACTAGTGGGTCATGATTTTTATTGTTTCCTAGATGGTTATTCAAGATATAATCAAATTGTAGTCAACCCCGCTGACTAGCCAAAAACCAGCTTCACCTATCCTTTGGGTACTTTTTCATACAGACGCATGTCCTTCAATAGGTGTAATGCCCTAAAAACTTTCCAAAGATATATGAAACACATATTTCATGATATGGCTGAAGAATTTCTTGAAATTTTCATGGATTATTTCTCAGTTTATGGAAGATCATTCAATGTTTATCTCAGTAATCTATAACTAGTTTTTCAATGCTGTGAAGAAAAATGCTTGGTGTTGAATTGGGGAAAATGTCACTTCATAGTGCAAGGACGAATCATAATAGGCCATATTATCTACAAAGAAAGAATCAATGCAGATCCAACAAAGGTCAAAGTTATCAAATATCATCCTGATCTATCCACCATTAAAGGTATCACATTTTTCCTTGGGCGTGTTGGATTCTACAGACGCTTCGTAAAAGATTTTTCTAAAGTTGCATGTCCTTTGACAAACTTATTAGAAAAATATATTCATTTCGAATTCAATCTGGAATGACAAAAATATTTTGATAATTTAAAAAACAACCTAATGACATCTCCAGTCATCATTGCACCAAACTAGGAAACCGATTTTGAACTTATGTGAGATACTAGTGACCTTGGTGTAGGAGCTGTTCTGGGACAACGTAAAAATAAAATCTTTTTCCCAATTTATTATGAAAGTCACACCTTAAATTAATCTCATATTAATTATAGAACCACAGTGAAGGATCTTCTAGTCGTCATGTATGCATTTGAAAAATTCCATTCTTACCTTGTTATATAAAAAATTAATGTTCATACAGATCATGCTGACCTTTGGTACTTAATTACCAAAAAAGATAAAAAACCAAGGTTGATATGCTGGATTCTCTTGATATAAGAATTTGACATAATAATCAATGATACAAAGGGAACACAAAATGTCATTGTAGATCACCTCTCTAGACAACCTCTTACTATCATCAAAGACAACAATGATGATATCGAGGTAGATTTTACTAACAAGACTCAATTTAATATCCATACCTAGCCTTGGTTCTCTGACATGGCCAATTTTATTTTAAAAGGATTCCTCCCTCAAGATTTATCTTATCAACAACAGAAAAAGTTACTTTCAGATGCAAAACACTACTTTTGGGATAAACCTCTACTTTTCAAGCACCGTGCTGATGGCATTTTAAGACATTGCATTCCAGAAGAAGAGGCATAGAATGTAATTGTAATGTGCCACACTTCTCCAACTGGTGGACATCATGGGCCTGAGAGAATAGTAGTTAAGATCCTACAAAGTAGATTTTTATGGCCCTCATTACATCAAGACACCAGGAGATTTTGCCGCCACTGTGACAGATTCCAAAGAAAAAGGAATATTATCTAAAGAAATGAGATACCATAGAACCCCATGCTAGAAGTTGAAGTCTTTTATGTTTGGGGAATCGACTTTATGGGACTGTTCCCCATGTCACATGGCAAGAAATATATTTTGGTTGGAGTGGACTACATATCTAAATGGGTCGAATCTGAAGCAATGAATCATTACATTTCTAATGTGGTAATAAATTTCATTTGAAAAAATGTGTTTGCACATTTTAGATTTCCACGACTACTCATTAGCGATCGTGGAACACATTTCTCCAATCAACCAGTGAGAAAAATGCTTCAAATATATGGTATCTACTATAATAGTGGAACCCCCTATCACTAAAAAATGAGTGGAAAAGTCAAACTGTAAAATAGAGAAGAAAAGTAGATACTGTAAAAAATAGTCAATACAAGCAGAAATTATTGGAGTCAGAATCTGGATGATGCATTATGGGCGTATAGAATGGATTATAAAACACCCATCGACACCACCCCATTTTGACTGATTTATGGAAAACCATTTCATCTTTTGTTTTATCTAGAGCACCGATCATTTTGGTCCATAAAAAACTAAATTTGGAGTTAGATAAGGATGGAGAGAAGTGGTTATTGTAATTAACCATGCTGGAAGAATTAAGGAGATATGGGTATGAGAACACATGAATTTATAAGGGAAAAAAATAATGGCATGAATGATGGGTTTCAAGACACAACTTTATCTCATGGAATAAGGTTATGCTATTCAACTCAATATTTAAACTTTTCCCAAGAAAGCTAAAATCAAGATGGATAGGTCCTTATGATGTTATCCAAGTTTTTTCGTATGGAGCAATAAAAATTCAATGAGATGGAGAGACGCAATTCAAAGTGAATAGTCAAAAGTTTAATATTTTTCAAGAACCATTCCATGAGGGATATGTCCTCAACCTCACATTCAACTAAACTCTAAGGAAGTCGGGATGGCGACTTTTAACTTAACCCTTTATGGGAGGAAACCCATAGTTTTTTTAAGTTTTGTTTGATTCTTGTATTTTTCAGTATTTAGTCCATACTTTGTACAAACTTAAATTCAATAAATAAAATAGTTACAATTATTCCTTCCTTTTACACATCCCTATTTCTCTGCTATTCAAATGTTTAAACTTGTGGATTAATGTTTGTTCTCTAGTGCATGATTTTTCTACTAACATATTTTGCAGGTGCATCAACACTTCAATGTTAAAGACAACTCAAACACCTCTAGGTCATACCAATTCATCTCAATGATTTCTCGATTCCCTCTTTTTAAATTATTTCATCACTTCCATGTTAATTCAATTTTCAAAAATCACTTCCACACCACTACCACCCATTATTTCAGAGACAGTGAGGAAACTTTATCCTTTTATGTGTGTGTATGTGTGTGTGTGTGTGGGGGGGGGGGTTCTCATGTTTTGAAAAATATACACTTGTTTTTTTTGTTCTCAATGTTTTTGGAGACATTTTTCAAATTGATGATAATGCTGTAAAATTGAATAAAATATTATGGCCATGTAAATTAAAAATAAATTTAAAAAGAAAAATGTTAAAACCCATGTTTCAACCCTGCTTAGAATTTCAGAATGATTGCTGAGATTAAAAGTTTAATTCAAATTTGAAATCTTTGAAATCATGATTAATTGACTCACTACTTAGGATTTATTCCCTTTTCAATTGCCAGTTTTCATTTTATTCTTAGTACTCGAGAGGATTCTAAGCCATAAATCTCATTTTCTTTTCTAAGCACATTTCTTGAGAGATACCTAGGATATGAAAACCTATTATAACTTGCACTGAGATATTATCAAAACTATGAATGAACAAGTGTAATTTTAAAATGATTGAGGTAGCCTTTGATAGACATTTTAACTAAGACCCACCTAACCTCTATCCTTTGTTTATCCCATATTTTCCATGAATGACCTATTATAAGAAAATACATTTCAATATAATTTCCCTTCCTACCCTACTCTTTGTACAATGCATAAAGATTGTTTTTTTAAACAAGTGTGGGGGAGGCATTCAGACAACATGGGATGAATTCACTTCCAGAGATCTACGGTGCACTCACCTAACTTCCAGGTTGCGATCCATATGCCCTTTTGTTGTATCTCATATGTATTTTGTTCCTTTGAAAGTTTAAAATAAAAGAAAAAAAATGATATGGGTTGTGTACTAGGAGGGTCAAAAATCACCATTTTCTAGACCGATGAATCCCTAGAAGGATCATATGTCGTTAGGTAATGGATGTGAGATCTATCCTAGGAATAACTTTTGAAAAGTAAAAATTCAAAAGAAAAAGGAAAGGAATAAAATAAATTATTTAGCTACTTACTTGAAGTATATATGGATCCAACATGAGCTGATAGAGTATGAACCTGACTCACCAGATGGAGGAATTTTTTCACACTTATCTTGTTTCATCTGTATTGTAATTTAGAGATTACCCTCCTTTTGAGCCTGATTTTCAAATTCTACCTACATACCTACAACCTTAGAGTCATTAGATCCTTGTTGATAAAAGTACTCAAGATTATTTTTATAATTTTATTTACACAATGTAGGTGATAGAACCAGTGCAAGCCTATGGTTAGGAACATGAACTTAGAGTATGAGAATACCTTACTTACATTTTACTGCAAGTGATGAGAGAAAATCATGGTTAGGTAAATTGGAACTGGGCATATAACTTTAGGAACTGTTTAAATATTATGATTAAAAGAATAGAACTTGTTTTGAAAATCTAAACTATGAGGCATGAATAATTTACTAAGAAGGATTAAAATAGGATTTTGACTACTTTTATGCTTACACTTAATCTAATTTCATGGACATAAAGTAAAATTCTTGATTTACAAATTGATTATCCTTTTTAAATCTTTGTTGATATATTTATCTTGAGGACAAGTAATAATTCAAGTGTGGGGAGATTTGATAAGCCTAAATGTTAACTATATTTTTCTGTCACTTTTTCATTATTTTTCATTCACATTCTGGATAATGAACATGGTAGATTTACAATTTTATAGGAAATAGAGCTTCACAAGATTCTAATAAGAAAGGCAGAAAAGCTACAAAAATGGCCAATTACACATTGTGATGGCCAAGTACACGTTGTGTACTTGATGATCACAACATGCATCAAGCCATGAATCTTAAGTCATGAAAAGCCATAATGACTAGAGGAATTGCTAGTTCACATCATGACTCCCTACTACACGTCGTGATACCAGTCAAACCGAATGATGAGAAAGCCATGAGGATTCAATGCGAAAAGCCAGCTGGCCATGGGGTTCACGTCATGAACCACCTGTACACGACATGAACATGGTCAAGCATCCTTAATTCATGGAACATCCACATGCCTTGCTGGAGATCCTCGTCGAAATAACACAGATTAAGGGTTCATGACGTGACTATCAAGTACACGTCATGACCATTTTGCCTATATAAGGAGCAGTTTGAAATCTCTTTATAAAAGACATTGGGATCATATATATCTCTCTTTTTAGACTCCCTTTGTAATTCTCATCTCTTTTCCCTCTCTAAAAACTTTAGCTTTTGTAATTTCATTACTTTTTCAATCAAAGAGCCTTTGATTCAATTTTCTTCTATGCCTTCAATTCCCATGTTGTTTCAATTCCATTTCGTTACATTGAATTAAGATTTTATTTAAAGTATTTTGGAATGTTCATTTTATATCAGTACATGTTAAATTCCATTAGCATTTTTATCATGATTTCTTCTATCCCTTTTATTGCTTTAATTACCAACATGAGTATCTAAACACATTAGGGTAGGGATCAAGATTTGATGTATATAGACGCTTAATTAAATCCCTATTTATAAACATGGAAAACCTAAATGGATTAGTAATCAGGATATAAACCAACGGTCAAACTCCATTTATGCGGCGGTACCATGACCATCGTGCAGGCAAGAAAATGACCCTATCCTAATTGAAGTAAACTGTGACTATGACCATTAGCTTAGGGAAATTTCTATAATAGAATCTAAAAGTAATGAATATAAGACATTAGCTAGCCTTTTGACCATGGAATAGCTACAACCTAGGTAGAACTAGAATACTGGACCAAGGTAGACTAGAGACTACCGCTTGCTTGGCAGACTAAGCACTTAGGATCATGCCAATATTAAAACTAGGATCATCCTTATCTAGATACTCAGACTTGATCCTAACCCCTATTTAATCACTTGAAGTCAAACCCAAAATTAGTTAAAGAACTCCCAAAATTTAGTCAAATAGTAAGGACTTATGCAAAGGATTTAAGACCAGATACCTTTCACCCTTATAATAGCATTCTCCGTGTGGGATCGACCTCAGGATTCTACCATACTACACCCTAGTAGTTACGTAAAGTTTGGGAAACATATAAATTTCTAATTTGACACATACCCTGAGGAATTAACAATGCCCATGGGTGTCCAATCAGTTTATGTGGGATCTATTGGTCATCATGATGGAGCACATAGATTGGATGACCATGGTTTGAGCCTAGATCGACTCTACATACAAGTCAAATTCCTACGAACTGATGGGATGAGATTCTCCTATTCTGGAAGGATAAATATCATGGAAGGGAAATAAGGTTCTGTGAGTAGGTGACCGCACCCCATCACCAATAAATTAGAGAGTGTATCCATTGGTGTAGTAGGATCTTCAAGCATCTAGGTTCTTTTAGTTGTGTAGTATTACATGTATTTCTTCCCTAAGGACGTTCCCAGACTACCTTCGAGGTAGTATATGGGTTTTTTCATTGACTTGCATCCCATAGATTCTCTGATATCTTCTATGGAATATAAGATATCTCCTACTGAGCTTTGGGAACTACAGTTGCAGTTGGAGGACCTTTGAGAGAAGGTTTTTATCAGACCTAGTGTGTCCCCCTGGAAAGCCTTAATGTTGTTTGTGAAAAAGATGGTTTGGAGCTTGTGAATTTTCATAGATTATTGGTGCTTGAACCATGACATGATAAAGAAAAATTACCCCTTTATAAGGATTGAAAAACTTTTTAACTAGTTGTGAGGCATGTGATGGTTCTTGAAGATCAATCTCAGGTATGGATACCACCAGTTGAGGGTTATCAAGGCTGATATTCCAAATATGGCATTCCAATGTCACTACGAACACTATTAGTTCCTAGTGACTCCCTTTGGTGTGATGAATTCCCATGACATGTTGATGTATTTGATGAACTAGATATTCCTACCGTACGTGGAATAGTTTGTTTTTTCATCATAAATGAAATATTCATATACTTTATATCAGAGGAGGATCATGTAGAGCACTTGAGGATGGTCCTATATTATATTTGAGAGAAATTGATTTATAGAAAGTTCTAGAAGTTCTAGTTATAGATTCATGAGGTTCACTTTCTAGGGAATTGTATTTCTGAGCATGGTTTAACTATAGACCCATCAAAGATCGATGCAGTGCTTGTTGGTGATTTACCCAAGTTCATGTCGGAGCTATGAACATTTGTTGTCTTGGTGGGGTATTACAAGAGGTTTGTGGTAGAATTCTCCAAAATTACATCCCCTTTGACAACCCTGATGTGGAAGGGGAATTCATTTACCTAGTTTGAGAATTTCCATAGGTACTTTGAGGGGTTGAGGTTGAGACCTACGAGTCCTCCAGTGTTGAGACTACTGGAGGAAGGAATGGATTTCCTAGTATATTGTGATGCCTTAGGAGCTGGGCTCAACTGTTTGTTGATGTAGCAGCATGTCGTTATTGCATATGGGTCGAGGTAGTTGAGACCCCATGACCATAAATACATGAATAATGACTTAAAGTAAACAACAGAAGTCTTTGCCTTGAGAATGTGGTGGAACTACCTTCTAGTAGATCACTTTGGGGTTTACTCAGACCACCATAGTCTCAAGTATGTCTTCATGTAGAGAGACCTAAACCTAATAAAATGGCGAAGGTTGAAGTTCTTGTTATACTATGAATTTAAGATAGTCTATACTCTAGGGAAGGGATATATTGTAGTATATTCCTTTAGTAGGAAGTCCTAGGCTCTCTTAGTGTAGGAGGATTTAGAGAAGTTGGCCTCCTTGCAGCTGACCCTGGTGGAGCAGGAGGGTACATATTTTCTACATTCAACGTTGTTGACTCCTATACTTCTCGAGCATGTGAGAGAGTCGCAGGTAGTAAACATAAAATTTTAGTTCTTACATGATCATATATCCATAGTCAACTCACCATATGTATATTATTAAGGATGGAATCATATAATCCTTTTCAAGGGATGGACATTGGTCCCAAACATGTTGTAGGAGGATGTTATGTGAGAGTTCCACACTTATCCCCTAGTTATAAATCCTGACATGGTTAATATGTATTGATACCTTTGTTGAGTGTTTTGGTGGCCTGGAATAAGATGGAGCATAACTGAGTTCATCTCTCGGTGCCTCACAAGTTAGCAGATGAAGGCTGAGCACCATGTTCTGGTAGGTTTTTTGGAGCTCCTTGAGATCCTGGAGTGGAAATGAGACATCATATCTAGGGACTTTTTGATAGGTATTCTAACCACAGTGAGGGGTCATGATGCCATCTGGGTGATATTTGACTGACTCACAAAGTTGGTGCACTTCCTTTCCATCAGGTAGCAAACTTCAATGGAGAGTTTGGGGAAATTGTACGTATATGAGATCATTTTCCTTCATGGGGTTCCCTCGACAATTGTCTCTTACCATGATACATGATTTACTTCATGATTTTGGAGAGGCATAAAGGAGGTATTCATGACCCAAATGAGGATGAGTACAACCTTTCACCCCTAGACCGATTGGAAGACAGAGTGCACTATCTAGGTGTTGGAGGATATGATGAGGGCTTGTGTGTTAGACTTCAGCTGGAGATAGGAGGATCACCTGCCCTTGGAAGAGTTTGCCTACAACAATAGAAACCACTCTACCATCAGCATAGAACCTTTTGAGGCCTTGTATGGTAGGACTTGTAGGTCACTCTTAAGCTGAAAAGAGATCAGAAATTCATCTCTTGTGGGCCTAGAGATGGTTCAAGTGATGATGGAGAAAGTCCAGGTAATCCATGAGCAGATGAGGATGGCCTAGAGAAGACATAAATCATCCACATATTGTCCTCATAGGCCCTTAGAGTTTGATCAGAGAGACAATGTTTTCCTAAGAGTCTCCCCACGATGAGGATTTTGGATGTTTATCCTGGGAGGAAAACTATCCCTGATAGTAATCAGTCCATTCAATATTGTGAAAAGGGTAAGAGAGGTTTCTTAGCACCTCCCCATACCCCAAAATCTAGAGCGGGTGCATGACATATTCCATGTGTCATGGATATGGAGATACATGCATGAACCAATGCACATCATAAACTTGGGAGAGCTAGACATCGAGGATGGATCTACCTTTATGGAGCACCCAGTGGTGATTGAGGATTGGCAGGAGATGACACTATGTAGATTTACAATCCCCTTGGTTTTCATGCTACAACATTATATAAACATGTAGGAGAGATCCTGGGAGAAGGAGAGCCAAGTGTTGGATCAGTATCCATTTTTTTTGTTTAGTTTTTTTAGGGGAAAAAAATCTTGAAGGAGGGAATGATGTAGAGACCCTATTTTTTCCTTTTAAGATTTTGAAATACTTCTATATATATTTCTAGAGCTAGGATCTGAGATGGAGTGCAATTCTAAGCCCTTGTGTACCCAGAATTAAATTTATAAAAATATTAAATATACTTTATATTGCACACATTCATTTTATTAAAGAAAACATGATAACTCTTAAATGGAATCTTGGATTAGAAATTTGAAACCATGGTTGATACTGGAACATGGTTTTTACCCTAGGAGCGGCATAAAATGGGTTGGTGATGGGCATTCAGACTCTTCGCTTGTTGATGGTATGTTCAGTGAATTAATGAATGAATGAATGAAAGAATTGATTTATTTAAGAAAAGGGAAATTATCTATAATATCACTTCCAAAGATAATTATCCAATGTTAGCCACATAAAACCTAGGAGAATTCTAGAGCTCTCCCTTCCTTCTTCATTAGAGAATCTCATCATATGACAATAAAATGCTGGATCAGATCAGATCATGACTCAACAAACACAATGAATTCTATCAATTATTGGAGAGCATGTAATTTATCAAAAAATGATCTAAAATCCATGTATTAATGATCAATTGGTTATTTATTCCTTTTTTCAATTTTTTTGAGGAGATCCATCCTTGTTCTTGGATTTGCGCCAATTGTGGATAATTGCATGTGCCTGTGTATTGAAATCTTAATTCATTTTATTGGTTTCTAACCTCATATCACCATTCTTGATTGTTGTTCAAGAATTATTGACCAAAGATAATATAAACCTTTATTATGGTGTTTTTTCCCATTTATTCTTTTCTTTCATCACCGGGAGGACCCTACAATCCCAGTTTTACATTTTCTGGTAGTAATGGGCTCGATCGGACCCCCAGAACCATGACAGATCAAAAAAAAAGTGTGGATCAATGAAATGGACACATATTTGAGTTTTTTTTATGATGTGAGGATATTTATTTTGATGATAGAAACTTGTTTAATAGCTTGTGGAATTCTTGGTGGCATGAGGTTCATACGAAGAACCCCGATATATGAATGAGGGCATATTTATGGTGAGTGGTGGCCGAAGATGATGGATCTGATTCATATCCATAAGTTTTGGGTGGATTCGAAGAAAAAACTAAATGAATAGATTAGGTCTAAAGCACAGATCACATATCTATCTTTCTGGTGAAAACCTGACTAAACATCATAAATAGGGATGAACACACAATGTGTATTCCCCTCAGTAGTGGTTGGTAGGGTTTTGGAAAACTTAAGGATGACATGGTGTGTAAACTCTCTAACACACCATGTACCCATTTAACAGTAGGGAAACCCATGTGATGAATCAAATGGGAGGGAAATAATGTCTAAGTACATGATCTTTTACATTAATGTGTACTCGAGTACATAGAAATGGGGTCAGTAAATGGACATGGGGTCTAGTACATAGACACGAGGTCTGATACATGGACACGACCCGGTCTGAGTTAGCTTGGAAATGTTCGGTAGTCCACTGACATGGAACATACTACTACATGGGATTGGAACCATGTCAAATCTGTGGACATGTCTAGGCAGTGGAGTAGCTCCACATATTGTGTGGGTCTCCTAACATTCCATGTACCCATTGATCTCTTTTGAGGAAACTTCAATCATCAGTATCTCCTTCATTTTAATTCAGATTTTTTCCTATGAGTAGCCTATCCTAAGTTTTGTTCCACATAGAATGTGATGGTTCCCTAGGTTTTTTATTTTGAGATAATATATGGAATGTTCTGGGTCTAATGCCTGGTTAGGAAATTCATGAATACGACAATTATTGTGTAGGATCACCAGGACCTTTCTGAACAGTACCCTATGGTAGGGATGGGCAGTGGAGTTCCTTGATGAACTTTCTAAGTGGTACCCTCCAATAGGGTTGGGAAGTGGAGTTACTAAACAAAATTTATGAGTGATACCCTCCAGTAGGGCTCAAAAATGGAGTTCCTCGATGACCTTTATGAGTTGTACCCTCCAGCAAGGCTAGGAAGTGGAGTTGCTTGACGACCGTTCTGAGTGGTACCCTTCAACAGGGCTAGGTAGTGGAGTTCCTCAATGACTATCAGAATGGGACCCTACTATTATACCAGGGCATGGGTTCCCTACCAAGATTTTATGGCTCCTCTATTGTGTGGAACATTGATGAGGAGTCTCTATAATTGGATGGTTACTTCTCGGCAGACGTGTGAGATGCAGGGCATCATTTATGAAATTTTGGAACTATTGGATACTCTTCTTCCTAGGATGATCTATGAGATGAATATCCCCTTTCTCCCTTGTTTGGAATTTTTCTATTGAGCATATATATATATATATATATATATATATTATTTTGTATCCACACCTTATATTTGGTTACTCTCCTTCTAGTATAGGTAAAGATGCACAGGGTATTCAACATTTTTTTTCATGTTTAGCTTATCATGGTGGGATGAGTCTACCCACAAAATATAGGTGGATAAGACTCAATTGGTAGTTCATATACTCATTATGTTTATCCCCATGTGTTTGTACAAGCTTACTTTCACTCTTGGTTTCGATTGAGTTGTTCTCTTTGACAGTATCTTGTATATACTATCTTTATTTACTTTTGTATCTCTAACTTATCCCAATTTAAATTTCAGGGTGTCCTACTTGGTATGTAAATAATTAACCCTACATGTTATTTTTCCACATGTGTTGTGTCTTATGCAGACGATAGATTGGTCAATCGTGACTTTAGAAAAGCTTAGGGATACTAGGTGCTTTAGACTGCATACGGTGGTCGTACCTTGGGATTTAGGAGATAGGATCTCTTAGTAGTTTACTTTTCTAATTTTTTAGGTTGAGAAATATCTTTAGTTGGGAGTGTATTTTTTCCATTTACTTTTTAGTTTACACTATCATAATTTTGTTCTGTCTATAGGTTCATGCATTCTTGGTTTACTTTATAAATGTGTTGTACCTTTTACTCTTTCCTTCTACACATTTACATTGAGATGGTTGTGTGTGTGAATACAGGTACTTAAGAAAAGGTCTACCTAAGTTATCTATCCCTCCAGTTCTTGTCGCCACCCCTAGATTATGGAGGAAATCTTGGGGTAGTTGTAGCTTGAGCCCCAATTTAGATCAGGTCATGGCAACATATACCTATGTAGAGTTGACTATTATTCCTATGTTGTATTCTTTGTGGTTTTGGGTTGTCCTACTAGGTATTGTTATACTCACCCCTATATGGGATTTTCCCCATATGTGTCATGTCTTGTGAAAATGATTGACCTTTTGATAGAGTCCAAGATAGAACAAGACCAAATAGTGCTTAGTGAGGTTAGATAGACCTAGGTGTGTTCCTATGGTATATTGATAGTAATTCCGATCTTTATTTTTCAGGTTGTACTTCTTTTCAGACTCTTTGTGGTGGGTTGTATTTATCCCTATTTAATTTCTTTTACTTCATGTTGTACTTTGGTTGTGGGATTTATATGTATGAATTCATGGTAATTCAATTGTTTTTACATTTCTTCACTTTATAGGATTGGATATGTGTGTGTGCATACAAGTATATAGGCTAATTCCTCTCATGTTAGTGATATGCCAACTTAGTTTTAGTCACCAACCCCTAGCCTATTGGAGGAGGGATTTGGAGTCACATCATGATCCCCATTTGAATGGGTTATGACAAGAATATGGTTGTTTCATAATCATAATAATATTTCAATATATATATGATACTTGAGTTATTATTTTTGAATGGAAACAACACAATAAAAGAATGTATAAGAAGAAATAAATATGAAAGAGTCAGTAAATACGATTACATCTTCTTTGGAAAACTTCCTTTAGATCTCTTCTTTGGGACACGAGGGTTGGTATTTTGAGAATACCAACACCTCCAAAACTTGGATATAGAAATTAGGAAGATATATGGGAATGATTTGGTTGATCTAGATGTCTCAATGTGGTGTAAATAAGAGAAATAAGGGGTTACATTTTATAATTGAAGTGATGATTACTTTTAGAAACTCTCAAAATATTAAATTAATATAAATTAATTTTCAATTACAAATAAATAAAAAATAATTTATTTCGAAGATAGGATGATTATAGGTCAAAATACTATCATTTAATAATTTTTATACAAGTTTAGGTCACATTATTACACTTATCATTTAGTTTTAAAACTTATTTAACCCCTTAAACTCTTCCCGTGATAACATAGATTTTACTCTTTAAGGGTCAACATTTTTTCAATAAAATACAAAATGACCCATAAATGGATTATGGTTTATATTTTCAATCATATCATAATCACTAGGATAAATTTAACATTTTTGGAATTTTATATCATTTAATAAAATATTATTTATTTTAAAATATTTTTAATGTCAATTTTGACACTATTAATTACTTTTACTTTTAAAAATTTAAATACAATAAGATAAATTCTAACAAAATCTTTTAATACATCCCTACTATGTCAATGTCAGCTAGAAAATTTTTGGATGAAATTAATTATGTAACTACCCAAGTACTTATAGAATATTTTTTTTTCATTTTGGAATTAAATTGATTATAAATGTATAATGAAATAAGTGGTATTTATAGAAATTAATAAATTTATACTAATAGAATAGTAACCTAACCGGTGGAATAGTAATGTGGCTATTATGAATAGTAATCTGGCCATTAGAATAACAACCTCACTTATGAAAATATAAGTAAAATTTTATCTTTTCATAAATGAAAATATGATATATTTATATCATATATTAAGTAAATATTTTTTTTAAAATGATAAATTAAGTGTCGGTATTTTTATGAAACGTAAATTTTTATTTATAATTTTATTATTAATATAATGATCTAAAAGAAAATTTATTTTCATAAAATAGATTCATAAATTAATATTTTTTTATTTTATAATTATAAGATAATTTTATGAGACCTTATTTAATTTTTATAATGTGTTAAAAAATATGTTATAATATTAAAATTAGTTTTTTTCGAATAAATGATGATTTTAATTAAAAATTAAATTTCTCATATTTATAAACTTATTTTCAAAAAATGCAGTACATTTTAAAATTCTATATGTCGATAAATGGTTAGGGTAAATTTTTGGGATTTTTCTGAAATAGTTGATTTTTTTGTGAGTTGTGAAATATGATATTTAACATTATAAGTTAAATTCATGAATTTTTGAGTCATTTATGATATAAGAACCAATTAGTTCAAACTCACATGAAATTTTTATTTTAATTATTCATAAGAATCAACACTATTTATAGTCTTGATCCAATATAATAAACAAATAAATAAAATAATAAAAAACACCGCTCTCGTATCCCTATAAATACCACCCCTCACCACCTCTTCTCCTCACACCTCCACAGACTTTTATCTTGTATAAATTATAAACAATTAACTTCCCAAACATCTACTCCATGTATAAGACCTACTGGTCTCAACAAAAGTCCAAAACCAAGTGCCTTAAGGAGATTCACAAGGAGACGATATTGAAGAGGTAAAATCCTCCTTCTTCCCCTTTTAAATTATTTCTTTATTTCTTTATTTCTACCATATCCTAGCCTCCCATACACAGATAGGAATGATAACTCTAGTATCATATATATATACTATAATTTTATTGTGTTTATGTAATATCCACCATCAAAACTTTTCTTTTCTCCTCTTATTCTAAAAAATGAAAATATCATCCATAACGTGTCAATTCACCACCTTCGTGGATGAAGAGTTTTTATTTTCCTTTACCACATTCAAGTCTGGTCATAAAACCATTGTTATGGTTAAACCATATTTTAATTTTTACATTAATTTTTTAATGTTATTATAAACATAATAATTAAATAAAATGAAACTATTTTTGGATGGTCAAAAAACCACTAAAAATGAACAAAACATTTATCATTAATATTTTATCTAATGAATCATCCTTGTATTAGAAAAAATGATTTAAGGGGCCATTTAAAATTATGGAAACATATTAATACCATTTATTTCTACTTCTATAGTTTTTTTTAATTTGATAAAGAACTCCCATAATTATACTCAGTGGAACAAACCATAAAGTCATGAAATGAACACTCCTAGAATGACAGTTCTGATATTTATATCTCATCGAAATAGCCATAAATGAACTTAATAAAATAGTAATAAATAAAATATAGGTTGAAAAGGTTTTGAATTAAGTAATTAGTTATCTAATTTTATTATCAAGTACACTAAGTATAAGTTTTGAAAGCTTTCAAACATAAGGTAGGGGACTTTATTTTTAAAAAAAATCATATTTTCAAGTTACAAATCTTTTTATTAAAGAATGTTTTTTTACTTATATGGAATAACCAGATTTTCCTTCTTTCATTATTCATTATTTATTTTATGTTTTCTTTAAAAATTGACAAGTTTATTTTCAAAAAAAATGTTTTCATTTATAAGTGTGTGGCTTCTTAAAAATAAAAAGTGATTTCAAAATGGAAAAATTAATTTCCTCAATATTGTTTCTGTTATGAAATTTTTTTGTGTTATGATCATTTTATGGTCTTTGGGAATTTTTATGATGATGTTTATTTCCATGAAAAACTATGGGCAGGTGTGCCCATTATAGATCTCTATTTCATTGGGTAAAGGGATGGAGTTTACCAGTTAGGTTTCTCCTAAGAGATTATGGGAATATACTATGATGGTTATTCCTAGTGTAACCCGGATGGTTACTCCCTATGTAGCTAGGTGAGATACATTATATATAAGAGTGATATGAAAATGATTCCATAAGTCACCTTTATTATTTATATTTTCTTTCTATGATTTTATAGGAAACTTATGATTTCATAGGGTAAGATAAAAAGCTTATACATTATGTGTAAAAGTTATAACATTTTGAAAAAAATCATTCATGGACTAATAATTTATTTCTTCCTTTTTTATGTCTCTTATTAAGATTTTTGTGCTCATCCCAAGATTAAAAATGTTTCTCATTGGGTTTTTATATGGGTAAAGGAAAGGAATAATTCAAGTTTAAAGTCATGAAGTTCATTATGGAAAGAAATCATGTTTTGTTTTAAAAAGATTCATATTGTGAAAAAATGGATATTGAGTAGAAGTGTTTACTTTGTAATTATATGAGTTTATATGTATAATTTATGACCTAATTATATAAATTCTAAACTGAAAAGATATTTTGGAATGTATTAAAGTGAATTCTAGTTTAATTAACTATATTATGTAATGTTTAAGGTTGTGTCCTTATAGTTGGTATCAGAGCCAAGTTTAAATAACTTTAAGGGATAATATAATGTTAATAGAATATCCATAAATGGTTTTTACTTTATGGTTAATTTGAAATGATATAGAATTTAAATATTTCCATGTTGCTCCATCTAATATATGTCTGTTCATAATGGTTTTCTATAGAAGAAAAAATGAAGCTAAAGTAGGAAGACACTAAGATGTCAATATCATTCCAAATTCACAACCTAGAATAGAGGGAATTGGAACTGAGCAGTTCATGACAGTATTGTATTAGTTTATGTAGGGTATAAATTGAAGCAACATCCATGAACAAGATCATCTAGATAAACCTCATAGGAATATGTTAGTGGTGGAACCATTTATGTGGTAGCACCGTCCGTCATTTAGTGGATATTCTAACCTAGTGGTGGATGAATTGTAGATTAAATACCTAGAAAATATTTTTGAAGTCATGGGGGTTTTTATACCATCAAAATGTTAGTCTTACTATTTACCATTTTGAATTTAAAGCTGACCAATGGTGGTCAATGGTCAAGAGTATCAAGGATAGAAAGGATATTTATGATTTGGAATGTGATTAATTCAAAAATATTTTCCTTGAGAAATATTTTCCTAAGACAAACCGACTTAGGATGGAAAAACAATTCTTGGAATTAGGACAAGAGAAGGATTTAGTGGCTGTATATGAAGTAAAATTAACTCAATTAGCAAAGAACACTCCAAATTTTATCCAGGATCTTTATAGTAAAATCAATCATTTTTAATCAATACTCATGCCAAAATATCTAAGGGTATTGGATTCATATAAGTTAAAAAGTTAGGAAAAACTTGTTCATTATGTGGAGAAGGTGGAAATGGAGTTTTTCAATGATCATGTGTTATTTGAAAACCAATATAAACAGAGGTAAATGTGGTAGAAAAAAGGAAATAATGAATCAAATAAGTTTTATGGTAAGAAAATTATGTTTTCTGTTTATGAGAATTTTGGTAAAAGAACACACTGAGGAATTATTTTTGAAGTCTGGTAAGTGTTTTTGATGTGGTATGTTTTGTAATATGGCTCATAA
Source organism: Viscum album (assembly GCA_963277665.1). Classification (NCBI taxonomy): domain Eukaryota; kingdom Viridiplantae; phylum Streptophyta; class Magnoliopsida; order Santalales; family Viscaceae; genus Viscum; species Viscum album. The sequence continues at coordinate 684,491,803 of OY728120.1, read as the reverse complement.
TTGAAATGAAAAAGATCATGGTAGTGGTAATAACAATTATAATATAAAAACAATAAATTTTTTTAAATGTAATGAGAAGGGAAATTATGGAAATGAGTGTTTGAAGAGGAACCCGAATAATGGGAAGCAGCCAGACTATAAGAAGAAGGTGCAATGAAATTTTTTGTAACTACTTTAGTAGATATTGAGCCATCCAATGAAGTGGTATTAACTCTAGAGAGATTAATATTTTTCCAAAATTGACATGAGATCTGGGTACTATCAGCTGAAGGTGAAAGAGGATGACATTCCAAAAACAACATTTCATACTTTATATGGGAATTATGAGTTAGTTTTTATTCCCTTTGGTTTGAAAAAAATCCCCTACTATATTTATGGATCTTATGAATAGAGTCTTCCGTGAATATTTAGATAAGTTTTTTGTTTTTTTATTGATTATATTTTGGTTTATTCATAAATTTATGAGGATCATGAAAAACATCTAAGGATTGTTTTGCAAACACTAAAAGAAAATAAGTTATATAGGGAATTTAACAAATGTGATTTTTGGTTACAAAAATATTTAATTTCTTAGGTACATTGTAAATAAGGATAAAATAATAGTTGGTATTGCCAAAAAAGTGGATAATGAATGACCAAGAGATACAAATATTACTGATACTCATAGTTTTCTTTTATTAGCATGGTGTTACCAATGGTTTATTATAAAATTTTCATGGTTATCTATCCCAATACCTAAGTTAACACGAAAAGGGGTTAAGTTTATATGTATATAATAATGTGATGTTTATTTATAGAAACCGAAAATAAGATTCATTAATGCTCCAATTTTGGTCCCTCCTTCCATAAATGGAGAGTTTTTCATCTATAGTGATGCTTCATTAAAGGGACTTTGTTGAATTCTGATGAATAATGACTAGGTAATTTCTTAAACTTCACAGAAACTAAAATGTCATGGGTTAAGTTATCCTACACAGGATTTAAAATTAGAAGTTGTGATTTTCTCATTAAAAATTTTGAGACATCATTTATATGGAGCGAAATGTGAAATATATATTGATCATAAAAGTTTAAATTATATATTTATTCAAAAGGAATTGGATATGAGGAAGAGAAGATGAATGAAACTGATAAAGTATTATTATTACATGAACAATTACCATCCTAGAAAATTAAATAAAGTGTATGATTCTTTATGTTGAAAAAATAATGATAAATTAACCATATTACATTTAGAACATGACACCTTAGTTAATGATTTGATAAATTTTGGCTTGGAAGTTGTCCATGAAGGAAATTAGCCTATTTTGTTTCTGGTATTGGTGTAATCATCTATATCAGAAATAATTTAGCAAGCATAGAAAGAAGAACATGAGTTATAGAAAAAGGTATAGTTTGTTAAAAGGGTAAGTTTCCAAAATTTAATATTGATAAAGATTTTTCCTAGAGATTTGGGAAGATATTATGTGTGTCTAGTGATTCGTAGTTGAAGAAAGGTTTATTAAGTAAATCTCATAGTTCTCCATTTTTAATTGATGCTAAAAGCACTAAGATGTATAGATACCTTCGAGAGTATTACTGGTGGGATAGAATGAAAAGTGATATTGCGGAATTTACCATGAGATGTTTGACTTTCCAATATGTAAAATTATAATTAAAATTACTAAATGGGATGCTTCATCCTTTTCCAATTCCATAGTGGAAATGTGAAAATATATCCATGATTTTCAGTGGCATTATAAAAAACTTCTTTAGGTAACAATACCATTTGGGTTATTGTGGATCAACTGACTAAATATGAACATTTTATTACTATTTTAGACTGTATGTCTCTAGATAAAATTTATCAGTTGTATATTAAAGATATAGTTAGTTTACATGGAGTTCCTCTCTCTATTATATCTAGTCGCGATCTTAGGTCTACTTCTAACTTTTGGAAGAGACTTTAGAATTCATGGGGAACTGAATTAAATTTCAACATTTCTTTTCATCCTCAATCTGATGGATAGTCAAAGAAAACGATTTAGACTTTGTAGGATTTGATTAGGGATTGTTCAGTGGATTTCCTGGGAAGTTGGGATAAAAACATTTCTTTGGTTGAGTTTTCTTATAATAACAGTTTTTATTCTAGTATACAGATGGTGCCTTTTGATGCATTATATGGAAATCAGTGTCAAACACCATAATTTTTGGGATTAATTAGGTGAAATAACGTTGATGGGACCATAATTGGAAGATGAAATGGTATAGAAAGTTTAAATGTTTCAACAACACTTGAGTAAAACTAAGAGTAGGAAAAAAAGTTATGCGAATAATCGGAGGAAGGATCTTTCTTTCGTGGTAGGTGATCATGTCTTTCTCAAAGTTTCTACATGGGAAAGTGTGATGTGTTTAGGTAAGAAGGGGAATGTGAGTACATGGTTCATTAGAACATATAAAATTGTGGAGAAAGCTGGTTTAGTTTCCTATAAAGTGGATTTTCCTCTAAGTTTGTCCTAAGTACACAATGTTTTTCATGTCATGATGTTAAGATAGTACATGCCAGATTCATATCATGTTCCAAGCCTTGATATTGTTGAATTGAAAGATAACCTTTCATATGAGGAAAATCCTATTCATATTATTGACTATAGATTTCAAGTATTTCGGAATAAGGTAATTCACCAGGTTATGGTTTTGGGGAGAAACCACATGTTTTAAGAAGCAACATGAGAATATGAAAATGCTATGAGGGAAAGGTATCCTCACTTATTTAATAAGTGAATAAAAATTGTAAGGATAAAATTTACAAAAGGGGGGAGAATGTAACAACCCAGGTACTTATATAATAATTTTTTTCCACTATGGAATTAAATTAATTATAAATTTATAATGAAATAAGTGGTATTTATAGAAATTAAGAAATCTATACTGATGGAATAGTAACATGACCGATAGAATAGTAATGTGACTGTTAGAAATAGTAATCTAGACATTAGAATAATAACCTCATCCATTAAAATATAAATAAAATTTAGGCTTCTCATAAGTGAAAATATGATATATTTATATCATAGTATAAGTAAGTAAATGTTTTAAAAAATTTAAATTAAGTGTTGGTATTTTTGTGAAACGTAGATGTTTATGTACAATTTTAAAATAAAAATAAAAATTTAAAAGAAAATTTATTTTCATAAAATAGATTCATAAATGAATATTTTGTTTTTCTATAATTATAAGATAATTTTATGATACCTAAGTTAATTTTTTCAATGTGTCATGATATTAGTTATAATATTAAAATCAGTATTTTTCGAATAAATGATGATTTTAATTAAAAATTAAATTTATCATATTTAGAAGATTATTTTCAAAAAATGAATTCCATTTTTTAATTATACATGTCAAAAAATGGTTCGGGTGAATTTTTGGTATTTTTCTAAAATAGTTAATTTTTTGGTGAATAGTTAAATATAGTAATTTATGGTATTTAACATTATAAGTTAAATACATGAATTTTTTAGTCATTGCTGATGTAAAACCCATTTATCGAATTCACATATACAATTTACTGTAATTATTCACAAGAACCAACACTATTGGTATTCATGATCCAAAATAATAAATGGATGGATAAAATAATAAAAACACCCCTCTCCTCTCCCAATAAATACTACACATCACCACATCTTCTCCTCACACCTCTAAATCCTTTTATATTGTATAAATTCTACCCAATTCCATTTCCAATCCTATTACCCACGTCCGAGGCCTACTGGTCTCAAAAAAAGTCAAAAACCAAGTGTCTTAAATAGGTTCTCAAGGAGACAATATTCGAGAGGTAAAATCCTCCTCCTTTCTCTTTTAAATTATTTCTTTCTTTCATTATTTATACCATATACTCACGTACCCTATCCAAACTAGAATGATAACTCCAGTTCCTTACATATAATATAATTTTGTTGTCTTAATGGAATATTCATCATCAAGCCTCTTCTCTTATCCTCTTGTTCTAAAAAACATTATTATGGTTAAAAAAGATTATAATATTTATATTATAACTTGTTTAATGTCCTAAAACTAATTTATAGACATAATAATTAAATAAAATGAAACTAATTTTTGATGGTTGGAAAAAATGCCAAAAACAAACCAAACATTTATCAATAATATTTTATCTAATGAATCACAATAATATAAAAAACAAAATGATATATAGGATCATTTAAAATTACGTAAACATATTAATACCATTTATTTACACTTATAGAGTTTTTATTCCATTTGAAAAATAATTATAATTTTACTCAAGGGAACCAACTATAAATCCATGAAACGAACGCTCCTAGAATGATGATTCTCATATTTATAAATCATTGAAATAGACATAAATGAACTTAATAAAATGATAATAAATATAATATATGTGTAAAATTTTCTAAATTAAGTAATTTATAAATCTAATTTGATTATCCAGAACATTAAGTACAAGTTCAGAACACTTTTGGACATAAGTAAGGGGCTTTCTTTTTTAAAAATCCTCTTTTCAAGTTATAACCGTTTTTTATTAAATAATGTTTTTTTACTTAAAAAACATAATTATATTTTCCTACTCTCATGACCCATTATTGATTTGATGTTTTTCTTATAAGTTTACAAGTTTATTTTCAAATAAAATGTTTTCATTTATAAGTGTTTGGATTCATAAAAATTAAAAGTGATTTCAAAATGGAAAATTTATTTTTCAAAAGATTTTTTATGAAAGATTTATGTGTTGTGATCATCTTATGGTTATTGGGAATTGTTATGATGATGTGTGATTCTTCGATAAACCAAGGTTTGGTGATCCAGTTATATCTCTTCAATGCATTGGGTAAAGTGATGAAGTTAACATGTTAGGTTTCTCCTAATAGATTATGGGAATATACTATGATGGTTATTTTAAGAGTAACCAAGACGGTTACTCCCTATATAGTCAGGAGAGATACATTATATGTAATAATGATATTAAAATGATTCCCCAAGTTACCTTTATGATTTATGTACGATTTCTATGGTTTTATAGGAAACTTATTGTTTCATAAGGTAATATAAAGATCTTATGTTTTATGTGTAAAAGTTATAACTCTGTGAAAATGTTTTCATTCACGGACTAACAATTTATTTCTTCCTTTTTATGTCCCTTATTGAGATTTGTGGGCTCATCCCAAATTTTAAAATGTTTTTCATTGGGTTTATGGATGGGTAAAGGAAATAAATAATTCAGGTTTAAAGTCATGAATCTTGTTATAGAAATAAAGCATGTTTTGTTTTAAGAAGTTACATATTGTGAAAAAATGGATATTGAGTAGAATTGTCTACTTTGTAATTATATGAGTTTCTATGTATAAGTTATAACCTAATTATAAAAAAATCTAAATTGAAATGATCTTTGGTAATGTAATAAAGTGAATTATAGTTGAATTTACTAGATTATTAAATGTTTAACTTTGGGACCTTACAAATTATCTCAAATTATATTTATTTTAATATTTTTAATATCATTTATTTTATTCTTCCATTAATTAAATAATTATTACATCATTGTTGTGCAATCATTAAAGGTAATTATTTCTTTACTAAAAATTAAAAATAAATTATAATGATGAAGATAATTCATTTATATTTCAAATGAATATTTGTAACACCCCCGGTTGGAGGTATGTAGCCTGTATTTATGCCTTTTTATGTGTTTAAAGTGAATGGAATTATTTTTGAAGAGGTTGGAATAGTTTTGAATGATTTTGAATAAGTTTGGAGGCTTTTCTTAGGGAGAACGGTTTGAGCACGGTTAGGGGAAACTGTGTGGGTTCTCCAGGAAACCGTGCAGGGGGAGATAGTAGGCTTTACATGGCCTGCGTACGGTTTTCCAAAACCATGTGAGGAAACCGTGCTGACCCCTACTCTCGAGATGGTGGTGTGCGCATGGTTTTCCAAACCGTGCGTACTAACCGTGCAACCACTTAAAGGAAGGGTTTTTTAATTCGGGCTCCCTTGGTCTTGACCTATTTCACTACCAATATTCCCCCACCCAATCCTCACTTGGGATTTTGGGTAATTAGAGGTTGGAGGTGCTCTCCTACACATTTTGGAAGCATTTTGAAGAGGTTTCTTGGTGGATTGAAGGTGGTTTCTCCCGGGTAAGTCTCTCCTCTTGGCTTCTTTTGGTTTCTCTCTATATCTACTCTTCCCTCTTTCTTGGTTTTCTATATATATATTCGTTTCATGTAGATATAGGGTTGGGTTTTCCTTGGGTGTTGATTTTAAGGCTTGTGGATGTTAGGGAATGAGATCTAGAGTGGTTTTGGTGGCGCGTTCTTTGTATTTGAGGTGCGATTACTTGTGGGTCGATTTCACCAGAACCTTAAAGGTAGGTGGATTCTCTCTCAACTGCACTTGGTTAGAACTAATGGTTTTGGTTATAATTATTTGTTTTGGCTTGAAATTAATTGTGATTTTGATGTGCGAAATTGGTTAGAAATCATTTTGGTCATGTTTTGTGGATTTTTGGGGAAAAGGGGTTTTACGGTTGAATGTTCTTATTGTTAAATTTTAAAATGTAGATTTTAAATATTTTTACTTGGCTTGGGTCAAGGAAATGGTTTATGAAAATGGTTTTCAATAAATAGGTTGTTTTATTGAATCGAGGTTTTGGCATGGAAAATGGTTTAAGGATGGTTTCAATAAATGAGTTATTTATTGAAGTGGTTTGTCATGTAATGAAAATGGTTGATTGCATGTTGTTGTGGCCTTAGTGGGTAATATTCTTGGCCATGGATTGTGTGAAATGTTGTGTGGAAGTGGGTAGGAAGTACCACTTTAATAAGGGGATGGTTAGTGGATGGAAGAGACACCATCAAAAGATAAGTGGGCAGGAAGTACCACTAGTAGGAATGGGTGAACGGGTTGGATGGAAGCTCCGTTGTTTTGGATTCATTATTATGTGTTTCTTTACAAGATAGAAATTATTGTGATAATGTGTAAATGATTAAATGTCTTATGGAATGTTTGTTTGTATTTCCCTTGGTTTCTTTGTTTGGGTTAGTTGGCTTGGTAAGGGTTTGTTTGGCTTATGGTAATGGTTTCACTTGTAATTGTTTTATATAAACTTCTTTATATAAATGTACTAATGGTTTTATCCTAGTGGTGTGTGTAGGAAAGTAATTTGGGGAAAACCTATTGAGTATTAGTACCCACTCCCTGCTTTAGAAATTTTGGGCTTTTTCAGATGTCGTATTCCGAAACATAGGTAAAGGTAATTCATCTCATTGTAAGTGGTTCATGGTGATGCTTTAGAGATGTGGTGGTTCTTGGAGAATGGAGCTTGGTGTGGAGTTGTGGAGTGTGTCTTGGTTTATTTTGGGTCTCTTGTTTAGTCTTTCGCCTAGTACTATGATATTGTGTTGGTTGTATTGGTTTGTGGGTTGTGTTGTGGAATAGTGTGGTTCATTTTGGTAATGTATGAGTTGGTTGTTTTGTTGGCTTGCATCATGTAGTTTCTTGACAGTGTATCGTTTAGTTGGTTGGTTTTGTATCAAGGGAAAATTATTCACCAATTGCCTTTTCTCAATATCCTCGACATTTATTGTCAGCCTTTGGCACCTTGGGAAAGTCGCTTAAGGCCAAGTAGCATTCCTCCACCCTCTCAAGACAATGAGATGGGGCATGATTTTACAAGTGGTATCAGTTTGTTTGGTCCTTAGCTTTCAAGTGAGAGAAGTTGTTTGATCCTTGGTGTTGATCATTGTTCTTGGTGTTGACATTAATTCTTGGCCTATTACTTGATTTGGGATGGTAGAAAGGTGTAGGATTGTCTGAACATGTAATGTATAACATAAAAGGATGTAGATAAACCTTTTATGTTGAACTTCATGTTTCCCGATATTTGGGTACATAAGTGTTTAGAGACACTTATAAGCATTAGAAATCTCATTTTCATGGGTGTAGCCAATGATATGAGCATGACATGCATGGTAGAAATGAATTGCCACTAGGCTGAATATTTTATTGGGATATAATGAATTATGGTGTGATATGAATGTGTTGATTTTGAAAATCTGTATTGGGTTTCAAAATGAAAGGATTTGAAACATGAAAACTAGTGTTATTTTGAAAATGGGATGATTTTCAAAACATGGTGGATTTTTTTTTTCAAAATAGTTCAATATGGGAAATTTGAATTTGTTGAAAGCCTGGTTGTTATAGTTATAGTGTAATTGAAATGGAATTTTTGAATCGTGTGTTGCTAAAATAGGACTTATCGTTGTTTTTGTATTGATAGAAATGGCAACAGGTGGGTGTCGTAGAGACCAACCGGAGGAGGCTATTGAAAATGTGGTTGCACCTGAGCCATAGGTGAACCAGTAGCTAGTGAAGAGTATAGTTCAAGCTTTACAAGTAGTAGTTAGTGCGAATAAAATGGATGAACCAATACATGTGGATCATGCAGTTCAGTTTCAGAAGCAGAATCCACCCATCTTTAGGGGTGATTCGGAGCCGAAAAGGGAAGAAGAATGGTTGAATTGAATGAGAAAGATCTTCAAATTCTTGGGAACACTAGTAGAATTAAAAGTGAAGTTGTCCACTTATATGTTGGAAGATATTTCCCTTCAGTGGTGGGAGTTGGCGGTCCATGCTGGAGTAGACCAAGGTATGACATGGGATAGATTTGAGGAATTGTTTAACAAAAAATTCTACCCCCATACTTCAGAATCCAACATACAATGGATTTATTATGTTTGAAATAGGAGAAACTTTCAGTAATGGAGTATGACACTAATTTTATGAACTCAGTGAGGTTTTCACCTGAGGTGGAAGGTAGTACATCGTTGAAAGATTGTATCTTCAAAGTTGGTTTGAGGAGGGACATTCAGTCCAAGATAGCAGTGATGTGTATAGATTATTATACATAGATGGTGAATATAGTCTCGATGGCCGAAAGGGATCTCTTAGGGGCTGCAAGCGAAGTAAGTGTATTAGTACCCATGGGGAATAGTGGGAACTCAAACACTAGGTTCGAGCAGAAGAGGGAAACTTATTTCTAGGGTGTGAGTATGAATTAGAATCCAACTATAGGATTAGTGAATCATTCTCTAAAGCCTTAGAGTAATCAAGGATGTTTTTTGTGTGGTTCTATGATCCACATCAAGTGGGATTGTAAGGAACAACCTCGATCATGTCATAATTGTAAGCACATGGGGCACGTTCAGCAGTATTGCCAGAATGCTCCGAGGTCGGGTGTCCATGAAACTCCTTAGGGGTCGCAGGGGTAATATGCCTCGATAGGAAGAGGGAATTAGTATACTCCTTTTCAACAGGTCCAAGTCCGTCATGGTGATTCTGGGAACACAATGACTCCTTAGGAAAAGTTTCATCAGGGAAGCAAAGAATATAGTGTAGCAAGAAAGTAGTTGTTTGGAGCTGAATATGTTACGATGGATGATCATCCAAGACCATCCACAATGTGAGGTATAGTTATTTTAAATTACAAATTGATGCAAGTGTTGTTTGATATGGGTGATTCCCATTATTTTATTTCTTCTTTCATCATTTATTTTTTGGGTTTAATGGTAGAAATGATGCCTATGGTTCTTAAACTTCAAACTCCTCTGGGTAAAAAAGAGTGTCGAGCCTTCCTATGTAGATCATGTCATGTTCTGCTGGATGAGGTTGAGTTAATGTGGGACTTCATAGTGCTTGATATGGATGTGTATGATATAATCCTAGGAATGGATTGGTTGAAAATTTTTAAGGCCCACATTGATTGTTATGCTTGAACGATTAGTTTTGTGATGGAGGATGGCATGATAAATCTCTTTAGAGGGGAGAGGAATGAGAAGTAGGGTGAAATAGGATTGTTGGAACCAATGGTTGGCACAATATCATACCAGTTAGCTGCTTTGTCATTGGCAGTAGTGGAAGGTATTGAGAAGAGTGTTCTTCCAGTAGTCATGGATCAGTTTATAGATGTTTTTCCAAATAATTCTCAGGGTTACCACCCTTGAGAGAAGTGGAGTTTATGATTGATCTCTTTTTAGGGAGAAGTCCTATCTCACTTTCGTATTATCAGATAGAACCATCAGAATTACAGGAACTAAAAGTGCAGTTGGAAGAGTAAGGGAACAAAGGGTTCATTCAGCCTAGTATGTCTCCATGGGCAGCGCCGGTGTTGTTTGTTAAGAAGGTGGATGGAATGTTGCAATTATGCATCAGATATCATAGACTAAATCAAGTTATGATAAAGAAGCAATATCCACTTCCATGCATTTATGATCTGTTTTACCAGTTTAGGGGAGCATAGTGGTTCTCCAAGATTGACTTGCAATCAAGGTATCATCAGCTGGGGGTGTGGAAGGAGGATATTCCAAGGACAACTTTTAGAAGTATATATGGACATTACAAGTATGTGGTTATAACCTTTAGTCTAATGAATGCACCAACGATGTTTATGGAATTGCTAAATCCGATATTTTAGATATATCTAGATTCTTTTTTGGTGGTATTTTTTGATGATATACTGGTGTATTTGAGGACAAGGGTAGAGCATGAGAAGAACTTGATGATCATGTGTTGTATGACAGACTGTCAAACTGTGACTTTTGGATACAGTAGGTTCGTTTTCTTGGAAATATAATTTCTAAGAGGGGTTTTTCTGTTGATCCGGAAAAGATAGAGGCAGTTATCTCATGGAAACCACCAAATAATGTTTTTGAGATATGAAGCTTCCTTGGTTTAGCAGGGTGTTATCAACGTTTTGTTTGTAATTTTTCATGATTGGATTCACCGATGATATCTTTGATAAGGAAGAATGTCCCATTTCAATGGGATGGGAAGTGTCAGAATTTTTTTGAAGAGATAAAGGGTCACCTTACATCGACACTAATCTTGGTTCTACCAGAAGAAGGGAAAGGGTATGTGGTGTATTGTGACACATCAGGATCAGGGTTGGGGTGTGTTCTCATGAAGGGGGATCATGTAGTTGCATATGGCTCATGGAAGTTGATGTTTCATTGGAAGAACTACCCAACACATGATTTGGAGTTGGAAGGAGTGGTTCATGCTTTAAAAATGTGGCATCATTATATCTTCAGTGACAAATTTACAATGTTTATCGATCACAAGAGCTTAAAGAACATCTTCTCACAAAGTGATTTTAACCTGAGGCAAATGAGATAGATGGAATATCTCCAGATGTTTGATTTCAACTTAATGTGCCCATCTAGTGAGGAAAATTTAGTGGCGAATACATTAAGTAGAAAATAAAATGCTCAAGTGGGGAAACAAGCATAAGATCAGTGGCAATTGATGTTGGTCATAGCCGACATGTGGTTGGAATGTGAGGAATGGGGTGACAGAGCAGTCTTATTTCCAATTTCGTTGGTCCTTGACTTGGTTGGTTTGGTTAAAGAGGCAGAGGAATATGATTCTGAATGTGTGGCGATGAGGTCAAAACTCAATGGTGGGGAGACCATTGAGAACTAGGAAATAAATGGGAATTTAGTCCTGTCTATTCGGAATCCGATAGTGGAACCAGTGGTTTTTCAGGAGAAAATTCTCAAGGATTATCATCATTCAAAGTGGGATGTCCATCCTGGAATTCAGAGAATGTATAAGGTGTCGAAGGCACAATTCTGGCGGGCTGGTATGAAAAGGGATGTGGTGGGTTTGTCTCAAGATGCTTAACTTTCCAGCAAGTCAAGGCAGAGTATCAGTGGATAACAGGAATGTTGTAGTCTTTACCTATCCTAGTATGGAAACGGGAGTAGATAGCAATGAGTTTTTTGACGGGTCTCCCAATAATGTCTAGGAAGCACGATTCCATATGGGTGATAGTGGATCGACTCACAAAGTCGGCCCATTTCATCTCGATTCGTGAATCTCATATGGTAGAGGATCTGTCCAAAATCTATATCTGGGTGGTGGTAAAGAGGCATGGTGTTCTAGTTTCAATTGTATCAGAAAGAGATCTGAATTTCACATCTTGTTTTTGGAAATCCATGCAGCAAGCCCTTGGGACACAGTTGACTATGAGCACAGTGTATCATCCTCATACGGATGACCAATCCGAGAGGATGATACAAACCTTGGAGGATATGTTAAGAGATTGTGTGATGGATTTTGTGGTTTCATGGGAGGATCACTTACCGTTAGTGGAGTTCTCCTATAATAACAGTTATCAGGATTTGATACATATGGATCCATTTTGAGGCATTGTATGGGCATCCTTGTCATTCTCTACTATTTTGGGTGGAAACGGGAAAGACTTCAATGATGAGACCAAGAATTTTCCAAGAAACTACAGAAAAGATCAAGCTAATCAGGAAGAGGATGGAGATGGCTCAAAGTCTTCAGAAATAGTATGTGGACCATCGTCGATGACCATTGTCATTCGAGGTGGGTGATCATGTGTTTTTTATAATATCTCATAGGTTGGGACATCATCGATTTGGGAAGCAGGGTAAATTACCACTGAGGTATATTTGGCCTTTTGAGATACATGAGAGGATTAGAGAGGTGTCTTATCATTTGGATTTTCCACTATGGTTTAGTGTGGGGAACAATGTGTTTCATGGTTCATAGTTGAAAAAGAATCATTCGTATTGTTACCATGTGATTCGTTGAGATCATGTTGAAATAGAACCAGATGCTTCCTTGGTGAACATGCCAGTGAAGATTGTGGATAGGCAAGAGAAAGTATTGCATGATAAAAGCATCCGTTTAGTATGTGTTTTGTGGAATAATGGTCATATTCAAGAGGAGACTTTGGAATGGAAGAAAAATATGGCCGAGCAATGGCCTGGGCTCTTTCAACAAAGCAATGGCTTCCTACTTTTTGAGGATAGAAATTCCAATGTTGTGGAGAATGTATCACCCATGGTTTGAGTTATATAACCTATATTTATGCCTTTTTATGTGTTTAAAGTTCATGTAATGAGTCGGGAAGAGTTTCAGAGAGTTTGGAATGTTTTTGAATAAGTTTGGAGGCTTTTCTTAGGGAGAACAGTTAGAGCATGGTTTGGGGAAACCTTGCAGGTTCTCCATGAAACCGTACAAGGGGAGACAGTAGGATTCACACAGCCTATACGTAGTTTTACAACCCATGCGAGGCAACCATGTCGACCCCTCCTCTTGAGACAGTGGAGTGTGCACGATTAGCGCACGTTTTTCCAAACCATGCAGACTAACTGTGCGTCCACTTAAAAGAAGGGTTTTTAAAAATGTTATCCCTCAGGCTTGACATATTTCACTCCCAATCTTCTCCCACTCATGCCTCACTTGGGATTTTGGGTTCTTATAGGTTGGAGGTGCTCTCCCACACATTTTGGAAGCATTTTGAGGAGGTTTCTTGGTGGATTTAAGGTGGTTTCTCCCGGGTAAGTCTCTCCTCTTGGCTTATTTAGGTTTCTCTCTAGTTATACTCTTCCCTCTTTCTTGGTTTTCTAGATCTAAATTTTTTCATGTAGATCTAGGGTTGGGGTTGCCTTGGGTGTTTATTTTAAGGCTTTTGGATGTTAGGGAAGGACATGTAGAGCAGTTTTAGTGGTGCGTTATCCATATTTGAGGTGTAATTTCTTGTGGGCTGATTTCACCGGAACCCTAAAGGTAGGTGGCTTCTCTCTCAACTCCACATGGTTAGAAATAATGGTTTTGGTTACAATTAATTTTTTTGGCTTGAAATTAATTTTTATTTTGATGCGATAAATTGGTTATAAATACCTTTGGTCATGTTTTGTGGATTTTGGGGGAAAAGGGGTTTTACAGTTGAATGTTCTTATTGTTAAATTTTAAAACGTAGATTTTATTTTTTTTCTTGGCTTGGGTCAAGTAAATGGTTTATGAAAATGGTTTTCAATAAAGAGTTTGTTTTATTGAATCATGGTATTGGCATGGAAAATGGTTTAAGGATGGTTTCAATAAATGGGTGATTTATTGAAGTGGTTTGTCATGTTATGTAAATGGTTGATTGCATGTTGTTTTTCCCTTGGTGGGTCATATTCTTGGATATGTATTGTTTAAAATGTTTTGTGGAAGTGGGCAGGAAGTACTACAATAATAATGGGATGGTTAGTGGATGCAAGGGCCACGATCAAAATATAAGTGGGTGGGAAGTACTGCTAGTAGGAATTGGTGAACGGGTTGGATGGAAGCTCCACCATTTTGGTTTCTTTGTTATGTTTTTCTTTTAAAGATGGAAATTTTTGTGCTAATGTGTAAATGATGAAATGGATTGTGGCATATTTTTCTGGATTTCCCTTGGTTGCATGGTTTGGGTGAGGTGGCTTGGTAAGGGTGTGTTTGGCTTATGGTAATTGTTTCACTTGTGATTTTTTTATATAAACTACTTTATATAAATGTACTAACGTTTTTATCCTAGTGGTGTATGTAAGAAAGTCATTTGGGGAAAACCTACTGAGTATTAGTACTCACCCCCTACTTTGGCACTTTGGTGCTTTTGAAGATGTCATATTCCGGAACATAGGTAAAGGTAAGACATCTCATTGCTAGTGGTTAATGGTGATTATTGGGAGATGTGGTGGTGATTTGATCATGGAGCTAGTTGTGGAGCTATGGAGTGTGTCTTGGTTTATTTTGGGTCTCTTGTTTAGTCTTCTACATAGTACTCTGATATTGTATTGGTTGTATTGGTCTATGGGTTGTATTATGGAATAGTGTGGTTCCTTTTTGCTAATGTATTAGTTGGTTGTTTTGTTGACATGAATCATGTAGTTTGTTGATAGTGTATCATTTGGTTGGTTAATTTTTTCTCAAGGGAAAATCATTCCCCAATTTTTTCTAGAAGCCCTCGGTATTTATTTCTAGCCTTTGGCACCTTGGGAACGTCGCTTAAGGCCAAGTATCATTCATCCTCCCTCTCAAGACAATGAGATTGTGTGGGATGTTACAATATTTTTACTCGAATATATATTCTCAATAACATTATATTGAAAATGTTGCAGTTATTAAAATCATGAATGTGACATCTTTGACTTTTCTTTAAATAAAATATTTTAAGTGTCATAATCACTTCTATAACAAACCTCCTCTTTATTTCATATTTATACATGATTTATTACATAAAATTTCACTTTATAAAACTAAAAATATTGATATTTATAGTGTCTTTGGGGTTTAGTAACATTACATAACTACTTAAAACATTAAATACAACATCTTTATTGAAAACATCTTCAACATGACCAAATCATTCCTTCATACTTAACACTGCTTGGGATAACCTGAGGAAATACATAAGAAAAGGGTGAGCTATAAATCCTAGTAAGGAAATAAACAAGGAATATCATTAGGAATAAAATATATATTTGACAATAGGAATATCAATGGAGCGTGAAAGGAACATGAATAATAAATCATGACATAGTATGAAAATCATAACATTGAAAATGTGGCAACAACTTAAAACATTGCATCATCAACATAAGGCAAATCTAAACTGCCAAGACTTCATGGTGAAAAAAAGTACCATTAAGGAACCAGGTACACACCTATCTCATTATGCTATATTATGATACTAAACATTACCCAATTCATTGGATTTCTATCAGGGGCCACCCTCCATAAACATTTCATTCTCATGCTTAAGTGTGCCACATAAATCATAAAACATGGATTCATTTGTCGTCATAATTTATTAAATGATATAGTAATGTAGAATACAAACATGAAAATACCCAGTAAATAAGTATATGTGCATAAATTTTAATACCCTTGATAGAGAATTGGTTATGGTATTCACAACCCAATTATTTTGGCATGGAAAATCGTGGTGCAATTTCAGCAGCATAACAACATCATATATAAATTCATAAAATGGGTTGATGAGAGAGAAAGGGGTATATAATAATTTATACTTGAGATGAATAGTAATAGGTATATTTAATAAAATTCCCAAAAATAAGTAACTGGAAATAGAAGGTGTAACATAATAATGAATCTTGAAGAAAGAGGAGAAAGCTAAAGAACCCTTACAAAATTTCACCATGGTAACGGGTGTACGTAAAGGTTATTATGAGGGTCAAATTATAATTAAAGGGAATATAATAATTTATAAATAAAGTTTAAATTAATTGGGATAGGTAATAATGAATCCCAAAATAATCAAATATAAATTAAAAAGGAATATCATCAATAAAGTGTTTGATTAAAAGAGGAGAGAGAGAGTCCCTTACGGAATTTCGTCATAGTAACGGGTGTTCATAAAGGAATACGAGGGGATTAATGAGGGTGAAATGAATATCTCATCATTTATACATAAAATTTAAAGTAAAGGTAAGATTGAACATCATATCCCAACATATGAAAATGGTATTTAAGAAGCATAATATAAAAGAGGTGCTAGAACAGAAATGAGAAGAGGGAAATCCCATACTTGGAGGTGTGACTCCAAAGTCTTGGGAGATGCTTATTGAGAGATTGGGGTGACTTTGGAGGAATCTAGGGAGAATAGGTAAGAGTTTTGATGAGATTAAATTAGTTTTTAGTGAAGATAAATTGGATCTTGTTTGAGTTTATATAGGAAAGGAGGGGGATTTCTTTATTATTTTGGTTTTGGACACTACATAATAAAATATTCAAAACCACAAAACATCCTATGGTTTTTTCTAATAGTTTCTGGAAAAGGGGAGTGGATTAAAATATTCTATAATTCCAAGGTCTAAAGTTAATAAAATATTTCCCTTTCTTATGTGGAGGTGTGTCAAACTTTCAAAGAAATGATTTTAAAATCTTAAAATATATTATAAGTATTGGAGGATTCATTAAGGCTTTATAAAATAAATAAAATAAAAATTAAATTTCATTATTTAAAAGTAAAAAAATATATTTGTCTGAGGATACCTTTTATAGAATTTATTACATCACAATTGGGCCATTATGATGTCATAAAACACACCATATATTGATACGGTATTTAATTTTTACCTAAAAATTCGACTATCTTAGAAAATTGTGAAAAAATCATTGTTGGATAATTTAGAATTATTGATTCCAAAAATAATATTCATTTTTTCTAAATAATTTTCTAAATATGTGAATTTTCACTTTTAAAATAAAAACTGATATTTATTTAAAATTGATGGGTTTTTTTTACAATAAGCGTTTTTGAACCCTAATAAAAATTATATTTGACTTTCTAAAAATTATATGATCATTTATATTTAATAAAAATTATTTAATAATAATATTTTATTAAAATATTATTTATTTTTAAAAATCCATTAATTTCATTAATCCATTAATGGCATTGGAATATTAACGAAAAAAAAAATACAATTTGTGCTTTATTGTATCAAAATAAAAATCATTTTCAAGGTAAAAATAATAGGATGAAAATATACTAAAAAAATGTACATATTCATATTTCTAGGGTCTTGATATATATCCATTTAATACACCGATATACACTCTAAGGGTAAGGTGTGAAATGGAGGGGTTTTCATGGGGCCATTCGGTGAACATGGTTTGGGTCGTGATCTTAATGAGATTGAACTTCTCTCGTAAATGGTTTAACTCATCCTTAAGTTGCTAGATCTCAGATAGTTCTTAGTCTATGGAAAAGCCCCGAAATTTTATCTCTGTTAGAAGATCCAATAAATGGGATTCATAGGTTATGATCCTACTAGTTGAGGCCATAACTACCTTTGTATATGACAAATGTATTTTCTAAAACCCTATATTTATACTAGTCATTTGATCACTATAGAACATATATATTATCAAAAGTCATTTAAATACAAGGGGATATAATAATAAAAAGTTCATGTGTTTTCTATATCCATAAGACATTTAATTATATTAAAAAGTGGAATTTTATTCATAATAGTTTGGGTCATTACAACCTTCCCCCCAATTAGAAATTTCACCCTCGAATTTTCCTTTTCCCACACTAAAACATATTAGGGTAACTCTGCTTCATTACCTCATGTGGTTCCCACATTGCTTCTTAAAACTTGTGGTTTCTCCACAAATCATTGAAAATGGGCATTTTCTTATTTCATAGAAATTTTTCTCTACGATCTAATATCTTGACCAGCTACTCCTCATAGGAAATTTTATTCTCCAATAGTACCACCACTGGATTGAGTACATGTTTTAGGCCTGGTATGTACTTTCATAAGAGGGATACATGGAATACATCATGTACTTGAGATAGGTTTGGTGGGAGTGCTAGTAGATAGACCACTGCTCTGATACAATCAAGGATATCAAAAGGGATGATATACCTTGTAATAAGTTTTCCCTTATTCCCAAATCTCATCACTCTCTTCGATGGAGATATGAAGAAAAATACCATGTATCCAAAATCAAACTCTAGGTCATATTGATGATTCTTATCATAGTTATTCTATCAAATCCGAGCAACTTTGATGTTCTACTAAATAGACTCGACCTTCTCCATCATTTCTTCAACAATTTCATGACCTAGAAGTTTTCGTTCCCCAACTTCATCCCAGCATGCTGGTGTTCTGCACCTCTTCCCATAAAGGGATTCATAGGGAGCTATTTGGATACTTGTGTGGTAACCATTGTTGTCAAATAACTCCACCAAAAGAAGATGTTGGTCCCATCTTACTTTGAAGTCCATTGAGAAATATCTCAACATTTATTCATGTGTTTAGATAGTCTACTTAGATTATCCATCAGTTTTATGGTGATAAGTCATATTAAAGTTTAACTCAGTGTTTAGAGCATGCTGGAGACTTTTTCAAAACTTAGAGGTGAATCTTGGATCTTGATCGGACACAATAAATAGTGTTACTCCATGAAACCTTACCACTTCTCTGATATATATTTGTGTCAGTTGATCCATTGATAAATCCTCTTGAATCACAATGAAGTGTGCAGTCTTTGTATCCGATCCACAACAACCCAGAGAGCATTGTTTCCCTTGTATGTCTTTGGAAGTCCAGTGATAAAGTCAATGGTGATGTTTTACCATTTCCATGTTGGTATGGGTAATAGTTTCATCATACCCTTAGACTTATACCTATCAACATTCACTTACTAATATACTAGGTAATTTGATGTATATTATGTGATATCCTTCTTCATGTTGTCCCACCAATAGTGCTCTCATAGATCTCAATACATCTTTGTATTTCTTGGGTGAATAGAGAAATTCAAACTATGTTCATCATCTAATAGTACTTTCTTTAATTTAGGATTTGATGGAACACATAATCTTGACCCAAATCACACAATTCCTTTTTTCATTAACATTGAACTTTGAGGATTTACATTTTCTTATAGTTTCCACTTTATTTTAAATTCCCACATTATCTTTTTGATCATTAATTAACCTTTCCAAAAGATAACGTTTTAGAAATAATTTGTGAAAGGACTAATGATGTTCCTTTCTTTATGATCCTATGCTAATCCTCTTCATATATAAGAAGATAAAATCCTTTTCAATTATCATTGATGACAAAATTATTGGATTCTTTCTACTTAGAGCATCTTCCACCTTGTTCACTTTACTAAGATGGTAGTAGATTGAGAAACTGAAATCCTTGATGAGCTATAATCATTTTTATGGATGCATATTCAGCCCTTTCTATGTGAATATATATTTGAGACTTTTATGATCCATTTATATTTCACACTTCTCCCCAAAGTGATAATACCACCAAATTTTCAATGCAATGATCATAGATTCCAACTCCAGATCATGTGTGGGATAGTTCTTCTCATGAATTTCCAACTGCCTTGAGATGCATGCAATGACTTTGTCAATTTGCATCAACACATAGCCCAATCCCTTCTTCAAAGCATCATTGAAAATTAAAAAAGTTCCCCACTTTTGGGTAGTGCGATAATAGGGTCAGTGATAAGACTCCTTTTCAATTCCTTAAAGATTTCTTCAAATTCATCATTCCAAGAAAATTTAACTCCATTCCAAATTATCTTGGTAAGAGGGTTTCACAATGGTGAGGAATTTATCACAAATCATTAATTATATATAGCTAACCCTAGGAAAATATGGATATTTATCATATATTTTTGTCTCATCCATCCTAAAATTACTTCTGTCTTTGAAGGCTCTACATATATCTCATTTCTTGTGGTGATATTTCCCAAGAAAGAGACTTCCTTCAACCAGAACTCGCATTTGATATAATTTTAAAAAAGCTTATCCTTTCTCGATGTTTATAGTATAGTTCTCATATGTTCCTCATGCTCTTAATTTATTTTGGAGAATATTATAATATCATCTATAAATACTACCACAAATTTGTCTATTTAATGCCTAAAAACTTTATTTGTCAAGTCCATGAAGATTTTTTGAGCATTAGTGAGTCCGAATGGAATAACTATGAACTCATAAAGCCCATACCTTGTACGAAAATAATTATTGGGGATATCCTCTTTCTTTACCCTAACTTGGTAATATCCCAACCGTAGATCCACCTTGTATAAGTATTTTGATCCACATAGTTGATCAACCAATTCATTAATTCATAGAAAAAGATACTTGTTCTTTATCATGATCTTGTTGAGCTCACGATAATCAATGAAAAGGCATTTTGACCCATCCTTCTTCTTGAAAAAGAGGACCGGTTCACCCCATGGTGAAGAACTTGGGTTTATGATCCCTTCATTTAGATTCTCCAATAGTTTTTTCTTTAGTTCCTAAAGTTACACAACAACCATCCTATACAGAGTCTTGGATATTAGCAATGTCCCAGGTATAAGCTCGATTGAAAATTCAACCGCTCATCTAGGAGAAAGACTAGAAAATTACTCAAGAAACACATCAACATATTCCCTCACAATAGGAATGTCTTTGAGGATGGTTCCTTTCTTATAATCAATCATTTGGGAAAGATACCCTTTCTCATAGGGAATTAATATCCATACGTGAGATGACGGTACTAAAAAAGATTCATCATTCTCCTTGCATTTGTATAGAATTTAAGGATGGTTCACAATACTGAGATTGATTTCATTTTCATGGAAATTTATATTGGATATATAAAGGGAAAGCCAATCCATGCCCATAATTGCATCAAATTCCACCAAGGGAAGTATGACAAGGTTTTCTAGGAAGTTTAGTCCACAAAAATTGGCAGGGGAGGAGTTATATACTTGGGAAGAAATAATTTCCCCATTTTCAATTTTCACCGACATCTCAGCTTCCATACTTTGTGGTGGTGTTTGAATAATTATACTAAACTTTCATGATATAAAGGAATATATAGAACCAAAATCAAAAAAATACATTTTCTATTCTTGAATGAATAACTAGCATACCTATCACCACTTTTTTCTGGGATTCAATTCAATGGTAATGATGGAAGAATCTCACCCTTTCTACCTTGGAGGTTGTTGGTTGCCTCAAAAAACCCTTGGATTAGGGCATTGGTTCACAAATTTCCCTAGTTCCTTGAAGTTTTAGCAATGAAAAATGGGTTGAGGGTAGATTGGAGAATTCCTTTCCTCTATCACATTAGAGGGTTTCTCCTGTCAGCAATAATTATCTTGGTGACCTTCCCTTCCACACCTAAATCATTTCTCTGTTCTTTTTATCTAATTTCTAGAGTGATTCTTTCCACACCTTTGACAAGTAGGGTAATGCAATTTCTTAGAACCATTGGATTTATCCATCAGATTGGTAGAATTAAAGTACAAGTTATACTTCGTATCCCCATGATAACCTTGAGATTATCCAATTTTCATCTTGACCTTGAGGGAACATTGGATAATTTTCTCATAGCTATCAAAGTCATGTATTTATAAGGATTTTTTAGACTAGGATTGAGCCCACCAAAGAAATGGTCAACCTTGTATTCAGGGGTAAAAAAAACTGAAGGCGTATCATGTAAATCTTGTGAAGTTTTCCTTGTACACTCCAATAGATTCATCATAATTATTCTTTTGTGAAAGTAAATATATTTATATCTTAATATGGAGGGTATGAGCAAAATATTTATCAAAAAACATTTTTTTGAATTTCTTCTACTCCATTTCTTAGATATCTTACTCAGGATTCATATTATTAATCAATGTACTCCATTTATAAGATTTTACCTCCATATGATAAATAGCCAGAAGAACCTTCTCTTGTTCAGAAAATTCAAAGATGGGGAAGATCTTTTCAATACAATTGATCCATTTCTCCACGATTAAGGGATCAGATGAACCACTGAAATTAGGAGTCCTTTGTCATATAAATATATCGACTATGAGTTTCTCTATCTTGGGAGGGGGGGGGGTGGATGCTCCACCTAGTTTGGGTTTTTATTTAGAACCTTAGTTAGATGAGAGAGTATTGGGACAATGTTTGTGATTCCCATTCCCATTAGGTTGGTCATCTTGTTGGGGAAATCATCACACTACCCTTCGCATCGGTTGTTAACATGATTCCTCATATTTATGGACATTGGATAGAATAAAAAAGGGAAATTAGGGATGAGTATCTTAATTAAACACATAAATGGGAATCTAATTTCATTAATGGAATAACATATAAATCACATCTATCTTATTAACTTGTGAGTTTCTAGGCTTCAGTATATGTTATCCATGATATAATTCATATCATATAGTCTTATGGGAATTTTTTATTCCCTTAATTATTGTTCTTAATGAACTTATGAATTTAACAAAGAAAATCTCCTGATAGTGTAAAACTAAGTGCACATTAAGGCCCATTTTCGTGTACCAGGTTACCCAGAGTCAGGCCCAGAACACCTTATCAGAGTTGTTACTCGGAGGTATATATGTTCCAGAACCATGTCCACTTATAGTTTCCTAATAGGGATATATTTTCTTGATAAACCACTTACTCTATAATTAACAAAATTTAGGGATGTTTTATTACACTTAGTCTTATCCCTAACGGTTTTCACTAGGGTTTTCTAATCCTAATCCAAAAAATAACTAAACTTATACTTTGATATCAACTATAACAACCCTTCTCATTATTTAATATTTAAACATGATTTATTACATAAATTTACACTTAATATAACTCAGAATATTGAGAAGAAAAGTTTCTTTAGGGTTTAATAACATTACATAATAACTTAAAACATGGAATACAACATCTTTATTTAAAACTTCTTAGACATGTCCAAAACATTCCTTCAGACTTAAAACTGCATGGGGTAACCTGAGGACATAAATAGGAAAGGGGTGACCTATAAATCCCAGTAAGGGAATAAACAAGGCATAAAATAAGGAAGAAAATAAATTTTATATAATATTCATATCAATGGAGCATGAAAGGAACATGAATAATAAAGCATAATATAATATGATAATAAAAACATGGAAAATGTGGCAACAACTTAAAACACTGCATTATTAACATAATTTAAAGATAAACTTCCAAGACTTCTTGGTAGAAACAATTACCATAAAGTAATTAGGTACACCCCTATCTTAGAATTATGTATCATGATACTAAACATTACCCAATGAATTGGAGTACTATCCGGGTGCACCCTTCATAAAAAATTCATTCTCATGCTTATGTTTTACACATAAATCATAAAACATGGATTCATTTATCGTCATAATTTATTCCATGATCTAATAAAGTGTAATAAATACATGTAAATACCTAATAAATAAGTATATGTTCATAAAGGTGAATAATCTTGATAGAGAAATGGGTATGGAATTCACAACATAATTATTTTGGCCTGGAAAATTGTGGTGCAATTTTGGCAGTATAACCGCGTCATATAGAAATTTAAAAAATTGGATGATGAGAGAAAATGGGGTATATAATCATTTAGACATGAAATGGAAATTAACAGAGACATGGGAGGACATTCACCAACATACTTAATTTTAAATAGATGTCGTAACATAATAAATAATCCTGAAGAAAGAGGAGAAAGCAAAAGAACCCTTACAAAATTTCGACATGGTAACGGGTGTACGTAAAGGTTATTAGGAAAGTTAAATTTGAGTGAAAGGGGATATAATATTTTATACATCAAGTGTAAAGTAATTGGGATAGGTAATAATATATCCCAATATAATCAAATGAAAATTAAAAAGGCATATCATAAATGAAGTGCTTGATTAAAAGAGGAGAGAGAGAGAGTCCCATATAGAATTTCAGCATAATAACGGGTGTTCACAAAGGAATATAGGGGGAATTAATGAGATTTAAAGGAAGATATAATAATTTTTACATAAAATGGGAATTATGGGGATCATTCAACATCATATCTCAACATATGAAAATAGAATTTAATAAGCATAATATAAAATAAGTGCTTGAATGGAAATGAGAATAAGGAAATCCTTTACTTGGATGTATGACTCCAAAGGCTTGGGAGAAGATTCTTAGTAGCTTGAGGGAACCTTTATAGGACTATAGGGAGTATAAAAAATATTTTTTTATGAGCTTCAAGGAGCTTTTAGTGAAGATAAATGGAAGATTGTTAGGGTTTATATAGGAAAGGAGGGACATTTCTTTATTATTCTGGGTTTGGATACTACAAAATAAAATATTCCAAAACACACACCATCCCATGGTTTCTATAAAATTAGAGTGTCTTAAATTATTTTATAATTACAAGGTTCGAAGATAATAAAATATTTCCCCTGCTTATGTGGAGGTGAGTCATACTTTTAAAGAAATAATTTAAAATATTTAAATATATTAGAAGTCTTGGTGGATTCACTAAGGATTTATAAAAGAAATAAAATAAAAATAAAATTTAATTATTTTAAATAAAAAAACATATATTTGGATTTTTATACCTTTTATAGTATTTATTACATCACTATTAGGCCATTATGATATCATAAAACACACCGTATATTTATACGGTATTTAATTTTTACCCAAAATACAACTATCTCGGAAAATGAGGAAAAATTAACCATTGGATAATTTTTATTTCCTAATTCTAAAAATAATATTCATTTTAGCTAAATAATTTTCTAAACATGTTAATTTT
The DNA here is from genome assembly GCA_963277665.1 of Viscum album. Classification (NCBI taxonomy): domain Eukaryota; kingdom Viridiplantae; phylum Streptophyta; class Magnoliopsida; order Santalales; family Viscaceae; genus Viscum; species Viscum album. The sequence continues at coordinate 684,466,847 of OY728120.1, read as the reverse complement.
CACTTTTAAAATAAAAACCGATATTTATTGAAAATTGATGGGTTTTTGAAAAAAAGAGTTTTCGAACCTTAATAAAAATTATATTTGAATTTATAAAAATTATATTATAATTTATATTTAATAAAAAATATTTAGTAATAATATATTTTAAAAAAATTTATTTATTTTCAAAAATCCATTAATTTCATAAATCCATTTATTGCATTTGAATATTAACCAAAAAATACAATTTGTGCTTTATTGTATCAAAATAAAAAACATTTTAAAGGTAACAATAATAGGAAGAAAATATACTATATAAAATAATGTACATATTCATATTGATAATGTCTTGATACATATCCATTTAATACACAAGCATACGCCTTAAGGGTAAGGTTTGCAATGGTGGGGGTTTCATGGGGCCGTTCGGTGAACATGGTTTGGGTCATGATCTCGATGATCTTGAACTAATCCCATAAATGGGTTAGATCATGGTTAATTTTTTGGATATAAACTTGGGATTGTTATAGAGAAAATACTAGAAATATTATCTCGCTTTGAAGCTTCGATAAATGGGATTCATAAGGCATGATCTTACTGGTTGAGGTCATCACTTCCTTTGTATGTGCCAAAAGTATTTTTTAAAATCCTATATTTATACCAGTCATATGATTACTATGCAATTGATATATTATCAAAGGTAATTTATATCTAATTGGATATAATAAATCAAAATAATTGCATGTGTTTTCTATATCCATAAGACATTTAATTAGATTAAAACGGGGAATTTTATTCATAATAGTTTCGGTCATTACAACTTCATAATGGAAAAAATGGTCATATATCAAAACCCTCAATACTTATGGAAGAATATTACTCATATAATAAAATTGGGGCAAGTTTTAGGTCATTTTCTAGTCCTTATCATTTTATTTTTATCCAATATTACCAAATTTACTGTTTATCATGATAATGAAAATTACCAAGGTTACTATTCATGTCAGCCAAAAATAAAAAGGAAATATTAATTAAATTTGGACCTTATGAATAAAAAATATGGGGTACATTTTACAAAATAAAAAATACATAATTTTTATAATTTAATTTAAAATTAGTCTCTCAAAACACAACGAAAAACAGTTTTCTTGAAAAATGCATTTTTAAGCCAAAAAATGTACTTATACCAAAATAAGGTATAAGGATGATTAAACTGTAGTTAATTATATTATAAATATATAAAGAGTAATTAATTTAATTTCATATTAAATTCAAATTATATAGGTACTTTTTAATATAAATAAAACGACACTTGTAAAAATTTGTATTTTTAACTATTCACTGGAAAATCAATCATTTCAGAAAATTCACAAGAAAAAACCCAAAGATAATTTTAATATGATTATTTCAGAAATGATTTTATTTTTATAAAATATAATTTATATAGGTTATATAAATTTATTATAATATTTATTCATAAAAATAAACAAAAATATTTTGAAGAAAATGTATTTTTGAAGAATAAAATGACTTTATTAAAAATTAAGTGATTATTCATAAATCATTAATTAATACATTATATATTATATAATGTGGTTAATACTATTCATTCCTTCTAATTTAACGATTAGAATATAATAATCACATAATAATATTTTATTATTTGTTTAAACTGGGTGTTGCGTGCAATGTAAGCTATCGAAGAGAATACATTTATTTAAAATAGACAAACCATAAAATCTTTGGGTGTTATACTAGATATGATTTGAGATTCATTAATTAGAGAAACAATATTAGAGCAGGGATTATTCCAACATATCAGGGTTTGAGTGATATATCTTTACATTCCCACCGACATTAGAGTGCTTGTATGAGATTTAGGCAGAGCAGATGTTGACAATTAGTGTTGGTAGGGAAAAACCAGAAGCTAAAACCTTGGCAGCTGGTAGATGGTGGTAGGCACTAAGACCCAGGCAGGTGATATTCTTCAAGATGTTATCCTGGGATAGATGGTTGGCATTTTAGGTCTCTTAGGATGATAATAGTTGTCCTTGAGAGAGGTGATGCTTCTCTTACAACGGTCGGGGACATATCGCTCAGGATTGTCCGACCCACTGAACAACTGATAGAGATATTTTTGATAGAACACATAGAAAAAGAAAGTGGTGGTATTTGGTGATTATGTGGGCTGAATATGTGGTAGGGGAGTATGTCTAGTTGTGTGGTGGTAGGAGGTTTGATTATTATCACCGCCACCCCATGTGGTTTGTGCCAGGCTCAAGGAGCTAGTGGCCAGGGATGAGGAAAGCTATAGAAAATAGAGACCTATAACCCAAAGGATCTAGGGTTGATTAAATATTTTATCTATGTATTATTTATTTCAGTAGTAGTACTAATAGATTTGGTTGTGTGCCACTTATTTGGTTCAAGACTTAGAGATTTCAGTTGAGACCTTGGCACAATCCTTGCACTTGGAGACTCCTACTAGGGGTGAATTAGTGATCACACATTTTTTATGATAGTGTGACCTGAATCTTGGAGGAAATATCTTTTTATGGAGTCTCTTTGTTGAAATTATGAGGCCTTATTTCATTATCTTAGTTATGTGCAGATTATCCACAGTTCATGCCCATATTAAATATTACCGGTGGAGAATGTGGTGTATCTATGGCGATGGGGTGAGTTTTTCCTTAATGAGTGAGAAGGAAATATAGGAAGAGTAGGATGGAATCATACATAGGAGTATATATCCAATTAATCACTATTTTTATAGTATTACCATTTGAGCAGTGGATGTTATGGGTTTTCAGTTTCCTATAATGGTGGCAGAGTATATGGACATATTTATTAAGGATGTGTTAGGCTTAACTCCCCGATGGGAGATAAACATCATTATTAACTTACATACAAGGATAACCCCACTATCTGTGCCAGTATATTTTATGGATCATGTAGATCTTTGATAGATGAAGGTGTATTTAGAGGATATGCAGAGGAAGGGCTTTATCAGACTTAGTGTTTCTCCCTGGGTAGCCCCAATGTTGTTCAATGAGAATCCGACGATGAGATTGACATTTTGTGTGGATTATCGGTGCCTGAAATAGGTGACCATTAAGAATAAGTATCCACTCTTGAGGATCTATGATCTATTTGATCAACTTAGATGGGTGAGATGGTTCTTGATAATTGACCTTAGATCAGGATATCATTATCTTCATTTTTTGGATGAAGATATAACAAAGAAAAAATTTCAATGTCGCTATGGTTATTATGAGTACTTGGTGATTACTTCTAGAATTAATAACACCCCAAAAGTGTTCATGGGAATCATGAACTAGATAATTCAGACTTTCTTATACTGGTTTGTGGTGGTATTCATTGATGACATTATAATGTACTCGGTATCCAAAGAGGAGCAAGAGAGACACCTGAGGATGGTCCTAAAAACACTCCAAGAGCACCAGCTATATGTGGATATCTAGAAGTGTTAGTTTTGGATTCAGGAGTTCCACTTTATGGGACATGTCATCTCAATATAGGGTTTTGTGGTGGACCTTACAAAGTTTGAGGCAGTGTTATCTTGGGATCCACGCAGGAGTGTGAAAAATGTGTAATGCTTCCTTGGGTTGGAAGGATACTACAAGAGATTTGTGTCCTATTTATCCAGGTTATTCTTACCTTTGAGTACTTTGAACTAGTAGGGGAAACATTTCATGTGGATAGAGAGGTTCCAAAAGGCTTTTCAAGAGTTTCAATAGAGGTTGATGGTCACTCCCATCTTGAGATTTTTAGAGGAGAGTGTCAAGTACATATTGTTATATGATTCCTAAAGAACCAGACTCAGTTGTTTTCTGATGTTGTGTTAGTTATTTACTATAAGTCTTGAAATTTGAGACCGTACAAGAAAAATATGTTCCCCATGATCTAGATTTGGTAGCAATAGTCTTCACCCTGAACATGTGGTGACACTACCTTATGGGTGAATGATTTATCATCTCTTCTAACCATAAGAGTTTAAAGTATATCATCTCTCAGAAGAATATTAACTTGAGACAATGTTGATGATCAGAGTTCCTCTAGGATTAGGAATTCAAGAGATTTTATACTCCTAGGAAGGGGAATTTAGTGGAAGACTATCTTAATGGAAGATCTTATTCATTGTAGTTGAATGAGGCTTTATAGAATTTAGCCTCATTACAATTTCCCTTAGCGGATGAGGATGGCGTAGCTTACCTCCAGCCAATGATTGTTACCCCACTGCTTCTACTACATACTAGTGAGGCTCATCATATAGATACATATTATGAGACCTTTTGTACTTATATATCCACATGACATAATCATGATAGATTTTATGAAGGTGAGGAGTGGGTTATCCTTTTTATATGATAAATGATGGTACCAGTAACATTGTGTGAGGAGGTTTTGGGGAGTTTCACACATCTCCATTGGTGGTACATAGAGGCATGGAAAAGATGTACCAGGTCCTTTAACTCTAGTTCTAGTGGTTAGTTGTGAAAAATTGTGTAGTAGAGTTTGTTTCTAGATACCTCAATTGTTAGCAGTTGAAGGTTAAGCACCAAGTTCCAGAAAGTTTAGCTTAACCCCTTGAGGTTCTAGAGTGGAATTGGGATGTTATATCGATGGACTTCATGATTAGGTTACCGAAAAATTATATAGGACATGATTCAATTTGGGTGATCATAGAGTGAATCGCCAAGTCATCCCACTTCCTAGATATCCAAGAGTAGAGTTTAGCAGGAGCATGGGATGAATTTACATGTAGGATATATATTGTCTCCATGTATTTTCATCAATAATCATTTAATATCATGATGCTAGCTTCAAATAAATATTATGTAGAGGATTGTAGGAGGCCTTTGGGACTCGATTGCATTTGAGCACAACATTTCACCCCCAAAGTGATGTCAAGACTGAACAGACTATTCAGGTTTTGGAGGACATGATGTGAGATTTCATTTTAGAATTTAGTAATATTTGGGAGGATCACTAACCCTTATTGTAGTTTTAATTCAACAATAGTTACCATTCGAACATCGATATGGAACCATTTGGGGATTTATACGGGTAACTATATCAGTCACCACTATTTTGGACTGATCTGGGTGAGTCAACACTTATGGTTATAAAGTTGGTGAAATCTACAAATAGAAGATTTATATCATCTAAAAGTAGATTAAGATTTTACATAGACATTATAGGTCTTATTTAAAACAATGACGGTTGTCTTTGGAGTTTGAGGATGGAGACCATATGTTCATAAGGGTCTCACATTGACATGGATTATAGTTATTTGGATGGAGTATAAATTTATCTCTGAGATTCATTGGCCCTTTCTAGATATTATATAGTATTTGAGGGGTGGTGTATCACGTGTCCCTAATATCGTAGTTAGAATGGGTACACAACATCTTCCATGTGTCTTAGATGAGGATTCATGTTCATGACCCGTCACATGTTATCGACTGGATCTAGATGGACATTGAGGATGGATATACATTTATAGAGTACCTAGTGGAGGTAGAGGACCAGTAGGAGAAGATCCTCCATGGTAAACCAATTCCCTTAGTGCATGTTTGGTGGTAGCACAAGAATCTTTGGGATAGAACCTGGAAGCAGGAGACCCAGATGCGGGCTCAGTAACCACACCTTTTTGAGTAGTCTTTTTTGATTTTTCAGGGTGAAAACCCCTAAGTTGTGGAAAATTTCATGTCTCTATTTTTTCCATGTAAATATTTAAAATACATCTAGTAATATTTTTTGAGTTAGGAACTAATAAAACACAATATTTTGAGGCCTATAGAGGTTTGATATTTATATTACATAAATATTAAATATATTCTATCATGCGCATGTAGTTTTTATGAAATAATAAAATAAATTCCAAATGGGGACTTATATGGAAAATATGAGGCCACCATTGAGTCCATATCATGGGTTTTACCCATGGTGTGACATAACATTAGAGAGAGTTCGATGCTCAGGTTAAGCACAGTCATGGGTGGGTTAATAAATAAATAAATAAATTAAATTAATTTGTTTATTATTTTCTCAGACCTAGACCTATATTTAAAAATTTCCTATAATTTTAAAATATTAGGGTTATCCACATAACCATGTATATTTGAGAGAGTCTATGGAGGAACATTTGGAAGACAATAATGGGATCAAGGATCAGATCGATATCACTCAGATCATCTATGCTAATAGAATTCAAAGATCTTACCAAGGATGAAAACTTGTTTTCATTACTCATCAGTGATTGATCCTAACCCAAGGAAGGACATTGTTTTACATATTTTATTTTCTTTTTTGATTATATCATGATGAATGTAAATCAAATAAACTAAAAGATTAATTTATGGGCCAATCGTGTTGTGAATGAGGGTTTATTTTACATGGGATTTAAGTAAATTGTTATTATTTTTTATCATGATCTTCGTTAACTATTCTAATGACAAATAATTGAGTCCAAATTGAACAAAGACCGAGGTTCATTCCTCATTTTTTTTTCATTTATCCCCCATTTCTTCATACATTTATCACTGATAATTTCTTTGATTGGAGGATTGAAGAATATGAAATATTCAATTTTTGTGTGATTATTATACTTTGAAATAGATTAATACCATGATTATGGTTCATGATCAAGAGATTGATTGAGGTGAATAGAAATGAAGATGTATCAGGATCATATTAGGGTTTGTATTTCTTGGTTCGGCATGCGATGAAGGCATGATTCAACGATAGGTGATTTTTGAGTGGATCAAAGGCCAAATTCTAGCGAGCAGTGACAGAGGGGTTGATCAACATCATATCCATGTTTTTTTTATCATTATTCATGTAGGTAGGAATAGAAAAATATATATGTAACAATATGGAAATTATGAAAAATTCTCAACTATATTGTGTGTTTTCGAAGAAAACATGCAGTTTAGTCCCCCTTCCATGGTGCTAGGGTTTACACATAGAGAAAAATATCACACGACATGTGACATGGGTCACACACCATGTGAATTGATGCTGGAGGCTTGAAATGTACACCATAAGTTACATGGTCATGGACATTTCCATGCACATAGGCAATGGAATAATACAAGGACACGGTTGTGTACTCAGACATGTCCAGGGGACCCAATCACTATCAGGTACATGGGCATGACTAGAGTACATGGGAAAGAGTATAGGTACACTGGCACATGTCGTGGTATACGGTCATTCCTAGGGTAGACGAGACATGCCGTGTAATTTTTCAAGGGAAGTGTGATGAACATAATTTATTTAGTATAGAATAGGTTCAGTTGAGTGTCATTCTTTAGTCCATCCCTATGAGTGTATAGTGTGGAATTACATCCTAAGTATAAGATTGTGATCCCCTCTATAGGTTTTGTCTTGGATAGAGTTTTTGGTATCCCTCTATGAGGCCCGTAGTGGTATCCTCTATCATATCTTCTTCCTTGGGTAGGGTATACGGTATCATTGTGATGAACATGAACAAGAAATTTATCCCCTATATAGTATATTAGACTAGTAGTGTTTGTCGTGTCCCCCAATAGTCCTGGGTGGATCCCCTATCTTCATATTTTTATCTTCAGAGTTCCCATGAGTACTTATTTGGTGATACCTGAGGAGCACAAACTCTCCAATTAACATCATTAGTGAAAACATGTCTTATGGAGTGGGCTCTCCTAGATGAGAATTACCTTGAATCCTCGAGCATGATTCAATGGCTAGTAGTGGTTGATAAATCTTGAGGAATGGAGTCTATTATGAGTATATCTGGGTTTATTTTTGATTGTTGTGATATCACATATATTTATTGACATACCTGTGTATTGATGAACTGACTAATCTTGATGATTTATGTTTAATAATTTTACAATATCCTACTAGTTATTTTTATACTTACCCTTTCATGGTATTTTCCCACATGCATCATTGTCTTATATATATGACAAACCTTTAGATGGTGTCTTAGGAGGACTGGGAGTAGGTAGAGCATAGTTTGGGCTAGACAGACTGAAGTTCATACTGGTGTTGCATTTGATAACATTCCTCTATTTCTAAGTAGGTTGGACTTTATATCAAGTTTTTTGTGGGATTTTATTAGTCCCTTTACCTTTTTAGTACTTTTTTGTACTATTATTGTGATATATAGATGCATGCATGAATTTGGTATCAGTTGTACTTTACTTTCATCATTGTATCCACCTGGATGTTTGTTCATGTGTATAAGTACCTTAGGATAATGACCCACATATGTGTGATAAATCAAATTAGCACTAGTCTCTATCACCTAGCCTATTGGAGGCAGGATTGGGGTTCTCTTGGTTGACTTACCTCCATCTAGGTAGGCCCCAATGGGTTGGGTTTTAACAAAACATGGTTAATCACATAAGTAAAATTCACCTAATATTAACAAGTCATGTGGAAGGATAAAATGGGCTTTACATATATGGATAAAAAACCATCAACTAAAATATTATACTAGAATAACCTTCCACTAAATAAGTTATAAATAACCACATAGTTAAAAGTGATTGACCAGCTCAAGTTGGGGTGCTTTCGATTATTGTGTAATTTTTAAATTAAATTTTGGGTTGAATTAACATAGTCAACATCATGGTTGTCTACCAAATAAGGATGTAATGTAACTAAGAATCAAAGGTTAAGTAAATATTAAAACATGATTTAAAGATTGTGGAGTCCACTCAATGGATTAAGTAACTACAAGATAATGTAGTTGGGAAGTTACACCTACCTAAAACCTTTCAAGAAACATGTTAGGACCAGGTCTGGGTTATTATAAAGGGAATATGGTTCCTTACCACTAGAATATCTAGGTGATAAGATATCCTAAGACTAATGGTGAGGGATATTGGGTGTTGAAAAAATTGGGATATTAATAATAATTTAAATAATTTTAAATTTATTAATATGGATTTGTAATCAAAACAAGTACTAATTATCGACTCTTAATTTGTAGAAAATGGAAAATAAAACAACGTCAAAAATATCATTGTGATCCATACTTAAGATGGATAACCTTCTAAGTAGCATAAATTTATAAGAATATTATATTCACTTACACCATATACTATGCCATGAACAGAAATTAAACATGTTTTATACCACACTTTCTGAATTTATTTCCAAATAGGATAATAAAGAATAAGTATCTCTCTATTTAAAGCATGTGATCAATGCTATGGATGTTCAGTCATTCATGTTATCCTCTATTTCTAATGATATTGTAAACCAATATGAGGATATGTATCCACATAACTTAGTCTACATCAAGGGTTGACTATGTACATATATCATTTTATCATCACTACCTGAAAACTTCTTCTGTTTTATTATAAATTATAATTTGAGAAATAGTGAGAATACACTTTAAAAACTTATTACACTTATTCACCAAGTTAATAAATACATGTGGAATGAAAAACCCACAATCAATATGGTGAATAATTATAAGTGGAATAAGGAAAAGGCTCCAAAGACTCATTCCAAGTATAAGGCTTCGAAGCACCATCTATCCATGAAAAAGAAGATCTGGAGGTAAGGAAATAAACAAGATATAGAATTTTTTTTCACGTAGCAAGAAGGTCCACTGGAAGAGGAATTTAATCTATCCAAAGAATCAAGGGAAAGATTTAGGTTCATTTATTATTGATTGTAATCTTTCTATATGTACAAGTTGGTATTAGATACTGCCTATGGTGCTCAAATTTGTATACAAATATAGAAACAAAGTAGATTTTAGAAGATTTACATAGATTATGTGGATATATAGGTTTCCAGTAGAGTGATGCAAGCTCCTCTAGACATTGGAGACTACCGTATCACATTTCAAATAGGATTGATTTTGGTTTTAAATAACTGTTATTATGCACCTAGTGTTACCAAGAACATTATTTTCACTTTTTGTTTAGATATTGATGGATTTATTTTCATCTTTGAAAATAAAAGTATCTAATTTAATAAATATATAATATGTTGTGGTATGAAACAATTGAATAATGGTATTTATGTATTAAATTATGAAAAACCAAATATTAGAAATAGATAATGAAATAAATATGCATGACTCATATAACACCCAACTGTGGCATCATCATCTTGGTCACATAAATGAGAAGAATTTGACAAGGCTCAATCAAGATGGTTAATTGACACTTTTTGAGATTAATCCACTTGAAATATGTTATGTTTGTTTACAAGGTAAGATGAACAAAGAACCATTTAGTGGTCATAGTGATAGGGCCACTGCTATTCTATATTTGGTACACATTGATGTGTGTAGACCTTTTCAAGTAGTGGCTATAGGTGGATTCTCATACTTTATTACTTATACTAATTACTTTATCAGGTAAAGTTATATTTATTGATGAGGTATAATTCTAAATCATTGGATAATTTCAAAGAGTTCAAGAGTGCGGTTTAGAATCATCTTGGTAAGAAGTTAAATAAACTTTGATCAGATTGACTTGGTGAATATCTTAACCAAGAATTTATCAAATTTATATTGGATTAGGGAATTTTATCTCAACTCACTCCACCATATACAAAATAGTGTAATGATGTTATTTAAAGGGGTAAATTCACCTTGTTGGACATCATAAGTCCAATGATGATTCATACCGGACTTACATTATCCTTTTGGGGATATGCATTACAAATAATATTATACCTACTAAATTGTGTACCAACTTAATCAGGAAACGATATTACCTTCAAGTTATGTAGTGGAGTGAAATATTCTTTTTCATATGTTCAAGCATGGGGTTGTGAGGAATTTATTAATGTTAGATAAAGAAACAAACAAGAACCTACCGACACAAAGTATATCTTTATAGGGTATCCTAAGGAAACAAGGGGATACTATCTCTACAACCCTTAATATAGGAATGTAATTTTCGCAAGTCATGTCATCTTTCTTGAGACGGAGCACATCCTCAAGGAGGATAGTGGGAGAAATATTGAATTTTATGAAGTTTATGATCATTATATACAATATTTATTATTGAAAATTATTCCATAGGTCCCCATGTAAGATTTTGTTCTTGAAACATGTGTATTGTGTAAAAGAATTAGATAGGTAAGGGAACCATAGAGATATGGTTTTCTAGTCCCTGATGATGGTGACTCATTATTGGTAAAGAATCATGGTCCTATATCCTACAAAGAGGTAGTAGAGTACTCAAAAACTTCAAAATTTAAAGGATACATGAAGTATAATATGGATTCCATGTATCAAAACCAAGTTTGAGTTTCAATTGATTCACCGGTTGATGTAAAACACATTGGGTGTAAATGAGTATTCAAGAGAAAACTAAACATGGAAGGTAAATAAAATACCTATAAAGCATGACTAGTGGATAAAGGGTTTAGAAAACATCAAGGCATTGATTATGATAAAACCTTTTCTCCAATTTCTATGTTTAAGTCCATAAAAAATTTACTTACCATAACATACAACCATGAATATGTGATTTGGAAAATGGATGTCAAAATAGATTTCCTTAACCCGAAACTTCAATAGGATGTGTATATGACACAACCTAAAGGGTTTGTGACTCCTATAAATTCTAAATGGTATTAAGGTTGAAGATACTCATTTATGGATTAAATAAACCATACAGGTCATGGAATATTCAATTTGATGAATCCATAAAATAATTTGATTCCATTAAGAATGAATATGATCCATGTGTTTACAATTGATTTAAGGGGAGTATGGTTCTTTTCATAGTAGTTTATGTTTATAAAATATTACTAATTGAAAACAATAAACCTTATTTACAAGAAGTTATGTCATGGTTTCACAAGTGATTACCCATGAAGGACTTTGGTAAATCAACTTAAATTTAGGGTTCAAGATCTTACATGATAGATCCAATAGGCTGCTCGAACTAAGTCAAGGTACATATGTTAACCAGATACTAAAGAGGTTCAGTATAGAACAATCCAAGTGATTATTATTTCTAGTGTCACATGTCATTCATCTTTTCAAGAAAATGTTTCCTTGGAAACATTAGGAAAGAGAAAGAATGAGTAAGATCCCTTACACTTATGTGATAGGACCTATCAGGTATACCATGTTATGTATGAGGCTTTATGTGGCCTATGACTTGAACATGGTAGGAAGATATCAAGTAAATCCATGTGAATAAAATTGAACTCTTGTAAAATTTATCCATAAGTATCTAAGATGTACTAAGGATATCTTCCTAGTGTACAGAGGAGATGAAGAACTAGTCATCAAGGGTTATACAGATGCTAGTTTTTAGGTAGCTTAAAATGATCTGAATTCATGGTATTGATAATTATTTTTTCATGGTAAAGGATTTGTGAACTGGAAGAGTTTAAAGATGCCAGTTTTTGTTGATTTTACAGCAGAGTATGAGTATATTAAATCTTTCAATACCACCAAGGAAGTATTTTGGATTCATAAATTCTCTCAAGAGATTTATGTGCTACCTTAATGTAAATATACTATCATATTTTACAATGATAACACTTTAGTGGTGGATATCTCTAAATATCCAAGGTCACACCGAAGGAAAAGCACTTACTTTAAAAGATTCATCTCTTGAGGGATTTTTCTCAATGCAGTGAAGTTACACTGAGTATAGTATACATAGGGGAAAATGTGGTAGACCTATTAATGAATGGTTTATCTTAGTAAGATCATGAATATCATGTGAGAGATAATGGGCTTAAATCTGTTGTTAATTGGATATAGTACAAGTAAGAGTATGTTGGAGTTGGTGCCCTAAAACAAACTTTCTTAGTACTTGATTACATGTTTTTATTATGAAAGAATTTTTATTATCACATTATGATTGTTCTTATATAAAATATTTATATGTGATAATGTCCTTAGAATATATTTCACATTGAAAGGTCATTTTAGTTCCCCACTATAATAAGAACATATAGGTGCCACAACATTATTCTTGAACCTTGTTCTATAGTTGGATGATATTGTTTGATGAGACATAAAAAATACAGACTATCAGGGGTATGAGGATCATAAGACATTTGGACACCATTTCATGGTGTTCTCCCTTAGTAATCTCCAAGATATGAGGTTATGTGAATAGAACTATTAACAAGAAATAAATATTTCCATGTTTCATTGGATGTTCCTATCTATATATGTGTGCATTGATCCTTAAAATTTAAGATTACAATTAATAGATATAATGAATCATATGCTTTCATGTATTGATGAAAACTATTATGACATATACTCACGCTGAATTATGATACATTGGGTCTGTCAATAGTGACATTGCATTAATGGATAATTTAAAGAAGGATTTATCCCTTTTTATATCTTGATAAAAGTTGATTCTCAAGATCTTTGATGGGAATAAAACTACATAAATAAATTCATTTCCATGGTATTTTATGGGTGAGTTAAATTATGGAAATTCAAAGAAAGTGACATCGATCATATAGGTTTATGACACCAGCATGAAACCTTCTTGAATTGATATATTGTGACAAAAGGATTATATTACACGGTAAATATTCGTAGGAGGTTGTATTTAGTTGCTATGTTAAATTATTTCTCTACGGATTCCATGGAATGTTTCTAGATGCTAAATTTGAACTCTAGGTAGTTATGCCTAATGTCACTTAGAAAGTGTCTTGGAGGGTTACATGCTATGTGTATCCAAAATCTTAGTTTAATTTTAATATTGAATTTAACAAAGTTAGAATAAATAATATTTATTAAGGTTTGGTTGATCATCATAATTTAATCAAAAGTTATTCTAAAGAATAAGTGAGTTAAATAATAATAATAAATATGTTTTTCAAGTTTGTAAAATATAATATTTATTATATTTATCGGTGGATAATACAGTGATATTTATTTATTAAATAAATATTCATTATTCGATGATCGATAAATGTCGATGAAGGAAAGAAGACCAAGTTTAATGGTCTTATTGGAAATCATATAAATGAAATTTATTTACAAATTCATAAAGGTGTTACACATTTAAAAAATTTAATAATAATACTACTACTAATAATAATAATAATGTACATGGGTTCAATTAAGAATTATAAATATGGAAAGGGTTTAGTGTGCAATTTTTCAACCCTAAACTTTCCATAATAAATATCAAATTATAGAGCATTCCAAAAACCTAACTGGTATTTCCAATGGATAGAGTGAGTCTCTCTCAATACCTAGAGAGAGATCAAGAAATATATAGTTCTCTCCTTTCTCTCTCAAGCCAATGGGAGAACATTTGGAGTTATACCTATCTCTAGAAGATTTCAGCTATGATCAACCACAAATAATGCCAGCGATCGAGATAATCTGTAGTTGCATTGAAAAATCTACGGTGTCATTCATAGATTATGTTGCATGTGTGGATCACTGTTAGAGAGACTCTTCACTTGTATCCTTTAGTAAAATGATAGTGAAATAATATCCTCTTAATTAGATCATCAATGAAAGAAGAATTACAAGTTGAGGTAATTCTATATCTGCTCATAAATTAATTTTAAATTACATGTGAAGAACCTTTGATTCTAATACAGCTAAGGAGGTGGTATAGATAAAAAACTTTGTATCATACATTGGTTTTGTTCCTAGTAGTGAAAACCCTATTATGGTTTATTGTGATAATGCTACATGAGTATTTATCACCAAGGAGCCCAGGTCATGCTAGAGGATAAATAATATACTTTGGAAGTTTCATCTCTTGAGGAATTTTACTCAACGACGTAAATTAAAAGTTATCAAAGTATCCACATAGGAAAACATGGAAGATCCCATAACTAAATCCATATCTTATTAGAAGCATGATTCTCATGTGAGAGCTAGCATGTTGATACTTGTTAGCAGTTAGATCTAGTGAAAGTGGGAGTGTTGAATGTGGGTTCCCTATACCCAACTTGTTTATGTACATTAATTACCATCACATGTATACAATTTGATATATACATGTGTTTATCATATTATAATAGTATTGATACTTTCACATATACTATATTTATGGTAATTTCCTTAGATTACATGTTATATAAAAAAGTTATATCAGAACTTAGGCTATAATAAAAACCTAGAGATATCATGATAGTAATCTTAAAGTGACGTCTTATGGTCCAAATACATCATACTGAAAGGACATAGATGATGTGTTACCATAAGGTTCTAGGGACTCATAAGAATTGATATTTCTTATAATTAAGTTTGCACTTGGTGATCTCAAGTATATGAGATCATGAGGATAGAACCGTTAATAGGAACACTGCATGTTTCAATTGTCATTGATTGTTCCTATATATGGACATGTGCATTGGTATCCTGACTTGCAATCATTAATGTTGTATGAAATTTGAACGTGTAATTTTATTCAAGAAAAAAACCATGACATTGAATTCATGGTGATGTATCTTGTGTTGGGTGAATCATTGGTAGTATGGCATTGGTTGAATGATCAAGATATAATTTTTCTATTCCAAATTGAGGAAGTGAAATATCAGGTCTAGATGATTGGGATGGTATTACCTTCATAAATCCATGTCCATGGTAGTATAAGGTAAGTCTATCCAGTTAGATCAACAAATAATAAAGTAAGAAAGGATGATGACATTAGTGTACATCCTGATTTATGAGATGTCATGAGATAAAGAGAGTATACTATGTAGTTGGTGTTCATAGGAAATGTAGTCATTAATATGATTATTACTTATATTTTTAGAGGATTGATTGGTTTCTCGACTCTGCTCTTGTTCTATGAATAATATTTATTATTATTGAGATAAGGTCCTAGAGGGTCACACATAATAGCGTATTCAAGATTCTGCTCTATTCTGATGAAGAGGTTTATAGGATATGGTGGGAACCACCGTAGCATCTGAGATTTGTCCAAGCATTATTGATCACTAAAAAAGATTCATTTTTTTGAGTATAGAATATGGGGTTGATTTTTTTTATTAAAAGTATTTACAAGTGTTTAAGTAAATACATGGAATAATATTACATGAATGAATATTATTTTTATATTCATGGTCTGTTTAATATTAGCGGGAATTATGAGTCAAGTTAATGACTCGAGCTTATAATGTAATATATTTATTATATATTAAAAGTATGTGGTTAAATATAAATAAAATTTGTGATACAATTAGTTCTACATAATTAGTTATTTATTACTTATTTAGTGGGTGTTAAATATATAGGGGTTGGGAACCCTAACCAGGTATTTTATACATCCACTATATAAGTTGAGGAGAAGCTCAGTTGATTAGCTACTCATTAGTCAGAATTGATAGATTCTCTATCCTCCCAAATCCTAGAGAGAGAAATGATCTAACCATATGAATGGTCCAAGAACACCTTCGTAGATTGAAGGCACAATATTGAAGTGATCATCGCAGAATCGAATAAATCATCGGAACTCCGCACTAGCACCTGGAATTTGATGGATGGTGTATGTGTGGATTATTGAAGAATGTATGGAATATCTAGAGGGATTAATCCTTGGATCCTTCAAGAAATGGTCACTGGTGATGTGTGAAAAATGAGTTTTCTTTGAATCAAATAAGCTAATTATCAGTTTAATTTTTTCCCTGGATAATTCATGCAAGATCCTATGACCATATCAGGGCTCAGATCCTCAGAGATAACAAAGTTTCATCACTCCAGTTATGAAAAAAATTAAATCCCTGGCCCATAGGATTCTACTACACACCCCAATACCTTTAATTCAAGCTCTATTTTGATAGATCATGCTATCAGGATCTTTTAAACCTGAAAAAGATTCATCAATGAGTCTTTGTTTTCTGCAACACCTATCTGCTCAAGCTCTAGTAATTATTCATGTGGCATAGGCGTAGAAGATATTCTTTATATAGACTCATTTCCTAGATATATGTAGAATTTCCGATCCATGGTTTCATATACATGGTTATCACGTTCAAACTATATGAATTCATTAATGATCATGTAGCCAAGTGTTGATTGATATGAATAATTGGTGATAAATTATAGTAGAGGAAAGCTTTTAGTTTCTCTTCAAGGGTGTGAGGCATGGGATTTTTTTCATTGTGAAATATAGTTCTATGTTCATAATCTCCCAAGTTAATGTAAGGAGGATAACCATATTATATTTCAATCTTGAAATAGTGTACCAAAATGGTGTGAATTTTCTTCTTCCATCATTTTCACATGACATAAATGGTTTACTAAATGTGATGCTTCACTACATGTGCTCAGGGTGTTCATGGTGTAAATTTAAAGCAATACTTTTGAATTTTAATTCAATTCATAATCCACCATTTATTGCATGAGTTTCTCAAATCATGCAGTATACAACAAGTTAATCTTGACTAAAACCGCAACAACATGAGTTTCATCTTTGACGACAATGTAGGGATGATTTACAACATAGGGTTCATCTTTGATACCAATGCAGGGTTCATTTTACAATTTTTAGGTTCCCAAAACAAAATTTATACTTAAATTTAGGGACCATCTAATACCAATGTCGGGATATTACCTAACTAGGAGATCAAAATAGGGATGAATACCCTTTTGAAAAACTGTACAAGTTACCTTCAAAAAATTCTATTAATTTTTAGAGGCTTTTAACATCATATTCATCATCCATATCAAAAGACTTATATTTATCTAATTTAAAAATATTTCAAAAGGATGAAGAATAATCTCAATCCAAATTTCATTGATTCTGATATCATCAATATTTATAAGTAATAGATAATATGAAAAACTACAGTTTGGAAGAAACATCGTAGAACTTTGGATAATTTGTAGAGCACTGAAACAACCATTTTATCCTTCCATGTAAATTAAAAAAATCAAGATAAATTTCCTTTATATCCATATCACTATGTTTTATGTGATTTTGATATTTTTATCTTACATAAACAATGACGAACTATAGAAAAAATATATATATACAACAAAATAATTGAAAAATTTTAGGAACTTTAGTGATTTTTTAGACCAACGAAGAGATCATTTCAGACTTCCTCGTAGATGAATGGAATTTATATAAATCTATTGAATATCCAACATGGAATGTCTCATGAAAATCTTAGCATTGTATCTTGATTTATCCTCAAAATATAGGTGTGAACTTAAATTGAAAAATTGTAATATCACTGAAAACTTATAAAAACATAGGATAATTCTTCCCTCATAAAGACAACTTATTTAGTATTCAACATAAATAGAAAAAATCAATATAATATTATTATATTTACAAAGGAATAAAGATTATATGAATCTAATCACTATAGATTAATATATAAACTAATCATATAGACATAGTAAATATGAAATCATTAAAACAAACTTATTAGTAAAAACAAAATGGGTTGAACTAATTATCAAAAACAAGATTAGAATGCAAAGTAAAGGTATCACTCAACAATCACCCCTTTTTGATAATTTAAAAACCCAAACTATAACTCCACCTTTTTGTAAGGATTAGAAAGATGGGTTAAGGAGAAAGGGATGAAAAAAATAATATTTTCCCAATACATACAATACTATAAATTCCCCATAATTCATGATTCCTTCAAAAAGATAAAATTTTAAACTTAAGGATCCATGAAAACATGTAAAATATTATTCAATGAATAATAAAAGATTTTTATGGAATTAAAATTTGTATCGGAAAATTCAGTTCATTCCATATTAATGAAATATTTAAACATATGCTAAAAATTTAAAATAAATCCCCCTTAGACTAAGCATAAATATTAAAGATATCCAAGGAATTTAAATAAAATATTTTCAAATAATTTTAAAATAAATATTTTTCCACATGCCAACATAAAATTTTAAAGAGCATGTATAATGGTCATAAGTTAAAAAAATAATTTAGGTAATTAATTATTTATATAAAATTATAGAGAAAAAAATAATTTAATATTTCAAGAATAAGAATAATCAAATGTATAGAAATTGTCATGAACAAGCCTAAATACCCTGGTACTCTGATACCTAAATAGGTCCTGACATAGCTCGAAATTCATTTCTGATCCCCATGGTTTGGTGACTAACACCTGATATCATACAAGAACAAATATGGAAATGTTTTTTCCAAAAAATAACAAAAGATAAATGATACAAGTCAGTATGTCAACACTCCTCAAGGAGAAATTACTATAATAAAAAAATAGCTAAAAAACCCAAAATATTACATCATCGTGGACATAACATATATTAATAAAAAACATATACATTCCATGTAAAAGGTTGATCACATATCCACTGGTCACATCTATCACTTTGGATCCTAAGGATCAAGAACATCCACTGCCTCTAAGCAACGCTTTCCCTTTACTTGGACCTTGAAAAATATAGTCTAAAAATGCCTGAAGGAAAAGGTAGAGTGTGAGTTATAAATCCTAATAGGATCTCACCAAGTGTTCTATAAGTAAATCCATAACAATTAAACCATTTATGATTTCAATTTAAATAAAATAAGGCATGGAATAAAATTTTTATATTTAAAAAAAAACATGATTTCTAATCAAATAGATGGAAGATATTTCAAAATAGTATTAAATGATTTTTTTATATAAAACATTTATATAAAATAGCTGGTATAAATCAAATAGTTCATAATAAATGTCATGTAATCACAAATTAAAACACATCATAACACCATATGAAAATCTCCATGGTGTGTTAGTTTATATCAATATGATCCTCACATTTTCCAATAATCATCATGGATTAAGATAAGTGTGCACACTTGAATCAACACCACCTTAGGGGATCCCATTATGGGAAATCATGTCGAACTAGGTTAAATTAGTGTTATAATTATAAATCTACTTAAAGGGATTTAGAGTACTATCATGATTTTTCCCAATTACCACTAGCTACCCAATATCACATGTTATTTAATCAATCAATCAATCAATATTTGGGAAAATAATTTATTTCAAACCATTTCATCATTCACAGTTCGATTTCCTAAATTTAATTTTTCAACTTGCCTTTTCATTTCAAGACCAAATCATAGGATTTCATCAAATTCATACCATTTAAAATCATCTTCCAATTTAAACCAATTTTCTCATGAATCAATATTCAATCATTTCAAAAATCAAGTTTAAAATCAAGCCATCATTTTCACAAAATCAACCAGTAATTTTAATTCCATTGAAATTGGGGGTTTTCATAATTTCAATGCCCTTTTAAAATAAAACACCAAATGATCTCAAATATAAATTTTTTAATATTTTAGACACTAATTTCAAGTAATTCAAGAAATATATGGTTTCAATTTTATGGAAAATCCATATGGAAACACCAACCATTAATCATTAGATCCAATCAACCCAACACCCACAACGAGATCCACCAATGAAGAATGAGGGCATAATTGTTCAAGGAATCAAATATAGAATCAAGATAAATTAAAATGGATATTAGATACATTAATAACATGATTATCTATCACTATATAATTAGGATAAAAAAGAGTTAGGGAGAAACCAATGAGAGGAGACCCATTTACCTGGAGAATATCAAATGTGATCATTAGAGGTTTGATTTACAAATAAAAGAGTTTGAAGAAGTCAAAATTACCTCTTCAGAACCTCAAAAGACCACTAATTATATTAGGGTAAAATGTGGGTGTTTAGGGATTAAAACAAGTGGTATCTCTATTTTAGAATAATTTTTAATGGAATCAAAAACCACACATGTGGTTTGCTGGATTGGTTGCATGGTTAGTAGTAACTATGCGCCTTAACTGTGCTCCCCTACTAGACTTCTGGATGGGGTTCATGGTTTAGACGCATGGTTAATTTAACCATGATAAAACCATAAAAACCCTCATTATACAAGGGTATGTGGTTAGGAGGGGTGGCCCCATGGTTGGACAAACCATGTGCCATCTGTGCACTACCCTCCAAACCTTCACAACATGGCATATGATTTTCATGGGAAAACCACGATGCTTTCCCTAACCATGTGCCAACTGTGAATAGCCCCATGGGATTCCAAAAGTTTCCAAAATTCACCCAAAATTCCCTGAGACATGACCCAACCAAAGGGGAAACAAGAAAATGTTCAAGAATTACCTAAAAGAAGGTTATAGGATGTTGTAACCTCCCCACCATAAAAAATTTATATCCCCAAAAAAGAATTTCAAGAAAACTCCATATCAAAGTGATGAGTCCAATAATATCTCATTAGTTCTGTATGATTATAAGTATCATGATAATAATAACCATGATTCCATAGAACATAGACCAAATGTATCATCTTCCCATGAAGGAATCTTGTCTCAAAATCAACAATCTTGATTGGATACTCGGTCATAGATAAATTAGGTTAAATATCAAGATCTTCCTAGCTTAGGACATGAGAAGGGTTTGAAAGATACTTACTGATATGTGATAGATGAAACACATTTTTGAAAAACATAAACCACGATGTAAGTTCCAAATAGTAAGTCACTTTCCCCACTCACTCAATAATCTCAAAAGGAGCCACAAAACTCGATGCAATATTTCACTGTTTCCGAAGCCGCCAATTCCCTAACTAAGGTGAAAGTCTCAAGAACACTAGGTCACCAACTGAAAACTCCAAAAATCATTGATGATGATCAGAATAATATTTGTACCTACCTTTTCCCATTACCATTCTCTAACTAATCCACTAAATCTTCATTACCATCTCTTGGGCCTAACTTAGTCCAACCAAGGAAGCTTCACCAATACTCGACCAACATAACAGAGATGTACAAGGCCTCAAAAGGATCCATTTTGATAGAAAAATGGCAATTTTTATTGTAGAAAAACTAAAATAGTATTAAATAGACATCTTAATATCTACCAAAGTTCATAACCTAATAACATAGCATGCCTTCAAGAATATATATAACTCATTTTGTCAGAATATTCATCTGCATATGGTATGTCATACTCAAAATAACTCGGGATCCCATCATCACATAGAGGCCTCTCTAAAAATGAGAAGTGAACTAGAGATACCTATCAAAGAATATAACAGATAGAAATTCATTCAATTTTATGATCTATTTCAAATAGATACTTCATAAGTCCTTAACTTTGGTTGTATCTTGAATGGGTAAAAAGTGATCCAATTTGGTCAACCTATCGATCAAAACCCATATCGAATTCTTATTATAAGGGGTATGCGCAAACCAAAACATGAAATCCATAAAAATATAATCCTACTTTCATGTCATCATTAGAAATTATCTAAAGAAAACCTAAAGGTCTCTAGTTCTCAGACTTGACCAGTTGGAAAGTATATTAATGAGAAAAAAAGTTAGTGATGTCTCATCTCATACCTTGCCACTAGAATCATCTATGAGTGTCATAGAATATCTTCATGGTTCCGGGGTGCGCTGACCACTGGGAATTATAATAATCCATCATAATAATATTTCTCATCGGAAAAGGTACAACATACTAGTTATGGAAACATATTATTCCCTTTTAAGAGAACAACCACTCAAAATGGTATCGACACCAGAAATAGAGTCTTTAATGATATAAAATTCATTATCAAGTAGTTTCTCCAAAAGAATTGTCTAAATAAGAGGGAAGTTAATCATAAAATTCATCAAAATAAAATTGGTAATGTCATATTAGGCTCCCAAGTGAAACTGTTCAAATAAAGACTTCAGATTCCACTCTTCTGATGATTCTTTCATAGACTAGGTTGGAAGTTTCCTACTTGACGTATCATTGAAAACATACTCCTTTCCAAGGGAGTAGGAAAAGTAAAAATCAAATGTATGTGGGTACTCCACCCAACACTTCTATCAGGTGTTCAAATATTTTTGATAGAATATATAACTAAATATTTTTTGGTTAAAATAAATGGAAAAACTTTCTCTGAAAAGGTAATTACACCAACTCTTAAGAACATGCATCATATTTGTGACTTCAAGGTCATGGTTTGGATAGTCATTCTCATGTGGACTGATATGTCTAGAACCATAGGCTACCACATGATTAACATGCATTAGGGAACAACCCTAACCCAAACATGATGCATCAAAAAACAATACATAGCCCTACCTAGCCTCTAAAATATTCAACACTAGCATATAATTAAAAAATTATTTTTAGCTCAACAAAAGAACTCTAACATTTTTCATCCTATAAGAACTTCACTACCGTACAAGTGAGAGAGGTTATCAGAGAATTCATCTTAGATAAATCTTAAACAAACCTATGGTAATACCCCATCCAAATCCAAGAAGCTCTATATCTCAAAAATATTATGTGGTTCTCCTATATCATAAGAGATTTTTCCTTCTGAGGATCAACTAAAATACCATGTTCTAAGACCATGTTTTATAAGAACGTCACTTACTGAATCCAAAAATTTTATTTTGAAATATTTATACAAATACAATGATCTATCAATATTTATATAACTTCTATCAAATGACACACATGATCCTCCTCAATTTTTTAGTAAACCAAGATTTCATCCACAAAGACTACCATGAATGAGTTGAGGCACTTGTGGAATATCTTATTCATCAACTCCATGAACACTACTAGATCATTGGTCAGATCAAAAGGCATAACATGATACTTATAATGATCATACTTACTCCTGAAGGCGGTATTTTTAATGTAAAATTCTTTAATTTTCAACTAGTGATAACCGTATCAAAGATCAATATTTGAGAACCACTTCACACCTTTCAACTGAATAAAAAAATCATTTATCTAAGGTAATAAATACTTCTTCTTCACTATAATTGGATTTATTTTCTGGTAATAAACACATAGGAAAAGTATCCCATCATCTTTCTCAATAAAGAGAATAGGTGTAATGACTCGGGTACTTATAAAGTAATTTGTTTTCATTTTGGAATTAAATAGCTAAATTCATTATAATTTTATAATGAAATAAGTGATATTTATAGAAATTAAGGAATATTTACTAATTGAATTTTAACCCCACATATGAGAGTATAAATAAAATTTATGTATCTTATAAGTGAAAATATGATATATTTATATCATTTAATAAGTAAAGAATATTTTTTTTGAAAGTTATAAATTAAGTGTTCATATTTTTGTGAGTCATAAATATTTAATTACAATTTTATAATTAATATAATGATTTGAAATAAAATTTAGTTTCATAAAATAGACTCATAAATTATTTTTTTTATCTTATTATTATAAGATAATTTTATGAAACTTTATTTATTTTTTCAATGTGTTATAAAATTAGTTATAATTTTGAAATTTGTATTTTTTAATAAATCATGAATTTTATTAAAAATTAAATTTCATATATTTTTAAAAAAAATTCATAAAATAGATTTAATTTTTAATTCTAAATGTTAAAAAATTGTTAGGGTGAATTTTTGGGATTTTTCTAAAATAGTAGAATTTTTGTGAATAGTGAATTTGCTATATTTAACAAATATATGAATTTATGTGTCATGGATGAGCCATCAGTGTTTCATGTGTGATGTAATCCCATAATCTCTAAATATCCTTCATTATTTTAATATATTTGATGATAATTCTCAAACTATTCATAGTCTTGAGCCAAAAATAATAAATAAATGAATAAAATATTCAAAAAACACCCCTCTCCCCCACTATAAATATCACCCCTCACCGCCTCTTCTCCTCACAACTCAAAGCCTTTAATATTGTTCAATTTCTTCCCAATTACCTTCCCAATACTCTTCCCATTCCCAATAACTATTTTTCTCACTAAAAGTCCAAAACCAAGGGCCTTAAGGAGGTTATCAAAGAGGAGAATTCCAGAGGTAAAAACTTATTTCCCTTTCTTTTATTTTCTTTTAAATTTATTTTATTTCCTTATTATATCTTCATATAGCCTTATCCAAGTGGAATAAAAACACTATTATCATATATATACTTGAATTGTATCACTTTTATGGAAAAATTTCTCATTAAACTCCTCTCTCTTTCGTTCTAAAAAATAAATCAGCGCCCGTGATGTGTCAATTTATCGACATCGTGGACGATGGAAATTTTTCCATTAATACCTTAAAGTCTGTTCATAAAACCACTATAATGGTTTTTAAATATTTTAAAATGTATTTTATAACACTTTTTAGGTTACGTAACTAAAGTATTTACATAATACTAAATAATAAAACAAATTGAGTTCGTTGTGATCGAAAACCACCAAAATTAACCCAAAAGGCTATCATTAACTCTTTATCTAATGATTCATCCTAATTAAATATAACAAAATGATATATAATACCATTTAATAATATTTAATTTCTTTAATAACATTTAATTTCAATTCTGGGCAATGATTCTCATTTTACATTATTTTCTGTACATGTATACAAGTAAACTGATCATGAAAACCATGGAAATGAACACTCTCAAACGATAAAATCGTATCTTATAACGCATCAAAAAATCCATAAATGAACTTAATAAAATTATAATAAATAAGAAACATGTATAAAAGGTTATAAATTAATTAATTTATTGATATAACTTGATTATCCCAGATATTTAGTTCATGTGCAGAACACTTTCAGACATAAGTAAGAGATTCTTTCTGAAACTATATTTTCTCTTCGGGTTATGTTTTATCTCTCTTTACCCCAATGTAATTCTTATTTACATTTGTTTATTTCTTCTAAATTCTATGTATATGTTCCAATATCATATATTCTTATCATATCATCCTTATTTTATGGGTAATTACATTTCTTAAAAAAGTTCTCTTCTCAATTTTTCCCATTAAGCAAACCTGATTCAAGGGAACTTCCCAATTTCTTACCCATTTTCAAATGAACGCCATAATTTATTTTAAGAAACCAATATTTTTATAAAATAACTCATTTTAACATGAAAAAAAATAACTTGGATTAATTCTTGAGTTTTTCATCCATTCGACAAGAAAATCAAAATTGAACCAACCTTGGAAACCATGAAAAGAACACATCGAAAACAATGGAAATAACAAAATATTATTAATAAATGGGTAGAAATTTGTTATTAAAAGCTCATATAAGGTGTTATATATATTAATATAGTTCTATAATATACTAAAAAACTCTTTAAATAAATATACATAGGGTTTTAACTCTTTTTAAGTAAGATGAACCTCGGGTAAGATATTTTTCTATAAAAATCCTCTCTTAAATTTCTATTTTTAAAAAATTAAAAAAGAATGTTTTTATGCAATTATTAATGTTTTATTATTATTTACTGTTTCTTGGGAATTTTTTATTATGAAGGGTGGGACCTATATCACCCTCTAATTCAATGGGTGTGTTTATGTTTGATGTTGACCATATGGTTACTCAAATAGTGACTATGATGGTTATGCCATAATGTAGCCGTGAGGGATACATCATAAGGTAGCCGTGAGGATGACATTGTAAGGTATACATGAGGGTTAAAAATCATATGGTAGCTATGGGGGTTAAAAATCATAATTAATTAATTCCATAAGTTACATTTATCTATTTATTTAGGTTTTTTATGCTTTATGGAAATCTTTTTTTTTTAAAAGTATATGATACTTTATGGGTGAGAAGTATTTCTTTGTGAAAATATTTTCTTATGTTTTTAAGTATTAATGGACTAATGGTTTCATTATTTATTTTTAATGTTCCTTATTGATATTTTTTTTCTCATCCCATGTTTTAAAATGTTTTTCACTAGGTTTTAAGTATGGGTAAAAAAAATAAGAATACAAGCTGAATGTAATGAAGATTTTTCATGGAATAACTCATGTTTTATTAAAAAATTAAATTTTATGGAAAAAGTGGATACTGTTTTAGTATTTCACACTTTGTATTATTTTGGGTTTATATGTATGAATTATATCCTAATTATATAAAACTTTAAATTGTAATGTTCTTTGGGAATGTAAGAAAGTGAATTCTAAAATAATTTACTAGATTATATAATGTTTAAGGTCATGTCCTTACTATAAATTCCACCCACGGTAACACACTAGAGAATATAAATAATTTCCCTAATATTTCATTGAACTAATATTTCAACACTTTTTAATCTACTAGTACCATATGGAAAGAAGTAATGGAAAATGGATGGGTACTGGGTACTAAATCAATACAGAAATCCACCTCTCTTATCGGTGGAAAACCATAAAAGTTAGAAGGAAAAACTTAGGAAAACTCAACTATAACCAGAGGGAGATCATCTCTAAAATAATATCACTCCAAGTCAAAATAATACATTGATATTACCCTTTAAAATTTTAGAAAATAGGGTTTGGATCTACTCGACCTTGAGTCCCCTTCTCCCTTTAAGTATAGTAAAAGAGACCCGCCTAAGACAACTGTCAATTAAGGACTTATGAGAAATCATTCAATCCATCATGATAATTGCATAAATAGGATTCATGCTGGGAACTAGAAAAATAAAATGTAATATCAATATATGATAGAGAGAAGACACAAGAAAGGACAATGGAGACTTTTCTCTCTCTTTATTCTGAGAGGAGTAGTAATACCCAACACATAAGACAAAAGATTCATATGAAGGTTTATCATGTGAAAAATAAGAGTGGGTATGAATAAGTGAGATGCAATAGTATTGAAAAAAGTAGTCACTAAAGATAAAAAATAGTGATGGTACCTCTCACTATCATAGGACCCACATTAGCTTCCTCTAGAGACACTTTATTGTGTGAAGAATCTTTATTTCAGATGTATGTGGATGGAAACCTTTAGTTCTTGAATCAAGTGATTGTGCCACAGTAATATTAGTTCTGATGAGACCGTTACACTATGTGGAGTAGAAAATATATGGAAGAATTTTTTCAAGTCACCTAAGTGTCTTCATGAACTACAAATATTGGGTGGCTTGGTGCAAACTTGCCTTGAATACCCAACCTTTCCACACTTAAAGAAAGTTAAAGAGACTCTACTATCCACTTTAGGTGGTCCCGATGAAGCCTTCTATTGAGATACACCACGAGACTCATCAAAATTTCTTTTTCTATTAAAGGAACTCGTATAACTACCACTGGGAGAAAAGGGAACTCCCTTCAACCCTGTCTTACCAACCAAATCAAGATCAGCCATCAATGCTCTATATAGAACATCAACATAAGAAGTGAGCTTCAACCTAAAAACCTATGATTGAATATCAGATAGAAGACCCATCTCAAACATTTGAGCCTTTAGTTTCTCATCTCATTCCATAATAGGAGTAACTAGAAAAATCTCAACAAAATTGTTCATATACCATGTCACGATCTTGTCACCCTACTAAATTTTATAAAACACCATTTATTTCACCAAGAACATTGAATTTGTAAATAACTGATTATTGAAAATAAATATAAATTTTTTCCACTCCAATAATGTATACTTCTTCACCATCACCATTTAATCCCACCATCTCCTACTAGGTCCCTCAAGATTGAAGATAAACGATTTCACTTTAATCTTATTAATCATTTCTAAGTACTCAAAAAGAAGATCTATATTTTTCAACCAATCCTTGAACTATTGAGGATCATTTGATCCTTAGGAAGTTGGTGGATTATAGTAAATAAACTCTTGAGCATTATCCCTCTATTCATAGCTTTGAGGTTCCACAATTGGAGCTTGAATGGGAATAGGTGTAGTTACCTGTCGCAAATCTTGGATAGCATGCACCATTATATCAATAATATTTTGGTCCACTGAAGGTTACGTCTATTGTGATTAACCAAAATCTTCCTCTTGTGTCCAATAAAAATGTATTCTTGCAAGCATGATGCTAAAAAACATCAATAGATAACAAAGAAACATCAATAAGGATACACATATCATAAACTCAATCAAGAGTTACAAGGTAAATCAATTCCTTCAAAAGAATTAAAAATTTTATTTTTCAAGATACAAAAATTTGAAATAGGGTAAAAACTAGATAAAGATCAAAACATTCTTCAAAGAAACTTTTCCCAAACACCTATGGTGACTTAAAGCTCATTACAATGAGATATGTCTATAAACTCACTCGTAACTACCTCCTAAGTCCCACAAATCCTAACACTTGTCTATCAGGACAAACCAAACAATATACTGACATCCATGAAAGATACAAAACCTAAACCTATGGTGCCACTTTTCAAGAACAATCCTAAATACCCTGGTACTATGATACCCGAGTTGGTCCTGACATAGACGGGTGTTTTCACTCACTGTAAGTTGGAGACTAACACCTTGCATCATATAATAATAAATAGGGAATGATTTTTTCCACAAAACAATGGATGATAAATGATACAAGTTGGTATTTCAACACTCCTCAATGATAAAGTACCAAAAACATAGGTAAAACAAAACTCAAAATAGAACATCATCAAGTACACAAAATATATCGAGAAAAAAATATTAGACATCACATGTAACATGTGGATCACATCTCTCTAGTCACCTCCATTACTCTAGGACCCAAGGATCAATAACATCCACTACCTCCAAGTGGTTCTTTCCCTTTACTTGGATCTAGAAAAAGTTAATCCAAAAACGCTCAAAGGAAAAGGTAGGTTATGAGGTATAGAGCTTATTTGGATCTCACCATGTGTTCCATAATTAATTCCATAACAATTAAACCATTTATTCATTCAATTTAAATAAAACAATGCATGGAATTATATTTTCATATTTTCCTCAAAACATTCTTTCAAATAAAAAATATTGAAGATATATCAAATCAGTATTAATGGACATTTTATATAAAACATTTATATAAAATATTTGGAATGAATAAAATAGTTCATAATCAATGGAATGTAATCATAAAATCAAAACATATCATAACACCATGTGATAATCCTTGTGTTACGTTAGTTTCTAGTAATAGTATCCTCACACATCTCAATCAACATTATAGTTCAAGATAGGTGTGTACACTCTAATTAACACCCCCTCATGGGATCCCATTGTGGGAAATCATGTCGAACTAGATTTATTTAGTGTTTTAATTGTTAACCCGCTGATAGGGAGTAATATTCCTAGCCTTAATTCCCAAATTACCACTAACCACCCAAGATCACATGTGATTCAATCAATCAATCAATCAATATTTTGGAAAATAATTCATTTCAAATCATTTCATCATTCACGTTTCAATTGCCCAAATTTTAGTTTTCCACATGCCCATTCAGTTCAAAACCAAATCATAGTTTTTCATCAAATTCATTCTTTTTAAAATCATCCTTCAATTTAAGAAAATTTTCTATGGAATAAATGTTCAATCATTTCACCAAATCGTGTTTCAAATTAATCCATAATTTCCACAAAATCAACTATCAATTTTAATTCCATTAAAATTGGGGGTTTTCATAATTTTCATTCCCTTTTTAAATAAAACATAAAATCATCTAAAATATGGTTTTTTAAATAATTTAAAAACTTATTTCAAATAAATCAAGAAATATAGGGTTTCAGTTTTAGGGAAATCATTATATATACACATACCTTTAATCACAATATCCAATCAACATAACACCCGCAAAAGGATCTGCCGACAAAGATTTAAGGTGTAGGAGTTCAAAGAATCTAACCTAGAATCAGGATCCATAAAAATATATATTAGATCAATCAATAACATGATGATATATCACTCTCTAATGAGGATAAAAAAGAGATCAATAGAAACCAATGAGAGGAGATCCACTTACCCAGAGGAGACCAAACACAATCACTAGAGGTTCGGTCTGCAAAGAAAAGAGGTTGGAGATTTCAAAAATATACTCAAGCCCCAAAAGACCAAGTAATAATATTAGGGTTTAATGGTGGTGATTAGGGGTTAAAATGAGGGGTCATTGGATTTTAAAATAATTTTTAGGTGTAATAAAAACCACACACATGGTTTTTTAGAGAAGCCACATGGTTAGTTGTAATCATGTGCCTTAACTATGTGCCTCTAGTAGAATTCTAGACGAGGTTCATTGTTTGGGTTCAAGGTTACTTTAACTGTGTTCCATTCATGAAAACCCACACTATCCAAGGGCACGCATTTTGGAGGGGTGTCTACATGGTTTGGAAAATCCGTGCGCCACCCTCTGGACCTTTAGAATATGGCACCCATATTTCTAGGCCAAACCACATGGTTTTCCCTAATAATGAACCAACCATGAAAAGCCCCATGGGATTCCAATTTTTTTCAAATTTTACCCAAAATACCCCAAGATAAAACCCAACCAGATGGGATAAATAGGGGTAAAGAAGTACCTGAAAGAAGGTAATAGGATGTTATAACCTCCCCACCATAAAATCTTTCTATACCCAAAAATCATGTCATGAATGATCCATATCAATGTAATGAGGCCACTAATCTCTTATTTGTGCCTCACACTCCCAAGTATCATGTGAATCAGAACCATGTAGTCATAGAACACGGACCAAAGGTATCATCTTCCCACAAATGATCTTTGTCTCATATTCAACAATCCTAACAGGATGCTCAATCACGAGTAAATCAGGTTGAACATCAAGATCTTCCCAGTTAAAGGCATGATAAGGGTTTGAAAGATACTTCATAAGATGAAATAAATGAAACATGTTGTAGATCGACATAAAATGTGGTGGAAGATCCAAATGGTAAGATACTTTCGTCACCCACTCAACAATCTCAAAAGGGACCACAAACCTCGATGCCATATTTCCCTATTTCCCAAGGTGATGATGACCCAACCCATATGAAACTCTTAAGAACACTTGATCACTAACTAAAGACTCCAACGGTTGTCAATAATGATCAATATAAGATTCATACCAGCCTTGTACCATAACCATTCTCTGACGAATTAACTAAATATCCATCATCATCTATTAGACAAAACTCTATTCAAACAAGGAGGCTTCTCCAATATATGACCAACACAATGGATATATACAAGTATATAAATATATTTCCTAAAAAGTATCCATTTTTATAGAATATTAGTAACTTTTGTTGTAGTAAAACTCAAACAATCCTAAATGGACATTCCAAGCTCCCCCAAAGTCTAGAACACAAGAAAGTAGCATGTATTCAAGAATATTTATAACTTATTAAAGATATCCATCTATGGATGGAATGTCATAATAAAACTAAAATGGGATCACATTAACTCTTGGAGGCCTCTCAAAAAACAATAAGTAAACTATGAATCCCTATCAGAGACTATAATAGATGGAACTCCATGAAATTATATGATCTATTTCACAAAGAGACTTAAGAATTCCTCAAATTAGGTTATATATCAAATGGGTATAAATTTAGATGATTTTGTTATCCTATCAATCCCAAACCATACCACATTATTCTTTTGAAGAGGATGTTCCAACCCAACTAGAAAAATTATAGAAATATCATCCCACTTCCAGGTCAAAATTGGAAGAGGATAAATAAAACCTGAAGGTCTCTAGTTCCTGAACATAACCTTTTGGAAAGTATAACAATGAGAAACAAAGTTAGTGATGTCTCATCTCATTCCCAGACACTAGAATCATCATTGTGTGCCATATAAAATCTGTGTGGTTCATTTGTTCACTATCCATTGGGAATTATGAAAACCCCCATCACAACCTTTCTCATAGGAAAAGGTTTAATATATCGGTTATGGAAATGTGGGAAGACCTATGAAGAGAACAATCACTCACCAATGGTATCCCTACCATAAAGTGTGTCCCTAATCCCATAGAATTCATTATCAAGATACTGCGGTTGAAGAATCCTATCAAGAAGAGGGGAGGTCAACTAACCATTCATCATAACAAACTTGTTCAAATCCTAGCAGAATTCCAAATGAAACTTAGAAAATAGATCCATAATATTCCTCTCTCCTGATGATTATTTCATATCCTCGGTCAGAAGTTTCCTTCTTAAAAAATTAGTGATGACATTCCCCTTACCAAGTGTGTAGGCTATGTTTAAATCAAAATACTATAAGTACTCTACCCAATAACTCTATTAGAGGTACAAATATTTTTTTATTGAAGATATAACTCAATATTTTGTGGTCATAATAAATGTTAAACCTTTATCTAAAAAGGTAATTTATCCAACATTTAAGATCATGAATCATAGTTTCATGTTCAAGATCATGGTCTAGATAGTTCTTCTCATGCGGCCTAAGTTATCTGGAATCATAGGCTACCAAATGATGACCCTACATGATAAAAAATCCCAAACATGAACCCAATGAATAAAAAAAACTACATAACCCTACCCAGTCTCTAGAAGAGTCAAAAATGGTTCTTAAGTAAAAATAATTTTTATCTCAATAAAATAATTATGACATTTATCATCCCATAATACCTTCACTTATTTTTGAGTGAGAGCGGTCATCATAGAATAAATATTTGAGAAATCCTTAAAAACCTATAGTAATAACCCTCCAAGGCCAATAATATCTGTATCTCAAATAGATTACGTGGTTTCTCCCATGTCATAACATCTTTCTCCTTCTCAGGATCAAATAAAATACCACTTTTTGAGACCATGTGTTCCAAAAACATCGCTTCCCAAATCTAGAAACTTTATTTTGAAAGATACGTGTAAAGTCATTAACCTCTCAAGATTTATAGAATTTCTCTCAAATGATGCACATGATCTCCATGGTTTTGGAGTAAACCAAGATATCAACCACAAAAACTACCATGAATGAGTTGAGGTATTCATTGAATATCATGTTCATCAATTCCATGAAGATTTTAGGATCAATGGTCAGACCAAAAGGAATAATAAGATACTCATAATAGCCACACCTACACCTAAAGGTGGTTTTATGAATGTTAAATTCATTAATTTCTCAACTGGTGATAAAGATATCTAAGATCAACCTTTGATAACCACTTCAAACCTTTCAAATGATAAAAAAATCATTTATCTGAGGTAACATATACTTGTTCATTACCGTAACTCGATTGAGTTTTTGGTAATAAACACATAGGAAAAATGTCCCATAATTTTTATTCACAAAGAGAATAGGTGATTCCCATAATAAAATACTATGGAGAATAAATCCTTTATCTAGTAGGTCATCCAACTAAGGTTTCAACTCTTGCAACCGTATCAGTGCCATGTTGTAATAAGGAATAGAAACTGGATGAGTACTAGGTACTAAATCACTAAATAACTCCACATATCTAACTGATGGTAAACCAGAAAAGTTAGAAGGAAACATGTCAGGAAACTCAATGAAAATAGAAGGGAGATCATCTCATAAATATTATCACTCCAATTCAAAATAAAACACTGATATTACCCTACCTAAATTTGGAAAAAAGGTCTATATCTAATCAACCTTAGGTCCCATTATCCCTAAAAAACCAGATACACCCTACTAGGTGGGGTAAAAGAGACCTACTGAAGATAGTATTCAATTAAAATCTTATGATAAATTAGTTAATGTAACGACCCCGATTCCCGGGAGCCTTATGAGACATGATGCAACCACAATACAAAACATTTAATTTACAATCATTTTATCATGTCTCACATTAGAAAAGATCGTGAGGCTCAGGGTTCTGGGAAACCAGCTACTCTGAACATTCTTAAGCACTGACTCACCTGAAAATTTTAAACAAAACGTAGGGTGAGCGAAAAATGCCCAGTAAGGGGTTTTTAAAAAAAACATTTTAAAAAAACAATTTTACTTTCAAGGCAGACATTTTAGAAAATGATAAAACATGACATTAAACAAGACATTGAATTTTCTTTAGAACCAGCAAATTCTACATTCTAAAAAAAACATCTGCACTGAAAAGGAGAACGTACTTTAGATAAACATTAAGGACAAACATAAATCAGTGGCGTGAGAATGTGCATAATTTCACCACCAAAATGCAGCAGTTCTAAAAGTCTGTAAGCATAGATTTCATTCATAACATTAGACCAGGGCACGTAAAGTTCTTATGATATTAAACACATGTTTTTCAGTTCTTATCACATGTTTCCTTTCTTATAGTCAAAGGGAATTTACCCACTTAGGGATGTCCTGTTAGTTGAACCATCCCCTGGTTCACCATTAATCTTCATATGTGGAGGGAAAGTATAATGCCGGACATTGTCAAGACCTTGCGTCAAGACCGTAAAACATAACTTAATATGGGTCAAGGCTAACCGCCAATCCCGTTTCCATAGCAGCACGAGCCGAGGCTAACCGCCAAGACTGTAGCACATAACGTCTCATGAGACTCATCCTTTACCCAATGCATTGGAGCGCTGTATAATTCCGGGCACACCCGTCCATAACATGTAAGTCCAATACTTCCCTCTCATATTTAGACATGGTCATACATAGGATTTCATACATTCATAATTGAATCCCTTTTTTTGCACATGTGTTAAAAACATGAAAACAGTTCTATCACGAAAAACATGATGACATGCATACTAAAACATCGAGCGCATAACCAGTTATCTTAACATTAAAAGAAAATTGGGTTTTCAAGAAAATAAACATAACACTTAACATTACATAACATCATAATACCCAATTAAAGAAGGGATTTTCACAACTTACACTTATGATGATAGATGGATATCGAAAGTGTTTAACATAGGCAATTGAGATTACAATGTGTATAATCAAATCCATATTAAGAAATCATATATATAATTGTGTAAACCCTTCCATTGTCACTTTAAATAAACGTGAGTACCTATCTATTAATACATGAATGCATTTATAAAGAATTCAAGAAGTCCGTACTATCCATTCTAAGAAAAATCCTAATTATCTAAAGCAGTGATAAATGAAAACTCTCAGTTTCACAAAAGAATTTGAAGTCTAACTAACCCATAAACCTCGTAATGCTTTATAAAAATTGTAAACATGGTCTCTAAATTCATATTGAGGTATGTACACATACGTGTATGTATATACCACAATAATATACATCATTCACTTGCACAATTTCACATATTCACCCATTTACTTAAAATATCCATTTTATAGAAGGAAAGAAGAAATCATGGGGTATAAACATTGAGAAAATACTGCTTATCATCCTATAATATGTGTATTTGAAGGTATATATCTATATATCAAGTATATATAAATATATACATACTTATATAAAAACCGATTCTTGTAAAAGAGAAACCCAACCAAAATTATAACTGAATTCTTTCCTTGCTTGGAGAGGAGGAAAAGATGAGGCATGAGGAACCGGGGGTATAAACATATAAGATATATACTGATATAAATATATAACCCGAATATACTTTTATATATATGAAAACCGAAGTTTAAAACAAATTTTTAAAAAAAACATGGTCCGACCCTTACCAGAACGGAGAGGAGGAGAGGAAGACAACGAAGCCAGTGGAATCAGGTGCATAGCCTCAGGACGTATGTATACATAACACACATAGTGCGTACATACAAATGGGTTTGTGTTTATATAAACATGTATATACATCTTTATATTCTGAAGTAAAAGAAAACACAAAAACACACTTGACCCTTTCAAGTATTTTACACGTTAAAACATTAGTTTAGAACTAATAATCATATTTAGAAAACCCAAAAACAAAGGATTGAAAGTTATATCAAATTATATATATATGTATACATATATTTATATATGCATAACTGTGAAACACAAAGTTGATAAAAAAAAGGGGTTTGCACGTTGAACCGAAGAAAAATAATCTTCTTACATGAATTTCATACATTAAGGACTTCTTTCATCCACATGCTATCATCAATTGTAAATCATAAAAGAAAACCGCATCAATTGTAAATCATAAAAGAAAACCGAAATGGTTGGTTTCACATATATACATATATAAGCATATTTTAAAAAAACACAAAACTCGACTAACCCTTACCAGTACTCGACGAAGAGGAGAGGAAGGAAGACCGGAGCTGTGTCGGCGTCGCCTGGAGGTCGGAGAGATAAGGAGAGCCGATCCTTCGGTCCTCGGTGAAGCAGGGGGCTTTAAAAAAAAGATGGAGAAGAAGACTTCGGGGAGTCTTCGGCCGAGGCGAG
Organism: Viscum album; assembly: GCA_963277665.1. Classification (NCBI taxonomy): domain Eukaryota; kingdom Viridiplantae; phylum Streptophyta; class Magnoliopsida; order Santalales; family Viscaceae; genus Viscum; species Viscum album. The sequence goes on along the minus strand of OY728120.1, from coordinate 684,429,858 downwards.
GTGTCCGCGTCGGCTTGTGGAAAGGAGGGAGACGCTCGGGTCCACTCGCCGGCCTCGGGGAGAAAAACGGATCCCCTAAGATCTCTGGTATGGCGACGTGTGGAAGGAGGAGAACCGCGGGCGCGAGGAGGAAGAAAGCTGGAAGAAAAAAAACGGACGGTCGAGATCACACGAGGGTTGATCGTGCGGCTCAGAATTGGCGCGATATTTAAAAGGAAACAACGGCCAAGATCAGAGGAGGAGCGGATCAAACGACTGGAATTCCTCCGCGGTTTAAAACACGGTTTTGCTCCAGGTTTTTCTTAAAAAAAATAAAATCGCTTTATTAATAATATTATTAATTTAATCCAACATTATTAAACTCAATTATTAAATTAAAATTCATTATTTTAATAAAAGTCATTTGTCAATTGATTTAATCAAAACGTTTTATTATATGTATATACCTATATATATATATATATATTTAAAACATCACTAATTAATATTATATTGTCATTATTATTAATCCTTAATTATTAACTACATAATATTTCATTATGAAAATCAAATATTAAGGACATTGAGTAATAAAAACATAACACAAGAAACCATAATTTTTGACATTATTTCCACAAAGGATAAAAATTAACTTATAAACATCTTTATTTATATGCATATATGTTCATATATACATATATAAATTTATTCCAAGAGATTTCACATATTTATCCAGACTTAAAATAAAATAAAACCCCACAAGATTTCAATAAAACAAAGCATTGCTTGTTTAAGTTGTATAAAATATTTATATTTAAGTGGAAAGACAGTATTTATTCCCACCATTTTGAAATATGTATATATAGGTATAAAAATATATTCTTTTTCATATAACAAAATTCAGCTACATTATTATTGTTTTAAAGATTCAAGATCACAAATTATTGTTGCAAGCAAGAAAAGTTAATTATTCTATTAGATATTAACATTTTAACATTATTAGTTATTTCCAAAGTTACAAATTTAATGTGCATTTAAGTGAATTTCAACATTATACCAAAAAATTTGTACATCAAGAACCCGAAACGTTGACATAATTTCACAACATTAAATATAAAAGCAAGTTATAAACATTTGTATTATTATAATTCAGAAAATAGGTATAATTCATTTAACATACAGTTTGCCACAACATAAATATATATACAGGTACATCTACAAACCGAGAGTGTGCACATATATATTTGTAAAAGAAGTAAAACCTCACCAAAATCAGTATAGTCCACCATTTAAAAAAAAATTAAACAAATAATTACTTTCTCAAATTACATGTATATATATATATAACAAATAGTGGAAATCTTAGTGTCAAATACCATTGTTTTGAAAATTAAAAATTTTAAAAAAACAAGTTAGGAGAGAGCCAACGGCTACATTTTTATCCGTTGGTGTTTAACGGTCATATCGGGATGCTTATAAAAAGGGTTTGGTCTCGGTGTCCCTTACTCCAAGTGACCGAAGAAGATAAAGGAAGATGGTTCGTGTGATCCCCTTGGTGCTGAGCACGGTCGCGGTGGCGTCATCCATACTTATGTTCCTTATGATGGATGTTCGGAATCCCTACCGCATTCTCGGGCTCCTCGTAGTTCTAAGCAGTCTTCCCATCGTTGTAATTGGGTTCTTGGTTGGGATCTTTGGTTAGTGATGTTTTGATCGTGGGGAGTTGTAGTCATCAAGGTGTTTCTTAATAAAGGAGTATTTCATCCATGCTTGTTGCTACGGGTTTTCATTTATTTTCATCTTCTTTTTATAGAAAGATGGTCCAATTAAAGGGAAACATATCATTACGCGAAACATGAATTCTTGGGTCGTTACATCATCTCCCCCTTCAAAGAATTGCGTCCTCGCAATTCTATTCATAAAAAGATAAGAAAAAGACCTCGGTCGCACAACATTACCAAAACTGGAGGCCTAGCCCGGTTAACGGAACCCCTAAACTGGTACACAGCTCCGCTGTTTCCTTGACCCAGATACACTTTGAGCAATAAGACTTTTACTCCTGCTCATGGGCACTACACACAGGCTTCCACAAGGAGGCCCATGCAATAAACAGCTCTGAGATGTCCGAGCGGACGAATCCCCTAGTAACTCTTCGAACTTCATCACGTTCGAGGTAGTCGAGGGGTACGACACGATTGAGAAGGCTGACGTTCAGGATCTGAAACATGTAGGCGGCATTGAGGTGGCCATCCTGAGCTGCTATGAGAAAGCAAGCTCTGGCGGAGAAGTTCTGTGCCATAGAGAAACACTGAAAAAGCCCTTCATGGTATCTCCCCCTTCGCCTATAATAGGGGAGCTGGGTGGTGGCAAGGAGGTGAATCACATGTTCATTCTCCTGACAAGCGCGGAGAATTTCCAGACTATTCGCTATGTCCAGAAGACGTTGACAGGACCCTCGTAAGTGGAGAAAAGAGGGAAAGTCCACCATACAAGTTCTGATCAAGATAATCTCTACTAACTCGTCAGGTCGAGATGAGAGGTTCATTTGTCCTGCCATCTGGAAGAAAAGGTAAACAAGAGGGGTCACTTAACAATACTAAGAAGAAAGAGATCATAAACTTTTTTAATTATAAAAGTTTACACATTAAAGTCTGAGTTTTCCAGACGGACACCACAAAGAGAGGCGAAACTCTCTAACTCCACAAACCATACACAGGATGAACATACAGGACTAAACTCATGGGAATATTTATAACGCCTCTGGAGTTTCGCGTGAGGGGTGTGGAGTTGGGAAACGTCGGTGTACACTTCTTGCCTAAGAGACACTCGTGTGGACTCATTTTCCAATGCTCCGAAGTCCATTAACTGGCCCCAGAAGCCATAGTGCAGGACCTGGCACAGATAAGCCGCTTGAAGATCGCCGGCAGCAGTAGCTTCTTGGAAAGGGTTATCTAGCATTGTGCCAAACTCCTCGCCCGCAGTAAACACTCGGAAGAGTCCTTCGTAATACCTTCCCCGACGTGCATAGGAGGGAAACTGGGTCATCATCATTAGGAGATAGTCCATCCCCATTCCCCGGTGGAGACTAAGCACCCTAGATGAGTTCGACACATCGTACAAGTGCTTACACGTCATGCGAATTTGGGCATAATTCAGGAAGTTCTCACGGCTAACTAGAGATATAATGTTCTCTAGAGCCTCGGTGGGGAGTGAAAAAAGGTCGGTAGGTACATCAGCCATCTGAAAATTATTTTTACTTAGTTAGTCTTAGCAGTATATTTATATCACCTGGTTTTCCAGAGTTTCCTGAACCCATCCTCTGATACCAACTGTAACGACCCCGATTCCCAGGAGCCTTATGAGACATGATGCAACCACAATACAAAACATTTAATTTACAATCATTTTATCATGTCTCACATTACAGAAGATCGTGAGGCTCAGGGTTCTGGGAAACCAGCTTCTCTGAACATTCTTAAGCACTGACTCACCTGAAAATTTTAAACAAAACGTAGGGTGAGCGAAAAATGCCCAGTAAGGGGTTTTTAAAAGAAACATTTAAAAAAACAATTTTACTTTCAAGGCAGACATTTTAGAAAATGATAAAACATGACATTAAACAAGACATTGAATTTTCTTTAGAACCAGAAAATTCTACATTCTAAAAAAAAACATCTGCACTGCAAAGGAGAACGTACTTTAGATAAACATTAAGGACAGACATAAATCAGTGGCGTGAGCATGTGCATAATTTCACCACCAAAATGTAGCAGTTCTAAAAGTCTGTAAGTAGAGATTTCATTCATAACATTAGACCAGGGCACGTAAAGTTCTTATGATATTAAACACATGTTTTTCAGTTCTTATCACATGTTTCCTTTCTTATAGTCAAAGGGAATTTACCCACTTAGGGATGTCCTGTTAGTTGAACCATCCCCTGGTTCACCATTAATCTTCATATGTGGAGGGAAAGTATAATGCCGGACATTGTCAAGACCTTGCGTCAAGACCGTAAAACATAACTTAATACGGGTCAAGGCTAACCACCAATCCCGTTTCCATAGCACCACGAGCCGAGGCTAACCGCCAAGACTGTAGCACATAACGTCTCATGAGACTCATCCTTTACCCAATGCATTGGAGCGCTGTATAATTCCGGGCGCACCCGTCCATAACATGTAAGTCCAATACTTCCCTCTCATATTTAGACATGGTCATACATAGGATTTCATACATTCATAATTGAATCCCTTTTTTTTCACATGTGTTCAAAACATGAAAATAGTTCTATCATGAAAAACATGATGACATGCATATTAAAACATCGAGCGCATAACCATTTATCTTAACATTAAAATAAAATTGGGTTTTCAAGAAAATAAACATAACACTTAACATTACATAACATCATAATACCCAATTAAAGAAGGGATGTTCACAACATACACTTATGATGATAGATGGATATCGAAAGTGTTTAACATAGGCAGTTGAGATTACAATGTGTATAATCAAATCCATCTTAAGAAATCATATATATAATTGTGTAAACCCTTCCATTGTCACTTTAAATAAACGTGAGTACCTATCTATTAATACATGAATGCATTTATAAAGAATTCAAGAAGTCCGTACTATCCATTCTAATAAAAATCCTAATTATCTAAAGCAGTGATAAATGAAAACTCTCAGTTTCACGAAAGAATTTGAAGTCCAACTAACCCATAAACCTCGTAATGCTTTATAAAAATTGTAAACATGGTCTCTAAATTCATATTGAGGTATGTACACATACGTGTATGTATATACCACAATAATATACATCATTCACTTGCACAATTTCACATATTCACCCATTTACTTAAAATATCCATTTTATAGAAGGAAAGAAGAAATCATGGGGTATAAACATTGAGAAAATACTGCTTATCATCCTATAATATGTGTATTTGAAGGTATATATCTATATATCAAGTATATATAAATATATACATACTTATATAAAAACCGATTCTTGTAAAAGAGAAACCCAACCAAAATTATAACCGAATTCTTTCCTTGCTTGGAGAGGAGGAAAAGATGAGGCATGAGGAACCGGGGGTATAAACATATAAGATATATACTGATATATATATATAACCCGAATATACTTTTATATATATGAAAAACGAAGTTTAAAACAAATTTTTTAAAAAAACATGGTCCGACCCTTACCAGAACGGAGAGGAGGAGAGGAAGACAACGAAGCCAGTGGAATCAGGTGCATAGCCTCAGGACGTATGTATACATAACACACATAGTGCGTACATACAAATGGGTTTGTGTTTATATAAACATGTATATACATCTTTATATTCCGAAGTAAAAGAAAACACAAAAACACACTTGACCCTTTCAAGTATTTTACACGTGAAAACATTAGTTTAGAACTAATAATCATATTTAGAAAACCCAAAAACAAAGGATTGAAAGTTATATCAAATTATATATATATGTATACATATATTTATATATGCATAACTGTGAAACACCAAGTTGATAAAAAAAAGGGGTTTGCACGTTGAACCGAAGAAAAATAATCTTCTTACATGAATTTCATACATTAAGGACTTCTTTCATCCACAGGCTGTCATCAATTGTAAATCATAAAAGAAAACCACATCAATTGTAAATCATAAAAGAAAACCGAAATGGTTGCTTTCACATATATACATATATAAGCATATTTTAAACAAACACAAAACTCGACTAACCCTTACCAGTACTCGACGAATAGGAGAGGAAGGAAGACCGGAGCTGTGTCGGCGTCGCCTGGAGGTTGGAGAGATAAGGAGAGCCGATCCTTCAGTCCTCGGTGCAGCAGGGGGCTTTAAAAAAAACGAAGATGGAGAAGAAGACTTCAGGGAGTCTTCGGCCGAGGCGAGGTGTCCGCGTCGGCTTGTGGAAAGGAGGAAGACGCTCGGGTCAACTCGCTGGCCTCGGGGAGAAAAACGGATCCCCTAAGATATCTGGTATGGCGACGTGTGGAAGGAGGAGAACCGCGGGCGCGAGGAGGAAGAAAGCTGGAAGAAAAAAAACGGACGGCCGAGATCGCACGAGGGTTGATCGTGCGGCTCAGAATTGGCGCGGTATTTAAAAGGAAACAACGGCCAAGATCAGAGGAGGAGCGGATCAAACGGCTGGAATTCCTCTGCGGTTTAAAACACGGTTTTTCTACAGGTTTTTATTAAAAAAAATAAAATCGCTTTATTAATAATATTATTAATTTAATCCAACATTATTAAACTCAATTATTAAATTAACATTCATTATTTTAATAAAGGTCATTTTTCAATTGATTTAATCAAAACGTTTTATTATATGTATATACCTATATATATATATATATAGATTTAAAACATCACTAATTAATATTATATTGTCATTATTATTAATCCTTAATTATTAACTACATAATATTTCATTATGAAAATCAAATATTAAGAACATTAAGTAATAAATACATAACACAAGAAACCATAATTTTTGACATTATTTCCACAAAGGATAAAAATTAACTTATAAACATCTTTATTTATATGCATATATGTTCATATATACATATATAAATTTATTCCAAGAGATTGCACATATTTATCCAGACTTAAAATAAAATAAAACCCCACAAGATTTCAATAAAACAAATCATTTCTTGTTTAAGTTGTATAAAATATTTATATTTAAGTGGAAAGACAGTATTTATTCCCACCATTTTGAAATATGTATATATAGGTATAAAAATATATTCTTTTTCATATAACAAAATTCAGCTACATTATTATTGTTTTAAAGATTCAAGATCACAAATTATTGTTGCAAGCAAGAAAAGTTAATTATTCTATTAGATATTAACATTTTAACATTATTAGTTATTTCCAAAGTTAAAAATTTAATGTGCATTTAAGTGAATTTCAACATTATACCATAAAATTTGTACAGCAAGAACCCGAAACGTTGACATAATTCACAACATTAAATATAAAAGAAAGTTATAAACATTTTTATTATTATAATTCATAAAATAGGTATAATTCATTTAACATACAGTTTACCACAACATAAATATATATACAGGTACATCTACAAACCGAGAGTGTGCACATATATATTTGTAAAAGAAGTAAAACCTCACCAAAATCAGTATAGTCCACCATTTAAAAAAAAATAAATTAAACAAATAATTACTTGCTCAAATTACATGTATATATATATATAACAAATAGTGGAAATCTTAGTGTCAAATACCATTGTTTTGCAAATTAAAACTTTTAAAAAACAAGTTAGGAGAGAGCCAACGGCTACATTTTTATCCGTTGGTGTTTAACGGTCATATCAGGATGCTTATAAAAAGGGTTTGGTCTCGGTGTCCCTTACTCCAAGTGACCGAAGAAGATAAAGGAAGATGGTTCGTGTGATCCCCTTGGTGCTGATCACGGTCGCGGTGGCGTCAGCCATACTTATGTTCCTTATGATGGATGTTCGGAATCCCTACCGCATTCTCGGGCTCCTCGTAGTTCTAAGAAGTCTTCCTATCATTGTAATTGGGTTCTTGGTTGGGATCTTTGGTTAGTGATGTTTTGATCGTGGGGAGTTGTAATCGTCAAGGTGTTTCTTAATAAAGGAGTATTTCATCCATGCTTGTTGCTACGGGTTTTCATTTATTTTCATCTTCTTTTTATAGAAAGATGGTCCAATTAAAGGGAAACATATCATTACGCGAAACATGAATTCTTGGGTCGTTACAGTTAATCTATCTTTAAAATGATTTCAAGAGGTTTAATTTCAAGAACCAAAAAATCACAAGCATAATCTATGATAGAGAGAATACATAAGCAGGTTAATGGAGACCTTGCTCTCTCTTCATTGTGAGTGGTATTGTTATAACTATCACATAATAAAAAAACTTTATAGGAAAGGTTATCATGTTCACAACATGAGTTAATATGAACAAGTGAGATGCACTAGTATCAAATAATGCAGTCACTAATGATGAATCCACAGTGATGGTACCTCTCATTGTCACAAGACCCACATCAGCTTTCTTTGTAGACTCTTTCACTATGTGAATAATCTTCATTATGAATACATGTGGCTGGAACCCCTTAGTTATTGAATCATATGATTACAGGATATCAATTTTTGGTGTTGATGAGCCTATTCCACTACGTAGAGTAGATAAGATGTGGAAGAAATTATATATGTTGCCTAAGAGTAAACCCAAACTGTATGTCTTGGATAGCTCAGTACAAACCCACCTCAAATGCCTAACCTTACCACAATAGAAGAAAGTCAAAGGGACTTTACCAGGAACTATAGAGGGTCTAGAAGATGCCTGATATCAAGATCCATCCTGAGACTTACCACACATTTTCTTTCTTTTAAAGGAACTCACATAAATACCACTCGAAGAAAAAAGGAACCCCCATCTACCCTAACTTACCAGCCAGATCAAGCTCAGCCATAAATTCTCTGTCCAATACATCAACATAAGAAGTGAGCTTCAACAAGAAAACCTGGGATCAAATATCTGATTGAAGAAACATCTCAAACCTTCAGGAATTTAGTTTCTCATTCATCACCACCTTGGGACAAACTAAACAATCTCAACCAAATGGTTCACATACTATGTCACAGTATTTTCACCTTGTTGGAGGTTAAGAAACTACATGGATTTTTCTAAGACCATCGACTTAGGATAAAAATAATTATTGAAATGAAATTTAAGGTATTTCCACTCAAACCCTCCATGATTATTCATCGTCAAAATCGAATCCCACTAACTATTGATAAGTCCCTAAAGGTTGAAGGTAGAACATTTCACTTTAATCAAATCAATAATTTACAAGAACTCAAAAACAAAAGATCTATATTTTTCAACTAATAATTGGCCTCTTGAGGATCATTTGAGCCTTAGAAAAATGGTGGATTATGGTGATGAAACTCTTGTGCATGATCTCTCAATTCATCCCTTTCAGGTTCCACAACTAGAGCCTGAATGGGGACAGTTTTAGGCACATTCCCCAAAGCATAAACAACACACACCACTTTCTTAACAAGATTCTAGTCCAATGGAGGATGCATCTATTATGGTTCACCAGCATCTACCCTGTGTGGCCTACTCAAATGTCTTCTTAGAGACATGAATCTACAAAACATCAATATACAACATTGAAACATCAGTAAGGATACACAGATCATCAACATAATAAATAGTTACAAGTAAAATAAATTCATTTAACAAAATTAAACATTGGGGTTTTTCCAGATACACATATGAGAAATAGAGTAAAATACTAGAATCCAATCAAAACATCCTTCAAAGAAACTTTCCCAAAAACCCATGGTATCTTAAGGCTCACTATGATGAGAGATGGACAAGAAGTCGCTCATAACTACCTATTAAGTCCCATAAATTCTACCTCATGTCAACTAGTACATCACAAATTTCATTTTAATACTAAGTAAATATGCACAACATATACCTTTGATACCACTTTATCATGAACCAAGCTAAATACCCTGGTACTCTGATACCCAAGCTGATACAAACATAGCCCAAAGGGAATTCCCAATCCCCACAGGTTGGTGACTAGAACCTAGCATCATACAAGAATAACAAGCAAATGATTTTTGAAATAAAATCATAGAAGACAAATTATATAAGTTGATATTCCAAAACTTCTAAAGGAGAAAGTAACAGCAGTAAAAAATAGGTAAAAATCCCAAAATAGTACATCATCAAGGACACAACATCTGTTAAGAAAAAAACTCAGATATTCCATGTAACAGTTGGATCACATCTACACTGGCCACCTCCATCATTCTGGGTCCCAAGGATCAAGAACATCCACCATCTCCATGTGACGCTTTCCCTTTTCTTGCACCTAGAAAAAGATAACCTACAAACACCCGAAGGAAAAGTTATGGTGTGAGATATAAATCCCGGTAGGATATCACCAAGTGTTCCATAAGCAATTACATAATAATGAAAACCATTTATGCATTCAATTTAAGTAAAACAAGGAATGTCATAGAATTTACATATTTTCAACAAAACATGATTTCAAATAAAAAAGATGGAAGATATATCAAAACATTCTTAAATGTACTTTTTATATTTATATAAAACAATTAGAATAGATAAAATAGTTCATAATCAATGGAATATAATCAAAAAATAAAAACATATCATAGAACCATGTGATAAGTCATGCGGTATGTTAGTTTCAATTAATAGGATCCTCACATGTCTCAATCATAATCACAACTCAATATGGGTGTACACACTCAATTCGACATCTCCTCAAGGGATCCTATTACATGAAATCATGACAAAAATGTTTATTTAGTGTTGTCTTCATCAATCCACTAATAGGGAGTCAGATTACTAACATGATTATCGTAATTACCACTAACTACCTAGGCTCACACATGCTTCAATCAATTAATCAATCAATCTTTGGGAAAATCATTCATTTCAAAACATTTCATAATTCAGAGTTCAATTTCCCAAATTTTAGTTTTCAACATTCCTTTTCATTTTGAAACTAAATCACAGTTTTTTATTAAATTTATTCCACTTAAGTTCATATTTCAAGTTAATCCAACTTTCTCAAGAATAATCATTCAATAATTTCATCAAATCATGTTTCAAATCATGGCGTTATTTTCTCAAAATCATCTAACAATTTCAATTCCATTAAAATTGGGGGGTTCTCACGATTTCCATTCCATTTTTAAATCAAACATCAAATCATCTCAAACCCTGACTTTTGAATCATTTAAAAACTAATTTCAGATCAATTGAAAAATATAGGGTTTCAATTGTATGGTAAAGCCTTATGGAACCACATACCTTTAATCACAATATCTAATCAACACAACACCTGCAATGGGATCTTCCAATGAAGAATAAAGGCATAGGAGATCAAGGAATCAAACCTATAATCAAGATCCATCAAAATGAATATTATATTCATAAATAACATGATTATCTATAACTCTATATGGAAAATAGAAAAAGATACTGGGATAAACCAATGAGAGGAGATCCACTTACTCGGAGGAGACCAAACACAATCACTGGAGGTTCAATCTGTAAAGAAAAAAGGTAATATAAGTAAAAATAACCTCTTAAGAGCCTCCAAAGACCAATGAATCATATTAGGGTCGAATGGGGTGATTTGGGATTAAAATGTGGGTCCTTATATTTTAAAATAATTTTGGTGGGAATTAAAAACTGCACACACAATTCGGTGGAGAGGTCGATGGTTAGTAGTAACTATGCTACTTAATCAAGCACCCATACTAGAATTCTATATAGGTTTCATGTATTTTCCACATGTTTACTTTAACCATGAACTAACCATAAAAACCCTCACTATACAAGGGTTCATGGTTTGGAGGGGTGGTCATACAGTTTGGAAAAATAGTGCACCAATCGTATTCCACCCTCCAAACCTTCAAAATAGGGTGCAAGTTTTCTAGGACAAAACACATGGTTTTTCTTAACAATTTTCCAACTATGAACAGGTCCATGGCCTTAAAAATTTTCCAAATTTTACCAAAAGCACCCTGATAAAAGATCAAACCTAAGGGAAAACAAAACAAGGTTCAAGAAGTTCTTAAAAGAAGGTAACCAGATGATACAGAAATAAAAGATAAAACATTTAAATCACTTATCCCCTATATAAAATGTAGAGTGTATTTAAGATAGAAATGAATTAATTAATTGATTTTAATAATTCTAACTCTAATTATTTTTCCTTTCAAAAAATAAATAACTTCAAATTTGGTTAATCATTATAAAATAATTATGATATTAATTAAAAGAAATATAAATATAAGAAATATCTATATATTTCATGCATCCAAATAATGATATAAAAATTAAGTTAAGTGAAATGAACCTTCAAAATATCAAATAAAAATGATTTCTTTTCACCTATATACTTATGGGATTGACTATGTTAACTAAAAATTTTGGTATCCAAATCTATTTATTTTAAAAGAAATTACAAATTTAGATTTAGATAAAAAAAATTGAATAGTTAACATGATAAACACCACATAATTCAGTATTTATAATATATAATCCATTACCATAACTCTAATTAGTATCATAATGAAAAATTATAACAGTATACTTGATTTTTTCTTTTAGAACTAAGAACAAAGTAATTCTTATATAATTTAGGCATTTCTTAATTACTACCAATTCCAATTCTTCCTTTACTAATTTTATTTTGAACAAAAAATTTAATTTGATAATTATATCCCTTAGTAAACAAACTAGAATCTTGTTTTAAAGAATCAAATTCATCCAATAATTCCTTAATTTTATTTTCATGAAAAGTATGATAATTTAAAGAAAAATATATCTGAAATCTAAAATATGGTTAGTTAAACTCTCTTTTTCAATAAAAATAAAATCATAATATTTCTTGAGTTTTATATGATCTTTATTTAATGGTTTAAAATTATCTTGAATCATATAATAATATTTATTAAGATCACTAAAATAAATATTTTCAAAATTAGAACTATGAGAGAAAGATGATTGTATCTCATCATCTTAATTCATAAGACATAAATTGGCCTTTTATTTTTCATTCTAGGCTTAAAATTTTTAACTATATTCATTACATAAATCTTTATATGCACTCCAAGTCAGCTTCATATATTTCTTATCATTTATTTTATAATTGTATTTCCTTTTATCCTTAAGTGGAGGGTATTTAGGCCTTAAATGATCTTTCTTTTTTACATTCATATCAGCAGACCTCCTTCTCTTTAGTCTTCTTTAAACTATCTTTAGTCTTTTTTTATAACCTGTTAAATTATATAGTAAGATCTAATAACTCATCACATAAACCAAAATCACTAGAATCAAAATCATAATATTCATCCGTTTAAACCACTAGTGTAACATTTCCCTTTTTGATAGAAATGTGATCTTTATCTATAACATGCATCTTAGCTTCATAAATCCTTAAGGTTCTGGTAAATTACTTATTATTTAAATATTTAATAGGTTTTGATTGTAAAATAGTAGGAGAGATTCCATTTAATTTAGTAGGTAAAACTCTAATCACCTTTAATGTCTGATCTAGTTTGGGAATTGGAGTTCTCAAGGATGCAATATCAATGAAAATTTATATCAATCACCCATTCATCTCAATGATGATTTCATCATTATGCATATTGAATGTATCAAATTTAAGTTACTAAACCCCAATTTTTTAACATTATTGGTTCCTTCATATTCAACTGAAATAGTTTCCCACATTTCATAAGCTATAGTAAATTGAGAAAATTAGGTAAATTCAGTATTTCTAATCAAAAAATAATAGCACCTATAGCCCTTGAATTGAGGTCATAATCATACACTTGAGTAGTGTTCTAATTTTTAGGTTCACCATAAATAATCTTATATGGTTTTATGAATTTAAAATACTTTTTCAATACAATATTATTTAAATGGATAATCATGAAATATTTCTAGAAATCATAATTTTAACCATAAAAATAAGAAGCATGGATCATCGACATACCTTCTCTTAGATCATCCATTGAAATTTGTATTTATCCAGATCGTTAACTTAGGCTTGTAAAGTCCAAAATAAATCTTAAATATTATATAAAATATCCCAACCTTTGATACCACTTGTTGGTTCTGGATGATGATGAAGAAGACACAAGAGGGGGTGAATTGTGTCCTTTTAAAAATCTTGACAAATTTAAATTGTCCCTCTTGATATAAAGTGATTCTATTCTTCTCTTTTAAATATGAGTAATACAATTAAAAATAAATAAAGGAAAGAACATGACGCAATGATGTATAGTGGTTCTAGGTACATAAATCCCATATTACACTACACCAATACTCTCTTCATGAGCTTGCTGATTTTCACTAATTAGGTCCTTTTATTTGAGGACCATGAAATCTGAGTGTAGGCAGTTTACACCTTACAAAAAATAATTTATAGGGCCTTTAGGTTATTTTACATAGAACCTTGAAAATCACAACTTAGTATAAGAAGCTAAAAATTCATCACAACTGAGTAAAAACATTTGACACTTATTTAGAATGAGATGAGATGTGGATTATTGAATATCGGTTCATCTCACAGTTGTTTATACAAATAACATATGATTCAATATTCAATCAAGTACACAATAGTGGAAAAATATCTATTGGGAAAAAATCCCTCAAGGTAACATTATAGCATCTTTGGGTTGATTGTGTTTGTTGACAAAGCAGGTTTCCATGGATAATTTTCGAGTTCTCAAGAAGTTGTTGACATTCCATGTTGACAAAGAACGATGACAAAGGAAAGGACGATCTGGAGGCGGTACAAAAGAGCAGTACAAGGTGGCGCTGTTTCCCAGTGTTTGCCAAATTTTTGGGGTCCAAAATTTGGAGTTTGGTGAGCATTGCGAAAAGTGGATTTCCATGAAGAGCATAATTTAATATGGCAAAGGCATGAATTTTGCGAATATAGGATGCATGGTTTGAAATCGCGAAGACCAGAAGAATGGAGGCGGTGATGCTTCGCGATTATGTCAAGTTTCACGAACGGCAGAGGCTGAATCGCATCGCGGCGGTGAAGGGCTTTGCGAAGGAGCTTCACGGAGAAGGCGCAAAGGAATGTTGGGCTTCGCGAGGGAGCTTTGCGGCGAAGTCATGAAGGTATGTTGACAGTGATTCTTCACGACTACGTCAAGCTTCACGAACGACAAAGTGTCGTGGTGCTTCGCGATTTGGACAGAATTCTGGCGGAATCATTGGAGCTTCGCGATTTGAGATGACGTGGCGTTGAATTCGTGCGGAAGGGATGAGGGTTGGTGGAATCGCCTATAAATAGAGGCCGACCCCCTAGAGAGAAGTAGAGAGCATTTACATAGAAGATCATTCTCTCTCGATTTGCGAAGGTAGTTCACGGAGCCAGTGTGCTTCGCGAAAGAGGAGCTTCGCGGCGGCTATTGTAGCTCCGCGAAAGTTGTGTGCTCTGTGTTGGCTCAGTGAGCTTCGTGAGGGTCGTTGCTCTGCGACGACTTGAGCATCGCGAGAGTGCTTCGTGAAAGAGCTTCGCGAAAAGGCAGGAGCTTCGCGGAGGCTTGTTTGAGCTTCGCGAAATTGGGAGCTTCGCGAAGTAGGGTGCTTTGCAAAGGTGTTTCCAAAAGGAATTGCCCAGTGTTCAGAGGCAAAGAGGTATTCATCAGTGGATGAAAGTTGGACTTTAACAGATCATCTACATACAGAGAAAGATGCATTCCTTAATGGAAATGAAGAGACCTACAGGTCTATAAACTGTGAGTGAATCTCTTCCAAGAGAAGTGAGCTTAGGAAGAGGAAGAAGGTGATCCTCTCCATCGGTAGTGAGCCAGAGAGAGAGAAACAGGGAGTGACCCTTGGGAAAGCAGTGAGCTGAACCTAAACCTTGTTTAGGCAGTGAGCCTGGGCATAGAAGTGATCTAGCCCGAACATTGTAATCCACAGCTAGTGAAGTCTAGTGGAATTGGTACGACCAGCAACTTGTCGGCGTATGCTCCTTGGACGTAGCCCTTTGCGGTGAACCAAGTAAAAATCTCTGCGTCTGCCTGCTAATTTTCCTGCATTGCATTTAAAGCATCATCATCAGATAAAGGAGAAATTAAGTGATCATAACATACACACAAGTGCAAACAAAGTGACCCTTGTAACAAAGAGGTCAAGATCCAGCGGGGTAGGAAGAACTTTGAAAAAGAATATCCATACCCTGATTCACCCCCCTCTCAGGGTATATAGGTCCCTATTGGTCCTAACAATATCTTTAATGTTGTGTAGACTTCTTCTTATTTATATTGTGTGAGAATAAAGTTTTACAAAGAATTATTTTCTCTCTTCTTTAAATATCGAACAACAATATGGAACTTTGAACCACTCTTTATTTTTGTCATAATAAGTGATTTCATGCATGGATTCTAATCTCGATAGAGAAATATTTATAGAGAATAAAAATATTCATTAGTTGGAATAGTTGTTCATCCTTTGGAAATTCAAAATAAATCTAGTCAAGAGCCACCACAAATATCTCTTAGAATATCACATCACCATTTCATTAATTTCTTTTGAAAACAAACCCTTCAAAATAAACTCAATCAAATAAATTTAAACCCTTTTTACATTTCATCATCTTCGTTGAGTAATCATTATTTGAAAAAAATAAAAATTCACATTTAAATATTCTTTAAAAATAACTAAAATAATCCATGTAATATTGCAACAACATATATAATAAAATTGAAATCTTTGAATTTGAATAACTTGGTGTCATTTGACTTCTTAAGAAATTGATGTTAAGATAATTCAATCACTTTTTTCTTTAAATTTTACACCATAATTTTTAAAAATACATTGATCATAATCCTTATATTTTATGAGAAATTACCCATGTAATACACTATTAAGAATAATATAGATAAAAACCCAGCAAATAAAAATAACAAAAATAATATATTGTATTCTTCTAAAATATTCAAAATATGAAAAATGTTGGTCTCTCATTATTTCATAATTTCCAATAAATAAATGTTCTATTATTTTTAGAATACTAATTAAAATTACTTCAAAAGTCTGTAAGTTATAATATCTACGGAAATATCTAAATATATGATATTCTCATATTTTTCAATAATTTGATAATCCCATACTACATGGAATAGTGATTTGAGTTTGAAGACAAGGACTCTCTCCATTAGTGTGGCTAAGTTCATGTACATCATGATATACATGTCAGGACCCACCCCGACCCCCCACCACCCATATACTATATGCAATATCTAGCTCAAGATATCATTTTATCAGGTTCTTGTACACATTATAATGATACAGTGATGAATCTATGTTTTCTCAAACACTTGTTTACTCGAGCTCCTGTCAGCATTCATGTGGCATAGACATAGAAGAAATCCTTCATGAGAACTCATTTTATATCTATATGTATCATTCTATATCCATGGTTTCATATAAATAGTGATCACATCTAACCTATATGAATGCATCAATGATCATGTAGCCAAGTTTTTATCAAGATGAACAATTAGTGATAAAATGTAGGAGAGGTGAGATTTCATATTCTGTTCAAGGGTGTGATGCGTGGACTCATGTTCATCATATAATACAGTTTTTTATGTGGAAGGTTATTATTTCATGAAAGGATAACATCCATATTTGGTTTCCAACTTGAAATAATGTACAAAAATAGTGTTAGCAATATTCTTTAAGCATTTTTTGCATGACACAACTGGTTTACTAAATGCGGGTACTCACTGTATGCACTCATGGTGTTCATGGTGTAAATTTCAAGAAATACTCCTATAGTTTATTTTAGTTTGTAATACAACATATATTATTCATGTTTCTCAAAGCATGCGGTATAAAGTAGGTTAAGCTCCATTACAACAACAAAAATGTGAGGTTCAACTTTGACAACAACATAGGGATGATGTGTAGTGTAGGGTTCATCTTTGACACCAATATAGGGATAATTTTACCAATGTCATGTTAAAAAGCCTAAATTTCAACTTAAATATAGGGTTTATTCAATACTAACATAGGGATGAAACCTAGCATGGAGATCAATGTAGGGATGAATAGCCTTCTGAAAAACTGTATGGCTTAACATCACAAACATTTATAACTTTTTAGAGGATTTTAACATCAGATTCATCATCCATCCTAGAATACTTATATTTAGTAAATTTTGAGACCTTTATAATGGATCAAAATGATTCTCAATTCAATTTCCATAGCTCCATATATCATTTAATTACAAAATCATATGATAATATAAAAAACAAATGCTTGATAGAAACATCGTAGAACATTGAATAATTTATAAAACACCAAAATGACCTTTTAAGCCTTCTATGTAAATAAAATAAATCTAGTTAAATTTATTGTCTATCCATCACACCATGATCCACATGATTCAGATATTTTTATCTCACATAAACATTGAAATACTATAGCTATCAAAATCTGTAGACTGTAGAATCCATGAAATGTTTCAACATATTTGGTGAATTTTTAGATCACCTAAGATATCATTTCAGACTTCTGCATATATGAAATAAATTTAGATAAATCTCTTAGATATACAACATGATTTTTTTTAAAATTAGAGAACTATATCTTAATTTATCATCAAAATATATTGGTGACCTTAAACTAAAAAACAACAGTGTCACTGGAAACTTATAATAGATTCAGATAATTTTTATCCCATAGAAACAACTGATTTAGTGATTGATATAAACAGATAAAATAAATATAACATTCTTATATTTACAATAGAATAAATTTAATAATAATAGGATCACTATCTCTTCATATATAAACTAAACATTGAGAAATTATAAATCTAAAATCACTAAAATAAACTTATTTGTAACAAAATGGTTTGAAGTAATTATCAAAACTAAGATGAGAATTATAAGGAAAAAGATCCACTAAAAACATAACATTATACTAATGATAAAATTATATTTACATTTAACACTTAGGTAACAGTTATTTCATTTTTATGCATAGATATAGAGGATTTTACTATACTCACGAAGCAGTATAGGCATTATTCATGTGATGTGTTAGTGGGTCATGAGGTTCTATGGGTTAGGGTGTGTAGGGCACACCATTATCATCAAATTCCTCCTATAGTTGTTATTATACCAAACCGATGATGTGCTAGATTTTATGGTGTCCCTATAACGTATTTTACATTTATTGATCTTCACCTCCTTATTGTCCTCACTGGGAGATGGAAACTTAAGAGTAACAAATTTCACTTGCCCAGGGGAGAGATAACAATCACCCTAGATGATGTGGTAGTTATGCTTGGTATTCTTATCCAGGGTGTTGTAGTTATAGGACCCAACCATAGAGACTGTAATGAGCTTGTACAATGATTTTTATACCTAGAAATTATGGGAGATGACACTTATATAGATGATATTTCTCTATTTATGAGGTGTTTTGGCATGCAATTCAAACATTTACCCACCAATGGTGATGAGAAAACTATTATGCATCATGACCGTGCATATATGTTATAGCTCATTATAGGGGAGGTGTGTGTTAATCACCCCAATATACACTTCCACATGATGTATTTAGGGATACTTGAGGATTTTGATCAGGATGATAGATATAGTTTGGAATCTTCATTCTTGTCATACACGTACTGAGCGTTATGCACTAAATTCCAATCAGGTCATAGTGATCTTATGGGATATATCATCCTCATTTAGATTTTGGCATGAGAGCACATCCCTCCCATGGACCCTATTATTGTTGGTCCAGACCTTAGCATGGATGTATTGCATGACGCTCTACATAGATTTTTGTATGATCACTCATCTTTATTATTTTCTAATGATAATATGAGTTATTGTACTTAATTACTTATTATTAATCACTTTATATATTTTATGTTGTAGTGGAGTTAGACACATAATTTCTTCATGATGCCAAGACACAATTTGAGTTCATACCATCTCATATTGGATGACCCACTACCTACTAATTTAAGTATATACATTCCTCTATTGACTAATCAATTTCATAATATTACCTTTTTTTTATATTAGTAACAAAATATTTTAACAAATGTCCCATATCATTTTAGATTTCATAGAATCCATTCTTGGGTGTATTTTAACAACTTTCTACATGCTTCACTATTGGTATTAATGATGTCAATGTTATAGTGCCTCTCATACACTTTCATATTATTGAGTGGAACCAATCCAATAGAGTTATGTGTTAGTTTGGATGAATTCTCCATATTCCATCAACACCCAAGCATCAAGAAGCGCTTCATTCTCTGAATTTGACATAGAGGCGGGATATCGACTGGAGACACCAACATGCATAGTATGTCAACATTTGGGGCTTACATGCATCAATTTTTATCGAGGTCATGCCAATGATGTGAGTTCAGATATCATAGTATCTCAAGTATGTGTCATTTTATACACTGAAGTCTATGTTTTATCTTACACCACATTGTATATGGTTCAATATTATGGTAATTTAATACGTTACATTAGCTTGTTTTTTGTACATTTTTTATAGTCTAGTTTGAATCTTTTTACAACATACTTAACTCAATCATATTATTCGCATGTCTAATCCAGAGGGGGTGAGGTATTTGGCCAAGAAATGCACCATGTTGTAGTGTGGCATATTAGTCCCTTATATAATGTTTTACATGATGGTATATTTGATCGTCCGCCTCGAGGAGTGGAGGTTCCTACTTATGAACCTCCTCAAGTTGCTACTAATGTTGAATAGAAATTGTGAAAATGGATTAAACTATGTTGGGCTGGACATGAGGCCTCATCTATTACACAAGAAGATGAAACAAATCCAGCAGGTGAGCCTTAGCTAATTTCCGATGTGTACTAGCAGCCATGACATCCATTTATGTTGTCAACATATCTATAGTTTTTTCCCGGTATATCATATTTGAGCTCGTATCGAACGTCATTTCACATGGCTTCATCTTATATGGATGATCCTTCTAAACCCTTATGACTACCTCATGATATTTCAGGTCCTTTCATTTATGCAGTGGAAGAATAATCCAGTGAACATCTCAGCATCCCAATCTATAATCGAGGTTCATGTACTTGAGGAATATTCCTCTCTAGGCCATTAGACTCCACCACATCACAAATGTCGACAATCACGATACAAACATCCCATTCACACTCAAAACTTGGGACATGAACTCATCATATACATTAATGAAAAAAACTATGATCATTGATTTATATGTTTTAGATGACTTAAATTATTTGAGATTACATTTATTTCTCTATATTATTGTCAATGTTCAAATTATTATACAAACATTAGTCAACTAATTAAATTTTATAAATGTATTTGAAAAAATTGTACTTCCATTTAATATTGAAATTATAATTAAAGTTTTAATTTTAATGTATATATTTTCCTTATTACTATATATTTTTAACCAAACCATTTATTTCCAAAAGAAAATTCAAATACATGTGAATAAATTTTTTTTTTTTTATAATTACTGTAATTATTTTGAAATTAGGTTTCTTAAAATAATTTGTAAGTAGTAGTTATTGATTGATAAAAACTAAGAATAATTATTAATTTATTAATTATAATTAATTATAACAATCCAATCATTAATCGTAAATAAATAAATAAAACTAATTAATAATAAAGTCAATAAAAATATTTATTATGTATTTATAATAATAATTAATGAATTTTAATTATTTAATAATAATGAATAATAATTATAAATTATCTAATAATATATATTAATGAATAGATTTATTTTAGTTATAATTAACAAACAATTTATTAGTCATTTATAAAGTAATAATTATTAATAATAATTATAAATAATTACTATTCAATTATTTATAATTCATGGAAATAAGTTAAAAATAACTAGTTTCTAATAACTATTACAATTTAAAATTACTATTAATATATATTACTTTTTGAAATTCAATATTTACTACTTTTAAGATATAAAAACAATTATTAGGAATAGTTATTTTTAATAATTTTTTCTAAATAATTATTTATCATGGTATATATTTATATAACACAAAATAAATAATTATTCTCTAATATTTATTTATTTACTTATAATTAATTAAAAAAAACATATTAATAAGAAATCATATCTATTAATAAATTGTTATTATTTAAGTTATAAATAAAAAAATTGTTAATTATTTATTAAGTAATGAGCTTACTATGAATTTGATGAAACCTTGGAGGGGGTGTGGTATGCCTTTGTGTTCCTGAAGGTGTGAGTGTTTTTCCTTTATTTGTTACCTCAATGATCTTAAATAAATTTTTAATATGTTTTCAATATAATTATTTATCAGGGTATACACACACAACCATTTAAAACTAAAAAATCAATAATTATTTAATGTAATTTGTATAATTACATATAATTAATTATAAATCATAATTATTGATCATTAATGATTATCTCTAAATAATTAAGCTATGAAAAATTAATTTAATTTTTTTAAAAGGGCGTCATTCATTATTCAAAAACTTATTTAAGGAGATGTTCAACCCCTTAACATATTTGAATTCTGTTAGATTTATATATAAATATATATATATATATATATATTGAAAAAACTAAGGGAAAAAAACCCTCCCCATAATACTTCGATGATAAGGTAAAACCACTGTATGAATTCCCTTCTGATCTAATTTCATCATCTTAATTACCCACTAGAAATGGTGGGTTAATTTTTGTATTGGGATTGTGATGCATGGAGGAGATGCAGGTGGAAGGATCTCCTCTATTCCACCATTTTTTATTGGTAATAATTATAATTATCTGAATACCCTTACGTTTACACCTAAACCCATTTGATATTATCTCTTATCCATTCTTTTTTTCACCAATAATCTTTAATATAATATATTATTTTCAAATGGTATCATATTTTTAATCTATCACCCTTAATGTGATCAGTACATCGATACAAATAATTCTAGACCCATATACATTATTTTGGATTTTAGTTTTTCCATATTACATTGGAAAATGGTAATAAAAATCTCCCGATGGAGATTTCTCCTTCGAATATCCCATTGGATATTTTCCCTACAAATATCCCATATTCATTAATATATATAAATGAATTCATGTATGTATATACTTGTATTTATATTTAAAAAGGATTGTATGTGTATGTATGTATTTATGTATAATAATATTTAGATGTATGCATGTATATGTATTAAAATATACAGACAAATTTTTATAGTTGTATATGACTGTATATATACATATGTATGTATGCATGCATGCACTTATATATGCAAGTAATTACATTAATTATATTTTTGTATAATTTAAATAATATACATTTATATAATTATATCAATATAGATTAATATATGTATGTATGTATGTACTTATAATTAAATATATTTATTTAACTATGTATGTATATAACTATATTAATTTGTATGTACAGATGTATGAATGTGTTTGTATATAAATATATTAATATGTGTGTGTGTGTATTCATTGGTTTTTATATATGTTTGTGATCAATCATTTTTATAGGAATATACAAATATAAGTATTTATAACAATATTTTAATACATGTACATAGATGTATCTAAATATTATTATACGTACATACATACACATAGATATAAACATGAAACTATATGTATGTACATGCATGCATTCATGCATATATAAAATTATATACAAATATAATTATTTTCAAGTATATATAAATAGAAATATATACACACTTACATAAATATATCACATAAACATATGTATATACTCATAAAAATATATATAATTATACATACAACATAAATTTTGTAGTATAAAATTTAGAATGTTTTTTTCTCATACAATTTTTGTAATAATTATGTTTTATGTTTTAATATAATAACATTTATAAATGTATTTTATACTTTTTAAAAAAATTTATATATCAATACTTTTTACAAGTTGTATATATTAATGATTATAGATTAACACTTATATATTTGTTTATTAAGACTTTGTTTAATAACACTTGCATATTTATTACTACACTTATGTGTAAAAACCTTTATATATATGTTGTTATAAAATTGAAGTAATTTGTTTGGGGGATAAATAGAAATTTAGTCACATGAACAGATAGATAAATTATTCATGTGTGTGTGTGTGTGTGAATGTGTGTGCATATAATGTACTTTTATAAATACATTGGATGTTTAAAAATATATATATATGAAAATATATATAAATAAAAAATAGAGTTTACATACACATATTAATATGTTAAGTATATGCCTGCATACATACCTATATATATATTAGTATACATATATACATGTGTGTTTATTAATACATATAGGCTTCCATACACATAGTCAAATATAAGTACGTGCATGGATACATATGTAAATATATATTTATATAAGCACATGAATATATACTAAAAAGGTTATATAAAAATATACATATATAAAATTATGCACAATTAAATATAAGTACATGAAATTATTAGTATAAACATGAATACGTAAATGCATATAAATAGGTATATTCAAAAATACTAATGTAATTGTTTACATGCATACAAATTTATTAATGCAATTACTTATAATAAAAGAGGGAGGATTTGTAGAAAATGTGTGGTTTTTTGCTAGTTGATAAGAATATGAAGTACCTTGGCCTCCCCACCCTTGTCGGTAGGCCAAAGAAACACATTTTCGCTTAGATTATGGACAGGGTGGATAATTTGATTTGTATTTGGTCTAGTAGGAAGATTTCCAAGGCGGGAAAGGAAGTTCTCATTAAGTCAGTGGCCCAAGAAATCCCATCTTACGTGATGTCAATATTTAAATTCTTGGAAACTATTTTTGACCAAATCCATCCCCAGTTGGCTAATTTTTGGTGGGGATCTCATGAGGGAAATAATCACTCCCACTAGATGTCTTGGAAAAAACTCTGTGTTTTGAAATTATGTGGGGGTCTCATCTTTAGGAATCTCAAATGGATTAACGAGGATCTTTTGGCGAAGCAAGGATGTCGCCTCCTCTCACATCCAAATGCCCTGTTCTCAAAAGTTTTGTAAGCAAAATATTTTCCTCGTTAGGAATTATTTCATGCCCAACTAGGGCCATGACCGAGTTTTATGTGGATGAGGATTTTGGGTGAAAAATATCATCTTGACATTGGCAACGTTTGGAGAATATCTCATGGGAATGATGTCTGTGTTTGGACTGATCCATGGATATCAAATGGAGTTAACCATAAGTTTTTTTGGTTTCTATTCCAGTGTTTGAAAATGAACGGGTGCATGATCTGATCGATGAATCTCTTGAGGACTGGGATCAGGAGAATATTTTTCAACTATTTTAATGAGGTTGATCATAACCTCCTTTTGAGTATCCCTCTCACACCAGGAATGGGTAATGACCAGATTTTCTAGATTGGGGAATCTCATGGGAGGTATTCTGTTCATTCGGGGTACAAAATGTGGGTTCATGGTTTGTCCTAGGTCTTTCCTGATGATCACTAGAAGAATTTATGGTCTCTCACTGCTCTAACCAAGGTTAATTTTTTTGTGTGGCAGGTCTCCTCTAGTGTTCTTCCAACCCATGACTTTTTGGTGAGATGTCATCTTGCGGAGGACGATAACTTCCCTTTATGCCTCCAAGAGGTGGAATCCATTTTTCATGCAATTGTTTTCTATCATGGGGTGGAAGGGGTGTGGAAGGAATGGAAGCCATATTTTGGTATGTTCTTTGACCCTTGTGTTGGGTTGGTCCAAAATATATATAAATGGGTGTCTTCATTGGAGCTGAGAGTGGTGGGGCTGATTGTCACAATTTCTTGATTGGTTTGGACTAGAAGAAATGAATGAATTTATCAAATGAAGGTGACCCAAGAACGGATTTGTATCGAGAGGGCCTTGGAATGGATGAATTATTGGAAATAATAGGATCCAATGCCTATGTGTGGTTGCATGCAGTAGGAATCTCCCTGTTCCCCCCCCCCTCTAGAGGGCTTTGACAAAATTAACATGGATGTTGTTGTTTCTGCTACATCCAGGGTTTGTATTGGACTCATTTCTCATAACAGTTCTAGACAGGCCATGGAAGCTCATTGTAGGGCTATGAAAAGCACTTAGAGTCATGTGTTGGCGGATGCATCTTCCATTCTCCATGGGATCCTCCTTGCTCGTTCAAATTGTTGGCTCAGTGTTTTGGTGGGATCTGATTTCCTTGAGGTGGTTAATACCTTATCAAAGAAGAGGAGGAATCTCATCCTTTTGGCCTTATCTTGAGGAAGATTTGGTCCTTCACAGAAAGATTTTCAGAATGAAAATTCTCTTTTATCAAGTGAGGTGGTAATCAAGAGGCTCATCGTTTGGCTTGTTTTGGGAAATCCTAGGGTAATCATTGTTGGGTGGAATCTTTCCTAGAGTGGATTCTTAGGTCTGGTTTGACTAATCAGTAATATTTGTTTCATTATCTCAAAAAAATGCAATTACTAATAATTATACATCTATATATTTTCATACAAAAACAATTACACGCATGCATTCATATATTTATATATGCATGTGATTTATATACCTACATATATGTGCATACATATATATATATATTGATATATGTATGTGAAGTATATAAATACATTCTTTCACCAAAATATTTTATACATACATGCTTTCAAACATATATATAAGTATATACATAATATTATACACATGAATGTGTGTGTGTGTGTGTATATATAAGTGTATACGAATACATACACACAAAAATACATACATATAAATCTAAGAACCTACATGCTTGCATGAAAACATATATATATATATATATATATATATATATATAATTTATAAATTTAATACATAAATATAATAACCTACAAAAACAAATATGTACAATTATAAGTATGTACAAACATACATGGTACATTGAAAAATCTTCTAACGGGGATTCTTCCTACAAATCTCCTGGCAGGAATTTGTCTTGCAAATCTCTCATATTACATTAATATATATAAATTCAGTCATGTATTTATAAAATTTTATTTATATGTAAATATGGTTGTATGTATATATATGTATGTATATATAATAATATTTAGATGTATGTATGTACTTGTATTAAAATATTATTACAAATACGTATAGTTGTATATGCTTCTATATATATGTATGTACATATGCATGAATGTGATTATATCTGTAAATAATTATATTATTTACATTTTCATATAAATTAAATAACATATATTTATGTACTCACACTAATATAGATATGTATATGCATGTACGTATGTACTTATACTTACATATATGTATTGAATTATGTTTTTATATGACTATATTAGTTTGTATGTATAGATGAACATATAGGTGTGTGCATGTGTTTGTATATTAATATGTATGTATGTATGCATGTGTGTGTGTTTGTATTCCTAGGATATTATATATGTGTGTGATCAATAATTATTATTGGTATATACAAATATGAGTATTTGTAATAATATTTTAATACGTGTACATACATGCATCTAAATATTATTACATGCACATACATACACATAGATATAAACATGCATACATATAAATATATTAATGTAATTATTTACAATTATACATCTATATATGTATATACAAATATTTTAATTGTATTTTTAAGTGTATTTTTTGTATATAGTACATACAACACTTGATTTGTATATATATTTATTTATATATATATACATTTTGTGTATGTAATTATGTAAGAATACATTATATATGTATATACGTATTCATTGATTTATATATGCATGTTTACATGGTAATTTTTAGATATATTTATTGACATGTTGGTATAAAAAATTAATTTCAACAAAAAGTTTATATAAAAAAAACATTCTAAATTTTATTCTATAAGATTTATGTAGCATGTATAAATATATATTGTTGGAAGATGTTGTAGACAGAGAAAATAATAATTATGGTCACCACATTCATTTCATTCAAAGCAGGTGACACCCTACCATTAATTCCCCCATTTAATTTGGTAAAAGGAATTTAATTGAGAGGATACCAAAGGAGGGTGAAGGTAGGATATAAAAGGGGATCTCTTCCAACCATTCTCATCATCAGATTCAGAAGAAACACATATTCAACTTTGAGTATAGTATTTTGTGAGGTGTTTATCCATATTTTCAAGATATAATATATTGAGTGTTTTCTCCTTGTAATTGAGAGAGTTTGTACATACATTTAACCATAGTAAAATCCTTCTATTTTCCCATGGTTTTTAGCCGATTTTTTGGGGGTTTTTCCATGTTACATCTAGTGTTCATTTTATTTCTACACGTTTTCACTTTATTTTTATCTCACAATTATCATTGTACCAAATGGAAAATTGTTTACGATCATAAAAAGTGGCATCAAAGGGATTAGTTTCTGGCCTGAGGAAATTTTGGACTGATGACATGTCCAAATGGTAGTGAAGTTCAAGATCCAAAAATTCAATGGAAATATTTTTTCATTGTGGAAAATGAAGATGCAAGAGGTGTTTCGGAAAGATAATTACCTATAGGAGATTAGAGAAAAACCGGAGGGTGCAACAGAAGAGAAATGGAATGAAACAGATGGGAATGATATTTCCAACATCCATTTGGCTTTAGCAGACATGGTCCTTTCAAGCAATTCATAGAAAAAGATGGGGAAGGGAATTTGGGACACTCTGATAAAGATGTATGGGGAAAATTCACTCTAGAACAAAATTTTCATGAAGAGAAAATTATGCACTCTTTGAATGGAGGAGTCAACATCAGTGGCCAACCACATCAACACCCTCAATACCCTTTTTTATTATATTAAAACATTGGGCTATAAATTTTTTAATACTAAACAGGCGAAGATTCTTCTCTAGAGTTTTCCAGATTCATGTGATCAAATTATCATCAAACTCAACAATAATATCCTAATGGATATTATTCCCTTCAATGATTTTTCAACTATAGGTATTGAAGAATAAAGTTGGAGAAAGAACAAGGAAGACGGGCAAACAACTTCACACCAAGTGGAAGCTCTATCAATGGAAAAAAGGAAGAATGATAGAGCGTGGTTCTAGTGTGAGCCAAAATCATGGTAGGTCTAAATCAAGGAGTGAGAAGAAAAACATCAAATGTTAAAATTGTGATAAGAGGGGGAATGTGAGAAAATACAGTTGGAATAAGAAGGGTGGTGAGAAAAACTCTCAAGGAAATGTGGCTAGTACATCTGGAAATGGAGATGTACTAGTCAATGACACAGTAATGACTACTGACGAAAGATAGAATCTTGATGACACATGTATTATTAAATCAAGAGAAACATAGCACATGAAATATCGAACGGAATGGTTTAAACAATATGAGGGGAATGATAATACATTAAATATTTTTGGATTCATAACCATGAAATGGAATATGCATGATAATATAGTCCGAACCATTCAAGGAGTACACCATGTGGAGGGCCTCAAGTAGAAAATTTTGTCCTTGGGAAAATTTGATGATATCAGATGCAAGACTCGCACTGAGAAAGGGATGTTGAAGATTTTTAAGGGATTTCTCATGGTGATAAAGGAAGATAAGATCACAAATAACCTATAAGTGCTTATAGGTGAAATGTATAAGGAAGCGTAGTTAGTTGTCGCATCAACTGTCTTGATGGAAGAGTTGAAAACGTTATGGCATCTGAAGCTTGGCCATATGTCTAAATGAGGCCTGAAGATTCTTGTGGATCAGAAGTTGTTTCCTGGTCTTACAAATGTATCCTTAGAATTTTTCATGCATTGTGTTTTGAGTAAGTAACATAGGTTGAAGTTTGGAATGTCAACAGCTAGGAGCAAGGATATCTTGGAGTAGATCCATTTCGATGTTTAGAAAGCACCAGTTGTGTCCTTAGGAGGAGAAAGGTACATTTTATACTTCCTTGATGACTATTCCAGGAGATTCTGGGTGTTTTCAATCAAGAAAAAATTGGATTTATTTGAATTATTCAAAACATTCAAATCATAGAAATATCTTGAATCTGAAAAGAAGATCAAGTGTTTTAGGACTAAAAATGGTGGAGAATATACAAGTGAGGAGTTTGATTATTTTTTAAATAGGAAGGCATCAAAATACAATTCATGGTGTAATACAATCCTTAACAGAATGTAGTGGAAGAGTAGATGAATAAAACATTTTTAGACAGAACAAGGGTGATGCTGAAGACTGCAGGACTTACCAAGAAGTTTTGGGAAAAAGCTATAAATATCGCCTTATATGTGATCAATCAATCCCCTTTAGTGGAAATTGATCTAAAGATGTCGATGGAGAATTTTACTGGTAAACCTGTTGATTATTCTCAATTTAATACTTTTGTAAGTCCTGTATATCCATTTTTTAATAACCTAGAAAGATTGAAGCTGGACTCAAGATTCAGGGAATGTATCTTCTTAGGATACATTGATGGTGTGAGGGTGTATCATTTGTGGGATCACACTACCCAAAAACATATCATTAGAAGATATATCATCTTTTACGAAGACAAATTGAAAATGAAAATTGATAAAGACATACATAAAGATAGTATAGAAACTACAACAGCCGAGGTGAAAGATGAAACAAAGGAAGAACCAGTTTCCTCTAAGGCATTACCAGATCACAATGATCATGTAATGATCCTAGACAATGATGGTCAAATCATGATAAAATAGCACCAATATGGCACTCAAATTATTTCACTAAGCATAATGTTGCATAATGATTATTGATAGAGGATGGAGATCCATAAATTTTTTGGAGATGACCCAGAGTCCAGATGTATCTTCATGGATGGTGGTGATATAAGAGGAAATTAAAGCCCTACACAAGAAAAACACTTGGGATCTTGTTCCATTACCTCATAGAAGGAAGCGAATTGAGAAAAAATGGGTCTAGAATATAAATATGGATGAAACAGACCAGGTTGAAAGATATCGTGTGAGACTGGTGGTCAATGGATATGCTCAGAAGGAAGGTATCAATTTCAATGGAATATTTTCTTCTATTGTTATACTAATGACTGTTTGGGTAATTTTGGCGATGTGTGCTACATAGACTCTAAATCTAGAGTAGCTAGATGTGAAAAAATATTTTCTTCATAGTGATCTTGATGAAGAAATCCATATGTTCCAACCAGAATGTTTTGCTGAAGAATATAGAGAGAACTTGGTTTGCAGGTTGAGAAAATCTTTGTATGGTCTCAAATAGATGTCGAGGTGTTGGTAAAAGAGATTTGATTCCTATATCATGAGCCTTAGATAAAAAAGACTTAAATCAGATCCCTGTTCCTGTTTTAAGGGTCTAGATGGTAATGATTCTATCATTCTACTGTTGTATGTGGATTCCATATTGGTTTCAGGCCCCAACAAAGATCAAATCCAAGAGATGAAGGCATAGTTGGCTAGGGAGTTTGATATGAAGGACTTGAGACCCACAAACAAGATTCGTAGGATATAGATTTACTGAGACAAGAATAATGGAAATATTTGGATATCATAGAAGAATTATTTGAGGAATGTCTGGAAAATCTTCAACACGCAAGACTATAATATAATTTCTACCTATATTCCAATTAATTTCAAGTTATCCTCTATGATGAGTCCTATAATTGAATTAGAGAGGATAGAAATGTCTTGAGATTTGTATGAATCAGTAATGGGGAGTTTAATGCTCGCTATGGTTTTTACTAGATTAGAAATTTCACATGTAGTGGGAGCAATTAGTCGGTACATGGAGAATCCAAGACAGGAGCATTGGAGCATAATGAACATGATCCTGAGATACATCAAGGAAACCTCATATGTTTCATTATGCTATTATGGATCAAATTTCACTATCATAGGCTATGTTGATTCAGAAATTTAATTTGATTTTGACTAGAGAAAATCCACTACTGGTTATGTGTTTACTCTTTTAGGAGGAGTTGTGAGCTAGATTTCAAAGTTACAGATAGTTTTGGATTTTTCCACAATAGAGGCAAAGTACAAGGCAGTTACATAGGCCTCTAGAGAGTCGATTTAGATAAGAAGTTTGTTGGAGGATCTTAGGCATAAAAAAGATCATATTTAATTGTTTTGTGATAGTCATAGAACCGTTCACATCGCAATTAATCCATATTTTCATTCCTGGATGAAGCACATTAGCATAAAATATCGTTTTGTTCTATATATGGTGGAGGAAGGAAGTGTGGACATGTAGAAAATTCACACTAAATAAAATCTAATTGATTTCATAACGAAGGTGATTGGTTCTGTTAATTTTAGATGGTGTAGATCCTCGAGCGGCCATGTAGAGACATGATCATCAGGTTTGGTATATAGAAAGGATGTGTGAAGATGTGATTTAAACTTAATCAAATCTCCAAGTGGGATATATATTGGAAGATGTTGTGGAGAGAGAAAATAATAATGATGGTTTCCACATTCATTTCACTCAAAGAAGGTGACACCCTTCCATTAATTCCCCTATTTAATATGGTAAAATACAATTAATTGAGGGGAGACTAAAGGAGGGTTAAGTAAATATATAAAAAGGGATCTCCTCCGATAGTTTTCATCATCGAATTCCGAAGTAATGCATCTTTATCTTTGAGTGCAGTATTTTGTGAGGTGTTTCTCCATATTTTCAAAAGAGAATTTCTTGAGTGTTTTCTCCTTATAATTGAGAGAGTTTGTACCTGCATTTTACTATAGTGAAGTATTTATATTTTCCCATGGGTTTTTACCCCTTTTATTTTGGGGGGGTTTTCCACGTTACATCTGGAGTTCATTGTATTTCCGCACTTTTTCACTTTATTTTTATCATGAAATTATCATTGTACCAAAGGTACAATTGTTTACAATCCCAACACATATATGTTTAGGTGTATATATATATGTGTGTGTGTTTATGTATGTATACATATGTTTATATGATATACATATGTAAGTCTATATATATTTATATTTATATATACTTGTAAATAATTAGATTGGTAAATAATTTTATATTTTCATGGTGTATTCATGTACAAACATATAGTTTAATGTACTGATAGATATGTATATTTGTAAATAACTATAGTAATATTTATGTATGTAATTATAATAATATTTGTGTGTGTGTGTGTGTGTGAATTTATAAACTTGAATATATATATATATACATGTACACTCCTTAATTTTTTAAAAAATTTGTCTATATCTATTTTTTAATGTATTTTGTTTGTATAAACAAATAATAAATAAGAATTTTAGAAAATTATTTTGTAAATTTTCAATTCAAATCTGTATCTATATATAAAAAACCCAAAATTCAATATATATATATATATATATATAGGTTTAGAATTATTCGTACTGATGTAACGATCCTGCTGGTGCTGATGCATTGAAGTTTCAATACCATTTGAGAATAATATATTAGAATGACGATTTTCTAGGGAAAAAATATAAGGATGATATTGAAGATGACTTTTGGGTTAACCGCTCGGCATCAGAGGTGTTAACAGAGTAGGGCTGGTCGGCCAACGAGGCAGATCATGCGGGGTACATATTTTATCAAGTGATATGGCCCAGTCCACAAAGAATGCGAACTTAAAAAATAAAAGTCTTACCCTATCCATGCGGTACCCTCAAACTAATGGGTAGGCCCATGAGCTTAAAGAAAATGATATATATAAATATTTTTTTGATCGGTGAACCATGATAAAGTGGAGCGGGAAAATAGAAATGTTTGAGATTGGGTAAAAATATTTAGGTTTCAATTAACAAGAAACCTAATAACAACCATTAAAAAATTATATTTTTTTTGATTTATGGGATTAATATCATCTTAGGTAGGCTATTTAACCTTACTATCCAAACCAGATTGTATGAAAAAATGTCCCTACACCTCTCATAGATGCTGCAACTAATATATATAATATTTATTAAATATACATAAAATAATAAAAATTATTTATTATATAAATTTAAATAATACATATAACATATTTATAACATATATATTATATATATTATTTATTATATATACACAAGAAAATTTCCAATGAAATTTTCCACTATAAATTTCTTTTTTAAAATTCTATTGGAAATTTCATGTGTAAATTTCTATAAAAAATTACACTTCAAATTTTCACTTAAAATTAAAATGAAAAAATATTAATTCATAAATAAAAAATGAAAATTTTCAGTGAAAATATATATTCTAAATTTTCATAGAAAAACTTGTACTGCAAAATTCCACAAAAATTTAAATATGAATCTCCACTTAAATTTTTAGTGTAAAATTCCAATTGATTTTTATTATAATTATACTGAATAATTGACTAAAAAAACTATAATAAATGAGTGCTTAAATATTTAGTTTAAATATATTAATACATAAATTATAAATTTAATTTTTTACTGATAATTTGAACTTAAAATTTTCAATGGAAATTTTCTATGCAAACTTCCGTTGGAAATTAACAATGAAAATTTTTATTGTAAATTTGTAGTTAAAATTTTCAATTAAAATCACTATGTAGATATATTAAAACATAAATTAAAAATTTGAATTTTCAACAATTAAAACTTAAATATAAATATATAAATACTTATATATAAAATGTAAATTTTAAATGAAAATTTTCATTGAAATTTTTTTTAAAAATCATTTAGTACAGATTTCCACTAGAAAGGGTTGGTTCAAATTTTCACTTAACTTTCTTATATAAATTTCCATTTGATTTTTACTATAACTATACTAAAATTTTGATTTAAAAATTTCAAAAATAAATTCATGTTCAAATTTTCAGTTCAAATTTATTAACACATAAATAATATAACTTTGCACTGAAAATTTGAACCGTAAATTTCCTATGGAATTTTCTAGTGCAAAATTCCATTAGAAATTCTCAATGAGAATTTCTACTAGAAACCCATAGTTCAATTTTTCACATAAAATTACAACCTAGATTGTAATATCCTATACTTTTTTGTGGTGATTTCTCATTTAAATTTTGGTTTAGATCCCTTAAATTTGTATAATTAAATGTTGACTGTGTGTATGAGGAAGCTAGGGGGTGTTCTAGGGATTTAGAACACAAAATAAAGGGAAAATATCCATTTAGTACATGATGTATGGTTAGTGCATGGTTAGAGTAAAACGTGCAAAGGGTGAGGCCAAACCATACGGCTTAGGATAGAGGCATTCCATGTAGTTGGGTCATAATTTTCCAAGCCATTTGGGCTCCCCAAGTAACCATGAAACTTGGACCCCTTTTGGACAAAGGTAGGCACTTTGTTTTCCAAACCGTTCATCCAAACTATGCAGCTCCTTAAAAAGTGAAAAATTACCAATTTTCCCCTCGAGATTTTAAGATATTTGCCTAATTTCTTCCCCCATTTATCCTCTATCAACCCTATTGATGAACCAAAATGCCCCAATATTCCCAAGGGTTCATCTTCTTTGATTCTAGTATGTTTGGAGTATCGTTGGGTGAGGATCGAAACTTCGAGTGAGTCTAATCCTCCTCTTCCTTCCCTTTTTCAGGTTATGGTTTGTGTAGTTGCTCATCTTCTTCTAAATCCCAAAAAACCTCTTTTTTTCATGCTCCTTAGGTTGGAGTTTCGAAGGGAATTTGAATCTATGTTTAGGGCCAAGTTTGATCATACAGTTTTCTTCAGAATCAAGGTATTTGGCCTACAAGTTATATCCCATAGTCTTGAGGTTGATTTGTGCATGGTTGGTTGTGTTTTTGTTTCCCTCTTGTTGTGCGTTTGGTCCCCTT
Organism: Viscum album; assembly: GCA_963277665.1. NCBI lineage: Eukaryota > Viridiplantae > Streptophyta > Magnoliopsida > Santalales > Viscaceae > Viscum > Viscum album. Next base: position 684,394,463 of record OY728120.1, on the reverse strand, counting down.
ACTAATGTTTGGTAAAATGGTTGGCTAGATGAGGAATCAAACACCTCATCATCTTTTTGGGATGTGTTGAGGTTGATTGGACAAATTTAGGTCCACCCATGGGGTGCACAAATATTCTCGAACATGGGAAAATTGTAAAGTTAAGCCTAAAGTTCACTTTATTAAAATAGAGCCCTTGATAATTGTTTTGACATGTTGGTACCAACTATAAAGAGGCATTATTGGTAGTTGTGTCTATTAGTTGGCACTGGCTTAAGGGATTGTTTAATAAAATGGAAAAAATGGTTAAATAGATTAAAGTGAATGTGCCAAATGACCTATTAGTGTAATGGAATTGTATAAATGAGATAATGCATGTGAATTTGATGAACCATGGGAAATGGTTTAATGTATGGAAAATTTTCAAGATTCCAAATGGGTTAACGTATGGAAATTTTTGAATGTGTCAAATGGGTTAATGTATGGAAATTATTGAATATGATAAATAGGCTAATGAGAGGAAATATTGGTTATATTGAATGGGTTGAGGTATATGAAGGGAAATGGTTTAAATGGGCCAGTATATGGGAATTTTTGAATTTAGGATAATGAATGAATTTTTTTAATTTTCTTAATGGGTTAAGGCATGATAAAGGGAAATGGGTTAAATGGGTTATGCAATACAGTTGGTAAATGTGTTAATGGTGAAAGGCATAAGGGTGATTTATGTGTCAAAAGAAATGTGAATTATAATTGTTATGTGTTTTTGTTTATGTATGGTTTGTGATATAGAATATGTGGTAAATAGATAAATAAGAATGCGTACATGGCTTAGTTGTTTTGGGGTATTGAACTTGAGGATCTATGCCCATGGGTCGGGTTAGACTAAGGATCTAAACCTTGCCCCATAATGCACGGGTTAGAGAAGGGGACCAAGGCTCTATACCTCTAATGGATGCATTTTATAAGACCACATGGACCAAGGCTCCAAGGTGAATGTGTTGTATTGTTATGATATGTTCATCCCCAGTGATATAGGTAACTTGATTTAATCCCTTATGCATGGAAACTTATCATCTTAGGTTGTTGTGCAAATGAAGTAAATTACTAACCCATAGAACATGTGAGGAAAATGAATTTAGTAATGAATAAGGTATAAGTGATGAAAATGGAAATAGTAAGAGAAATGGTTAAAGTGAATATTTTTATCTAATGGCACCCAAGTTGTCTTTTTTTACCATTTTTTTCATGCACTATCTGTTTAGGCTAGATATTTTGTAGACACCATTGGTGGTAGCCTATTGAGTTATACTCACACCTTGCTCGAGCTGTCATTGGGTACTCAAGCAGATTTCATGGTTATAGGTCTGGACAAGGTAAAGGCCCTATGTTATGGAGTTGAATTGGGCTTGGGATGTGCATGGATGAGGATCTGAACTTGGAGTCAGGACCCATTTTTAGATTTGGTTGTTTTTTCTTATTTTTGGTTTTATTAATTTTGGTACTCTTAGCATGACATGACATATTTATCATTGGTTATGTTTTGTACCCTATTTTGGAATTGGTTGGTAATGGATGTTCTGGTTTATTGCTTATGTTTCCCTTTATTTTATATATTATCTTTTTTGTCTTACTCTGATAAAGAGGGTATAGTATCTCCATGTGATTTATTAGACCCTCGCTTCTAGTAAAAAACCTCCAGCATACGGGGAGGTGTCCTTGAGGTCATGCAATGACTCAGCTCGGGACACCAGTTAGTGGCTGCAAGGTCGAAGACATTACAAAGTGGTATTGGAGTACTTATTTTTTATGGTCTTACTAATTTATGATGGTGGATAGGATATTGGGAAGTTTCAATCCTTGTAAATAAGCTCGTTCATGGGAGAAGCTAACCAATGTATGAGGGAAAACCCAAGTACCCATTGTGGGAATTTTTGTTCTTGATATGTGTCGTTATAGTTGAATGATATTTCACCATTTGGTGATGCACTTGTTGTGTGATGTGACTATTTTATGATATCTTGCTTGTGGCCGAAATGGTACAAGGTTGTGCATTCATGTATCATTTTAGGAACCTAGGGATATAGGTGGCATGCATCATGATAAACACACACAGGATGGGTGTGTGAGACATGAAGGTTAGGATGAATTTTCAATTTATTTAAATTTAAATAAAATGGTGTCTAATAAAGAAGATGAAAATGTGTAAATGGAAAGAATGTAAATGAATTGTTTAAGAATAGTGTATTTAAAGAAACCTCATAAACCATTTAAAATTCTTGGTTGTGATAAATTGTAAAGATTTAATGGTGTCTAAAAGATAAAGATTTATTTCATGATGGTAAAATGGTTAAAGAATTATGATTTTTAAGGTTGTGAATGAGTCGGAATATTGGTTGTAACAAGTTGTAAAATGGGAAAGGTGCGTAAAGGGGAAGGATTTCGATTGTGAAAGTGTAAATGGTTTAAAAAGAGGGTGTCTAATGAAATACTTGTATCTATGATAGTTGGATTCACTAGTGTTGACCATGAAACATGATAGGAATAGTTGAGGGTAGTATTGGAGATGTGATCACATCCATTGGGATAGTGTATGTGGAGTGGGTTGAGTATGGCAGGTAGTGTATTTTTTGTTGTGGTCTACACAGATTAGACATTCCATGAAATTATTGTTGATGGTAATGTTCTGAAGTATAAATATGAATAAATTAGGAATTTCTAAAATGTTGTGTAAATAGAGCATTCTAATGTGTAAACCCTTCAGTTTTCAGAATGGTGATGTTAATTATAAAATAATTTGTAACGATTGAACTTTTGGTGAAGAATGATATTGATAATTCCTCTTGTTTCCTATCTGGCCCTTTGTATGGGTGGTTTGGGCTATGAGAGTTCCCTAGGATGAGACCATGATTACATTTCAAGAGATCATGATGAGTCTCTATGTGTGGATAATGTGGTATTCTTTATTATACTTTCAGTAGGGCTGTGAATTTGAGGTTTGGAGATGTTTCTTGATAATGTGAAGGTGGTAACTCTTGTGGGTTGTAAGTGTGTGTTTTGTATGTTTGACTTAAGAATGAGAGTCTTGGTACTTGTATTGTTTATGATGGGTGTTTTGTTATGGGGGTGTTAACCTAGGTGGGTTCAGACGTTGAGAGTTGGGTTTTAGACCCTAGAGTAGTTATTTTGGCTTGTGGTGCCAATGTACTTGTGTGGGTATGTTGGTGAGAAACCTAAAGTGAATGTTACTAAGGTGCTTTAGAAATAGTGTTCCAGAATGAGGTTAGGAGAGCCATTCGTGAGTGGTGACATGTTGGAAGTTTGACTTATGTGTCTTAGAGAAAGAGGGGATAGTTACTTGTTACCCTTACCCTAGTTGTGAAGTTGGTATAGTTCGATCCTCGAGAGTGACCCATGAGAGTGGTCAGTTGTTTTTTTAGTGTTCTTGCGTGTGTGAGGAACAAATTGGTTTTTGGGATTTGGACAGGTTTATATTGGCCTATAGGGATAATTGGGAAGGTCAATGGTTTTTGGAGGTGTGACTCGAGTTGTCACGATGTTTTGGTAGTCCTGGGAAAATCAAGGATGACCTCATGGGAGATTAGACTAGTTTTTTAGGTTCCTTGGAATACAAAGCATGAGAGATGCTTCAGAATTAGAGTTTATGCATAATGAATACCATCAAGTTTTAGTAAATAGTATGGTTTTACCCTGAATCTTTCAGATGGTAACCTATGTGCTTGTGGATATTTTAAGGTTAGTTTTGACAGATTATATCATTTTTATGTCTGGACCATCAGTTTGGATGACAATTAATGGAAGCCTCAATGTGGATTTCAGGAGGAAGAGACAAGGGTGACTAAAGCGAGGTTATAATATTTTGTTCTGAAGGTGATGCCTAAGATGAGGGTGGTCACATGGTTGATCTTGTCTATACAAATGTTTTGATTTTTGGGTGAGATTTTTAGGATTCCTTGAGGCTGATAGGGATAATGGACCAAGAGGCATGGTAAGGTGAGTAAGCAAGTGTTATAATAGGACTTGGTGATGGTTGTCTTGAGAGAACTAAATTCGGTTTAAGTATGTTGTCATAGGAGAGTGTGAGACCTTGAGGGATATAATGTGGTATAGATGTGGGAACATGCTTAAGGTGTTATTTAAATCAGGATGGACGAACAAGTGACTTGGGATACGCAGCTGTCATTATCTATGAAACCAAAGTGCGAAACATTGTTATGCAAGAGTTCGTTGGTTTTGATTGGTGTGGTAAACCATTTTTGTTATTGTTAAACTCTATGGTCATACCAGAATAACTCAGGTTTTGTGGTGGAAGTTGTGCCAAAGGAAACATTGGTTCATAGCTATTTGGTGGATGGTCATGGAGTGGTGGTGAGTCTTTGTTGGAAATCACGCCTCAGTGTTGGTGGTTAAGTGTTGATGAGACATGTACAGGAAAGGAAGCATAAAACTCTTGGAAGGTTATGTTGTCCCATAGTGGATGGTGACATCAGTGTTGGATAAGTTTTTTTAGTGTTCTTAGAGAACTTTTTAGTGTACTTTTATCCAGTGATGATCATGCACAACATGTTGACATCGATGTGGGTACGATAAGAAAGATCCAGTTTTATTTCAAGAAACTTAAAAGTGTTTTGTTTGGATGTGGGACATCATGGAGTTTATGCTCATGGGGCGGTATATGTGGAGTTGGATGGTGGAATTTACATCATCAATATTTTATGGGTGAGGTCCCCAGGATGGACCAGGTGTTGACAAATGATGTAAGTGTCGTTCTTAAAAGCTGGGTATGGGTATCAAGTGACATTTGTTTTTTTGTTCTAGGAAAAATATAGATTGCCACATCCATGTTTTGGGGTTCATCTTATGATCTAAGTGTGAATTTTAATATCCTGGATCTTCATTTTAGGTGTGGATCTTGATTTTGGGTAGTTTTTGTGGAAAAAGGAAGAAATGGGAATTTTTCCAAGTACATGTCGTGTACTCTTGAGTACACTCTGTGTACTCTTGAGTACATGTCGTGTACTCTTGAGTACACTCTGTGTACTCTTGAGTACATGCCGTGTACTTGGGTACCACGTACAACCATGTATTGGTCATTCAACAGCTGAGTACATGGTCGTGTGGTGACCTAGAAAACTGCTTAAGGTGGGGGACGATTGAGGCTACTACACGGTGTGTACCTTTAATGAACACACTGTGTAGTTTTATTTTTTATTTGATAAATTGGTGTGGGGTCACGTATCATCTTCAAAAACACATTATTCTCCCGTTGGTTCATATACGAGAGTGACAGTACGACTGAAGAACTCTGAACCCCTCCGGATTCTCCATCCAAAATTCGATTGAGATGTCGTTGGGTGCGATGGAATCCCACCGGTGAGTTCTCAATTCCCCTAGGGCCTTTCTTCCTGATTCCTCATCTCTTGTCAGTTATTCGAGATTGAATTTTTTTCACATTTTTGAACATCTACGCCATTTTAGGCCAATTCAAGGGACTACATTAAATATTATTGATCATACAACATCAAGTTTGGTGGTTTTTTCCTCTCTTTGTTTGTATTTGGATTATATGTGCTAAAAGTGCCGCATACCCACGTTTTGTGTATTAAGTGTTTTGGAATTTGTAATGGCCCAGACAATGACTCATTAAGGATTTTTCCAAAAACTTAGTTCCATCAAATATTTCCACAAAAATGGTGGCAACGATCATGGTCACTCATCGAAATAGTGGCACTGCTAATGGTGGAACCGCTTACGGTGGCACCATGATAGTGGCACTGTAATGGTCTCATCGTCACAGTCGCACACCGAAATAGTGGCACCGCTGACGATGACACCATGATGGTGGCACTATGAGGGTGGAACTGTGAAGGTGGCACCATAATGATCATACCATCACGGTCACACACCGAAATGGTGGCACTGCTTACGGTGGCACCATGAGGGTGGCACTATGACCATGGCACCGCTTACGGTTTCCCACTAAATGGTGCCACACCGTTATTCTTTTTCTAGTTTCCAACTTTTTCCACTCCCGCAACATATATTTTGACATAAAAGAGTTTTTATACCCCTTTGAAATCCATTAAAAGCCCATAAATGATATCTAAAATTCCCCAAGATTAGGGCGACCCTTGACTTACCAAAATGTCTGGCTTTTTCTTAGTGTCACACCTTTTCCCTTACTATCCAGTTATACCCATGTTACACATTTTACTCTGATTAAAGGAAACCATTTAACGCATAGTTTTTATGGACACCTCTCCAGTGAGAATTATTAAATAACAATTAATTACATCATTTGTAACCATCCAACCATGTGGTAAAACCACAATATGCCTTTAGAGCTGTTCAAGATTTTCAAACTCCGTAACTCCAGGATCTCACCTTTTTATCATATGGGAATTATTTCTTCTTCTTTTCTGGTGTCCTTTTCATTCCTTGGTGTGTTTGGAGTCCCCATTTCCAAGGAATGTGGTGCGCATGTGCTGGAGCTTTTCCACTCACTCTTGGAGTCCTCTAAGTTCCTCCCCTGCAAGTTGCACATCCCCAATTCTTGGTGCGTGGAGAGAAACTTTGATCATTGATCATCCAAGTAGGATTATTCCTTCATATATCTTTACCGTGTATCATGCGGGGAAAGTATTATAATTTTTCTATGGGGATGGATGAAACCAATCCTTAATGAAGATAATAAAAAGACTTTTAAAGAAGGAAGGGGTGTGTTTAATGATGTTGTTGTACTCTTTTACCCTTTCCTATATGTTGTGAATTATATGGGCTTTTGTGCACTAGAAATCATGGTTGTTTGTGGTATTTCATTGTGAACTAATGGACCCCTACCTTCTATGATGATTGAATGGATATAACATGAAAATTGGTTAATCACGTAAAATCAGTTGATTAAATGAATGTCCAGTGAACAAGAATACTTGTGTGAACACCCTAGTAAACCAAAATAAAAGAAGAAACTCAATGAATGGTGTGATGGAATCTGTAAATTCCCTTACTCTATCTGGGAAATATGTGTGGTTGTTCTGCTTGATCCTTGTGGTGTGACATGGATGGGGATGGGATCCCTTGTTGTGGTGCAGTTGTTGGTTTGTGGATATAAGGCCATGTGGGGAAATATGGTGGGGCTTGGATTGGTTCCAGTACTTTGAGGGATATCACAAATCCCTTTTGTTTTTGTGACTGTATAAGAGAACCAAGTGTGAATTCTTAAATTGTTGCTTGGTTGTTTTCCCTCCTTAGCTTGTGAATATGCTTGTTAGTTTCCCAGTGGTAAGAATTATTTAAATGGAATTACTCGAATATTAAAACAAGGATGGGTTCAATGGGAAATTATTTTCTAGGAATGATTTTTGACTTGGATGTGAGTGTTGTGCTTTTTATGAATGAATAGTAATGAGGGTGTTTGTGAATAGGCCGGTTTTGGAACCCCTAGGTTATGATGATTTCTTGTTTACCTATATGTATAATTTAGTTTTTATGTTTCTTATTCGTGCCCCACCCAAGTTGTGAACTTCATGCCAAACACCCCTATTTTAATGGGGGGTGTTTTTCCCCACAGTCCTTTGAGTGGTTGGTTATTAGCTCATTTTCTACTCCCTTTCCCAAGTAGCCTAAGACTCTTCAGGTAGGATGTGATAGCCTGAGGTCCATTATAGCCCTAGATACTTCGGTAAGGGTACGTGGTGGGGTTTGTTCTAGGTGTGTGTGGGAAGGTTGTTTCCCAAGTGTCTTTGAGATGAGGCCTTGGTGTCTTTGGGTGTGGTAGTAGTTGTTCAGGCCCAGGTGTCTTTGGGTGTGGCGGTAGTTGTTCTGGCCCAACTGTGTGTGGGCATGGTTACAATTGGTTGTTTTGGCCCAGATTTTTGTGGGCAGGATGTGTGGTTGTGATAGCCCAGGTGTGTGTAGGCGGGGTATTGCAGTGGGACTACGGTGAGAATGGCGGGGAAGGTCTGACGTGTAGGATGTCTTCAATAACCAGTGGAAAAGTGGTGTGGGGTACCCAAATATCGATGTGATATTTCTATTACATTACTTGACTTGTGTTATTTGGGGTGTGTGCCTTGGTGAGGTTGGGTGGATAACTTCCTGGCTAGGTGCTTTGGTTGTATCCTTTTCTCATAGGGCATTAGAATGCCTCCTCACTTATGCATGAGAGATTTTAGTTTTCCCTACTGAGTATACTTGCATACTCACCCTACGTATATAAAACTGCTTTCGGGTTTCCATGAGGACTTCTAGGACCATGCAGGACCATACTAGTTTAGACGTTGGGATATTTTTTGTTGCTATTTTTCTTTTATTTGGTATTTACCTTTGGAGTTTTCTTGTATTATAGCACTTATTATTTGAAACATGCATGTGGGAATGTTTTCTTTTGGATTTACATTTACTTCCACTTTTTGTGTTGTTTGGGATTTACTATCTTATCTCCTGATCCTACTAAAAAAAAGGTAATGCCTTCCATTTTTCATGTGAATCTATACCCTTGGTACTAGTCGCTACTCCGAGACCTATTAAAGGTGGGTCTTAGGGGTCATTATCCCCCCTTCAACTTGAAGAAGGAAGAGACTAGAAATCTACTACCACTTCCCACATCTTGGTGAAGGTTGGTCCTAATAGAATGGTATCAGAGGTGAGGTTGAGAGATAGGATGGAGGTCGAAGTTAGACATAGTAAGGATTGAGTGGGATGGTAGGTAAACAATGTTATGCAATCTTGGTGTGTGAAATAGGCTAGGGAAGACTAGCTAGGACACAGGATTTTAGGGCCCCCCATGATCCAATGCAAGGACTCTAGGCCTACCGAATGACCAAGTGAGGCTACACTGATTGTAGGGTAGAGACCCTAGTAAAGGTATATGCATCATAATGACTTGCTTTCTTGTGTGTATTGGGTATTTTTAAGATTTAAAATGAATAAAATGTCTAAGAAAAATTAAAATCAATCTTCTACGCTACTCGGGCTTAGGAATTCCTTGTTTACCTTGCAGTTATGGAATCTAGATTATGACCACGAGTAGTGCGGGCGATCGAGGCCGAGGAGGTTGATTTGGATGATCGGAAGAGGGATGACCGAGAGAAATAGGATGATCAGTGGTAGAGGATACTTCGTGCCTTTCAGCGACAGACCCTCGGGAAGTACAAGGGTAGTGTATCAAATATGGAGACATATAGATGGAATGGGAAGCTGGTGATAGCTTTCGGATTAATCTAGGCTCTGAAAAAGTACCAGGATCCTCTGGCTATAATCCAGATGTGAGGAGTAGCAGGTCAGTGGTGGACGCACTATCTTGGGGAGAATAGGGAGGCTGAGGTTATGTGGACAGAATTCGAGAGGGAGTTCCAGGTGGAATTCCTCTCTTCCACGATGAAGGATGAGAAGATAAAGGAGATACTCTCCCTTTAGTAGGGGAGTATTCCAGTGAGAGATTTGGGGATCAAGTTCAAGGATCTCCTTCACTCTGATCTGGGCCTCTTTCTAAATGAGGAGTCTCAAGTGAGATGTTTAGAGGAGGCACTCCGACCTTCTCTTCAGTATGTTGTTACTCCCTTTACTCTACCGACATACTTGGAAGTCCATAAGAAGGATTAAGTTGAGGAGAGGATACACACACTGAAAGGTGTGGTCTGAGAAGGGATATAGTTGGGATCATCAAAGGGAAAGGCCGTTAGCAATAGGCCTCCAGCGTCAGGGCCTTACAGGTTTTGGCCAGTGGGGGGCAGGACCCAACAGTTTCAGTTTCGATCTCCTGGTCCTCGCCCTTTCTTTTTGTACCCAAAACTGAGATGTTGCATGTGCGGCAGTCGTGGGAACCTTCAAAATCTGTTCCTGGACCAAGTGCAGTATAATGGGGGTGGGCCAGTTCAGCACCCACCTTAGCAGCAGCATTTTCCAGCTAGGCCCTTTCAGCAGCAGCAGTAGGGACAGCGGGCTCCCACTCCTCCGAGAGCAGACATTACTGGAGGAGGATGACCTCAGGTCTCTCCTTAGGGACCTTGACCAGTGCATGTTCTGGGAGGTGGCTGGCAGTTTAGGGGTAGATGAGCTAGGTGTGGGCAGTTTCATGTTGCAGAGGCAGGGGTTCCAGCAAGTCCAGAAGTCATTTAAGGCACGATCAGCTTGTTTAGTACTCCTGACTACGCCTTGTTTGATTCAGGAGCTCCAAAATCCTTTGTTACACATAGTATAGCACATTAATTGGGTCTAGACATAGAGAAACTTTATTTACCCCTAGTTTTGAGTACGCCATTCGGAGATCAGACCAGCTTGTCTCATGTTTTCTGAGAATGTAGACTGATGTTGGGACCACATCAATCCAGTGGAGACCATATTTTGCTGCAGGTGTAGCCATATGATGTCATTCTAGGAGTTGACCGGCTCTTCTCTGAATGTGCTATTATTTACTTCTTTCAAATAAGTATTTTGTTTTCAGATGTGGGCGGACAACGTGTAACTTTCGTCGGTGAGCAGGGTTGCCAGGGAGGCAGTTGGTCAGTGAATCCCTTTCATTCCTTGTTAATTGAGCTATCAGTGGAGTCAGCAGATACATAAATGGTGGAATACCCATGGATCATTAGTGAATTCATGGAAGTCTTCCCTGAAGAGGTGGTGACTCTACCCCCTCGACGTGATGTTGAGTTTGGGATAGACTTTCAACCCGGTGCTCATCCAATTTAGATGGCTCCCTATCGGATAGTGCATTCCGAGCTGTGGGAGTTACAGATTCAGATTGATGATATGATGAAGAAGGGTTTTGTTCAAACAAGCATTTCACCATGGGTTTCCCCATTCTTGTTCACAAAGAAGGAAGATGGTGGTCTCAGGATGTTCATAGACTAATACAGACTAAATCAGGTAATAGTCAAGAACTGTTACCCTCTCCCAAGGATAGACAGCCTTTTTGACCAGTTGAAGGGGGTAGGATGGTTCTACAATATTGACCTATGGATAGGATATCACCAGTTGAGGGTGAAGGAGGGTGAAATCTCTAATAATACCTTTAGGTGTAGATATGGGAAATTTTATTTTGTGGCCATGTCGTTTAGTATTATGAACGCGCCAGCTGTGTTCATGGGGCTCATGAACTCCATCTTCTGGGAATATCTGTACTGGTTTGTATTTGTGTTTGTTAACAACATCCTGATGTACTCAAGATCAGATGAGGATCACACTGAGCATCTGTGAATGGTTTTAGAGGTCCTTTGACAGCACCCGCTCTACAGTAATTTTTCCAAGTGAAAGTTCTGGACACGAGAGGTGCACTTCCTTGGACACATGGTATCTGAGTAGGGAATAGAAATGGACCTGTTGAAGGTCAAATCAGTTGTTTCTTGGGAAGCACCCAAGAATGTGGAAGAAGTTTGTAGATTCCTGGGTCTAGCAGGTTACTACCGGAAATTTGTGCCCAACATCTCCTGAGTTGCAGCACCTTTGACATCATTGACCAAGAAAGACCAAACTTTTGTGAGGCATGGGTAGTTCAAGGCAGACTTCAGTTATTTTTAGGGGAAGTTGGTTAGTGCCCCAGTACTATGGTTTCCAGAAGAAGGGGTGGCGTTTGAGGTGTTCTGTGATGCTTCAGGACACAGCTTGGGTTGTGTGTTGATGTAGCAGCAGGGGGTGATCTCTTATGGGTCTAGGTAGTTATTTCCCCATGAGAGTAACTATTCCACCCACGAATTGGATCTCACAGCGGTTGTGTTCGCACTAAAGTTGTGGTGACGCTACCTCATCAGGGAGTGCTTTGTGGTCTTCACGGGTCAAAAAATCTTGTGGTATATCTTCTACAAATGGGACCTGAACTTACAGAAGTGTAGGTGGATGGATTTTCTTCAAGAATGTGACTTTGAAATTTTCTACACCTCAGGAAAGGGGAATGTGGTGGCTGATTTCTTGAGTAGGAAGTCATAGAAGGATGCGGTTCGAGAGTCGAAAGATGCTTGGAAGGCGATGGATGAGTTGACTTCCCTACGCCCGGATGCATGGGTGGTGGATCGAAGAGACTATCTATTCTAGATGATAGTGAAATCCTCTCTGTTGCAGTAGGTGGAGGAGTCCCAGTCAGGGGAAATAGAGTCTGAAGTGATGCGCGACCATGTTATCTAGGGTGATGCTCTAGGAGGATGGTCAGAAGATGGGCAGAATCTGATGTTGTTTCATGGAAAGTTGTTTTTCCCAATGGGAATGCACAAGAGTGTTCTTGGTGAGTTCCAAAACTCACCTCTAGCAGTACATCCTAGAGTTTCCAAGATGTACCAATCCTTGAGGGGTCAGTTTTGGTGGCCTGGGGTGAAGCAGGAAGTTCCAGAGTTTGTGGCAAAGTGCATCATGTGTCAGCAGGTGAAGGCTGAACACCACATCCCATGAGGTTTGTTACAACCTTTAGATGTCCCTGAGTGGAAGTGGGATGAAATCTCAATGGATTTCATCATGAGACTACCCAGAGTTCAAGGAGGCTAGGATGTTATCTGGGTAGTGGTGGATCGACTGATGAAATTAGCTCACTTCCCAGAAATCAAGGAGTCGAGTATGGTGGATGCCATAGCATAGAGATAAATTGGCTAATTGGTACAACTTAATGGATTCCTGAGGTCCATAGTCTCCAATCAGGATACCTAGTTTACCTCAAGGGTCTAAAAAGGAATGAAACACACTTTTGGCTCCTAGTTATGCCTCATCACTACTTTCCACCCCCAAACAGATGAGTAGTTAGAGCACACCATCCAGACATTGGACGATATGCTATGGGAAAGTTTCACGGTATTTTGTGGATCATGGGTACGACACTTTCCTTTGGTAGAGTTTTTCTACAAAAATAGCTATCACTAAACCATTGGCATGCCTCCATTAGAAGCCTTGTACAGGAGCCTGTGTCGCTCACCCGTGTGCTGGACAGAGGTCGAGGAAGTAGGAGTTCTTGGCCCAGAAGTGGTGAAAAGCACGATAGTGAAGGTTTAGCTTATATGAGAGAGGATGAAGGTGGCCCAGGATTGGAATAATTTGTATGCTGCTAATAGGAGGAGACCCTTAGAGTTCTAGGTTGGGGACCACGTGTTCTTGAAGGTCTCCCCTCGACATGGACAATGTAGGTTCAGCATGGGGAGAAAGCTTTCTCCCAGGTTCTTCAGACCCTTCGAGGTGTTGCGGAAGATCGGAGAAGTGGCTTATCATATAGCGCTACAACCGAAGCTACTAAGAGTGCATGATGTCTTCCATGTGTCTCAACTCTGTCGGTATCTACACGATGATTCACATGTCCTCGGCTAGGGAAGGCTGGATATCTAGGATGATGCGACGATTGTAGAGAGACCAGTGAGGATTGAGGATTATGAGGAGAGGGTGCTTTATAGATGAACCATTACCTTGGTTTGTGTGTTGTGGAGGCATAGTGGCCTCGAGGAGAGTACTTGGGAAAGGGAGGCACAAATGTGTGCTCAATACCCAAAGTTGTTTTGAGTTTTGTTCTGTTCTTTTTTGTGCTTTCATGTTATGTAGTGTTTCATCTTATTAGATATAAAATGGATGGTTTTACTTGCCCTCTAGATCTATGTGGAGAGTCCTAACTGTGGGGAGGGAAGGACCTGATCCCTAATCAAGACGCTTTAAAGTGGATGCAGTTAGAACCGTGCGGGAAAGTTAGTGACGCCCAAAGCAGATAATATCTTGACATGGAGGAAGGGAGTCTCTAATCCATATGACTGGACGGTATTACCATTATATGTTTGTATGTTTACATGAGGGTGAGGTGTTCTTAGTTTTCAAGGAGGTTTTCTTCTAAGAGGTATCTTTTGATGTGGTTGTTCAGACCCCTCTATTTTCTTCGGGTCTAGTTTTAATTCTCGAGGGTGAGAATATTTTGAGTGGTATATGATGTAACGACCCGGAAAATGACTCATTGAGGAGTTTTACAAAAACTCAGTTCCATCAAATGGTTCCACCAAAATGGTGGCACTGATCATAGTCAAACACCGAAATAGTGTCACTTCTAACAGTGACACCGTAATGGTCGCATCGTCGCAATCGCACACCGAAACGGTGGCACTGTTGACGGTGACACCGTGATGGTGGAACCGTGAGGGTGGCATCGTAATGATCGCACAATCACGGTCTCACACTGAAATGGTGGCACTGCTTATGGTGGCACCATGAGGGTGGCACCATGACCATGGCATCGCTTATGGTGTCCCACCAAATGGTGCCACACCCTTGTTCTTTTTCCAGTTTACTAATTTTTCCACTCCCACACCATATCTTTTGACATAAAATATTTTTTATACCCCCTTCAAATCCATTAAAATCCCATAAATGATATCTAAAATTTTCCAAGTGCTGGGTGACCCCTGACTTACCAAAATGTGTGGCTTTTCATCGGTGTCACACCTTTTCCCATACTATCAATTTCCACCCCTTTTACATGTTTTACTCTGATTAAAGGAAATTTTTTAATGCACAACTGTTATGGATACCTCTCTAATGATAATTATTAAATAACAATTAATTCAATCGTGTGTAACCATCTAACCACGTGGTGAAACCATGATATTCATTTAGATCCGTTCAAGATATTCATATCCCGTAACTCTAGGATCTCACCTTTTTATCTCATGGGAATTATTTCTTCTTCATGTATGGTTTCCTTTTCTTTACTTGGTGTGTTTGGAGTCCCCCTTCCTGAGGTAAGTGGTGCACCTGTGTTGGAGCTTTTCCACTCACTCTTGGAGTCCTCGCAGTTCCACCCCAAAAAGTCACGCATCCCCAGTTCTAGGCACGTGGAGAGAAACTTTGATCATTGATTATCCAAGTAGGGTTCTTCCTTCATCTCTATTTACTGTGTATCATGTGGGGTAGGTATGATAATGTTTCTATTGGGATGGATGAAACCAAACCTCAATGAAGATAATAAATGGACTTTTAAATAATGAAGGGGTATGTTTGATGAAGCTACTATACTATTTTACCCTTTCCTATATGTTGTGAATTGTATGGGCTTGTGTCCACTGAAAATCATGGTCATTGGTGGTATTTCCTTGCACACTAATGGAACCCTGTCTTCTGTGATGATTGAATAGATGTAACATGGAAATTGGTTAATCACATAAAATAGGTTGATTAAATTAATGTCCAGTGAACAAGAATCCTCATGTGAACACCCCAGTTAACCAAATGAAAAGAAGAAAATCAATTAATAGTGGGATAGAATATATAAATTCCATTACTCTGTCTTTGAAATATGTATGGTCGTTCTGCGTGATCCTTATGGGGTGACATGGATGGGGATATGATCCCTTTTTGTGGTGCAGTTGTTGGTTTGTGGATATAAGGTTGTGTGGGGCCATATGGTGGGTCTTGGTTTGCTTCGAGTACTTTTAAGGATCTCACAGATTCCTTTTTTTGTTGTGAATTTACAAGAGAACTGAGTGTGAATGCTTAAATTGTTGCTTGTCTATTTTTCCCTCCTTGGCTTGTGACTAGAATTATTTAAATGTAATTACTTGAATATGAAAATAAGGATGGGTTTAATGGGAAATTGTTTTCTGGGAATGATTTGTGACTTGGATATGAGTGGTGTGCTTTTTATGAATTAATAGTAATGAGGATGTTTGTGTATAGGATGGTTTTGGAACCCCTAGGTTGGGATGAGTGCTTGTTTACCTATATCTATAATTTAGATCTTATGTTTCTTATTTGAACCCCACTCAAGTTGACCACTTCATGCCGAACACCCCCATTTCAATGGGGGTGTTTTTTCTAACACTCCTATGAGTGGATGGTTATTAGCTCCTTTTTTTCTCCTTTTCCCGAGTATCCCAAGACTCTTTGGGCAGGCTATGATAGCCTGAGGTCCATGATATCCCTAGATCCTTCAGGCATGGTACATGGTAGAGGTTGGACTAGGTGTGTGTGGGCAGGTTGTTTCCCAAGTGTCTTCAGGATGAGGCCCAGGTGTCTTCGGGCGTGGCAGTAGTTGTTCGGGCCCAGGTGTCTTTGGGTGTGGCAGTAGTTATTATAGAATAGGTATGTGCGGGTGTGGTTATGATTATTTGTGGTTGGGATGTGTGGTTTTGATAGCATAGGTGTGTGCGGGTGAGGCGTGGTAGTGGGACTACGGTGAGAATGGCGGGGAAGGTCTGACGCATAGGATTTCTTCAATAACCAGTGGGAAAGTGGTGCGGGGTACCCAAATATCAATGTGCTATTACTATTACATTACATGACTTGTGTTATTTGGAGAGTGTATCTTGGTGTGGTTGGGTGTATAGCTTCCTTGATTGGTGATTTGGTTGTCTACTTTTATCACGGGGAATTAGAATTCCTCCCCACCTATGCACGAGAGATTTAAGTTTTTCCTACTGAGTATACCTATATACTCACCCTATGTATATAAAACTACTTTCAGGTTTCTAGGGGGACTTCAAGCACTGTGTGGAACCATACTAGTTCAGACGTTGGGATAGTTGTTGTTGCTATTTTTATTTTCATTGGTATTTACCTTTGGAGTTTTGTTTTATTATAGCACTTATTATTTGAAACATGCATCTGGGAATGGTTTATTTTGGATTCACTTTTACTTCCAATTTTGGTGTTGTTTAGTATTTACTATCTTATCTCCCAATCCTACTAAATAAAAAGGTTAATGCCTTCCATTTTTTATGTGAATATATACCCTTTGTGCTAGTCATCACTCTAAGACCTATTAAAGGTAGGTCTCTGGGGTCATTATCCCTCCTTCAACATGAAGAAGGATGGGTTTGGAAATCTTCTTCCCCTTCCCTCATCTTGGTGAAGGCACGTCGTGACAGAATTAAGCCTTTTTATTGCCTATTATGGTTTAGTTTATTGATAAATGGTATTTGAATATGCATAAGTTTGGATACCTTATTTATGGGACACCCATGGGTGTGTTTCCATTGATTGATTGTTATGTCAATTTGGTATATAATTCATGTTAGGCTTGTTTTTTTCACATGCCCTGTATTGTTAGGATGGAGTTACTGGTTAAATGAGATGCATGTGATATGCATTGTGAAAGTTTGACCAAGAGGAATTTTACTGTGAGAGATTCCCGAGGTAGGGCCACCTATGTAGGTTTTACTATTACATTGACCAAAGGGTACTGACTGTGAGAGCTGCTAGGTGATCATCGACCTAGGGGTTTAGACCATGAGAGCTGCCCAAGTGGTTGTTTGTAAATGATTAGTACTATGTTAGAACATAGGTTTTAGACCATGAGAGCTTCCTAGAGGGTCATTATTAAATGTAATGTTGGTATGTTTGAACAGGTGGATTATACTATGAGAACTTTCCCTAATGTTCATTATTTAATAATTTAATGATTGTGAAAAGTCTTCCAAGCCAAAGCACAAGCTTGGAATCAATCATACTTGTTTTATTTAGATAGTCTTTCGAGACATCTATTTTGTTGCTTTAAAAGGGGATATAGATATTATTCTAGATCCTGAATTTTCCTGATTTAATCAATTAAATGATAAATATAAATGAATGGAATTGAAAACTGTAGGATTGTTTAATTTTGAGTACTTCCTAGTTTATTACTTAATTTCTTTATATTACCTGCTATATATATATTCACTGACAGTTAGGCAAAGATCTTTTGGTGGTTTCCTACTGGGATTCATCTCACACCCTATTTGGGTCATGTTTTTTACCTAAACAGATTATATGGTTGCATGTATATATAAGGGAAAGTGCCCTTCTTCATTAGGTACTTGATTTTTGTTGGAGATGGAGAGAATGGGACCAAAATGAGTCTTGTGATGCTGCCAAAGTTTACTTGTTTCTTCTGTAATTTGGTTTCTGTATTTTTTCCAGCATTGTGACTAGTTTGGCTCTTTTCTTAGATACATATTCCATGCATCATATATCTATTGTGGCTTCTATTGGATTTACTTTCAGTCTTCCACTATTTACTTCTATTGTATGGTATTACTGCTTCAACTATTGTTTACTATTTATTATCTGATGTGTATACTCTTCCAATGAGGGAATAGTTTCCATAATATCACACCTTGGCCTTCACTGCTAGTTAGCAGCCTCTGGTGTTTGGGGAAATGCGGTTGAGGTTATGTGACCAACCGGATTCGGGGCACCGTTGGGTGGTACCCGGATGCAGGACGTTTCAAAGTGGTATCAAAGGAGTTTCTTTTCTACTTTTCCTTACTATTTGGATCCAATAGACATGGATAGGAAGGAATAGGTATTTGGTAATAAGTTGTGCTTGGGAGTAACTAACCCGTGTATAGGGAAAATCCAAGTTACCTTCAATATTGCAATTTTTTTGGTTTTTCAATTATTATAGTTGATTTGATTTCACCATTGGGAGATTCACTTATTTTTTTCTGTTATGATTTATATCATTGTGGTTATATTTCTATTGAAACTCTATGAGATGAGGGTATTCCATCTCATGCATCATATATGCACTTACTAGAGATCACATGTCAGGCATTCTTGTCATGCCAATTAGGGTGAATTACTGATTGCATGTTGTTGTGATAGATGTTGTGCTAGATATGCATGTTTTTGTAATAGATGTCATGATATAAATACATACTATTTTGATAGGGTATTTTAATATGTAAATTTTCATTTGGATGGATACCAGGATTTGGTCCTTGAGGTATTATGGGCCCTCTGGGATCATAATTTGGTGGGTCATGTTTGAACTTTAAATAAATTCCATTAATATCTGACATGAATAAAGATGCCAAAAATTGATTTGTAGGGATTATGGGCTCTCAAAGATTGGAACATTGCATTATTGGGCAAAAAATTTATGATTTTGAGGGTTCTGGTGAAGTTTCATAGGCTTACTGTCTGGAAACCTAGAAAACACGACATGTGTTGTTATAACACATGTCATGTGTTCTTCTGTTCTAGAAGAAATGACTTTTGTTAAGTAAATTTCATGTACTATATGTACATGCCATGTAGTAGTTGACCATGTGACTAGTTGTGTGAGAATAGACACGAGATTGAAAAATGTTTGGTAGAACACACTGTGTACTGGGAGTACACGTCGTGTTGTAAGAGACCATGTAACTGGCCGTGTGAGTAGCAAGACGGGTGGATGAAACTTTTGTTGTACACACCATGTTTAGATTATACATGATATGTAGAAATTGACCATGTATCAGTCCATGTGACTAATGACACAGGTTGAAGGAACGTAAGTGGTACACACCGTGCCTAGGGTGAACACGTCGTGTCGTGTTACACTGGAAGGACTGTGTAGTTCTAGTCATGTATTAGTACCTGGGAAAGAGGGGATATTAAATTACATGTCGTGCCTCATGAGGAACACTCTGTGTGTATGGGGTGTTACATGACCAGTTTGTCAGGAGTACATGCCCATGTAAAGGGTTAAGGGAACATGTTGTGTAATGGTTCTACATGCCGTGTAACCATATTTTGTAGAACTTGAATGCTTTCCTTCTCCTATTCCTTTATTTCACTTGTATGTTTCTATACTTGATAATATTTAATTGAGGTGTGTGTTTGACCATGCAGAGTCATGCCACAAAGATGTCCTCCAGTTGTATACTAGTTGCATGGAGATGATCAGACACCGAAAATGGTAGATCAGGGACTACAAGCAGATCCTCCCATCGTTCCTGTCTTGGCACCAGCTATTATACTAGATGCAGGTGTAGATGCGCAGTTCCATGAAGGATTTTTTAGGTTTATGTAGACATTTTAGGGAGCACTAAATCCTACCCTAATGATGGTAGAGTTTACAGGGGTGTTCCAGCAATAATATCCTCCCACTTTTTAGGGGATGGAGGACCACAGGCTGTAGAGTCATGGTTGGAGGTCATGCTTTCTATCTTTGAGCATATGGATATGCCTCTAGAGAGGAGGGTGAAGATAATGATGTACATTCTACATGACTCTTCCAAGATATGGTGAGATGTTATCTCATGGGTGGGACCCTATCAGGATATGGATTGAGAAGAGTTTTAGAGGTCCTTCTATGATTACTTCTACCCCAGAGATGTTGAGGGACGACTGAGCCCCAGAGTTCATGAATTTGGATCAGGGTTCTCTTTCAGTGATGGATTATTCTTCTCACTTTACAGAACTTCAGTGCATCACACCTGTTTTGGGAGGTGATGAGTTATCACTAGCTAGGTGATTTGAGGATGGTTTCAGGTATGACATCCAATCACAGGTGATTATTTTCAGGATTACTTCAGTGAATACTATAGTAAATCATAAGTTAATTACCGAGCACAATCTGAGGGAGTTATGAGCTATGAGACAGGGTGGTTTAGCATCTAGGGTTGGTACTCTTTTGATTGATATCAGGAAGCACCATAGGGAGCTCTTATGTGATGTTTCTTCAGGTAGTGGAGTGGTGTGTTACCAGTGTGGAAGGAGTGGGAACACGAGACTGTAGTGACTAAGAGACCTAGTTGAGTGTCAATATTGCAGCAATATGGGTCATATTAAGAGTTTTTGTTAGATGTTCTCACCAGCAGTGAGTGAGAGGGGATCTGTTATGACTCCACGTTCAGGAGTAGGACCAACGACATATCATCAGTCAGCGAACTGGAGTTTCTCAAGCTGTTTAGGCTGAGGAGGTGGTCGTGGACATGGTATCCAAATGGTAGGTTTACAACATCAAAAGGGTGGATCAGTTCAGGGTAGTTAAGAAAAGTCACAAGGTCATGGTATAGGTCAGACTTTTTCAATGGAGCTGACCCAGCAAGAGCAGTGTCCTGGACCCTCTACGATTAGAGGTATGATTCTAGTTTCCTCAGTTTTAGCTTTTTCTCTTTTTGATACATGGGATTCCCATATTTTTATATCTATTGTTGTTGTGGAGATACTTTGGCTCTTTCTCTTTACTTCTGATGAATTTATGATGCTAGAAACTCCATTTGGGATTAGGATAGCTAGTGTTTGTTAGTGCAAGGAGTTCCCTCTTGAGGTTGGAGGGTGTCACTTCTTATGCGACCTCTATGTATTAGAGATAACGGGCTTAAATTTCATTCTCGAAATGGACTTGTTGTTCTATTTATAGACATTTTTTGACTTCTATTTCCACAGAGTAAGTTTTTCATCACCAGAGGGTGGGTCTTTTCTACACATTGTAGAATGGGATGTCTAGGAGAGAAGAGAGGGACTTGAGCATTATGGGTTTGGAGGAATTATAGCCCAGATTGATAGTTTTTATCTGGATGAACAAGGGACCTCACATATGGACTTTCCTCTAATGGTGGATCATTTTATATATATCTTTCCAAATGACTTTTTAGGTTTACCTCCATAGATAGAGGTATATTTCTCTATTGAACTTATGCCAGGAGTGACACCGGTGTCCATCCCTCCTTATAGGATGGATACACTAGAGTTATAAGATATTAAGAAGCAGTTAGAGGAGTTGCAGGAGAAGGGTTTCATCCGACCCAATAATTCTTCTTGAGGTTAGCCTATCCTTTTTTCAAAGAAGGAGGATGATACCCTCAGAATTTGTATGGATTTTCAAAAGATTAACCAGTTGATAGGAAAGAACTGATATCCCTCGCTAAGGATTAATGATCTATTTGATCATCTTTGAGGAGACTGAGTGTTCTTGAATATTGACTTGATATATGGTTATCAATAGTTTTATGTTAGACCATCATATATACCTCTTACAACCATTCAAATTAGGTATGGTCTAAACGAGTACTTGGTTATGTCGTTCGGTCTCACGAACACACTAGCAGTTTTCATGGAACTGATGAACTGAGTGTTCCATCCTTACTTGGATTCGTTTGTGGTAGTCTTCATGGATGATATCTTGGTGTACTCTCACACTCGACACGAACATGTCATTCATCTTGAGATCATATTGAGTACACTGATATAGCATCAGTTATATGTTATGCTCTCAAATTACCACTTTTGGATGGACCATATTCATTTTTTGGGTCATGTTATCTCAGAGATAGGAGTATCAGTATACCTAGAGAAAGTTAGAGAATTAGTTTCTTGGGAGAATCCGAAGAACATCTTTGAGGGATGGAGTTTTCTGGGGCTGTTTTGTTACTACAGATGCTTTATAAAGTACTTTTAATGCTTAGCACCACCACTAACTATCCTGAAAAAGAAGGGTGTGAAGTACTTATGGATAGATTCCAGTGATCCAGCCTTTTAAGAGCTGAAATGGAGATTGACTTCAGCATCAATACTTATTTTTATAGATCCGAGAAAGAGTTACACCATTTACTATGATGCATCAGGTATCAGGATTGGGGTAGTGCTTATGCAGGGGGAAGGAGTCGTTGTATACGGGTCTCGTTAGTTGATGCCACATGAGAGGAATTACCCTATGCACAATCTTGAGTTAGATGTAGTTGTGTATTCTTTATGTTGTTAGACAAATTATCTTTTGGAAGAGTATTTTGTGGTACACACTGACCACAAAAGTCTAAAGTATATCTTTACTCAATGATATATGAATTTGAGATAGCGAAGGTGGGTTGAGTACCTTCAATATTTTGAATTTGATATTTCTTACATTCCTGGTAAAGGCAATGTAGTGGCTGATAGATTTAGCAGGAGGACTCAGATACAGGTAGTTTAGGAGGCCAGCAAAGAGTGGCAGCTTATGGCTCTATTCTCTGAGATGCATTTGGAGGTGTACAATGGATATAGAAATACATTTCTTTCTTTTATAGATGTTACCTCTACTCTTATGGATCAAGTGTGAATGAGGCAGCTATCAGATTTTGAAGGACTAGTCCTACGAGAGAGTATGTCAAGTGAGGAACCTACTCATGGGTGGACCGTAGGCGATGATGAGGTATTTTGTTTTCATGGACGAATATGGGTGTCAACATACATATGTGAGGATTTGATGAAATATTTTCACTCCTAAATTTGGGTAGTTCATCCTAGTGTCACCAAGATGTATCATGATCTACAAAATCAGTATTGGTGTCTACGAATGAAGAGAGGTGTAGCTGGTTTTGTTATGAGATGTTCCACCTATCAGTAGGTAAAGGTGGAGCATCAGCAACTAGCAGGGATTTTACAGTAGTTACCCATTCCTGAGTGGAAGTGGGATGATTTTGTGATGGATTTTGTGACTTGTTTACCAAGGTCACCTTAAGGGAATTATGCAGTTTGGGTAGTTTTTGATAGACTAACAAAGGTTGCACATTTCCTATTGATCAAGGAAACCTTCATTGTTGATGATCTTGTAAAGTTGTACATCTGAGAGATTGTACATTTTCATGGGGTTATATACTCTATTGTTTCGTATAGGGATGACCAGTTTACTTCTCATTTCTGGAAAGTACTATAGAGGGATTTGGGTACACAAATACTTATAAGTACAACTTACCATCCCCAGATAGATGACTGTTCTAAGAATAGGATTCAGGTTTTGGAGGACATGCTCCGAGAATGAGTCATAGATTTTGGGGGCTCTTGGGAGAGACACATTCCCCTAGTGGAGTTTTCCTACAATAATAGTTTTCAGAAAATGATTTAGATGGAACCTTATGAGGATTTGTATGGTAGGTCATGCTGATCACCCCTATGTTGGATGGAAGTAGGAGAGGCAGCTATACGGGGACCTCATCTAGTCCGGGAGACCACTGAGCTTGTGGATTTGATTCTAAATAGGATGTATACTGCATAATTTTGATATAAATCTATGATGATGACCTCCATAGTTTGAGGTCAGAGATCAGGTTTTCTTGCATGTCACACTGTGGTTGGGATACAGGAGGATTAAGAGATAGGGGAATCTTTCACCGAGATATGTCGAGCCATTTGAGATTTTAGAGAGAGTCAGTCTGGTTTCCTATTGGTTTCAGTTACCTCATAGATACTAGGCTATGAATAATGTCTTTCATGTTTCTTAGCTATGGAAATACTTTTCAGACCCATCTCATGTTTTTAAACCCAAAGAGGTTGAGTTGGAGGTGGATTCATCCTTCAATGAGAACCCTATATGGATCGTGGATTGCAACATGAAAGTTCTTCATGGCTGGTCTATTCTGCTGGTATGGGTGCTATGGAAGCACAACCTAGTGCAGGAAGAGACTTGGGATAGGTAGGCCGACGTACAATCATAGTGGCCAAAGTTGTTTGAATCTTCTTCTTCACCACCCTTGGAAGGTTAATTCAAGGATGAATTTATTTAAGGGGGGAATTTTTTTCAGAACACAAATCTTCATTTCATGTATGGATGTTGATTTTGGGTTGTTTTTGATGAAAAATGATCAAATGGGGATTTTTATAAGTACGCACCGTGTACTCCTGAGTATACGCCGTGTACCTGAGTACTGCGTACAGCCGTGTACTAGCCGTGTACCAGCCGAGTACATGGTCATGTGGTGACCTGGAAAACCGCTTAAGGCGGGGGCCGGTTAAGGCTAATACACTATGTGTACCTTTAATGAACACACTGTGTAGTTTTATTTTTATTTGATAAATTAGTTTGGGTCGCGTCTCATCTTTGGAAACACCTTATTCTCCCCTTAGTTCATATAGGGGAGCAATGGAATGGATGGAGAACTCTAAATATCTCCTGATTCTATGTTCTACCTCTAATTGAGACGTTGTCGGGTGTGTTGGAATCCCACTGTTCATTTCTCAATTTCCATAGGGAATTTCTTCCAGATTCCTTCTCTCTCATGAGTTATTCAAGGATAAATGTTTTTACCTTTTGTATATATACACCATTTTAGGCCGATTAAAGGGCCTACGTTCAAGATTATTGATCGTACAACATCAAGGTTGGTGGTTTGTGCCTCTCGTTGTTCGTCTGTGGATTATATGTGCTAAAATTGCTGCATACCCACATCTGGGGTATTGCGTGTTTTGGAATTAAACCCTTCTTATTTCTTTTTATGGTTTGGTTGATTGATAAGGGGTATTTGCATATGCATAATGTTAGATACCCTGTTTATTAGACACATGTGGGTTCATTTCTTTTGATTCATTGTTATGGTCGTTTGGTCTAGAATGCATGTTAGGCTTGTTTTTTTCCATCCCTTGTTTTGTTAGGATGGAGTTACTGATTGTATGAGATGCATGTGATACACATTGTGAAAGTTTGACCAAGGGTAATTTTACTGTGAGAGATTCTTGGGATAGGTTCACCTATGTATGTTTTACTTTTATGTTGACCCATGGGTATTGACTATGAGAGCTTCTAGGTGGTCATCGACCTAGGGGTTTAGAGTGTGAGAGATGCCCAGTTGGTCATCTATAAATGATTAGTGATAAGTTAGACCAAAGGGGTTATACCATAAGAGATTCCCATAGGGTCATTATTAAATGAAATGTTTTTATGTTAGATTAGGGGGATTATACTATGAGAACATTCCCAAAAAGTTGAATAATTGAAGGATTTTGATGAGTCTTCTAAGCCAAAGTACAAGCATGGACTTTATCGTACTTGTTTTGTTTAGATGGTCTTATAAGACATCTATTTGGTTAATTTCATAGGGGATATAGATCTTACACTAGATCCTGAATTTTCATGATTCAATGGATTGAATAATAAATGTAAATTAATGTAATTGAAAACAGTGTGATTGTTTACTTTTGGGTACTTCCATGTTTGTTGCATCATTTCTGAATATTACCTGCTATATATATATTCACTGATAGTTAGGCATGGATATTTTTGTGGTTTCCTACTGGGATTCGTCTCACACCCTATTTGTGTCATGTTTTGGACCTAAACAGATTATATGGTTGCAGGTATAGATAAGGGAAAGTGACCTTCTTTATCAAGCACTTGATTACTATTTGAGGTGGAGAGCATGGGACCAATCTGAGGCTTGCGATGCTGCCAAAGTTTACTTTTTTATTTTTCACTTTTGTTTCTGTATTGCTTCCAAAATTTTGACATATTTAGATATTTTATTAGATACATATTCCTTGCATCATATATCTATTTTGGATTTTTTTGGATTTACTTTCAGTCTTTCGTTGTTTACTTCTATTGTATGGTATTACTGCTTCTGCTATTGTTTACTATTTTTTATCTACTGTGTATACTTTTCCAATGAGGGTATAGTTTCCCCAATATCAGACCTTGGCCCTCACTAAAAGTCGAAATCTTCTGGTATTTGGGGAAATGCGCTTGTGGTTATGCGACCAATTAGGTTCAGGGAACCTTTGGGTGGCACATGAATCCAAGATGATACATGAATCATGGTGGTTTGAAATCCTTGAGTAAAGTGATAGTAATGAAACTCCTAAGATGGGTAGTGATAAGTCAGTTTTGGATGTGTGAATTAGAGCATGGATTTGATGTAGTGGCATCAGGATTCCAATGATAATCATGTGAGGTATGCGTTGGACATCTTGGAGAGGCTAGGTGGGCCTTTTTTGTGGTGGTTGATTGAGTTAAGAATTGGATTTGGGCTCATGGTGGTTCCAAAATAAATTCGATATGTCTATGTAAAAGTCATCAAAGGGCATGGTGAGACATGAAAACATTTTTTTTCAAGAGAGGTTGGGTTCCAGAAACTCATCAAAAATCTAGCATGGACTCAGGTAAGAGTCTTTGGGTGACATTGGAATTTCATGAAGTGTGAAGTCACCTTGGTCAAGTGATGTAGTTTCATGCCTATAGTGAAGTTAAGCATTTCAAGGATGATTCATCCAGGGGAATATCGACTTGGCTAAGAGAAAGGGGTGAATGTAGCGGGATATAAACCACCTTTGGTAGTTGTTTTGGAGTGAAATTTATGTTTCAAATGTTGGAAATGGGTTTCGAGTGAAAATCTAGTCATCTTTGGTCAATGTATGGATGATGTAAGTGTTGGTATTAGGAATTTGGAGGGGCTTAGTGGAGTGATGTTTTCTTAGAGAGTAGTGGATGCCTTGATAGTAGAGTTCTACCTGAATTCAAATAATGAACCTGATTGGCGCATTGGATAGTGATCATCCTCAAGTCAATAAGTGCCTTGGGGAGGTAAAAAGGGGTAGCGTGCCAATAGTGGGAGATGAATGTTCTGGGACAAGCCAATCGAGGGTGGTCCTATATGATAATTGTGTTGACATGTTGGTTTCAAATATAAAGAGGCATTATTGGTAGTTGTGTCTAGTTTTTGGAAATGTATTAAGGGTTTGTTTGGAAAAATGGAAAAAAGGGTTAAATTGATTAAAGTGAATGTGTAAAATGACCTATGAGTGTAATGGAATTATATAAATGAGCTAATGATTGTGAATTTAATGAACCATGTGAAATGGATTAATGTATGGAAATTTTTGAATATTCCAAATGGGTTAATCTATTGAAGTTGTTGAATATTAAAAATGGGTTAATATATGGAAATTGTTGAATATTCTAAATGGTCTAATGAGTGTAAATGTTGGTTATGCTTAATTTTTTGATATATAGGAAGGGAAATGGGTTAAATTGGATAATGTATGGGAATTGATGAATGTGGAATAATGAATGATAATTGTTAAAAGTACTTAATAGATTAAGGCATGAGAAAGGGAAATGGGATAAATGGGTTATGCAATGTAATTGGTAAATGTGTTAATGGGTTAAGGCATAAGGGTGGTTTATGTGTTAAATGAAATGTGAATTGTGATTGTTATGTGTTTTGGTTTATGTGTGATTTGTGATATGGTATATGAGGTAAATGGATAAATAAGAATGTGGACATGGCTTGGTTATTATGGGGTATTGGACTTGATGATCTAAACCCATAGGTTGGGTTAGATTTTGGCTCTAAATCCCACCCTATAATGCATAGGTTATATAAGGGTATCGAGGCTCTATACCTCTAAAAAATTCATTTGATGAGACTGCCTAGACCGAGGCTCTGAGGTGAGTGTGTTGTATTGTTATGATATGTTCATCCCTAGTGAGATAGAGAACTTGACCTAATCCCTTATTCATGGTAATTGATCGGTTTCGGCCATTGTGTAAATGAATTAAATTCCTGAACCATAGAACATGTGAGGAAAGTGAATTTAGTAATGAATATAATATAAGTGATGAAAATGAAATAGTAAGGGAAACAAATAAAGTGAATATTGTTATCTAATGGTACAAAAGTTACCTTTTGTTTACCTTGTCATTTATTTAGTTATTTTATACACTATCGATTTAGACTAGATATTATGTAGACACAATTGGTGGTCGCTTACTGAGTTATACTCACACCCTGCTTGGGTCGTCGTTGGGTACCCGAGAAGATTTCATAGTTGTAGGTTGGGACAAGGGAAAAGTACCAATTCTTGGGAGTTAAATTAGGATTGGGATATGCATGGATGAGGATCTGAACATGGAGTTAGGACCAGTTTTTTGAATTCGATTGTTTGTCCTTATTTTGGGTTTTATTCATTTTGGCATTGTTACCATGACATGACATTTTTGTCGTTGGTTATGTTTTGTATGTTGTTTGGGAATTGGTTGGTAATTCATGTTCTGGTTTATTGATTATGGTTTCCTTTATTTTATATGTTATCAGCTGTGGCTTACTCTAATAAATAGGGCATATTCTCCCCACATGATTTATTATACCCTCTCTTCTAGTCAGGAACCTTTGGTGGATGGGGAGGCGGGCTTGACGTTATGTGGTGACTCAGCTCAGGACACCGGTTAGTGACTTCCGGGTCGGGGATGTTACATAGATGCATTAAAACATAAATGAAAAATGTAAATTTTCACCAGAAAATTACATTAAAATTTTTCATTAGAAACTTTTACTATGAACTTCCACTATAAACATCCATTTAAGACTATTATAAAAATATATTGATACATAAATAAAAAATATAAAATTTCATCAGAAATATACATTGAAATTTTACACCAGAAATTATTAGTAGAAATTTCAATTGGAAAATTTTAGTTAAAATTTATATTTAAATTTATAATTTAAATAACCAAATTATAATTTCTATTCACCAAAAATTTACTATTATCGGTGTAAATTTTTACTCAAAATTTGCACTGAAATTTTATGCTGAAAATTTTTATTGGAGACTTGATTATCAAAATTTTTAAATAAATATGTGTTCAGATTTTAAATAAATATATATTAATATATAATATTATTATATAACTATTATTATTATTTCATAGTTTTATTTATTCTATTTATTAATTTTCTCTATGTTAATTTTAAAAACTCATAGTAATATATATTTTTTGTTAAACTAAAATAATGGACACTTTGTTTTTTAATTGTATGATTTTATAAAAAAATTATAGAAATAGAAAACTTATATTGACATATATTCTATTTTAAAATAAAATGAAAGATTCTATTTTATATTTTAAAATTCCTTAAAAAATATATAAATATTAATATATGAAAAATTATAATCAAAAAATTAAAACACATAAATCAAAATATCGATAAAGCATTATATTAGAAACAAAAGGGTAGTCTTGTACATCCATTTCTAGATTTATGACATAAATTTTTCAATACATCAATCATATTTAGTAATATTTCATCCCACTCCAAATAAAAATACTCACCATCCACTCTGTGGTCAACTTAACCGTTAGGTTCAAAACCCAACATGAGACACCATTCTCCTTGATTTATGTATGGTTGTATTAAACTTGAACTATTTTCCCACTCATGTAAATTTATTATATTAAATTATTTTTATTTTATTTTTTAAACATAAATTTTTGGAATTCTACTTATAATTACAGGTCAACTGGAACCCACAGACACCTGACAGACTAGTACTCATGAGCTGCTGGTTTTGCAGGTAGGATCAAATGCGGTCTGAATTTTTGTGTGCCTAAATATTAAAATCCAAAACCCACATAAATCCATGGTCTAAGGGATCATCCCATGATCTTTCATATTTTTTTGAAAATTATACTCAGCGTGTGACTTTTAGGGTATTGGGGTAATTAAATTTATTGTCATTTAAAAAAACAAAATGCTAGTATTATGTAGATCATCAACCTCCCTTTGGTCCATCGTCACCATCTAAACCCTCAAATCAACCCACCATTTCATGTGGGAAATAGGGAGGATGTTGTTCCCCTTCTTACATGATACTTTTTGTAATAGTGGGTGACTTAGACCCAACTATACAGTGCTTATGATTACCATATCATGTGTACAGTTTGATACACATGATGTATTATTACCATTATAGTGCAGATATTTCTCCGTCCACTATTTAATGTTAATGTTCATAGATTAATTATTGTATCAAAAGGTTATAGCAGATCCCATACTATAATTAGAATCTCGAGATACTATGACATTAATCTGAAACAAAGGTAGTATGGTCTAGATACATCTTACTGACTGGACACAGTAGATGTTTGACTGCCAGGTGTTGGGGGCTCATGAGCATTGAGAATTATTCTCATGAAGTTCGCACTTGGTGATCTCTAGTAGTGATATCATGAGGATAGACCCACCAATAGAAACACCGCATGTTTTGGGTGTTATTTCATGTTCGTATCTATGAACATGTGTAATGGTCTCCTGACTTGAGATAATTGCTACTGTGTGCCATTTTATCACATACTTTGATGCAAGGAAAAACTATGATAATTAAATCATGGTGAGGTAGCTTGTGTTGGGTGCACCATTGGTGGTATGACATTGGTTGAATGGTCAAGAAAGGATTTTTCTATTCCAAGTTAAGAAAGTAATATGTCTCAGGACTCATTGATTAGTATGGTAGTACCTTGATAAATCCATGGCCATAGTAGTCCAAGGTAATTCCATCCAGTTAGATCAACAAATAATAAAGCAAGAAAGGGAAATGATATGGGTGTGCGTCTTACTTTATGAGATATCAAGGCAAAGAGATTTTAATAAGTTGGTTATCATTTCTATGACTATATTTATCACTTTAGGGGCCATGATGGGTTGCTAGATCCCGCTCTTGTTCTATGAATAGTATTCAATACTAAAGATATAAGGGCGTAGAGGGTCACACACAATATCATATTTGATAGACTGTACTATTCTGGTGAATAGGAGTTTTGGACATGGTGGGCCCCACCACTAGGGTATGGGTATTTTCCAAGGTTATATAATCACTAAAGGAATAAATAAATTCATATTATTCAAGTTAATAATAATTGGTATTGAATTTATTTATGAAATATAATATTTGAATGAATATTAGTTTAAAATATTCAAGGTTTATTTAATATTTTTGGGAATGATGGGTAAGATTAATGGCTTGGATTTTATCACATAATATATTTATTATATAACAATAATGTGATAAAAATATTAATGATATCTATGATTCAGTTTAGTAGACATAATATATCATTTATTTAGTGAGATATAAATATTCGGGTATTAGGTGTATATTTTGGATATTTATTGATTCACTATAAATAGAGGAGAGAGTTATCATTCATATACTATTCACTACTCGATGGTGAGAGATTCTCTCTCCTATATATCTTATAATTACTAGAGATATATGCTCTAGTTCCAGGCTCTCAATCAAAGATCGTCTTCACAGATCGAAAGAATAGAGTAGCAGTGATCGTCAGGACGTTGAAGGAGTTGTTGGAACTCCATGATAGCACCTAGATTCTAACGGTTGACATTCCCGCAGGATTTAGAAGCACATGTAGACGATCTATAGGGATTCGACTTCAGATCCTTAGAAAGACGATCACTGACAATGAGCAAATATCAAGCATGGATTCAGATCAAACTAGGTATTTATGGTTTTTTTATTTTGTGTTTAATATTTTTCATGTGAAATCATCAGGCTCATATCAGACAATGCTCCACGAAAGACGACATAGTCATGTTGATCATCGGTGGAAAAATTTTAAAATCTCATTTTTGGAGCTTTCAGTGCACGCTTGGTACCAACAACTGGTTTGTGTGTGCCTCCTGGTCTCTCCTCCCTTGTGTCAACCTGCCGACCTCACCTGAAGCAACCAACCGACCTAGTGAGTCCCTCATTCAGAGATGCAACCTAGTAATGCCCCAAGACCCCACCAGACCTGATTGTCTCATCCCATATCACAGTGAGTTACCTCATACCTTCCTTAGTAGAATCCATGGTATTAGGGCACTACACAATAGGTCATGGCCCCCTTCCCCACTCTAGCCACCGCCACAGTGCTGCCTTTTCCTCCTGGAGCGGGGTGCCTCCTCCCTACTCAGCAGTTTCCAGCCGCAACCCTCACCCTTGTCTGGTGTCCCTCGGCACTGACTCTTACTTCCATTATGCTCAATTGCTGATTCACCCCGTTGTATCACCTCCCCATCGAGTCTTCAGCGGCTACCCACTGGCCTCCTCGACGGAGCTACCTCATCCTGCTTCACCCGCATTAGATCCACCAGAAGCCTCTGTGTATTTGACTATAGTGCTCCTCCATTGACTCCCTTCTAGCCTCACCCCTTCTCCTACGCCACCCCAACATGGTCCCAGCGCTATCCACCCATTGTCACCATCGTACACCCATCACGATCGAGATTGTCCCTTCCGCTATGAGATCCGGCTATGAGGGTACAGATCTGGTCATCCTTGCCTTTCCACCATGCCCCTCGGCCTGATTCCATTTCTTGTCAGTGACTGTGGCCCAAGGTAATCCCTTCTTCTAGTATGGTTTGGCCTAGTTTTCTCCAAAACAGCCTCATCAAGTCTACCCAACCCGATATGGATCTGGGTGGACCTGCATGCATAGAGTCTACAGGATCCCAAATGAGGCTATGTAGGTTCATCTCGACCCGCACATGCCTTTCTCAGAGTTTTCAAGGCCTAATTTTTTTTAAGTAATCCAAAATTAATTTAATTAATTAATTTAATTTTAGTTCTAAATGAAATTAATTAAATATTAATTTTTGGTTTCAATTTTAATTATAGGGGTTAAATTAATTTAATTAAGTGTTAAACTAAATTAATCAATTAATTTAATTATTGGTTTTAAAACTAAATTAATAACCAAATTAGACGATGAAATTTTTTGAGTTAAAATAAGAGTGAATTTTAATTCAATAAAATTACCTCGGAAATAATTTTAATGCAAGTTTAATTTTATTTTTGAATTTTTATTTTCATACATGAGTTTAAGGAATATAAGACTGATCATGATCCTAATACTAGTTAATGTATGTCTGGAACATGTCGATTTATTTATTTAATTATTTTAATGGTTTGAAATAAGTAGTTTAATAAATAGTGATATGCATGTCATATAAGTGTCATTATATGCATAAGGGTCTACATGTCCAATTATGAGTTGTAATTTATACTATAAATACCCTCTCACCAACAAGTGAGTATTATTATATAATGATGATGTGAGCAGTGACACACTTCACGCCATGTTATGACGACGCACCAGACAATAGTTTGACGCATTGGATGAGCAGACGTTGTAACATGAGTCCCCAGTGACGTGACCCAAGGTATTACCCCTAGGGTTTAGGTTGATCCATTATTCACTCAATGGATCAACTATTAGTATCGACTCATGCTCATGTAATCATTTTATTTTTTCATTTTTTATTATTATGTGTATGTGTAGATTACATGTGATCACAGATAATAATAAACAAGCATGCACGGATAAAATGAACATGTGATGTGATGGATATTTTCTATTGCATGGTCAGTTGTGAGTGTGATCACATAGTACATGATTATGAAATATAAAATGATTTCTTTTGTCACTTAAAAATAATAAATACCTCAATGAAATATTATGTCATATCTACCTTACATCATTCGAATATGGACAAACCGGGTGTTCGGGGTGCTCGTCATGTCGTAGCTAAGGGTTCCTCTTAATACCAAGGAGTTTTTATGAGAGTGGTGGGTTTACATAACTAAATTGGTAGTAAGTATTGTCCATAAACAACGTTTTATCGTTTTATAGGCAAAAATTGAGTAAATAAATTTATAATTTTAGAAGTCGGGACTTCAATCAACAGATTAAGGAATCGTGAGTTAATGTGGTTGGCCAAACAAATGCCTACCTTGAACCCTCTGAGTAGTGGCGTAGCCAATGCTTGTAGACTATGATAAGAGGTTCAGGGATCCTTTCCACTATAATAATCAAGCAAAAAATCATTCTAATTCTTGTATATAGGATTCCTAGAATTTAATAAAATTGTGGGATACATTTTATGATTTAATTAACTAATCAAAATGCCTAAATCAGTAATCAAGATAAAAAGTACTAATCTGATCGAATTTTATGTTTGTATAAAATGTAAAGTTATACCACAATAAATACAATGATAAATATTGGATAAAGTAAATGTCCACAATGGCATGAGTTTCCAAGTGTAGTACATGCACTTGCACAAAATACTAAGGTATGGGAAATTCAAGGTACTAATGTCCCTGATACCTATTAAGCTACCTCAAGTATCAAGGGTGAGAAATATGATTATAGGAGACACATGTGTTAATAATTTTATGGTTATGCCATAATTTCAACACCAATTTACAATTCTAGTTGCGGTCACTACATGAGGACATCAGTGTTATAACATGTAGTCTCATCTATGAGTAGTTTGCAAGGAGAATGTGAAGTAAGATATGAATAAGGTGATAATTACATTGGGCATGTGTAAATTGAAAGATGGATCATGATATTTCAATGGATCTCTTTATCATAACATTCTCACCCATTTATTCAAGTCTCATTTTAGGTTAAAAATGAATATTATTGAGTAAACACTCTATTTCCTATTTAGGTAAGGATCACCAAGTAAATAAGAATATAAAAGATAGGTTAATCTTTAATTCTTATAGAGAACAAATTAAAAGACAAAGTGAAAAGTATAATGACAAGTAATGATAAAATTATATTCACAACTTCCTTCAATGAAAGAGTTATTAATAGTAGGTTATTTGCATTGTGTATTATGAAATAAAATGATGGATGTTTAATCATAATAAACCAATTTAAAGAAGAAAGGTATCACCTCTCCTTTAGGTATATTAATCACATAAATTCAATGTTTCAATCTTACTTATTGGGTATTAAATATAGAATGACTTTCATATTTTTGTATTTAAATATAGTAACCAAGTAAGTATAGAAACATTACAAGAAGTCAGGTGTATTCTCCAAGCGGATGAGAGAGGGTGATTCCTAATTCAAAAGTGAGAATTACACAACTTCTATATTTCTAATTGAATTATTATTGTAAAACTATTATTGAGTATAACCAAAAATTTTATCTCTTGTTTCCTTTGGACACAAGGAGTCATTATTCCCGATTTTAGAATGAATGTTGTTTTTTCTGTTTAATACTCAACTAATAGTTTAGTGATACATGAATCATATGAAATAATTGATGTATATAAAAATGTAAGACACATGTACCCAGTTGTGGAAAGAAAATATTTTTCAAGAAAAACTAATGTGGACGTCAAGAATATAACCAGTATGGTATTTAGACTTAGTCGAGCTAAACACCTTAGATGTTATCGATGTATATACTTAGTTTTGGACAATGGAACCTTTAGGAATAAAAGTAAGTCATAAGGATTTTGGTTCAACGAGTGAGAATGAACTATTCCAAGGGTAATCTAGTGGTAAATATACTTCATTAGATTTATTTAAGACATTAAGGAATCTAAAAGTGAAGTATGGCATTTGTATGATCAGAAGATATAATATGCTTAGGTCCAACATGTTGAAGAATATATTGACCAAGCAATCATCGATCAATATAATGTAGCATGGAGTAATTTCTTAATGCATATTACCTTATCTGTCACGACCCATCCCCCGGGACCCATGCCGTGACAACCCCATACCCGCCTTCTATTAGCCAGGGGCTTGTGACTAGCACCAGAAAGGTGTATCCCTATAATAGGAAGGCATTGCCTTTAAATATATAAAAACACACAATCCAAGGGTACAACAATGAATCAACCATGAAGTAAACTATTGTAGTAAAAAAGTGTACTGAAAGTAAAGGGGTCAGAATACAATCCCAACTGAAAAGTACAAGTACAACTGAATAGAGAAAATAACACCTAGATCATCCACCGAGGATCCCACCTGAAGGGTAGGTACAACTCACAATTTGTAGACACTATGTCACATCACATCAAATGGTCCACCTCTGAGCACCGTCTAGTCTTGGCTCCCTCAGCCTCGATCAACATTGTCTTTCATCTACACAAGACACAACAAGGTGAAAGAATATCCCTTGAAGAGGTCAGTATAATAATACTTATTAGGGACCTTGAGACCCCCAAATATCTCCCAGAGTTCCACAAAAAAACCACAAAGCAAGACCTCAATCACAAATCATGAAGCAGTCATCAACTCAATGTAGGTATATGCCCATACATATACCTAAGTTATCAAAGGATACTCATCCCATTCATGAGGAAACTTAACACTCCAACTTTTAAGAAATTTTCACAACTGATCCATGAAGGAATAATACCACAAAGGTAACACCATGAAGGTAACACCACAAAGGTAAAAGTACTATAATGGTAACACCATGAAGGTAAAAGTACCACAAAGCTAACACCATGAAGGTAAAAATACCACAAAGGTAACACCACAAAGGTAACACCAAGAAGGTAAAAGTACCACAAAGGTAAAGACACATCTCATGCAAGGTATAAGTACTGAAGTACAGATGATTAGTCGTAAATCAAGATCATCTTACTCTATCAAGAGACACTACTGCTGACCACATGGAGTTTGACCCACACAAGATCGATAGGTACTAACCCCTGCTGACCCACACAAGATATGACCTACACAGGATCAGTATGCACTGACCCACACAGGATTTCTGAGCACTGACCTACACAATATCTAACCCACATCGGATTGGTGCTGATCCACATAGGATCACTAGGTACTAACCTTTGTGTGATCTGTCTCCAAAATCCACCTCACTGCTAGCCACTAGATTCCCACTCATAGTACGATTGATTCTGGGAGGATACGCTCCTAAAGCCATTAGTCCTACCTCAACTTCCATGAAGTTCCACGAAGAAGTATCCCAAAGGATTGACATGTCGTAAGGGTTCCAACGCGATAGACGACATGTCAATCGGACGCCCGGTTTGTGACTGATAAGCGTTTTAGTTCTGAGGGACCAGTTGGATTCGGGTCCGATCCAACCCTAATATACTATAACTTTCTCCAAAACTCAAGTGGAGTTTTCCAAAATGATCTTCTCTCTCCAAAGGTCCCAGCTGTGCAGACGGTTCGTCAAATGAACGCACAAATTTCAAGTTATGGCTCTTTTAGTGAAATAGGGCCTGTAAAGGTCTGGGTCCAGTCTGGGCTGGCGCGACCTGGCCCATGGAGCGGCGTGGCCCACTCAGGATCAAAAGGACCGGCCCGCGGAGGGGCATGACCTACTAGAGGCATGGCCTGCTAGAGAGGGGCCCGCCCTATCTCTCATGGGGGGATCGGTCTCCCCCATTCAAAAGGTGGAGCGGCGGCGCCTCTTGGCGCTGCTAGGTCACCCGCGGGACTCGTTGCGGGTCCCAGCCCTCCACTGCGGCTTCCGATCCATGGTCTCCTTCAGTAGAGCGTGATGGTTCGCCACTTGCCTCCATCCACGGTCGGTCAATTCCATCCACCGTTGTCCTCCGTTGTTGTATGTCACAGCTCCCTTCTTCGGCAGTGCGCGATGGCATGCCGACCCCTCCTTCATGGCCGGCCGGATCCAGCCTCCATCTTTACCCACTGTAGCTACGGCCACAACCTTCTTCTTCGGCGGTTCACAACAACGCGCCACTAACGTTTTCGTGGCCAGCCATTGATGGAACCCACCGTTCCAGGTTTCATTCAACTCAGAAAAAAAACTCCTGAAAAATGCACCAAATTCAAACAAAAAGTCGGAGGGCTGAGGACTTGTTCGTTTGGCCTGTGCCCTCCACATTAGCTTGATAGCAAGATGGTACTAATGATTCAAAAACCTCTTGAAATTAAAACAAGAGAAATTCCGACCTCACGATTGTTGGATAGCGCCCACTTTTGAGGAAGAGTCAGCATTCTTCATTCCCGAAACAAGCCTCCAACAACGCAACTCAATCATCGTTCTTCGGTTCATGATTCAGTGGCGCTCATCACCGCTCGTCGGAACCGGTCCCATCCTCCAAGAGGTTGGCATTTGTAACACCCCAACCCCAGTTACCCAGAGTCGGTGCATTATTACATAACATTGGCATGATCATAAGAAAGATCAAGTCTTGAAAGACCGATTAGTTTAGTAGCCTTGGAATAACTAGATTCCTTCATAAAGTTTACATTACGTCATAAAATTAAAAACTACAACAATATAATCTCCATAGTCCACACTCTTATCCCCTCATACTATCCCTACAGGTCATTCATAAAATACTTCTTCACGTCTTGGGAAAAATAAAACATAGAAAGGGGTGATCTCAAATGCCCTGTATGGATAACAATATAGCAAAAACTTTCATAAATAAGCATAAACATTTAAGGCAATGTATAACTAAAACAAAAGCCTTTTAAAACTTGAACTTCGGCATAATATGGCAGAAATAAAATGAAATAATTCCATATACTTATTCACATGGATATTATACTAGTGGAATAATCACATGCAATATCAATAACCACTTTCATAATGATGGAATGCATAATGCCAGACTATCATAACCACATAGCCAAGGCCTCGTGCCAAGACTACAAATAAGATTTTTTCAAGGCCTTGTGCCAAGACACTAGTTTGTCTCATGAGACCTACCGATGCATCGAGGAGCTAAAGCGGGCTCCACCCGTCACATATTAAGTCCAATTCATTCCTCATATGAACATGTATAAACATAACATAAACATTCATATTAAAACTAGCATACGAAATTTAAATACTTTCACCATAAATCATGAATGGTATAAAAATAACACATCCACATTCAATAATATCACAAAACCATCAATACAATATAGAAGTTTTGTATCATAATAAATCAACTCCAAATAAACATAAAATCCATCAAAGGATGTTGACATAGATGAAATAAAAACTCTTTTTAGAGAAATATCTCTTTCTATTTTGAAATCATTTAAGAGTCATATATTTATAAAATAAAACATTTTCTTTGAAAATATTCTTATAATCTTGTAAGGTAATCTTCGACGATTTTATAACGGCGGAAAATAGCCGCACCCGCCGTATAAGTTAAAAAAACATTCTTACCTTAATTTTGTCGAAAATGTTAAAAAGGACCTTGTTTGGAAAACGATAGAAACATTCCTTAATAAAATTCTTATAAAAATTCAACAAGGGTATAAATGACTTTATCCCATAGTCTTTAAAATATTAAGAATGATTTGTAATACATTTTTAAGAAACATGGATGTGGATGATAAAGAGGTCCCAGTAGATAATTATGTATAAACAACCTCGGATAATGAAGAGATTGTGAAATAAACCCTTACCTTGTACTTTTCCTTGGTTGGGGGTAGGTTAACCTCGTTTATAATGTTGAAATAATTGTTATTAAATTATACAAGAACCATATACATAATTATGATATCATATATGATCTTTTAACATTGCTTTGTTAATAATATCTTAGTATTATCATTGTTTCGGGTGTTAACTTACTCATATATGTTTTGTTACATAAGCCATGTTTTTTATGGATAGGTTTTATGATATCAAGTCCTTAAACATTATTTTTAATCATCAAATGATAATTATACTTGAATGGATATGATGAAGAATGAATCTGATCGCGTTCGTGGAGACGGTAGTCCGTACGTACGCACGAGCGAAAATATCATAATTTTGATATTAAAATAATATATAATTGGATGGTATATCATATATACAGAATTATTATCATTTTATTTTTATTATTTACATGAATTAAACATCATTATTATACCCATCCAAATAATAATTTATTGAATAACAATTACCCCACAACGTGGAGAGGGTAAGCCGTACGTACGCACGTATGGTGACATGTCATTCAAAGGATGGATAGAATACTGAATATGGTTGTGCCATATTTATAATAACATCACAGTATATATAAGATATTGGAGTTATTATTTTAGAATGTGAATGACAAAGAAAGAAGAAGTTGAAGAAGAAAGGAACTTGAAGGAGGGTGGTGAAAACATTACCTCTTCTTCGGGTTCTTCCTTTTGATTTGATCAAAAGGGCTCCTTAGGTTGGCTTTCTGATAAAACTAAGGCCTCTAGGATGAAGTGAAGGAAGTTGAGAGAGTATTTGGGTAGGGGTTGGTCTAGCCAAAAGGCTTTGAATGTTTGAATTAGTGAGAAGGGGGAGTACCCTTTTATAAGAGGGGTGAGGGGCACCTTTGGAAAAGCAAGAAATATTATTTTATAATAAATTCATATTCAGTTTATAATGGCTCCAAAGTGTATTATTTTAAGTTTAAGGTTGGGATGGGTCGAAAAACACTCAACCAATATAATTTAGACAGGTTTGAGTCATTATATTAACCTTATCTTTTAGTTTTAACTCTTAGTTAATTAGTTTGACACTTACCATGTCACGTTGTATTTTTATATTATATAGTTAATAAACATACAATATACCTCCAAAAAAACCCCAAGTGGTCCATTAATGATACATCTATCATTATATAAGTCTCTTGGATGAACCTTATATTTTTAGGAATTGAATATAAATTAATAATATACTATTTGTTTTAAAAACTCTTTTTATGTCAATTTTGACACTATTGGGTATTTTGTTTTTGATAAATTCATAACAGCCTTATTAATTAGAAAAAAATATATATAATAAATCCTAATATTTCATATTAAACTAAAAAATTAGTGTAATTCATAAAAAGTCTCAAATTACATTTATTTTGATATTTATATTATCAATTATTTTAATATTTCATTAATTAGGTAATTACTATATCACCATTGTGTCATTAATAAATTAAATTATTTAATGTCTAAAATTTATAAATAAAATACCATTATGTAGGAAATATTTTTATCTTTCTAATTAATATTTAAAATCGAATTTATCTTATGTATAACCCTATATTAAAAATGTTTTAGTAAATAAACTTTGATTTTAACTCTTTTAACTCTTCTTTGAAGTAAATAATAATAAATGTCCTAATCTAATCCAAGTGGACCTAAATGATAATATTTTATTCCTAAGGTTTTTTTTGGTCGAGATACACTTGTCCAATAGAATTAGGACATGTTTTAGGGTAATATTAATATCATTTTTACCCTTAATTACCCTATTTACTTTTAACCGTGGTAAATAGAAGTAAAAAGTTACTATTCACCAAAAAATTATTTCCATCTCATTGAACCACATTTTACTCCTTGATATTAACCGTGTCTCTTGGATTTTCGAAATTCCACTCACAGAAGTGGTAAAATTAAATTTTATGTGAATTTCCAAATTCTCCTAGGAGGTGGGTAAAATAAGGTGAAAAAGTTCAATAAAATTTTTATTTTTCTAAAATTATTCTAAAATAACTCCAATGAAATACATTGAACTTATATAGGTATTATGTATATATTTTTACATTAATTAAATTTAAATAAAATAAATAATTATTTAAATAAAAATTTGGTTTTAAACTATAACTTAGTGTTTTTTTCACTATTCATCAAAAATTGAAAGTTTTCAGAAAAATACCAAAATTTCACCTTAGGATAATTTCGATATTCCTAATCCAAAAATGAAGTACATTTTTAAAGATAAAATTTATAAAATTTCAAAAAGTGGGTATTACTATTCATAACGGCTAGTTTGATTGGTTGTGGTGTGTGTTAGAACTCGAAGTTGCGTACAACACACGCTACTGTATCATTCAAAGGAAAACTTACTGTGGAAGCTTGGGGTGTTACATTCTCCCCTCCTTCAAATAATTTCGTCCTCAAAATTTATAGAATACTACCGCATGAAAAGACTCGGGTGGTTCTTCATCATAAGTTCTTCGGGTTCCCACGTTGCCTCTTCCATCTTATGGTTTCTCCATAAAACTTTAACCAGACGAGTTGTCCGGTTTCTCAGTACTTGTTCTCTCATATCAAGAATCCTGATAGGCTCTTCGCAATAAGATAGATCGGGTTCCAGTTCTAATTCCTCATAGGTGAGTACATGCGTTGGGTCAGGCATGTATTTCCTCAACAGTGATACATGGAACACATCGTGAACATTGGAGAGACTTGGAGGCATTTCCAAACGGTAAGCTACAGCCCCAATTTGTTCTATAATTTCGAAAGGACCGATGTACCTAGGACTCAATTTACATTTCTTTCCAAAACGGATAACTCCCTTCCATGGAGATACCTTCAAGAAAACATGATCTCCCACCTGAAATTCCAAATCCTTTCTTCGGTTGTCAGCATAGCTCTTCTGCCTACTTTGAGTAGTTTTGATGTGGTTTTGGATTACCTTTACCTTTTCCATTGTTTCCTCCACTAGTTCCAGGCCTACAAGTTTTGGTTCACCAACGTCATCCCAAAAGGTTGGTGTGCGACATCTCTTTCCGTATAACGCTTCATATGGTGCCATCTGAATACTCGAATGGAAGATATTGTTATAGGAAAATTCTACGAGAGGTTAATATTGATCCCACATACCCTGAAATTCATGTGAGAAAGATCTCAACATGTCTTATATGGTTTTAATAGTCTGTTCCGATTGTCCATCTGTTTTAGGGTGGTAAGAAGTGCTCAAATGAAGTTCAGTATCCAAGGATTTTTGAAGACTCTTCCAGAATCTTGAAGTAAAACGGGGATCACGATCAGAAACAATCAATAGGGGTACTCCATGAAGTCTCACCACTTCATTAATATATAGTCTTGCTAGACGTTCCAGTGGTATATCATCTCTTATAGCAAGAAAATGTGCTAACATGGTAAGACGATCAATAATAACCCATATTGCATCATTTCATCTAGGAGTATTTGGTAGCCCCATGACAAAGTCCATCGTAATATTGTCCCATTTCCACTTCGGTATGGGAAGAGGTTGCATGACTCCTCCAGGATATTGCCTTCCAGATTTCACATGTTTACAAACCATACATCTTGACACAAAATCAGAAATATCCCTCTTCATGTTGTCCCACCAAAAATGTTCCTTCAAGTCTCTATACATTTTGTTGCTCCCATGGTGTATAGAGAAATTGGAACTATGAGCATCGTCTAGAAATTCCCTTTTTAGATCAGGTATATCGGGAACACAAAGTCTCTTCCCAAATTTCAAAATTCCATCTTCATACACAAAGTCTCTCAATCTCCCATCATTCACAGCTTTAATATTCTTTTGAAATTCTTCATCATCAGTCTAAGAACTCTTAATCCTTTCTAGTAAAGATGGTTTGGAAACCATTTGAAAAATCATTGATGTTTCACCTTCCATGGTTATTCCCATGTCCATCTTTACTATATCCATGAAAATTAGATCCCTTTCAATTCTCATATTGTTTAAAACTCCATGATATTTTCTACTCAAAGCATCTGCCACCTTATTTGCCTTCCCCGGGTGGTAGTGTATCGTACAATCATAATCCTTGAGTAATTCAACCCATCTCTTTTTCCTCATGTTGAGTTCTTTTTGTGAGAAAATATACTTAAAACTATTGTTATCAGTATAAATCTCACATTTTTTTACCATAGAGTTAGTGCCTCCATATCTTCAAAGAAAATATCACAGCTGCTAACTCGAGATCATGAGTATGATAGTTTTGCTCATGAATTTTCAACTATCGTGATGCATAGGCAATAACCCTATCATTATGCATAAGGAAACAACCAAGTCCTTTCTTCGATGCATCACTATAAATAACGAACCCATCATTCCCCGATGGTAGAGTAAATATAGGAGCATTGACTAATCTTCTCTTCAGTTCTTCAAAACATTCTTCACACTCTTTTGTCCAAACAAATTTAGCCCCCATACGTGTGAGCTTTGTTAATGGGTTATCCAATCGGGAAAAATTCTGGATGAAACGTCGATAATAACCTGCTAAACTAATAAAACTACGTACCTCAGTTATACTCATAGGTGCTGGACAGTCTTGGATTTCCTTGGTCTTAGAAGGATCAACATAGATTCCATCTTTAAAGACAATATGGCCATGAAAAGAAATCTCCTGAATCCAGAATTCACACTTGCTAAACTTCCCATATAATTCATGTCTTCTCAGAGTCTTCTGGATAATGCGCAAGTGATTTTCATGATATTCGTAACTTTTGGAGTATAACAAGATATCATCAATAAATACCACCACAAAATCATTGAGATATTCCTTGAAAACTCTTTTCATTAGATCCATGAATACAGAGGGTGCATTAGTCGGCCCAAAAGGCATTACCATAAACTCATAATGCCAGTACCTTGTTCGAAATGCTGTCTTTGGAATGTCTTCCTTCTTCACACACAACTGATGGTATCCAGATCAAAGGTAAATCTTTGAAAAGTATTTATCTCCATGCAGTTGGTCAAATAAATCATCAATGCGAGGTAGGGGATACTTTTTATTTATTATTATAGCATTGATCTCCCTATAGTCGATACATAACCTCATAGATCCATCTTTCTTTTTAACAAAAAGAACAGGGGCTCCCCATGGAGAAACACTAGGGAGAATAAATCCCTTATTACTCAATTCCTCTAGTTGTTTCTTTAGTTCAACTAATTCCACAGTGGCTATTATATAAGGGGTATTCTACAAAGGCCTTGATCCAGGAATTAAATCAATGGAAAACTCAGATTCTCGTTCTAGAGGATGTCCAGGTAAATCTTCCGGAAACACATCTACATATTCTTTCACAATAGGTACATCCCCTATTTGAACAGTCCTTTCCTCACCCATAGTCATTTCATTCTCTTCCTCCCTAATAATTGAATTTAGT
Source organism: Viscum album (assembly GCA_963277665.1). Lineage (NCBI taxonomy): Eukaryota > Viridiplantae > Streptophyta > Magnoliopsida > Santalales > Viscaceae > Viscum > Viscum album. The sequence continues at coordinate 684,349,636 of OY728120.1, read as the reverse complement.
TGAGCTACTAGGGGTGGATCCAGATAAGAATTAGGTGGTGATGATTATGCTCTAAAGATAAGGCGTTCCTTGTCATCATCATCAAAAATAGTAACCTCCTTCTTATTACAACAAATTTTTGCATTGTGGTATGAAAGACAATCCATACTGAGGATTATATCAAACTCAACCATAGGTATGATGATGAGATCAGCGGATAAAGAACATTTATGTGCTCTAATTAGGACTGATTCACAAAACTTTGTTGCAATGATACTTCCCTTAGGAGTTTTAAATGACAAAGTTGCGTACAACACACACTACTATATTATTCAAAGGAAAGCATACCATGGAAGATTAGGGTGTTACAAAATTTCTGTGCTTTATCATAACTTCATTTCTTGGTGAAGTCGTGCCAATACTCATCCCCAATCTCCATATAAATAGTAGAGGGGAGGGTGAGTAACGCATGTGGAATTAATGGGGTTCAATTAATTAAGGAACCTTCCTAGTTCCGATAGTTTTTTGTAAAGAATTGAGGAGTCAATCCATTTAATAGCTTGAAACATCGTTGGTCCTACCACCGCCGCTTGCCCGTTCGAGGAAAAAAGAAGGGAAATCAAATAACTTTGTTATTTTATTATTATTTTAAAAGTCCCAAAATCTATCTTTTTCTCCTAACCTACTGTCGTTGAAGTGAATCCTCCCTTAAGTGAATCTCAAGGCTGTGGATTCAATAATTCCCTCAGGTTTTTAATCCAAGCTCTGGTTCAAAAGTTAGAAAATGTCACTCATGCGTTTACTAAATGTACCTTAAAAAAAGTTCAGAAATTCATTCCGGGCACACCCGGTCTCGGAATCACGCACCATCAATTTTCGAAAACCCATAATAACTCTATATAATTTAAAAAAATTACATGGAAAAATTTGAGTCTTTACATTCTCCCCACCATAGGGCCTTTCGACCTAGAAATCCACAACATAGGCTAAGGAAACAAATGGGGGTACTGAGCACAAATCTGAGACTCTCGATCCCATGGGCTCTCCTAGTGGTTCTCATGATTCCAGTGAATGTGCACTAGAGGAATTGATCATCCACGAAGGACCCACTCTCGTCGATCCTCAATCTCCACTGGAACCTTTGTAAAAGTCGCCCCATCATCGATGTCTATCTTGCCCCAATCAATGAAGTTCGATGGATCATCCACATACCTCCTCAGCTACGACACGTGGAAAATGTCATGCACATGGTGCATATATGGGGGAAGATCCAGGTGATATGACACCTCCGTAACTATACTGAGAACCTAAAAAGTTCTGATAAACCTCAGTGATAACTTTCCACCTCAGCCAAATATCTGCAAACCTCATCGAGGTGAGACTCGTAGGAAGACATGGTCTCCCTCCTCGATCTCCAAAGGTCTTTGTCTCCTGTCAGCATAGAATTTCTACCTACTATGTGCAGTCTTCATCGGCTCCTAGATGATCTTCACCTTCTTAGTGATAGCTCGTACCAACTCTGTACCCATAAGTACTAACTCCCCTGGGTCTATCTAGTATAGAGGTGATCTTCATGGTTGATTGTACAAGGCCTCAAATGGTGCCATACCGATGGTGGAGTGATATCTGTTGTTGTATGAGAAATCCACCATGGGAAAGTGATCCTCCCAACAGCGGCTAAAATCTAGGACGCAAGCACGAAGCATGTCCTCTAGTGTTTGAATGGTCTGCTCCGTCTGACCATCCGTCTGTGGATGAAAGGTGGTGCTCAAACATAGCTGAGTCCTGAACGTCTCTTACAATCCCTTCCACAACTGGGTTGTAAAACGTGCATCATGGTTAGAGACAATCATTGATGGAACCCCATGAAGTCACAAAATATCCTGTATGTAGAGGTGTCCTAATCCCTCTACTGATCCCTTCTCTCAGAAAGGTAGGAAGTGGGCCGACTTGGTGAGTCGGTCACCAATTACCTAGATGTAATCATGTCCCCAAGACGTACGTGGAATCCCTGTCACAAAGTCCATGGAGATACCATCCCACTTCCACTCCAACCCCTCTAGTGGTTATGCTAATCCTACTGGAACCTGATGCTCGACCTTCACTTGATGACAAGTGAGGAATCTTGAAACAAACTAAGCCACTGGTTTCTTCATCCCTATCCACGAGTGCTGATGTCAAAGGTCCTGGCACATCCTCATCACACCAGGATGTACTGCCAGAGGGGACGTATGGAACTCCAACAACACCTCCTCCCTTAGCACCACTAGTACTATGGTACACCCTATAAAGAGGATGAGAGGCACCCCACCTTCAGAAAATCCATCAGGTGTCTGTCCTAATGATATTTGAGCACGTCGAGCCTTGTATTCAACACCCCTAAGTTGTGCCTCCCGAACTTTCTGAAGAAGTGGGGGAGTGACAATCATAGACTAGAGGTAAGCTGATCCATCTCTATCTATAAAGGATATCTAAAATGCAGCTAGATTCTCTATCACCTCACTCAGTATCTGTAAACCAGACCTCTTGCTGAGTACGTCTGCCACTACGTTCCCCTTCCCAGGAGTGTAGACTATCTCGAAGTCATAGTCTTGGAGGAACTCTAGCCAATGTCAATGTATTAGGTTCAGTTCCTTCTATTAGAAGATATACCAGAGAATCTTGTGATCAGGGTAAATTGTAAAACATTCGTCCATCAAGTAATGTTGCCACATCTTTAAGGCGTAGACCGCTACTGCTATCTCTAGGTCATGGGTGGTGTAGTTCTTCTCATGATGTATCAGCTGTCATGAACCATAAGTGATCACTACTCACTCCTACATCTGAACACATCTAAGTCCAGTCCCTAATGCATCACAGTAGACTACATACTCAATGCCCTCATCTAGTAGCCTCAAGATGGGGTCACTCATCAGTCTCTGCCTCAGATCCTAAAAACTATTATGGAATCACTCCGTCCACACAAAGGGTTTTCCTTTCTTCATCAACGCTGAAATGGGTTCCACAACTCTGGAAAAGTCATGTACGAATCTCCAATAGTACCCAACAAACCCCAGGAAACTCCGCACCTCGGTCACACTCCTCGGTGGATCCTAAGCTAGCACAACCTCTATCATTTCTAGATCCACTACAACTCCAACCTTCGTGATAATGTGTCCTAGAAAGTGGACCTCTCATATCCAGAACTGGCACTTCGAGAGCTTACCATAAAGATGGTGCTCTTGGAGTGTATCCAGAACTATCTACAGAAGATATGCACGCTCCTCCTCCATCGATGAGTACACTAAGATGTTGGCAATGAAGACCACCATGATGTGATCGAGGTATGGCTGTAAGATCCTGTTCATGAGTCCCATGAACACTGCTAGGGAATTGGTCACGCCAAATGGAATAACCAAGAACTCATAGTGGCCTTAATGACATCTAAAGTTTGTCCTATGTGCATCCTCGTCTCATACCCTAAGCTGATGATAGCCTGATCTGAGGTCTATATTCAAAAACCAACAAGATCCCTCACTACAACAAAACCGGCCCATAGCGGCGGTTTTTTTTTCATTTGGTGACGGTTTAAACCGCCGCTATAGGGTTTGGCGGCGGTTTACAAAAACCGCCGCGAAATTGGGCGTCAGCAATCTATTAGCGGCAGTTTTTACTATTTCGCGGCGGTTTAGGAAAAGCGTCATGGATGCCTCTTTTCGCGATGGTTTTTGTCCATTTTGCGGCGGTTTTATGCGTAGATGATACTTTTTTTTCGCGGCGGTTTTAACCGCCGCTATATTCTGGCGTTTGATGCGCCTATGTCGCGGCGGTGAAAACCGCCGCTAAATTTAAACATAATACATTTAGTGGCGGTTATAACCGCTGCTAAATACTGACCAATAAGGCATTAGCGGCTGTTATAACCGCCGCTAAATGCTGACCAGTAGGGCATTAGCGGCGGTTAAAACCGCCGCGAAATGTTGACCTGGAAAAAAAAATAATTCTGCTCCTACCACACCACTACCCTGAAAAACAAATCAAACCAGAATATTGAACAGGAGACACCATACAAACAAATAACATGGTAGTATTCATTGAAAAATAGGATATAATCAAATGTTGTATGTTATGGAGTCCAACCTAAGGAAAGGTATGTATCACAATTTGGTGAGTAACCAATCCATGTGACCCCCAAGATGTATATGTGTTTTTAGCTTCTTTAATTTCTTATGTGTTTTAAGAAGGGTTGATTTATATTATATGGATACTAATACTCTATATAATAAATGGTTATGAATTTTGATACAATTTATGTGATCATGCTAACCATGGTGATGTGTAATGATATGTAATTGGTTATGCTCTAAGTTGGCCGATATAACATCCATGGGTGGATTGTGATATGGGTTGGGTTTTTTTAACAATGGATTTGTGTTATGGGATAGAACAAATTATGTTTATATGGGTATAGAATTTGTTCCAAAGATGGATGTTTGATTAGTTATAGAATGTATGTTATGGTATGGTTTGTTGTGTGTTTTGGGTTGGTTGTTAATGCCTACTATAGAAAATGGGTAACTTGTGAATTGGTGTGTGTTTTAGGTTGGACAACATGCTAACCGTGCATGGTGCTTGAGAGAGTATGGTTTATGATCTTGTAGGTTATACATGATTCCTATTGAGGATTTGAGTTATGTCATTAGATATGAGATAAGAGTTTCATGTATACATCCCAAGATGGTCATCATGTTGCAGGTTGGATGGGATGCATCATGATATAGTTGTTATTGACTTCGTTAAAGAAAATAGGTTTGAGTTTTTTAAAATTTCAACAACTTATCTAATGTTTTCCTAAATACCTTATTGGTAGAATTATACTTAACCAAACCAAATGATATTGATTTTTCACAATAGTTATTATCATAAGATAATGTCATTAATATATATGTGCATGTATGTGATCTTTATCCTTCAGGGGAAGTATGGTGTGTCGATTTCTAGTTAGGATTAGTAACCTAGATTTCATAGTTGGATTGGGTATGGGATTTGTGATATGCATGAGAACCCTCGAGTGGGTATATTGGCCTATGATTTTCCTCGTGATATTTGAGATGGGTTCATAGATACTTCTCCATTAGTTGTATCCTATATAGGATGTGACATGTGAACTAGGGTTGAGAGAGACTAGTAATATTGAGATGTATCTTGGGATATTGGTGATTGGAGTGTTCTAATCAAGTGAAATAGCGATTCTCATTTCCACCTGATGAGGGTTTTCTTGTATGTATGTAATCCAAGAGAGGACTTATCCTAGGTCTATGAGTTCATTAAAAAAATGAAAGTAAGTTTAGACACATTGTTCTATAGTGATGGTATATAGGTGGATTGTGGTTCGGTATTTAGTTAGTAATATCATTGTATTTGGTATTGTGAATGTAAAAGCATGGGTAGTGCTTGTGTTTTGTTAAGTCTAACATGAATAATTGACATGGTTATTTGGGGGATAAGTTAAGTTAAACTATGATTATTTGGATGTTATTGTAATGATGCATATTAGGTGTTTTAATAGAGTGTATACATGCTTAGATTCATGTTATACTGATAACGGTTAAATTTAGGTATTGTGGGAGGCTTCCAAGATACACTCTTTCCATGTCAGTAAGAGTGTGAGTTCTTTATCAGCATAATTGGTATGTTGGTTGTATAGTCTAAGATTAGCCTGTCATGTGGGAATTTCTTCATGCCTGTGTAATGTGTTGTGGCTCATTGGGCCTTGATAGTGATGGTATGAATTGGACTTACACAGTTAGGATACCCAGGTGCTGCTATGGAGCAACAATGATATGAATGGGACTTACACAGTTGGACTGCCTAGGTACTTCTATGAATCAGTTATGGTATGAATCGAGCTTACAAAATGGGGCTACCCGAATGCTGCTATATAGTAGAAATGGTATGAATATGGGTTACATATATGGTATTATCATTGGATGTGGTACCAATTCAAACACATGCCTAAATGGAATGATGTATACCACACTCGAGAAATCAAGACATAAAATGAAACATCATAAATAAATAAAATGCATAGAAGGAAACATGAGAAATCAAAAAAATGTTAGGACATGGAAATGTTTGGTGGAAACTATGTGCCATATACATGTTACATATACAAACCAACCATTCTCATACTTGTTCAACACATCAACAACACTACTACTCATCATCTGATTCTGCATCGTCACCCTCTCCACCTTCATCTCCACTACCTGCTGCCACCTATAAGAACATTATATTGAAAATTAAATATTGTTGCATATTTATAATTAAACTTAAAACCAATAAAAGTGTGCAAACTAAATGATTTTGATTTTTTTGTGATTTACCTGCTCACCACTAGCCGATGCACTACCACCGGGGGCATATCTGCTCATATGCTGACGTATTTCAAGCAACTCTTTCTACAAAGCAGATATCTGATCCCCCTGCTGGTGAACTGTGTTTCGTAGAGAAGACATCTCCCTCTGAGTATCTTCAGGTATGAAATGACTATAACCAGGAGTAGATGTAGCTGAAATCCCTGATGGCCTGCCAAAGACCTCAGATGGTACAGGTCCAAAACCCTTCCCGCTCACTCTACCAGGATGCTCCTTCCCAAGGACTTTACCAACCGGGTCATCCTGGGAGACTGAGTAGGATTGCTCAGGATTGAAATCCCATATTTCTTTAATTTTTACCTATAAATCAAATATCAATATATATTAACACATTAAAAACTGATAATAAGTTATTATAATAAATAATTGACTTCATACCCCAACTTCTCTGGCAGGTTCATTAACAAAACTTCCATCTGTTTTTTTATGAACATCCAGCCACAGTTCTGTTCGGGATGCTTCATGCCCTAAACTCTGTGACTGCATTAAACAAAGATAAATCAACAATTAAATATGTTAAATAGATAATATTTTCTTATAAATATTTAAACTAATTAAAAGATTACCAATGACATTCAGCTTCTAGAAAATCTTTTTGAGGCCGCAGTGTGCGGGATGACTTGTTTTGCCCGGTTTGATGCATTCTGTCTTGAGAGATCCTGAAATAAATAAAATTCAATTTAACAGTAATGTATTCAATGTCTATCTCCTCTTCATGTACATGTATAAATGTAAAATGAGGATAATATAATAATATATATTTCAATACCATCCGCTTCTCATCACGATGGCTATCGACAAAAACTTTCCACTGTTCTTTCGGTACCCCACTGGGTAGCTTCTCATACATCTGCTGCACGGTCAACGAAGTATCATTGGCATCACACCACAACCTCCATTTCAAATCTTTCCATTTTTTTCCAAGATTTTTCAATGTCCACTTCTGTGCTATCACATCTGCAACGGTAAAGTGGAAGAACATCTGTATACAGAAATTCATTTTGAATATATTAGTAACATGACATTCAATTAAACCATAAAGTAATAAAATTACCTTTATCTGAGAATCAAAAACTTCATTTTTTCAGTTTGGAGGCATATGCCTCCAATCATCATATGAAATAGGCAGGGAAATGGGCTCCGCTGCCAGCTGACCTATAATCTGACCAAGTAAACCTGCGGCGTCATCTGTCGGGACCCCATAAGAATCAAATGGCGCCACTATCTTCTCGCCATTCATGTTCCAAACATCAGAACTTTTTAAGTGTTTTTCCACGGTTGCATTTTTTTCATCTTCAATTATCAAACAATTACTATAAACAAAATGCAATAAATTAATTTAATTAAAATTTGTACCTATGACTGTGACCCTCCAGAATGTCCGTGATGAACTGGAAGGGGCGTGTTGTTGCCCTGCTACTGAAGCTCCTGTAGGGGGAGGCGATGACTCATCCTCTAATGAGACATCCACTGACGGTGTCAGAGATGGTGCAGGGGGAGATGATGTAGGGATGTAGGCAGCTGCTGCCTCAGATGCCGTGGGGACAGACGGATCGTCATCTGTCGCAAAAGTAGATGAAATGGTGTACCGCTTCTTCCTTGGCATTCCTGTCATTTAATCAAATAAAATTATGTGCAGAATATATATTTCAAAAAAATTATGCAGAAAAAAAATTAAAAATGATAATAGATGCCCAGTACTAACAAACAAAATATATATAACAATGATAATGAATGACTACAGAAATGAAACAAGTGGTTGCTGAATGAATAAATAATTGTACATACAATCATTTTCCCCTTCAATCATGTCGGTTTCCTTCTCCATTGCTTCATCCACTTCATTCATCCTTGCTAGACTAATATTTTCAATATCATGATGGACAAATAATTATGCTTCCTGTTGTTGATGAAATTCAATTGCAGAGGTCAAATCTTCCACTTCATCACCCATATCATACAAATCTCTTTGTATTACGTGAGTAAATACACTCCACCCTTCATCCACAACATCATTCACATAATATACCATTTTTGCCTGCGATGCTAAGATATATGGAACATGCAGTTCACGATCACCAACATCCATCAAGCGAGAGAAGTTTATAGAAGTAAATTGCAAGGAATCTCTTTTAACACCTCTGATAATATCGACCCATTTTCATTTGAATAAAACAATAGAAAAATGCCCGTGGTAGTTTAATTCAATAATATCATGCAACTTTCCATAGTATTCCACTTCAGCAAATGTAAATATACCACTATTCTGTGTTTTCAAACCCATTTCTCGATCGACTGTATGAAATCTAAAACCATTCACATTATAAGCGTCGAACTTTCTAACTTGTTTTATAGGACCTCTAGCAAGAAACTTTAAATCTTCTGACATGTCTGCTCGAGTATCAGTATTCATGATCTGAAGAATAAAAATATAATTTAATATATTTTCAAATTGTATGTGTCAAACTAATATTCGTATTTATTGCAATATTTATAAACTTACACGTCGTGCAAACCATTCTACCAGCTCTTTATTCACAGCTTTCGTTATATCTTTTTCATTTCGTGTTCGGCCTCTCATTCGTCTCTTTGTTTGTATCCTAAACTCTTCAATAAATGGATCTGCAATTTCACTATTCAGTATCACATATCTATGTGCCTGTAATAACTCCAATTCTGTCAGTGTCGCATATGAGGTCCTCCCAACTGATCGGCCAATAGCAGGAAATATTTTTGATTTCTGATGCATTTGAGATTGAGTTGATGTGTCATCAACATGTCCAACTCGATTAAATCTTGTCTCAATATCATCCAAATATCTAGAACAAAAGGTGAGACACTCCTCGACCAAATATCCTTCAGCAATAGAGCCTTCTGGTTGAGCTTTATTTCTCATGTATTCTTTCAAATGCCCAAGATATCTGTGAAAAATAATAATAATATTATGCATTTATTTAAATTCCAAATATTTTTTACTTAACTGGAAACATATAAATAAAATACCTCTCAATTGGATACATCCATCGATAATGAACGGGGCCTCCTAATTTAGCTTCGTCAATCAAATGCACAGTTAAATGCATTATGACAGTAAAAAACGATAGAGGAAAGATCATCTCCATTGCACAAAGGGTCAATACAAACCTCTCCTGTAGGTTATCAAGCTGTAAAGGATGTAGAGTTTTCTCACATAATTGCCTGAAAAATGTGCAGAATTGCAGTACAATAGAAGTAACTTTTTCAGGTAATAATGTACGCAATGCCAATGGTAGTAACTGTTGTAACAAAACATGTGAATCGTGACTTTTCAATCCATATAACTTACGATTCTTCAAATCAACACACCTCGAGATGTTACTCGAATACCCATCAGATACCTTCACATTCTTTAAAATTCGAAGGAATGCATCTTTATCCCTATTTTTCATTGAAAAAATGGCAGGAGCATACTTTTCATTCTCATCTGGACAGAGATCACGTTTTATGTTCATTACTTGTAAGTATTTGCGAGCATTGAGATGATCCTTCGACTTTCCATGCTCATTAAGTAATGTGAAAATAAAATTATCACATACATTCTTCTCAATATGAATCACATCAAGATTGTGGCGCAAAGAATTAAATTCCCAATACGGAAGTTTCAAGAATATACTTTTTTTCTTCCATTGTTGCATTCTGATTTCACTTGACGATGCACTTCGCACCCGTTTTCCGCTATCAGTCAAATGATGAACCTTCCCAAATTATGTTTTAACATTTTCAAGCTGTGTCAATATTTCAGAACCGGTTAACAACTTTGGAGGTGGTCTACGATCAATGGAACCATTAAATTTTGATTTGTTCAGCTGAAATCTATGAGATGCATCAAGAAATCTTCGATGGCACAAGAAGCACCATGTATTTTTGTATAATTCAGACCAAGCTTGTTTACAACTTTTTTCATCTCATAAAACGATTCTGGGATTTTTGCTTCAGGAAATGCATCACGAATCAATTCCAATAACATGGACATTGCCTTATTTGTAATTCCACATAGACATTTGATATGGTACAACTTCAGCAGAAATGAAAGCTTTGAATATTTCAAACACCCACTATACAACTCTTGATTTCCATCGTCAAATAAATCATGAAACACATTTTCCTCACTGAAGTTTTCCCTTACATTTGGCTCCACAGAATCAAGAGGAGGATCCAATGATATGTTACAATCTTGATCTGCTTGTGTTACAGTGTAAAAAACATCACTTGTCACGTTGCAATTTGTAGCACCCTCTTCTGGTTGTTCTGATATGTTTTGATGATCATAGTGGTGTCTTGTAGTGCCAAATGCATCATTTATGAGGTTTTGCATTTCATTTTCCATTGGCGACAAACTTGGGACCTCATTCTGTGGATTAACATCAGTCCTCAATCTTTCTGTATTGTTTGATTCTCCATGCCAAATCCAACACAAATATTGATCAGGGAATTGCTTCAGTATTAAATGTTCATAAACTTCATCTCTCTTCAACCATGTTCTAAATTTACATTTAGGACATGGACATCTTATTCTCCCTTCAATGGATCGATTAGAAATTTCAAAATCTAAAAACTCATTCAAACCCTTAACATATTGAGGTGTGTTCCTCGGTAATGTGATCTAGCTTTTATCCATGTATATCACAATGTGCCTACACAAAATATACGATAGTGTAAGATTACAGAAACATAATATAATAAAGATTAACCATTGATCATAAAGTATGCATAATATAATAAAGATGGTTTATTGATCACATTTACCACTTCAGACCAACCGAACAAGTCTGGTCCATAAGAGACAGCGTCAACACCTCATTGAGGAGAAATAAGAATATCGGGTTACACACTTATCATAACACTATCTACCCAACTATTTTTTATGGTTTCCAATGGGATATGTTTATAAAACATGAAGCACCTAATTAATTCATTATCCATGATAAGACATGTTGTTATGGACCAAATTTACAAGGGAGAGAAGTCACATGGATTTTTGTAAAATAAACCATTGGAATTGAAATTGGTCTATAGGATGGGATTTAATCTATTGAACATATCTATATTCTTGGAAAGAGTTGAGGTGTAAATAATATTAAGTGATATCCCAAAGGAACCAACTGCTCAATATAAATTCCAAGAAATTACTGAAATTGTGGATGGATATTCTCACTTTTAGTAATGAATACATGAATAAATGTAGGAGAAATATATAAACCAAAAAAATAAATAATCCACAATTACTATGCATGACTTATCTGTCGTTTATGAGAAGCAATCAAAGAATCAAGGAAGAACTAAAAATTACCAAAGTCGAAAGGGGTCGCAGGGGGCACCGGGTGGTGCGGGGGTCGCCGGAGGCCACGGGGGGCGTGGGGGGTGTCGCGATCAATAAAAAAATTACACCCATGAAAATACAATAGAGAATTCTCACTAAGCATATACCTAGGTATGAAATCCATACTATAAAACCATTCATGGAAAACCCAATACACATAATATGAAATCATACCTTCTTTAAATAAAAAAATAAAGATAAAGTGATGGTCAAGGTTTCTATAATGACATGACCTTTATAATTAACTACATCATGATGAATCTCTAAGAAAAGTAATATAAATTTACATTCATCTTTCAACGTACAAACTACATGCACTTGATAATTTATACTTAGAGCATCAATAATGAAATTTCACTTTCTTGGAGTATAATTAAATTCCAAATAAAATGACTAAATATATTCATCCCATATCCTCTATCATAAATTTTTATCCCTATGATAAAATATTTACTACATGTTTTTTTATTTGTAAATGCCACAAAATTCTCATTGAATAACTAATTTCATAAACATTGGAGGGCATGCATAACCATGACTAACTCAATATCATGAGTTGGATAATTGTTATCATTTATTATAAGTTTCAAGACCCATTTACTAAAACTCATTCCTCCATATCAAAATAAATCTTAACATCACATTGGAGGCCTCATTATTGACCTTATAATGCATCCTTGGATTTGGTCAAATAAGAATAGGTGTAGATGTCAATATATTTTTTAGCTCATAAAATGAATTTTTTTATTTATCATCCCACTAAAAATTCACTCCATTCCAAGTCAATACTATATTTTTAATGAATATGTGAGAAAACTCCAAGATAATGCAAGAATAAGAAACCACATGACCAATGAAAATATGAATCTCAACAATATTAGTATGAATCTATTAAGAAATTATAGATTCTACTTTCTCAATATCCCCTAATATCCTAGATTTAGAGAACTCACGACCAAAAAATGTCACCTATTGATTATAGAAATAACATTTCAATATATTGGCATATAAATGATGATATCTCAATGTGTCTAAGAACATAACCAACTATTCTTCATGCTCCTCATAGGATCATGGTCATACCGATATATCATTGATAAATATAGTCCCGAATGAAAAAAAAGGATAAAAAATGGTTTATCAAAGTTATAAATACATATGGTTTCTCCATTACCCTAAATAGAATTACCAAAAAACACAAAATTACTATATAGTGTTTGAAATTCTATCTTGGACACACCTTTAGCTCAAACCTTTAATCGCTGATAACCTAATCGATGAACAATCTTCAAAATCCATAAAGAACCTCTAAAATGATTGAATAAATCATAAATTCATAGAAAAGGATACCAATTATTAAGAGTAACATGATTTAATTTATAATAGATAATATAAAATCAATAACTCACTCTTGCAATATTGGTAAAAAGAAATGGATAACCCTATGTAGACACACTCAGATTAATAAATCCATTGGATTAAAGATCTCCCAACTAAATATTTATCTATCTAATATCCCATAGAGATATATAGTAATGGGATATTGTGATAGTCTCGATACCTTGTACTAATTCAATCATAAACTCCACCTCCATCTCTAGAGGTAACCTTATAAAGTCCTCAAAAAAACATCCTGATACTTATTAATTGCAGGAGGAAAACAACACTTGAAACACCATTAGCTAACCTGAGATCCATCCATACCACTAGATATATAGTAATCCCCATTTTCCAATAATCATATCTTGATCAATTGGAATTATAATCTTATTCACCTAGAATAACATATGATTTATCATAAGATGGAGAGAATTTCTCTCTTTTCTAATAACAATAAATATATGCTTTAAAATGTGATAACTAGATAACTTCCTTGAACTAGAAGATTTCATATTCTATTTGATAAAAACAAATATATTTATATAGATTTAAAATTGTAGATTTTAGGTTCAAGATAGCATGATTTGAGCGATAGAGCATTATAAAATCATATAAAAAATATACCAACTATTGAAAAAACACAAGTGAAAATTTCCTTAAATGAAGAAATAATATAATAAAATTTAAATCAATATGCTTCATAAAATTTATAAAAACAATACTATAGATAACTCAGGTTAAATTATAAAAATAAAAACAAAATTGAAGAAAACAAATTTCTATAAAATCAAATATTATTTTTTTATCTTAAAGGATTTATCAGTGAAAATCCATATCATGAATAAATTATATTAGAAAAGATTATTTCCAATGCATTAGAATCATAAAAACATTTAAATTCAATCTAGTTAACCAGATCATAAGATTATATCCCATGTTCACTGGATGAAAGAAATACTAAACAAGTTTAAGGTTCATTCCAATATACCAAAAGATAAAATAATACAAAGTATGCATGTTGGCCAATGAAATATACTTACTTGGGTATTTAGAGTGGGGGGTGTCGGGGTCACCGGATGGCACAGGGGGTGCGGGGGGCGCGGGGGTCGCCGGTGGTCGAGGGGGGTGCTGGGGGGTGCGGGTTTCGCCGGAGGGCACGGGGAGTGCGGGGGGTGCGGGGGTCACCGGAGGGTGCGGGGGGCGCAGCAGTCGCCGAGGCCGGGGGGGATCGGGGACGAGGGTTTGGGGAACGCGGTCGGGGTGGGGGAAAGGGTCATGGTGTTTTAAAAAAATTTGGGTTTCGTGGCGGTTTATTAAAAACCGCCGCGAAACCTTCACCGAAAATGTTTAGCGGCGGTTTTGTGAATCGCCGCCACAAAACCGCCGCTAAACCCAGTTTTTTTGTAGTGCCTTTAGCTGAACAAAAAGTTCATCAATCCTCAAAAGTGGATAGTTGTTCTTCATGGTCACCTGGTTCAGGCATCGATAGTCCACATAGAGTCTCAAACTCCCATCTGCCTTCTTGGCGAACAAAATTGGGGTTGCCCATGGAGAAACACTGGCCCTTATGAACTCCTTCCTCTGCAAGTCCTCCAACTATACCCGTAAATCAAGAAGCTCAGCAAGATCCATCTAATATTCCGGTGTAGATATAGGTGTTTTCTTGGGGTACATGTCAATGTAAAATTCCACCTCTCTATGTGGATGTAGTCTTGAAACATCATCAGGGAAGACATCGGCATACTCGTCCACCACTATAGGATAGCTCAGACTCTCAACATCAACTGATCTGAAGTTAAGGCTAGCCAACTGATGTGTGATCAGTTTCACCCTCCTCCAGGTAAGTCTATCCTATGCTGCAAAGGTTCCCTTCTTGTCGGTGAAGGAAAACCTAGTCCCATCCTCACAGACACACCGCACTTTATAAATAATATAGTCAATCTGATCATGAACTGTGGATAACCAATCCATACCCAAGATGACATTGTAAGGCCTCAATTCCACTACTAGAAGATCCTAGCTAAAGCTATCGCCTCCTAGAGTAAGCTCACTCTATTGGCACCAGTGTGTAATCATCTAATATTCTCCCATAGGAGTCTCTAATCACAAGGATCAAGTCAGTGGCTCCATAGGAATCTCCGAGCTCCGAACGAGGGTCGTGGAAATATAAGAGTGACTGGAACCTATATTTATAATTACTGCATATAGGGTGTAGTAGAAACAGATCATACCTCTAATCATATCTGGAGCATCGTAGTTGTAGGCCTCAGCTGCCTGGAGTTGTCCTCATCCCTATCCACCTACTCCTTGTGGTCAGGGTGGACCACCTATAGGTGGTGGCAGTAGAACATCAAATCGCCACCCACCACCTAATGCACAGCCAGCTCCTCTACCATGTCTTCCACCCTACAGACCTCCTTGCTCGAACCTCTACCTCTGCCTCGGTGGTCCCTTGACCATCAGCTGGTCATCCGTACAACGGGTCGAGTAGTCATGAGCCATGTGGCCCTAACCACCGCACGAGTAGCGCAGCTTGCTCCTCTTCTGTCCTCCTCTATCCTATGAGACCCTCACCACCATCCCGATATCATGAGGTCGTCCACCAGAAGGTATAGCCTTCTTTGTACTTTATGTCATCCATCTACTACCTGTTGCAGATGACACTGCTACCTGACATCTGATGGTGGCTCCTGCTATCGATGCCTACTCAGCTAGGAAGCTCTTCACCAAAAGTGCTCACTCTTGCACCCCAGCCTAAGTCATAATGCTGAGTGATATCATTAATGCTCTGATCTCCCATCAAATACCCTACTCAAAGGTCCAATCCCTGAAGAAAGGGTCTTGTACCATGTAAGTGGAGTAGTGGGAGAGATCAGTGAACCTTGTTGAGTACTGGGCAATGGTCATGCTGCCCTACTGTAAGTGCAGCAGCTCCTGTATATGCACTGAGCATAGAGTTGTTGGGAAGTAATATTCCCTAAAAAGTACCTCGAAGTTTTCCCAAGTGAGGGTCACCTCATCGTGTAACTGGAGTTTCAAACTCCACCATCCCTCAACTGCTCCCTGGAAGAGACTATCATCTAGGATTACCATCTGATCAGCCGGTGTCTCAACTAAGCAAACAACTCTGGCCACAACCTCCATCCAGTTCTCATCTACCTACGGATCCATTTTTCCTCAGAACCATAGAGGCCTCTGCCACTAGAACTCATGAAATGCGCTTAGTCGGTGTGCACCCTCTGTTGGTGGGGATGGTGGAATCTTCTACCCAACGGGTTGTGGTGCTACTGGTGCACCACCTGATGGTACTATCACCGTAAGAGGGCCATGTATCGAAGCCTCATCACTAGGTGGGCCGTCATCGTGTACCATCTCGGGAATCCTAGATGGTTGTCTGCATGGTGGAATCATGAATGAAACCAAGTTTTCCACGGTTAAAAGTTATACCTGGTGAGATGAATCAAAGAGATCAAAGAAAAACTTTTAAAAAACACACGCAATCAGTTTTTTCATGCACTAAGTCGAAAATCAGAATTCAGGGTCCTGGTGTATGGATACGTTGGCCTCCACACCAATACCAGATTCCCCCAACTAAAAACCAAACTCATAACACTTAACACTATTTCCACAATGAAAAGATCAGAGTCTTAGTTCTTTAGTAGAACTGACTCCTCTTAAACCACTTTTTCAAGACCCATCCCCCAAGGCCCATGCCCTGACTACCCCAAGCCTACCTTCTATAGGCCAGGGACTGGAAAATAGCACTGAAAAGGTGTATCCCTATAATGAGAATGCATTTACTTTAAACCTGTACAAACACACAATTCAAGGGTAGAAAAATAAAGCAACCACAAAGTAAACTACTATAGTAAAAAGTGTGCTAGAAGTAAAGGGGCCAGAATACAAGACCAACTGAAAAGTACAAGTACAAATGAAAAGAGAAAATTGCTCCTGGATCATCCACTGAGGATCCTACCTAAAGGGTAGGTACAACTCGTAATCTGTAGACACTGTGGCACATCACATCAAATGGTCAACCTCTGAGTACCATCTAGTCCCAGCTCCCTTAGCCTCGATCAACATTTTCCATTTTCTTTACAAGAAACGACAATGTGTGGGCATAGCCCATGCAAGGGTGAGTATAACAATACTCAGTAGGGACCCCGAGACCCTAGAAGGTCTCCCAGAGTTCCAAAAAGCAAAAACCACAAAGCAAGACCTCAATCATAAAGCATGAAGCAGTCATCATCTCTACTTAGGTATATTCCCATACGTATACCTAAGTTATCAAAGTATACTCGTCTCATTCGTGAGGAAAATTAAGACTCCAACTTTTGATCCATTTTCACAACTGATCCGCTAAGGAATAATACCACAAAGGTAACACCATGAAGGTACGGCCATAAATGTAAAAGTACCACAAATCTAACACCACTAAGGTAAAAGTAACACAAAGGTAACACCATGAAGGTAACACCATGAAGGTAACACCATGAAGGTAAAAGTACCACAAAGGTAACACTATAAATGTAACACCATGAAGGTAAAAGTACCATAGAAGTAAAGACTCAGCTCACACCAGGTATAAGTTCTAAAGTAAAGATGATTAGACATAAATCAATATCATATTATTATTCCGAGAGGCATTTATTCTGACCATATAGAGTATAACCCACATAGGATCGATAGGTACTAACCCCCGCTGACCCACATAGGATCTGACCCACATAGGATTAGTATGCACTGACCAACACAGGATCGCTAAGCGCTGAACCACAGAAGATCTGACCCGCGCAAGATCGGTGTTGATCCACACTAGATTGCTAGGTACTAAACTCCATATGATATGTCTCCAAACTCTCCCTCACTGCCAACCACTAAATTCCCACTCATAGTATGATTGATTTTGGGTGGATCTGATCCTCAAGTCATCAGTCATACCTCAACCACCAATAATATCCAATAAGAAGTATCCCAAAGGACCGCCATTTCTTAAGGGTTCCAATGCGATAGATGGCGCGTCAATCGGACGTCTGGTATGTGACTTATAAGTGTTTTAGTTCTGAGGGCCCAGTTGGATTCAGGTCTGATCCAACCCGGTCATATTCTAAATTTCTCCAAAACTCAAGTGGAGTATACCAAAAGTATCATCTCACTCCAAGGATCCCAGCGTCATAGATGGTTTTTCAAACGAATGCCCAAATTTCAAGTTATGGCTCTTTTAGTAAAAATGGGCCTGGAAGGGTTTGGGTCCGGTCTGAACCAGTTCGGGTCGACCCAAACCGATCCAGTGGGGTTGGGTCGTGGATGGCATGGCCCGGCCCACTTAGGCGGTGTGGCATGCTGGGCTGGCGTAGCCTGACCTATGAAGCGGCGCAGCCCGCTAGGGCTCGTGCAACTCAGCCCGTGGAGGGTCATGACCTTCTGGAGTTGTGGCCTACTAGAGTGGGGATCACCCTAGCTGGAACGAGGGGAGTGGTATCCCTTGTTCGGAAGGTGGAGTGATGAGTCATCTTAGCACTGTCAGGTCACCCGTGGGTCCCACTATGGGTCCTAACCCTCTGCTGCAGCTTCCGAGCCGCGGCCTCCTTCAGCGGCGTGTGACGGCATGCCGCTCGCCACCATCTATGGCCGGCCGATGCCGGAAGCTTCTGTCTATCATGGATTCCTTCTCTAGTGGCACGTGACTATGCGATGCCACCTCCTTCATGGCCAGCCGGAGCCGGCCACCTTCTTCACCTATCATGGCTATGGATGCCGCCTTCTTTGCTGACAGCGTGCGACTACGCACCGCTATCTCCTCCGCAGTCGGCCTTTGTCGACACTCGCTGCACCAGGTTTTGTTAAACCCATAAAAAAACTCGCGAAGAATGCACCAAATTGCAACAAAAAGGCAAAAGGTATGGGACTTGATTGTTTGGCCGACGCCCTCCACATTAGCTTGATAGAAACAGGGTAGTAATGATTCAACAACCTCTTGAAATTAAAATAAGATAAATCCCTACCTCAAGATAATTGGAGAACATCCGAGTTTGAGGAAGAGTCGGTATTCATCATTCTGGAAACAAGACTCTAACAATTCCGCTCAATTTTCGTTCTTCATTTTGTGATTCGGTGGCGCTCGTCACCGCTCATCATAACTAGTCCCGTCCTCCAAGTGGTTGGTGTCACAACACTTTACCAGAACTTTTTCGCTTGGTGAAGTCATGCCAGTACACCTCCCCAAGCTCCATATAAATAGGATAGGGGGAGGGTGAGTAACGCACATGGAATTAATTGGGTTTAATTAATTAACTTTCCTAATTCCAACGGTGTTGTTACAAATAATTGAAGAGTCAATCCATTTAATAGATTGACACGCCGTTGGTTCCGCTACCGATGCTTGTCCATTGGAGGAAAAAATAAGGGAAATAAAATAACTTTGTTATTTTATTATTCTTTTAAAAGTCCCAAAATCTATCTTTTTCTCCCGACCTACTATGGTTGAAGTGAAATCTCCCATAAGCAAATCCTAGTGTTGCAGATTTGACGGTTCCATTATATTTTTAATCCGAGCATCGGTTCAAAATTTAAAAAATGATGCTTGTGGGTTTATTGAACGTACCTTAAACAAAGTTTAGAAATTCATTCCAAGCACACTGGGCCTTGGAATCACACACCGTCAATTTTCGCAGACTCCTAATAATTCCATATAATTTTAAAAAAAAATTACATGGAAAAATACGGGTCTTTACATTATCTACAGCATGACATTGATGTTAATGAGAAGGGTCGATGATGAATTCTTACATGTTAACATTGATTGACAAAATTTATCATGGATCATTTCATAAATGCATATTTTATACATCAGTGTTATGATTTGAGTAGTATCAATGTTGCAACTTTCAAGAACTTCCATTATATTTCATGATGTGCTTCGAAAATAATGGTGATATCCCATAACCATATTCCATCTATAATGAAAAATGGATATCATGTGAGTTATAGTATAATGTAAATCCATTATGTCATAAGACATGTGTTTATATGCAATAAGTTTTTTTGGATATAAACAAACTTGCATCAAGAACAGACACATTATGCATCCAAGTAATTTTCGTAAAAGTTTCTTAGGATATTACATAAATCCATAAGATAGAAAATTTGAAGTCAAGTAATAGACTGCAATTCTACATAAGTGTGAACATATCTATTAGATATAGTGGTAATTAGATTAACTTGGGTATTTTCAATGCTAAATATGCACAAATATTTATCATAGGAACTATTTCTATAAGATCATGCGGAACAGTAATGTTCTTGTGACACATACTGCATAGGAAGGTTAAAACCATACTAATGGTTTTAAATTCACTGTGGTCAGTGATCCATTATTTACTGGGAATAATAATTCCTACAAGTAGTATATGTAAATTATCTGAGATTGTAATGATCAATTGAAATTCAATAATGGAATCCATGTATCAAAGTGAAAAGAGGTGAATTATTTTGAATACTATGGTGGGTATTCAAGTGAAATGATACATGGATGGTACAAGAGGAATAACAATAAGGATCGATTGGTTATACCAAGCCAGGATGCTTAAATCCATTAAAATTTTACTTATCATAGCTAATTTTTATGATCATTATATTGAGAATTGGATTTCAAGAACAACTTTCATGGAAGGTGTCTATACAACCCAACTAGAAATGGATGGTGACATCACAGAATGTCGATAAGGGTACAAGTTACTTAAATCTAGTTTAGGATTAAAGTTAGCATCTTGATCATAGAATATTCATTTGGAATTAATGTTTTCCATGTGTCTACTAGAGGTTAGTGGGAGTTCCATAGTATTTCAAGAGAAATATATTCAGCAGCATACAGAAAATAGATATTAGACTTAGAGTTAGTTAAGACCGGCATAAAATTTATTCTCTAGTGATTGACTTAAGGTAGCAAACTAAGTTCTAGGGAAAAATATCTACTGAGATAGATTTATCAGTTTCTTGGACCTAGTCAATCATACATATAGTTACATGGTACTAAAAAATTAAAGTTAGAACAATTCAAGTTAGAATTGTTTCCAGTTCCACATGGCATAAATCTCTCTAGGTTGAAATGTATGGGGCATGGGAGGAAGAGAATGAAATAATTGTGGGTGAGAAAAGAAATGTTCAAATAGAGGATGTACCTATTGTGAGAGAATATGTTTATGTGTTTCCAGAAGATTTACCTAGACATCCTCCAGAACGAGAAATTGAGTTTTCCATTGATTTAATTCCAAGTTCAAGGCCCATATCGAGGACCCCTTATAGAATGGCCACTTTGGAACTAGTGGAACTGAAGAAACAACTAGAGGAATTGAGTAATAAGGGATTTATCCGCCCTAGTGTTTCTCCATGGGTAGCCCCTATCCTTTTTGTTATGAAAAAAGATGGATCTATGAGGTTATGTATCGACTATAGGGATATCAATGTTATAACAATAAAGAACAAGTATCCCCTACCTCGCATTGATGAATTATTTGACCAACTGCATGGAGCTCAATACTTTTCAAAGATTTACCTTCGATCTGGATATCATCAGTTGAGTGTGAAGAAGGAAATTTTTTTGAAAACAGCGTTTCGAACCAGGTACGAGCATTACGAGTTTACAGTAATGCCTTTTGGATTGACTAATGCACCCTCTGTCTTCATGGATCTAATGAACAGAGTTTTCAAGGAATATATCGATGATTTTGTAGTGGTATTCATTGATGATATGTTGGTATACTCAAAAATATGTGAAGAACATGAAAATCACTTGCGCATTATCCTGAAGACTCTTAGAAGAGATGAATTATATGGGATGTTTAGCAAGTGTGAATTCTGGCTACAAGAGATTTCTTTTCTTGGAAATATTGTTTCTAAGTATGGAATCCTAGTTGATCCTGAAAAGACAAAGGCAATCCAAGATTGGACCATGCCAACAAACATAACTGAGGTATGCAGTTTTATTGTCTTAGCAGGTTATTATCGACATTTCGTACAGATTTTTTCCTGACTAACTAACCCACAAACGAAGCTCGCACGTAAAGGGGTTAAATTTATCTGGAGAAAATATTGTGAATAATGTTTTGATGAAATGAAGAGAATATTAGTCAATTATCTTATATTGGCTCTACCATCAGGGAATGATGGGTTTGTTATTTATAGTGATGCTTCAAAGAAATGACTTGGTTGTGTCCTTATGAAAAACGATAGGGTTATTGCTTATGCATCACGACAACTAAAAATTCATGAGAAAAAATATCCTACTCATGATCTTGAGTTAGCTGCTGTAATATTTGCTTTAACGATATGGAGACATTATCTCTATGGTGAAAAATGTGAGATTTATACTGATCAAAAGAGTTTTAAGTATATTTTCTCACAGAAAGAACTCAACATGAGGCAAAGGAGATGGCTTTAACTACTCAAGGATTATGATTGCACGATACACTACCACCCGGGTAAGGCAAATAAGGTGGCAGATGCCTTGAGCAGAAAGGATCATGGAGTTTTGAGCAAGATGATACTTGAAAGGGATCCTATTTTCATGGATCTAGTAAATATGGATATGGGAATAACCATGGAAGGTGAAACATCATTGCTTTTTCAAATGGTTGTCAAACCATATTTACTAGAAAGGATAAAAAATTCTCAGGTTGATGATGGGGAGTTTCAAAAGAAGATTAAAGCTGTGAATGATGGGAGATTGAGTGAATTCGTATATGAAGATGGAATCTTGAAATTTGGGAAGATACATTGTGTTCCCAATATACCTGATCTAAAAAGGGAATTGTTGGATGATGCTCATAGTTACAATTTCTCTATACACCCTGGAAGTACTAAGATGTATAGATATTTGAAGGAACATTTTTTGTGGGACAACATGAAGAGGGAGATTGCTGATTTTGTGTCAAGATGTATGGTTTGTCAACAAGTGAAAGCTGGAAGGCAACAGCCTGGAGGAGTATTGCAACCTCTTCTCATACCTGAGTGTAAATGGGATAATATCACAATAGACTTTGTCATGGGACTACCAAAGACTCCTAGAAAAAACAATGCAATATGGGTCATTATTGATCGACTTACCAAGTCAACACCTTTTCTTTCTATATGAGAAGATCTACCACTTGAACGTTTAGCAAGACTATATGTTAATGAAGTTTTGAGACTTCATGGAGTACCCATATTTATTGTTTCTGATCGTGATCCACGTTTTACATCAAGATTCTGGAAAAGTCTTCAGAAGGACCTAGATACTGATCTTCATTTGTGCACTGGCTACCACCCACAAACTGATGGACAATTAGAACAGACTATTCAAACATTGGAAGACATGTTGAGGTCTTGTTCACTTGATTTTCAAGGCATGTGGGATCATTATTTACCTCTCGTGGAATTTTCCTACAACAATAGTTTCAATTCAAGTATTCAGATGGAACCCTATGAAGCATTATATGGGAGGAGATGTCGTACACCAACTTTTTGGGATGATGTTGGTGAAAGAAAGCTTTTGGGCCTAGAACTTGTTGAAGAAACAATTGAGAAGGTGAAGATTATCCAGAACCATATCAAAATAGCTCAAAGTAGGCAGAAGAGTTATGCTGACAACCAAAGGAAGTATTTGGAATTTCTGGTAGGAGATCATGTTTTCTTGAAGGTATCTCCATGGAAGGGAGTTATACATTTTGGTAAAAAGGTAAATTGAGTCCTAGGTAAATAGGAACTTTTGAAATTCAGGACCTAATTGGAGCCGTAGCTTACCATTTGGAAATGCCTCTAAGTCTCTCCAAGGTTCACAATGTGTTTCATGTGTCAATGTTAAGAAAGTACATGCCGGAACTAACACATGTACTCACTTATAAAGAAGTGGAACTTGAGCCCGATCTATCTTACTATGAAGAGCCTATCAAGATTATTGATACTAGAGAACAATTATTGAGAAATCGGATGACTCTACTGGTAAATGTTCTATGGATGAACCATAAGATAGAGGAAGCAACATGGGAGCCTGAGGAGCTTATGTTAAAGGCATACCCGAATCTTTTTAGGTAATATTCTGTGAATTTTGAGGACAGAATTTTTGTAAGGAGGGGAGAATGTAACACCCCAAGGTTTTGAAAATAAATATAGAATGAAATTTTATAATCTACCCTCTTCTATGTTTTGAATTTCAAGAAATGGTCTTCTAGAGTTGTGTTTAGTAAGTCATTTGGAGTCTGATAGAACAAACTTGATTTTTGGTGAATAGTAACATACCCTTATTAATAGTAATATGAATAGTAATATGACCTTAGGAATAGTAAATAATATTATTTTTTTATTTTCTTAAGGCAATAGGATAATGGGATCTTAATTAATTTTCCAATGTCACATAAAAATATTGCACTTCAAGATTGTCATTTTTCGAATCAACTATGACCTTATTTAAAAATTAAATTAATAATATTTAGAAAATTATTTTTCAAAAATGAATTTCACTTTTGAATTCTACACGTTGAAAAATGGAAGGGGTGAATTTTTGGGATTTTTCTAAAATACTTGAATTTTTCGTGAATAGCGAAAAATACAATTTTGAGTATTCAGTAGTTTAATGACATCATAATGACATAATAATTAAAATAAAAGGTTGGTAGACTTGTGTATAGTAACTTATGACATGAGGTGTCCCAAGTGGCTTAATCCATGGTCAAATACCATGGGCAATCCCATGGTTTGGCAAAAACGACTAATGAGGTGTCCCTTTGAAATTATAAAAAAATTACCTCTGTTTTTCTTTAAATACCCACTCATCCTTTAATTTTCATTCATTCCAAATCCCTCATCCTCGAAGATCTGATGGTTTTACCTCTCTAAGATTCCTCCCAAGGTGTCCTTAATCCCCCAAGGTTCCAACCTTCAAGATCTAGGAGTTATTCTACAAGGTATGGGAATCCTTCATTCTCTTCTTTAAGTCGATACTTCTTTTATGTTATCAATT
The DNA here is from genome assembly GCA_963277665.1 of Viscum album. Classification (NCBI taxonomy): domain Eukaryota; kingdom Viridiplantae; phylum Streptophyta; class Magnoliopsida; order Santalales; family Viscaceae; genus Viscum; species Viscum album. Next base: position 684,324,507 of record OY728120.1, on the reverse strand, counting down.
TGAAATTATTTTCTCATATATTGATGTTTGATTTTATTCATTCCTCTTAATTTCCTTTTTATTTAAATATTATGAGACACCATTTTTTCTCATCATTTGATTTTATGAAATTTTAAGTGACGTCGTTAGGCTGCCGAATTTTCATAAGGGATTTTTTAACTTTTCTTTTATTTTCAAGTTCATCTATTTTACTTTTCTCTCCACACCTCCTCTGTAAAAATGATCATGATAACTCCAGTAACATATATATACTGGATTTATGTCATGTTAATGGAATACCCATCATAAATATTCTTACTCGCTCCCTTTTATTTTTATAAACGAAATCAATGTCCACGAGGTTCCAATTTATAGCCTTCGTGGACGACGAAGTTTCGTTCTTTAATTTATTCTTCATTACTGGTAATGAAACCATATTTATGGTTGAACCAAACTATAATATATGTGTTATAACTTAATTAATATTCATCAACCAGATTATGTACATATAATTAAGTTGTATGACAAAACTAGTTCATAATAATCCAAATACCGCCAAATAATTGAAGTGGTTCTCATATAATGATTCATCATCATTCCATATAACCAAATGATAGAAATGACCATTACCAATTATTTATGATTATAAATAATATATAATTTCAATCCATGATATTTATAACCTTTCCACATGAACTCCATTACTTAAAAACAAGTAAACCGAATATGAAAATAAAGGAAACAAACACTCCAGAACGACGAAATTCAATACAATAACTTGTCAATAAATACATAAATGAACTAAATAGAATTATGATAAACTAAATACATGTCTGAAAGGTTTTTAAATAAGTTATTAATAAGTATAATTTCATATTCCATGAGCTTAAGTTCGAGAGAATAACATGTTTGGAGTTAAGGTAAGGGGTTTTCACCTGAACTTCTATTTTAATTCGGGTTACTTTCATTGTCTAATTACCTCAATGAAATTATTATGTATTGTTATGTACTCATCATATATTCTGTTTGAGTATCATATATAATTTTAAAAACCAGATACCTTCCTTATTTTATGGATAGTTACACGTTTTAAAAGGAACTTTCAAAATTGTTTCCAAAAATAGAAGCCTGATTCAAGGGAATTTCTCCAATTCATATCTATTTACAAGGGCACTATATAATCTGTTTTTGGGAATAGTTATCTTTATAAAAATACTCATTTTATTATGAAAATACTATCTTACTTCACTTCTGGTTTTACACAAATATTTTCCAAAAGAAATTTTCTTTTCAAAATAAAAGAGTATTTATCTCAAAATTGCTTAATGATTTTATAAAAGTGTTTTCATTCAATGCTTTTATTGATTACATGGTATTATTGGGTTTAATAATTTATGAAGTCATATACCATATTTTATTTAATGTTTTATGACTAACTTTATTGTGGATGATCTATCCTAAAACCATTCATCAAATTATTCTGAATGGTTAGTGTTTATGTTCAATAATTTGTGAAGGTTAGTTACATTTCATATTATAGATTCAATATGAATGTATATGTTGTTTATGTTGATCCCCGCTCATATGAGTAATTCATTGGACTAATTATGTGATGGTTGGGGCCCGCTATATCCCCTCGATACATCGGTAGGTCTCATGAGACAAATAGACGTGGAATTGGTCGAGGTCTTTCCCAATGTGATATGGATTTTGGCCGAGGCCTTAATCTCTAGATGTCTTGGCCGAGGCCATGACAAAATGATTCAGAGTATCCGGCATATGAACTTCTCTCTTTATGAATCTATTAATTGAAAGTTAATGTGGTTATTCGACTAGTAGAATACCCATGATTATGTTTTATTATGGCATTATTTACTCATCTCTTATTCCTGCCATAATGTGTTTCATTTTATTATTAAAGGAATGTGTTTTCAATTATTCACCATGTATAATGTTTATATTATCTTCCGCTGTATTGCTTACTCTTACTGAGCATTTGAGCTCACCCTTTCTTATGACTCATTTTTCTCAGGATATGAAGAAGTAAATTATGAATGACGTTCAAGCTTAATCTAGGAGACATGATGTTTCTAGTGGAATAAATTAGTGTTGTTTTTTCCCTTCATGTTTTAATGATCAACTTATGTATGTAACTTGTTTCCAATAATACTAAACTACATAGTCCTTTGGGATTCGTATTGCTTGTATGTATGCCAACTTAATCAAATAAGGCACCGACTCTGGGAAATTGGGGTCGGGTCCTTATAAATAGTCATAATATATCATTTATTTAGTGAGATATAGATATTCGAGTATCGAGCGAATATTTCTGATATTGAATGATTCACTATAAATAGAAGAGAGAGCTCTCATGCCATATACTATTCACTACTCAATGGTGCGAGCTTCTCTCTCCTCTCTCTCTCTCTCTCTCTCCCAATTCCTAGAGGGAGATGCTCTGGTTCTAGGTGCTTGATCACAGATCTTCTTCATGGATGAATAGAAAAAAGTAACAATAATCATCAAGACATTGAAGGATTCATTGAAACTCCATGCTAGAATCTGAATTCTGACGATCGATGTCTCCATAGGATTTTAAAGCCTGTTTTGATGATCTAGAGGGATTAAAATTGGGATCCTTCAAGAAAAGATTATTTACAAAGAGCATAAACTGAACATGGATTCTGATTAAACCAGGTATTTATGGTTTTATTTTTTTTCCTAACCTTCTTTGTGTGAAATCCTTGGGCTCATACTGGGCAGTCCTCTACCATCGGTGACATAGTCATGTCGATCTTCAGTGGAAAAATTTTAAAATATTGTTTTTTGGGAATTCATTGCACACATGATACAAAAAATACTGGTTGATACCATTAATGATGGGGAAATATTGTATCCGGTTAGAACTTCAACCCGACCCTCATGTTGGGTTTTTGGATGAAAATGCCCCCATTCTCAGTTTTTTACATTGTCATGTTGGATTGGATTGTTATCGTCTCAGACCCATGTGTGGACCTGAGCCTCAGGTACACGGTGGGATGACCCTTCCCCCGCCTAGAAAAATGAAAACGTGGAACCTGATATACATTTTAGTTAAAATTATTTTTAAAAAGAAAATTACTTAATTTGAAATGATTGGACCATAATGTCCCTCCTCACCTATACCAATTTTAAAAAAACCATAACTATAAAATGTTTAATTGAAAATGATTTTATAAAATATTAATAACAAAGATAAATATAAAACATTTAATAATAACTATTATTTTAAAATATTAATTAAAATGAAAAATAAAAATATGATACAATGGTTTATGTTATGAAGATGTATTTAAATGTTTTAAAACAATTTTGTACAACATCAAATTTTAATCTAATCTCTTTATTTTAACTTAATATTTTATATTTAATAACAATTTTGATTAAATAAAATTTTAGTAATATTTTTCATTATATATTAGTAATAATGATATTTTTAATGTGTTAATAATAATGATAAATAAAAATATAATATATTGAAATTTGAATGGAAATTTATTATTTAAATTTTCACTATGAGTATTAACTAAAAATGATTATTACGATATATTAATTGAATAATAAGTGTAATTAATAAGTGTTATATTAAAAATAAGTTTCATATTAAAAATAAGTGTCATATTACAATTATATATAATAAATATTATATATAATAAATATCATAATATATATATATATATATATATATATTTATATAATGATTTTCCCTGAATAATAAACAATATATACTAATTAAATTATAATAAAATTTAGAATCAATTATCTATACTATAGCTTGTAATTTTTTCCATCCACATGTCACCTCTACAACAATTCACCCTTACGTGTGTCCTTCACCATCAACTATAGTCCCCACACCCCCTACTCTCCTCTGATTTCATCTCCCATTCCCCTGACTCTCCTCCCCCAAATCTCATCTCCACATCCCACCATATCTCTAACTCTTCTCCATCCCTCCCCCAACCCCCTTTCATGCCTCCACCTCCTCCTCCTCCTCCTCCTCTACTACCTCCTCCTGCACCACCACCTCCACCACCACATTCACCTCTGACTAGGTCTCCAAGATACCAAATTTGTCTCCACAACCTACACATCCTCCATAGCCTACACCTTCTTCACCAAATTCTCTTTGTACAGCCATGTGTGAGCTCGCCAATGAGGATCCGATCACGTTAGGGTCATCTTTACGATGAAATCCCTGCACATACTCCTCCAGGTTATTCATAAAAAATGGTGATTCTAGAATGATATTGTGGAAGATGTATGAGTATGGGATCTGATGAGAGTGAACGGTTCTGGGTCCCACAGCAGAAGCTGGTGGGCTAGGGATTTTAAAATTTTCATCGACGGGATGATGGAACTTGTCATCACCGACGATCTTAGCCCCAGTAAGTTTCGAGGATCTTGTGTAAATTATAAAGATCGCAAAATTAAAATGAATAACATACTTGTTTCAAATATGAAGCTGCGGTCAACTGCAACTCGTCACCGATGATTGTTTCTTGAAGGATCCATAGAAAGATCCCTCTAGATTGTCCACACACACTTCTAAAGTATATGGGAGTACTGATTGTCAAATTCTGGGTGCTAGCGCAGTGATCTGAGGATGCCTTCGATGTCCCAATGATCACCGCATCGAGATGCCTTTGATTCTTGAGAAAGATCTTGATCCAAGTTTTTAGATCAAGAGTCTCTCACTTCATAGATTTAGAGGAGAGAGAGGCTCTGGTTTTTCATTCCATAAATGAATGAATAGTTCCATGGAAGGAAAGCCTCACCTCTATTTATAGTGGAGTTGCTAAATACCCAGTTGGGTTCCCCGACCCTTGTTTATTTCAACATCCACTAAATAAATAATTATGACAAACTAATATGCGTCATTATTATTTATTATTTTATCACATACCTATAATATATATAAAATATATTACGTGATAAAAACTAAACCATTTAACTCGACTCGCTATCCTGCTTAATATTAAACGAACCTTGAATATTAAAATAATATTCCTTCAATTAATATTTTCTCATATTTACTTAGCTTGTAAATAAATTAAATAAATTCAATCTAATTACTCATAATTTGAATAGTAATTAATTTATTTATTTAGAGGTGATTGATAACTTGAAAAACACTCAGACCTCATGATGGGGACCACCATGTCCATTATACCTATTCATCTAAATAGGGTGGATTCTTGAATACGTTGTTGTGCGTGACCCTCTAGGACCTTATCTCAGTAGTAGTGAATAAAATCCACAAACTAAGAGTGGATTCTAGCAACCCATCATGTCCCCTAAAGAGATAAGGATAGTCATAACAATTACTACCATCCTACAAACACTAACTGTGTACTATAATCTCTTTGTCATTATGTTATCATCCTTTTATTGCTTTATTATTTGTTGATCTTTCTGGATGGTTTTTCCATTCTACTACTATGGGAAAAGACTTATGAAGGTAGAACCATCCTGAGAAACCAGGCCTGAGATATACAACTTCCATAAATTGGAAGAAACAAATCCCTTCTTGACCATTCAACCAATGTCACACCAACAACGATGCACCCGACACAAGCTACCTCACCATGATTTCAATACCATGGTTTTTTCCTTGCATCAAAGTATGCTATCAAATGGTACACACTGGTAATGATCTCAATCTAGGAGACCAATACACATTTCCATATATAGGAACAACCAATTACACCCAAAACATGTGGTGTTCCTATTAGCAGGTATGTCCTCATGATCTCACTACTAGAGATCACCAAGTGCGAAATTCATGAGAAGAAGTCTCAATGCTTATGATCCCCCAGCACCTGATAGTCACAAATATACCATGTCCAATCAGTTCGATGAATAAATACCATAGGATCTTTGTTTAATATTAATGTCATGGTATCTTGTGGTTTTTATTATAGCATGGGATCTGGTATAAACTTTTGACATAACAATTAATCTAAGACATTACCATTAAGTAGTGGATGTAGAATAGTCTACACTATAATGGTAAGAAGACTTCATGTATAGATAACTGTATACATGATATGGTAATCAAAAGTATTGTATAGTTGGTTCTATGGAACCCACTATTTCAACAATCCCACTTTCACTAGAGCCAACTTTTTAACTATACTTTTTAGCTACTCACATGATGAAGATCATGTTTTTACTAAGTAACAACTTTAGCTGCTGGGTCTGCCATATTTTTTCCGCATGGATATTCTTCTATATATAACCACATCTCCTTGAGTATAAATTCTAAATATATGGTGTCCCTGAGTATATTTATTTTTTCCACCGTCAAAATATGACATCTTGGTTAGTAATAATATCATAATTTACATTATGATAATACTTTACTTACTAGGTATGATTCCAAGAACCAGAACAATTTTTTTCATTTAACTGATTCTTAGTTGCCTTAGAAGCTCTAACGTACTTAGTATTTATAGATATGCATACCATTGGATTTTATGATCTTGACTCGCTTGTCGCCTTATCCTAACAGTGATACTAGATCAAATTGATCTAAGAAATAATAGTTTATGTCCCGCCATAACTAGTATCCATTCTTCTCCACTTACCATATATATATCATTTGTACTTATCAAAGTACAAGATGATAGTTCTGACTTCTTTATTTGCAGTGCTGCTAGAATCAATGGATATCTTCCTACAATAAAGTATATCCTGGAAGTATTAATTCTTGAACATATTATGGAATACGTGATTGATCCATTGCTGAAGTGTATGAAACTAAACTCACAACTTTAATCTCTTCCCATGTTCCGAACATTTCAACCTAGAGAGATTAAGCCATGTGACATTGACAACAATTCTGAACTTGAATTATTCTAACTTTAATTATTTTAATACAATGTTACTTTATGTATGATTGACTAGGTCCAAGCAACCATTAGATCTACTTTGATATATCCAGTTCCCTAGAACTTAGGTTGCTACTTTAAGTCAATCCCTGAAGAATTACTTTTAACCTAGTCTTAACTAACTATAAGACCAAGATCTATTTTACATGGGTTTCCAAACATATTTTTCTTGGAAAACAATGGCACTCCCACTAACCTTTGGTAGAAACAGGGAAAATATTCATTTGAAATGGATGCTCTAAGATATTTTTGATTACTTGAATCTTGAACTAGATTTTAGTAACTTTTAACCCTTATTAGCATCCAATGGTGTCATCATACCTTTCTAGTTGTGTGGTATTGGCACCTTCCACAAAATTTGATTTTGACATCCAATGGACAATATAATGATCTTATAAGTTAGTTATGACAAGTAAGATTCTAATGGATTTAGACATAATGACATGGTGAAACCAATTGAGCCTTAGTGGTACTATTCTTGTACTATCCATGTATCAATTCACTTGAATAGCCACCACAATATTCAGTTTATAATCCCCTTTTCATTTTGATACATGTAATCCATTATTGATTTTTTAATTATCTTGTCAATCTTAGCTAATTTCCATATACTACTTGTTGGATTTATTATTCTTAATGAATAATTTATCACCGGCCACGATGAATATAAAACCATCACCATGGTTTCATATTTCCTTTGCAGTATGTGTCACTGGAACATGCATCTTCCACATGAACATGTGAAACTTGTTCCTATGCCAACCATTTTTACATCTCAAGTATTGACTAAACCCAGGTCAATATTTCTCCCAATATCTCAAGTAGATATGTGTATCCTTATATATAAATGTAGTCTAATACTTGACTACAATTTTTCTATGTTAGGGATTTTGGTAATATCCTAAGTAACCATTAGGATAATTACTTAGATGCACCATGTGTTTAACTTAATGCATGATTGTTTTTATCTTAACAAATGCTTTGAATGTTTAACACATGTCCTATGACATAATGGATTTTCATCATACTATGACTCATATGATATCCATTTATCATTTTTTTAGTTGGCATATTGGTTATGGTATTTCACCATTATTTGCAAATAACATCTTGAAATATAATGGAAGATTCTACAAGTTGCAACATTGATACTTCATACATCATAACTCTGATGTATAAAATGTGCATTTAGTAATTGTTCCACGCTACACTTTTTTTGATCAATGTTAACATGTAAGGATCATCATCGATCCTCTTTATTATCATCAATGTCATAATTTCTATAAGGTAATTTGTGTTTAGGAATTACTCCCTGCTACATTATCATGATCGATGAATGCTTGATGAAGATATGCTTTGGTATGCTGATCTGAAACAACTCATATCTTCTGACCATGAATATACTTCACTATCACATTCCCTAATGACTTAAAGGAATCATATGAAGTATCTTTACCAGTAGATTTCCTATGAAACGGTTTATTCTCACTTGTTGAACTAATTCAAAAGCTTTTTGGCATACCTTTATTTATAAAGGTGTTTTTTTCCAAACTGAATATGTCAAATAAACCAAAGGTGTTTAGTTTTTCCGAGCCTAAATACCAAACTGAATATATCATTGAAATCAACTTTTATTTTTTATTGAAAAATAATTATCTTGTCACGACCAGGTAAAAGTCTTACAATTTTATATTCATCACTTATTTCCTATGGTTCAAGTACCTCTGAACTATTTTTTTGAGTATGAGACACCAATAAAAACATTCATTCCTAAACTCAGAACAATTCCTCATTATTTCCAAAGGGAATGTGAGATAAATTTTTTGGTTATACTCAATAACTTGTTCATCTAGAATCGTTCACTTGGAAATTAGAAGTTATGTGTTTCACACCACTGACTTAGGAATCTCCCTTTCTCAGCTACTTGGAGAAGACACTTTACTTATTGTAATGTTCCTATAATTGGTTATTGTATTTAAATACACATATGTTATTGACATATTGTATTAAATACCCAAGAATTATGTTAGAAACATTAATTTATATTAATGAATATACCTGAATGAGAAGTGGGTACTTGCTTCTTGTATTTCTGTTCATTGCGTTTTTAAACTTCCATAAAATTATTTAATTATATGCGATGCAAATAACCTCCTATTTAATAACCAACCTCTCTTATTTGAAGAACAATATAAAGGTTCCTTTGATGTAACTTTTCATTATCCTTTTCATGTTGTCTTCCAATTTATTTGTCATAAGAATAAAATATGGTACTTTCATTAATTTTGTTATTACTTGGCAAACCATACATAAAAGCTAATGAAGCATCGACTTCATCTTGTTTGTTTGTACTCATAAATGAAACTAGAGTAATTGGGTGTAATAATGAGATATCATGAAAGATCATAGTCTTCCTTTCATGTTTAATCCAAGCCAATGTTAACATCACATTCATAACTTGCTTAGCTTACTCCTCAAAAACTTCTTGGAGATGAGACTACATGTTCTTATCATCGATGTCCTAATGTAGTGACCGCAACTAACATCAGACGTTGATGATAGCATTATAAAAGAACCATCATATGCTCAATTAATGATCCTCATGTAAGAAATTTCTCACCCTCACTTTCTGATGTAGTTTAACAGGTAGGGACACAAGCACCTTGAATTTCCGTTATAGTAGTAATGTGCGTAAGTGCATGTACTACACTTGAAATTCGTGCTAGTTTGGACATTAACTTTTTACAATATTTATTGAAATTTTATTGTGGCATTACTTTCCATTTTTACAAAATTAACTTTATCATATTATTACTTTTATGTTTATTACCGAATTAGACATTACCGATTAGATTAACCATTAAATGTCCCCTGCTAATTTATCAAATTCTAGGAACCCTCTGTACTAGAATCAGAATACTCTATCATTTGAGTATTCTAGTGGAAAGGATCCCTAAACTGCACCTCATAGTCTACAAGTTATGGCGACACCACTACTATGATGGTTTAAGTTTGGCTTTTAGCTGTCCAACCACATTAACTCACAGTTCCTTGATCTATTGACTGAAGTCCTAGCTTCTAAAATCATTACTTGACTTACTCAATGCTTGCCTCTAAAATGATAGAAAGTTATATATGTTTAAACCTCACTACCACTTTAGTTAAGTCGACCCACCACTCTCATAAGAACTCCCCAGTAGTAAGAGGCACCATCGGCTATGGCATGAACAGCACCCCAAACCCCCATTTTTGTTCAAACATGAATGACAGAAGGCTGTTTTGACTTAATATTTCTTTGAGGGTTTTGTGTTTTTATCTCGACAAATGTAATCCATTTCTATTAATCTCGTTCATCTATGTTTCCATGCTCACAACTAAACATTAATATAAAAAAACATATGTCGCTTCTTTACGCATTTTATTATCTATTATTTTATGTATTTCTCTTGCTGTTTATAAATGCATAAAATAATAAATAAATGCATAAAGGTAAACTACTACCTGAATAGTCTTGAGCATCTAAACGCCCTAGGGGAATCATACCTAAGTCAAAGCTTGACTCTTGATGCAACTCACCCTCATCTTGTATGTCCACTTTTCTGGAGTATCGCCTTTTCTTGGAAGGGTCCTCATCACATCTTGGATTACCAACTCATCTTGACGGAGTCCATGTCACGTCTTCCATCATCTTCATCCGAAGTACAAAAATACTCGCACGCAAGCGAGGGGGGATAGGGGTATAAATGTACATCAAGTAAATTGTACACATAGGACCTTATGCTTTTTAACCGAAAACAAAGGAGATGCACATACCACCTATTTAATAAATTACAAACATCACATGTAGTTAAATAATTAATTAAATAAATACAAATATACATGGGTTGGTGCTCAAGACCAGTAGGCGAGTAAAAGTAATACAAAATAAAAATTAAATTTCATTCAATAGGTATGAGGGTTATTTAATTAAATTAAATGAATTAATAAATCCAAATAATTTATTTATTTATCCATCCGATAATTAATTTAATTTTAATATAAAAATTAAATTCATTAATTTAATTCAATTTAGTAAACAAGTTGAATTAATTTTATCTGAGTATTAAAAGTTATTTATTTTAAACCATGATTAATATATTAATTAATTTAATTTAATTCGGAAAATTAAATTAATTAATTATATTAATTTAATTAAAACCCGGGTCTCGAAACCTTATTCCGACCTATTGCGGGTTGTGCCGAACCTTCATAGACCCACAATAGGTCGAGCAAAGCCTGTGCTGGGCTTATCTGGGCCAGGAATGTCTCCTCAGACCCATACTTGGACGGGCAGATCTTCCTGGTCCAGTTTCGAGGAAAACAAGACCATCCTAAAGGTGACAGGGGTTACCTACACCTGAGGTTGGTCTATTCTTGGACGATGGTGCACACTCGCAGAAGGAGGCGCTGCAGCAGTCCAACAACATCCAGATCCAACTACTCAGTCGGCCGAGATCTGGTCGGCATGGTGGACGGCAGACGCTGCAGGGCGGCGGGGAGGCCAACTTCCAAGCGGGAGCCGAGTAGTAGGGATGGAGGTCCACGGTGATGCGAGGTCGAAGGGGTGATTGCCTGTTGCAGGCAGTGTTCGCGGACGGCGTCGGCGTGGCCCGATCCAGCGAACGTGGAAGGAGGTCAATGGAGGCTAGCATCGCACGATGGTTGTCGAGGGTATTCGAGTGGGAGAAGGTCGGTGGCCAGCAGGGTGGGCCATGATCTGGCAGGCACACCGTGTGAGAGTGGGGTGGAATACAGTGGCGTGATGGCCCGAGGTGACGGTGCTGGGAGAGGGCCTAGTTGGGAGCAAGCCGTTACCAGAGGGATCTGTTCGGAGGCAGACAACAGCTGTGGCTAGGGGAAGCTGACAGGGTGCGGGGCGAGCTGGCGGTGGTCTGGAGGGCACGGGGTCAGTAGCCGGGAGAGCCGGGTGGTGCGTTGTGGTTGGTCCGGGGGTGGCCTTGGTGTGCCGAGGAAGGAGACAAGGGGTTCGTGCAGACCCCTTATAAGGTTCCTTTTTTTACTTTTAATTTTTTTAAACTCTCCTCCCTTTTTTATTGTCTAAATTCCATAAACAACTTGCATCCCTCCTTTTAAGTCAAGTCAAGTCACCCATAAAAAAAATTCACACCCTATTTTAGTTTTCCCAAAAATCTACTTAGCCTTTTAAAATAATAATAATAAAATAATAATAATAAAATAATTATAATAAAATAATAATTTATTATTACTATATTATTATAATAATTAAATAAATATTGTTATAAATATAAAATTATTATGAAAATTATTAAATGTAAAATTTATAATTTGCATATAATTGTAATTATATCTGATGAACTAATCGAAACTTGATCGGTCCTTCAGAATGAATAAAATTTAATACCCGAGATCAAACCGCAAATTCAATCCAATTTGAAAATTTAAAATGGCCATAACTTGACCGTTTGAAATCGAATCGATGCGCGGTTTGAATCGTTGAGGCCAATTTCAAAACCTCTACATAATTTTTTTCAAATTAATTTTATTTGTCTTAGAAAATCTACACGACTCCCTCTGATACCACTAAAAGGTTTCGGGGCCGGCAGCGGAATCCGATGGGCCAGAGATTTTAAAATTTTCATCGACGAGATGACGGGACATATTTTTGCCAATGATCCAAGCCCCGATAAGGTTCAAGGATCTCTCATAAATTATAAAGATCACAAAATTAAAATGAATTACATACCCGTTTCATATATAAAGTCATGGTCGACTGCAACTCGTCGTCAGTGATCATCGCTTTAAGGATCCATAGCAGGATCCTTCTATATCATCCACACAGACTTCTAAAATCTACAGGATCACCTATTGTCGAATTCCGGGTGATAGTGCGGCGATCTGACGATGCATTCGACGTCCCGATGATCACCGCATAGAGATGCCTTCGATGCTTGAGAAAGATCTTGATCTGAATTCTTGGATCAAGATTCTATCTCTCTAGAGAGTGGTAGGAGAGAGAGTCTATGGTTTTTCATTCCATAAATAAATTAATAGTTCCCTAGAAGAAGAGCCTTACTGTAACGTCCTAGTTCTGGAAGCCACCCAGAGGTTCCCCATACCAGGTTGGTCACATGGCCTCAAGCGCATTTCCCCAAACGCTAGAGGCTGCCGACTAGCAGCGAGGGCCTTGGGTGTGATATTGGAGAAAATATGCCCTCATTGGCAGAGTACACAGTGGAAGAAAAACAAAATCAATTGCAGAAGCAGTAAACATCCATACAAGAGTAAACAACAGAAGACTGAAAGTAAAAACAACTGGAGCACATATATAAATGATGCATGATACATATGTCTAGGAAAGTAGCCAACAAGTCAAAATGATGGAATACAAACAGTACTAAACCAAAGTAAAAAATAAAATATAAACAACTCCCTAGAATTGCAAGCATAAGCTTGGTCCCCTACTCTACATCTCCACATCAAGTCAAGTACATGAAGTAAAAGGGCGCTTTCCCTTATCTATATTTGCAGCAATATAATCTATTTGGGCATAAAAGCATGGCCAAAATAGGGTTTGAGACAAAATCCCAGTAGGCAACCACTCGAATATCTGTGCCTAACAGTCAATGAATATATGGAAGGTAAAGTACATAAAATAGTAAACCGGAAATACTCAGTAGTAAACAATCCACAGTTTCAATATCAAGCAACAACTAAAAAAGAAGCTAAACACAAACAGGTAACCCTCTAGTAAACACTCATAGATACCCCCTCTGGTCCTACCTAGTAAGTAAAAGCAACCCTCTAGGCAGCACACTCGGTCAAACCCCTCTGGTTCTATATATGAAGACTCTCTGAGGAAGCACTCACAGTCAATTCCCATTGTAGTCTATGGTAGTTAGGAACTCTCTAAGGAAGCTCACACAGTCAATTCCTCTTATAACCCCAAGGTCAAGGACTCTCTGAGGAAGCTCACTCGGTCAATTCCCCTTATAGCCCATGTCATTCATAAACTCTCTAAGGAATCACTCACCGTCAATTCTCCTTATAGTCTAAACAGTTTAGGAATAAAATCGAAGACTCTCTGAGGAAGCTCACTCGGTCAATTACCCTTATAGTCTAAAGTAGACAAGGACTCTATGAGGAAGCGCACTCAGTCAATTCCCCTTATATCCCCAAGTGGTCCTAGGCTCTATGAGTAAGCTCACTTGGTCAATTCCCCGCATAGCCCAAAGTGCTCAAAGACTCTCTGAGGAAGCTCACTCAGTCAATTCCCCTTATAGTCTACTACACCAGGTTCTCACGGCCCCGTGTAGGTCAACGAGCATAGAAATACAATATAGACCAAGTAAACCTACAGAACTACTTGGTTAAATAGTTCTATAGCATATCAAGCATGTCAGAAAACAACTCTCCATCCTACAGCATCAGGCATGGAAAACAAGCAAAGCAGCCAAAGGATAAATAGGACCAAATGGTCGTAAACAGAACATGCATGGAAAGAACATCCAAATCATAGCAATCAACCCTATTCATATCTAAATAACCTCTACATAAGCATACAAGCATGGCAGTAAATCAACAGGGGTAAAACGGTAAACACGCAATACCCTGTTCATGGGTATTGGTGGAATTTTCACATAATACTAAAATACTTTGTATGGAAAGGCACAAAACGCCTACCTCCGCGGTGTAGGAATGATATATGTGAACCTCGAAGCTTGAATCTCCTTAGAATGTCGAAGATCTACAAAAATGTCAAAAATGTTCAACCCATGATATCTCACGAGAGAGGAGAAATCAGAATATGGTGCTCTAGGAGAAGAGATAACTCACCAATGTGATTCCAACGCAACTGATGGTGTTCGATTCAAAGATGGACACACGCTTGGGGGTTCGTCGAAGATTTGCGGTTGTATGACGCTCCTAGACGAGAGGAACGAAGAAGGGGGTGTTTCTGTCGATTAGACGTGATCCCGATGCGTTTAATGAAAAAACAGTAAATGCTGTGTAATTTTGATGTACACAATGTGTACTTGCTGTTTCCGTACTCTTCTTTAAGCGGCCTCCAAATCACCCCCCACACGGCCATGTGTGTGGCGACTACACGACTAGCACACGACCTCCTATGAAAAGGCAGTACATGGCATGTACTCATAAAGTACACGACGTGTACTTAGAAAATTTCCAAAATTTCATCTTTTTCTCAAAAAAAACTAGAATACAAAAAACATACCTGAAAAGAAGATCAGGGTTCTTACACTCACATCTATTTATAGTGGAGTTTCCAAATACCCGTTTGGGTTCCCCGGCCCCAGTTTATTTCAACGTCCAATAAATAAATAATTATGACAAACTAATCTGAGTCAATATTATTTATTATTTTATTACATACCTATAATATATATAAAATATATTACATGATAAAAATGGATCCATTTAACTCGAATTTCTATCCCGCTTAATATTAAACGAACCTTGAATATTAAAATAATATTATTTCAATTAATATTTTCTCATATTTACTTAACTTGTAAATACATTAAATAAATTCAATCTAATTACTCATAATTTTAATAATAATGAATTTATTTATTTATCAATGATCGATAACTTGGACAACACTTGGACCCTATGGTGGGCCCCACCATTTCTAGTATACCTATTCATCTAAATAGGGCGGATTCTTGAATACGTTTTTGTATGTGACCCTCTAGGCACTTATCTCCATAGCAGTGAATAAAATCCACAAACCAAGAGTAGCGTCTATCAACCCATCATATCCCCTAAAGAGATAAGGATGTTCATAGCAATGACTACCATCCTACAAACTAATTCTGTACTATAATCTATTTTTCATTAAATATATCATAAAGCAGGACACACACACATGTCATTGTCCTTCTCTTACTTTATTATTTTTTGATCTTTCTAGATGGTTTTACCTTTCTTCTATTTTGGCCAAAGTCTTATGAAGGTAGCACCATCCTGATCAACCAAGCCTGAGATAAACAACTTCCATAACATGGAAGTGACAAATCCCTTCTTGACCATTCAACCAATGTCATACCGCCAACGACACACCCGACACAAGATAACTCACCACAATTTCAATACCATGGTTTTTTCATCGCATCAATGTACAAAATCAAATGGTACACATTGGTAATGATCTCAAGTCAGGAGACCAATACACATGTTCATAGATAAGAACAACCAATGACACCCAAAACATGTGGTGTTCGTATTAGCGGTTCTGCCCTCATGATCTCACTACTAGAGATCACCAGGTGAGAACTTCATAAGAAGAAGTCTCAATGCTTATGATCCCCTAGCACCTGATAGTCACATATCTACTATTTCAAATTAGTAAGATGTATCTAGACCATATGACCTTTATTTAAGATTAATTTCATGGTATCTCAAGGTTCTCATTATAGCCTAGGATCTGCTATAACCTATTGATACGAAAATTAATCTAGAACATTACCATTAATTATTGGATGCATAATAGTGTAAACTATAATAGTAAGAAGAAATAATGTATAGCTAACCGTATACACGATATGGTAATAAAAAGTGCTGCATAGTTGGGTCTAGGGCACCCACTATTTCAACAGATAGTACAACGATTTTTCTGACAAGATGAGCATGCTCGCAAAGGCCATACAGGGTGAATTTGGGATTCCTGCAAGCCACTCAGATAGGGAATCAAGGACAAAGGGGGAAACCACCACCTTCTTCTCCATATCTCGACAATCACAACCCTATAATCTATATCCACTCCCTAAATTGCCTCCACTACAGTACTTCCTCACCTCCCTTGACCACCACACCTCCTCCACTATTCATCTTCGTGCATCCACCCTTCCCCACCTCAGCCTCCCGCCGCACTCATTCCATCCAACCCCTCCCCTCCTTCACACGATTTACCTCACTATAACCTAGGGTTCCTGACTCCACCTCCCACACCACTCATTCACTCAAGCCCCCACCCCTCCTGCATGTAATTTACCTCTCTGTATCCTATGGTTCCTTGTGTTTTTCATCTTTTTCGAGCTCTACCGACAAAAACGGCTCTGATTGTTTCTTCATCATTGACTAGGTTTTCCTCCTCCATCTACCACTTCTCTAAGTCACTCAAATCCCTACCCATCCAACTTGTGATGTCATTTCTATTTGTATTGATCAAAATTTAAACATTTCATGATATTTATATTTATATTATACCAAACCATATGTTTCACGCATCCAATATGCTCGTCATTGATATTGATGAAGGGGTTTCTCTTCTTGGAGATAAATTTTAATGAGGTTCTATATCTCAATTTCTAGAACACCCAAGGTTTGTTAATGTTCTAATATTGTCTCATAAATGTAATTTTGTTTAGACTTGGAGGCATTATTTCCTATAGAATAATTGGAGTTGTTATATTTGATAATATCAGTGGTGTATGTGACTAAATCATGTCTGAAGTCAGCATCCACAGTTCATTCCATATAGAGATTACATTTTGAAAAGATATTATGCACCATAAGATGAGGTCTGATAGATTTTCTCATTACCTTTCTTGGATTTGGTATCCAATAAAAACTATACATATTTTAGGCTCACTAAATCTTGAGAAAGACATTAATTATTTTTATCTTTAAACTTATCCTATGATGAATGAAAAACAACCTACTAAAGTGGATTTACAACCAATTATAGAGGTGGAAGAGGTGAAGATGTAGTTTTAGAACCACGATTCTCTAAAAATCTTCCACCCATATATCACCAGCAACATTTAGAACCTTATTTTGATTGTCAATGACCTCAAAAAGATATTCCCTATGGAAATATTTTTGCATATCAACAATAGAAATAGGAGTGGAATCATGTTGGAGATGAAAATCCATAGCTGAAACTTCCACCTCAACATTTCGATCAGGTGATGCTAGCTCATGATCAAGTCCAAGAGCCTTGTCATTACAGGTTGATCCAATATTACTAGGAAACTATAAAAGTTGAGGGGTGATCCTCAGCTATCTTTTTTGATTTGGAATCCTTCATCATCATTTCAGGGCTTACATCAAAAATGGTAATCGGGGGGCTTCTTGTATCATTCATCTAACGTCCTGAGTCTTGGTGCCACACAATGGGTGCCCCAAAACCGGTTGGTCACATGAACCCAAGCGCATTTCCCCAAACGCAAAAGGCTGCTGACTAGTAGTGAGGGCCTATGACTGATAGTGGGGAAACTATTCTCCCATTTTTCAAAGTTTAGTGCAGCGGAAAAATATAAACATACCGAAAGCAGAAGCAGTAATGATAAAAAGATGAAAGGACAACGGTACTGAAGAAAAAGATAACCAAAAGTAATATATATATAATGATGCAACATTTCCTATTTCTAAGGAAGCAGTCAAAACAGGATACACTATAATCAAATACAATACAGCACAAAGTACAATGTACAACAAGCAAAACTAAAACAGTGCAATAGTAACTCAGCAGCATTGCAAACCTAAGCTCGATCCCATTCTCTCCAACTCCTCTGCAACAATCATGTATCTGTATAGGGACTCTTTCCCTTTTCAACACCTGCAACAATATAATCTGTTTTGGCCCAAGACATGACCCTAACAGGGTGTGAGAAATAAATCCTAGTAGGCTACCACCAAAGGCATGTGCCCAACTGACAGTGAAAATGTGAAACAACAGTGTGTAAATAATACAATGCAGTAAACTAAGAAGTACTCAAAATCAGCTACTCCTACCAGTTCCATTACAATTTAATTATTATTTAACAAGTCAATATAATTGAATAATAAGTTCTCGAGACCCGGCCTCGGCCGAAAATCTCCTGTATAGTGCCACAACAAAAACTACAATAGGCTATCTAAAAAATAGAAGCTAATAATAATACCAAGCCTGTGCATTATATTAGAAGGTATAGCACAAGAAAACACCATAGTGAATATTCAAGTGAACATTGCACTCAGGCTAAATAGTACCTTGCCCTCAGGATAATCAGAACCTTGTCCTCAAGCGTACTAGATATTTCCCTCGGTTATAGAGGCTATTGTACTTAGGCATAAGAAAATTTTCCCTCAGGCGAATCAATACCTTTCCCTTAGGCGAATCAGTACCTTTCCCTCGGGTGAATCAGTACCCTGCCCTCAGGCGAATCAGCACCTTATCCTCGGGAAAATCAGTACCTTTCCCTCAGGCGAATCAGTAACCAGGCCAAGCCCAATGCATAAGAAAGTAACAAATATGTTTCCACTAAAGAAAACTCAAAACATTCTAACATTATGGCATACCCATGGGTATCCTATCCAAACGGTTAAATAGGGGAAACACACCCACGAGGTGGCCTTGGATCCAAGAAATGATCCCAAAAAGTAGTTTATATTTATTTATTAAATTACCTTTGAAATTATAGGTATTTTAATAGTCAAGTCCTCAGCCATACGACACCCCAAACATGGGCATGTAGCACAAAGGTACACAAAATCAACTCAACAGTTGGAAATAAACACCCGACCACCAACCTCAATCTCCTCTGATCGATATACGTGAACGATGCCTCCCAAATAAACCAAGAACGACATAGATCTGGGAAGAATGATAACCCATTAAAACCCAAATAACTTCCCCTCAAGAAATAATTGTAAGGAAACACTCAAAGAGAGAGAATAACTCACCCACAAGGTTCAAACGAGATCGTCGGTGAAGGAATTGGAGTCCCGGTGTGCGGTCGGGAGCTCTTCCAAGATTTTGCCTTCTCCCCCATGACTCTCGGGCGTTCTAAGATTCATATGTCGAAAGAGGAGGCTACTGCCTATTTTTAAGTGAAAAAAATAACAACACGGTGTGTACTCTCAATTTTTAACTGTTCCTCTAGCGGCCACTTTCCACTGCCTCACTGTTCATCTGTCTACTTGATTCCACGATGTGTATTTCTAAGTACACGGTGTGTACTACTATTCCGTTGGTGGCTACTCCCACCGCCTTATTGTTCACCTGCTGACTGATTACACGGCGTGTATATACCAATTACATGGTGTGTAGTCAGTTTTCACACCCTTCATCGCCGACAGGACTACACGCTATTTATTCTCATCCCACACAGCCAAAGTACACGATGTGTAGAAAAGTACACGACGTGTACCCATAAAATTGGTATTTCCCCCCCATTTTCCTTATTTTCTAAAAAACATTAAAGGAAGAGGAATAAAAGAAATATGTACCTTAATAATAAGAACCGGGTTCTTACAAACTTCTCCCTTAAAGCAATTAGTCCCTGAATTTACCTTCCATGGGTGGTGAAGATAAGCTGAGAATAACTCTGGCCACTGAGCATGTACGTCAGTCTCCCACTCCTAGTTTCATCCTGCACTCGGCCATGCTACCATAACACCTGTACGAGAGGAACTGACTGACCTCGGAGAACATTCATGCTCCTATCAACAATACGAATCAGATGCTCCTCAAAGGGTGCATCGACCTAAAGTTCAACCTCCTCGAGATGAAAAACGTGATATGGTTCTGAGTGATAACGGTGTAGCTGAGATACATGGAAAACGTCGTGCATGGCCCAGTACCTCTGTCGTAACTGAAACTGATAGGCAACCAGCCCGACTCTCTCTAGAATCTCAAATGGCCCCACATACCCCAGTGATAGTTTATCCCGTATCCTAATCCACCTATGTCCTAAACTTGGTGAGACACCCAAGAAAACCTGATCCCTGACCACGAACTCTAAGGTGCATCTGCGGTGATCAACATACGATTTTTGACAACACTGTGCAGTAGCCATCCGTTTCTGAATCAATTGGACCTGCTCTAAAGTCTCCTACACAAGACATGGTCCCAGTAAAGCTGCCTCACATGCCTCTAGCCAGAACAAGGGTGATCGGCATAGCCTACCATATAATGCCTCATAAGGTGCCATCTCAATAGTTTCCTGAAAACTATTATTGTAGGAAAACTCGACTAGGGTATGTGCTTCTCCCAACAGCCCCCAAAGTCTAGGACAAATGCACGCAACATGTCCTCCATCACCTGTATCATACGCTCTGACTAGAAATCGGTCTAAGGGTGGTAAGTTTTGCTCAGAAGCACCTGTGTACCCAGTTCCCTTTAAAAACTCTGCCAGAAACAAGACGTAAAACGGGAATCCCTATCTGAAACGATAGAACAAGGGACCCTATGAAGACGTACAACCTCTCATATATACAACTTCTCGAGCTCGTCAACACCTAAGGTCTCCTTGATTGGAGAAAAATGAGCTACCTTCGTAAGTCTATCCACAACAACCCATACGACATCACTGCCTCAAGGTGACCTTAGCAACCCGGTCACGGAATCCATCACGACATCATCCCATCTCCACTCCTGAATGGTTAACTGTTGTAATAGTCCAGTTGGCCTCAGATTCTCTGCCTTCACCTACTGACAGGTGGAACATCTCATAAAAAAACCAAATACATCTCTTTTCATACCCAACCACCAATATTGACATCTCAAGTCACGGGACACTTTGGTAACTCCGGGATGCACTTCCCAAGATGAAGCATGAAATTATCACATCAAATCCTCACGTATATCCCCTAGAACCCACATTTGTCCATGGATACGCAGTACCTCATCATGACCTTTTTTCCAACCCGGAGGAGGGTCCTCGCTTGCCACCGACTCCCGTAGAACTAGGCTTTTTGAATCTGATAGTTGTCTCATCCTCACTCTATCTAGGAGGGTAGAAGTAACAGCTGCTAAGGATGAAATATAGGCTCACCTCTGACTATCGTGCACCTCAAAATTCATCTCAGAGTAAAAATTAATAAGCTACCACTAACCACTGGCCTCCTGCACTACCTGTATCTGAGTCCTCCTACTCAGTGCATCACCTACTTCATTGCCTTTACCAGGTGTATAGGAAAGATCAAAGTCGAAGGACTGAAGGTATTCAACCCACCTTCACTGTCTCAAATTCAATTCATGCTGGGTAAAGATGTATTTAAGACTTTAGTGGTCTGTAAACACCAGAAAATGTTCCCCCAAGAGATAATGTCTCCAATATCGTAACACATGAACAACTGTATCCAACTCAAGATCACGCATTGGGTAATTCCTCTCATGTGGCCTCAATTACCAAGACCCGTATGAAACTACTTGATCACCCTACATCAACACTTCTCTCAACCCAATACCTGATGCATCATAGTAAACTGTATATCTCTTACCTTGCTCTGGGACTAGTGCTGATGTCATCCTTCCCTTCAGCTCCTGAAAGGTTGTCTCAAAAACATTTGACCAAACGAACTACATACCCTTCTTAGTCAGAAATGTCAACGACGCTGCTAAGTGGGAGAAGTCCTATATAAAGAACCTGTAGTAACTAGCCAGCCCCAATAAACTCCATATTTTAAACACGTTATTAGAATGATCCCAGGAAACTACTGCTCTCACTTTCTCTGGGTCTACCGTAACTCCTGCCTCTAAGATAATTTGACCTGGGAAGTAAATTTGGTCCATACAAAAGTGGAACTTTGAGAGCTTAGAAAATAATTTATTGTTCTCGTTGTGTACTGATTCACGATCAAATTTACCCAAGAGAAGAAGGTAGGACGGTCCTTGTAGTTTAGCTTGGGTTGTCGAATCCACAGAGACCTAAGAAGTAACCTATAGACACGCACATTCTAAGGTCTGTTTTTGGCTATGAAGTGGCCAAATTTGGGTTGATTTTAGATGGGTTTAAGTTAACACTAAAAGTCTTAATTGAATTCAATTTAAAAGAATGAGTTGATCCTAGTTTATCACTTGGGGTGGATTGGACATATTTCCTTTTCAATGATTTCAATTTCTTATATTTGAGATGGGTTCATTTAAGGAGATAAAACAACATCATCACTTACTGGTTTAATACCTACACCATTTAATACTAATCACTTATACACTTGAAGGATCAATGTTTTGAGCACTTCAAGGTAAAGGTTCATATTAGCACTTGAAGTGTGTGGCCTTAAATTCAACAAGGATGATGGAGTTTAAAAATCATCAAATAAAAATCTCAATTAAAGAAGTGATTATACATTAATGGGGTTATAAATAACATCCAATCCAGCCCCTTTCTACTCCCTTGGATCAACCCATAAGTGGGTTATCCCTCCATTGATCCCATGGTTTCAATGGAAGTGAAAAGTAGACTCATGAGGGAGGAAATGGAGAAGTAAAGAAAACAACAAAAATAAAATGATCACTCCACCGTTGTGTGAATAATTTCAAAAGGTTTGGTGTGAATAAATTCACACCTTGATCCAACGGTATCAAATTGATATGAAGAAAAATAGAATAAGAGTAGAAGAATACCTTTTATTATGAGACTAAAGTGAATTGAACAACTTACATGTGAAAGACAAATTTGAGACAACAAAATTGCAGCATAACATTAAAATTGAACAAAGCACCCAAGATCAAAAACTCCTTCACCACCACTGCCTTAAATAGGAATTTTGGGAGCCTTGGGTCGAGCCTCCAACAGTCCAAGTCTTCTCAATTAATTTTGGTAGGCCATAGGTGGGTGGAAAGTAAGGGAGAGTTGATTTTTCCACCCTTGACCCGAGGTGGCAGCCAGATTTCCTTCACCAAACAGAAGTGCTTTTAAGACCTTCTATATGGAAGAATCAGAGTGGGCCATAGACGAAGAAAATGGATCCTCGGATGTCTTCTAACCTCTTGTAAAATTTAGGCCCATTTGGAGCTGTGGATTTCAAGATATGATCATATTAGTGGGCTGTTTTTCTGGGCTGGAGAATCTGGCCCATAATTTTATCTCTAACTTTTTCCAGATAAATGGACACCATGGAGGCTGAATTAGCATTGGATCATGAATAGTGATTTGTTCCTATACATGTCTTCTAGTATCCCATAAAATTTGGGGTTAATTGGGCCCCACAGTCTCATTAGTGGGCTAGTGTTCAATCTGCCTTCTCCAGAATTGCTTCCTTTCATTGCCAAATATCTCCATCATCCTCCATGAATTCTCCATTGATCCCTGAATCAAACATGTTCATATTTAAGTGTAGATAAATTTCCAAAAATATCAAATTAAAATATGTATAATTAGATTCCTTAAAATCATATGAATCATTGGGTACTTTAAATGATGTTAAAAAATGTACCACATAATGGTGCATTTTAAGAAGCTATTACAATCATAATGTGAAATGATGTTCAAAGTGTAAAATGCACTAAAATGGTGTTTATGAATAATAAAGAACATGAATATTATATATATTACCAATGAATATTAGCCTTATTTAGTGGATAATCATGTACTCAGTACGATCTCAAGATGGGTAGCATGGTTGTGTAGAGTGTGAGAGTACACCAAGATATCTTCCATGAAGACTACCACAAAATAATCCAGATATGGGTGGAACACACGATTCATCAGAGCCATGAAAAATGATGGCGTGTTTTTGAGTCCGAACGGCATGAAAAAGTACTCATATAGAATATATCAGCTACGAAAGGCAGTAAGTAGTATTTCCAATGGTCTAACTCGTAACAGATGATATCCAGATCTCAATTGAATCTTAGAGAACACTAGTGATCCTCTAAGTTGATCAAAATGATCATCAATACTTGGTAAGGGATATCGGTTCTTAACCGTCAGTTATTTCAGATTCCAATAATCCACGGAGATTCTGAGGGTACCATCTTCATTCTTCATAAATATGATAGGTGAACCCCAAGGAGAAGTACTGGGTTGAATAAAACCCTTGGCTTGTAACTCCTCTAGATGCCTCTTGAGCTCCTTTAATTCTGGTGTAGCCATCCTATAAGGAGGAATGGACACCGGTGACGCTCCTGGCACAAGATCAATAGCAAAATCCACCTCTCACTCGATAGGTAGACCTGAAAAGTCGTCTGGGAAGACATCCCTGAAATGATCAACCATTGGAGGGATATCTTTCTGACAAGTTCCTTGGTCATCCAGACACAAACTCGTAATCTGGGTTGTCACTCCACCTCACCCACAATGCTCGAGTCCAGCTTGGCTTTCCTAGACATACCATTCACCATTGTATAGAAACTCTCCACCCTTTGGTGACCTGAAACTCACCTAGTGATGATAGCAATCTACAAAGGCTTGAAAGTGTACCAACCAGTCCATCCTGATAATGACATCATAGCTTTTCATCTTTAAGACATAGAGGTCCCATAAAAAGTGACACCCACCAACCTTTAGGGGGAAATCCCTGCATTGACGCACACCTGTCATTCTAATTCCCAACGGAGTGTCTAGAGTCAATATATCCGAAGAAGAAGAAACATAGAGCCCAAGGATCTCCACAATGGGCACATATATAGGGCTATATATAGCACCAATATCAAAAAGTACTGAAGAAAAAATAGAAGCAACTAGAATTGTACCTTTGATAGTGGATGGTCTGGGATCCTACTCATGTTGGGTCTGTTGCACTACATATGCCTACCCAGTGTCGCGACCATGCGACACAGCCTGACTACCCTGAGATGACCTTCCTTGCTGTCTCTGAGATCCTAGTGTCTGGCTACCACAACCACGACCACCACCTCGGCTTAAACATCCTGACGCATTCTAATTCCCTGACTGGTAAGAAGCTGTCGGCCTTGATCCTGCACGTGGAGTATACACAGAACCCCTCTCACTAGTAATTGGTGGAAACGCCCTGCAAAAACACTGGATATGGCCCACCTTGCCGCAATCTCAGCACTCTACTAGGTCACGTGGACACTGAGGTCTCTTGTGCCCCTCTTTACCACATTGGTAGCACACTACCAGGCCACCTGAATAATTCTTCTGGATATTACTACCATTATGAGAGAAATCCATCTTCCTCTTCCTCTTACTGGTAGAAATAGTACCAGAAACTAGTGATAAACCACCTAGGCCTACACCAATAGCTTCCTGTAGGTTATGCTTAGTAATCAATGCCTGGTTCACAATAGCATGCATTATAGGCAACCTGAAAACATTCACCAATGCTCAGATGTCGTATCGAAGACCATCCTCAAAGTGTCTAGCCCTCAACATCTCATCACACACCATAATAGGTGAAAAACATTGTAGCTCGGTGAAGTGGGTAGAATAATCCATCACTGACATGGCGCCCTGCTACAGATTCATGAACTCCCAATATTGATCTTCCCTTAGCGTTTCTGGAAATAAAAAGTCATAGAAGAATTCCTGAAAATCCTCCCATTCCACGTCTCGGTGATGCTCAGTATGGGTGGTAACATCCCACCACCTCTTGGTAGAATCACACAGCATGTAAGTATCAAGATTGACCCTCCTCCCAGGAGGTGTCTCCAGAAGCTCGAAAATAATCTACATAGAATCTAGCCATGATTATATAGCCTGTGGTCCTCCATCCCCTGAAAACATAGGCTGATGCTACTGAAATATATGTGTCAGTTATGCCATAGATGTGGCAACCTGCAATGCTCCCTAGAAGGTCTACATGAACCGCATGAAACCTTCATGGAACTGTGCATCCACGCCTGTGTCTGGTATAACGATTGGCGCTGCATCTGGCACTACTGGAGGATCCATAGGTAGCATGTGGCCTACCATCTCTGGAGTATAATCGTTGACTCTCTCTTGGTGAAAAACTCATTGTCATCTCGGTGGCATGACTCTATAAGGTCAAACACATGCCTTAGATTAAGATCATCAGGGAGTAAGAACTAGAAATATAAGAAGGGAACAAGAGAAAGAAAACACTCAAGTTTTACAAAACAGGACTACACAATGTGTATAATAACTACACAACATTTTCCCTTAAGTCCTGCACATGGGCGTGTACCTCTGCCAAAACTGGTCGTGTAACACCCCAAACACATGGCGTGTTGTCCCCATACACGATGTGTACAAGAATTTTCTTCCCCTGCCTGATTCCTTCTACACGGCTTAGCCTCACAGATCTCTTTTTAATGAGACTACATGGCGTTTATAAGGACTAAATGGCATGTACTAGATGAGATTCACCGACCCATGTTGTTCATGACATGGCTGGGTACACAGCTCAAACTACACGGTGTGTTTTAGATGGACTCGGTGTGTAAGGATTATATTCCAATAGCCTGTGTTGTTAGTGACATGGCCGACTACTTGGCTGACACTACACGACATGTTACACCCACACATGACATGTACACCACCATGTTTCCCCTGCCACATGGCCAAGTCCACACGGTCTCTAATCGGTCAAGACTACACAGCGTGTCCCACAGGCACATAGCATGCACTAGAAAGGATAACACTGACCCGTGTTGTTAGTTACATGATCGGATTCCCAGGTTACACTACACAACATGTTGGAAGGTGACACGACATGTTTAATCAAATATTTCTCCATCCGTGTTGTTAGTCACATGGCGGACACAAGGTCAGCACAACACGTCGTGTACAACATGTACATGGCGTGTTCCCTCTAGAGTTTCCCTATCCCATGTTTCTACCTACACGGCCTATGACACAGTTAAAAAATACAGTGTGTACTTAGAGTACATGGAATGTACTTAAATTTTCCATTTCTTACCGAATAGAATAGTACATGGCGTGTGTTCATAGAACCACACGCCATGTTGTCTGGGTTTCTGGACAGTGGACCTCAGAAACTACTCTGGAGTCCCTTTTTACTTAAATTTCAAGCATCAATATGCCAAATTCTGATTTGTGGGGGCCCATACTCCCAACAAACCAAATTTTAGCACCCTACCTTTCACATTATAGTACAAAACGCAACAAAAAGCTGGATCATGATCCGCTAAATTTCAGTACAAGAGAGCCCATACTTCTCTAGAACCAAAGTTTAGTGTCTAATAACCCAACCATAACATGTACCAATACCCTATAAATAGTAGGCGTATCTAAAAAGGTGCATATCACAATATTAGGTATTTTCTAGCACATCATCTATCACAACAACATGCAATTTCTAATGCAGCTACATGGCATGGAAACTATGCATGGCATGTGATTCTAACATGTGCCTAAATGATGCATGAGATGGCATACCCTCATCTCATCGGGTTGTGACTAAATAGAACCCAGCATAAAAATATAAATAGCACACCATAAGTTCTTCACCCAATGGTGAAAATAAAATCAACTATAATAATCATAAATAAAAATCAAAATTTTAATTCGAGGCAATCCGGCCTTTACCTGTACATGGGGTAGCTACTCCCAGGAACAGTTTTTTACCGAATCCCTTAAAAATCTATCTCTTTCCCATTGTCACCAAATAATAAAATAACTCAAAGAAAAGAAAACCCCTTTGATACCACTTGTAATGTCCCAAGTTCGGGTGCCACACAATTGGTGCCCCGAACCCGGTTGGTCACATGACCTCATGAACATTTCCCCAAAATGCCAGAGGCTGCCGACTAGCAGCGAGGGCCTAGGACTGATAGTGGGGAAACTATACCCTCATTTGTCAAAGTGTAGTGTAGCGGAAAAATATAAACATACCAAAAGAGGAAGTAGTAACAATAAAAAGTTGAAAGTACAATGGTACTAAAGAAAAAGATAACCAATAGTCATATACATATGATGATGCAACATGTCTTATTTCTAAGAAAGTAGTCAAAACATGATACACTTCAATCAAATACAATACATCACAAAGTACCAAGTATAGAAAGAAAACCTAAAACAACGCAATAGGAACTCAGCAGCATCGCAAACCTAAGCTCGGTCCCATGCTCTCCTACTCCTCTGCAGCAATCATGTACCTGTATAGGGACCCTTGCCCTTATCAACACCTGCAGCAATATAATCTGTTTGGGCCCAAGACATGACCCTAACAGGGTGTGAGGAATAAATCCTAGTAGGAAACCACCAAAGGCTCGTGCCCAACTGACAGTGAAAATGTGCAACATCAGTGTGCAAATAAGACAATGTAGTAAACTAGGAAGTACTCAAAAGTAGCTACTCCTACCAGTTCCATTACCATTTAATTATTATTTAACACTTCAATATAATAGAATTATAAGTTCCCGAGACCCGGACTCGGCCGAAAATCTCCTGTACAGTTCCACAGAAAAAACTACAACAGGGTATCTGAAAAATAGAAGGTAATAAAAATACCAAGCCTATGCTTTATCTTGGCAGGTATAACACAAGAAAACACTATAGTGAATATTCAAGTGAACATTACCCTCAGGCTAAACAATACCTTGCCCTCAGGCTAATCATAACCTTTCCCTTAGGTGTACCAGATATTTCCCTCAGGCATAGAAGCTACTACCCTTAGGCATAAGAAACATTTCTCTCAGGCAAATCAATACCTTTCCCTCAGGAAAATCAGTACCTTGCCCTCAGGAAAATCAGTACCTTTCCCTCAGGCGGATTAGTACCTTGTCGTCAGGCGAATTAGTACCTTTACCTCAGGAGAATCAGTAACCGGTCCAAGCCAAATGCATAAGTAAGTAACAAATATGTTTCCTCTCAAGAAAACTCAAAACATGCTAACATTACGACATACCCACGGGTATCCTGTCCAAATGACTAAATAAGGGAAACGCACCCACGGGGTGGCC
Source organism: Viscum album (assembly GCA_963277665.1). Lineage (NCBI taxonomy): Eukaryota > Viridiplantae > Streptophyta > Magnoliopsida > Santalales > Viscaceae > Viscum > Viscum album. The sequence continues at coordinate 684,294,996 of OY728120.1, read as the reverse complement.
CTGGATCCAAGAAACGATCCCAAAAAACATTTTATATTTATTTATTAAATTAATTATGCAATTCTAGGTATTTTAACAGTCAAGGCCTCATCCATACAACACCCCAAACATGGGCTCGTAGCACAACTGTACAAAAAATCAACTCAACAGTTGGAAATAAACACCAGACCACCTACCTTGATCTCCTCTGATCGATATACGTGAACGACGCCTCCAGAATCAACTGAGAACAACATAGATCTGGTAATACCGATAACCCATTAAAACCCAAATAAACTCCCATCTAGAAAGAACTTGAAGGAAACACTCAAATAGAGAGAAGAACTCACCCGCACGGTTCAAAACGAGATCATTGACGAAGGAATCGGAGTCCCGGTGTGCAGTCGGGAGCTCTTCCAAGATCCAGCCTTCTCTCCCGCGGCTCTTGGGAATTCTAAGTTTCCTCTATCTAAAGAGGAGGCTACTTACTGGTTTAAGTGAAAAAACATAACTACACGACGTGTACTCTCAATTTTTAATTATTCCTATGGCATCAAATTTCCACCGCCACACTGTTCATCTGTCGACATGATTCCACGACGTGTATTTCTGAGTACACAGTGTGTACTAATGTTCCACTCGCGGCTACTCCCCTGCCTTATTGTTCACCATCCGACTGATTACACGACATGTATATACCAAGTACACGGCGTGTAGTCAGTTTTCACACCCTTTATTGCCGACAGGCCTACCGCCCTGTATTCTCATCCCACACGGCCAAAGTACATGGCGTATAGAAAAGTACACAACATATACCCATAAAATTGGGATTTACCCCCCCCCCCCCCATTTTCCTTATTTTATAAAAAAATTAAAGGAATAGGAAAAGAATAAACCCATACCTCGATAATAAGAACTGGGTTCTTACAATTCATGAAATTTATTTCTCCATCATAAATTCCCAATATAAATTATTTTCCTTATTAATTCAACTAAATATATTCTTCTATTTTCATGATTTCTCAAAAATATATCAACTTTAATTTCGTTATTATGTACCAATAATTTGTTATTTAAATTTATTAACTATTAATATGAATTATTAAGTTTCAAAAATTGTATTATATTATTAAAAACATGCATTGACTTATAGTGTCATGTAAATGTATAGGTGAAGTACTAGTTCTTACTAAATGGCATATCTCCAAGTCCATATGAAATATCCTCTATATCTCGTTCCCCTCCCTTTTTTCCATTCCCTGTTAACCCTCCATTTACCTATTATCCTCCCTTAACTCCCCTAACTCCCCTAACCCCTCCCCACCTCCTCATCCATTATATATACTATAAATTTTCCCCTCCCCATCCATTTTTCTCTCCCTATATTCTTAGACTCATTTGAAAATGTGTCCATATCTCCATAAAAAATTATACCCATACCATCTCTCTGAAAATCAACTCCTCTATTCTATAATTGACTCTCCCAAAAATTTCTCTCCCTCTTCAATGTTAGGGCTCCGTGAAATCTTGTCTCCCTTGATCATGCAATCTTTATTCTCTAATTGCCTCTCCAAAAAATTTCTCTCCCTCGTCAATTATGCTAGGGCTCCACGTAATCTTATCTCCCTCACCCTGTGATCGCATCTCCCTCATCAACTATTTATCTAATTTCATTCTCAACTCGACCTCATCGTTCTCATATCAGACCCATCAAAATATTGAATGTGTCTGACAAGACACTTAAATCGACTATTGGAGTGTGACCTCATCATCCTTCAATACCCATTTTCAATAAATAATTGTCCACCATCGCTGGATTTCCAAGGTATTTTTCTAATACCGATTCTAGGTATGTGACCTGGCTTCGTAACATAGATTTTCTCAAAATCAACTTCAACCGACTATTGGAATGCACATTTTCATTCCATATGTAGATCAAAAAATTTCATAAATGAACAACATGATCATTTTAATTCCAGTAATTAAATGTTTTTATGTGTTATACCAAACATTTTTTGTCAAATTTGATTTTGTGATCATCACCACAATTTTAATTTTGAACACAAATCAACTTCATCTGACTATTGGAATGACATAGATCCCATAGATCATCACCCCAATGGAAATATTCATTGAACAATCAGTTTTCTTCATGCAATTTTATTCCATTATCATTTTGTTCCTCCCTCTCTTTTGTGGATTGTGGGTATATTGTTTTTTATTTTACCTTTTTCCATGGATTTAATGGGATTGTTAGATGAATTTTTAAGTGGATTTGGAGGATATCCATTATCAATGAATAATTTTCCACCATTTCTGGACTTCCAAGGTATTTTTCTAATACCAATTCTAGGTATGTGACCTATCTTTTCAACGTATCTTTTCTCAGAAATTATGATCTACACTCGGAATGAAAATGTACATTCCAGTAATCGGTGACACAGATCCCATAGATCATTACCCCAATGTAAATCTTCATTGAAAAATAAATTTTCTTCTTCCAATTTTCTCCCATTATTTTTTTTTCCTACCTTTCATTTTGGATTGTGGGTAGATTGTTTTTTTATTTTTCATTTTTCTGTGATTTGAATAGAATTGTTCGATGAATATTTTAGTAGATTTGGAGGATATCACCAGCCAATACAACAAAATATAACTAAGATTCAATATTATTTTTTAAAAGAGTAAATAAAACATGAAAGAAATCCATGAAGCATTATTCCAATAATAAATAAATTATGTATGCATAGGTCTCCTTTGGTTTTAGGTGAGTCTGAATCCCAGATTGATTTAGTTGGGATCATTTTAATAGGGTTTATTATTCATCTCCCACATTAGGATTCTCTGTTTTTCATTGTAAGAATGATTGGAAATCTAGTTCAAATTTATGGAGTGATTGAAAATATTTCAAGACCTTTGGTTGCATGAATTTGTAGAAATAATTGATTACTTGTAAAATTCACATCTTTTGGTATATGGATAATATATAGGTAATAATTCTTATTAAATGTGTTATACAGTTGAGCCATTTCATCACCTCATCCTTTTTCATCACCATGTACTTATTTTAATTAATTATAAATTGTAACTCACCTAGTTATTGGTGACCCCACAAACCTCTATAGATATTGCGGTGTGTATTTATGGTTCAATGAATGAATTATGAAATATGATGGTAAACAAAACCCACACTTTTTATTAATACAATTCAACATTATTTTTTTATGAATTATATATTCATTTAATATTAGAAAAATTATCCTATTTATTAATTATTAAATACAATTATTATTTTTCAATAATGGGTTACTTTTGTGAAATTTTTTATTTAATATATTTGTGGAATGTATAAGCCTTACATATTCTGCAATTTGATATACAAAAACTATGCATTACTGATTTTTTTTAATGTTAAATCCAACATATATTAACTATTATACACTACACAGTCTGTATAAACTCACTTTGTATAATTGTATTATGTATTCCATTCAACAAATATATATGATGGGTATATAAAAATTCCATGATCAATAATTTATATGTGTTTTTTTGTTATATAATTTGTTATCTGTATCCATTTTCTATTTATATAAAACAATTACTTGCATTTTGTATTGTTTATATTCTATAATTTTAAATTTTGTATACATGCATTAATGTAAATCTTCATTATGTTCATGATTTTGGAGGATATTGTTATAAATCTTCATCATTGCGAAGAAATGCAATGTTGAGGGTATTCCAATAAGAGGTTGCAAGTTTTTCTACCAGAAAAAAGGTTATATTGTACATGTTTTTATATATTCTGATATATATATATATAATCTTATACATGTACTCTAATATATATATATATGTGTGTGTGTGTGTGTAAAAAACATACCTTATATACATGGAAAATATAAATGGACATGAAGTCATTGATTAGATCAGTTTCAGATCGGTGCACTATTTACATCATTACTAATGAGTATAAAGTGTGAACAAGGACTTAAATTATGGTAATAATTATAGTTATATTTAGTAAATTTTGATAAATTTCCCAGAACCAAAAAAACATCCCTCAATTGGTTTTTCTTTCTTTAATTCATATTAAAAATTAAGTGTCGACTCATTATTTGATCGAATCTATTCTCCAATTCATAATGGAAGTACTACTATAATTCCAATAGATTGTCAAGAGAGTGCCATATTTTCAAGGTAATCTCTAATCATAAATCTTAAACCCTAGAGAAAACCTATTATACTATTTTATCTGAGCATCTGGTGATGTATTTTTATTTCACAACCTCAGAAAGTCAGTCTCTATTCTCTAAGTCATCGTGGAAATAATACTAGAATTCCAATGCATCATCAAGAGAGTGTCGAATTTTCAAGGTACCTCTAAACATAATTCTTAAAAACTAGATAACACCCCTTATAATATGTTCTCTGATCATTTGGCACTGTATTTTTATTTCAGAACCTATTATATGTCAATACCTTTACCATTATTCATTATGTTTGATGTTTATTGGGTATATTAGGCATAATTTTCTTCTATCTAATGATGATCTAATGGATATTTCCTTGAGATATCACTATGTTACAAAGTTGGAAAATTTATCTCCCATTTAATTTTTTAATGATGTTTTTCATGATATTCTTGGAATTTTATTTGAGATATTTTTTCAATTTGAGTTTCCCGTAAAAAATGGCTTAGACATGATTATAGAATATTTTTTGTATAATCATTTCTGTGAACAGATTTGTAAAATACTTCTCTTTTTAATATCATCTTTACTTTTTTAGAATGTAATGAATGAGATTTGAGTTAATGGAAGTGACACATTAATTCATGTGTTGTATTCCCACAAAAATATGTGCATGTAGTTTTAGGTGACTAATATGTATAAAGCATAGTGACTTATCTATTTGAATTATAGTATATTAATGTTGTTGATACTGGTATTCTTGATTTTTTTTCACCTAGGATGGATATTCCCAATTCAAGAATCTATTTCAGATAGTCGTTACTGAGCTCTGGTGTATCATATGGTGGGATAGAAATGAAATAATGCATAACAACCATTACATTGACAATAACTGAGGAATGAATGGAATTTTTTCTATCAAGGTGGATACATCTTTGAAGATTGACCTGGTTGGGAACTTGATATAGGATTTCACTGTTTATGATAGATTGGGCATTCAGGGTTAGTTCATGATTTATAATGGCTTCATCTTTTTTGTTTGGCAACCTCCATATCTAGGTTTGATCAAGATCAATATGGATTTTTCTTCCAAGGGGAATGTAGACCTGTAAGTTGAATGAAACAGAAATATTTGATAGAAACAGTGGTGAGATTATAATCATGTATACATAAACTTCAATAGTGCACATTGTTTAAACATACATGCACATTGTTTGGTGTCATACAATGTTTAAACATACATTACACTCCTGTATGCAAATGTTAAAAATATAGAATGTGCCATACACTTCAATAGTATACAGTACCGTATACATTACACTTCTGTATAAAAATGTATACATTACATTACACTCTTGTATAAAAATTTATACATTACATTATACTCATGTATACATTACACTTCAATAGTGGTGATGCAAAATATTTATCCATGTTGATCAGATCAGTTTCAGATAGGTGCACTGTTTGCATCATTGCTAATGAGTATAAAGGGTGAACAAAGACTTACACGATGGTAATAATTATAGTTATATTTAGTCAGTTTTAATAAATTTCCAATATCCAAACAAAACATCCCCCATTTGGTTTTTATTTCCTTATTTCATATTAAACATTAATTTCCAATGCATTATTTGATTTATTCAATTATCACTCTGTTGTCTGTGTCTATAAAAAGTCATTGTGGAAATACTACTCAAATTCCAACATTTTATCAACAGAGTGTCATATTTTCACGGAAACCTTTAAACATAATTCTCAAACCCTAGAGCATACATATTATACAATTTTCTTTGAGAAATTTTTAATGTATTTTTTATTTCAAAACCTACTGTAAGTCAATCCCTATTCTCCAAGTCATCATGGAAATACTATTGGAATTCCAATGCAGCGTCAAGAGAGTGCCATATTTTCAAGGTAACCTCTAAATATAATTCTTAAACCCTATATCATACCTATTATACTATGTTCTCTAAGCATTTGGTGATGTAATTTTTTTCATGACCTACTGTAAGTCAATCCGAATACTAGAATTCATTATGTTTGATGTTTTTTTGGGTATATTAGGCATAATCAGTTTCTATCTGATGATGATCTAATGGATATTGTCTTGAGATTTCACTATGCTACAAATCTAGAAAATACGACTCCCATTTAATTTTTGAATTCTTTTTTTCTTGATATTTTTGGAACTGTATTTGAGAAATTTTTTAATTTTGTGTTTCTTGTACAAAATGGTCTAGACATGCTTATAAAAATTATTTTTTATAATCAAGTCTATAAAAAGATTTTGAAAATACTTATCATTTCTTTACTTTTTTTATAATGTTATGCATGTGATTTGATTTAATGGTAGTGACACATTAATTCATGTGTTGTATGCCCACATAAATATGTTTATGTAGTTACAGGTGACTAATCTGTGTAGAGCATAGCGACTTATCTATTTGAAGTGTAGTATATTAATGTAGTTGATTTAAGTACTCTTCTTGATTTTAATTTCACCTAGGAAGGATATTCCCAATTCATGAATCTATTTAATATAGTTATTACTGAGGCATGTTGTATTATATGGTGGAATATGAAGGAAAGAAGGTATGGAAACCATTAAATTAACATTAACTCAGCCATGAATAACATTTTTGCTGTTATCAAGGTGGATACATTTTTGATGACTGACTTACTTGGGAACTTGATATGGGATATCACTGTTTATGATAGACTGGGCATTCAACTTTAGTTCATGAATTATAATGGATTCTATATATTTCCCACCACAACTTCGGGTTCACAATCAACTCTGACAATTGAGTTATTGGAGTCATCTTAAGTAATAAACAGATTGCTTCCAATCGCAGTAGGGATAATGTCAACTTCATCATCACCATCATCAAAAACATGTTTGGGATTTACTTCAATAATTACACCAAATTTAGGATGACGATGATCTTTGACATAAAAAACTTGTTTCACCAATGATGCCAATACATATGGTTCATCGGTGGCAAGAGTGCAAGTCATGTCAATAAATTGAAATCCACAATCATCAATAAAGGTGCCTTGCCTCATCATTGAATCAAACCACTGACATTTCATCATCGTGAATCAACCATGCAAGTAATAATCCAAAATTATTATTTTCTCCATGACTCCATAATAAGATACATTTTCAGAATGAGTTCTATTATCCGATGAAATGGCATAACAATTTGTTGTGGCAGTTATCATAACACCATCATGTTGTGTTCTCATGTTTCTTGCTCGTTCAGTGATAATAAATTTGTATCCATTGATCACAAGTTATTTATAAGAACGAACCACAGTATTAGGACCAAAATCCAAAGCTCTTATTTCCTCAGAAAATGAGTCTGCAGGAAAACTCGATACCTGAAATATAAACAAATAGTAAACTTAATTAAATATTATTTTTATTTAGTTATTACAGAAATATTTTTTACCTTCAATTTCAACCAAGCAGAAAACCCTTTGCTATGAAAAGTCTCATTCCTTCTCAAAGATAAAGAATTATATTTTCTATATATCAATTATTTATGTTCCCTGTAGATAAAAATAATAATAGTTTAACAAATATTTAAAATTAAAAGAGATAAGATAAGAGATACATGTACAATTTACTTACTTGATATACTCATCATGAAAATCACAATTGAACAACACTGTGTGATGTGCCATCTCTCGCTCTTCAAGGCTTAATGCTGTCAATGTATATGATCCCATAATTCTTCCTGTCTGAGGAAGTGATGGAAAACTGGGTTCAATTTTCTCATACTGTTCTTCTTCATTTCTCATTGGTCTGTTTATTCTTGTAGTAAGATCAGAAAAATACATTGAGAAGAAATCCATACATTATTGTGTCAAGTAACCATTCACAATAGAACCTTTGGGATAATTCCTATTTTGAACATATGATTTCAATGTGTACATGTTTCTTTCAGTTGGATACATCCAATGAAAAGAAACGGGTCCTCTAAGAAGTATTTCGGTCGGAAGATGGACAGTCAAATGCAACATGCATGTAAAAAATGATGGAGGGAATATTTTCTATAACTCACACAAAATTAATGGTGTCTCTGCCAACAGTTTTTGCAATAAGGATTTGGAAAACTTCTTAGCACAAAGATCTATAAACAAATAGCACAAACGAATAACTGAGACTCTTACATTATTGGACAAGAGATGACAAATTTCTATTGGAATCAACTCATGAAAAAGGACATGATAATCATGAGTCTTCAATGATTTCAGCTTCAACTCTTTTTTATTGACCCATTTTTATATATTTCTTGAATAGCCATCAAGATCTTTAATTGTCTCTATCACTTCTATAAATTTATTTTTTTCAGTAGGTTTCATCACATAAGAAGCACATGGAACTTGCTATTTATTTTCACTGATACAGACAGGATGCAATTCTGGTCTGATCCCCCAATCTACCAAGTCACACTGAGATCATAAATCATTTTTTTCTTCCCCTTGACATTTAGAAGAATCAAAAGCAACATTTCACATATATTATTTTCAATGTTCATTACGTCTAAGCAATGACGTAACAAGTTGGTTGACCAATATGGCCACTCAAAGAATATACTCTTCTTCTTCCAATTGTAATAGTTATCATTGGAAACATTTTTCCTCTTTCTAGATTTCATTACACCCTTCCCAAATGAATAAATGAAATCTTTCAATTCATTAAGCACATCAGTTCCATACATACACTGAGGTGGATCGTCAGTCTTCATGGTATTGTCAAATCATCGAAGATTGTTTCTATATGGATGGTTAATTGGAAAGAATCGTTGATGTCCCATAAAACTAAAACTACTATGATATTTCAGTCTTCTCGATCGAGTATTATTCATACAAAAAGGACATGACAATTTTCCTTTTTTTCTCCATCTAGACATCATTGCATAAGTAAAAAAATCATTGATCATCCACATAAGCACAACACGCATTTGAAATATGTATTTCGAACATGCATCGTATGTGGGAACACCCACATCCCAAATAAGTTTACACTATTTTATTAAAGGTTTCATGTATACATTTATATCATTTTTGAGATCAAAAGGGCCTGATATCAGTATACTCAATAAAGTGTAAGAATTTTTCAAACACAGTCATGGGGGAAGGTTATAAATGTGTATGAAAACTGGTCATGTGCTGTGCGAATTAAGAATCTGCCAAAATTGATTAAAACCATCACATGAAATACCTAGTCTCACATTACGCATGTCGGCTGAAAATTCAGGATATTAAGCATCAAATATCTGCCATGAAAATCCATCTGTAGGGTGAACCAACTCTTCATTATTCTTTTTTCTCTTGGTGTCATGCCATCGCATTTTTACTGATATTTCATCAGACATGGAAAGGTTATGTAATCTGGGGATCAATGGAAAGTGACACATTACTTTTTGTGGCACACGATATGGTGTTCCATCATCTTTTGGCTTCCATCAAGAGGTTCCACATTTGATACAATCATTTCTCTCAGAAGTTTCCTCCCAAAATAAGCTGCAATCATTCGGGCAAGCATGAATTTTTTTTAGAATCCTAGTTCATCAAATAACTTCCATTCCATATACTGGTTTGAGGGAATATCTGTATCATCTAGAAGTAAGTCCTTCAAGAAGGTAAGAATGTAATCGATTGCAGTATTTGAAATCCCATACATAGTTTTCCCATGAAACAATCGGATTAAAAATTCCAACTTTTTCATTTTACGACATTGCCGATATACTGGAGTCGTTGCAGCATCATTCAATTTTTAACCCTATCAACATCATCATTTTTATTAGACGCATCCTGTGTGCTTGTATTGAAATCTTGTTGGCTGAACATCCTTTCCTTCTCATGATTCCGAATAAATGGAAACCGATCATATATCAAACTCTCTAATTCAGTCCTATCATTTGGATCATCAAAATTTTGAGATTCCATTTTATCTCCATTGTGATACCACACATAATAGTTTTTTTGGAAACCATATTTGGTTATATGATAGCTAATTGCTTCATGACTCAACCATGGTCTTCCAACACAATTAGAACATGGGAAGTGTATGCGAACACTATCTGAAGCCTTGTCAAATGCAAAATCTAAAAAGCTATTCAAATTATTTTGAAAATCGTTTGAATTCCAATCAGTTTCACACATCCAGCTTCTATCCATTCTGTAAAAAAATTGAAATAAGTCTTTTCAAAGCAATTCAATAATATTGAAGTTCAATCAAAAAAATATTTAGGTAAATGACAATTGTTTAATTTAAATAAAATAATAACTAACACATTACACTGTATGAGAATCATATTAAGAAATACAACAAAATAAAGTGTATATAAGAAAATAAGATACAAAATATCTAATGCCTACATTCAAGGATTTCCCAGTAATATATTGGAAGTGGATCAAGGAATACATAATCCTTAAGGGCCGTGTTCAGAGTACATGAGTTTTATAATTTAACATATTTAGGGAGACTAGGATGAGGAGTAGGATTAGGATCACATCAAAAGTAGTTATGGCCTCATCAAGTTTCACCTTAACCATGGATTAAAGGATCCTAGGTTTGGGGCCATAGATCATAGGTTGGTAGGGTGTATTTATTCAATCATGTCCCAATTTATTTTAGAGAGGGACCTTCAATAGTTATAGGTATGGATTTGATTATAAATAGCTATAAAAAGGATATCCATGAATTGTGACATCCCAAAACAGGATGCCACTCATTAGTGACCCGAACCCAAATGGCCCCCCATTGGAGAGGGACCTTCAAGTTCTATTATGTGTTATCTCACATATGAATAATGTTTTTTGGGTTGTTCGGGGTCTAGGGAGGAGGGCGCTGGGATTTCCGGGGTTCAGGGAGGATGGTGGGGGTTTTCCAGGTTCAAGGAAGGACGACCGGCTGTCCTGGGTCCAGAAAGGCGGGTGGGGGGTTGTCCGGGGTCTAGGGAGGAGGGGGCTGTCCAGGGTCTATGAAAGAGGTTGGGTTGCTGTCAGGGGTCCAGGGAGGTGGGTGGAAGGGTTGTCCAGGGTCTAGGAAGAAGGGGGGTTGTCCTGGGTCCAGGAAGGAGGGGGGGTTGTCCTGGGTGGACCTCAAAACACCGAATGTGGTTCCACTCTATAGTTCTAATAATACATTATCCAAAGCTACAAAGATTCCACCAGTAAACATGAAAACTTTAAATCAGTGCGTACTGTAATTTCATGACATTTAAGTGATATGTGTTTTGTGAAAAGCCTATACATTACAGTGATGTTCGTGAATGATGGTTTTTTGCCCAAATGTGAATGGAATTTAGTATTGAGGATGATTTCTTCCATTTAACCAATGTTATAGTGTACCTTTAAGATGAATTTTTGAATTTAACCAGTGTTATATTTTATTGTTAAGTGAGGTGAGTTAGAAACCATTTTAGGCATGTCATTAGAACATGGGTTCTTCTATTTAACCTTGTAGTCTTGACTTTTAGGGATGCAAGTGTTTTGACTGAGCTAATTACAACCTACTCTATAGAATGGCCAACACATCATGTGGGCATACCCATGAAACAAAGCAATGTGTAAATGGGATGTTTTCAGCACCCCATTTGGACAAACATACTTTTCACCATAAGGGAATGGCCATGTATATTTACATGGCTATCCAAGTCATGTGTTGTGTGTACATTCCCATGTACATTCCCAGGACACTAGATTATCGTAGACACCATGTCAACCGTTATACACACCATGTGAACCCTTATACCATATCGTCATTATTACAACCATTAATAACAACTTATTAAACAACATCACTTGTAAAAGATAATAAAATTGAATGTAAATCAATAATAATATTGGATATATCATGTAAAATGAAGTCATACTATCTTACATCCTAAATGACCACCCACAACCATGTAAAGAGTGTTTTTTAAATAAGTTATTGATGCTAAAAAATGGAAATATTTTGAAAAGTTATTAAATTTCATAAAACCCAAACTAAAGTCCATAGAATGTACCATATCACCCCACTAAAAAAAGGAAAACCACCTATCCCACAGAAAGTACCATATCTTTCCATTCCTTACAAGTTTTATTGTGTTTTATCTCACATATGAATAATGATTTTTGGGAGTGAAATAGAGTGGATCATGAGCATTGTGTTCAAAAAAGGAAGAGATAAAAACAACTCAATTAGTGTGAAGAATAATAATCCCTTGGTCTTATTCATATTTGAACCACACAGTCATGATTTTCAAGATGAACTTGATTCCATGAAACCATATGAGATGCACGATTCAATAAATGTGTTTTTCTGATTTTCCCATGCATTTTGAAGAACCCCGAATCAGTGAAAATGTTCATTATGTTTTAAAAAGGTAATTTAATAACTCATGTATGATGTTGAAGGTAGAATGATTAATGGTTATATTAGGAAAACTAATATTCATTAATATTGTGAATTTGACATTCTGTGAATTAGTTTCATGAAGAAGGAAGAAGTACTACATGGGAAAATGAGAGGTCCCACCGAGAGTTCCCTTTGTAGATACTTTATTCATAAATAACATTGGATTGTACGGTTAAGTATTTCTTATTTCTTCTATGAAGAATAATTAGGGACCACATACTATTTTTCAAAGTTCAAGAAGATACTCTATATGTTATATTGTGCAAAGGATAAGTGAACATTGTTTCATTTTTTATATATATAGATTTTGATAGAAACGTGATACATACTTGTTATGTAACACACATAGTGTAAAAAAATTAAGATGAATAATATCTTCATGTTTGAAATGATATTAATTAAAGGAGTTATTTTCATGAAATACTATGAATAAATATTACAAACAATTTATTATGAGTTCATATACATGAAGCTGTGATATTTGAAGAATTGAGATTAAAAAAACTATGAATCTTTAAAATTAGAACACAAGAAAGAGACACCATGACCTTATAAATGTATATGTGTAATGAAAACATTAATTGGAAATTTTTTACACTGATGTGGTGATTTGAGTACACAATTCGTGGTTGTAGTGATTTGAGTACACAATTCGTGGAGTAGTGAATCATAAAATTTTACAAAATCCCTAGAAATAGGGAATGATGATATACTTGAGAATAGAAGGATATCCTTGAGAATAGGAGGAAGGATATCCTTGAGAAGAGGTGGAAGGAGTCTATCCTGGTAGCAGATAAGATGGAAGAGGTGAACCTGTGTTGGGGCTTCTCAAGGGCTTCTGGGAGTCGGGCAGCGGTTCTGGGAGTCGCGCAATCTGCTTCTAGAATCGGGGGGGGGTCTCCTGCCTTAGTTCGAATTTGGGGCATTTTTTCCCAACGGTTATTAAAACCGTTGGGAAAATAATGATTTCCCAATGGTTTCATCCAACCATTGGAAAAAATGCATCTAAACACCATCTTTACCAACAGTTCATGAAAACCATTGGTAAAGAACACATATACCAACAGTTCAAAAGAATCGTTGGTATACAAGTGTTGGGAAAAGAATGATTTCCAATAGTGGGGCCCGGTCAAACCCAGCAGGTCTGACCAGGTCGACCCAGAATGGGTCGACCCAGTCTGAGTTGGGTCGAGTCGATCCGACCGGGTCGGACCGGGCCCAGGCCCATTACCGACCTTGTTACTTCCTTTGGCCGTATCTTTGGCATCGGACGACTGTTCGGAAAACCATCAGTGGTGATGGTTTTCTTGGAGCATGATGGTCCCTTTGAGTATACCCCATTGGAGTTCAGGGTAATGTTGATATATGGTTAGTTTGTATTGTACACGAATCCAACTGGGCTCCCGGGACTAAAAATCTAATAACACACAGACCAGGCGTCCGATTGACGCACTGTCTATTGAGTTGAGACCCCTATGACAAGACAGAACTTTGAGATACTTCTTCGTGGAAATTAGTGACAGTTTACCTATTGACACTTGTCTTGAGGAGCAGACCCTCCCGGAATCAAGTGTGCTTTGTGGAAACCATGTGGCTGGCTGGGCACTAATGACTATTCTTGGATCATGTGTTGGTCTGACAGAATAGCTGGTCTTGGATCATGTGTTGGTCTGACAGCTCTGATGACTGTCCCTGGATCATGTGTTGGTCCGACAGTTCTGACTTCTGTTCCTGGATCATGTGTTGGTCCAATAGAATAGCTGGTCCTGGATCATGTGTTGGTTCAACAACTCTGATGATTTGGTGGCTATATCTGATCATATCTATCTCTCTACATAGCTTGTATACCTGTGTGAGTTGAGTCAATAACTCTTGTGTTTCCTCATTATTGAGATGGATTACTTGATAACTTAGGTATATGTATGAGCATTTACCTAAGTGGGGTTATCTGTTGATTTACTACTTTTTGGTTTATTAATGTTGGATTTTGTGAGACCTTGAGGGTCTCGGGGTCCCTATAGATTATTTTTAAACTCACCCCTACACAGGATATTCCCGCACCACGTTGTGTTGGATGCAGATGACAGATAGCACTGACTAAGGCTGAGTAGCAGGACTGAACGGTACCCGGAGATGGACCTTAAGATGATTCAGTGCACGAAGGAGACTGAAAGACGTAGAGTACTTAGGAGGCCATCTGTACCTACCCTTCAGGTAGGAACCCTAGAGGATGACCCTGTGGATACTTTACTTTACTTTAGTTGTACTTGCTTTTTAGTTGTACTTGTACTTTCCTGTTGGGATTGTATTTTCGACCCCCTTTACTTTTCATCACACTTCTGTATAAATATTTACTTAGTGTTTTTCTTTTATCTCATACACTGTTGTGAGAGGTTACTCTATATTAAGGCAATGCCTTCCTGGTTTTAAGGATTTACGCCTTTGGTGCTAGTCACCAACCCCTGGCCTATGGAAGGCGGACTTGGGGTAGTCACGGCATGGGCCTCGGGGGATGGGTCGTGACAAATTGGTATCAAAGGAGTCGGTTCTACTGCCAAACTTAGGACTCTGATCTTTCTTTTATGTGAAGCAATAGTGTTAAGAGTACTGACTATGGTTTTCATTCCATGGAGTCCAGTGTTGGTGCAGCGGCCGACGTATCCATACACCAGGACCCTGACTTCTGATTTCCGACTCAGTGCATGAAAACATTTATTGTGTGTGTCTTTTCAAGAGTTTTCTTTGTGATATATTGAGCCAGCTCACTAGGTATAACATATTGACCGTGGAGCACCTGTTTCTTTTCAGGATGCCTCCACGCAGACAGCCAGCTAGGGTTCTGAGAGTTGTATGAGATGACAGCCCACCGAACAATGAGGCCTCGGTGCAGGGCCCTATCATAGTGGAGGCACCAGCGGTACCAATACCCATTGGGCCAAAGATACCACCAGCCCCAGCAGCAGAGAGTTCACGCCACTTAAGAACGTTGCATGAGTTTCAGCGCCAGAGGCCGCCCAGGTTTAGGGGATAGACGGACCCACATGCAGCCCAGGATTGGCAGGAGGCTGTGGTGAGAGTCTTCAGACTGGTAGGGACACCAGCCGACCTTATGGTGATCCTTTACACGTGTCTCCTATAGGAAGTAGTAGGTAGATGGTGGAGCCTAGTGCTCCAGGTGCATGACGAGGCGACACTACTCTGGGATGACTTCGAGAGACTATTTCAGAAAGAGTTTGTCCCAGCCACCCTACGTGCGGTGGAGATACAAGATCTATTGCATCTACATCAAGGTAGCATGACAGTGGCATAATACTTAGCGATGTTCACTGACCTCTCGCGTTACTCCACAGATATGATGCGGGACAATTTCTTCTGGTCTTAGACCTTCAAGCAGGGGCTTAGGCGAGAGATCAGAGCTTCGATGATCTCCCTCAGCATCCCGACGTAAGTGGGGGTGTTAGAGAGAGCCCTCCTAGTGGAGAGTTTCCTTGATGAGCAATCACCAGTAGTGAGACCCACCACCAGGCATCACGTAGCAAAGTCTTCTATAGCTGACAGCAGACAGATGTCACAGAGGTTGAAGAAGACCAGACCATTCGGTGGGTGACCTTAGGATATAGGATCAGTTGTGCAGGGCACACCAGACAGATCTAGTCATGCCAGGAGTGGGAAATTTTACACTTGCAGTGGGCAGGGTCACATGGCTCATGACTATCCGACCCTCCATACTGATGATCAACAAACATTTGAGGGACCTCTCAGGTAGAGGCAGAGTTTCGATCGAGGTGGACAGCAGGGAGAAGGCGAATGTGGAAGAGGAGTTGGCCATGTAACTGGTGGTGGATGAATATTTGAGGTGTTACCACCACCACCATGAGGAGGTACACCCCGGCAACAGGGAGCAGGTGGATAGGGGTGGGCTCAACTCTAGGTAGTTGAGGCATATGATCATGGCGCTCTAGAGATGATTCGATCTACGATCTATGTATACTCCACAATAGTTGCAGTTATTATAGACATAGGTGCCAATCACTCTTTCATTTCCACTGCCCTCTTTCAGAGCTCAGAGATTCCGACAGAGCCATTAGCTCGATCCTCACAGCTAGATACTCCTATGAGAGCAGACTCGATGATTACGCACTGGTGCTGGAAGTGCGAGCTTACTCTATGAGGCAAGAGCTTTGGCTGGGATATCCTCATAATGGGGTCGAGGCCTTATGACGTCATCTTGGGTATCTACTGGTTATCTAAAATCCATGCTCATATTGATTGTATTAGGTGTAAAGTGTGTTGTTTCTACATTTATGGGACCAGGTTCACCTTCACTGGTGAGAAGGGAGCCTTTGCCACACAGGACTACTCGGAGGAGGGTGCAACCGATCACTGATCAGATATCCTGCCTTACCCTCGGAATAGTTGATGTGGAGAGTCTGAGTTATCCTATAGTGGTGGACCAGTATGCAGATGTTTTCCCTGACGACGTTCCAGGACTACTTCCTCACAGAGAGGTGGACTTCTACATTGACCTGTACCCCAGAATGACATCGATATCTACACTACCATATCATATGAATCCCTCTGAGCTTCACGAGCTGAGGGTACATCTAGAGGACTTTCAGGGTAAGGGATTCATATTTCCTAGTGTTTCTCCCTGGGTAGCCCCAATTTTGTTCACCAAGAAGGCAGATGAGAGTGTGAGGATCTGTTTTGACTACCGTCACCTGATCCAGGTGACCATGAAGAGCAAGTACCCACTCCTGAGGATTGATGACCTCTTTAACCAGTTGAAAGGAGCACGGTGGTTCTCAAAGATAGACCTCAGATTAGGCTATCACCAGTTTAGAGTTCGAGACGAGGATGTGTATAAGACAGACTTTAGATGTAGGTATGGCCACTACGAGTTCTTGGTAATGACTTTCTGTCTAACCAATTCTCCAACAGTGTTCATGGGACTCATGAACAAGATCTTGCAGCCTTACCTAGATTGATATGTCGTAGTCTTCATCAACGACATTCTGATCTACTCGACTACTGAGGAGAAGCATGCTACGATTTGTGGGTATTACTGGACACACTCTGAGAGCACTAGATTTATGGTAAGCTCTCGAAGTGCCAGTTCTATATCTGAGAGGTTCACTTTTTGGGACATGTCATCTTGGAGGCCGGAGTTGTAGTAGATCCAGCAAATATTAAGGTGGTACTTGCTTGGGATCCACCCAGGAGTGTGAAGGAGGTACAGAGTTTCCTGGGTTTGGTTGGATATTATCAAAGGTTCGTGTCAGAATTTTCCAGAGATTCAGCACCACTATCAATCTTTCCGAAGAAGAGGAAACCCTTCGTGTGGTCAGAGAGATTCCAACAGAGATTTCAGAAGTTGAGGAAAATGCCCACTAGTACCCCCATCTTGAGGGTTCCAGAGGAAGGTGTAGGTTATGTAGTCTACTACGACGCATCAGGGATAGGACTCGGGTGTGTCCTCATGTAGGAGCAAGAAGTGATGGCATATGGTTCTCGGCAGTTGAGACAGTATGAGTAGAACTACGCTGCCCATGACCTGGAGTTAGCAGAAGTGGTCTTCGCCTTGATGATTTGGTGACACTATATTATGGGCGAGCGTTTTACCGTGTACTCTGATCACAAGAGTCTCAGGTATATCTTCTATCAGAAGAACCTAAACCTGAGACAACAATGTTGTCTTGAGTTCCTCTAGGACTATGACTTCGAGATAGTCTATACTTATGGGAAGGGGAATGTTGTTGTAGATGCCCTCTGCAGAAGAACTAGTATACAACTGCTAAGCGAGGCGACAGAGCAGCTGGCTGCCTTACAAATATCCTTTGTGGATAGAAATGGAGAAACCTTTCTATAGTATCTTACAGTCACTCCCCCACTCCTTCAGTGAGTCTGGGAAGCACAGAATGGGGACGCTGACTGCAAGACACGATGTGGTTAGATATCCATAGGGCAGACACCTGATGGATTTTCTGAAGGTGGGGAGCACTTCATCCTCTTCATAGGACGTACTATGGTACCAGTGTCACTTCAGGAGGAAGTGTTGAGGGATTTCCACATGTCCCCTCTAGCGGTACATCTATAAGTGGTGAAGATGTACTAGGACCTTTGACGACAGCACCGGTGGCCAGGTATGAAGAAGGCAGTATCAGATTTTGTCTCTCAATGCCTCACTTGTCAGCAATTGAAGGTGGAGCACCAGGTACCAGTAGGCTTGGTTCAGCCTTTAGAGGTCCCATAGTGGAAGTGGGATGGGATATCCATGGATTTTGTGACGGGTCTTCCACATACGTTCAGGGGTCACGACTTGATTTGGGTGATCGTCGACTGACTCACCAAGTCGGCTCACTTCCAACCGATCATAGAGTAGGGTTCATTAGAGAGCTTGGGACGCCTCTATGTGAAAGAGATTGTGCGGCTACATGGAGTGCCTTCACCTATTGTCTCTGATCGTGATGCACAATTTTCTTCCCGGCTATGGAAGGGGTTGTAGGAGGCTTTCAGGACGCAGCTTCGTCTGAGCACCGCCTTCTATCCTCAAACAGATGGCCAGACTAAGAGGACTATTTAGACCCTCGAGGACATGCTATGTGCTTGTTTCCTCAACATCAGTCGCAGTTGGAAGGATCACTTACCCTTGGTGGAGTTTGTCTACAATAAAAGTTATCACTCCACCATAGGGATGGCACCTTCTGCGGCATTGCATGGGAAACCTTGCAGATCACCCTTGTCCTGGACAGACCCTGGGAAGTCAGCACTGGTGGGACCCAAGATGGTATGAGATACCACAGAGAAGCTTCAGATCATCCAGGAGTGGATGAAGACTACATAGAGAAGGCAGAAGTCATATGTCGACAAGAGACAGAGACCTATGGATTTCTAGGATGGAGACCATGTCTTTCTACGGGTCTCACCTCGATGAGGTCTACCAAGGTTTGGCCGAGGCGGCATGTTATCTCTGAGATTCATCGGACCTTTCCCGATTCTCAGCAGAGTAGGTGAGGTGGCTTACTGTTGGGATCTTCCACCTCAGTTGCACTGGGTGCATGAAGATTTCCATGTATCCCAACTGAGGGGATACATTCATGACTCTTCTAACATCATTGACCATAGAGAGATGGACATTGATGATGGGGTGACATTCACGGAGTTTCCAGTGGATATTGAGGATCGACATGAGTAGGTCCTATGTGGATGGTTGATACCTCTAGTGCACGTTTGCTGGTAGCATGAGAACCTCCAGGATAACACATGGGAGCGGGAGGCTGAGATGCATGATCAGTACCCCCATTTGTTCCCTTAGTTTGAGTTGTAGCTTACGGGGTTGTAAATCATAGAGTTTGGGAGAATGTAATGACCCGGAAATCCTGTGGATTTTTTTTAATACATGGGATTTTTACAAGTCCATGAAAACTGACGGTGCTTGATTCTGAGGCCCTGTGTGCCCGAAATCAATTTATGAAGTTTTGTTCGGGTACATTCCGTAAACTTATGAGCGGGTTTTTATAACTTTTGAACTGGTGATCGGAATTGAAATCTGAGAGCACTGTTGAACTCGCAAGGCCAGTATTTGCTTAAGAAGACTTTCACTTCGACGGCAGTGAGTCAAGGAGAAAAGTTAGTTTTGGGTTTTTGTGTGAAGTAATAAAATAAAGTAATCTCACTTTATTTTATTTTTAACCACCTTGTGGTGGTTGGGTGGTTAAAACCTCCTCATGGGAGTTGGTGGTGGGGCCCACCGGAGCATAACCTCCCATGAGAGGTTATGACGTGGGGACCACACGAGGCTTAACCCCCTATTAATGGAGGAGGGTAAAACCTTCTCAACTCACCATTAAATGGGGAGAAACCCCTTGACCTTCACCACCGTAATGGAGCCAACACCCCTTTAATTTAATTTGTGCCACCACTTAAGCAATAATTTGGTGGAGCTAGTTAATTTAAATCTCCAATTTGAATTGTTATGCCAACTCCACCCCATTAATTAAATGAGTCAACTCATTTAATTAAATCACTCAATTTGAATTTATTCCAATGAACATAATAGATCCTAATATATTATTTGGCTATGATTTCATTTTGGGTGGAGTGGATAGAAAGGAGGAACTTGGGAAAATATTGGGAGAAGGCTCCCAACGAAGAACTCTTCAAACGAAGAACACCTTTGAAAACGAAGAACGATCTTCCTAGACTTTCTTCCACAGAACCCCCTTCGATGCGGGACGTCTTCGACTGATCTTCCCTCCTCATCGTCGTCAACGAACCGATGCACGAGCTTGGATTGGAAGTGCATGATAGACACGAAGAACAATGACAACATCTTCTTCTTCCTCTGACTTCATCATTGAGGAATGATCAAATCTAGGGGGTTTACCTTGAGTATTATTCCTTTCCCTCTTCTCATATTTATTTAAAAGGAATCGATGCGATGTAATGTAAACAATTATTGTTTAACTTACTTCCCCTTTGTTGAACCAATTGTTACCATTCCTAAACGAGGAGGGTGCGGGCCAAACTAACATGGCCCGACTCCCTCCACTGACCTCTTTGTGAAGTTTCTTTCCGCATGGTGAAGAAGAGGCAATGAGGTGACGAAGGGACCAATGAAAAAGGTTGTGCTACCCATGGCCTCAGTGAATCGTGCCGCCCCCGCGGTGCACCGGTGTTCCTAGCCGAACACCGCTGGCCCGATCCGCACCGAACCGGCCTAGCCGGCCACCACCGGCTTTCGGCCCGCCTACCCGTGGTCTACCCGCGCACTGGCCGGCGCCCCGCTGGCCTCCCCGCACGCTGCCAGCATGCCCCACGGCCTGCCCACGTGCTATCCGTGCATCCCGCCAGCCTCCCCCGCACACTGCCCACGTCTCGCGGTCTACCCGTGCGCCCCGCCAGCCTACACGTGCGCTGCCCGCGCGCCCCGCCGACCTACCCGCACCCCCTGCTGGCCTACCCGCGCACCCCGATGGCCTGCCCACGTGCCCCGTCGCCCTGCCCGCATGCTGCCCGCGCCCCACCTCCCTGCCTGCACCTTGCGCGGCCTGCCCACGACCTTCCTGGTTCCCTGCCAGCCTGCCCGCGCCCCGGCTCCCGGCCGAACCGGTCGAGCCGCGCTAGCTGCCCGAGTCACGCCCCACATGGTGCTAGCCGAACAAGCCCCGTCCTCTAGGCCGAGCCACCGATGCGGCGACCTTCGGGCCGAACCACCCCTACAGTCCGCTGGGTCATTCACAACAGACCGGCCGATCCTAGAGGGCCGGGTCAGACCCAACGGGTATGACCGGGTCGGTCCATTCTGAGTTGGGCCGAGTCAGTCCAACCAGGTCGTACTAGGCCCATGCCCATTATTGACCCCGTTACTTCCTTTGGCTGTATCTTTGGCACTGGACGACCGTTTGACGAACCGTCAACAATGCTGGTTTTCTTGGAGCACGATGGTCCCTTTGAGTATACACCATTTGATTTAGGGGTAATGTTGAGATACAGTCAGGTTGGATCATACACGAATCCAACTGGGACCCCGGGACTAAAAAGCTAATAACTCACAGACCGGGTGTTCGATTGATGCACCGTCTGTTGCATTGAGTCCCCTATGATTAGACAGACCTTTGAAATACTTATTCATGGGACTTTGTGGAAGTTGATGTGTCAAAAGTTTCTTGAGGAGAAGACCCTCTTGGATTCAAGCATGATTTGTGGAAACCCTATGACTGGTTGTGCACTGACCACTGTTCCTGGATCATGTGTTGGTCCGATAGTTCTGACTTCTGTTCCTAGATCATGTGTTGGTCTGACATAATAGTTGGCCCTGGATCATGTGTCGGTCCGACAGCTCTGACCACTATTCCTAGATCATGTGTTGGTCCAATAGTTCGGACTTCTGTTCCTGGATCATGTGTTGGTCCGATAAAATAGTTGGTCCTGGATCATGTGTTGGTTCGATAGCTCTGATGATTCAGTGGATATATCTGATCATCTCTATCTCTCTACATAAGTTGTATACCTGTGTGAGCTGAGTTAGTAACTCTTGTGGTTCCTCCTGATTGAGATAGATTACTTGATAACTTAGGTATATGTATGGGTATATACCTAAGTGGGGTTATCTGTTGATTTCAAACTTTGTGGTTTATCCTTGTTGTATTTTGTGAGACCTTGAGGGTATCGGGGTCCCTACTGAGTATTGTTATACTCACCCCTACACGGGCTATGCCCGCACCACATTGTGCTGGATACAGATGACAGACAACGCTGACTGAGGCTGAGTAGCAGGACTGGACGGTACCCAGAGGTGGACTTTACGACGAGTCGGTGCACAGAGGAGATTGACGAACATGGAGTGCTGAGGAGGCCATCTGTACCTACCCTTCAGGTAGGAACCCCAGAGGACAACCCTGTGGCTGCATTACTTTTCTTCAGTTGTACTTGATTTTCAGTTGTACTTGTACTTTCCTGTTGGGCTTGTATTTCCAGCCCCCTTTACTTTTCAGCACTCTTTTGTATACAAATTTACTTAGTTTTTTTCTTTTAGCTCATACTCTATTGTGAGAGGTTTCTCTACATTAAGGCAATGCCTTCCCAGTTTTAGGGATTTACGCCTTTGGTGCTAGTCGCCAACCCATGGTCTATTGAAGGCAGGCTTGGGGTAGTCACGACACGGGCCCCGGGGTATGGGTCATGACATATTATATAGGCCATATTCACATAAGAGTGTCCCTTAAACAATTAAATTTACAGAAAAAGGTGATAAGGGTATATTTAAATTTATCAAATAAAAATTAAGATAAAAATTTGTGACCTTAATACTCATTTATATGATATTTTAAACTAATTTACCCTTTACTAAGGTGATAATTTTTACCACGTTTATTATTCATAGTTCCTAAAAATAAACGGGTAATGTTTAGAAAATATTTATCTCTAGATTTATAATATGGAATCAAATTTTCATTATTAAATTTCAATAAGTGGTTGAAATTCATTTTTAATTAGGTTTGAAAACACAATGGAAATATCTTTTAAAGAAAATCATTTTAAATAATAAAATATAATTTATTCTTATACCCTACCTAGAAAAATTAAATAAGTGTGAAAACGTTTTTTAAATATATAATATATTAATTTATTTAAAAAACATCAATTGTTATTAATTTAATTTATTAGGATAAAATCACATTGAGCTCGTTAAAATAGTATTTCAGCAAAATATCTTCTTAATTTTTAAATGATTTTTTTTATTTTTATTTAATTGATAACCAGTGATTTGGTTTTATACATTTGTAAAAAATAAATATTTATAATTTAGTTAGTTTTATTCACTCCCACCAATCCAATGTCTATTTTCTAACCATCACATTAATTAATAATATTTTAATATCATATCACAGTTTTTTTAAACTCAGTTTTGTGTGTATCACATGGTATTGAAAAAAAATTAAATTTATTTAAAAAATATTTCATAAAATCATATGGAGTTTCATTCATCTAGGGATAATAACCCCAAAAATATTTGGTAAATTATATCTAATCCATAATTCTGGTGTAGGGTGAATGTTCTCTTACTGTGTACCTTATTTTACACTCACTGGGAATATTCTTTGGTTGATTCAAATCTTCCCTATGATCCATTAGGATTAGTTAGAGAATAAAACCAATGGAAACCTCAGATATTCCATATTGATATGTAATAGTACTGAAGAGTCATGTTTTGATAATTCTATGGTTGATTAGAATATTAAATTAATAGATAACCCATTTTCAATTTTATGATTAAGGATATTTTGGGAGACATTTATGGGAATTAATATAATGGGATCAATATGTTTTAGTGAAAGGGATATTTTAGGAATAATGATTTTGAATTATATGAATATAAGTTGAGTGCTCTTTATAACTATTATGGTTAAGATGATCACTGATGTTGAGGTAAATATGGTTAATCTGGGTAAAAGTATTATTATATTTTGAGAATATATTATTTAACAAATTCATAACCATTTTTATTGAAAGTGATTTAGTGAATATATTTTTAATGATAATTTTGATGTTCTCTATTTTGGATAAATTATATTATTAAGTTAAATTGAAATAAATTTTGATAATATCATATTTTATTTGATAAATAATGTTTGAATTGTCTTTTGGAATTATATATGATTTTATTTTTTATTTATAGTGATTTGGGTTATATATAGAAATGATCATCACATTTGAGATTTTAAGATTTTGTAAAATATATTTTGAGTATATGAATTTTTTAGTGACTAATTTTGATTAATGATAAATGATAAATTTATCTGAGAAGAATATGTGATGAAATCCTTCTGATTTTTGGTTTTTATACTTGGTCAAGAATATTTATGGAATTTTTTTTAGTTATTTATCAAATGATCTAATTTCTAATTTTGGTGTTATTATTGAGGATTTGGTGATAAATCTTGAATTTATTAATATGATGGATTATTAATTTTCTGAATTATCTTATGCTAACTAGTTTGATTTTAGCATATACTTGAACAATATCTTATTATTATTTTGTGGATTATGTGATCTATTAGAATATGATTTTAGTGCCTTGGAAATCAGAAAATCATCTTGAATGATCATTATTTTCAGAAAAAGATGATTTTCTAATAGAAATTCATTAAAGGATGAAATAATATGTGTAAATTATGTATATTTCTTTATTTTCTTAGTCTAAATGGTAAATAAAAGCCTTATCTCGTGGAAAAATATCTTGAAAAAATGTCATCCTATTACCTTTATTTTTTATTCATTGAGGGTATTTTTCAAACCTCACATATTTTTGGTTTATTGGCTACTAACATTACCATGACCATGTTCTATATCACCCTCTATTAGTCCTTGTAGAATATTATTATCCTCCATGTCTTAATTTTAACTTCCCACCAATTTTATCCATATATAGGAACTCAAATATGTGATATTTTAGGTTACCTTTATGATTCCCACTTTCCATTTTCAATTGAACTTTTATTATATCAAAGTATGATGTGGACATTAAAAAAAGGCTAATCCAAGGTTTATTGAGATAGAATTATGAGGGGAAATTTATTTAAATAGGTAAAATGTATTTTTTTGAGATTTGAAAAGAACACTATATTCGATAGCATGTAGAATACGCAACATCGATCATAAATAAACCGTTCAATATTATTATAAAGCTGATGTGACCAAGCCTTAGAATTGGTATGTATAAATAGATGTAAAAATTATGAAATATATATAAATTACATACTAAATACATATTTTTTGACTAATTCTTAGGAAATACACAATTAAATTTTTTAGAAATTTCATTTTATGCTTCAAACAAATAGGTTTTATTTCATTTTTTAAATAAATAATATAAAAATTTTCTTCCAATTTTAGAAAATTTATTTAATTTAATTAAATTAATTTTTAAATTCTGCATGTAAATATAAAACTAGTGTGAATTTTTAATAATTTCTCAAAAAATATTGATTTTTTCATTAATAGTGAAAAATGCTAATTTTTTACAAAAACATCATTCCCTTTCATGTACTTACAATGTCACATTGTATTTTTTATTGGTGTTAAAGTATAATTAGTTTATTTTTTTTAAGAATATTCTGATAAATTTTGTTGGGATCAATATTATACTTTAAATTGGTATAATTTTTTTATATTTACAAAGGTATTTCTTGGAAAATCATATTTCATCACATTTCACAGGTTTAATTTTAAATAAAATTCTTCCAAATATATTATTTTAATTTCATAAAATTTGTTGAATATTTTGAATTAATAGGATCATAATTTTTAAATAGGCTGATTTTACATTTATTCATTATGAATAGTTACCTTGGTAAATATTTGTCACTGTTGTTGGGGTCAAATGCCTAAATCAATTTCAAATAATTGGAAAAAGGAATAAAATATACCTAAAAATAGAATTTATCTAATTTTATGAGTTTATTTTTAACATTATCATCAATTTTAAAAAATATGGCCACTTGGTTCCATTTTTCATTGATATTTTCCTTTATATTATTTTGAGAAAAGAATAAAAATTAAATTTTACTATCTTGACTTTAATATCCCAAAAAAATCTACATATGGATGAAAAGAGGATATGTTTTTTTCTAAATATTTATTTTAAATATAAATAAATATTTTTATTCGGGAATGTTTTTTAATTTTTAGTGGTTAAATATGTACATTAAATGCTTATGCAACACCAAAATATTATTTATTTGAATATTAATAAAATAAAAATAATGATTTTAAAAGTATTAAAATTATATATATTTTGGGTGAATTATTATGTTCCCATAATTTTATATACTATTATAACATATTATAAATATTTTACAAGTTTATATTTGAATTCCTCTGTTTATTGGTTTCTTTCAAATTCAAATTATGCGAATGATTCTTAAATTAAACTTAATAGTGTTTTATGATAAAAATATTTTATTAAATTAATTTAAAATATTGAATATCATTAAATGTGATAAGTAGGATGATAAATGGTCTAAATTTTCATCCATTTTTAATTTTTTGGATAATTTTTACCTTATTATTAAAACAATAACAATTTAATATAAAAATAATAATTACTAGAGTTAAAATTATTATTGGTTAACCAAGGGGTAAAACCAAAGTAAAATGTTTAAAATGAAACCCAAAATAGTCTAAATTTAATTGGATGATGATATTTATATCTTATGCTCTTTTTATTAAAATATAGTTCCATCTGGAATAATTTATCTCAATAATGAATTAATTATATTTTAATCTTCTATGTAATTACAATTGTGTTCTTACACACCATTATAAAAGGACACCCCTTCTCTCTTATCTTTAAACCTCCTTGAGACATATATGTCAACTAAAAACTACCTAATTATCATATAAAGATAATTATCCACTTTCTAATGTTTATTTTCTTCCTGAATCACTTATTGTGGGATCATTAAAAGAATATCTAATGGAGTTATCTTAAGGAATAGGAAATTACCTTAACCAATTGCCTTATTTTTACTTATTTTTTAACAAACACTAAATTTATGATTTTTATTATAAAATAATAACACTAATATCCTTATTTTTCTAAAAAAATATGATTATGATACCACAATTATCCTCCCTCTTTTAAATAAAATGGAAACCGAAAGTATCGCTCATGCATATGAGTAGACTACTTCTATCACGTAATTATACAATTAATTTTTCATAAACATCCATCATGTATGGTTATTATGATAGGTTTAATGTTTATATATGATATTTATAACAAATAGTTCTTATATTACTATAATATCATATCTATGTTCTTACCTTCCCATCTATAGAAAAATGATAACGTCCCTCATGCATATGTGTGAACTACCACCTCCATGAAGCGATGTGATTTGTTATTAATTTCATATTTACATAGATATTAGTAAGGAAATTTCAATAAATATATGTGATATATATTATAAAAAAAATACTCAATAAATTTAATTTCTTATTTACCTTTATTTCCTTCCATCAATCAAAATGTGAATGTTGTGTTCATGCGTGAGTATGGTCTACCATCTCCGTAAATGGTGTAACTCATTTGTCAATATCGTGGATTTATTGTTGATTATATATATATATATAATGGATATGTTTTATATTTATATCATGGTTTAAATTCTAGGGATTATGAAACAATGATCAGTGTATAAGGACTAAAATTACAGTATTTAAACATCTATGAAAAATAAAATAGTTAACTCCTAAAAATAGTAACTATAATAATAAATAATAAAATAAATGGGTGTTTAAATGTTATAAGTGGATAAAATATTATATTATAAGTATAAAAATTATTCTAGTATAAAATTATATTTAATTTCAGTCAATTATATAGGATTTTAAAATCACTTATGAAGCATGTCAAACTTGAGGTTAGGGTTTCTCATCTCACTTTTGTTTCGATGAGAAATATACTATATTAAACAATCGTTTCATTAATGTTGTATATATACTTCCCATATGAAATGATATTTCATGATTAAATTTATATTCAAGGTATTAATCATTTCATTTGAATTTATTTCTTTCATGGGGTTTAGGATTTAAAAGATACCAAAGTGTTGAGTTCTTATTTCACAATCCCATCGTTATTTTGGATTTTTTATGTTTAAGTCACAACATGGTAAATTATTAGATATTTCTATCTAAAATCAAATATAAATTCTTCTCTTATGTTTATTTATTTAAGATAAAATTTATCTTTTTCATTTCCCTCTCTTTATGTACTCAATATACTGAAATAATTATTGTAAGGAAATTTGATTTTTTTTCTGCTCAGACGTGAATATTTTTCTTCCATTTACATATTTTATTTAAAAAGTTTCAAATAATATATTCAATATTATCAAATTCTTTATTAAATACATTTTTACTATTGTTTTAAATATTAAAACATCGTTTAAATGAATATTCTTCTTGTATTCTGAATGATGTACTTTTCAATTTTAACAAAAAATGTGAAATGAGTTATTATTTCAACATAATCACTATTAACTATATTTCTCACCATTATATTTGATAAATTTTTTTAAGATCCCTTTAATATTTTACATTGTTATTTTTAAAAAAATATTAATATTCTAGAAATTTTTATTTTTCAAAAGTGATGTTCAAAGTGAAAATTCTATATTCCCCAAGAGTGATTTTAATGATATTTTTCAGATTTAAATATTCATCAATAATAAAAAACCTTTAATTTAATTACACTCCACTAGGGATATGTTATAATTATACCATCCTTATTCATTCTTTTGATAATTTATGATCAGTTTTAGTGAGGAAAGTATTGTAATTTTGAATCTTGGTTTTTCCTTTATAGAAAGTTGTTGATTATTAAGTCATATTTATTAAGTTTTACTGTTCATTCATATATTAAATGAATTTTAATTATTAAGATATGGGTGGTGTCCAAAAGTACATATCCACTTGATGCATCGGTAGGTCTCATGTGTCAAAAGAGGTTGGGTATTTGGATGTGTCTATACCCATTTATGTACATGGTTAGGCATGAGGCCTCGACTACAAGTTTTAAATGTTTGAAATTATGAATCCCATCATTATGAAATAATATATTGATGTCCAATTTATTATTTGAGTAGTTATTATATACATGGATAAGTTTGAGTGTAAGGTTATTATTAATATGTATTTATTTAATCATCATTTAGTCCTTCTATATTATTATTCATGAAAAAGTTGTTGATTAAATGAAATGTTTTTTAAATTATTTACCTTTCTATAATTATTATACCTTATTTACTAAGTACATATTCCAATTTACATAACCCACAATGAGATTTTTAGATACCCCATATTTGTTACCCTTTCCCAAGGATGTCAGGAAGTGAATTGTGATTGATATTCATGGATATTATTGTGAGATTAATGATTTTCTCAAAGAAAAAACTTTTTTGTATTTTATGTTTTCAAATATATTGAAGACTAAGGTATGTATAGAGTTTAGAAAAACTACCAAAAAATTCAATACTTTGGGATGTGGTTGCTAGTGTCTAGTGAAAATGTAATAAATTAACTACTTATTCTGAGATATTGGTTTTGTGGTCATTATAGAAATGGTATCTTGAATCAGAAATAAATGAGCCAATTTAGTTAGTCTATGCACTAGTACCCAAATCACATCATATATCCTCATGGTACTAGGTAACATCATTACGGTTTCCTTTGTTATATCATCCCACTTTTACATATGCATTGGATGGGACTAAGGTAAACCAAAAATCTTTTGATGCTCGTATTGTAACCTATGGTAGGTAAGGAATCAAAAAACAAAGCTGGAGATGTCCCTTTTCATACCTAGACCTAAAAAATAACATAAAAGGTCATGTTACATCATTTTTTAACATGGATTTACATTCCATTTTAAATCATTATAATCTCTTATAAACTCCTCTCTCAAGGAATTAGGCACCAAAACCCTCCATGAATGTAAATAAAGTCTAGATCATCGAAGGACTACCTCTAAATAGAATCACCCCCTCCAATCATTCTAGCATAACCAAACACTTGGTATTCGACTCTTGTATGTACTTAACCTAGTTTACTATTGAGGATGTGTTAACCAAAGGTGTATATATCATAACTCAATAATCCTTGGATTCATCCACTAGCCACTCAGCTATCAAAATCATGAGATTTAATTACTCTTGGAAAGGCCATTATCCAAGATCTTACATCATTAATGTTTTCCTTCTATGTGAATTTTCAATCACATTACCTTTTCCTATCACATAGTCCATGTAAAAGTAAAATTTATATAGATACTCAACCCATAAACTATTTATCATATTGAGATCCCACTAAGAGAATATGTGTTGCAAGATCATATTGTCTTTTTAGAAGAAAAACATCTCACCAAATAGATAATTCCACTAAAAAATAAGATCATAGAATAAAACATCAAATTTTATGTTATAATATATGTAGTTCTGATCATGGGGTCGTGGATGAGGTGGACCCTAAGAAACTTCTTGATCCCAATTATTTAACACTTTTTATAACACTACAAATGAGGTATCACATTAAAATGAAGATACAATCCCAAACTCGAAGAAGATCCAAAAAATAGTTATCAACAATATCCTCTTTATCTCTCAGAAATCCCCAGCACCCAAATCATACCCTCTAAACATCACTAACATTTTGGTTAGGTACATCATCGGGACATCCAAAAGGTAGAAGTTTTGGATGAAACATCAATAGTAATTTGTAATACCAGGGTACCACATGATCTCAAAAATTTTTCTATGATGTTCCCAATACATCACAACCTCTACCTTATATGAGACAATTGAAATTCCCTCTTTATAAGAAATACACTCAAGGAACCACAACTATTGAATCTTATAGGTAGACTTCAACAATTTGGAATAATGATGATGTGCTTTAAGCGTACTCAATACAATCTCAACGTTCCAAGAATGAATATCTAAATTCCGATAATATATCATGATACCATACATGAATACAGTGATGATATAATTATGATATTAATGGAAAATCATATCCATTGGAATTTTTATCACCATTAAATCTTTTTTTACCCAAAAGGCATGAAAAGATACTTATACATTCTATATCTACTAAAAAACATTGTCTTAGGAATATCCTCCATACTGAACCACATATAATGGTACCATAAATAAAGATAAATCTTTTAACCCCACCGATATCCCCATAAATGATTGAATAGATCATCAATCATAGGTAATGGGTACCTATTCTTTTGTGTTACCTAATTTAGTTTTCTGTATTCCACATAAAGTTATAGAATACAGTCTGATCTATTTTCAAAAAAACACCAAAGTAACCTAAGGATATGTGTTCAGTATTATAATTCTAGTTTCCTTAAAATATATTCACTTATTCTTATGTTCTCATAACTCAACTGGTGTATATGATATGGAGGAACCGATATTGAACTAAACTGAGGACAAACCTCAATTTCAAATAAATTTTCTCTATATGGAGGAATAAATGTGAAGTGTTCTAGGAAAAATATCCACCTATTGATCCAACATGGGAGGAAATATAGATGGATTCACTATTGAATCTACTGAAATAGAAGATTCATCCACTTCTACCAAGATCGCTCTAATCTGGATCACAACCTGCACCATTATAAATTCTCAATGATCTTTCTCACTAATTATCCCAAACCCCTCTCATCTTTGAGTAGTGAAAGATATACATCTCTGGTAAATATTTTTAAGATCTCAATTAGTGGTCAACTAACCTATTTTGAAGGTCAAATCATAACTAGGTAGGAATAATCTCATAAATTCATAAAGATTTATATATCCATAAGCAGCCATAATACACTTAGGACCCTACAAGAGATAATCAACTGTCATTCCCAAAGGCATTTTGACACATATAAATTCAAAAGATAACATAACTGTTAAATCATGACTAGAAAAAACTTGAGTACATATAAAAAAATTCGATGTACCAATATAAAATAAATAATTAGATATCATGGATCTAATCAAAACCATATATATTACTATAAAAAATCCATATCCACTTCTAGTTGGATCCTAGTCCAATACATGGACTCTTATTTCCCCAAATCCATCATCCTACCCATGATAAGCATAACTAACCTGGGTCACTGAATTATGCGATGCATGGATCTATGGTGAAGGACCCAAAAAAGATCCTTGGGTCATAGAACATGTTTTTCCTACACCCATGTGGGAGCCTGTCCACAACACCCATTAAGAGAACTATTATAAATTTCACATCATCCCACATCAATTACACTTGATCTGATGTCTTATGATAGATTATTGATAATTACCACTCTACCACAATTCATATAATGATAATATGTACCATCAATATATGGCGTAAAAGAAATTATACTCTACTCCACCTCCCTTCCACCCTATTGTACCTCATTATCCTTCCTCTTCTAATTACCAAAATATAAACACATTAATGATAAGGGAAAAATTACAACAGGTTCACTAAGTGTTGGAAGGATAGTTGAATCTCTTCCCCCCACTATAAGCTTCTCAAAATTCATGTCTTTACAAATCAAATCAGTGTATGTTATTAATTGAAGGACCCTAAACAGATTCCTAAGACATAATAAAAGGCCAATATTTAATTGTCTATCATTCTACACCTCATTCTTAGAAATAAGTTGATAAAATCATAAAACACCATTAAATAATCAGAGTACATAGAAACTGATATTTTCCCCCACCTAATGATCCACAAAAACTTATTCTAGGTCTAATTCCATTGTATCTAAGAATAAATCCTTAATGAAAATCTACTTGAAGTTATCCTATGTAATATCCTCATGCTTGCATGCCTAACCCACGATGCCCAACTACCTCCTGGTGGTTCCAAGAAGGATAATGGGCACCATCTTCACCTTGCTATCCTGAGGAATCTTCACCCGGTCAAAGATACCCTTAATTATTTTAATCCCTTCCTTAGTATATTGAGTGCCTCTAGTGCCTTGGAATATTAATTGATGATATAGATGATATTCATAATCATAATTTACAATCATCCATGGTTCCCCTATACCTTGAGTAGAAACTGCCTATAAGACTCTGAGATGGGGTAATTTTTCCTCCCAAACCACCAGAAAAGGTGTGGGAGTACACTCAAGTGAATCATATTGTATATCAAGTGGTAGAACTAGAGATTCATACTTTGATAGAAAATTATGGCATCACTGAGGTGGAATTTTTACCAAAATTCATAATGAACATTTATAACACCTATAGAAACATGATGATGAATACAATATAATTGGTAAGTAGGAAAAATTAATGGATTTGTACAGGAATAACCATCATATGAGATCCCCACATATAAGGTATAACCCTATTAGTTATACCCAATGCTCAAGAATTAACCTCCATAATGTTATGTTAGTAATTATAATATATATATTCAAAAATAAAAACAAGATCAAATTCAACTAACTAAAACAACACATATATATTACAATAGTAAAGAGTAAAAATATATCATAGAACTGGGCATGAATCAAGGAATCTAATTACATAACTATAGTGTAGTTTAATTTTTTTTAATATATATGAAATGTGATCCAATATGAATATTCATGATTCTTGATCAAAGTAAAATACCATAAAGCTATAAAAACCATCCAATCACTAGAAAATAATAGGTCCATTACACATTTTTTGGCCAAGAACATATAAACTACCCTACCTAAGTTCTAGAGAGCCTATCTGTTTTCTACTATAACCACAGTTGGAATTAAAAGAGGCTATGTGCATTTTTAACCTTATTGTAACACCTAAACCTGAATTTTTTAGTATGGGTTTGAGTTTCACATTACCAAATTTGCTTCTCCTCGTATGTAATATATTTCCAACCAACTGTAAGGTTTCATATTTCATTAGTGGGAAGAATATAAAATAAGTATTCAAGGATGAACATCATACCCATAATAAGTATAAATAAGTATCCAAGAATTACACAAAAATAAATAAATAATAACAATGTTATATTAGATGACATTATAAGTAATAAACCTTGAACCAAAAAAGTATCAGGTATAAATAGAGTATAATAAATAACATGATTTTAAAAAAGAGACATTATGAAAACACTCTAGAGTTTTTCCTAGTACCTCCCCTAAACCCCATGCTCTATCAACTTTTCACCCCCTCAATGGAACCTTTACTTTTATTGGATCCCTAATTATTTTTTTTCACACACATCATGGTTCTATTATAGGGTTTGAGTATAAACTATGTAGGACAACACCAATGAACCTATAACATAAGATCACATAGATAACATGTGTATTCCATGAAAATAAGGAAGTGAACAATCAATCAAAAAAAACATATTTGGAGTTGTATTGAACGAACTATTCCACTAAAAACCCAAATGATACCTACTACAGCTCCATGCTACAAAAAAAATCATTATAGAAGTCATCAAATAAGGCTAACCACAAGTCCCCTGCATGTATCTTTGCTTAGACATAGTGGTAACAAGTCTCAGAACTAGAAACAAGGCCATCATGCCTCGTTTTTATCATGGGTCAATCCAAAAGGCCATCATACCCCACCTCTACATCATGTCAGAATACAAATCCATTATACTCTAAATCTATATCGTGTCAATCCCTTATTCCATTGTACATCACTGCTACATCTATTATGGCCACAATGTCATCATACCATTTATGTTGGTCTATCATTGTTACCAAAACATGTCATAAAAATTTCTCCTATAAGGAAATCCCAATTTAAGACTATAAAGCTATCATTTACTACCATAAAAAATCCTCAAAATGCCTTAAATTCATATACAATAGGGAAATATCCTAGTGGAAATAAATAACAAATCAATCATGAGTATTAATAGAAATAACCAAAAATATGTGATCAATATAAAACATTATTCTCATGGACTACACATGTACAGAAGTGTGATAATCATCAAACATGGGTCACATGGGCTACATAGGCACATACATGAAATCAAACTCATGCATGGATCTCATAGGATACATAGAAATACACATATGATCAAACTTAAACATGGGTCTTATGGGGTAAAAAGGTACACACATGAGATCATACTCAATAATATGTCTCAATCACATAATAACATACCAATATATCATGATAAAAATTATATATAAGAGAACAATATGATAAGGTAATTCCGCCCACAATCATTTCGACACCAACATTAATATTTTACATGATCTTATGCCTAAATAATTCCCACATACAAATAGTGTCAGGAATTAATGATAAGGATCTTTAAAAAACATATCAATTAAAAAAACAATTGTAGATCAGTATCCTATAAGTAGCTATTGAAATTATATTGATATTTGATCCCCCCATGATAAAGGGGTAATTTCAAGTATAACTGAAGGGAAGTTTAACTAAATTCTATAGGAGTTGATCCTCCAATTCCAGGAATGAAACAAATAGATCACTGGTTGAAAAGATCTTGATGATTCCCTAGATTCACCCATGGTTAAATCAGAAAGGTTGAGATAAGTCCTTTTTAAATGGACCTTGGGAATTTAGAGGTAATATGAAAATAAAAGGTGTCATGGCATATCACATATGAATATACAAAAATGCATCACAAAAAAATACTATAGTTCATGGGAGTTTGTCATGTTGTAGTGGTTCCTAGTCTAAAGAACATATCTAACCTACATTGTAGTCAATATTGAGATCATGTAAACTAAAGGAAAATACTATGAAATAATATACATCAGAATACAATGGCCTCCAATCCCTCACAAGAGAACTACACCACAACCAATGCTCTAAAGTTTGGTGACTCATATATTGGTAGAAATGCCAGGAATCCACATTCTACCCTCCATACCTTAGCTGAGGGTTCCCATCACATCTATGCCAAAATAACTAAGACCAAAAAATGTTTCCTCCACTCAATAGTTCTGCAACCATTCTACATCCATAAATTCCAAAATTTAAAAAAATCACCACACCATGGAATCTAGTTCCATAGGAAATAAATAAATTTTAATCCTCCTTTTCCTTAAGATTCAACCCTATGACATATCATAAAAATTGAGTGTGCCATTACATTAATGGTAAGATTCCTGATATCTTAGTTGATGCCATTATTTCTGATCAGTATTGTCAGGTTTTATTCATTTTATTTAATAAAATTGTTTATTATATTATCCATGTTATTACAATGTTGATATTCTCCCTCAGTTTACATTAAAATGAATTTGTTGATTGAAGGACATGTGTATTCATTATCCAATTCACCGCAATTATTATTCATAGTATACTCATGATAGATTCGATTATATTTAACCCTTACTAAGAATTTGAGTCCACCCTTTATTTTATTTTCTTTCACTAGGATATGAGGAAGGATATTTTGAATGATTTCAAAGATGCAAGAATGTTTCTTATGCTATTTTTTATATTTTATATTTTATATTTCAAATATGAATGTACATAGCTTTCTGAGAATAATAAATTGATCTAACCTACATATTTTGATCCTCAGTATATTGTGCCAATGTAATAAATTAAATATTGATGCTAGGTTACTATAGTTGAGGTTGTTACAATTGTAATGAGTGTCACAATATCCATGTTAACACAAATATACTCCTAATATTATTAGGGATATATATATATATATATCTCTGTGTGTGTGTGTGTATTTGTAATACGTATTATTGAATGATATTAGATGTATCTCATGAACACATGTTATATTGTATCTCTCATGCCAAACTAAAGGTAGAATGGGTTGTAAGAAATAATTTTTATGATTAAATGTGGGATAATTAATATACAGATGTACTCTCTTGAGATTAAACCTTAGAGAGCCTTTGGAATCAAGTGAGTATTTTATGTGACTCTATTATTGTAGAGTGAAAAAGAATATTTTATTATTGTTGAAATTAAGGAGATGAATCTCAATGTATGAGAGGTGTTGTATGTGATTTGAGTTATTCTAATTGATTTATCCCTTAAATTGAGACAAAAAAATATTTTAATATAAGAACACATTTATATAAGTCAACATACCCATTAAATTTTGGAAGAAACCTATTCTTTAAAGTAATGTATTTTAAAATTTTAATTACATCCATCTAATGGAACTAATTCAATTATATGGCCTAGATCACATATACCTAGCGAAAAAAAGGTTTATCTAATCACTTGTGATCAAATAAATAGTCTAGATCATACCCACTGGGTGATCTATGTTGACCCATGGAATAATCCATTCAAGTCTAGGATTGAACTGATATGACCAGTCAGTCAATAAGAGTGAAAAATAACCTATATGTTCTTAATAACAACATGAAATTTTATGCATCTCCCCAAGTCACCAAATTACACGATCATGCATGGGTATGGGGACTGTGTGACACACCATACCATATAAGATTATCCCATATTACTCAATTATTTAAAATAATAATAAATGTGTTCCTCTAAATAAAGGAGTTCTAACTACATCCAATTTTTTCAATCTAGGATTCCAAAATGTATTTTCATTTAGAAACCATAAAAATTAAAATGCTTTAAATTTTTTAAAATAAAAACATTTAATCAACTTCAATATGTATAACAATATCATGAAATTTAGTCATAGTCAAAGACATGAAATATTAAATGAATATTACCCATCATAAATTAACCATTAATAATCATAAATAAATATAAGTTACCTTGAATCTCTTATTGATGATTTTTTAGTTTTATAGAGTAATAAGTCAATGTAAAATATTTAAAAGGTCTTCATACTACATATCAAAATCAAGTTGAAACATGATAAAAAAATACATATAATTTTATTCATGAATGTACATAATTATAATGTATGACATCAATACTACCATATGTTACTTGGATAATTTCCCAATGCAAATATTATGATAATTTTTTATCATCTCTAGTGATTTATAAAACATCAATTGAAATTTTTAATAACCTTTTTCGATGTTTTGGAAATAAAATATCAATTCTTTATACATAGAATATAATTAATTTAAATATTAAATGAACTATATTACACTATGAAATGGTTGGGAAATATAATGTAAATTATATATCCTACGATTTTGATTAAACCAAAATAAATAAAACTCAACATAAAATTACCACAATCAGAGTTGTTTGTAATTTGGATATCATATTTCAATATAAAAACCCTCTATCAATATTCCATTATGATAAACATACTTATTTACACATCATTGTATAATATTATCAAATAAATACTTTTAAACTAATAAAATTTAAGAAAGTCATAACAAAGACATGATATTGTTTCTTAAATCATTATAATTATTTCACCAATTACAGTATATTTCATTTTAATTATTTCATTAATGATTTACTTTCATTCCTAAAAAATAATCAAATTTATTTTTGTAAAATCATATTTCCATTTTAATAGTACTATTAATTTTTTAAATAAATGAATGAAGATCATAAATAACTTTTCAAGACTAATCATGTTATGTAAACGATTTTATAATATTAGGTTCTATAAATTTACTATTATAATAAATTTTTTTTAAAAAATATAATGATAATGTATCATTTTTTCCAACCTGTTATGTCTCTACTTGATATTTTCATCACTTTTTCCCATCCCAAACCTATAATTTTATGTTCTCCAACCTTAAGTAACTACACCATGAAGAGTTTGAGGGAATTTTTCAAAGTAAAAATAGAGGGTTACAATTGTTTTGTTAGAATTTTTTGTTCAAACAACACATTTAAAAAAATACATGTTAATATCTCAATGTCTATTTAATCCCCCTACAACAAATATTAAAAAATCATCTATGTATCATTAGATAGATTTTATCCAGACTATAATAATGATAAATCAATAATATAAGGTTATTCCATAAGTGTGCAACATGTTTGTTGGGATATCGATAAACAAATGGATATATTACACAATTACATTCATTGGAAGGTTTCTATTAATATAATTTTAATGTCATTAATTATTGGTGTCTTGATGTGATTTTTTATGTTGGTCTTATACTATAGATAAGATCACCTAATCCTACTAAAAATGAATCCAAGTGGGTTATACACTAGGTGCATCCAAAATATCATTAAATTCTACTGAATTTAATATTAGGAATAAATAATTTTCTCATTTTTTGAATTATAATTATTCATGTAAATTTCATCCCATATGGTTAATCATGAGATATTTGATTTCAATGTGTGTTCATTAATCAAAATAAACAGGATCATGAATTGGTAGAATCCCATGAACTTGATGTAGTATAACTAAGAATATTAACCAAATCATAGTAACTACATTGATTCTCCACCCGAACACACTCAAGTAAAGCATAACTCCTAAAAACACATGAGGAAGCAAGTTCAGACATGGAAGGAAAATAATGGATTTACATGTTTAAGAATTTATTCCTATAATAATTTGAGAAAACTATCATTACATTTTCATTCAATAGATGAAGAAAATATTACAACTATAATTAAAACTAATTTTTCATAGTCACCAATTTTGAACAAACTCTAACATGTATGGGTGATCCCACCCCACATTTTTTTAGTTGGGCCTAGATGGTTATCCAATTTCATAATATTTTGAGGGACCAACCATTGGAATTTCCTAGCTTTTACTACCCTTAGGTTTCAAACCCTTAACTAATATATTTTGGTACATTTTCTAGTCATTATCATGTTTACCTTGGATGATTCATACACAACTTCTACAATACATCAATCACACTATATATAATATCATTAATGTTATTCTTATACATAAAAAAACATATTCACATTCATCATATGGAAATTATCACTCTAAATCCATGTTATAGAACATCCCCTTTCGAGACTAGCCTGCATCCTATTAGACTCTTTCTTTTATGACCCTCCCTAAATCTAAGTCCCTTAAATTGGAGTCACTCCTTCCAGACACAATAAATTAAACTTTAAAGTAAACTACCCACATTCCTAAAAATATCCCACTTTCTATAGAATCTACAAGTATCTCCATTCCACCTCCTAGTTACCCATGTCCCCCGAAGAATCAATGTTTCCTCAAAATTTCCTGAAATAATATAATGGTAAACATTTATGATAGAATTCGACATCCATTGATCCTCTACAACTTCAACACTCTATGCTCCATCATCTTCTAAATGATATGATAGCTTATCTTAGTAATCATTGTATGTGAGTGAAACATAAAGTCTTATAAAAATTAATTAAACTATTCTTGTCACAAAAAAATAACACACTTTATTAACCCAATCCATTTTCATTATTCAGTGACAACCACATATGAAACATCTATTGTGGATACTGAAATTATAGACTACAACCATAAATTCCAACTTATGGTTTCCCCATTTAAGGTAAAAAAATATCATTTTGTACTCTTTCATGCATCCATATTTCCTCTAAAATCATTATCAACATATCCATGTAACATACCATCAATTTCAAAACACAATTCAATATATTTAAAACCATTGAGATATCATACAATATACATCAAAACACCTAGGTTTTCCTATTATATATTCTCTATAAACTAATTAAAAACACACAGTATAATCACAATGACATACCTTATAAAGACTTTGGTATACATCAAAATTAAACCTGTTAATGTAAATGTTACTTTCCCCTTGCACATAACCCCATTTTTTGGTACATTATCATTAAATTAAATGAGGTTTTAGAAAAATTGGGTTGATGAAGGTTTACATCTGGTCTTTCTAAATATTTTTATCACCTCATATAAGTATTTAATTAAAGATATAATAAATATTACCATGCCTCATTAATCATTTAATTCGATTGAAACACCTAATTAATATACAAATTAATTACACTCTCACTATCGCAAAAACAATAACACACATTATTAACCCATTCCAAGATCCTTATTTTGTGACAACCATATACTCTAAATACATTTTGGATAGTAAAATTACACTAAATTCATTTTGGATAGTAAAATAACAGACTAAAAATTTTATATCCAACTTATGGTTTCCCCATTTAAGGAAAAAAACATGTTGTACGCTTCAATGCATCCATATTTCCTCTAAAATCATTATAAACATTACCCTTTAACAAACCAACCATTTTTTAAAAAATTAAATATATTTAAAACTATTGAGATATCAAAATATCTACATAATAACACCCTAGTGTTCCTATCATAGATTCTCCATAAATTGATTAAAAATTCATAGTATAAGCCCAATGTCAAGCCTTGTAAAGACCATGGTATGTATCAAAATTAAATATGTTAATGAAAATGTAACTTTCCCCATGTACTTAACCTTATATATATTTTTTGTTACTTTATCATTCAATTAAATTATGTGTCCAAAAAATAGGGTTTAGGAAGGTTTACATTTGGTCTTTCTAAGTATTTTTAATACCATCAATATGTATTTCATCAAAGAAAAAATAAACATTAACATCCTCCTAAATCATTCAATACATTTCCCATGTATCACCTTAGTATTCCTGAGATCCATCGTCTCAAACATTAATGATGAATCAACTTTAAAATCATAAATCCATTTCATGTGAAAACCTATGAGGATAATGTCACCCTTTTACAATAAAATTGTGATTAATCTTCTATCCTTCAACACCTTTCAGTAGTCATAATGGAATGATTTCTTTCTAAAGACATCTTATCAACCACAAAGGCATCAGAATTATAGTTCCATTTATATAGATATTGATTGAAACTATAAAGTCTTATTTTCAATATACATACATGAACCATTTCCCATCACCCTATGAAACCCCCTTACTACATCATTTAAATTTCAACCGCCTTAATTTCACTAATGTAACTTCATTTTCAAATAAATTTTTTATTGATGTATACATTTAAAGGAAACCACACTCAACATCACCTGGATGATTTTGTGTTTTATAGTGGGCCAAAAAAAATTTGTACAATTCAACTACATTCTTATACTAACCCCCTTTGAAAAAATACCCTAACTTATAACTCACCCTACCATAAACATCATCCTCCAATAAAAAATTATATTGTTCTTTCACCCCATGTGGTAGTTTTATTATCTCTAAGGTTCTATTATGACATAAAAAAATCCATTTATTCTTTCATATCATACTCCCACATCCTAAAATTATTAAGAATAACTAGTAATACTAAGAATCCTTAACTAAATATATAGTTCTAATCTTATAGAAACCACTAATTGGGTAATTTCACTACAAAAATATCTTTCATGAGATTCTATAGTTCAATTGTCTTCCAATAATACTTGTGACCAAGCATTCTATTTCAGAAATTTGATGGTTCCATAAAATTAAATAATTTCATAATATTTAAAACATCAATTTAGATCATTTTTAATGTGGTCAGTTGAGTCCTTGGTCTCAAATTCATTATCCTACATGTTTTTATCTTTCTGAAATTCTATCTCTTAGAAGATAAAATTCATTTTTACCTTTATCATTAAATAAAAAAAATCTTAATTCTAAAATCAAATTCCATTTTTAAAATACATAATAAATAAATAGGTTGAGGACTTTTAATTAAGGTTTTTCTGATTTTAGTTCCCAATATATACATAAGTGAGAACAAAAAAACATCAAGTGGGATAATTCAATTGGTATTATAGACCATATCTATTCCAGAATATTATACTCCATCTGTGACAATGGAATTTTTTCTATAAAATAATATTTAATATTTTCTACTTCTTCCCAAAAATCATTGGGAATTTTAGAATGAAATATCACTCATAATACTTATAGGATACCACTTGGTTCATATTATCCACTACACCATTCTGTGTTTTAATTATGGTAATTGTCTTCTAATAAATAATTGTTTCCTAGATCAAGATAGTTGAGAAGGTCAAGAGTGAGTGTGGATAACTAATTTGAAAAATATAAAAAAAAATTAAAACTGTAATTATAAATAAAAAGAAAATTCATGTGTAGATTAAATATAAAAAATGAACATAAAAATATTTATATAATTTTAAATAATATGGATCATATGAGACTCTTCAATTATATATACTCCTCATGAAAAATCATATCCCTTAAAACTAAGTTTTTTATGATATTTTCAACTAAAATTGTTGACTACATTTTCTTTTGGACATACAACTAGAAAAGGAAAACCCAAATTTTTTTATTATTGTCACACTAGTGAACCAGCCATAGATTCCATCATCTTGGAACCCAATCCAACATGAAATAATCCTAGAAGGTAATTCCTAATCCCTGCATAGAAGAAACTACTTCCACAATATCATTGGAATCAGTTTGTGAAACAATTCTCCCAAATAA
The DNA here is from genome assembly GCA_963277665.1 of Viscum album. Lineage (NCBI taxonomy): Eukaryota > Viridiplantae > Streptophyta > Magnoliopsida > Santalales > Viscaceae > Viscum > Viscum album. The sequence goes on along the minus strand of OY728120.1, from coordinate 684,250,987 downwards.
TAGACAAATGATATTGGACATCTAATGGAATATTTGCATTCACCATCTACACATTTTACTTCAATGAGATATCATCACATAAGATATAAAGATGAAAAATATTCTAAATATATTTTAATCAATTACACTATTAAAATCTATTTTAATAAATACAAAACATCATCCACAAACATTATGATACAAAATTTCATAATCAAATACAAAAATACTAACTAAAGAAAACTACGAGGAAGGTTGTCTTGTCCAATAAAAACTGCACAAAAATATAAATTTCTTTAATGAACATGATCTAATATCGAATATATATATATATATATATGGAACCATATTTACTCACCACCACTCAACTCTCCCCACATCAAACATAAAGGAAAATGTTGAATCATGTAGTAAACCATGAACCAAAAATATAATGGAAAGATTTAAATATCTCAATAGGTTTCCACTAGCTGAAACTATGCAATTAATTTAATAATCCAATTCATAAATTTCTATTTGAAAATGTTACTAGAAATTAGTATTTCAAATATAATAGTGTGAGAATAACTAGGAAGACCATGAACACATTTATAAATGTTTCACTTCTTCTCTAAAAATGAAAACACATGCTAGGAAAACATTTCCACCATCCTATTCTATTTAAAAAAACTACACACCCTTGAATACATCATAGAATTAAATAAAATATTTAAATAAAAACAATTGTTTTTTAAGCATCACAATAGATGATGACTTCTTTAAAGAAAAATACCCATTTTTAAATCTCTTTTAAAAACCAAAAACATTCATTTTTATCTGAAAATAGGTTTTCCAAAAAAATATTAATGAAACCCTTTAAAATAATATGACCCATTATACAGTATTTAAGATTAAAAATTTAGTCACCATACTATCAGAAAGACTATAAAAATTAATGAATTTAATATATGGATGACACAAAAATAAAAACAAGAGGAATGATACAATATAACACTATATAATAACCGTAAATTTGAACACTAAATTAAGAAAATGAAAGTATTGTGGGATCTACCCTATAATCCCTAATTTGGGGAACATCTGACATTATCAATTTTTCTTTAGGGCCATTTATCAATATATATTGTGTCTAAATCACAATACATCTAACAAACCATACTAGACTTATTTCAAATTTCACTCCCCTCATATCCCTAGTTCCTATCATAACATGAGGGATGATATTGGTGTGTGTACTAACTAGTGTAATTTAAGAATAAAAATCTAACATAGTACCCAAGTTACCTTCACCAATAAAGAAGCGAGTCAAGTGACCATGAAGTCCATTATTAACATTAAAGTAATAAAAAATAACTCTTCCTCACCCCCAATTCCCTCATAATGAATATCCTCATAAATCTCATTGATCTATAGTATAAAAAAGAAAATTCCAACATAAGAGAATAAAAAAGAATCACATTGTGATAAAAAACCCACACAAGGGACAAACCTATCAAGGATAATTCAATAGTGGTATTTCATAACAATCTATTAAAAACAGAGGTATTGACTGGTCCATTATCATAATAGATGGATCAAAATTCCAATCCATTTTCAACTTCACAAAACACTACTTTATGAAACATTTAGATATTTATGGTAATATCATACACCATTTAAAATATTTTAAATACACCCTTAAACCCATGGGTCTTCCTCTTTGAAATCCAAAAAAAGTCCAAAATCCATCCAATTCCATCAAAAAAACAAAAAGATACATTAAAAAATCACATTGATAAACATAACACTCATTTAAACCAACATTTGAAATTCACTAAAGAACCCCTTTTAAATTCACTTTGAGTTCAACACATAAACCTAAAATAATACCCAATTTAATATATAGTTTTCAAACATTAAAAACTAAAACATGATGAAAATACAACACACAAAATTAAAATCATTTTTAAAAATCTCCATATTCAAACCACAAATTCTTCCCATATAAAAACCTTCCTTTTAAAAAATCAAAACATGGAATTAAAAAAAGAAACAATTCATTCAAAGAACTGGTCTATTTGAAACTGTTTAAAAACATTGTAGTGATAAAATGTATATTCATACATTCAATAAAAAGGGTTTAGGAAGAATATACACACTTTTAATTCCAAAATTAATTAATTTCATAGAAAATCCAATCATAAATCGTTGGAAATATTATTGAAACTAATTATAATGTGTCACCTTCAATGGAGATCACCCAAACAAGAATATAAATGGAATCTATAAGTGCTACATGTTAAAACCCCCGTTAATATATCCAAAAAGAACCATCAAATTTCCCACAAGTGTTCTTTGGTTCATGGGAGAATGAGAAACCTAGGTAAAAGAGGCAAAAAATAATAATGATGGATATAGAGGAACAATTACCTTATAAACACATGAAAATCACCAAATAAGGACCATGAATTGAAGGGGAAGAATATTGGAGATCCTCCTTAATCTCCCAATGGTTGGTCAATTTATGTGGGGTTAGGTAAGAGTGAAATCATTTTATGTTGGAATTGTTAATTTTTGAAAAATCACACTTTATATAATTATCTATAGGACACATTATTTGGTTATATATTTAACCTATACAGGATCCAATCATGCACCTACCACTTCCAAGGAAAAGACAACCTTCATGGTTTCTAGGTTGCTCTATATAGTTTAAATAATCATATATAATTGGTTAGAAACTGCTCAATCCATGGGATATCCTCCTTTACATGTGTGTCATATGGTTACCCATAACTATGAGAGAAAATCATTCTACACCTAGAAAACTCCATAAATTCAAAATTCTCTCTCAAATACAATCAGGTCTCTGAGAAACCCAATATAACATAAAATAAAAGATACCAAACACTACACTCAAATGTGGTTATCTTAGTCAAAATCCATTACAACCCCCACTTTTATAAGTGGACATGTAAGCACATAGAAGCATAAATTTTTAGTGGGGGTATAACCATGAAAATTAATATTATAAACTTTAAAATCAAAAACTAGTTAAAAGGAAAACATAAATTATAAATATAATGTAATATAATTCAGTTACAATAAAAACTAGAATATTACTCACTATAGCTCGACCACATTTTATAATTCATGCGATCATGATGAATCTCTTCATAGTGATCATAATTATGATCATATTATAATAAATCAATATAAATATTTAATCCAAATATTTTCCATCATTATCAATGTAGTCCATTTTATCTTTTTTCAATGATAAAATCTCTCATGATCAGTACCATGGTGTTTTATAGTTTGTGTTCAATGGTTTAGTTTGACACGGATTATAAATAATTTTTTGAATATTGGGGCTTCAAAAAAGATTCCATATTTTACAGTATCAGTCATTATTTAATCATGTGTTAAACAATGAATAAACGAATGAAATATTTTTATATATATATTTATTTATAATATAGTTGTAAAAAATTTATATTCTCCTAACACTGGCATTGAAATCTTATGATATACTATATTCCAATAATATTATTCCTAAAATAATAAAAACTGTCAAAAAATGTGATTCCATAAGTGTAATTTTATAATAAAAAGAGTAAAAGATAAATCATAAGAGTAATATTAAATTCATAATAATAAGAATCAAATAAAAAGAGTATACTTAAAATCATAATATTCAACTTCAATTTATAAGACTCAATCCTTTGGTAAAAAAACAACTCATCCAAAATGATGAGACTTTGAATGATCTAGTAAGTATTTTTAAAACATTAAAATTTACAAAAAACTAAAATCCAAATTTGTCATATGTTCTATAGAATGTGTAATATTTTTTACACTAAAAAAATGATATATAAAATATTAATAATGAAACCAAGATACATCATATAATATAATTTTGAAAAAATTCAACATATAAAAAATATAGTTCATACATATTATATTTTTAGACAATCTTTAATATATTTTACTTTAGTTAAAATACCAAATCCTCATACATAATACATTAAAAAAATGAATATTAAATAATCAACATGTTTGATCTATAATATGTTGTACGTTTCAAATCTTCTCCATATATTCATAAGAAGATAAAATTACCCAATATTCCAGTAAAATCATACAAAATATATCCTACACACAAGAGAGATATATAAGACAAAGTAATTTTGAAAATTTATAATACCATAAGTGAAAAATATCAAATAAATATTACAATTAGAATAAGAATATTGCTTAAGAAAATTAATTAGAGCTGACATCACATTATAAAAAATAAAATAATACTAAATAAAAAATATTGAGAGTTTTTAATTATGGAAATAAAATTTCAAGTAGGCAAAGATCAAGTAAAAAATATTCCAATTTTTTTTAATAAAAAATCCAATTATTAAAAAAAATTAAAAATTCTCCCATTTTCAAAGTTACTCACCCTTGAAACATGAATGAAATAATAAAAAAATCAATGTGATTATAGATATAAAAAACAAATCACAGTATGATTAAATAGGATTAACTTCAACAAGGTAACATAGAATAAATACTCTACTTAGGATTGAAACCCCTAAATTAATTTATACTAAAAATAATTAAACTGCTTGAATGTAAAAAAATATATGAGAAAGAATTATAAAATTTAAGAAACATAGAAATATTAAGATAATGATATCTTACTTTAAATACTATATTTATATTTCTAAAGTAGATATAGTTGTTAATATTAACATCATAACAAATGAAAAATTCTACAAAATTTAAATGAAAATAGTTAAAAATAATTATAAAGAATAATTTTTAGAAGTAAATATTCAATAATATTTCTGTGTCTAATTAATTTTTCATAATACAATGTGCAACCCAATTTTCTCAAAGGATGCTCTATCTAATGGTTATGTAAAAATATCTACTAATTTATTATCTATATAAACATATATAAAAATATTATTTCCTTTCTAAACAAGATCCTAAATAATATAATATCTTATTTCAATATCTAGATCCTAAAATTCTATAATGGATTCTTATAAATTTAAACAGAATAATAATTATAAGAAATAATGGAAATTAAATCAAAATAAACAACAAAATCAGATTGTCTGTATAATCCCTAATGATTTAGCCTGACATCAAATAGAAATAATTTATTCTACTTTAGTTCTAGGCTAATAAGTTGATAAATATTTCGTTAAACTCTACAAAATCAAACACTTTCTTTGAAAATGACATACTCCAGATGTTCTCTTTCTATCAATCTTATATCCTATAAAATCAAAATCAATGTAAATATTTATATCATTAGGGAACATTCATGGATAAAACAATATGTGATTTGTTCTACCTTTAACATAAATAATAATGCTCTTAAAAAATTAAGATAAATTTCTGTAGGTCAACCTAAAATCTAGCACACATGCACACACTGAACAAAAGATTAGGTTTTCTTGGGTTAGATAAAGAAAACTACCAATCATTTATCTTGAAAATATAATATCACCTATTACAACAACAACATCTACATGCAATTTACATGTAGTGATTATTTGGTTTCTTCAAATTTTAACAAAATTTAATTCAAATATATTAACTAATTATATAGAATACTTACACTGATTAAGTAAAATTCAATCATTTATCTGATAGATATAATTACCTATAAAAAATATTAATTATTCCATAAGAATCATATCAAATTATTGAGTCATCAAATATGAAAATTACTTATAAATAAATTTACTAAAATATGAAAATATAATATCACCAATATAAGTTTCTATAATCGAAATATCATTAGAATATATTTAATGTATGGATAAGGATCTACATTAAATTTTACAATGTTATTTTTCAAAATGAATTGAAATTACATTTAATACTAATATCAAAGGTACATAGTATGTTTATATAAATCTATTCAATTTTATAAATCATAATCAAGAATCTTCCCATGATCGAAACTATGTGGTGGTTCTAAATAAAATTATTAAAAAATTAGTCCATTTAAATGAGAACTCTTGATATCAATTTTATCAAGTTAAAATACTTGGAAATAATTATATGGAAATAATATATATATATATATATTATTGTTTGGAATATTTTTTAATAACTGGTCATAATAAAATCCTTTTTCTAGATAAAAACTATATGAAACTAATATAGTTTTATTCCATATAATATGTACAGACTCAAATACATTTTTTCATAATATACACTTTGTTATAATGATCTGAGAATCTTTTGGTGGTTTGACTAAAGTCTAAACATCATTTATTAAATACATATTGAGTTATATTTCAATGTTAAACTCCATTTATAATGTTTTAGTGCTTCAAAAAACTAATTCAGGGAAAAACTTGAAACAAAATCTTAGCAAGATTTTAAACTTCTTAATTAAATTTTATGGATTATATAATAATCATATAAAAGAAATCATCATAGTGGGTGGTCTCTATGAATGTTCCAAAATCTATTTATAAGATGATTCTCCTCATCAAAATCTTTAATTTTATGTTGAATTTAATCTTATCAAAAAATTAAGTCACTAAAATATACTTCAATATTTTCTAATTTAGAAATTATTTAAACCATTTTTATCAAATTTAATAGTAATTAATTATTTAATAAATACAACACTTTTATTAAAAATTATATAATCTTTACTAATATTCAAATAACATAAAAAATTTACCTCAATAGATTTAGCATAAAACATATCCAATTAATCCATATTGTTTAAAATAAAATCTTGACAACTGAAAACTCTAAAATATCCAATATTTACATTTATTCCTATCTACAATTCATAGATGGTTTAATTAAAAATATGTAAAATAAATATTCTGTCAGAAATATAATATATACTATTTTTAACTTCTTCCTATGAATAAAAATATATAATAAATTAATTCAATATATACCTACCAATTTTATGAATAGCTATATTATCCTTTTTAACTAAACCACTCTACCATTATGATCTAGTGGTTGAGAAACAATAAAAACAACAATTTTTTCCAATATTTCTCAAATTCCATATTCATAAATTCTTCTTTTATATCACCTCTCATAATGAGGAGTATATATCTCTTATAATATTTATCTTATTTAGATTACATAAAAAACATTGATATTGTTTCACTTTTATGATATAGAAAATAAATCGAAGGAGATCTAATAGAATCATAAAAGGTAATAAAATAATATTTCTTTCTCGATTGAGTAGAAGTTTTAACATGTTAAAATAAATATATATTATTGATTTCAATAGGTATTAAAGTTTACACCTATTGGTTTTCATGATACATTACTATATCTACTTCCCCTTTATGTAAGATTCACATAAATGATATTTTTCCACTTTAGGTATAGGAAAATATAGTGGTTGTCGATATTTTGAAAACATGTATAGCATTAATTTTTTTTTTCCAACACTAATTTTATATAAAAAATTATTTTAATATACATCATTATGAAACTTCAAATTTGTATCTTTCAGGTGAGGAAAATCAATAGAAAAAATATTATCTATTACATTAGCATAAGATAATATGGAATAATTTTTTTTAAAAAAAGGAATTTATAATTTTTTAAATTTCACAAACATTAGATTAACACATTTCTGAGAAAAATAATTATATTATACTTTAAAACTTAAACATATAGAACATTTTAAATAATCATAGTGTTAGACGCACCAAATTCTAGGAAACATTTAACATTTTCTTTTGAGTTGTTTCCAAATTTCATAGTAGCTACATCTCATAGATTGTATGATAATAAATTCGATGGATATCTAATTATAAACTAAGAGAACCCACTATATATATACAATATTTCCCTCTTGATAATACTAAGGAATTTTACCAGAACTAATCAAGTAGAAAATAGTTTCTATACGCATCTTACTTTTTTTTCCACTAGGATTAGTAACAAAATTTTATGATAATCGAATGGATTTGAAAATTCATTCTCATGTAATCATCATAATAAAGTATTTGAAATAAATTCTTTATTATTTTCTAATAATTGTGAAAATATTATAAGAAATTTACATCCATACTTACCTTATATTCTGTATCAAAAACATGTAAGAATTTAAATACTTTTAGTAGAAATTTTCACAATGAATGTTCTATATATTTTAGGTTTTCCATATCACATCCAACACCATGTTTGTTTTTATTATTTTTAATCATAGAAATAATTTTACAATAACATATTTTATATTGTAAAAAATTATGTACCTTTCCCATTAATCATAAAATTTCATTTTTCAACATCTCTTTTTCCTTTTGAGTATTATCAAAGCCGTAAAAAAGTTTTCATTGCTTTTTAATGTTTTATTTTTGAGTTTTTCCTTTTTATAATAGATAACAGTTTCATATTCAACAAGGTTGTTATTTTATCTTTTAATTTATTTTTATAATTCAATAATTCATATGATATATAATTGTAGAATTCCAATTATATAATTAGCTTTTTAAATTTTGGGTTTTTCAAATTCATAATCAAACTTGACAATAAATAATAATCACAACAAACCTTAGTTATCATAAAAATGTGACAAAAGTCAGCTAATTAATTCTCAATTATAGATTCACCACTTGAATATAACCCCTTTATAAAACTCCAAGAATATAATAAATCTGTTTTTCTTTTATATTGTACTAGATATCATTTTTTACAAGCATTAATCTTGGAATGATTGGCTTTGTATGATACTTATTTTTCATTTATTACAGGATAGTTATAAATAATCCTTGTGAAAACAAGATTTAACATTCTCACATCTTTTCTAATCATCCTTATAGTAACCTTTTCTAAAGCTTCTTTAAATACTTTTATTTTATTTTATTCCCTTACAAACACAATTTAGCAGTTGGGGAGAATTATCTCATTCACTTCCATGTATTTAAAAATTAGAAGAGTAAGAAAAAATTATAATTTAATTAAAAGAAACAAGTTTAATTTTAAAAGTATCTTCACCAAAAATATTCTTCAAATATTTTTCATATTGCAATAATTGTTTAATTAGTTAATCATGTATGTGGTTATTGAAATTTTTTCCTTAATAATTGGAAATATTGTTTTCATGTCACTTCTTTGGTAGGGGTCAAAGTAATCTTTAAACCATCACACTATTGTATAAGGATTATCAAAGATCACTTGTTCTATTTTCAATACTCTTATATCTATGGAATGCTTTTTTAAAAAATTATTTTTCTCCAATCATGAAATATTCATATTTAGAATATATTATTCCATGTTTCATTATATTTATATTTTATATTTTATATTTTATAATTTATAGAAATAAATTTAGGTCTTGGGTGGTTTTATAGGCTGAAACATGACTAAAAACTATAAAAATAGCACCATATAAAATACTCATAACAATAATTAATTTACATCATCATTTAAGATTAAGGAATTTGGGTCAGAAAAATATAGTTTGAATGGTTATACCACAGTATTCTAGTGATTAATACTTGTGTTTTTTAAGTAATATTACATTATTTTAAACTAGTATCGATAATAATTACCATAAAAATATGGTGCTCTCTAAGAAATCAATCCATCATATGATTTTAAACAAAAAATTTAAACAATGACCATTCTAAGACCTTTTACAATCTAGAGAAAAGATTAAATAAATAAAATATAGTCATATAAAATATCCATAGATCCAAATGGAAATCTATGATACTAGTTATTTTCCTAAGTTCTGATAGCTAAGAAATTAAAAAGGGGTCTAAAATGACCAGTTTAAAAATTTTAAATTTAATTAAAACCCTAATTAAACATAAAATGGAAATTCATGTGAAATGGAAATATAAAAAATGAATAAAAAAAATTAAGTAGCTTAGATAAAAAGTTTATTATGTAAACCCTTATATTCACTCTATTCTTTGAAACAAATAGTTTATAAAAATAAACACCCTTGTTAAAGTCAAAGCTCAAATTACAACCTAGCATTTTTAGGGGAGATATAACTAGAACAAGAGAGCCTAACTTTTTATTTAGATTCACTACCTAATAAAACCAAACCTTTTACCAGTGGAGTAATAACCAAAAAGAAACATAGATTTCATAGTGATGGTATAAATAAGATAATCAAGCTTATATGATTTAAGTAATACACCAGTAATATTTGAGACATAAAGAAAAAAAATCCATAGGGCTCGATAAAAATAAAAACTAGAATAGTATTAATTTTAGCTTTATCGCATTCAAAAATGTGTGTCAACACAATGAAGATATTCACATTGATCATAGTAATTATACTAATATCAAATTTTATTTCTAAATAGTTCATTATAATATTTTCTATCATACTATATCTAGTTACTACAATATTTACATAAAGATAAAATATCCAACCACCACTTCTTTTATGATTCCTAATTCCTGTTAAATAGTTAAATCAATCATGCATAAAAGTAATTATATGTGAATTGTAACTTCAAAAAAAACTTCCAATATTTCTTAGTAGCAGTATTAATTTAAGCCTATAGAAATTAGAAAAAAAAATTATTTCTGAAAAAATATAGAAATAAATACTCATAGGTGTGAAAATATTATCTTCCAAACATTTTACAACATAACTTCTAACATTATATCTTTCAATAATTACTTTTCTAAAATTAAAAAAACTCATAATAGAATTTTTTTACTGAATAATTAGAGAATAATAAGAGTAAAACCATAATAATTATTGTTAACCAAAAATCATAAGAGTAAACATAAAATTGTCAGATTAAATATTAAATTATAATATTAAACTTAATATCACAAAACATTGTCCTTTTACAAAAAAGAAACTCATCCAAAATCTTAAGACATTAAATAATAATATAATTCTTTTTAATTAATTAGATTTTACAAAAATCACTAATATCGTGTCATGTTATATGTTTTTTAGAATGTGTAATATACATTTAATTAAGACAAAATTATATGTAATATATTTAAATGGAAAATAAAATTTGTAATAAATTTTCCTTTCAAAAAATATCAACTTTTATGAAGGTTTTTTATTTTTAATATAATTCCAAATAGTTTGTAATATGTTGTACTTAGGTAGAATTCAAAAATCCCCATATGTAAGATGTTTAGAACAATAGTAATCGATAATAAATATGTATAAACCAATATATATAATATTTTTAAACTCTTATACCAATATATGTAAGAAGTTAGACTTAACCAATATTCTAAAAATATCATATGTATTATTAAAACAAATAAAAGTGATATGTAAGATAATGTATTGATGAAACATTTCAATAAAGTAGGGTTTAAAAGTATAATAAATGAAAATATATGAAAATGAAAAAGTATTTTATAAAATCCATCATAGTCAGTATAATTCATTAAAAAAATCAAGGATAAACACGAAGGAAATAAAATTGTTTATTTATAAAATAAAAAACTCTAAGAAGAAAAATAGATAAGTTATCACATGATTCATTTTATCTAATAATATGATCAAAATATCATGTTACTATATTCCCCACTATTTTCATACATTAATTACATAAGAAACATCAGATATATTTTTCTTCCATGGAAAAAAATTTAATGAACACTTCCAAACAAATTAGATTTATTCTTATGGATGTAAAGTAATGATTTATTTTTTAAAACATAAATTAATGTTAGTAAGTAAAATTAATTCCCATGAAAACAGATAATGAAGTCCCATAAAAATACATATACATGATCTATATTTTCTAAAACATATGTGTCCATTCATTTTTTATAATAAAAAAATATCTTATTTAAGTTTAAAAAATATAATAGGATTTGAAATCCATGTGACAGATATTCAGTACCCCTTTAGACACTAAATATTTCATGTTCTTCTCACTTAAGTTCCCAATATGAAAATCCATAACTCTTGACATTTAAAATATTTCATTAAAGAAAATTTTTCTCTATATTTTATTCTCGTCAAATAAAATTTATGATATTTAACACCTCTATACATAACCGTGGAACCCTGAGTAATCATTGATGCTCTATCTCTAAATCTTGTACTAAAACTTGCTTTATCCATATGAATAACAGAAACAAGATTCTCCCATAAGTTTGGTATTTTTAAAACTCCCTATAACTCAATGAATATTTCACATGATATTTATACATTTACTTAAAACATCCCAATGATCTCTATAAATTCACCATTTTATAAATAAACCCTTCTAAATTTTCTAGAAACATAATTAACCATTCATCCCCTCTTGGACATAGACCAGAATAATGTCACAGAATCAGTTATCCATGATTATGATGGAATGTTAACACTCATCAATAAACTATTTTCACATTCAATTGAATTTTTAAATTATATCAAGAGTTCATAAGATCACATTTTTTAATTAACTGTGAAATCCCATTTAACATTCTTCATATAGACCTTCCCCCTATAATTACATCATATGAATCTCATCCTAGTCAACCTACCTTGAATCAGCTCTAATGGTCTATCTTCATATTTCCTCTAACCTTTCTATTAAAAAAACAACCTCTAACATCAATATTGAATATTATTTTTATATGTTACCAAAAACCATTCAAATGTACTCATTTTTCATATATACAACATGAATATACTCAATATGCGGATATGTCCACAAGAATTTTTTTATAGTAGCAATCACCACTTCCATGATTCTAAAATCATTGATAACAACAAAAAATCACACAAAACTTCACTGATTTCCACTTTGAATAATTTGATAAAACTCTAGGACATATTAAATTCAATGAAATTATAATATTCTTATCTTCCTATTAAATTCTATTTTGAAATAAACCCCACATTGTGAAACATTTTCAATTGTTTTTCACATCTCAAACAAATCTTTTAGGACTATTTTCTTATCTAATGTGGTCTACACCTCCCAGATTTTAATAGAAACATTCTATGTCATTGACATTCACAAAATTTTATGTTTCATACAATCATTCCCATTATTATTCCTTCCATTGGTTCTAATTTGAATCAATTCAACAGAACTATGTGGTCCATACGAAATAGATAATCCTCCATATTCATCCTCCAGAAACTAGTTTCTCTCCAAATGAAGCCTTATTCTGATGTCATCACATTCAAAATAGTTGTATCCCACTTTAACATAAATATTATGATGAATTAAATAATTATTTAAGAGTCAACTACCAAGTCTATAGATCCTTACTAAAGAACAATCTTAATTTCAACATTAAGGTAATTAGAAGAAATGTAACCTGAAGAAAACATATGAAACATAAACTATGGAACAATGTCTAAAACTATAGGTAGTAGATGAATCCTATGAACACTATGTACTAAAGTGGGAACAAAATGTACTCCATAATTACCTTATAGACATGTCACTAACAAAAACTTATGAAAAACAAGACTCTTGTAAACAAAAATTTTAGGAACACTAATGATGTGGGAACACTAAGGGAGGGGTGAATTAGTTTTTGTGAAAATTTGAACAATTAAAAACATTATCCCTTTTTACATATACACTTTTTTAGTGAATGGATTTTTCACTCTTAACTCACCATGGGGTAGCATCATAGTAAATAATCAGTAAATAACACCAACAGTAATCACTGTAATTTGTTAATGAGGTTCATCTTTATTATGGATGACTATGTCCTCAGTGTATGGTTGTATTTATCATACTCACATGTAAACCATATTTCATTATCAAGAAGTAACTCTTAAATGATTATATCCTTATAAAAACTTATTTAATGTGTTTTGATCTATGTGGAGACTAAATATATTCTTCAAAACATATAATTTCATAATATTACAAGCTGTTATCTTCATAAATTTTCTTCAGTGAGAATGATGTTAAACATATGGAAGTATAGTATTTCACTCTTCTTATTTTTATTTATTCAATTTATATAGTAAATTATTCATAGGATTATCTACTCTCCTAAATTATTTAACACATATAATGTGAAAATTGATCCTAGCACCAACATTATAACACTTCAATACTAATGTTCTATAATAGGAAATAGTATCAAGTGGCCTGACAATCTTACTTCTTATTTTTCTTCCCTTCAAATATATACACAAAATCTTATGAAAAATATTCCATTTTTCATCTAATTATCATTGGGATAATGATCACATATAGAAAAACCCCTTAGAAGTAGTAATATTAAATCATCCATATAGCTCATTTTAATCAGTCTAATATTATTGTAACACCCCAAGCTTCCACGGTATGCTTCCCTTTGAATAATATAGTAGTTTGTGTTGTACGCAACTTCGAGTTCTAACACACACCACAACCAATCAAACTAGCTGTTATGAATAGAAATAACCACTTTTTATAATTTTATAAATTTTATCTTTTAAAATGGACATCATTTTTGGATTTGGAATATCGAAATTATCCTAGGGTGTATTTTTGGTATTTTTTAGAAAATATTTAAATTTTTATGAATAGTGAAAAATACTAAACATTAATTAAAAACAACTTTTTAAATCCAAATAATTCATAGAGATAAATTATACTATTTAGAGGTTTTAAATTATAATTAGAATATATTTTTACCATTTAGTCAAATATTGGTAATTTTATGTAATTTCACATTTAAAATAGACATAAACAAGTGTCAATCTTTTGATAATTATTATTTCTTAAAAAACATGCTCTTTGTTTTGACAATGAGAATTAATTTTAAATTAATTTATTCCACTTCTGTGTTTTGAATTTAGAAAAAATTGATTCCAAATTTATAATCGGGAGGTCCAAATTTTGTAAATAGGTAACATTTATTTTTAGACATTTTGAATAATTACTTCGGTAAATATTTTATTTACCATGGTTAAAGGCTAAATCCGGTAAATAAGGGTAAAAAAATAATATTATAATAATATTAAATTACCATAAAACGTGTCCTAACCCTATTGGTTGATACATGTCCAAACATGGACATCTTTGGGTCGATTCTGGGACCCCAAAGAGTCACTTGTAAGTGATAATGACACTTTATATTAATTAAGTTAAAGTAAATACAAAAATGACATAAGCATATATCTTTTAGAAAAACAAGTTTTACATAGTGTTATATATGTTATATTTTCTACTATAAATATTAATTAGAAATATAAAAAGATTTTATACATAATGGTATTTTATTTATAATTTTTATACATTGAATAATTAAATTTATTTATGACATAATAATGATGCAGTATTTTCCTTATTAATGAAAGAATCAAATAATTGGTATTATAAATGTTAAAATAAATATAATTTGAAAGTTTTTATGCCATCCAAGAATTTTATTGGTTAACATGACATTTTATAATTTCTTAAATGAATTTGGTTTGAATTAATAATGTTTTTAAAACTTTAATAATAATCAATTATTACATAGTGTCAAAATTGACATAAATGAGTTTCTAAAAAAATATTATATTATTAATTGATATTCTTTTCCTAAAAATATAATGTTCAGACAAAGGACTTATATAATGATAGGTGTATCATTAATGGACCACTTGGGGGTATCTTGGAAGTATATAGTGTGTTTATTAACTATATAATATAAAAATACAAAGAGACATGGTAAATGTCAAACTATTTAACTAAGAGTTAAATCAAAAAGATAAAGTTAATATAGTGAACCAAACCTGCATAAAACCTATTTGTTTAGTGGTTTGTGACCTATACCCACCTTAACCTTTATATAATCCACTTTGGTGCCATTAGAAACCAAATATTAATTTATTATAAAATAATATTTCTAGCTTTTCCAAAGGTACCCCTCACCCCTCTTATAAAAGGGAACCCCCCCTACTCACAAATTCACACCTTAAAACCCTTTTGGCTCGGCCAAACCCTGCCCAAATATCCTCTAAACTTCCCTCAATTCATCCTAGAGGCCCTCCGTTGGTCAGAAAGCCAACTTAAGGAGCCATTTTGATCAAATCAAAAGGAATAACCTGAATAAGAGGTAATAATTTCACCACCTTCTTTCAAGTTCTTTTCTTCTTCCAGTTCTTCTTTTTCTTATTTACATTATAAAATAATAACTCTAGTATCATATATATACTGTTATGTTATTATAAATATGGTACAACCATCTTCGTTATTCTATCCATCCTTTGAATGACATGTCACCATACGTGCATACGTACGGATTGCCGTCTTCACGCTGTGGTGTAATTGTTATTCAATACTTTATTATTTGGATGGGTATAATAATGATGTATAATTATTGTAAATAATAAATATAACATGATAATGATTCTTTATATATGATATACAATCCAATTATATATTATTTTAATATCAAAAGAGTGATATTATCGGTCGTGCGTACGTACGGATTACCGTCTCCACGAACGCGATGAGATTCATTCCCCATCGTATCCATTCAAGAATAAATTTCATTTAATGATTAAAAATAATGTTTAGAGACATGATATAATTCTGGATATGAAAAAGATACATCACATCCATAACAAATATGGCTCACATAACAAAGAATATAAAGGAAAATGAATCTGTTAACACATGAAACGACGATAATACTAAGATATTATTAACAAATCAATGTTGAAAGAACATATATGATATCATATTAATGTATATAATCCTTGTATAATTCAATAAAACTTATTTCACCATTATACAAGAGTATAACCTACCCTCGACCAAGGAAAAAGTACAAAGTAAGGGGTTTCTTATCTCACTTTTAATTCTGTGAGATTTCCATTGTTCCCCAATTATTTATTGCATGTGGTGTGTGTACTTCCCATGATTGTATTCATTGTGTAATATAATTTAATTTATGTATATCTACATCATCATTTTTTGATCCTTCTTTCATGGGTGTACGTTTCTTATGTTACCAAATCGATAAGGGAATTTAAAATTTCAATTTCCACTCATTCGGCTTTACGCATACTTCATTGATTATTTTACTCCAAGATTATGTATGGAATCACTATTCATTTTCTTATGTCATAATTTCCACTCCCCTTTCTATGGATATACTTTTGATACACATAATCACTCCATTGATAAATTCTCAAGTCATCGAAATGAACATGATAAGAGTAATTTTAACTCAATCTCCATTTGGGGAGTTAAATATCCAATTCATTGGTGTTGTTTTTACAAGAATATGTGTAAATGTCCTTTGATTGATATACACCGAATATCCAATCATATTGAGTGTATTTATATTTGTCACACATAATTATGTCTTTGATTTATCCTTAACCTAAGGATACAACCTTTATAAGAGACTTCATCTCAATTTACATTCCATTGAGACTTCTTTGTTGTTATACAGCAAATCACTTTTATATGGTGTATGTAATGTACTTTGAAATAGTATATCATTAATCCATTTATTCTCATGATATTACAATTTTTTTTACCACAATTATTTTTATTCAAGTGTCTCTCTTTTGGTTAGGAACTATAACTAAAATATCATTTTAAAATGTTTTAAAGATTTATTATTCTAAATCATTCTCATTAATGTCCATGTTTTAGAAATGGTTTTTAGGATTTATTTATATGGACATTAATGTTTTAAAATAAAAATTCCTTTTAGAAGTTTCCAAGTGGTATGGGACACTTTGATTAAAAAATCTATTTTGAAACGACTTCTTGACAAATAGTGTGACTTTTAAATGTTTTCAAGAAAAAGGGGGACATTTCTCTCAAATAGTTTTGATGATTATTTTCATCTATGTAAATATCCTTCATTATTCTCGATTAAGGATAATCTATTACAATACAATCTTCCATATTGTATTGAATGAGTATGTTTGACTGTGAATGGGCAATTTTTTATACCATTCATGGTTTGTGGATAAAGTATTGACATTTCGTATGCTAGTTTTAAAAGCTGGGTATTATTTATACACACTCTACAAAGAATAAAGTCTGGGGACTCGACCCCGTGACTGGTGCCGCAAACCCCAAACCCCCTACCACCACATCCGCATGCGTGGGGAATTCGTATGCTAGTTTTAATACGAATGTTTTTGTTATGTTTCAAACTTTTCATATGAGGAATGCATTTGACTTAGTAAGTAATGGGTGGAGCTCGCTATATCTCGTTGATGTATCGGTAGGTCTCATGAGACAAACTTGTGTCTTGGCACAAGGCCTTTACAAAATATTATTTGTAGTCTTGGAACAAGGCATTGACTATGTGGTTATGATAGTCTGGAATTATGCATTCCATCATTATAAAAATGGTTATTTATATTTCATGTGTTCATTCGACAAGTAGAATATCCATGTGAATAAGTAAATGGAATTATTTTATTTTATCTTTTCCATATTATTCTGAAGTTCAAGTTTAAAAGGCTTTTGTTCTGGTATTATACACTGCCTTAAATGTTTAAGCTTATTTCTGAAAGTTTCCACTATAATGTTATCCTTACTGAGCATCTGAGCTCACCCCTTTCTATGTTTTGTTTTCCCAGGATGCAAAGAAGTATATTATGACTGACCTCCAGGGATAGTCTATGGGATCTCAGTGTTGTCTATGGAGACAATGTTTTTGTGGTTTTCCATTTTATGATGTAATGTAAACCTTATGAATGTATCTAGTACTTCCAAGGCTACTAAACTAATCAGTCTTTCATGAATTGATCTTTTATGATCATGCCAATGATATGTAATAATGCACCGACTCTGGGCTTCCGGGGTTGGGGCGTTACAGTTGGTATCAGAGGATGTTTAGTACAAACCTTGGAAACTAGATTTAGATAAACTCTAATTAGATCACATAGACCTAATATGGACTTTGAGGATTGGTATAGAAGAACTTCCTAGAATTTTGGTATTGTAGAGATTTTGTGAGTTTTCTGAGCAATACATCTCTGTTTGGATACGAGCAGGTAGAGGCAGCTATTGCACAGATGTACCTAGTGGTAAAACCTAAAAACACCCCTTTGATCTATACTCGAACGGGAACTGGTGCATGACAATGGGTTTGGCTGCACTCTTAGTTACAACACTCCCGAGGGATATGCTTAGGATAATTTAAATTTTCTTTACAAACTGATTTGAAGTATTTTAATATAAGATGAGAATAAATGACCTTGGATAATCCTAAGGTGTTTCAAATTGAGAATATCGTGTCATGATATTCTCTAAATGATTTTATGACTACTGTTACTCACACAATGCTTTTTGGGTTTAGTCAATGGCTGGATTCTAAGGAAGTCATAGTAACTTTGAGAATGATGTACAAGGTGGGAACAGTGGTAGAAATAAGCAGAAAAATGGAATGTTGATAGGCGTAAAAGATATCGTGTTCATGCCAAATTAGTTTTCCAAAAATATGATCAACAACATATATATTAACCAACTCCCAGACTCAACAATGAAAAGAAGGGTGATGAATAATAAGAGCACTAGTATTGGAGACCATGGAGAAAAGAATCCAAAATTTCCATCATGCAGGAAATGTGGAAGGAGGCACCCAGGAAAGTGTCTCAATGGGACAAATAAATGATTTACATGTGGGAAAAAAGGGCATAAAGTGAAGAGTTGCTGAGGAAAAATGAAGAGTACTATGGAAGAAAATAAAAATGGTCTCAAGAATCTATTTACAGTGATTTTCCATAAATTTAGGGGACCTGGCCATTACCCGAGTAAATTCCCTATTCTATAGGATATTTTCTTGGTCAAAGAAGAAGCTATGTGGAAATAAATTGTTGGAGAAATTTTTAAAAGTACTAGTACTCTTTGTTGATGGGATTACTTTTGAATAATTTTCTCTTGTATTGGTAACCCTGAAGTTTGTCATGCGAAAATTATATTTTAGCAAGACTTATCTTTTATCTTGTGGATATAGTTATAAATAACCGTTTGGTTTTATATGATCATTGGGTTTGAGGAAATTACAAGTTATTATATTTTGGGATGAAAATGAAAGGTATGAGATAACATTTGTGGATAAATTATGTTATGATTATTTTGAGGAATTTATCTCATTTTGGTAATGTTATAAAATATAGTTTTTGACAAATGACAACACACAGACCGTGTGACAACCCATCGCGTCGGATAACGCTGTGGGAATCGAACCCACAACCAAAGTGTGATTGGGATTTATCGCCTACCGCTGGACTACGTGAACTCCCTGGTTATTATGACTAATTATTTTTAGTTAAATGATTTTATTTTCAATAATAAGTTGATTTTGGATCTTATGTCTTATCAAATGAATACCCTTAGTATAGGAAAATTATTCGGTGATTAAGTGATAAATGTTATTTTGGAAGATGTTCGCTTTGTTGAGAACACTATATGCCCAAGAAAAATAGAATACTATGGGATTTTATTATAGGAGTAATGGTGGATTTTTATCTATGTTTTTATTTTGCATTTATAGTGATTTGGGTTATTTATGGAAATGATTAACCAATAATAGAGAATATGTGATTAGGTTAATTACTTTTAAGTATGTGACTTTAAGAGTAGTTGATGTCATTTGGAGATACAATTTAATGTGGACGACTACATAACCAAATTCTTCTATGTTTTGGGTTTCAATATTAGTTTGGATTATATTGAAGTATTTTAAGGACAATTGTTTATTGAATGGTATTTATTTAACTTTGGGGTATTGTTGGTTTAGTTTTATAAATTAAGATTAGTGTTTCTTTCTCTAATGGGATATCCATTTGGGGGATCATCATATCTTATACAAACCGTTTTGGTTTTGATTAATCTCTAAATACAAGGTAAATATATATTTTATCCTTCATTTATCATGTGATTCTATAGAAGTTTATTCTAGCTCTTCTAGTGTGACCATGTCTTCTTGAATACTCATCATTTAAAAAAATGAGTTAGTGGTAGAAATTTATTAAAGAATGAAACTCTACTTAAAAAGTAAGTATATCTCTTTATTTTCTTAGTCAATCTCATAAATGAATTCCTCATCTTTATTTAATGTAACATAAAACAAAAAAAATGTTGTCCGTTTACTTTTCCTACTGGGAGACTAATGACTGTTTGTCCCATCACAAGTTTGTGGTTTTCTTGTTGTTAACTTTTTCCTGGTCATGTTTTCTATCCCTCTCCATCAGAACATGACACTTATTTTATCATCAATATCTATATTTTCTTACATGGAATCCTCGTATGGGTTATCTTGGGTGACCTTTGTACTTCTCTTTCTTTCTTTTAAAGTGATAGTTTTATTAACTCTTTTTTTGATGTGGGACTTTCCATTATATTCCCAAGCCCAATTTTTAAAAAAAATTGAGGATAAAATTATTTGAAGGAGGGGAGAATGTAACACCCCAATCTTCCATGGTACACTTCCCTTTGAAAAATACAGTAGTGTGTGTTGTACGCAACTTCGAGTTCTAACACACACAACAACCAATAAAACTAGCCGTTATGAACAGTAATACCCACTTTTTGAAATTTTATAAATTTTATCTTTCAAAATGGACATCATTTTTGGATTCAGAATTTTGAAATTAGCCTAGGGCGAATTTTTGGTATTTTTTAGAAAACATTCAAATTTTGATGAATAATGAAAAATACTAAACATTAATTAAAAACAACTTTTTAATACAAATAATTTATAGTGATAAATTATACTATTAAGATTTTTTAAAGTATAATTAGAATATATTTTTACCATTTAATCCAATATTTGTAATTGGATGTAATTTCACATTTAAACTAGACATAAACAAGTGTCAATCTTTTGATTGTTATTATTTCTTAAAAAACATGCTCTTTGTTTTGATAAGGGGAATTAATTTTAAATTAATTTCTGCCACTTCTGTGTTTTGAATTTAGAAAAATGGATTCCATATTTATAATCAGTAGGTCCAAATTTTATAAATAGGTATCTTTTATTTTTATACATTTTGAATAAATACTTCGGTAAATATTTTATTTACCATGGTTAAAGGGTAAATCCGGTAAATAGGGGTAAAAAATAATATTATAATAATATTAAATTACCATAAAACGTGTCCTATACCTATTGGTTGATACATGTCCAACCATGGTCATCTTTGGGTCAATTTTGGGACCCCACGGAGCCACTTGTAAGTGATAATGCCACTTTATATTAATTAAGTTAAAGTAAATACAAAAATGACATATGCATATATCTTTTAAAAAAACAATTTTTACATTGGGTTATATATGTTATATTTTAGACTATAAATATTCATTAGAAATATAAAAATATTTCCTACATAATGGTATTTTATTTATAATTTTTATACATTTAATAATTAAATTTATTTATGACATAATAATGATGCAGTATTTTCCTTATAAATGAAAGAATCAAATAATTGGTATTATAAATGTTAAAATAAATATAATTTGAAAGTTTTTATGACATAAACGAATTTTATTGGTTAATATGACATGTTATAATTGCTTAAATAAATTTTGTTCGAATTAATAAAGTTTTTAATACTTTAACAAAAATAAATTATTAAATAGTGTCAAAATTGACATAAATGAGTTTTTAAAACAAATATTATATTATTAATTGATATTCTATTCCTAAAAATTTAAGGTTCGATAAAAGGACTTATATAATGATATTTTTGTCATTAATGGACCACTTTTGGGTATCTTGGAAGTATATAGTATGTTTATTAACTATATAATATAAAAATAAAAAGATACATGGTAAATGTAAAACTATTTAACTAAGAGTTAAATAAAAAAGATAAAGTTAATATAGTGACCCAAACATGTCTAAAACCTATTGGTTGAGTTGTTTTAAACCTATACCCACCTTAACCTTTAAATATTACACTTTTTAGCCATTAGAAACCAAATATTAATTTATTATAAAATAATATTTCTAGCTTTTACTAAGGTTCCCCTCACCGCTCTTATAAAAGGGCACTCCCCCTACTCACTAATTTACACCTTCAAAGCCTTTTGGCTCAGCCAAACCCTAAAAAAATATCCTCTAAACTTCCCTCAATTCATCCTAGATGACCTCCTTTTGTCATAAAGCCAACTTAAAGAGCCCTTTTGATCAAATCAAAAGGGATAACCCGAAGAAGATGTAATAATTTCCCCACCCTCTTTCAAGTTATTTCATTCTTCCACTTCTTATTTTTGTTATTTCCATTCTAAAATAATAGATCCAGTATCATATATATACTTTGAAGTTATTATAAATATTTTAAAACCATCTACATTATTCTATCCATCCTTTGAATGACATGTCACTATACGTGCGTACGTATGGATTACCATCTCCACGTCGTGGTGTAATTGTTATTCAATACTTTATTATTTGGATGGGTATAATAATGAAGTGTAATTCATTTAAATGATAAATATAACATGATAATGATTCTGTATATATGATATATCATTCAATTATATGTTATTTTAATATCAAAAGAGTGATATTGTCGTTGTGCGTACGTACGGATTACCGTCTCCACGAATGCGATGAGATTCATTCCCCATCGTATCCATTCAAGACTAAATTTCATTTGATGGTTAAAAATAATTTTTAGAAACATGATATCATTATGGATATGAATAAGATACATCCCATCCATAACAAATATGGCTCACATAACATAGAATATAAAGGAAAATGTATCTGTTAACACCCGAAACGACGATAATACTAAGATATTATTAACAAATCAATGTTAAAAGATTATATATGATATCATATTAAAGTATATGATTCTTTTATAATTCAATAAAAATTATTCCACCATTATACAGGAGGTTAAACTACCCTCGACCAAGTAAGAAGTACAAAGTAAGGGGGTTTTTATCACACTTTTAATTTCGTGAGATTTCTATTGTTCACCACTTATTTATTGCATGTGGTGTGTGTACTGCCCATGATTTCTTTAATTGTGTAATATAATTTAATTTATGGGTATCTGAATCATCATTGTAAGATCCTTCTTTCATGGGTGTAAGTTTCATATGTTACCATATCGATAAGAGAATTTGAAATTTAAATTTTTACTCATTCGTCTTTAGGCATACTTCATTGATTATTTTACTCCAAGATTATGTATGGAATCACTATTCATTTTCTTATTTCATAATTTACACTCCCCATTCTGTGGATATACTTTTGATACACATAATCACTCCATTGATAAATTCTCAAGTCATAGATATGAACTTGATAAGAGTAATTTTAACTCAATCTCCATTTGTTGTGTTAAATATCCAATTCATTGGTGTTGTTTTTACAAGAATATGTGTGAATGTCCTTTTAATGATATACACTGAATATCCAATCATATTGAGTGTATTTATATTTTTCACAAATAATTATGTCGTTGATTTATCCTTAACCTAAGGATACAGACTTTATAAGAGATTTCATCTCAATTTACATTCCATTGAGACTTCTTTGTTGTTATACACCAAATCGCTTTTATATGGTGTATGTAATGTAATTTGACATAGTATATCATGAATCCCTTTATTCTCATGATATTAAAAAGTTTTTATTACCTCAATTATTTGTATTAAAGTGTCTCTCTTTTGGTTAGTAACTCTAACTAAAATATCATTTTAAAATGTTTTAAAGATTTATTATTCTAAATCTTTCTCATTAATATCCATGTTTTAAAAATGGTTTTAAGGATTTATTTATATGGAAATTAATGTTTTAAAATTAAAATTCCTTTTAAAAGTTTCAAAGTGGTATGAGACACTTTGATTCAAAAATCTATTTTTAAATAGCTTCTTGACAAATAGTGTGACTTTTAAATGTTTTCATGAAAAAAGGGACATTTCTGTCAAATAGTTTTGATGATTATTTTCATCTATGTAAATATCCTTCATTATTCTCGATTGAGGTTAATATGTTACAATAAAATATTCCATATTGTATTGAATGAGTTATGTTTGACTGTGGATGTGCTATTTTTTATACCATTGATGGTTTGTGGATAAAGTATTGACATTTCGTATGCTAGTTTTAATATGAATGTTTATGTTATGATTCAAACTTTTCATATGAGGAATGCATTGGACTTAGTAAGTGACGGGTGGAGCCCGCTATAACTCCTCGATGCATCGGTAGGTCTCAGGAGACAAACTAGTGTCTTGGCACAAGGCGTTGACAAAATCTTATTTGTAGTCTTGGGACAAGGCCTTGACTATGAGGTTATGATAGTTTGGAATTATGCATTCCATCATTATGAAAGTGGTTATTGATATTTCATGTGATCATTCGACTATTAGAATATCCATGTGAATAAGTAAATGGCATTATTTGATTTTATCTTTTCCATATTATGCTGAAGTTCAAGTTTAAAAGGCTTTTGTTCTAGTATTATACACTACCTTAAATGTTTATGCTTATTTATAAAAGTTTCCACTATAATTTTATCCTCACAGATCATTTGAGATCACCCCTTTCTATGTTTTGTTTTCCCAGGTTTCGAAGAAGTATATTATGACTTACCTCCAGGTATATTTTATGGGATCTCAGTGTTGTCTATGGAGACAATGTTATGGTAGTTTTCCATTTTATGATGTAATTTAAACCTTATGAATATATATAGTACTTCCAAGGCTACTAAACTAATCAGTCTTTCAAGACTTGATCTTTTATTATCATGCCAATGATACACAATAATGCACCGACTCTGGGCTTCTGGGGTCAGGGCGTTACAATTATTCATAATATTAGAAGTATTTATTGCTGACCAAGATGAATCCATAATCTCTCTTTAATATTCAAACCTTAAGAATTAATTAATAGGTGTAAAAAAATATTTAAACTATTTCATTTTTTGGAACACCATAATCGTGGAATTTATTTCTTAATGACCTCACTTAATAATCATGAATTATTATACCTTTTTTAATGATCCAGAAAAATTATATGCTTTAAATTTTACATTTGGATATTGATATGGAGTGGTTTGGTCATGGTCATGAAACAATCTATTGCATCCTAAATATCTCCCACAATTATCAGAATCATCATTCACTAGAGCATGGTACTCTATTCATAGAGTAAATATGATTTCATCCTCTTCATAATTGAATCATGGTAAGTATATAAGCATCAATATATTTTTTATGAATAAGAACTCCACAACATATCTAACATTTAATTTCATTCATACTTCTTTATCTAGAAGTTTAAAATCCAATGCTTATCTATTATTTTCTTTAAGTATCATAATTTTGAAAAAAGAACAAATCACATGTTTCAACATGTTCACTTTTATGTATGTTTATATTAGAATTAATCACCTCTGTGATATTCAAAAAAATAACATTTGCATCATTAGTAGTTGTAGTGACCCTTATGAATTCAGATGACTCTAATGAAAATGTATTTGACATTCACTGGATGAAAAATAACCCATACATAATGTATAATGTCCAATACAAATAGAAATATGACCCCTATAAAATACTAAGGTTATTTTTACATTTCCAATACCTTAGGTAAATCCTCACACTATCATCAAGTTAATCTTTTGAAAAGGTGAATATAACTCATATGTTTCCCATTAATGTAACTACCATATAAAATTTATACTCTCAAGTATGAATAAAATAATCTTTTATAATATTTTTGGATACAAATATGTTTTTCAAGGTCAAAAAAATAGTTTCCGCATTTCATTATATTGATCCTCTAGAAAACATTAAAATGAAATGCCATTTTTATGAACCATTAGTTAAATACTTCCCT
Source organism: Viscum album (assembly GCA_963277665.1). Lineage (NCBI taxonomy): Eukaryota > Viridiplantae > Streptophyta > Magnoliopsida > Santalales > Viscaceae > Viscum > Viscum album. The sequence continues at coordinate 684,224,299 of OY728120.1, read as the reverse complement.
TTTCCATTTTTCATGAACTCCAATATATTATGTATTTTAAATCAAGAATTTATATATCATTACTTTTTTTATTTTTACATATCTATGTGGGGAAAATAAAACTTATTTAACTTATTGATTATGTAAAATATCTTAGGCTAGTTCACACCATTTCCAAAAATCAACTTCTTCTAAGAAAATATTACGTATCAAAAAGAATACATGGCCTATTTGTAATAACCCTAACTATAGAAACTAAAATTCAATGTTTATATTCATACATTGGCATAAGATATAAGAGATCTCATCTGTTAGGATAAAATTGTTTTGTAACCTTGAGAGAATATATTTATGCATGATTCTCATAGTACATTCTAAATCATGAAATAAAACCATAAATTCTGGTTATAAGAATATTATTTATTCTATTATAACCCATAAATCATTCATAGTTCACTTATTTTTATTCTTGGGAAATAAAAACATAAAAATGGGTGAGCGTCGATGCTTTGTATATGAAATCATACAATATAAGCTATCATATAATTAATTAAACATGAATAATGTAGTATTGATAAATAATAATAAAATGCGACGTATTACTAAAATCCTAAATGGGGAATATATCCATGTTTTTCATAAATACCTAGAGAATCTTGTGAATAAAAATAAAAAAAATTCTTAATGGTATAATTATTAATTCCATGCATCATATTCTTATCACCAAAACTTATTTTCATGAAATCATACCTAAATTAATAAGATGCATACCAAATACAAAATCTATATTGAGTCATGATACATAAACATGAATCAATGTGATATAATAGGATCATCACATTAATTAATATGTCCAATACATTCATTGTTAGCATTAAATGGATAATAATTCAATAACAACCCAACAAAAACATTCATAATGAAAATTGAGTATATAGAATGTTAATATTTTCTCCCATAATTAAGTTGAACAACATGAAAATAAATCATCTAGATAAATAAGGTGGATGGTATCATTAGTGTATGTACCAAGTAAAGTATAATAATTATAAAAGGAAATTGAAATATATTAAAATACATTTAAAAGAACATTGGATACTTTCTTTGAAAACATGAGAAAATATCATTTTTTATATATAATTTCAAATATAAATTTCTAAAAGAATGTGAAAATTACTTTTTTTTATGATTTTTCATTGGGGAATGCCTCATCATGCCACGTGTGTGGGACGATTCATCTAGATGGGTCATGTTGTTTCCCCACATTCCCTCTTTCCAAAGGTGGGCGACATCCGTCGTCTCTTGAGAGTCGTTTTCTCCTTGATCGAAACTGGATAATGGGATGTCGATATCTCAATCTGTGGATTCCTCCTCAGAATTCATCACTTAGTCTGGGTCTCCCTTAATGATTATGATGTTGTTCATGAAACTATTCCTAGTGCCATATCTTTGTGGACACTATTTATTTATGCCACCTCTATCATGACATTCCAAAGGGGATCAATTTAGGGTCATGACCTTCAGTTAGGAGAGTATTCATGTTGGGCATCGTTGGCGTGCTTGTATGTTGGAACACCGATACACCTGGATTTTCCCCTTATAAGATGGATTCTCGAGGGTGTAGAATCTTGAGGAATCCCACGTCAAATGTGAGGAATTTCATTCCATAGGCATGTCTTCTAGGTTTACCCCAGCTTTCGATGTTTGAAATGGGGTATGTTGTGAGTTTAACGTCTTACGAAGATGGATCAAACTGATCAGAACACTTATGAGAGTATATCAAATAGGTGTATCCTTTGGAGGGATCACCTAGAATGTTTACTGGATGGGTGGATCATAATTCTTAATAGGAATAGACCTAGTTTGTTGTGTCCCACAAAGGGGAAGGTTTCACACTAGGAAGGCTAATATGGACACCAAAAAGGGTGGATCAGAGGATGGTGGGTCCTAGAAAAGGGGACACCAAGGTTTACCATTGGCTAAGATTGAACCTCATAGAGGCTTCCTACATACCCTATTTCGGTTCCAGGGATAAAAACCCACATAGTTTGAGAGGGTGAGTCATTTGAACATGGTTTACACAACGAACAACATCCTAAAAAAATGTTGAGTCTTACATGTGGTATACGGCCCAGGTGATACAAAGAAAAAGGAGATGAATGTGGCTTAAACATGGTTAGTTTCCCATATGAATGGCATGATTTCACAAGAATGTGGTATCCTTGTTAAAATTAGGATGGATGTGGATGATGTTTCAAAGGGTATAATAGATGGGGAAGGAACTAAGAACCCATGTGATGGTGATGGTATTGGGATTGAACCTCTGGGAGGTTTCCTACGTATCCCAATGGAAGATAAAGTCCACATAGTTTTTTAATGGGTTGATGAGTCACCTGAGGAGGCATCTCGTGAGAAATAGACACATGGATGGGGCCTGAAGGAAGTGTAACCTTCAGGTAAGGGCATGACCTTTCTGAAATACAAAGTCTCAAGAGAGAGACTAGGATGGTACATGCATGATTGGTTTGAACCTCAAAGATGATTCCTACGTATCCACATAGAAGGGAATCAAAGTCCATGTAGTTTAAGATGGGGAATAGAATTGGGGTGTTTGCAAAGGACAGTGACCTGAAGTCATGTTAAGGCTTACATGTGGTTAGCTGCCCATCGCAAGAGGGACAATCTTGGTTGGAGGAGTTCGAATTGAGTGTGGAACTTACTCAATGATATGGACCAGGAATTAGTTTTACACCACTAAGGAAACACCAAGGCAATGGTTCCCAAAAAGAGGATGCAGAAATTTACCATTTTTTGGGGTTGATCATTAGGGAGGCTTCTTACATACCCTATCTGGGATACATGGATCAAAAACCACATAGTTCAATAGCATATAGTTTAACATCTTGTAGGATGAAAGGGGCATACATTTTAACATAACGCAAGGTGAGGGTAAACTGATGTGAAGTGGTCGGGACCAGTGGGTGATGGGATTAAACCACAGGGAGGCTTCTTACATGTCTATGTGGTAGGGAATCAATGTGCATGTAGTTCGGTAGGGAGGGGGATGGGGCTTACAAGCTAAGGTGGCCCATGTAGATGTCATGGTCGATGCTTACTCTAAGCCCATGTGTGTAATGATCGGTGTGATAATCAAGAGGTAGCATCAGGCCTGATGATCGTGTCGTGAAATGTTCAGCCACGATGAATGGTAAGGGGATTACATGTGGCTAGTGACCTAAAGAGAAAATAGGGGCTTACACATAATTAGAACCCTAAGAAGGATTTCTATATGTACGAGGAGGATATAGTCATCGTATAGGGATCACCCTGTCAAGTTGGGTTGGGGCTTATGCAGAGACTGCTCGAGGTGTGCAAGGTAAAAAAGTGCAGTGGTGGAGGAGGAGTAAGAGGGCACTGGTGCCCATCCCTTTCCAGGTCCTCTCAAGCTTTTTTCTCATGAGGTGATCACAATTTAATGTCGTCTGTTGAGGACATGGTTTATTGGGACTTTAAAGACCTTTAACTCAGACGATGAGGAATTTCTCCTCACCCTGAAGACTTACATAACATGTACCAACCCACACATAGGAAGGGGAGGAACAATTAATGCCCATTATTGGTGGTTGTGGAGTGATCTATTGAGGGGTCCATGTTAGTGTGGCTATGCGAAGAATAAATAGCCATTAGCGTGCCTATGAAGAGAAGCACAAGGCAGAGAAATGTAGCATGAAGTACCACTCCGGACACCTTGAAATCACTTTGTACAAGCCTAGAGGGCCGCATAGGATAGAGGTTTGCAAAATAGGAGACCTTGAAAAGAAGGGATTCATGAAGCTTTGGTGCTTCACGAAGAGGATGGCCTTTGTAAGTCCCTGGTGCCTCGAGAAGGGTATTGTCTACATGAAGTAAAGGGACTTCCAGAAGGATTGATGCTTTGCGAAGGGAGGTTTTCAATGGAGGGTTGTTTCACCTTAGAAAAGGACTCTTTAATTGGAGAGTGCTTCATGAAGGCGTGATGATTCGCAAATCCTTGAGCACCCAAAGGGGATCCCTCCTTTAAAAAGTGCATAATCACTTGAAAAGGGCATCATACGTGGGGGGAATGAAGAACACAATGAGGGACAGCTCGTAGAGGCCTAGTACCTTTGGCAATCCATTTTTCGACTTTATGACAGTATTTGAGAAACAGGAGTTTTGGAACGTGAAATGGAAGAGTAACAGTGGTTTGAAGGGGGGTGAGCCTTCTATTTATAGGTAACAAAGGTAGGTGGGGGTCAAGCACACCGCAGAGATAATTTGGGCGTCGTGAAGAGGAGGTGAGGCCACGACGCCTTAGGTGTGGTGACGGACTCGGTCGGACTCACAGAGGGTTCATCAAAGTAATGATCATGGATCTGTCCATAGAGAATAAGTGAAATCATGGAGGCATCTGGATTCATCAGACTCACAGAGGTTCCATCAATTTTCCAATCGTGGAGATGTCCGAGGAGACAAAATGACATCATGGAGAGGCAGGGCTCTTTCAGACTCATCGATGGTGTGTTAAGTCACGAAGGGGATCACTGAGGTGGCCATCAAGGAGCGGGAAGCAGATCAAATGTAAAGCTGCAAAGGCATCAAGATTTGTTGGACTCACAGAGGGTCTGTCAAGGATGCTCGTGATCGTAGCGGAGGGATGGACCTACGATTTTCTTCACGAAAAAGTCCCTTTGGGATAGTTTTTAATGTTTTTATGGCTATTTTGAGTCTAGATTTATTTATTACCGGCCGTGACTTTGTTTGTACCTCAAGTGGCATGAAATTTGACAACAACAAATGCCCCCCTCAAAATGGGAGCTGAATAAAATGAGGTTCAGATTCAGAGGGTATGTCGCTGAAATACTAGAAGGATCACAAAATGGCGGATCATGATGCTGGATTATGAAGCTGGATTGCAAAGTGTGTTCGTGAAGCGGAATCATGAAGCAGCATCTCCAAGCGGTGCCGAGAGAGGTGTGCTGTGAAAGGTGGGTTATGGTCGCTGCGAAGCCCAGGCGTAGGTTTCCGTGAAGCCCAGGTCGACTGGGCCTATAAATTGAGGAATGTGGTCCTTTTTTCTATACTTGGATTTCCACTAAATACTGATTCATTGCTCTCTCTTCATGAATAAATCCTCCTTGAGAACGCGACTACGTGAACCGGGTTCTTTGGTCTGGTGCTCTGTGAACTCTTTAGTGAACCGATGCAACGCAATCCGCTGCATCCTTTTCGATGTAGGCCAAGATCAAGGCTGCTTTGCGGAGGACTGTCTCTTTGCGAACCATCTTTGTGAAAGGGCCTATGTGACCATATTCACAACCCAGCTGGAAAAAATTTTAATTATAAGGCTGATGGCTACTTAGGAGGTTTCTCAAGAGGTTCGTGCCATTGTTGCTCGGAGGGAGACAATGGAAAACAACATCCAAATAGGGGAATACATATGGAGAACTTCTGATCACCAATAATTGATGGCGTTGCTAGCAGATGCATTGAAGGAATATTCATTGTGCAAGCGCTTTCCACTGTATGATTTCAGCTTGCGGGATGATGAATTCACCCTCGAGGCAAGAAGAGATGAACCAACTTACTGGTTTAGGAGTATGCTGGAACAGTATTAGTGGTAAATGTTGCGGGGAGCGCCCCTGCACGAGAGGCGATCCCCACAGAATAGCCCAAGAACTATTGGGTGTTTTGGTTCGTTAAAATCCGAAATGCATAAACAACATTTATATTCAATTTATTACATTCAAAATGATAAACATAAACCGCAAAGTTCGCATTGCAGTCAGAACATCAAATGAAATATCCAAATGAATACAATCAGTGAACAACAACACTGACATGAATTGGGCAGTGACAATTACATCAACACATTAAATTCAAAACTAACATATTTGAATTAATATTCAGAAGCAGCGAATTCATTCAGCAATTTACAAGTCGAACAAATGCGGAAATGGAAAGCAGTAAAAGGGACACCAAGGATTTACGTGCTTCGGCCATAGGCCTACGTGCACGGGGCAGGATCATCACAGGTTTTTTCACTATGCAAGGAAACAGTACAAGAGGAAACAAAGGACACAACTTACAAGCTAAACTGGACATGAAACAGAAATAAGACTTGATGGAAAAACAAACACACACAAGCTTATAAAAAAACGACAAAGAAAAAACTATAACAGGACCGAGACCCCCTTACCGGGGTTCGGCCAAACCTTTGTCGATGCAGAAGCTTGTAAATGGATGCTGAAAACGTCATCGCGGAGTCCAGCAGGTCCGATCCTCCATGACCGATGCTGCTGTCCAGATTTGTAACCACGTGCCAGTTGCTGTCCAAAGCCATCACCGCTGTTTGAGTTGGTGGCACGGCTCCTCTGAGGGATCTTTGCACTGACCAGGCAAAAGCCTACCGTGTACACCATGGATCTGGCCTGGTGTGGATGAAGCTGGGAACAAATCAAGAACCACGGCAGCCTGTTGAAGAGTGTAACACCACACCCAAAACGTTGGATCCGGGTCAAGAAACTCCCAGAATTCGTCGCGCAGCAGGACCTTGTCGCTGAATGAGGTCGTCGTCAAGAAGCAGATACTCGAGGTGCAGCAGATCTTCGTCGCTGAACAGATCAAACGCTTCGCTGCCATCGCTCCTGGGATGAACAAGAAAACCCCATGTCGGGGTTCTTCTCCCTTAGATCTCCCTTACAGTTGAACGGAGTCACCGTAGGTCTCTCCTCAGAAACCCCAAATGCCGTTGTAAACCCTTCTCGATCCAACCAGCAAGAGCCTGCCTACCCGGTGAAAATCAGACTCTCTGCCAAGCCGAATTTGCAGGCGCGCCGCTCGGGAGGTCTCCCACTCTCGGCCAAACCGATTTGCACTCCTGCTATGAAAAAAAGGCGCTGCAAGATCGAAAAGGGAAGAGGGAACTGCCTGGAGAAATAACCCCAAAACCAGAGTGAAGCATATCTCCCTGGAAAACCCCTAAATGCGCTGCTCTTCTACGGGAGGAAGACGACCGCTGTTGTTGCCTTCTCAACAAGGCCGACGAAGCGGACTCCCTCCGTTGCAGCACCTCAAGCGAACAAGGAAGGCACGCCGGGATTCCACGCCGCTCTCCCTCGCGCCTGGAAAAAAAAGGAGGCGCTGCTCTCTCACCTCCGGAATCCCAAAAAATTGAGGAAATTGGGATGTGCACAGCAAGAAAGGGGGGCACGTGGACGGCTGGGAATGTCCGGGCGGTTCCACTGCGTAACAAATTCTCGCAACAAAAAAAGGTATATTAAAGATGCATTTAATTAACAACAAAAAAATGAATTATTAATTCACAAATCTCCACCTTGGAAATTAAATGCATGAACAAATTTAATATGCAACAACACCACTCTCCAACTTGCAAATTAAACCTAAACCACATGATGATTCTGCACCACCTAACATCATCAACTTGGGCATATACAAAACAGGAAACAACCTACAGGGTATGACTCAAACAGTCCCCCAACCATGTATCAACTGTGACACATGCCGCCCAAAGTTGAATGATATTATAAACAACTACTAAACATGCTCAGAAAAAAAAAAACTCTAAACATAAACAGAGCACATACCTGCACTTACCTGAGTCGCACTCTGAGACGATGCCAATTAGGAAATCACGGACCAACAAATCACATGCCAACAAGTCCCAAACAAGCTCACATGTGCCTGCAGAACACAAATAAATAGAGCAGTATCCAACCTCACACAAGACATGGCAAAACAAAGCTCAGAGAAATTCATATAGAATGCAACTCAGAAATAAAACAGGTCAGAGCAAACAAGCAGCAAAAGACACAAAGCTCAAAGGCAAGCCAATCGCTCACACAACCTGAATCTAAGACAGATCCAGAAACTCTCCACCTGAGGAGAAGACATTGCCTAGAACTGAGCCAACAAGAGAGGTTCCTCAACAACAAGGTTGCACTGCAAAACTCATGCAGTCCCAGGAGTCCTAAGGGCAAACTCTAGACCCACGAGAACACCGATGATCCAAAGGCAGCACGCTACCGACCAAGAAACCCATCTCAGTCTATCTTCCTAACGATATCTAGGAACCACCTAATATCGCTAAAGAGATCCTGAAAGAACCGCCATGAAGTTCGATCGTCACCGAACCTATTCACATGACACTGTCACTCTAAACACTGCCCAAGCCCAATCACCATTCGTAACGGGTCACAACCTAGAGAAACTGGCCCAAAACTAGGACACACTAGAGGAACGAACGCAGAGCTAATTATCAGCTCACTCTCCTAAGGGTAGAGGCAGCAACAGGAGCAACGCGGAGAGGGGAAGCAAGCATAGTAAAAGAAACAACCCAAAAGAGTCTCCACCTGAACCCACAAAAAACATATAGGACCAAAGCACCAAGCACCGTCGGCTTTAAAACCGAGACACGCCGCCTGAAAACTCTAACAGGAAGACTCTCGATGCAAGGCACCAGAAGATCCTCAACCGAAGGATTCAGAATCTCCCCCATAGGAGACGACCGCCTAAACAAAAGCGAAAAGGAGACTTCCTCACAGAAAGGGGAAACTGCAAGGACACATGCAAGCAGTCCCAACATCCTAAGACAGCTCAAAGACGCGAGAACAAACGGTTGGGAGCCAGCTAGAAACTAGGGGAAAACAAGCCGCAAAAAAGGCCACACATCCTAGTATAGTCTTACTAACGGCACACGGTTCCTAGGAAACCAACCAAAGCCGCTAAACAGGGTCAAACAGCAAACAAAGAAGTTTGGTGATCAGCCAAACGACACTGCACCCACAAGCTACCCAAACCTAAACACCGAACTCGCAACGGGACAATACCCGGAGCCTAACAGTCCTAAAGGAAGCAGAGGAACACAACAGAGCTAACATAAGCTCATCTCCTAGGCAAAAGGCAGACACTAGAGACACAAGATCCTGCCAAGACCTAACTGCTAACCAGCTCTCAAATATAGGCAAACCTCACAAAGTACCCATTCCTACCCCGAAACCATAGACACACATAGGTAGCAACTACCAAGAGGCATCTTTGAGGATCAGAAAGGTAAAAGAAAATGGAAAGCAAACAATGAGGAATCAAACTACCAGCAGCAGAATAAAATTACAACCCAAGAGAGCTAACGATCTAACTGAACGAAATAACAAAGCATTCTGCAACATGTAAAAGCCACTAACAAATCATTTGAAAGCAAACTACCATTTCAAATTTTAACAAAGCAAAACTTAAACCCAATTAGGCTCTGATACCATTTTGTTGCGGGGAGCGCCCCTGCACGAGAGGCGGTCCCCACAGAATAGCCCAAGAACTATTGGGTGTTTTGGTTCGTTAAAATCCGAAATGCATAAACAACATTTATATTCAATTTATTACATTCAAAATGATAAACATAAACCGCAAAGTTCGCATTGCAGTCAGAACATCAAATGAAATATCCAAATGAATACAATCAGTGAACAACAACACTGACATGAATTGGGCAGTGACAATTACATCAACACATTAAATTCAAAACTAACATATTTGAATTAATATTCAGAAGCAGCGAATTCATTCAGCAATTTACAAGTCGAACAAATGCGGAAATGGAAAGCAGTAAAAGGGACACCAAGGATTTACGTGCTTCGGCCATAGGCCTACGTGCACGGGGCAGGATCATCACAGGTTTTTTCACTATGCAAGGAAACAGTACAAGAGGAAACAAAGGACACAACTTACAAGCTAAACTGGACATGAAACAGAAATAAGACTTGATGGAAAAACAAACACACACAAGCTTATAAAAAAACGACAAAGAAAAAACTATAACAGGACCGAGACCCCCTTACCGGGGTTCGGCCAAACCTTTGTCGATGCAGAAGCTTGTAAATGGATGCTGAAAACGTCATCGCGGAGTCCAGCAGGTCCGATCCTCCATGACCGATGCTGCTGTCCAGATTTGTAACCACGTGCCAGTTGCTGTCCAAAGCCATCACCGCTGTTTGAGTTGGTGGCACGGCTCCTCTGAGGGATCTTTGCACTGACCAGGAAAAAGCCTACCGTGTACACCATGGATCTGGCCTGGTGTGGATGAAGCTGGGAACAAATCAAGAACCACGGCAGCCTGTTGAAGAGTGTACCACCACACCCAAAACGTTGGATCCGGGTCAAGAAACTCCCAGAATTCGTCGCGCAGCAGGACCTTGTCGCTGAATGAGGTCGTCGTCAAGAAGCAGATACTCGAGGTGCAGCAGATCTTCGTCGCTGAACAGATCAAACGCTTCGCTGCCATCGCTCCTGGGATGAACAAGAAAACCCCATGTCGGGGTTCTTCTCCCTTAGATCTCCCTTACAGTTGAACGGAGTCACCGTAGGTCTCTCCTCAGAAACCCCAAATGCCGTTGTAAACCCTTCTCGATCCAACCAGCAAGAGCCTGCCTACCCGGTGAAAATCAGACTCTCTGCCAAGCCGAATTTGCAGGCGCGCCGCTCGGGAGGTCTCCCACTCTCGGCCAAACCGATTTTCACTCCTGCTATGAAAAAAAGGCGCTGCAAGATCGAAAAGGGAAGAGGGAACTGCCTGGAGAAATAACCCCAAAACCAGAGTGAAGCATATCTCCCTGGAAAACCCCTAAATGCGCTGCTCTTCTGCGGGAGGAAGACGACCGCTGTTGTTGCCTTCTCAACAAGGCCGACGAAGCGGACTCCCTCCGTTGCAGCACCTCAAGCGAACAAGGAAGGCACGCCGGGATTCCACGCCGCTCTCCCTCGCGCCTGGAAAAAAAAGGAGGCGCTGCTCTCTCACCTCCGGAATCCCAAAAAATTGAGGAAATTGGGATGTGCACAGCAAGAAAGGGGGGCACGTGGACGGCTGGGAATGTCCGGGCGGTTCCACTGCGTAACAAATTCTCACAACAAAAAAAGGTATATTAAAGATGCATTTAATTAACAACAAAAAAATGAATTATTAATTCACAGTAAAGGACTATGGATGGCTACGTTTGAAAGGATCACACACCTATCATGGCACGATTCCTCCACAACCATGTCAATAACATTGATGGTAAGGAGATGGTGGAAGATATGTCACTGCCGCAGTACATGGCCATTATAAAGGTGAGGCTCGGGAATCTAGACAAGGGATGGATAAAAATATGGGATCAACGCCAGGGTGGTAACTTCACGGATGAGTAGGCCTGGTCCTACTAGGAGGGCACATCCTATGAAGAGTTTGATATTGTGCTAAGGTGGGTAGGCCTATACAATGCAGCATGGGATTCCTAATTTAGCGTTTCCCTATAGAAAGAGTTTATACCAGAACTTGTAAGCTGGTGGTCGTCGTATACCAACACATTCCACCTACATTGCAGGGAGTTTGGCATCAGCCTCTAGGACCTTCATCAATTTTTCGGCATCCTGATCCAGGTAGGGATGTACAATGAGTCCATTCCTTCCATGAATTTCTGGGAGGATGTAGAGAAGATGTTGCCTCTGGTGAAGGCATTGCTGAATTTAGTACCAGGCACGGACAACGATAATAATAACACTTGAGGTGTCCACTTTAAGTAGTGGTTCGCCTACTTCCTGAACTTTCCACCGGAGGAAGAGACACAACCAAAAAGGCCCCCCACATGCCTGATAGGAGATCATCGGGGTAAAGGGGGTTCATACTGGCAGATCCTGGAGGATAGCTAGTGGAAGCTATGGGGATACAGTGTCTAGACTGAGCATCGGCCAATAGTCAGGATGACTGCATTCATCTTAGCATTCATCTATGGGTGGATGCTACCAGTTAGATATGCTCACATGGGAGTACGGTCGAGCACGCTCATTATAGAGGCATGAATTGATTGTGGAGAACATGTCAGCCTAGGCATACCAATGCTGGCTAAATTATATCATTTACATCAGCACATTAGCGAGGGAAAAAGGTTGTTGCAGGTATGCGGGACATTTCATTTCCAAAATAGATGGATCACTAAAATATGGGAGGATATGAATTTCTCAACCCCATCTCTCCACCTGGGATACGCTCTCGACCTGAAATGTTGAATATCACAGGGAGTGCCCCACTGAAACTAGACACATCGGTCATGTTGCATAAGCTGGGGTGGGCAGAACAATTCATCTTCCACACATTTCCTATGTCAACTAGAGAATTACTAATGATGGCATAGGCACCATCGAGAAAAGATCATACCTACATTCCTTTGGAGGTAGGGTTCTGGTGGTGCGGGTGGACTATGAATCCATACGTGAGCCTTGTACTCCACATATATTCGCGAGACAATTCAAATGCATGTAGAGACTGACCCCAAAGGTGTATCTGGGGGTGCGCCATGAGAATAATCCTTGTGTGATGAGATAGTTGTGGCTGATTTTTACATTGGAGGATGGGGATATGTGGAACGATTTTCCACCAACCATTGTCGCATTCAGATTGGTTCACATATATGCATTAAGTTGGGCAGCTGGCTACCTTGGTGACATGTTGAAGCAACCAACCATCCGAGCTTGCAGAAAATCAATCCCCATGACTCGAATTTGTAGAGTGATGATGGGGGGACATCGCGAGGGTGGTTCCAACTTACATCATGTTGACAAGGCTGTAGTAGTAGGGGCAGCGATCCACGAACCTGCTCTGATGGAAGGTGAAGAAAGGGAAGCGTCAAGGTGGGGCCCAGCTACTTTGACCGAAGGAACCCAAGAGAGAGTGGAAACATCATGGGGATTTCATGGGTAGTTTATTCAGGCCCTAGGGAAGAAGGTGTTACAAATAGTGATTCCTTCTAATAAGTTTATCCAATGGCCTGGAAAGGCTGGGAATTTTGTGATCATTACTTCAGTACCGATGACCTCTAGGTGAACATAAACAAGCTTGGAATAGAGAAGGGGGAAATTGGCCTTGATAAGGCCAGCTACAATGCAACTCCACTTGAGGGAATAAATTTTTTATGTGATCTAGAAACACTGATATACTCTAGGGGTACTCCACAACCATTAACAAAGTAGGTGAGGGCGTTGTTAAACAATTTCATCCCCCCAATGGTGTAGGTGGCTTAACTGGCAGAATGCTTTCCCCTGTCGAACAACTCATATATTTCTCGAGGGGAACGGGTTGTTGAGGAAGACCTTCAGAAGGGTGATGAGGAATCATATTCAAAGGGGGCCTCTTGGGAATAAGGAAAAATAGTGGCCTTGAAGGGGACTTCTACGAGAAATTATTTTGCAACTCTTGAAGTAGGATCTAACTCATCTTCATTGTGTCATTGTTATTAAAACATTATTTTTTGTATCTCAAATTACACCTATCTGTGAAGCAGGATCTTATACCAAGGGCTCCCACTGATGGGAATGAAGGTACAAGGATCGGTGTGGAGAACCGAACACCAGGACCCATAACTGGTGAGATGATAGTTTCACATTCTAGTAGTGCTGGGAAAGCGAGGGTGGTATCCTTTGAACCATAGGAGTCCACAACCATTTATGGAGGACCATGCCCTAGCATCCCGGAAATGGCAGGCCTGAGGCGGGATAATATTTCTAACTAGCATAAGTCTCATGATTTAGATATGTACTTGTTTCTTAATTGATTAAAAAAACAACATGACGCATACACATAGTTTTCATGATGGAATGCATGTTGATAGTGTGAATGGTTGGAGGACTTAAAGATCCTCTCCAAAGAGGGATGCCTTTCTATATGGATTCGAGTACCTCAGCTGACCAAGACATAGTCCCTTATGGAAAAATGATGGTGATGAGTGATACTGCTAGCAGGATAGAGATTCTGGAGTCAGTTAGTTGGACACCATTCAATTAGAATCAAGCGATGAAGACTAACCTGAAGAAGATCCTGATGTAGAGCTCCTGGGGAAATATTCAGAATATGATCATGTTGGTCCAAAAGAGTGGAACCATACCACCTCGGATGAAGAGGATAGAAAAGCTATTCACTGCAAGTTGTGGAAACTGATCAAACACTTCTTAAAAAACACCCTGCAGTCATAGTGGATAATCCGGGTGGGAAAGCTTCGTCCCTGACAGCACAAACTATGCGCTAGAGGAGTAGATTCCCAATGGCCCCACATGATCATTTGATATTACCTTGATGATAAGGTGAATGAGAATATCCAAAATCCATATCTTGACCATTGATAAAAGAAGTTCCAAAATCCTCATAATCTTAAAGAGGCAGATCGGACACTCCAACACCTTGATGAACAGATAAGCGAGCACTTCAAATCTATTTCTGAGTAGACATGACTTTTCAAACATCTAGAGTCTCAACTGGTCGAATCCCAGGTGAATTTGACAAGAATGAACTATCATGTGGTATAACTTCAAGCTGAGTAGGACCAAGAATAGATCTGATCATACAAACTTCACCTTCTGGCCGCTGGCAAGGAAGGGGAGCTCAAGAGGAGGGAATGAATCCAAAAAATCCAAACACCAGAAAATAGAGGAACTAGGGATCTCCCTTAAGGAATAAAATATATAGGGGTTGTGTATTTAATGAACTTACAAACACACTTTCATTTTCAGTTATTTATTTTGGGTTGTGTGCATGAGTCTCATCACCTGCTTTGATTACTTCATCTCAATCAAATATGTGAAACAACTGGTGATCAATTACTAAGATCACATGGGTCCTACCCAATGTGAGAAATAAGAGATGACCACATAATTATTCACCATGAATATGAGATCACCAACCAATAACTAGACACTCAGTGTATGAATGACCACTCAGAGTTTCTGAGAGGAAAGAGTGGGTCCAGGATTAGAGAATATAATTCTCCGAACAACCAAATTGCCTTTTCCTAACATACTCTAGTGCACCAGCAAGGTAATTCTAGGGTTATTGGAGTAAATCCAAATATAGGGGAATGAGAAGTTTGAATCACAATACCCAATGTTCGGAACACAGTGAGGGTGGCAAGATGATGTAGGATAATTGTTGATCTATGTTCAAAACACATTATCACTATCATGTTATCCTGAAATGGGGGAAAACAAACGAGAGCCGACTGCTAACCAAATTCAAAACACAGCACCAAAAATCAAAGTGTCATCAGTGTGTTCTAGAACATTGGACCAAAATAGTAGGTGAACATTGAGGATGATCATCCATACAGTTGGGGGTCCCTCGGACGTGGAAGAGTAAGAGGATTTGAAATAGAGGGCACTAAACATGAGGTAATGGAGTGATGGGTTGTTCAAATAAAGTCCAACACTATTGAAATTATGCCACCATGACAAAATCACATTGGGTGAGCATGTTAGTCTTAAAAAAGATCAATCCTACTCTAGATAGGACCTCTCTAGAAAGGGACAAGAATGAATTACAGTTTTACTTCATTCAAATGAGGATGATAGACACGTAGTTTAACATCATATAGTTAGGATGTTACATATTGTTTAATGTCATATTGTCTATACCCTGGTCAACTGTTTAAAGTTTCATTACATAGAGAGGGGACTCCTAGTTTAGGGTCATAGAGTTCTAACCATATTTAGGGAAAAATAGCTAGAGGAGTTAATGAACTTGTGGCTGGGCCCAAGGTGAGATTCCCGGGTGTCCCTACATATCCTGCAAGGGCAGGAATCAATCCACCTGTAGTTCTAGAAATACCATGCAGTTTAATGTTGTGTGGTAAGGAAATAGGATATCTTAGTTTATTATCATAGAACTCGGACCATAGGGAGGTGGAGTTCTTCAATGTGGGCACAAACCTTACCTTGATCCTTAAGCCCATGTGATCCATGCACGATGTGGGAAATAAGGGAGGAGGAGATATTCACAACATAGGGAAGTACACAATATGTAAAGAACGTGAGGAGTCAAGGATGACCCCTTGATGCTGGTTCTTCCTCTCAATGCACAAAGGTGAATGGTGGAATAAAACTGAGGGTGTCAAGGTTCCGTCTGAACATGATGAAGTAGAAAGAGATGTGAATCAAAAAACCAATATTTTGGGTGGAATGGGGTTGGTGTAATGACGGAGGATAACTATTGATCATATTCAAAACACAAAATCCATGTCATGTTACTTTAAGTAGGAAAAAAAATCTAAGGGTCGGCCACTGCCATATTTGTAACGTGAAACCTATCTCAAAGATTCATTCAAAATCCTCTGGGACATTGGCCTGAAATCATAGGTGATATATAAGTTTGATCATCCATTTTGTTCAGGGGTCCTTTTATATGCGAAAGATGATGGAAACCCAAATAAAGGGATCTATGAAGCATGGAAATGGAACAAAAGAATGTCCATGAAAAATACAACACTCAAAATCCTAAACCTCAGTGCTTATGAGCACATGGGCGAGGAATAAAAGATATTGGGGGTCTAGTTAAGAGTGGACGACTTGAGGGGATGAGTTAAAGAAAAGGAAAGAATAGGTCGATGAACCTGGGGCTAGACCTGAGGACAAAATCTCTGGGCATTCCAACGTATCCCATAAGGATGGTAATCAAGCCACACATAGTTCTAAAACAACATATAGTTTAACATCATGCAGTAAGGACGATGATGAAAGGTGAAATCCCATAGGGGTACATGGTGCGGCCGTTGTAAACCTGGCGTGAATGAGAAAAAAATAATTCCACATTACACACCACATAATCCCAAAATAGATAATTTGGGGAGTCTAGCATGGACCTGGGGACAAAATTCTGGAGCATTCCTACGTATCCTATGAGGGCATGAATCAAGCCACGTGTAGTTCTAAATTCCATGTAGTTTAACATCATGCAGTAAGAATGAAGATGAAAGAGAGGTGTTCCTAAGGGAGGAACATGATGAAGCTATTGTAAACCTAATGTGAATGGGGACTAAATAATTACACACCAAATCATGTGCTTCCAAAAGAAATTTTATGTTGTATGAACGAAAATGGGGAACTTGGGTCTAGACCTGAAGACAAAATGTCTGGACATTCCTAGGTATCCCATATGAATGGGAATCAAGTTATGCGTAGTTCATGAAACGTCGTTCATTTTAACATCATGTTGTAAGGATGTGGAGGGAAGGGAGGTTTTAACGGAATTCCCATAGTGTGATAAATCATACCTTATGTGAATGAGGACAGGATATGTCCACACAACATCGTGCATAATCTCTCTGGGGAACCTCAGGACAAGGGGCCGGAAAAGATTGAGGGACCTGGGGCTGGACCCCAAGGTAAAATATATGGTTATTCTTATGTATCCCATAAGGTTGGGAATTAATCAATACATTATTCTATAATTCCATGTAATTTAACATAATGTAGTTAGGATGTAGATGAAAGGGGATGTTTTGGAGAGAGGGGAACATGGTGTGGCTATTGTAAACCCAACATGAATGGGGAAAGGGAAGTCTACATCATACCATATTCAACCATCGAAGAGAATTAATCCCAGAGGGGGGAACCAAGGAGATGGAAAGATTTACTGGGCTGGA
The DNA here is from genome assembly GCA_963277665.1 of Viscum album. Taxonomy (NCBI): domain Eukaryota; kingdom Viridiplantae; phylum Streptophyta; class Magnoliopsida; order Santalales; family Viscaceae; genus Viscum; species Viscum album. The sequence goes on along the minus strand of OY728120.1, from coordinate 684,206,849 downwards.
CCTGAAGACAAAATGTATGGGTGTTCCTACGTATCCTGTAAGGGTGGAAATCAAGCCACATGTAGTTCTAGAAATTCTATATAGTTTAATGTCATGTGGTAAGGATGAAGATAGGAGTAGATCCCTAAAGTGGATACGTGATGTGGTAATTTTAATCCTGATGTGAATGTGGAAAAAATAATTCCACATGGTGTCAGGTGCTATGGGATACTTAGGATGAGAGGCTAGAAGGAAGGTAGAATATGAGGTACCTCGGGCTAAACTGGTAGGAAAAGTGCATGGGCATTACTACGTATCCCATGAGGATGGGAATCAATCCATACATAGTTATTAAGATTCCGTGTAGTTTAACATCATCTGGTAAGGATGAAAAATATATTAGTTATAGTTTATAGAGAAAAGACCATAAATGCCCCATCTGATATCGTGTATATGGGATAGAAGGGCAGAAAAAGGTGAATCACCACACCCGATATTTTGGACACCATGGGGATGGAGATAATGATAAAGGTTAACTAGGTACCATGTTCATAACACAGTATCTGTATTGTGTGACCGATAGAAAACAATTTAACATCGACTGATGACCATATTCACAACGTAGGATTTGTATCAAATTGTCATTCGATATCCTAAGGGAAGTTGGCCTAGAACAGTTGTTGAGAAAATGTAGCATGAGACTAGGGTTCATTTACAAGACTGGAGGAATCATTTATCAGTTCTATCTAAAAAGAGCTGATAAATATATGTTTAATCAGCACTACATTAGAAAGTTCTGATAAAACATACTTTTATTAGCGTTTTTTTGGCACTAATAATGATAGGTCTTTATCGGTGCTCAAAAAGCGATGATAAAAGACGTCTTTATCAACGCAAAAATATTAACACTTATGAAGACACCATTTATCATCACTTTTTAGTACTGATAAAGGACTATCTTTATCGGTGCAAAAATTGCACTGAAGAAACTATAATTATAATAAATTATTTATATTTATATATATATATATCTAAAAAATTACATGTATACTAAATATATATATATTTATTTATAATAATAACTATAAATAAATATATATATATTTCATTATATTTATATATTTATTAATAATTATAAATTTATAAGAAATGTAACACCCCGACCCCAGTTACCCAGAGTTGGTGCATTATTACATAACATTGGCATGATCACAAAAGATTAAGTCCCGAAAGACCGATTAGTTTAGAAGCCTTGGAATAACTAGATACATTCATAAAGTTTACATTACATCATAAAGTGAAAACTACTACAACAAAATCTTGTCTTCATATCCCCTCATACTATCCCTGCAGGTCATTCATAAATTACGTCTTCACATCCTGGGAAAAATAAAACATTAAAAGGGGTGAACTCAGATTCTCAGTAAGGATAACAATATAGCGGAAACTTTCATAAATAAGTATAAACATTCAAGAAAATGTATAACTAAAACAAAAGCCTTTTAAACTTGAAATTCAGCATAATATGGAAAAGATAAAATGAAATAATGTCATTTACTTATTCACATGGATATTCTACTAGTCGAATAATCACATGAAATATCAATAAACACTTTCATAATGATGGAATGCATAATTCCAGACTATCATAACCACGTATCCAAGGCCGCGTGCCAAGAAAAAAAAATATTTTTTCAAGGCCTCGTGCCAAGACACTAGTTTGTCTCATGATACCTACCGATGTATCAAGGAGCTATAGCGGGCTCCACCCGTCACTTACTAAGTCCAATGCATTCCTCATATGAACAGGTTTAAACATAACATAAACATTCGTATTAAAACTATCATACGAAATGTAAATACTTTCTCCATAAACCACGAATGGTATAAAAATAACACATTCACAATCAAACATATCACAAAACATTCAATATAATATGGAAGTTTTGTATCATAATAAATCAACATCAAATAAGCTTAAAATCCATCAAAGGATGTTGACATAGATGAAATCAAAACTATTTGAGAGAAATATCTCTTTTTTTTAAACCATTTAAAAGTTACATAATTATAAAATAAAACATTTACTTTGTAAATATTCCTATAATCTTGTAAGGGAAGCTTCAAAGATTTTACAATGGTGTAAAATATCCGCACCCACCGTATAAGTTAAAAAAATACATTCTTACCTTAATTTATCGAAAAGGTTAAAAAGGTCCTTGTTTTGAAAATGACGTAAAGATTCCTTTATAAACGTCTTATAAACAGTCAAAAAAGGGTATAAATGACTTTAAAACTTATTCTATAAAGTAGTAAAAATGTTTTGAAATACATTTTTAAGAAACATGGATGCGGATGATAAAGAGGTCCCAGTAGATAATTACGTATAAACAACCTCGGATAATGAAGAGATTGTGAAATAAACCCTTACCTTGTACTTTTCCTTGGTTGATGGTAGGTTAACCTCCTATATAATGGTGAAATAATTTTTATTAAATTATACAATAATCATATACATTAATATGATATCATATATGAGCTTTTAACATTTATTTGTTAATAATATCTTAGTATTATCATCATTTTGGGTGTTAACTTACTCGTTTTCTTTTATATATTTTGTTACATAAGTCATGTTTGTTATGGATAGGTTGTATATTATTCATATCTAGAATGATATAAAGTCCTTAAATATTATTTTTAATCATCAAATGAGAATTATAATTTCATGGATACGATGGGGAATGTATCTTATCCCGTTCGTGGAGACGATAGTCCGTACGTACGCACGAGCGACAATATCATTCTTTTGATATTAAAATAATATATAATTGGATGATATATCATATATAAAGAATCATTATCATGTTATATTTATTATTTACATCAATTAAATATCATTATCATATCCATCCAAATAATAATTTTTTTGAATAACAATTACACCACGACGTGGAGACGGTAAGCCGTATATACACACATATGTTGATAGAATACTGAATATGGTTGTAACATATTTATAATAAAATTACAATATATATAAGATACAGTATTTATTATTTTAGAAAGGAAATAATAAATAAAGAAGAAGTTGAAGAAGAAAGGAACTTGAAAAAGGGTGGTGAAAACATTACCTCTTCTTCGGGTTCTTCCTTTTGATTTGATCAAAAGGGCTCACTAGGTTGGATTTCTGATCAAACTAAGGCCTATAGGTTGAAGTGATGGAAGTTTAGAGAGTATTTGGATAGGGTTTGGCTGAACCAAAAGGCTTTTAAGGTGTGAAGAATTGGTTAGAAGTTGTGTCCTTTTATAAGGGGGGGATGGGATCTTTAGGAAAAACTTAAAGTATTAATTTATAATAAATTCATATTCAGTTTCTAATGGCTCCAAAGTGTATTATTAAAAGTATAATGTGGTTATGGGTCTAAATCCATTCAAAAAATATATTTTAGATAGGTTTGGGTCATTATATTAACCTTATCTTTTTAGTTTTAACTTTTAGTTAATTAGATTGACATTTACCATATCACTTTGTATTTTTATATTATATAGTTAATAAACTTACTATACATAAAAGATACCCCCAAGTGGTCCATTAATAATACAACTATAATTATATAAGTCCTTTTTCCGATCATTAAATTTTTAGGAATAGAATATCAATTAATAATATAATATTTGTTTTAAAAACTCATTTATGTCAATTTTGACACTATTTAAAAATTGATTTTTGTTAAAGTCATAAAACATTATTAATTTGAATAAAATTAATTTAAGAAATAATAATATGTAATATTAACCATTAAAATTCTTGGATGTCATTAAAACGTTCAAATTATATTTATTTTAACATTTATAATACTAATTATTTGATTCTTTCATTAATAAGGAAAATACTACATCATTATTGTGTCATAAATAAATTTAATTATTCAATGTCTAAAAATTATAAATAAAAGACCATTATGTAGGAAATATTTTTATATTTCTAATGAATATTTATACAAGAAAATAAAACATATATAACCCTATTTAAAAATTGTTTTTCTAAAAGATATATGCTTTTGTCATTTTTGTATTTACTTTAACTTAATTAATATAAAGTGTCATTATCACTTACAAGTGGATCCATGGGGTCCCAAAATCAACCCAAAGATGCCCATGGTCAGACATGTATCAACCAATAGTTTTAGGACACATTTTAGGGTAATTTATTATTATTATAATATTATTTTTTTACCCTTATTTATCGGATTTACCCTTTAACCATGGTAAATAAAATATTTACCGAAGTAATTATTCAAAATGTATAAAAATAAAAGTTACCTATTTACACAATTTGGACCTCCTGATTATAAATATAGAATTCATTTTTCTAAATTCAAAACACAGAAGTGGCAGAAACTAATTTAAAATGAATTCTCGCTGTTAAAAAAAAGCGTGTTTTTAAGAGATAATAACTATCAAAAGAGTGACAGTTGTTTATGTCTAGTTTAAATGAGAAATTATGTCCAATGAACAACATTGTATTAAATGGTAAAAATATATTCTAAATATACTTTAAAACCACTCAAATTCATAATTTATCACTATTAATTATTTTGATTAAAAAAGTTGTTTTTAATTAAAATTTTGTAATTTTTACTATTCATCAAAATATAAAAGTTATCCGAAAAATACCAAAATTTTACCTTAGGCTAATTTAGATATTACGAATCCAAAAATGAATTCCATTTTGAGAGATAAATTTTAAAAAATTTCAAAATGTGGGTATTACTATTCATAATGGCTACTTTGATTGGTCGCGGTGTGTTAGAATCTTGAAGTTGCGTACAATGCAAGCTATTGCATTATTCAAAGGGAAATGTACCATGGAAGCTTGGGGTGTTACATTATCCCCTCCTTCAATAAATTGTGTCCTTGTAATTTGAAATTGTTCTTTGAAAATAAAAGGTTGAAAATTGAAAATATCTTTGTGGGAAAACCCACATCGGAAATTGGGTTAACAAAATTTAGTCTTAATAAGAGGAAAAGAGAAATGAAAGGGTCACCACCAAATTTTGATCTCAATTTGGAGAACATTGGTAGCAATTAGAGACACATGATTGGAGGAAAAACGTAAATATGTATTAGGAGTGATTGAGGTCATCAGTCAAAAACAATTATAAAATTGAGGGCCTCAAAGCCATCAATATATGATGATTTAAAACATCATTGGTTCAACAAAACATAAGGTACTAGGATAACACATTTTTGGTTTTAAGATCCCTTACCTAATGTTTATGAATTAGTTTTTTCATTGAATAAGAGAAATATATATACATACATATATATATATATATACTTGACAAGTAGAGTTTCATCCTTCAACTAATTTCTACCACAAACTCATCTTTCACTCCGAAAGATAATAGAACTCAAAAATATTATGTTTATCCTAATTGTATAAGGATCCAAACATTAACATATACCATTAAAATGAAGAAAAATACTTTGTAATGAACAGAGACTTCCTGCAGGCTAGTGGTAGGTAATAAAGGCATGTCGCAATATGGTTGTAGGTTCGATTCCTACAGCTTTTTCCAACGTGACGGGTTATCGCCTGACCTGTAGGTTTTCCTTTTCCTAAAACTATAGTATCATTATATTCCAAAAATTGGTCATAAGAATTGTTTTAACCTTAAACATTACTATCCAAAGTTCAACTTAATCCACTCCAAACATTATAGTTATCCAAAGTACCTCTGTCCAGACTCTCTGTAAAAGGTATCTAAATTCCAAAATCCATTGTCACATCAGATTCCCCAGAAAATGTAAATTTTATCTTATTGTCACATACTGTAAATATGATTACCTTATTCATATTAAAACCTTAATGAAAATAACAAGTATTGCAGTACAATACTTATATATATCACATTATTCTTATAACCAGAATATAATCCTTGAGTCTAAAAACAAAAATACATTAATTATTCCACTTCAAATGTAGTAACAGCATAAGATTGGCCTTGATCCCTTGGCCTTTTCTGAGGTAATTTTCCTTAGCACTTAGGGAATTCATTCGCGTAATGCCCCATTTCTCTACAATTGTAGCATTCAACATTGACAACATCTTTCTTTCCCTTGAAATCACAAGCCTGGTGACCTTTTTCTCCACATTTATAACAAACTCCCATTCCTTTTAGGCAAGTAATGGGGTGTTTCTTCCCACAATTATCACATAATGAAAAATCATTCTTTCCCTTTTTCCCTTTATTTGTCTCTTGTTCCACCGTTCTCTTCTTCTCTTGATTTACTTTATTGTCATAAGATTTAGAGAATTCCTTTTATGTCTTTATAGCACACGAGATAATGTCTTCGTATGACAAGAAGGATAGTGAGAATAATTCTTGAAGGAGAAATGGTTTTAACCTATCAAAGAAATGATCAATCTTACTCCTTGGGTTGCGTATATAATCTGCTACATGCCTCGCTAACCTTGTAAAGTTAGATTCATACTTTGCGACATTCTCATCCTCCTTTTTCCTCAGACTGAGAAATTTCCTTTCCATATCTGCTCGATGGTCATGAGGAAATTATTTTTCTAAGAAAATATCTTTAAACTCCCTCCATTCCACACTTCATACTTCTTCATCGTCCTTTGTGTTTTTTATTAATGACTACCATTGATCAACATATCCAGTGAGGCGATAAACTGTCATGATAACCTTTTCCCTTTCACTACTCCCCAAAGCATGAAATATTTTCTCTAGGGAACTTATCCATTGCTCAGCTACTAGTGGATTTTTACCCCCATTGAATGTTGGTGTTTGTTGCCTCATGAAGCGATCTAACATTGATCCTCCACGCTGCGGATAGGGGTGATCCATACGGGTAAGGTTATTATTCATAACCTGAGTGAGTTGTCTTAGTATGGTGATTAGCTGATCATCACCAGTTGCATCACCAGCTCCACTATAATTATCTTGAGTAAGAGGGAAATCCTTACATGGAGTGTGTGCATTGATACGTTTTCCATTCCTTCCACTAGGCGCCATTTCTAAACAATGGCATAAACTAGATCAATTTATGAATCAAAATACATAATTCCATACTTGTAAAACACTTAACATAAATTGAACTATTTATTGATATAATCCATAATCATAAAAATGTTTTCCTTGAGGAAGTATATACTCAGAAACCCTTCATAATGGTTTGTAAAGAAAATGAGATTTATCCTAAGCATATCCCCCGGGAGTGTCGTAACCAAGAGTACAGCAAGGCCCGTTGTTGTGCACCAGTTCCCGTTCGAGTCTAGCTCAAAGCAGTGATTTTTGGTTTTAACCCTAGGTACGTCTATTCTAGAGCCGCCTCTACCTGCTCATATCCAGACAGGGATGTATTTCTTGGAAAACTCACCAAATCTCTACAATACCAAAATTCTAGGAAGTTCTTCTATACTAATCCTCAAAGTCCATCTTAGGTCTATGTGCTCTAATCAGAGTTTATCTAAATATAGCTTCCAAGGTCTGTAATAAACTTCCTATGATACCAACTGTAACTCCCCGACCCCAGTTACCCAGAGTCGGTGCATTATTACATAACATTGGTATGATCACAAAAGATCAAGTCTCAAAAGACCGATTAGTTTAGTATCCTTTGAATAACTAGATACATTCATAAAGTTTACATTACATCATAAAGTGAAAACTACTACAACAACATCTTGTCTTCATATCCCCTCATATTATCCCTGAAGGTCATTTATAAATTACTTCTTCACATCTTGGGAAAAATAAAAGATTGAAAGGGGTGAGCTCAGATGCTCACTAAGGATAAAAATATAGTGGAAACATTCATAAATAAGCATAAACATTTAAGGCAATGTATAAATAAAACAAAAGACTTTTAAACTTGAACTTCAGCATAATATGGAAAAGATAAAATGAAATAATGCCATTTACTTATTCACATGGATATTCTACTAGTCAAATAATCACATGCAATATCAATAACCACTTTCATAATGATGGAATGCATAAAGCCAAACTATGATAACCACGTAGCCAAGGCCTCGTGCCAAGACTACAAATAAGATTTTGTCAAGGCCTCATGCCAAGACACTAGTTTGTCTCATGAGACCTATCGATGCATCGAGGAGCTATAGCGGGCTCCACCCATCACTTACTAAGTCCAATGCATTCCTCATATGAACAGGTTTAAACATAACATAAACATTCGTATTAAAACTAGCATACGAAATGTAAATATTTTCTCCATAAACCATGAATGGTATAAAAATAACACATCCACAGTCAAACATATCACAAAACCTTCAATACAATATGTAAGTTTTGTGTCATAAAAAATCAACATCAAATAAGCTTAAAATCCATCAAAGAATGTTGACATAGATGAAATCAAAACTATTTGAGAGAAATATCTCTTTTTTTAAATCATTTAAAAGTCACATAATTATAAAATAAAAAATTTACTTTGAAAATATTCTTATAATCTTGTAAGGGAAGCTTTGAAGATTTTTAAATGGTGGAAAATAGTTGCTTCCTCCGTATAAGTTAAAAAAAGACATTCTTACCTTAATTTGTTGAAAAGGTTAAAAAGGTCCTTGTTTGGAAAATAACGTAAAGATTCCTTTATAAACTTCTTATAAAAAGTCAAACAAGGGTATAAATGACTTTAAATCATATTCTGTAAAATAGTAAGAATGTTTTGAAATACATTTTTAAGAAGTATGGATGTGGATGATAAAGAGGTCCCAGTAGATAATTACGTATAAATAACCACGGATAATGAAGAGATTGTGAAATAAACCCTTACCTTTTACTTTTCATTGGTTGAGGGTAGGTTAAACTCCTGTAAAATGTTGAAATAATTGTTATTAAATTATAAAATAATAATATACATTAATATGATATCATATATGATCTTTTAACATTGATTTGTTAATAATATCTTAGTATTATCATCGTTTCGGGTGTTAACTTACTCGTTTTCTTTTATATATTTTGTTACATAAGCCGTGTTTGTTATGGATAGGTTGTATCATATTAATATCCAGAATGATATCAATTCCTTAAACATTATTTTTAATCATCAAATGAGAATTATAATTAGATGGATACGATGGGGAATGAATCTCATCGCGTTCGTGGAGATGGTAGTCCGTACGTACGCACGCGCGACAATATCATTCTTTTGATATTAAAATAATATATAATTGTATGGTATATCATATATACAGAATAATTATCATGTTATATTTTCTATTTACATCAATTACATATCATTATCATACTCATCCAAATAATAATGTTCTTGAATAACAATTACACCACGACATGGAGACGGTAAGCCGTACGTACGCACGTATGGTGATATGTCATTCAAAGGATGGATAAAATAATGAATATGGTTGTAACATATTTATAATAACATCACAGTATATTGAAGATACTGGAGTTATTATTTTATAAAGTAAATAACAAAGAAAGAAGAAGTTGAAGAAGAAAGGAACTTCAAAAAGGGTGGTGAAAACATTACCTCTTCTTCGGGTTCTTCCTTTTGATTTGATCAAAAGGGATCCTTAGGTTGGATTTATGATCAAACTAAGGCCTATAGGTTGAAGTGAGGGAAGTTGAGAGAGCATTTGGGTAGGGTTTTTCCGAACCAAAATACTTTGAAGGTGTGAAGAATTGGTTAGAAGTTGTGTCCTTTTATAAGGGGGAGGAGGGGCTCTTTAGGAAAAACTTAAAGTATTAATTTATAATAAATTCAGATTTGGTTTATAATGGCTCCAAAGTGGATTATTCAAAGTATAAGGTGGGGATCGGTCGAAATCCATTCAACCAATAGATTTTATACAGGTTTGGGTCATTATATTAACCTTATCTTCTAGTTTTAACTCTTAGTTAATTAGATTGACATTTACCAAGTCACTTTGTATTTTTATATTATATAGTTAATAAACATACTATGTACATCTAAGATACCCCCAAGTGGTCAATTAATAATACACCTATAATTATATAAGTCCTTTGGCCGATCCTTATATTTTTAGGAATAGAATATCAAATAATAATATAATATTTGTTTTAAAAACTCATTTATGTCAATTTTGACACTATTTAAAAATTGATTTTTGTTAAAGTCATAAAAACATTATTAATTTGAATAAAATTCATTTAAGAAATACTAATATGAAATTTTAACCAATAGAATTCGTGGATGCCATCAAAACTTTCAAATTTTATTTATTTTAACATTTATAATTCTAATTATTTGATTCTTTCATTAATAAGGAAAATACTGCATCATTATTGTGTCATAAATAAATTTAATTATTCAATGTCTAAAAATTATAAATAAAATAAAATTTTGTAGGAAATCCTTTTATCTTTCTAATTAATATTTATAGTAAAAAATATACCATATATAACCCTATGTAAAAAATTTTTTTCTAAAAGATATATGCTTTTGTCATTTTTGTAATAACTTTAACATAATTAATATAAAGTGTCATTATCACTTACAAGTGGATCCATGAGGTCCCAAAATCAACCCAAAGATTTCCATGGTCAAACATGTATCAACAATAGGGTTAGGACGAATTTTAGGGTAATTTATTATTATTATAATATTATTTGTTTACCCTTATTTACCGGATTTACCCTTTAACCATGGTAAATAAAATATTTACCGAAGTAATTATTCAAAATGTCTAAAAATAAAAGTTACCTATTTACAAAATTTGGACCACCTGATTATAAATATGGAATCCATTTTTATAAATTCAAAACACAGAAGTGGCAGAAATTAATTTAAAATTAATTCCCGTTGTTAAAACAAAAAGCTTGTTTTTAAGAGATAATAACTATCAAAAGATTGACAGTTGTTTATGTCCGGTTTAAATGTGAAATTATGTCCAACGATCAACATTGTATTAAATGGTAAAAATATATTATAAATATACTTTACAACCACTGAAATTCATAATTTATCACTATTAATTATTTTGATTAAAAAAGTTGTTTTTAATTAAAATTTAGTAATTTTCACTATTCATCAAAATATAAAAGTTATCCGAAAAGTACCAAAATTTTACCCTAGGCTAATTTTGATATTCCGAATCCAAAAAATGAAGTCCATTCTGAGATATAAAATTTATAAAATTTCGAAAAGTGGGTATTACTATTCAAAATGGCTACTTTGATTAGTCGTAGTGTGTTAGAATCTCAAAGTTGCGTACAATGCAAGCTATTGCATTATTCAAAAGGAAACGTACCGTGGATGCTTGGGGTGTTACAAGAAATATATTTATTATATTTTTAATTACATATATTTCTAATATTTATTATATATATATATGTATTTATTTATATCTATAAATATAAATATTTTTATTTATTTATCAATATTTGTATATATGTATAAATATAGTTATTTAATTATATAACATTATATATGAAAATAATAAATATATTTTTTATAAATTAATAATTATTTAAATAAAGAAATATTTATTTATATTTATAACTAATAAATAAGTAAATATTTATTGATATTTATATGTAATAAATAAATGTATATATATTTGTAATTAAAAATTATAATAAACTAATATTTATTTATAATTATAATTATAAATATAAATATGTATATATATATATTTATTTATTTATTTATTTAAGTAGTTATGAAATTATAAAAAATATATTTATAATTTTATAAATATATATAATTAATATATTTATTATAATTTTTTAATTATCTAAATATATCTACGTTTATTTAGATTATAATTATAACTTTATTTATTTATAAATATTGGTATACAAATATATATAAATAATATATTTATTATAATTTTTTAATTTTTTAAATATATCTATATATTTATTTAAGAATTATAATTATAACTATTTGTATTTATTTATAAATATTTTTATATATTTATAAATATATTTATTTAATTATATATTTATAACTTTATAAGTAGTATAAAAATTATATTTATTGCAATTTTATAATATAAATCGTTATTTATAGTTATAATTAACAATAAATAAATGTATTTATAAACATTTTTATATAATTATTTAAATATATATATATAGTTATAATTATAATTACAAATACATATATTTAAAAAGTATTTATATATAATTAAAATTTAATAATTTTAAATATATTAAATATATAAAATATATTTATTATTTAAATATATTTGATGTAATTTTGTAAGTATTTTTTAGAACATAATATTTATATGGTTAACATGAATTACTCATATACATACATAATAAAAAATGAGTCATCACATATATAGACAACATGAATAATAAGAAGGGTGTAATGTATAAATGAATATTCATGATGACACAGGACATATATGCATGCATGATAAATATATTTATAGACCAAATTCATTGGAAACACATATATATTTAATAATTATAATTATAAATATATATTTAAAAATTATTTATATATATTAATTATAAATAAAATAAACATATTAAATATATTAAATATAACAAATATAATGAATCTAATAAATCCAATAAATCCAAGAATTTTAATAAATCTAATAAAAAATATAATAAATCTAATAAATATAAATCTAGTAAATATATAATAAATATAATAAATCTAATTATTATTTAATGAAATTTATTATAATCATAGAATTATTTAAATATATATATATTTATTTATTTAATTATAATCTTTGAAATAATTTTTTTACAACATTATATATATATATATTTGAATTGTTTAAAAATATATATTAATTATAAACATGCATTTTTTATTTAATGTATATAAATAAATATTATTTTTGAATATAAATATAATAATTTTATATAAATTAACAATATTATTTATTAAAAGGTATTCTACAGAGTTGATGTAAAAAAACAAAACCAGGAGAACAAAACTTTACAGGGAGAACTAACTAGGTCGAAACAACATATAGCGATGGAGGGCTCCAATGAGGGACCCGACATGAAAAAAATGCATTGAAATACTGACCATGAAAAACCTGGAATGTGGAACCTCGAGTAGCGAGCACGCAATGGCACTCGAGTGCAACACAAACCCCCACCACCCTCAACCATCACATGTAGTCTTGCGCCACTACTGCACTCACACAACCTATCGGTGAGGCAACCAATCGCGACAGCGGGGAAAATTATAAATATATTATATTTAAATATATTTTATTATAAATAAATATATTTAAAAGTTATTTATAAGTAATTATAAATATAATAAATATATTTCTCATATAAAAAATTTATTGTAATTTTATAATAATTTATGTATAATTATAAATATACATATTTAAAAAGTGTTTATATATAATTATAAATATATAAATATAATAAATATATTTATTATTTAATGAAATTTATTATATATATATTTGATTTATTAAAAAATATATATTAATTACAAACATGTGTTTTTTATTTAATTTATACAAATAAAAATTATTTTTTAATATAAATATTATAATTTTATTTAAATTATTATTAAAAACTTTTATGAGCGCTAACAATGGCACTGATTAAAAAGAGGCGCTTCCCTTACCCTGTTTTGTGGTAGTGAGAGTCATCATTCATAGCCTTCTTGGAAGAACCTCTTGAAGCCAATCGACAAAGCATCGGGGGACACTAGTTCTCAAACACTTTTGAGGCCCCATCCCAAGCCGATGATGATAGTCTAGGAACATGCACAAGATTAATGGAGGAGAGATTTATGATCCCTTCAGATGAAGGTGGTCAAGCCTCTAACTGAGAAGCACCTTCAAGAATAGCTAGGGGAGGATCATATGTATGCACGTTGGGAGAGGAACTTTCCACATACGGTAAAGTACCATTCCAAGGGTTGAAGAGAATAATGAATGACCGAGCATAATCCGTCAACCAGGAACTTGGAAGAGCGACTCCAACTCCAGACGATCTAAATGGGACTAGGTCCATATAGGGAGGTCCCGTCAAGCAAGTGTGAATAAGATCCATAACAGACAAGACTCTTCAAAATCCAGTGAAGATGTGTATGAGCGTAGCGGAGGTGCATGGCAACAAAAATCACACAAAAGACGGAGAAAAACGAATGAACACACAATTTTAACGTGGTTCAGAAAAATTTCCTATGTCCACAGGAGAAAGGGGTGAATTTCTCTATTTCTCTCCTGATAAAATGCGTAGGATCACACAATTCACCGATTAAAAATCATTGGATTTTCATCATGTTTAAATAGAGAAAGGAAAACCATTTTTCCTTCAGTTGTTTGGGTAGCTCATCTAACGTTGAGAAATCTTCACACTGCTAGTTACTCATTTACGATTGGCTACCCACATTGGTGAATTCTCCTGCAGCTGCCTGGGTAGGTTGGTGTCTGTTGAAAGGTGCTGCCGACAAACAACTCTTCCCCTGCTAAATCCTCCCCGAATTGGGAGTGACCGCCACAAATATCTCCCTCGCGACCAATTTGGGGTAGAATCTTTACTTGCAGTCCTCTTGCAAGTGTTGACAACTACCTCAACAAATCGAATACACTTCTCGCCAGATGACATGTCACTTCCACTATCTTTAATCGATCTCGAGTTGACTGTGGTCCCCATCAAATGATACAACCCTTGAGACTCTTTCCTTGTAAGCATCGTTGCATCCCCACGTGAGACTTCCAACACTCAACCTGCTATAGAAATCTTGAACCCTTTCTCATTGAGCCTATATAATGATAACAAGTTATGTCTCATCCTCGGAACAAATTTCACGTCAGTTAGTTTTCAAACTCCTCCATCGGGTGACTTCAATTTCACTAACCCGACTCTACGAACATCACATGTTGACCCATCAACAAGTCTCACTGAATCTCACACCTGCTGAAAAGTATGAAACACACCTTTTTTCATACATATGTGCACTGAGCTCCCCGAATCCAATACTCATCCGTCTTCCTTTGGATTTTGAGCCCGCAAGTTCCTTGTTTTTAAAAAATGGCATTCCCGCTTCATATGCCCATATATTTTGTAGTAATGACATTGCATTTCTCCTCGTTCAATTCTCCTATCTGAGTGTGAGCTTCCTGTTGTCACGTAGACTTCATCATCTGCCAATAATTCTGTGATGTTCGCAACTTTCTCTTCGTCTTTCTCTTTCCCAGTAATGTACTGTTTGCGCTCTTCACAATCACTTTATAATGACCCTTTTTCTCGCATCAGAAATACGTGATTTCACAAGGATCATGTCCCCTCGATTTTGGCCACCATTGTTTACCTCCTGACTTCCGATATCGTCTTTTCTCACGTTGATCATCTCACATCACCATGATTTGCTCACCTGAATGTGTCACTGGTCTTCAGAATGCCTCCGAATCTTGAAGCGACGTCATCACCTCATCCAACGTCAATGTCTCCTACCACACGAGCAATGCAGTCACACGTCCATCAAATGAGTTTGGTAGAGATGACAATAGAAAAAGTGATTTATCTTCTTCTCCAATCTTCAAACTGAGCCCCAATAATTGCGTCTCGATCATGTTGAATTCATTGGTGTGATCCAAAAAATTTATTTCATCATCCATGCGCAACTGGTACAATTTCTTTTTTAGGAATAATTTGTTGGCGAGTGAATTTGTCATATATCGTTGATCCAACTTCTTCCAGAACTCCTTTGGTGAGGTCTCGTCCAACACCGAGTATTTTACGTCGTTTTCCAAACATAGTTGAATTGTGCTGACAACCGGAATCTCGATCTCTTCCCAATCATCGTCACTGGTTGTCTCATGCTTTTCTCCAATCAACAGTCTGATCATACCCTGCTGCATAAGAATAAACTTCACAATGTTTCCGCACAAACCAAAATCGTTCCGACCACCGAACTTCTAAACCTCAAATTTTGGTAGTGCACCACCACCAGCCATCGTCGATTTCGCAAAACACGATTACCACCGTTGATGTCACACCCATCTGAAACTGCTTTATGATGTGCAAATTTTGAAACACTAACCTTACAGATGCTCGCGGAATGGTCAAAATAGTGGGAATTGACTCTTGGATCGTCAAAATCAGACACTGATTGATCGAGATAGGACCAAAATAGTGTCAACAGCCAAGATCATCGGATGACTTGGCGATGATGTGGCACGCCACACCAGCTGTCGGAATCTTGTTGGGAAGTTCACCGACAGCGTGAACAATACTGTCTTCACCAGCACGGAGTTACTGTTCACCCGTGATTTGATCAGAACTTTGACCAGCTCTACAGGGCTCGTTTCAACTCTATTTTCAACGCCACTTATGCTGTTGGAATCGTCTTGTCTTTTTTTCACGGATCTGATCTCGGAAAAATTTTCCAACTAGTTTCAATTTTCTGGTCATCGGAAAACTCGATGTCGCTCCATAGTTTCAAACTTTCTCACTATGACTCTCTCTGATTCCACTTGTAAGAGCGCAACGAAGGTGCGTGACAATACAAATCACACAAAAATGGAGAAAAACGGAGAAAAACGGATGAACACGCAATTTTAACGGGGTTCGGCAAAATTGCCTATGTCCACGGGAGAATGAGGGCGGTTTCTCTATTTATCTCCAGATAAAACGCGGAGGATCACACAATTCACCGATTACAAATCTTCGGATTTTCATCCCGTTTAAATAGAGGAAAGAAAACCATTTCTTTTCGGTTGTTTGGGTAACTCATCTACTCAGTTGGCAGCCCACCTTGGTGAATTACTCAGTTGTTTATGTGTGTTGAAAGATGTTAATCCTCTCCAGATTGGGAGTGGGACTCACAAGATGCTTATGCTGTGACCCACCGGAGATCCTATTTTGACGGATTGACCTCCGAAAAATCATTAGGGAACGGTGGATGAGGATCTTTTGAATGACCCGCAATCTCCATATGACAGTCACCTGGACAAGTGTGACCGCGTCTATGGCATCTTGGAAAAGAGTGACCCTGGATAAGACACATTGAGTAGAAAAGTGAAGGTGAGCATAAACCAGGGGTTGAGGCCATTCATCCATTCCCCCCACCCGCCAGATGATCTACGACGGAATAGGGTGAGCAACATCGAGCTCGACGCAGATCCGAGCCACTGCCAAGGTTTCGAGCCGAAGAGTCCTCTCATCTGCAAAAAGGAAGGACCCTGATGCATTTCCAATCCCGTGTAAGAAACCCATATTCCGCATCTGAAGAGGCTACCCCAGTAGAGAGACCCGAATGCCCCTCCATCGACCAACTAAACAAGTGGAACCTCCAACTGCCGAAGGATCTCGGACGGGATCTCCACGCTTTGAAGAAATCATCCTCAGAATCTAAAAACACACATAAGATCATTCTGTTTAGAACCGACACTCTGGTCGGCTAAGAAAGATCCCAAGAATCCACAAAGCTTTTGAACAAATTAATCGGAGGCTTGTCGATCCCAAATATTGCCACTGGGGTCCACTTGATATTCTTCGACGCTTCTGAAAAAATAGTTGGCCGAGACAGATAGGACAGGAAACCCCCCTACCACGGTGGCGCAGGGGGGCACGGGGACCTCCGGAAATGGTAATCCGTCCGATGTCGGAGGAGAACGTGGGTTGCAAAGAATATCCTTCAAAGAGGGCCGTGCACACTGCGGTGAGCTCGAACTGGGAAGATGACGAAACGGGTACGATGGAGCGCCATCAACTAGAGCAGGAAAGGGATCAGGCATGGGCGACCCTGACAGTCCAGGATCAGAAGCGGCCGAACCAACAGGAGGAAAATTTTGAATCTACAGCGGCCCGTGAAGCCCATTCTTTCCTTTGAGCACCATTTTTTCACACCCCTTCTATTCGTTCCATATTGAGGGGATAATAATCATTTCAACTAATAAGAAGCTTGACGCCCACATCAAAGAATGATAATGTGGTGATTTCCTTTTGTATAGCACCATTCATTTTATATTCTTGAACTCCTTCAGCTATTTTTATTAAAACCATTCATAAGAACCCGTCTAAAATTAGATTTCCCGCACAACGTGGGGTTTGTTAACACATTACATATATATGTAATTCTTTTCGCATCACAATATGACCATCTGATAAAATATTCCCTCTAAACTATTTAGTGAGTAGTATCTACATTGATAAAAAGTTTCAATAATGGATAGATTTATGAATCAAATTCCCAAAGATAAAATCCTTCAACATTTTGAAACTCCTTAACACCATAACATCAAGTGTTTTGATGTTAACTTATGTTCTATACTAATAACATTGTCATCAGTCTTAGAATTCATTCCCTCAAACCATTTCCTAGAAATATATTGTTAAACAGTGCGATTATATATATTATCACCTGAGAATATATCCTAATAACCTTTGGGATAAAGTGGCATTGCCTTTTTTATGGAAACTAAATATAAATCTATACATTTTCTCTATACCGCTATAACCTTAAAATCATTTAGGATATTGGGTGAACTTCATTTTTATTTTGAACTGCATAATACATCAAAAATACGGATAATAAAACCCTCGAAATAACAAGATATAACTCTTTACACTTCTCTTTACCATCATATATGCTAAACACTTTAGGAGATTAAGTGAAAACCAATTTAATTTATGATTGGTATAATCTTTCATTTGTTAACATTGAACTAATCATAGTTAAAACAAACTACCAGTAT
This sequence comes from Viscum album, assembly GCA_963277665.1. Lineage (NCBI taxonomy): Eukaryota > Viridiplantae > Streptophyta > Magnoliopsida > Santalales > Viscaceae > Viscum > Viscum album. Next base: position 684,188,188 of record OY728120.1, on the reverse strand, counting down.
CCTCTTAGATGATATGTTCTTTTTAGAAAAACATGACAAAAAAAAAAAATTTCTATTTAGAAAATAACTCTTATATCATTTTAGTGATAATATTTAACAAATATAGTATTTTCTCTAAAATATATATGTTACTCTATGAACACATGAGCCTCAACCCAGTTGATGAGCACTTGGCAAGTACATCCAAGAGACCAGAGTTCAAAATTAGGCAGAGACATATTTCAGAGCTTTTGTAGTAGGTATTGTTCGGTACTGTAGCATCCAGAACTATTCATTCATTTGGGTTTTCAGGCCACCAGTTTGGGCCTTGAGTCCTTTATGGCCTTCGGTTCACATCAAGGCATTCGGGCCACCTTAAGGTCTTCTGGCCACCTGAAATCGTGCTTAAAAATGACAAGACAGACTTTAAAAGGAGCAGACTTAAGATGAGGATTCAGAGTAAGCACATTCAACAGAGTAGAAGATAAACTGATTTTTCAGAGAGGGTATGACATTACCATCGAGACTAGCTTGTTCATGCATGGGAAGCCTAGCCAAACAATCCATGCGAAGGTGGAGAGCTAACATCACGATGAAGAAGCTGGGGAGGAGCAGTTCCATGTAGTTATAGACTGAATATTTCTTAAGACCTACTGGTAATGTAATCTCTAAGCCTACGGGCCTTGTAAGGGTTCCCCCTCATCTCTTGAAATGGAGGATTATCAAAAATCAATAAAAAAATAAGAAGGTCTGCGGACCATTCAGGGTATATGTTACTCTACGAGTTTGGGGTAATTTATTAAGAAATTAAATTATTCATTAAAATTTTATATTGATGGGTAATGGGAAACCCATCATTTATATTTTATAAAAGGTATATACAAACTCATTTATCAATGATAAAAAAGTTTATACATTTCTCATTTTATAGATATGTTATAGAATCTTATGAATCATAAAGCATGTGTATTGATTTTTTTCTAATATTATTAATAAAAACTCGTTATTAATAGAAAAATTCTCCTATAATAAAAGATAAATGAGATAAATATACATTGATTCGATTTAGATCCATTTAATTTCATAAACACTTTTATATTAAAATATTTAATGTTTTTAGACTTTTCTTCATCATTTAAATAAAACTAAATGTTATATAAATTCCGCCCTTAATTTTGAAATATTATATATTTATAAGAAATGTAATGTATACATTTTGTCTCATATTCCTTTAAAAACCAAAGGCATTATTTCTTTAATACTCATACATATATTCTACATTCCATGATGTTTCACAGACCCTATCAAGTATCCTTAACAATTCTATCTTAAAATTTCTCACTGTATTTGTTTTGTTACACAGAATGGATAAATATATTCCATGGATTCATGGAATATATCATGCCCCTTTTACCTATATATTTTATCCTAAGATATCATGTGAATTATTTCTTTGATATCAGTTTTCTACATGTCGAACATCCAACCACATCACATGTTGCACCTGTTGCTTCTCCTGGACTTCTTTATTATGTTGCGCCTCTTCAAATTTTCATTTAGTGGGGGAGTGTTTTTATGTGAAAACCCTGGTAATGTTAAAATAAATCATTTTTAGGTATTATTAATATTCATCAATTATATCTAATAATATTATATTCATTATTAGAATATTTTTGAGTTTTCAGTCAAAAGTAAAAAAATCATTATTTATAACAAAATTTGGGGTTTATGCATTATATGGATTTATTTAAAAATATAATTTTTAAATATAAAAATATGAATTTATCAAAAAGGATATAATTTTTTAATTCATCATTTCAAAATTATCACAGGATGAATTTTTACAAATTTTCTGTAAAGTTTTATTTTTCTAATGAAAAGTGATAAATACATATTTTTATTCAAAACAATTTTTCATTTCAAGAATATAAATTAATTAATTTTTTAAAAATGTTTTCAAATTAAAAATATTTTATTTATATTATTAATAAACAAACTATGTTCATTGGAATTATGTTTATCCTTTATTTCTGAAGGAAAACATTTTATACTTAATAGGACCTTTTTTCAGGAAAACTATTTTTATCGCTTTTTGTGGGTTAAATATTAAATTAAAATCTTCCACCTAGGTGAATTAAATTTGATAAAATGGATAACTTATTTTGAATCCTAAAAAATATATTTTGTAATTAGTTTAACTAATTTTTTTTTCATAATTAATAGTAGAAATAGAAAAAAAAATTATTACTATGATTATGGTTAAAATTGGTTTGTTAGAGGTTAAACTAAAGCGATGAGGGTTAAAATGACCTAAAAACATTTAAAAAATTATATGGACATATAAAAACCATATCTCATCTCATATTCATAAATGGTCAATTTTAGTGCCCTTTTTCTTGAGCATGACCTTAATATATTTTAATATTTGGAAAATCTCCAATTATATCCTCTCCCCCACTTATAACAGGTAACCCCCTCTACTCTCATTGAAAAACTTCAAAGGTCATTCGGTAGAGCCAAGACCATCAAAAATCCCTTCCTAAAATACATCCCCACATCCTTTAGGACATTTTTGAATAATACCATCCTTAGAAGGCTTAAGATGTTATAGAAAAAAGGTTCCACAAATAAGAGGAGATAAAGAACATACGTGACAAGTTAGACTCGAGGTAAATTAAAAATATCTAATGACCTGAATGTTTATAAATGAAATTCTCTTTTATAATGAGTAAATGTATTATTATGTAATGTAGTTATATAGCATGTCGAATTTAAAAGACTGTTAAGATTCTTAGCCATTGTTAATATCAATATTGTTCATTGATCTTTAACATTAGCATATAATAATAGTTATGATAAAGGTTATTTCCATAGATGGTAGGAGAGATAGAATTTACTAGTTGTAATGTAACCTATGAATCCCATTAGTCAAAGCATTTGAGGGAGATGGCATACTAGGTATTTTCCCTTGAATAAACCCGTGCTAAAATTCAACTACTAAAGTAAGAATGAAATTGTTTACAGGAGATGTTCAATCTTATCGAAATCTTGTCCTAATCCATTTTCAGAGAACCACTCCAAGAAAGACACGCTATTGCACATGTTAGCCTTAGGGAATACGATAGTGTAATAAGGGGTTATGTATCTAGACCCTAGTACTGCGTTTTTTTTTGTATTTTCCTTTTTTGTAAAATATTTATTATATTTACCCCTTATCATTAATATCATTTTATATGAGTTGATGCCAAATAGATTTTGATACGAAGAAACCAAAATTTTATTTTTTCAAATATAAATATTTTAAATAAATCCAAATTTTTTATAAATATATGAATTTTGAAATAAATTTAACATTCCTATACAATTCTTGTTAAATAAAATTTATATACAAATGGAAATATAGTGAAGTCAAATATATTCCTTATAAGGTTCAGAAAATAGTTATTCGCATGAAACCCAATATTTTTCTATAAATGTGGATTATGATTTAAAAGTATAAATTCTCATATATAATGAATTATATGGATAAAATAAATATTATTTTTGAATTCATCACATCAATATTATCAAATTTTGATTTTTTTTATAATTTTCTAAGATATTCGAGTTGTTGGGAAAATATTAAATATGGTATAAATATATAGTATGTACTATGACGTCGTATTAGCTCTAATGTGATTTAATAAATAATATAATGGTTATCCATGATCAAAAATATTTTTTCCATTTAAATTAATTTTTTTAAATTTATTTGATTAATTTTATAAACCCTTAATGAATCATATAAAACATATAGTATATTTTAAGGTTTTAAAATCAATTCTTCATAAACATGACTTAATTCCACATCACCCAAGGTATTGTTTTAAGGATTTCTATTCTTCGACATATAAAATATTGAGTTTCAATCCTATTTAGGTGATTCCATGGGAAAAACCTTGGGAAGGTTTGTGATTTTAAATATTTTATCATATACAGTTCAAAATATGAGTTTAGGCAATAATAAAGAATTCCCACCTCTTTTTCTATAAATTATAGCCCATCCTCCCACCCCTCTTCACTAAAAAATCCTCAATCATGAAGTTACTCTCACAATAACTCTGTAAATATATCCCAAGGTATTCTCAATCTCTTAATAAGATCCTCTCAATCTTTTATAATCACCCTCTCATTGTAAGGGAGTCTCTCTTCTATTTTTTTCAAGTACTTTATTTGTAGTAAGCCCTTTTGATTTACTATTTTCAATGTTGTAATATATTTTTACATATACATTTTTCTATCCTTATGAAGTCCATGTAATGAGAGGTAACCTTTAACTCACATCAAAATCTTCCATGAATCATTATGTTTACCTGTTATACTATAGAAACTATCATATGATTTTCCATGACAAAAATTTGTGTAGTGAATACCCCTCCCCATTTCACTCAATGGTATTCCCCTAGATGAACCTATCCATAATTTATTGCTAATATCCTTTTATGTAACCCACACTCCTTAATCATGGTATTCAATTTGATAAAATATGTTCTTATGGTGAATGATCTATGTGGAACACAAATTCTTGTACATAATATGAATACAAAGAGTGGGATCAGAATTTGATTGCCCTACAATTCATTGGTTAAGGTTTTTATCTCATGAGATTCCATATATGGTGAATGAGAGGTTATCCTAAGCACAATATGTTATTATTTCATTGTTATTAGACTTGATTTATGAATATTATTCCACATTATACGTTGTTTCCACTTTCCAATATTTCCTTGTTGTTGTCATAATATATCATGATTCAATGTTCATGTTTCTGATTATCACCCTTTTTATACCACCTTGATATGCATCTTGATTCACATGTATTAATTTCATTATTTTATTATTTTATTATTCCCTTACTAGGATTTATAGTGCACCACTATCATATATACTCCCTCTGGTTATCCCATGTAGTTTTAGAGGAGAAGTGGAATTCAAAGATCATCTTAATTAGTTTTTAATAATTTCATTTTATCCATGTTTGAATTTATTATGTTATCTATCTTATTTACCAAATACACTATGAATTTTGATCATTTGGTATTGTATTATTTGTGTATTTATTTAATAAATCTTGAATTATGGTTTATTAAAGATATGGGTTGTTGTAGTTTGTATCTGAGAAAGGCCTAGTTATTTTTGGGGATTAGGATTAGAAACATTTAGTGAAAGACATAGGTATATGATCAAATATAGGAAAACATCCCTAAATTCTCGTAAAGTATAGAGTATGATATTTCAATTAATAAAATCTTTATTTGTATACTAAAAGTTGATGTGGATCTAATAAATTAGTAACTATGGGTAATAACCCAGAAGAGGGAACATTGGGAATTAACTCGATCATCACATGGTGCATGACATAGAGGTCATGTTGAACACATGGTCTAACACTCCCATGTGATATGTTATAGTAAATTGACAAGCCCTTTATGAAAACTTTTGATGGGAATAAAATTCCTATCAGGATTTATATTAAGAAATTGACTATAGATAGCATAAATTGAAACAAATATATTTATAGGTTAGGGAATCCATATAATTTATAAGTTATCCCTTCATTGTTCATAGTTTCTCTTTTTATGCTATGTAGTTTATAGATAATAATAACTAAGCCTTTTTTATAAGAATTAAATGATTAGAACTAGAATCAAATTGTGAAAATAAGGCTTATTATACATTAATGAATTTATAATGTTCTATATGATTATAGTTCTACACATTCTTTAATATCACACAAGTAATGTTGAACTATTCAAAAACCACCTCAAAACATGGATGTTGAGTTATTATTGAAGATAGTAAATGGGTCAATTATTTTATCCCAATCATATAACTCATACCCTATAAAAATATGTTGGATGAATTCCCCAATAAACCTTGCAATACTCCCATTGATAAAATTCAATGAAATTCTATTTATGGATTGGATTTCATTGTATATAGCCAACATAAATTTCCAAGAGAAGGAAATAACCCTTTACATCATGAATCATCCTAGGATTATATATAAGTGAAAGGAGTTGGATCAATATCCATTGGTATCATCATCTCAAGAATGGATATCATTTTATTATAAGCAATCATATCTAGCTCAAATGATCGAGACTAAGGAAAATATCATCCTCGATGAAATTACCATTATGAGGGAATATGATGATGTTTTTATTGAATAATTGTTAGTTCTTCCTCCAAGATGTGAATTTGATTTATCATTTAATCATATACCCAGTAATTTTCTAATATCCAAGACTCCATACATAATTTCCACTGTTGAACATGATAATTTGAAGAAGAAACTCTAGGAGAATCTGGATAAAGGGTTTATATGACCAAGTGCTTCACCATGCGGTTTTCTCGTCCTTTTCATTAAGAATTAGGATTGGTCAATGAAACAATGAATTTATTATCTTGCTCTCAATAAGATCACTAAAAAGAAAAAGTATCCACTTTCATGGATTAATGAATTCTTTTATCAATTATGTGGAGCCTAGTATTTCTCTATGGTTGATCATTGGTTAGGATATTATCATGTAAAGGTGATGAAGGAGGACATCCCCAAGACTACTTTTCATACAAGGCATAGACAATATGAGTATATAGTGATTCTATTATGACTAAATAATTTTACAACTATCTTCATGGACATAATTATTATATTCCAAATGAATTACCATGATAAATTTGTGGTAGTCTTTATTGATGATATTCTTATCTACTCCAAACTCAAGGAGGAATATGATGTGTATTTGAATTATTTATGGAAAATATTATGATAGTAAAATTTATATTTCAATTATATTAAATTCATGTTTTGGATGGAGTAAGTAACATTCATGAAGAATGTTATCACCAGAAAAGATAAATTTATAGATCCTTAAAAAATAGAGGCTATTAAAGAAAACCCCATACCAATATCTATGATAGAAATTCATTGTTTCCTTCGATTATCTAGGTACTATCATCAATTTTTGAGTAACTTATCACAAATTTCAAAGCCAATAACCAATATAACAATTAAGGGAGTGATTTTTTCCTTAGATAATGAATGTGAGGAGATATTAAAAGAGATACAAGAGGTTAATCACTACACATGTTCTCACATTACCCACCTATGAGGAATGATTTATTATATGCAATGATGTGTCCAAAAAGGTCTTGGGTTTTGTACTCATGAAAGAAGATAAAGTGATAGGCATTTTATCACACCAATTAAATATCCAAGAGAAGAAATCCCCGAAAAATGATCTAGGATTAGCTATAGTAATATTCAGATTAATGCTTTGGTTGTATTATCTCTATGGGGAGAGGTGTGACATTTATACTAATAATCAAATCCTATATATTTACCCAAAATGAGCTCAAAATTCACCAGTGAAGGTAGTTAGATCTGATTATATATTATGATTGTTCAGTCTATTACCATCCTATAAAGGTAAAAAAAGTGACAGATGCTCTATGTAGAAAAGATCATGCATCCCTATCCATGATAAAGACTCAATGGTATTTAATAATTATTGACATGAATATTATTTAAATGTGAATATTAAAAGAATCATTATCCTACCTTTAGAAGATAACTACTCAATCATCAATTCATGACTGGATCAAGGAGACCCAAAAAGTTAGTCAGGTGCTACAGAAACATGTATAGAATATTCTAAAGTTTAATATTGATAAATATGGGATTATAAAATTTTAACATGAATATGTGGCCCATTAATACTATAAATAATGATGGAATATCTAGATGATGAAAATAGTTAGTACATCCCTATTAATCTTGGAAGCACTATGATGTATAGAGATCTGACAAAAATCTCTTATTAGAATAACATAAAGTGTGAGATTGAAAAATTTCTATGTCGTTGCTTAGTATAAGAACATGCCAAGGTTAAAATATTTAAGAATAAGGGTATGATGAATATAATAACTATACCAATATGGAAATTGGAAAAAATAATCATTAATTTCATTGTAGGACTCTAATAGTCATTTAAATGCAATAAAGAGATATGGGTGGTTTTTGATCACCTTACAACATCAACACATTCCGTTACTATAAAGTGGGATTTTCACTAAACAAAATTAACAATATATTCATAAGATAATGGGTAACACTACATGTAGTTCCACTATCCATTACATATGAAAGAAATATGAGGATTACGTTGAGGTTCTAGAAAATCCATCAGAAAGAATTGGATATAGTTTAGAGTTTCAACACTGTTTATCACCATCAGAAAGATGGCCAGTTTGAAAGATCCATTCAAACTTTAGAGGAAATGATGAGATTTTATTCAATTGATTTCTAAGGATGTGTGGATTAGTACCTTCCACTAGTGGAGTTCTCATATAAAAACAATTTCTATTATAACATTCAAATGAAACCTTATGATGTTTTTTATGGAAAGAGGAGTTGACCATGAACATGCTAGGTCTATGTTAGATAGCAAAATTTGATGGTACATTATCTTATCCAAGAGATGACCGAGATGTTTTTAACCATTCATTAAGATATGATATCCATGAAAAGTCTATTGAAATGAAATGCAGGAAATTATTGATGAGACCTAGGGTTTGAGGTTCGAGATAAGGTGTTCCTTCACATATTATCATGGAAGAAAGTCATGATGTTTTAGAAGAAGGAAAAGAAATGTCCTAGATACATAATAACCTTTATTATCATTTATTTCATCAAAGTTGTGTCCAATAAACTGACACTCTCACATTACTTATCACATGTACATGATGTGTTCCTTGTATCCCTCTAGAGGAATTACATACTAGACCCCTAACATGTACCGAATCCATAGGTCATACCCTTGTAGAATTTTGTATAATATGATTAGAAGTTGATAAATATCATCGATTTTAGAGAAAAATTTCTATGAAATGAGACAACTCACTCAGTCAAATTATTATAGACAATCCATAAGTTTGAGGAAGAAACATGGGAACCGGAAGAGGTGATAAGAAAAAAGTTCTCACACATGTTTTAGTATATGAAATGAAAATTTCAAGGAATAAATTTATTAAAGGAAGATAATTTAATAAAATAATGTTTTATAAATGAAATTACCATTATGAATGAATAAATTACATATTAATTAATGTATTTATAGAAAACTCAGGAAATACTTTTTTTATTTTGATCCAATTATAAAATATAACATGTCTGATTTAAAATACCATTAGAAATATTATTCGTTTAAAATATATCCATTTAATAATTTTTTTAAGATTAGAATATACTAAGGTTTATGATAAAGTCCATTTTCATAGACATGAGGAGATATGGCATCAACCAATGGGATAATACCCAATGAAACCCATTTATCAGAGCATCTGAGGGAGATTCCATCACTGGGATTTTACCTTGACCAAAACCAAGATGAAATTGAATAACTAAATTATGAACAAAAAAATTTATGGGAGAAGTTTAATCATATTAGGATCACATTCAAAAAGTTATTTACCAAAAAACCTTAAGAAAGCACCTCTATCACACACTGTACCCATAGAGAATACTTTGGTGGAGTTTGTGGTTATGTATCTAAACCACAATAGTATGAATTTATATATTTCCCAATTAAATAAAATATTTATTAAATTTGTCCCTTTTCATTATTATAATTATATATGAGTTGATAAAAATAGATTCTGGTTCAATGAAACCAAAATTGTAATTATTTATTTTGAAAATATACAATTTTAATTAACACACTCTTTTTCATAAATTCATGATTTTTGAAATAAATATTATTTTCATATAATATTCTTATTAAATAATATTTATATATAAATGACAACATAATAATGTAAAATATAATCCATATATGGGTTAGAAAATTATTATTGTCGTAAGACCCGACATTTTTCAATAAATGAGGATTCTAATTTAAAATTTTAATTTCTCATATTTATAGAATTATTTTCATAAAATAAATTTTATATTTGAAATAAGCATGTCTATATTATCCAATTGATAATTTTTCATAATTTTATATGACAAATATATTTTGGGATAAATATTAAATATTTTATAAATATATGGTTTTCATTATGACATCATTATATCCCAAACATGATGTAATAAATATTAAAAGGGATTAAAAGATGAAAAATATGTTTCCCCATTAAAATAATGTAATTTCAAGTTATATGATAAATTTTATAAATCCTTAATGAATCTCCTAAAACTAATATTATATTTTTAAGGTTTTAAAATCAATTATTTATAAACATGACTTGATTCCACATCATGAAGGGTATTATTTTAAGTAATTCGGTTCTTGGATATATAAAATATTAAAATCCAATCTTATTTTACAGAAATTAAAAAATAATTCTCTCATCTTTAGCTATAAATACCTACCCATCATCCCACTCATCTTCACCCAAACCCATTGAGGATGAATATAATATCTTTATCCCTCTCTAATTCCCATCAAAGGTGTTCTTATAATGTTAATAATATCCTCTTAGTCTTTTAGAATCACCCTCTCATTGTAAGGGACACTCTCTACTTATTCTTAATTCAAGTACTTTCTTTGTACTAAGCAATTTTGATTTCAAATTTCATTTATTGTAATGTTTTTTTACTCATCCCTTTTACTATCCTTATGATTCCCATGTAATGATATACCACCTTATTCTCTCAATAAACATTTCCATAAATATTTCTTTACACCCATTATGATTCCAAAATTATCCTACTATTTTCCATGCCAAACATATTTATAGGTAACACCCATCCCCATTTCCATTCATTAGTACTCACATATACATACCAATCTATAATTTATTGGGAACATCCATGTATGTGAGCCACACTCTTTAATAATGATATTATATTTTATGATATATTCCCTTATGTTGAATAATCTATGTGGAACAAAAATTCATGTACATGATATAAATGTGATGGGTGGGCACAAATTTTTATTTCCCTATAATGCATTGTGTATAGTCTTTATCTCATTATATGCCATGTATAGTTAATGGGAGTTTTTCCTATGAACACTATGTTATAATGTCCTTTTGGTCATCATTGAATTGTTCTTGTGATTTAGTGTTATTTATTGTTTCTACATTCCTATATTTCCTTGATGTTTCCATTGTATACCATGCTTTGATGTTCATGTTTACAATTAAAACCCTTTTTGTGTCATCTTTATATAACTCCTTAATCATATGAATAAATATTTACATTTTATGATTTAATTATTCTCTTATGGGGATTTATACCTCACCCTTTTTTATGAATATCCCTAGGTTATCCCATGTAATTTTAAAAAGACCAGTGGATTTGTTTGAACATTTTAATGTGTTTTTAATATTTTCATTGTATCCATTTTGAAGTTATTAATTTATGTTTCTAATTAAACAAATAAACTATGACTTTTTATCATTTTGTATTGTATTATGTGTGTCCTTATGTAATAAATCAAGAAATAAGTTTTAGTAAAGATATGGGTTGTCCAAATTTTACCATAAAAAAATATTTTAAATATTTTAGCGATTCATTTTCAAATTATTTTTCATGTATGTATATATTCATTAAATTATTTTATGAATGAATTAATGAGGACTTAAATGGATTATAAATAGAATTTTATTTCTATTTTTACTTTCTCTTAATGGTTTTCAAAAAATAATATTTTTACATATTTTTTAAGGATTGTTTTGAAAAAGATGAAAAATGAATGTTCTATTTTAACATATATGGAATTAATGGTTTTTCCCACCACCCTATATGTTATTTGATTTTTGTATTCCCTTATAATATTCCATGTTTTATTCAAATAAAAAACCCTCCTTACCATTGTTTTGGGTATTTTCAAAAAGGGTATTGATTGGACTGAATATTTAAATATCTACAAATGATTTTATTATTGGTGAAAATAATATTTTTAGGATTTTAATTATGAAAATGTTGTCTTTCATGTGTTATGAATATGTTATGGTTATTGAGAATTGTTTATGGTGAAGGGTGAGGCTAATATTTTTCATGATAATGGATGATCGTGATATAGCTTATGATATTGGGTGATCCCAATATAACTCTCCATTACATTGGGTAAATGGATATAGTTAACCGGTTATAGGTTTCTCTAAAGATATTTGATTTTACAAAGTAGTTAATTCAATTCCTAAAATTGATTGTAAGAGTGATATGAAAATGAATTCCCATGTCTCCTACCTGATTTATTTATTTGTGCAATGGGTTTTTACAAAAAATCATATGATTTAACAATGTAAGAAAATGAGTATAAGTTCAATGGAATTTTTATGCTACTTCTTAATGGTGAAATGTATATCCTTTAAAAAAATCCCGAGTTTTTTATGATTTTAATGAATCATTTTTATTAATATTTATCCTTTTATATTTTTTATGATTTTTCTAAAAAAATCATTTTTTAATAAATTTCATTTATTTGATATGAAATTTTTTATTTTGAGCTCAAATCTTATTTTGAAAAAAATAGAAAATTTTATAGAGTGTTCAAGGACTATTAGGTTTAATTCTTAATTTTTATATGTCCTTTACTAAGATTTCCATTCTCGTCCATTGTTTTCAAATATTTTTCAAAGGACTTTAATTATGAGTAAGTAAAATAATGAGTTAATGATTAAAATTCTAAATATATGTCATGAAAATAAAGCTGGTTTTATCTTAAATGATTTTTATTGTGGGAAAATGGGTATAGAGTGAATGTGTCCAAATTGTGGTGTAATATTTTATTTTATAAGGGTGATTACCTAAATATATAAATCACTTAACCTAAATGGGATTTGGGGATGAGAGAAAATTAATTCTAGTTTAAAGATTAAATTTATGGATTATTTATACTTGGGGCCCTATACACCAAATGGCCTGAAGGAATTGATTTTTATTGATTTTTTGATAACCCCCATTTCAAGGGATGAGGGGGAACCCTTACAAGGCCCGTAGGCTTAAGAGACATTACATGACCTAAAGGTCTTAGGGAATTCAACCAGACTATAACTACAAGTAACTACCCCTCCCCAACATTTGTATCATGATGGTAGCTCTCCACCTTTGCATGTATGTATGGACAAGCTTCTAGTATAAGCAAAGGCTAGTCCCGAAGGCATAGCTATACCCACTCATTCTTCCAAATCTGTTGGTTCTGCTCTGGTGAGTGTGCATGATCTGAATCCTCCTCTGGGGATGCTCCATTTTTGTAGAGTTTGTCTGGGGAAACTGCACCCATCATGTGGCATGGAGGCCTTGAGGTGGATTGAAGGCCTTGAGGTGGCCCGAAGGCCTTAAAGGTGGCCTGAAATCCTTACTGGCCTGAAGGTATGGGTGTCCTGAAGGCCCAAGATGAATAGTTCTATCTGTTATAGTACTGAACAATATCTTCTACTCTACCTGCTACAGTGTCTGCTACAGGTCCTGCTACAGTTCCTACTATAGTGCCTGCTATAGTACTGCTACAGTACCAGAATTATGCCTCTGCCTGGTTTCGAACTTGGGTCTCATGGATGCACTTATAGAGACCTCACCAATTAGGTTGAGGCTCTTTTTCCTTGGGTCCTTATATATGATATCCAAGAGATGGTTTAAATAATTATAGATTTTAGTATAATTTATGTAAATACCCTTAAGAGTTAATAATTTATAGTTATCAAGATATAGAATTTTTATATTATCATATTGATTCATCTAAAATATGTCTATTCAGAATGGTTTTCCACATAGGAAATTAGGAAGTTAATGTAGGAAAGAACAAGGAGAACAATATCCTTCCAAATACAAAACCTGAAATGGATGGAATTGGAACTGAGTAGTTTTATTATATATTATATTAGTTGAAATTTTCTATATATTTTTTTGTAATCCATGCTAGAGAATATTCAAATATACCACATAGAAAAATGTTGATAGAGAAGAATTTTATGAGATAACACCCCCATTATTTAGTGGATCTTATGAAGCAATGGAAGGTGAGGGGTGGAATAATTATATTTAACTTATATTCAAACTAATTAAATTTTTAGATCATAAAAGATAAAGAATTTTTATTTACTATTTTAAAGGTGAAACTAGTCAATGGTGGTCAATTGTTTTGAATACTAGGGAAAATAACAGGTTGATTCCATGGAATGAAATAGATTTAGGAATATTTTCCTTAAGAAGTATATTTATAAGGATATTAAAGATAGGATGGAAGTATAATTATTTGAATTTTGTTAAAAGGAAAAATATTTAGTAGACACATAGGAAGAAAAAATACACTAATTGGAAAGTTACACACAAAATTATTTCTAGGGGTTTTTAAACTTATATTAATATGTTTTTTTAGATTAAATCGATGATATTGAAAATCATTAGACACAAATTTATTTAAACATTATGAATTTTTTTTCTCTATTATGGGAAGTTTGAAATGGAGTTTTCTAGTGACCATGCTTTCCATGAAAATAAGTAGGATAAGTGGTTTAGATGAATGTGCATGTGAAATAATCTATTAATGAAATCTAAAGGTAAGAAAATTAAGAATCATGTTAATGATAGTAGTGGTAAAAGAAATATGGTGAATATTTTATAATATCTGGGAAGTTAATTCAGTTTTGTAAGATTGGGAATATATATAATGATTGAGAATAAAATGATCTTGGTAGGTGTAAGAGAAATTTTGATAACTAGGCAGTAATGGGTTTTAATTGTTATGAGATGGGCCATTATGTGGATGTATGTCCAATAAAGATCACAATTAATGGAAATCATAAAGACTATAAGTAGAATAGTGTGGTGATATTCCTTACAACTACTTTAGATGATGTTGGGACTTTGAACAGAGGTAATAGGTACATTACTTGTTTATTTTTATTATACTAATGTCTTGTTTGATTCAGGGTCCTCATATTTTTTTTATTTCTAAATAAATTTGCTCGAAAAATGAAAATATCACATAAATAAATGAATTTATGACTTTTGGTAAAAGCATGTGGGGGTAGTATTATGGAAAAAATAATTTACAAATAACTTCAAGTTATAATCCATGGGATGGTTTTCCCTAAAAACCTTATTATTTTCCCTATTATCGAATTTTATGTTATTCTAGGTATGGATTGTATTTCTATTTATGATACTAAGATAGATTTATGTGAAAAAGGATTTCATTTTGAAATGAGTTTTAGTTTTTAAATAAGAATGGATTCATAACTTTTATAAAAGATCAATAATTGAAGAAACAATTAAAATATGAAAATGAATATTATCTTGCACATACTATTGAATAAAAGGAAACCATTCTAATTAATGATGTAATGGTAGTAAAATAGTATCTGATTGTTTTTAAAAGAGTTACATAGATTTATAACTAGTTGAGAATTTGAAATTTCTATTGAATTAGTTCTTGATTATAAGATAAATTCAAAATACCTCATCGAATGGCTCAAGTAGAACTTCTAAAATTGAAAATTCAGTTAAAATAACTTCTTTATAAAGGTTTTATTCATCCTATAACTTCACCATGGGAATCTATTGTTCTATTTGTTATAAATAAATATCATTACATGAGGTGTTGGATTGATTATATTGGATTTCTTAACAACATTATTAGTAAAATGTATTTATTTCCTAATATCGATGCCTTGTTTTATCAGCTCCATAAAGATTTTTATTTTTTTGAATTTCTTCTCAGGTTAGGGTACTGTCAGATAAAGGTAAAGGAGGGTAAAATTATGATTTTTTTTAACTATGTATGGGAATTATGAGTTTTTATGCCCTTTGGGTTGATTAATTATATAGTTGTATTCATGGATCATATGAAAAGAGTTTTCCATGAATATTTGGATAAATTTGGGGTTTAGTTTATTGATTCTATTTTGGTTTATTGAAAAATTTATAAGTAACATTAAAAAAAATTAAGGATTTTTCTATAAACCTTGATAAAAATGATATTTCATGGGGAATTTAGGAATTTTTAGTTTTAGTTATATAATTTTTCATTCCTTGAAAATTTAGGGAATAAATATGAAATAACTATCAATCCTATTAAAACAACATTTTTTTTGAATGGAAAAGACCAACAAGTGCTACTGAGAATTGTAATTTTATTATATTTATAGGATATTATTAAAAATTTATTGAAAAAATTTCATGGTTATCTTTCCCACTAACCATTTTAACATGAAATGAGGTCAGGTTCATTTGGACAAAGGATCATGATGAATGTTTCCATTAGTAAAAAATAATATTTGGGAATTATCTAGTTATGGCCATTCCATCCAAAAATGGTGAATCCATTATCTATAATGATTCTTCATTGAATTTAAAGGGTATTTTTTTAATATATAATGATCAGGTAATTAATTATTCTATATATCAATTAAAACCCATGAGAAAAATTATCCTATACATGGACGTGAAAAAGATGTTATAGTGTTTTCTTTAAAAAATTGGTGAAATTTTTAATATAAAGTATGTTACAAAATATATATTGATAAAAATGGGTTTTAGTATATATTCACTGAAAATGAGTTGAATATGTGATAGAGGAGACACCTAGGATTGATATTGTATTACGATTTTGTAATTTCTTAGCATCTTGTAAATAAGATAGATGAGAAGTTGTATTTTCTTGGAAAGATAATTCTACATTAAACATGATACGTTTGGAAAATCCCCCCTTGATTAATGATTTTATAAATTCCTGATTAGAAATTGTTCATGGATGAACTCCCTTAGTTTTCTTTCAGGTATTAGTATAATCTTCTTTTTCAGACAAAATTAATAAATCTTAGAAGGAGGGTATTTTTTATAGGAAAATCAAGAATCATTCTAGAAGGTTATATTTATAGATATTAAGGATTAAAATTAAGGCTTTTTTAGATTTATAAAAAGGTTAAGTGTTTCATTTAATCCCCAATTCAATAATAAACTATTGATTGAGCCTCAAAGATATCTATTTTTTTATATTGGATGAAAAAAATGTATAGAGATCTTCAGGAACATTTTTAGTGGGAAGGAATGAAGAAATGTATTTCTAATTTTACATTGAAATATTTGACTTGTCTACATGTCAATGCTAAATGATAATTACTAAAGAGGGTTCTTTATCCTTTTATAGTTCCAAAATGGAAATATGAGAATATTTCCATTGATTTTATAGTGGGATTACCAAATAAATATTGTGGTAATAATATGATTTGGGTAATTATTAATAAATTAACAAAATCTTTATTTTTTCAACCCTTTATGGATAATATGTCTCTTGGTCCATTATCATGACCTTATCATAAATATATAATTAGATTACATGGATCCCCTCTTTACATTATATCTGATCTTGTCCCTAGATTCACCTCTAATTTCTAGAATTGTCTTCATAAATAATTTGGGATTGAATTAAATTCTAGTACAACAATTAATTCTCAATATTATGGATAGTAAGACCAAGAAATTCCAAAACTAGAGGATATTGTTTTATATTATTCATTGGATTATTATGGAGTTTGGGAACAATATCCATTTATTTTTATTTTTCTAATAATATATGATTTCATTCTAGTATATAGATGGCCCCTTTGGAGTCTTTATAAGGAAAAGAGTGTTGGAATCTATCTTTTTGGGATGATGTTAGTGAAATAATGTTTTTGGGACAAGAAATGGTAAAATATTTTTTTTTGAGAAAGTGAATATTATTTAGCATTATATGAGGACATATCAAAATAATAAAAAGGTTATATCAATTACAAGAGAAAATATATTTTATTTGAGGTAAGTGATTATGTTATTTATAGTATCTCTATAAAAAAGTGTTATGTTTTTTTGGTAAAAAAGTAATCTTATATCCTTAAATCATTTGACTATATCAAAATTCTATAAAAAAAGAACTGGTTTCTTACCAAGTTCCCTTTCATCTATGTTTATCTCTATTACATAACATATTCCATTCTTCTTTGTAAGGAAAATATGTGTTAGATGCATCTCATGTTTTGAGACATAAAGTAACTCAATTGGAAAAAACATTCTTATAAGGAAAATCCAGTATAGATTCCAAACCACATAGTGATGTTTTTTTTGGAATAAAGTTATTTACTATGATAAGGTTTTTTGGAAATCCATATGATTGAAGAAACAACATGGGAATCTTAAAATTCTTTTAGGGAATGACATCCCCACTTTTTTAAATAAGAAATAAAATTACGAGGAAGAAATTTACAAAAGTGGGAAAGAATGTGACTAACTAATTAATGTTAAAATAAATCATTTGAATATGTTATTAATATTCATCAATTTTATTTTATAAATTTATATTCAATAAAAAAATATTAGATAAATTTTCAAAAAAAGGAAAAAAGCATTATTTCAACCAAAATTTGGTTTTTATACATTATATGATTTTATTTAAAAATTTGATATTTAAATTTTATAATATGAAATAAAAAAAATATTTCATATTTGAATTCATCAATTCAAAATTAACATAGGATTAATTTTTTATCATTTTCTAAGAAGTTTAATTTTTCAAAAGAATAGTGAAAGTTACAGATTTTTATTCAAAGTTGTATTTTCATTCCATGATTTGAAAATTAAATTTTTTTAAATGGTTTTAATGTGAAATTAGTTTATTTATATTTTTAATATTCTTAATAATGTCATTATAATCCATTTTATTCGTGATTTGGGTATAAAATGTTTTATACGTAATACATTTTTTATGGAAAATCACTTTTCATCACATTTCTTAGGTTTAATTTTAAACTAAAATCTTCCAAATTTATGAATTGAATTTGGTAAAATATATTTCATATCTATATTAAGAATATTTTATATTATTTAATAATATCAATGTTTCTTTTTTCATAATAAAAAGTAAAAGAAGTAAAAACTCGTTACATGTGTTACGATTAAAATAATTTTATCAGTGGTAAAACTAAAGTGACTTTGGTTAGAATGTCAAGAAAAAATTTACTAAATCTTATTTAATATATATATTTTAATGATTTTTATTTTCTATGTATTATTTTTTGATATTAAATGGATTATTTTCAAGACCAGGCGCGGAGATAGGGTGCAATTCTAAGGACCAGTGTGCCCAGAATAAATGCTTGAAATATATTAAATATATTAAATAGCATGTGCATGAAATTTTCATGAAAAAGTGTAATAAATTATAAATGGGTTCCTCAATTAGAGACCTAAGGGTGCCCTAGATTTCAGAACATATGATTTACCCTATACGTGACTTAACCTTGTTCAATGTGGGTCATTTTTGGAACAACCGTCACTCATGAAAAATTAATAAAATAATTAAGTGCGATTA
This sequence comes from Viscum album, assembly GCA_963277665.1. Taxonomy (NCBI): domain Eukaryota; kingdom Viridiplantae; phylum Streptophyta; class Magnoliopsida; order Santalales; family Viscaceae; genus Viscum; species Viscum album. The sequence continues at coordinate 684,168,866 of OY728120.1, read as the reverse complement.
TTTTATTTTATCTATTGATGAGGTGACCTAATATTCCCATATTTATAAATTTTCTTATGGAAAATTCATAGGTTTATCCGCACAACCCTATGAATTGATGAGATCCATTGGAGCCGTTGGAGGAGATCCCATGGGAGGATGATGATCGGATCAAAGATCAATGATCAACACTCAAGAGAATTGAAGGATCTCTCCAAAAAGGATATTCCAAATGTTTCTTCATCTGTGGTTTATTCAAATAGATGTAAAAAAATTTTATTTGTATTTCCTACCCCATTCTTTTTTTCTTCGACAAACATTAATCAATCAACAATCAAATTGATTTGTAGTTCAGTCATCTTGCAGGATGGGATAGTTTAATAAGGTATGGAATAATCTCTTCCTAATTAAATTGTAGATTCTTCTATTTTTTTTCTAAATGAAATTAACCTGTATCAACACAAATATCAATCGATGTTTATTCCTCTGGATTGTTCCTTCGCTTTTCTCCCCAGATTCTACATTCACTGCGGGCATTCATTGTTTTGGCTTGGGGTTCGACATATCCCAATTAATCAATCATTTCACACCCGTTTATTCTCTCAATGATAAAATATCATAGATATAATATTAGAATGACATTAAAGTGGTGTGATGATGGATGTGGTGGTGAATCAGACAATTTTGAATACCTGATTTTTCATTCTTTAGGTTTCTTTGTAATTCAATGAAGAACGACATGTAGATCCATTTTCTAATGGGATAAAAGGTCTAGAATGTGTTTATCAGCTATGGAAAGGTCCTTCAATGCCTTATTAATTTTTTTTGGGAAAGTCATGGCCAGATCGGAGGATGAAGTATCAAAAAAGACATGCGTGGTGTAAATCTAGGATTCTATAAATTTTTTAGTTACACAGCGTGTATGTCAGATCTACACACCATGTCGGCCCCCCAATTCAGTGTCTATTATTTTGTAAGAAATTAAGTATCAAAAGGCATGTCACTCCCATCACATGGTGTGTGGTCCCACCTTGAAGACTTGAAATGAACCTTAGAGTGTAATGGGACATGGGTTGGAGTACACAGGTTGGAGCACACCGTGTATTCCCCCACACGGACATGACCTAGACCAAGTACATGGACTAAGCTAGGTATTGGTACATGGTAACAGGTACATGGGATGAGGTAGGTACTAAAACATGGGTATAGTACTTGGGAGTCCTACATGTCATGCACTTCTACACGCACACATGAAAAAGACAAGGACTGTTTACACAGGTAGGACTCAGGGTCAAGGGACACAGCGTGTGACCCCTACTACATGTCGTGTACATTATTTTACATGGCTATGTGCCTTTATAATTTGTATCTTGGACAAGTTTATTTAGTGTTCATTCCATAGATCCTTTCCATGAGGGTCATTATGGAATCATCTCCTACACACAGGACAATGATCCCTTCAGTAGCACTTCCTAGAAAGAGTAATTGGAATCCCTCCACAAGGCCCCGATTGAGATCCTATAATAATTTTCAAGAACTAGATGAAGTTATTGGTATCATCATGACTAACACAACATGATAATCGATCCTATACCTAGTGGGTTTATTCATATTGCATTGTGTTTATCGCCCCATGGTTCTGGGTGTGATCCTCATATGTTTATAATATATCTTCAAACTTTACCGAGTTCTTCCTCATGATGAGACCCAAAAAGAATTACCTCTCAGATGGACTTCATGAGTACTATTAGAATTTGGACTATGTTCTCCCAAAAGAGTTATATGTGGAATCTTCAAGCTAGAATCTAAGGCTAGCGTACTACGATTGTGACTAAATTTATATTGTGTGTCATTATTGAGTATATATGGATATTCTTGTTTTATGTGATGTTGAAATATACTTGTGTATATTTAAATATATTTTCCATAATCATATTCTTTTTGGTTTTGGGTTTCCCTACTTGGTATTGTTATACTCCCCCCTATATGGTATTTTTCCCATACATGTCATGTATTGTACAGATAATTGACCTTTGGACAAAGTCCTTGATGGACCAGATGGTGGTTAGTGAGACTGGATAGACCACGTTTTGTTCCTACAAAATTTATACAACAGTCCCTTTAATTTTCTTGATGGACATGCTTTCATACATTGTGGTCATATTGTATTTTTCCATGTTTACTTTTCTTTACTCCCTATTCTACTATGGTTTTGTAATTTAGATGTACTAATGCATGGTTTTTTAGTTGTTTTTTGCATTCTATAATTTTATTGGCTTGGAGATGTTTGTGTGTGTATAGTTACGTAGGCTAAGGCCTCCCATGTTAGTGATATACCTTCCATGTGCTAGTCAAAATCCCCTATCCTATTGGATTCATGATTGGGGAGTCAAGAAACAGACCCCTATGGGATGGGTTGTGATATAGTGATATTAGATAAGTTAGTTCTAACTTAAGACTGGAGTTTATGATCCTGGTTTGGGGTGACATTGTTATGTTTTTTGAGTTTAGATTTCATTCCAAAGACTCTAGTGTATAAAAAAACTCTCATCCCTTGATTTCTGACTTTGTACATGAGAACCCTGGTTGGAGGGAAAAAATGGAACATGAATCATATAGGAATGAGTTGTGGTTTCCATGTACTTCTTGAGTCATCTATCTAGATATAATTTTTTATCATGGTACATCTTTTTTAATTTCTGGATGGATCTATGAAAAATGCCCACTAGGTTTTAGCATCATGATCACAAGGATGGTCCTCTTAATGATGATGCATCTCTACAAGGAACAGTTTCGAAGATACTACCACAAGGTGGTGCACCATCTATACCTCCACCTATTGAGCAGTTGATGGAACCTATAGTAACAGAGGATGAGATGCTCAGGCTAAGCGCACTTCATTGGTTTCAGTGAGAGATATCCCTCAAGTTCTGAGATGATCCCAACCCATAGGTAGATAAGGAATGGTTTGAGGTGGTGACCATATTTTTCCATCTAGTCAGGGCACCATAAAATTAGATGTTGGTCCTGGAGGTGATCCTTTTTCATGGCTCAGTAGGGTGATGGTGGGTTTTAGAGACCCAGTCTTATGATGAGGTGAATCTTTCATGGTAAGGTTTTGAATGCAATTTCAGAGAGGGTTTCTCTCTCAGATACTCCTAGGTATGTACATATCCAGGAGATTTGGTAGCTTTAGAAGGGAAGCATGACAATATCTGAGTATTCATCGAGGTTTACCAACCACTCCAGGTACTCAATGGATATGGTTCATGATCTGTTCTTTAGGGCATGAACCTTAGAGTGTGGTCTATATATAGACATATGAGGTAGTGTTATCCCTCTATGAATTCCTACCATTGTTTGGGTTCTAGAGTGAGCTTTGGTTGTTGAGAGTTTCTTGGATGAGAAGATACAACTAGTGGTTGCCAGTTATGGGTACACTAGATAAGAGACCTCCATAGTGGGGACACAACATTATTCCCAGGGACCTAGACAGTTGAGAAGTTTCAAGTGGAGGTACAAGGATAAAGGACCTGTGGTTAAGGGCTTTGAAGATGGGTCCAGTCAGAATAGGGAGACGTAGTTCTACTTGTTTGATGGTAGGGTACATCCCACATGAGATTGTGTGACTTACCATAAAACTGAAAGGGAGACCGTGGATGGGCCTCTGAGGTAAATGTAGCAGTAGGAGCAGGTAGGTTTGTAGGGAGGAGGATGTGGTGGAGGAGTTGAGAGAGAAGGACGGTGTGGTAGAAACTTTGACTTGATACCACCACCACCCCTAGGTGTCCATTCTAGGCTCAGGGAGCAAGAGTACAGGGCCTGGGACAACTGTATGAGGTCAAAGCATATGACCCTGAGGCTCCAGGAATGATTCAAGGTACTGTCTGTGTGTTTTATACCTTATATTTAGTACTTATAGACATGGGTTCTAGTCATTCACCTTTTCCACACACCTAGTAACAAGACATATATATTCCAATCGAGCCCTTGGATTGAACCTTGCACTTGGACACTCCCACTAGAGTAGACTCAGTGATCACAAAATTGTGCCGATAGTGTGAATTGACTCTTGAGGTGAGAGTTTCTGTTGTGATATATTTGTATAAGCATCTATGCCTTATGATTTCATCCTTTCCATGGACTAGTTATCTATATTTCATTCATAGATTGACTATTTTATGCCAAGGATGTGCTGTTTCCATATTGATATAACCAAGTTCTCATTTGTCGGTGAAAAGAAAACCCAGTCAGCATAGGTTGGATTAATGAATAGGAGGGTATAATAGATTAATCACCATCTAGCTAGAATAAACCTTGGTAGAGTGGATGTTATGAGTTTCTAGTTTCCTATAGTGTTGGTGGAGTCGAAAGATGTTCTAGGTTTACCTCCCCATTGAGAGATAAACTTCTTCATTGTCCTATGCCCTAGGAAGACACTAATATATATGCCATCATATCAGATGGATCCCACAGTACTTCTCATGTTGAGGGTGAATTTTGAGGAATTATAGAGGAAGGGATTTGTTAGAATTAGTGTTTCACCCCGAGTATCCCCAGTTTTGTTTTCCAAGAAGGAGGATGGGAGCATGAGATTTAATGTGGACTACTGGAGCTTGAACTAGGTTATTGTAAAGAAACATTATCCACTACCACAGATCATTCACCTTTTTGATCCATTGATAGGGGATCGATGGTTCTCAAAGGTTGAACTCAGGTTAGGATATCACCAGCTGTGAGTATGAGATGAGGATATATGAAAGATGTCATTCAGGTGTCTCTACGGTCCCTTTGTGTATTTAGTGATTCCCTTTGGTGAGATGAATTCCCTAGTCATCTTCATGGGACATGTGAAGTAGACATTTCATCCTTTCTTAGACCGGTCTATGGTAGTATTCATCGATGATATCCTTGTGTACTCGACATCCGAGAACGAGAACCTGAGACACTTGAGGAATGTTTTTGAAATAATTTAATATCACCATATTTATGGAAATCACTCTAAGTTCTAGTTCTAGATGTGGGAGTTCCACTTTAAGGGACACATCATCTTAGTGGATGGAGTGGTATTTGACCCATCTGTGGTCAAGTCAGTGTTATCATGGGAGCCACCCAAGAGCCTAAAAAATGTGTGGAGATTCCTTGGGTTGGTAGGGTATTACCAGAGATTTATACCTGATTTATATAATATATTAGCACCCATGATATATTTTATGTGAAAGGGGGAACCTTTTGGGTGGATAGAGAGGTGATAGAAGGATTCTTATTAGTTAAGGTAGAGTATGATGAGCCCTCCTATCTTAATATTTACAGAGGTGGGTGTCGAGTAGGTAGTTTTTTTCGATGCATCATGTACCAGGATTGGTAGTGTTCTAATGTAGTGGATATCTTTGATTTCCAATGCTTAATTCCATCCAATACCCCATGAGAAGAACTATGTGACCCATGATATTGAGTTAGTAGTGGTAGTCTTCACACTAAAGATGTGTTGAAACTACCTAATGGTAAAGTAGTTTATCATCCATTCTGATCATAAGAGTCTCAAGTATATCTTCTCTTCAAAGGATCTTAACTTGAGATAGAGGCGATGGATAGAGTTTCTATAGGATTATGAATTTGAAATTTTCTATACTCATGGGAAGAGGGACATAGTATAATATTCTCTTAGAAATAGATCTTGTTCATAGTTGTTGAATTTGGCATTAGAGAAGTTAGTATCATTATAGTTATCCTTTTTTGGATGGAGATGGATTAGCTGACCTCCAGTCATTGGTTGCTACCCCTATGCTACTGCTATGAGTCTAGGAGGCACATATAGTGGATACTAATTGTGATACCCTACGTACTTAGATATCTATGAGACATGATCCTGATGTATTTTATAATGTAATAGAGTATTTCATTATTTTCATAGGATGCACGATGGTAGTAGTGATGTTGCAGGAGGAGGTTTTGATTGAGTTTCATATATCTCATTTTGAGGTACTTACAATTTTGGAAAAGATGTACTAGGACCTCTAACGTTAGATTTGGTGTCCAGGGATAAAGATGGGAGTTGTAGAGTTTGTCTTTCAATGACTTACTTGTTAGCAAGTGAAGGGGGACCACCATGTTCAGTGGGTTTAGATCATCCCGTTAAGATCCCAGAGTGTAAGTGAGATATAATATCCATGTACTTTGGGATGGGTTTACCATGTACATCCAAGGGACGTGATCCCATCTAGGTGATCGTAGACGGACTTTCCATGTCATCCCACTTCTTAGAAATTTGAGATAAGAGTTCAATAGAGATATTGGGAAACCTCTATGTGTAGGAGATAATACAAATCCATGGAGTTCAATTGACCATCATTTCTGACTGTGATGCTTGCTTCACATCCTGATTTTGGAAGGGATTATAGGATGCTTTTGGGACTTAGTTATACCATATCATTGAATTTTACCCCAAAAATGATGGCCAGAATGAGCAATCTATTTAGGTTCTTGAAAACATTCTATGATCTTGTATATTGTACTTTGGCCATAGCTGGGACGATCATCCACCACTTGTGGAGTTTTCATACAATAACAACTATTATTCCACCATCGGTATGGGACCATTCAAGGCTTTGTATGAGCAACCATGTAGGTCACCAATTTGTTGGATTGACCAAGGAAAATCTACCCTCATGGGATGAAATGTCCCGAAAATTCCTTATAATATTTTTAATTGTATGGAATTATTTCGAGACTGCAAAATCTTACGGTGTGCGATTCCGAGGCCCGTAGTGCTCAGAATGATCCGTCAAAGTCTGGTTATGTTTTAATTAGTGCGCATAAGTAGTTTTCCTGAAAAACAGGAATAACTCTTTAACAGCAAATCAAATTAGAAATACGAGGGCACTGTTGTGTTCAGGATGGCGGGTTTACCCTAGGCGCAACTTAATTTTAGTCGGTGTGGGCCTCCTGTGAGAAAACCCAAAAATGGCATAATCGTAAATAAATTGATTAAATAAATTATTTTATTTTTAAAATGCTTATAACTCACAAATGGTAACTCAGATTGAAAATATGAGACCACCGCTAAACTCGTGATGGTATACTCTCTTTAGGCAATACTAAAATTAGTCGGCGTGGGCCACCTGTGAAAGTTAGTTTTTGGTCGTAAATAAAATAATTAAGTGACAATTATTTTATTGTAAAATCCATAAATTTTAAACTGTAACTCGGATTGGAAATCCGAGAGTACCATTGGGTTTTTGGGGGATTTTTCACTTAGTCAGAGAATAAACTCGATCGGTGCTGGTCAAGGGTGACTGTAAATAGTTTTCCAAACTTTTTTTGGGTACGTTTAGTAAACGTGCAAGCAGCGTTTTGTAAATTTTGAACCGGTGCTCAGAATTGAAATCTGAGGACACCGTTGAACTCGCAACACCGATATTTTCTCAAGGAGACTTTCACCTCGACCACAGTTGGCTAAGGGTGAATGTTAGTTTTTGTGTTTTTTGTGGAAATAAAAATAAAATAAAGAACAACTTTTTATTTTATTTTTAACCTCCCAATTGAATGCTTTGAGGTGGGGACCGCCCGAGCTAGAAAAACCCCATTTGTGAATTCATAGTGGTGGGGACCACCTGAACCCCTATTTAATGTGGGTAAGTCCCTTGAAATCCCCCATTTAATTGCACCAATGTAAATTAAATGGCTTAAACTTTCAAATACTAAGTAACAACATCATTGGAATTTAGGAAGGTTCATATTAAATGAACCTTCATAAATTCCATGATCGTTACTTACCTTCCACTTCTCCTATTTATATGGAACTTGGGGTGGGGGGGGGATTTGGCATGACTTCACCAAGCGATGAATCTCTGGTAAAGTGCTGCGATGCCCCACACTTGGAGGAAGAAGCCAGTTCCAGCGGGCGGTGACGAGTGAACCTGAACCACGAACCAAAGAACGATGATCGAGCGACATCATTGGGGACTTCTTGTAGGAGAAATGAACACCGACGACCCCAATGAATTAATATTCTTTCTTGTGCCTCATCCTTGAGAACCTTCAAGGTAGTGTTTGTTGTTTTTTGTATATCCTCTTATCCTGTTCTTGTAGTTCTCCATGATTCAAGAACAAATAAGCTGATTGCTATCATTCAAACACGGTGAGAGCGAGCCAAACAAATAGAGAACAACCTATACACAACCTTTTTGAATTATTTTGATGGTTTGGAAATTATGGAGATGTCCTGAGACAAGTGTTGAAGTCTTCAGAATGAAGAATAGGACACCGAGGCATGCTCGGTGACCCGAGGAACAACGCTAGAGACCCGTGTCGGTGATGGGCAGTGGAGGGAATCAGGAATGGCGGCCGACACTCCGGCCGGTAGCGAAGAAGGTGTCAGTACAACCACACCACTAGAGAAGGGTTGCAACCCATCGATCGTGGCAGAGCAAGGGCAGCGTCTGGCCGCGTGAAGGGGTGGCGGCGGGTGTCCGCGCCACCCGGCGAACAAGTGCAGAAGGCCGCTGCGGTGGCGGATGGGCTGTCGGCTTACTGCTGGCCATCGGAGACGGCGCGACGCGTGATCGTGCCACGTGGAGGAGGGAGGTTGGTCGACTGGCCAACCCTATTCCGAGTAGACCCATGGGACGGGCCGCGCTGGTGGGCCGGGCCAGGTCGGTACGACCGGGTCGAATCGGACCCGGACCAAATTTGACCATTTTCGTTCATTCGGCCATATCGTGAACTACGTGTGTCTATTTGATGAACTATATATGGTTCCAGAAACCTTGGATCAAGACTGTCCTTTTGATATACCCCACTTAGGTTTTCGATAAAGTTGGAGTATGTCTTGGTTGGATCGAACACGAATCCAAACGGGCCCTCGGGACTAAAAGGCTAATAACTTACAGACCGTGCATTCGATTGACGCACCGTCTGTTGCGTTGAAACCCATTTTTCATGGAGGTCCTTTGGGATAATTATTCATGGGACTTAATGTCAGTTAGTGTATCAACATGTGTCTTGAGGAGCAGACCCTCCCAGAATCAATTGAGCTTAGTGCAGGAACCCTGTAGCTGGATGTAAGAGAAAGGGATCCTATGTGGGTCTGTGATTTGAGATCCTTTATGGGTCTGTGTTCAAGAGTCTCACTTGGATCCACTATAGGAATCCACTTGGGACTACTCTAGGATCCTAAGTGGGTCTACTGAACTGGGATCCTATGTGGGTCTGATGATTTAGGATCCTATTTGGGTCTGATGATTTAGGATCCTTCATGGGTTTTCCTCTTAACAGAGTAAGATGATTCAGTAGTTAAATCTAATCATATTTACTACCATACCTAAGTTATACCTAGTGTGATCTGAGTCTTTCCTTTATGGTGAAACCTTGGTGGTAATCTTCTGTGTGGTGTACCTATGTGGTACTTTCCTACGTGGTGAAACCTTGGTGGCATTCTTCTGTGTGGCGTACCTATGTGGTACTTTCCTTCGTGCTGATACCTTTGTGGTATTCTTCTGTGTGGCATACTTGTATGGTACTTCCCTTTGTGGTAATACCTTGGTGGTATTCTTCTGTGTGGTGAACCTGTGTGGTAATTTCCTTCACTGTGATACCAATGTGGTATTCTTTTATGAGGAGTTACCTTTGCGGTACACACCTTTGTGGTGTTACCTTCATGGTATTCTTTCCTTCATGGAACTGTTGAGATTTGAGAAAATGAATCGGGCCATGTGTTTCCTCATGAATGAGATGGGTATACTTGATAACTTATGTATATGTATGGGCATATACCTAAGTAGGGTTGACATTTGTTTTTAAGATTTTTGGTTTATCCTTTGTGGATTTTGTGAGAGTTTTGAGGGCATCAGGGTACCTAATGAGTATCATTATACTCACCCCTACATGGTCTACACCCCCACCTTGTTGTGTTTGGTGTAGATGACATACAACACTGACTGAGGATGAGAGTACCACGACTAGAGGTAGCTCAGAGGTAGACCTTAGACGAGGTGTACCGCAAAGATGACCGTTCGAGAGCTATACCTACCCTTTAAGTAGGATCCTTGGCGGGTGTTCATAGGAGCTGTTATAGTTTACTTGTACTTTCTAATTGGGCTTGTATTCTGGAACCTTTTACTATACACACTCTTTTTACTATTCAGTTTACTTGTGTTCGTATCTTGCTGTGTGCTTGGTCGTGTGTGTTTACAGGATATAAAGGAAATGCCTTCCCAATTTTTGGGGAATACGCCTTTTGATGCTAGTATCCAGCCCCTAGCCTAAGGAAGGCAGGCTTGGGGTAGTCACGACACGGGACCCGGGGGATGGGTTGTGGAAAATTAGTATCAGAGGAGTCAGTTCTACCATAGAACATTGGACTCTGATCTTTTTAACGACAATAGTGTTAAGTGTAGTGAGCGTGGTTATCAGTTTAAGGAATCAAGTGTTGGTTCGACAACTGATGTATCCATACATCAGGACCCTGAGTTCTGATTTCCGACTTAGTACACGGAAGCACTGATTGCTTTTGTTTTTGATGAGTTTCTTGTGATTTCCATGAGTTATCTCACCATGTATAACTTAATGACCGTGGCACACCTATTCCTTATCAGGATGCCACTGAATAGACAACCATCAAGGATTCACGAGAGAGAGTACATGATGATGGCACATTGAGTGATGAGGCTCCAGTGTAGGGACCTTTTACTAGGTTGGAACCTTCAGGTGGTGTACCTGTAGCACCACCACCCGTTGGGCAGCAGTTACAACCATCCGTACTGGCAGATGGTACACACCGACTGAGCACGTTGCATGAGTTTCAGCAGTAGAGGCCTTAGATATTTTGAGGTGAGATAGATTCCCATGAAGCTGAGGGCTGGCTGGAGGTGGTTGCTAGAGTTTCCGCCTAGTTGATGCACCAGTAGAGAAGGTGGTGATCTTAGCTAGTAGTCTTTTCCAGTGAGTGACCATGAAGATGGTCTACATAGTGATGAGGCTTCAGTACTTGGACTGTTGCCTGAGATGGTACCTTCGAGTAGTGTTTCAGCTATATCACTACCTTTTGGTCAGTAGTTACACCTGGAGGTACCAGTAAAGGACACCTATAGTCTTAGTGCCTTACGCATGATTCAGCATCAGATACCCCTCAGGTTCCAAGGTGAGCCTGACTCACAGGCGGTTGAGGACTGTCTTCAGGAGGTGGCTGGTATTTCTCTAGAGCTTCTACAACTTCTGCAGGATGACATGTCGGTAGCTGAGTATTCATCGATACGTACTGATAATTTTTGGTACATAATGAATATGATATGATCAGTGCTTCGGGGCTCGGACTTTCAAGTGTAGTGTGTTTAAGAATGTCCGAGCTAGAACTATTCCTCTATGCATTCCTACTTATGTTGGAGGTGCTAGATAGTACCATTGTAGTTGAATGTTCTTTGGATGAGCGGATACAACCAGTGAATGTTAGTAGTGGGAAAACATGAAACCGATGCCAGTCTTAGAGACTTGGGTGGGAAATTTTTTTTTTGGGAAGAAGAAGTGTTAGGGACATATGAATCTACGGGGCTACAGATGTGGAAGCAGAGCTAGGGAGTAGTATGAGGTGGTGTACATTTCGACATATTACAACCACCCCCCATTGTTGTCTCCACCAGGCTCAGGGAGCTGGAGGAAAGGGGGAGAGAGTAGCTACATGCGGTCAAGGAGTGTGACCCAAGGGCTCTAGGAATGATTCGAGGTATGGTCTGTGTCTACTACAAGTTTCCATATCAATATACGTAGGCACTAATCATTCCTTCCCTCCATGAATCTTGTCCAAGACCTAGAGTTTCCTGTTAAACCATTGACTTGACCCTCACATCTAGAGATACCTTTGCAAGGAGACTCTATAATCACACTTATGCCGATAGTGTGATCTATCCCTGGAGGTGAGAGTTTATATTAGAACCTCTTGGTGGTAGGGTTGAGACCATACAACGTTAGTTTGGGTATGGACTGGACATCCAAATTTCATACTCAGATTGAATTTATTAGGAAAAAAGTATGTGGTTTATCTACAATGTTGGAATGGGGGTTTCCTTGGTCGGTGAAAAACAAAACCTAAGCTGCATAGGATAAACTCCCGCATAAAAGGGTGTTGCTGATCACTCATGAGTCGGACATCCTCACCCTCTTGGTAGGAGAAGTTTTGATTTTTGATTTCCCAATATGAGTGGATATAGTTTCTCTAAGACTATGACTTTGAGATAGTCTATGCTCCTGGTAAGGGAAACGTGGTAGCAGACAGAATCAGCAGGAGGTCTGGCCTACAACTGCTGAGTGAGGCGTCAAAGTAACTAGTCACACTACAGATATCCTTCATGGATAGAGATGAAGTTTCTTACCTCCAGTCTATGAATTTCACTCCCCCACTCCTTCAGCAGTTCGGGGAGGCACAACTTCGGGGCATTGACTGTGAGGCTCGACATGATCAAATATCCTCAGGGCGGGCACCTGATGGATTTTCTGAAGGTGGGGAGCACGTCATCCTCTTTAGAGGATGTACCATGGTACCAATGGAGCGTCAGGAGGAGGTGTTATGGGAGTTCCATACATCCCCTCTCATGGTATATCCTGATGTAGTGAATATGTATTAGGATCTCTGACGTCAGTACTAATGGCCCAGGATGAAAGAAGTAGTGGCAGAGTTTGTATCACAGTGTCTCACTTGTCAGCAAGTGAAGACTACACAGATTTGGAAGAAGTATTATGCTGATAAGATACAGAAACCCTTGGAGTTCTAGGGGGGCTACGTATTCTTGTGAGTCTCTCCTCAACAGGGACTACAATGATTTGGCAGAGGCGGAAAGTTATCACCGAGGTTTATCGGTCCTTTTCTGATAAATCAGAGGATAGGCGAGGTAGAATACATCTTTTCTCTTCCACCATAGTTGGAGAGGGTGCACGACGTCTTCCACGTATCCAAGATGAGAAGATATGTGCATGATCCACCCCACATCATCGACCATGGTGAGATGGAATTTGATGATGGGGTGAAATTTATGGAGGTTACAGTAGAGATTGAGGATAGACAGTAGTGGGTCCTTCGTGGGTAGTCAATACATCTGGTTCACTTTTTCTGGCTACACAAGAACCTCCAGGGGAGCACATAAGAGTGGGAGGCTCAGATTCATGCCCAGTACCCTCATTTGGTTGTTTTTCCTTTGTTGTGGATTTTAGAGACGTAATGCCCTATGGTGGGGAGAATGTAAGGTCTCATAAATTCTATATATTTTTTTTATTTATATATAATTATTTCAAGACTTTGAAATCTGACGACACATGATTCCGAGGCTCGTAGTGCTTGGAATGATCCGTCAAAGTCTGGTTATGTTTTAATTAGAGCACGTAAGCAGTTTTCCTAAAAAGAGGAATAAGTCTTTACCGGTAACTCGAATCAGAAATCCGAGGGGACCATTGCGTTCAGGATGGTAGGTTTACCCTAGGCGCAACTTAAGTTTAGTCAGCGCAAGCCTCCTTTGAGAAAACCCAAAAATGGCATACTTGTAAATAAAATAATTAAATAAATTATTTTAATTTTCAAATGATTATAAATCACAAATGGTAACTCATATTGAATATCTGAGTCCACCGATGAACTTGTGAGGGTATACTCTCTTTAGGAAGATACTAACATTGGTCAGTGCAGGCCACCAGTGAAAGTTAGTTTTTGGTCATAAATAAAATAATTAAGTGACAATTATTTTGTTATAAAATCCATAACATTTAAATGGAAACTTGTATTGGAAATCCAAGAGTAACTTTGGGTTCTTTAGGGAATTTTTCACTTAGGAAGAGCCTATCCTCGACCGGCACAGGATGAGGGTGATTGTAAATAATTTTCTGAACTTTTTTTTGAGTACGTTCAGTAAACGCACAAGCAGTGTTTTGTAACTTTTGAACCGGTGCTTGGAATTGAAATCTAAGGACACCGTTGAACTCGCATCGCCGATATTCACTTAAGGAGACTTTCACCTTGACCGTAGTTGGTCGAGTGTGAAATTTAGTTTTCGTGTTTTTCGTGGAAATAAAAAAAATAAAGAACAACTTTTAATTTTATTTTTAACCTCCCAATTGAATGCTTGGAGGTGGGGACCGCCCATGCTAAAAAACCCCCATTTGGGAATTCATGGTGGTGGGGGCCACCTGAACGCCTTTTTAATGTGGGTAATTCCCTTGAAATTCTCCCATTTAATAGCACCAACATAAATTAAATGGATTGACCTTTAAAATACTAAGAAACAACGTCGTTGGAATTTAGGAAGGTTCCTATTAAATGAACCTTCATAAATTCCACGATCGTTACTTTCCTTCCCCCTATCCTATTTATATGGAGCATGGAGGGGGGAGGATTTTTCACGACTTCACAATGCGATGAAGCTCTAGTAAAGTGCCCCGACACCCAACACTTGGAGGACATAGCCAGTTTCGGTGGGCGGTGACTAGCGACCCCGAACCACAAACTGAAGAACGATGATCGAGCGACGTCGTTGGAGGCTTCTTGCGGGAGCGATGAATTCCAACGTCCCCAATGACTTCATCTTCTTTCTCGCGCCTCCTCCTTCAGAATTTTCAAGATATGGTTTTTTTTGTTTAAATATCCCCTTACCATGTTATTGTTATTCTCTATGATTCAGGAACAAATAAGCCAATTGCTATCATTCTAACATGGAAAGAGCAGGACAAAGGAACAAAAACCAACCTCTCCACTACCTTGGAGAATTCTTATGATGGTTTTGAAATGATGGAGATGTCCCGAGACAAGTGCGGAAGTCTTCGGAATGAAGAACGGGCCACTGGGGCGCGACCGGTGACCCGAGGAATGATGCCAGTGACCCATGTCGGTGACCGACACCGGAGGGACTCGGGAATGGAGGCTGGAACTCCGGCCGGCGACGGCAAAGGCTGCGGCGCGACCGCACTGCTGGAGAAGGGCCATGGCCCGTCAGCCGCGGTAGAGTAAGGGCGGAGGTCAGCGGCGGCCGACCGCACGAAGGGGCGACATCACGCTTCTGGGCCGCCCAGCGAATAGGTACCACAACGCAAGGCCGTAGAGGCAGTGGAGGGGTAGCCTGCTCGCTGCTGGCTGCCAGAGACAACACGACATGCGACTGCGCCGTGCGGAGGAGGGCGGCTGGCCGTCTGGCCAGCCGCATGCTAAGCGTACCCGCAGGCCACACCGCGTGCAGCCTAGCGGGATGCCCAGTGGTCCGGACAATGCCAGTGGCCGGGCCAGACCCAGCGGGCCGGGTTGGTCCGACTGGGTCAGACCAGACTTGGAACAACATCAACCCCTTTTGTTCTTTCAGCCATATCTTGAACTACGGGCGTCCGTTTGACGAAATGACTACTATGTTGGAAACCTTGGATTGAGACATTCCTTTTGGTATAGCCAACTTGGGTTTTCGATAAAGTTGGGATATAGACGGGTTTGATCGAACACAAATACAAATGGGCCCTCGGGACTAAAAGGCCAATAACATATAAACCAAGCGTATGATTGATGCACCATCTATTGTGTTGAGACCCCTTTTTCAGGGAGGTACTTTGGGGTAATTCTTTGTGGGACTTTTTGGATGTTGGAGTATCAGCATGTGGCTTGAGGAGCGGACCCTCCTGGAATGGAGTGAGCTTAGTGCGGGAACCATGTAGCTAGAAATAACATGAGAAAGGGATCATATGAGGGTCTATGCTTTGGGATACTTTGTTGGTATGTGTTCGAGAGTCTCACTTGGATCCACTATAGGAATCCACGTGGGATTACTCTAGGATCCTACGTGGGATTTCTATACTAGGATCCTATGTGGGTCTGATGATGTACTAGGATCCAATGTGGGTCTGATGATTTAGAATCCTATATGGGTCTAATGATTTAAGATCCTTCATGAGTCTGCCTCTTAATAGAGTAAGATGATTTAGTAGTTACATCTAATCATCTTTACTACCATACCTAAGTTATACCTAGTGTGAGATGAGTCTTTCCTTCATGGTGAAACCTTGGTGGTATTCTTCTGTGTGGCTTACCTATATGGTAATTTCCTTTGTGGTGAAACCTTGATGGTATTCTTATGTGTGGCATACCTGTGTGGTAATTTCCTTCATGGTGATACCTTTTTGGTATTCTTATGTGTGGCGTACCTATGTGGTAATTACCTTCGTGGTAATACCTTAGTGGTATTATTCTGTGTGGCGAACCTGTGTGGTAATTTCCTTTGTGGTGATACCTCTATGGTATTCTTCTATGAGGAGTTACTTTTGTGGTACATACCTTTGTGGTGTTACCTTCGTGGTATTATTTCCATCATGGAATAGTTGAGCTTTGAGATAATGAGTTGGGCCTTGTGTTTCCTCATGAGTGAGATGGGTATACATGATAACTTAGGTATTTGTATGGGAATATACCTAAGTAGGGTTTAAATTTTTTTCATTCTTTGTGGTTTATCCTTTGTGGATTTTTTGAGACATTTGAGGGTCTCGGGGTCCCTACTAAGTATCGTTATACTCACCACTGCATGGGATATGCCTGCACCTTATTGTGTTTGGTGCAGACGACGGATATCGCTGACTGAGGATGAGATTACCAGGACTGGAGGTATCTCAGAGGTGGACTAGTGACAAGGCGTACTGCAGAGATGATGGTTTGAGAGATGTACCTACCCTTAAGGTAGGATCCTTGGTGGGTGTTCATAGGAGCTGTTATAGTTTACTTGTACTTTCTGGTTTCCTTGTACATTCTAGTTGGGCTTGTATTCTGGCCCCTTTTACTTACTATACACACTCTTTTTACTATTCAGTTTACTTGTGTTCATATCTTACTATGTGCTTAGTCATGTGTGTTTATAGGATATAAAGGTAATGACTTCCCGGTTTTTGGGGAATAAGCCTTTCGGTGCCAGTCACCAGCCCTTGGCCTAAGGAAGGCGGGCTTGGGGTAGTCACAACACGGGCCCCAGGGGACGGGTCGTGACATGGGCCTAGAGTTGGTTCGAGCAACTACCGAGAAGGTGAAAATCATCCATGAGTATATGAGTACTACATATAGCTGTCATAAGTCTCATGTGGATAGATAACATAGGCCTTTGGAGTTTGAGGAAGGAATCCATGTGTTCCTATGGGTTTCATCTTGAAGTGGATCATGGAGATTTGGCTAGGGTGGGAAGCTATCTATAAGATTCATTGGACATTTATAGATACTGTGTAGAGTTACCATGGTGGAATTATTCTTAGATTTACATTCTTAGTTAAAATAGGTACACTACATCTTTCAAGTGTCATAACTGAGGAGGTATGTGCATGACCCATCAGATGTTATCGACTGGGAAGAGTTAGACATCAAGGTTGAAATTACCTTTGCAGAGTACCTGATAGAGATTGAGGATCAATAGGAGAGGATACTTTATAGGAGATCCACCCCTTTAGTTTGTGTCTGGTGATAGTACTATAACATCCAAAAAGAACATGGGAGTGGGAGGCTGAAATTACTTCTCAATACCCACATCACTTTGTGCAGCCATTATTTTGGATTATTAGGATCAAAATATACAAGGTGGGGAGAATTTAATGACTCCAATTTTCTATGTATTATTTTTGGATATTATATATATTATTTTCAAGACCATGCGATGAGATGAAAAGTGATTCAGAGGCCTGGTGTGCCTGAAATAAATGTTTGAAATATATTAAATAGAACACACACAAACACAGATTTCCTAAAAAATGGGATAACATCTAAAGAAGTGTCTGGATTAGAGATCAAAGGGAACAGTTGATATAAGGCCCCAGCCTTAAACCTTACTTAATCTTGAGTTATTACAAGATTACACATTGAGGATATTTTCAGGTTTAGAGTTTTAGAGAATTAGATCATAAAACTTGCATTACATTCCAGATTTAAACAAAGTGGTTACATAAAAGATAGTATTCATTTTCCCATCAACGGAAACATATTTACAATAAAACATGGATTCTTTATTAACACTTCCTTGACACTATCATCATATCATGTACCATTCCCTTGACCTGTGAAAAACATTTCAAAAACTTGGGATGAGCATAAAAAGCTCAGTAAGGGTTATAAAAAGTATGGAAAGGAAACATGAGTACATATATACATAAGAATGAAAACATACTTTACCCATAAAACATAAACACTTTAACATACCTAATAAAATCATGAATAAATCATATAAATCTTAAGACATAAAGGTAACTTGAGGAATTCATAACATTATTACGTAGGGAGTAAACCTCTTGGTTACGTTTGGAATACCCATCACAGTATATTCCCTAAATCTCTTTGGAGAAACCTTAACGTTTAACTCCTTCACGTTACCCAATGCATTGGAGAGCTATATCGGGCTCACCCGCCCTTAGTCTATCACGGAACCGCCCATCTTCATAACAATATCCAAGAACCATAACATAATCATAGAACATAACTTAAGCATAAAGGAAATATAACATTCCCACATTTCAAAAACAATATAACATTTTAAGATATTGAAATAATGAATCCATTCTAAAAAACATTTTCAAAACCATTTAAAACATTTAATAAAGTGATTTTTAAATAAAAGTGTCCCATACCACATTAAAGATTATAACATTTTAAACCATTAATATCCATATAAATAAATCCTTAAAACCATTTTGAAAACATGGATATTAATGAGAAATATTTATAAGATTAAATCATTAAAAAATTTAAAACGATATTTTAGTTAAAGTGTTTTTAACAAAATGAGAGACACTTTAATACAATAATTGAGGAATAACATTTAAACAAAACTTTATAATATCATTAGAATAAAGGTATTCATGATATAATATTCCAAAGTACAGTATATACACCATATAAGAGTGAAGTGGTGCATAACAACAATAAAGTCTCAATGGAAATGTAAATTGAGATGAAATCCATTATAAAGATGGTATCCTTAAATTAATGATAAATCAATCTCATAATTATGTGCGAAAAATATAAATACACCAAATATAAGTGGATATTAAGTTTAAAATAATCAAAGGTCATTCACACATATTCAAAGGATGACATATTCAATAACTACATGTTGAACCCAATGAAATCGAAATTGGATTAAGAAGTTCCCTTGACAGCCTAACGGTGTCACATAATATTTTAGAAAAAGAGTTGATGAGAAAGATAAAGGGTATCTCATCACTTGGACATAAAATTTATGGCAATAAGGATATATAAGAACATATCCCCACATAATAAGATGAAAATTAAAAGTCATAACAAAAGAAGTCTTTAAAAAAGAGGAGGGTGAAAGGTTCCCTTACCGATATGGGTAACTTTCGAACCGTACACCCCATGAAATTAGGACTATACAACATTGATGTAAATACTCATAAACTAAAGTATGTTACACAAAGAGTAGAATAATGGACAGTACATACACCACTCAAAAGGAAATATTGGAAAATGTAGCATGAATCTCATGAAAACAGAAAGTGAGATAAAAGCCCCTTACGAAATTTCGGCAGCCTAACAGCGCCAATTAAAACATCCAAAATGGATTGATGAGAGAAAATAGGGTCTATCATCATATTAACATAAAAATTAAAGTAATATTAATATAAAATAACATCCCAATCATAAGAAAGATGAGCTTAAAAGGAATGACATAAAAGAGTGTACTTAAAAAGAAAGAGAGGGGTAGGATCCCTTACCTCGGGACCGACTTGACTCGATCGTTCTTTAACCTCATTAATAATAAACTTGAGTTAATTTATAATTTCTTAAGAACCTTTTTCAAGTTCATTATTCCTTTTATATCACTTACTATCAATCTAGGAACACTATGTAATTATTTAAGTTAATAATGGTTGTTTTGTAGATCATTGCTACTTGAGTCAAAAATAAACTCTTTATAATTACAAGTTGTTCATGTGGTAAAATATATATTATATACAGAATTATATTCATTATTTAGATATAAAATATATAATATATATACATTATATACATGAATTTATAATGTTACATAACATTTAGATGTAAGAAATGAAATGCACCGTTCATGGAGACGGTAAGCCGTACGTACGCATGAACGCTACTTCCATTTCTATTTATTATTTAATGGAATTAAAACATAATGATACATAATAGTATTATAATTACATTATGTTATCATATATAAT
Organism: Viscum album; assembly: GCA_963277665.1. NCBI lineage: Eukaryota > Viridiplantae > Streptophyta > Magnoliopsida > Santalales > Viscaceae > Viscum > Viscum album. The sequence continues at coordinate 684,148,703 of OY728120.1, read as the reverse complement.
ATCGTTAAATAAATCCTTTATACGTACCACATATGGTATTAACGAATCAAATCACTTTGAGGGGGCGGTAGTCCGCACTTCCTAAAATGAAGATATCACGTTTAACCATAATGGAAACCCTAAAGGTATGCCATAAATGATAAATACAGAAGATTAAGTGAAACATAAACATATTATATATCATATATAAATATAGTGACATCTTAATGGCCACCTTTGAGGGTGTTAAAATAATATTGAACAATCATCGTTTCGTGAGGCAGAAATTCACCATCCACAGAAACAGTATGTTCTTTAACCATTAGATGTAGGTGTGTGTAAGTGTAGCTAGAATACTTCTTATAAAAATATCCTAGTATATTTAAGATACTGGATTTGTTAAAAAATAAATGAATAAAAAGAGTTTAGGGGGTTGGAGAAGAAAAATAAAACAAAAGAACACAAGTGAAGACATTACCTTAAAATCGAGTATCTCTCTTTGATTTGAGATCAAAGGATTCCTTGGGAAAACTTATGACCAAAGTGAGGCTTCTAGGAGTAAGAGAGGGATGTGGAGAGACAAAATGAGTAGGTTTTGGCCGAGCCAAAGGCTTGAGAGGTGTGGGTAAGGTGGTATAGTTGGGGGCCTTTTATAAGAGGAGAGGAGGGGTACTCTTGGAAAGTTACAAAATGTTACTTTATTTTCAAATGAGTTTCAGATTTTAAAAGTCCCACATTGATGTATTTATATTATTAGGTGGTAAGGGTTCGAAATATACTCATCCAATAGGTCTTTTACAAGTGTAAGTTATATTTTAACATTATCTTTTCATTTTATTTAAATCCTTTATTAATGAGGTAGTCAATGCATCATCATGATGCCATAAATAATTTAATTTATTTAATGTCTAAAAATTATAAAAAAAATATCATGATTTAGGAAATATTTTTATATTTATAATGAATATTTATACTAAAAAATATTACTTGTATAACCCCATTTAAAAATTGTTTTAGTATGACAACTCATGCTTGTGACATTTTTATTTTAACTTTAAATAAAAAGTTATTTATGTCATTTTCCAACAAAAGTGGCTCCATGGGGTCCCCAAGTTGACCCATGGATTGTCTTGGTCGGCCATGACACATCCAATGAGGGTAGGACATGTGTCTAGGTCATTTCATATTATTAAAACATTATTTTTACCTTAAATTACACTAATTACCTCTAATCGTGATTAAAAACTTAAAAGTTACTATTTACCAAAAAATTATTTTAATCCCATTGAACCAAATTTTACATCCTAATGACAACCATGTATGTCAGATTTTTGAAATTCAAATCACAGAAGTGGTAAAGTTTCATTTAAACGAAAAATCAGTTTTTAAACTACCACTTAGTGGTTTCACTATTCATCAAAAATTGAAGTTTTTCAGAAAAATACCAAAAATTCACCCTAAGCTATATTTGATATTCCGAATTCAAAAATGATGTCTATTTTACAAAATTCAAAACATATATGTTGCATTAATTAATTTAATAATTAATTCCCGCTGTCAAAACAAATAGCGTGTTTTTAAAAAACAATATCTATTAAAAGATTGACACAAGTTTAAGTCCAATTTCAAAGTGAAATTAATTCCAATGACCACCATTAGATTAAATGGTAAAAATATATTCTAAATAAACTCTAATATAAATTAAAAATATAATCTATCCATATAAATAAATCTGATTAAAAGGAGGTTTTGAATTAAAATGCAACATTTTCAATAAAAATGATCTTTATCAGAAAAATAACAAAATTTTACACAAAGTAAATTTTGATGTCCAGATTCTAAAGAAGGATTTTGTTTTGTCAAATACAACATATAAAATTGTCAAAAGTATATTTAAAAAGGGTTCTCCATCAAAAGGCGGTTAATCGACCTTTTAAAGAATATTAGAAGATTTATGCTTAAAATTGGATTCGTTTTCATTTTAAGCCTCAAACATTTATTGGATAAAAGTTAAAATATTTGAAAAACATATATAATCATTGTGTATTTATTTCTATTCATTCCTGCCATTACAACAGCTAGGTGTTGACTACCTTTTAAAATAATATTATTTTATTATTAGAGTGCAACGTAAGATTTCAAAGAAACTCGTTGTTGTGTATTGGGTACGCCCTCAAGCATAAAATTAACTTTAAAGTAATATTAATATTTTATTCAAAAATATGGATAAATATGAAAATGGAATATTCTTTATTTACCTAGGGTGTTACATCCTTCCCCCCTTTTGGGAATTGCGTCCTCGCAATTTTAAAATTGGGCTTGGAAGCTTCATTGAAAATCCCACATCGGAACAAACGTCAGTAAAACTATCACTTTAAAAGAATGGGAGAGAAGTACAAATGTCACCCGAGTTAACCCATACTAGTATTCCAAGTATGAAAATTTGGATATGGAGGAGAAAACAAAGGGTCATGTTCTGATGATGAGTGATAGTAAACATGTCTAGGGGAAAGTTAACAACAAGAAAATCACAAACTTGTGATGGGTTAAACGGTATTTGATTCCCCAGTAGGAAAAACTAACAGACAACATTTTTGTTTTAAGTTACCTTTCATTGAGGAATTTATTTGTGAGCTTAACTAAAACATAAGGAAGCATACTTAATTGTCATGTTGACTCTCAAATTTTACTAGATTTCTTACATGAACTCATATTTTCTCCAAAAGACGAGTATTTAGGACGACTTGTTCACATTAAGAGAGCTATAATCAACTTCTATAGAATCACCTAATCCACAAAAGAGAACTATATACTTCCCATGTCTTTAGACCTTAACCAAAACTAAAACCTAAAGTTCAACAAAGACCATTCAATAAACATCTATCCATAAAATTCTACAAAGTAAACCAAACTAAGATTGAAACCCAATTCTCTGAAGGATTTAATCACATAGTCTCCTAAGATAAATTTTAACATTTTTCTCCAAAATAACATCAGTTACTCTTAGAGTCTCATACTGAAAAGTAATTAACCTAATCACATGTCCTCCATGATAGGCTAATCATTTCCATTGATAAACAAAAAAAATCAACTTACTATTAATTCATAAAATCATCTAACTAAAAAGAATCATTCAAACTAACTAGGGACTTCACGTAGTCCAGTGGTAGGAGATAAATACCAGTTGCACTTTGGTTGTGGGTTCGATTCCCCCAGCTTCGTCCGATGCGACGGGTTGTCACACAGTTTGCATGTTGTCCCTTTTCAAAAACTATATAATTTTATAACATTCCTCAAAAATAGATAAATTCATCAAAAATAACCATAACATATTTTAACCACAAAGGTTATCTGATAACTTCCATTTTGAAACCCAAAATGTATTAACCAATAATTGCCTCAAATTCAAGGATCATATAAACCCAAATGGTTCTTTAAAACTATATCCACAAAAGAAAGGATAATTATTCCTTGAATAAAATTTTCTTATATCAAACATCAGGGTTACTATAAAAAGTCTTCTAATGTAACCCCATCATCAAAAGAGACTTAATACATCTAAGAATTTCACCATCATAAAATCTACCATAACTCTTGAATCCCTTATATGATGACTTCTTACTCATTCAACATTATTCATGATCCATTAGCCATTCCTTTTCAACTTATTCTGAAATAATTATTTCCTACAAACAAAATCATGAATCATATCCTAATATTCCAATAATAAGAAAACTTATGTTAAGAAATAATCTGTACCTTTCATTCTTCATTGTCAGTTTCTTCATCCTCAATCGGAATGGCATTAGGTATTGGTAAATGAATATTTTTACGATCTTGGTGACCCCATTCCTGAAACTTATTCATAGGACATGTGTTTGCATAATTACCATGCACACCACATTTAAAACATTCAATTGATCCTTTAGAAAGAACTTCTTTCCCTTTCCTAGAGTCAACTAGATGCTTCCTTTTTCCATGGAAGGTTCTTGCTTTATGACCTTCATTTCCACATCTATAGCATCTTTCTGTCCCTTTGAAACATTTTCCTATGTGTTTCTTTCCACATATTTGACACATAGGTGTTTGAACATACTTACTTTTATGATTATTACCTGAAATTCCGTAGGGATTTGTTTCTCGCATATACGATGCCTTACAAAAATCACTAAGGTTTAGGTGGTCAATCATGAGTCCAGATAGTTGGTTGAGGATAACCAAAAGAGTTCTAATTGCAGCTCCCATATCATTCAATTGTTCTTTCATAAAACTGTCACAGTTTTCTTCAAATCCATTGTTACATTGGTGCCTTCTAGATCCAGCCATTTACTAAAACCAAAACGGTCAGTGTGAGTATATCAGTAAAATCATCAAATAAAAAAGAGGAAGATAAACACCAAGATATACTTATCAAAGTTATCCCAAACTCATTCTAAATTTCAAAAAAAAATGATGACTCCATATAATATACTAACCATTGTGGTTATACACAACTTGTCACTTTTTCTTAAACAACACTCTAACCTCTAAAGTTATCTAAACCGACCTCTGATACCAACTATATGGCCCTAGCCTTAAACCTTACTTAATCTTGAGTTATTACAAGATTACACATTGAGGATATTTTCAGGTTAAGAGTTTTAGAGAATTAGATCATAAAACTTGCATTACATTCCACATTTAAACAAAGTGGTTACATAAAAGATAGTATTCATTTTCCCATCAACGGAAACATATTTAAAATAAAACATGGATTCTTTCTTGACACTTCCTTGACACTATAATAATATCATGTACCATTCCCTTGACCTGTGAAAAACATTTCAAAAACTTGGGATGAGCATAAAAAGATCAGTAAGGGTTATAAAAAGTATGTAAAGGAAACATGAGTACATATATACATAAGAATGAAAACATACTTTACCCATAAAACATAATCACTTTAACATACCTCATAAAATCATGAATAAATCATAGAAATAATAAGACATAAAGGTAACTTGAGGCATTCATAATATTCTTACGTAGGGAGAAACCCTCTTGGTTATGTTTGGAATACCAATCACATTATATTCCCTAAATCTCTTCGGAGAAACCTTAACGTTTAACTCCTTCGTGTTACCAAATGCATTGGAGAGCTATATCGGGCTCACCCGCCCTTAGTTTATCACGGAACCACCCGTCTTCATAACAATGCCCCAGAACCATAACAAAATCATAGCACATAACTTAAGTATAAAGGAAAGATAACACTCCCACAATGCAAAAACAATATAACATTTTAAGATATTGAAATAATTAATCCATTCTAAAAACCATTTTCAAAACCATTTAAAACATTTAATAAAGAGATTTTTAAATCAAAGTGTCCCATACCACATTGAAGATTTTAAAATTTTAAACCATCAATATCCATATAAATAAATCCTTAAAACCATTTTGAAAACATGGATATTAATGAGAAATATTTATAAGATTAAATCATTAAAACTTTTAAAACGATATTTTAGTTAAAGGGTTTTTAACAAAATGAGAGAAACTTGAATACAATAATTGAGGAATAACATTTAATCCAAACTTTATAATATCATGAGAATAAATGGATTCATGATATAATATTCCAAAGGACAGTATATACACCATATAAGAGTTAATTGGTGCATAACAACAATAAAGTCTCAATGGAAATGTAAATTGAGATGAAATCCATTATAAAGATGGTATCCTTAAATTAAGGATAAATCAATCTCATAATTATGTGCGACAAATATAAATACAACCAACATAAGTGGATATTAAGTGTAAAATAATCAAAGTTCATTCACACATATTCAAAGGATGCATATTCAATAACTACATGTTGAACCCAATGAAATCAAAATTGGGTTAAGAAGTTCCCTTGACAGCCTAACAACGTCACATCAAATTTTAGAAAAAGAGTTGATGAGAGAGATAAAGGGTATCTCATCACTTGGACATAAAATTTAAGGCAATAAGGATATATAAGAACATATCCCCACATAATAATATGAAAATTAAAAGACATAACAAAAGAAGTCTTTTAAAAAGTGGAGGGTGAAAGGTTCCCTTACCGATTTGGGTAACTTTCGAAATGTACACCCCATGAAAGAAGGACAATAAAAAATTGATGTAAATACTCATAAAAAAAAGTATTTTATACAAATAGTAGAATAATGGACAGTACATACACCACTCAAAAGGAAATATTGTCAAATGTAGCATGAATCTCATGAAAAGACAAAGTGAGAAAAAAGCCCCTTACGAAATTTCGGCAGCATAACGACGCCAATTAAAACTTCCAAAATGGATTGATGAGATAAAATAGGGTATCTCATCATATTAACATAAAAATTAAAGTAAGATTAATATAAAATAACATCCCAATCATAAGAAATATGAGCTTAAAATGAATGACATAAAAGAGTGTACTTAAAAAGAAAGAGAGGGGTAGGATCCCTTACCTCGGGTCCGACTTGAATCGATCGTTCTTTAAACTCCTGAATAATAAACTTGAGTTAATTTATACTTGATTAAGAACATTTTTCAAGTTCATTATTCCTTTTATATCACTTACTACCATGCTATGAACACTATGTAATTATTTAAGTTAATAATGGTCGTTTTGTAGATCATTGCTACTTGAGTCAAAAATAAACTCTTTATAATTACAAGTTGTTCATGTGGTAAAATATATATTATATCCAGAATTATAATCATTATTTATATATCATATATATCATATATATACATTATATACATGCATTTATAATTTTACATAACATTTAGAGGTAAGAAATGAAATGCACCGTTCATGGAGACGGTAAGCCGTACGTACGCATGAACGCTACTTCCATTTCTATTTCTTATTTAATGGAATTAAAACATAATGATACATAATAGTATTATAATTCCAGTATGTTATCATATATAATATCATTAAATCTATCCTTTATACGTACCACATATGGTATTAACGAATCAAATCACTTTGAGGGGGCGGTAGTCCACACTTCCTAAAATGAAGATATCGCGTTTAACCATAATGGAAAACATAAAGGTATGCCATAAATGAAAAATACATAAGCTTAAGTAAAACATAAACATATTATATATCATATATAAATATAGTGACATCTTAATGTCCACCTTTTAGGGTGTTAAAAGAATATTGAACAATCATTGTTTCGTGAGGCAGAAATTCACCATCCACAGAAACAATATGTTCTTTAACCATTTGATATAGGTGTGTGTAAGTGTAGCTCGGATACATATCATAAAAACATCCTAGTATATTTAAGATACTGGAGTTGTTACAAAATGAATGAATAAAAATAGTTTAGGGGGTTGGAGAAGAAAAATAAAACAAAAGAACACAAGTGAAGACATTACCTTAAAATCAGGTATCTCTCTTTGATTTGAGACCAAAGGATTCCTTGGGAAGACTTCTGCCCAAATTTAGGCTTCTAGAAGTAAGAGAGGGATGTGGAGAGACAAAATGAGCAGGGTTTGGCCGAGGAAAATGTTTGAGAGGTGTGGGTAAGGTGGTATAGGTGGGGGCCTTTTATAAGAGGAGAGGAGGGGCACTCTTGGAAAGTTACAAAATGTTACTTTATTTTCAAATGAGTTTCGGATTTTAAAGGTCCCACATTGATGTATTTCGAGGATAAGGTGGTAAGGGTTTGAAATATACTCATCCAATAGGTCTTTGACAAGTGTAAGTTATAGTTTTAACATTATCTTTTCATTTTATTTAAATCCTTTATTAATGAAGTAATCGCTGCATCATCATGATGTCATAAATAATTTAATTTATTTAATGTCTAAAAATTATAAAAAAAATATCATGATGTATGAAATCTTTTTATATTTCTAATGAATATTTATAGTAAAAAATATGACTTGTATAACCCCATTTAAATATTGTTTTAGTAAGACAACTCATGCTTGTGACATTTTTATTTTAACTTTAAATAAAAAGTTATTTTTGTAATTTTCCAACCAAAGTGGCTTCATGGGGTCCCCAAGTTGACCCATGGATTTTCTTGGTCGTCCATGACACATCCAATGCAGTCAGGACATGTGTCTAGGTCATTTCATATTATTAAAACATTAGTTTTACCTTAAATTACACTAATTACCTCTAATCGCGATTAAAAACTTAAAAGTTACTATTTACCAAAAAATTATTTTAATCCCATTTAACCACATTTTACATCCTAATGACAACCATGTATGTTGTATTTTTGAAATTCAAATCACAGAAGTGGTAAAGTTTCATTTAAATGAAAAATCATTTTTTAAACTACCACTTAGTGGTTTCACTATTCATCAAAAATTGAAGTTTTTCAGAAAAATACCAAAAATTCACCCTAAGATATATTTGATATTACGAATTCAAAAATGATGTATATTTTAAAAAATTCAAAACATATATGTTGCATTAATTAATTTAATAATTAATTCCCGCTTTCAAAACAAATAACGTGTTTTTAAAAAACAATATCTATTAAAAGATTGACATTAGTTTAAGTCCAATTTCAAAGTGAAATTAATTCCAATGACCACCATTAGATTAAATGGTAAAAATATATTCTAAATACACTCTAATATAAATTAAAAATATAATCTATCCATATAAATAAATCAGATTAAAAGGATGTTTTGAATTAAAATGCAACATTTTCAATAAAAATGATCTTTATTGGAAAAATAACAAAATTTTACACAAAGTAAATTTTGATCTCCAGATTATAAATAAGGATTTTATTTTGTCAAATAAAACATATAAAATTGTCAAAAGTATATTTAAAAAGTGTTCTCCATCAAAAGGCGGTTAATCGACCTTTTAAAGAATATTAGAAGATTTATGCTTAAAATTGGATTCATTTTCGTTTTAAGCCTCCAACATTTATTGGATAAAAGTAAAAATATTTGACAAACATATATAATCATTTTTTAGTTAGTTCCATTCACTCCCGCCATTACAATGGCTAGGAGTTAACTACCTTTTAAACTAATATTATTTTATTATTAGAGTGCAACGTAAAATTTCAAAGAAACTCATTGTTGCGTATTGGGTATGCCCTCGAGCATAGCATTCCCTTTAAAGTAATATTAATATTTTATTCAAAAATATGGATAAATATGAAAATTTCATATTCTTTATTTACCTGGGTTGTTACAGTTGAGCTTGTAATTTAGTTTTAAATCTAGGCGTGACTTAACTTTGGTTGACACTGGTCATTTGTGGAAAACCCGTTATAGGTGTAAAATAAATAAAATAATTATGTGAAATGAATTTATTTAATCTATTGATGAAAAAACCAAATGTTTCCCTATTTAAATACATGATAATAAAAATTCATTAGGTTATTCAAATAATATTGGGAATTGATAAGTTCCACTAGAGTCGTTGGAGGAGATCCCATTGGTGGACGATGACTAGATCCGAGATCAATGATCAACACACAACCGAATATAAGGATCTCACCAAAGACAGTGATTCCACATCATTTTTCATCATTGATCGATCAAAATTGATTTAAGAAGTTTGGTATATTTGGATTTACTTCCTTCTTATTATGTTCCATAATGAAAACAAATCTATCAATGAATATATTGATTTATGGTTCGGTCATTTAATTGGATCAGTTAGTTTAATAGGGTTTTGGGAGAATTGATTTATTAATAAATTATTGATTATTAAATTGTAATTCTAATGTAAATTAAGTAATATCAACACGAACATTGATCTAGGTCCATTCTTCTTGATTTTTCTTGTACTTTTATCCCCCGATTCTTCCTTCATTGCATGCGTTCTTTATTTTGGCCCGTGGTTTACATATTTGGATCAATCAATCATTGTGATAAAGTATCGTTGTGAAATGATCTGATATTGTGTATCTAGTATCAAGATGAAATGATGGTGGTGTGATGATGGAAGCAATAATGAATCAGATGGTTTTGGATACCCATTTTTTTATTCTTTGTCATTATTTGGTGTGCAATATAGAGCGATGTGTATATCCTTTTTTTGAACATATCAAATGCCCAGAACATATTTCAAAGAAATTGAAATGTATTTCGGGTCCTGATTCATTATTTTCTATATGAGGTTCATTAGAATCATAGGTCAGAGTAGAAAAAAATATGTATGGGGAATAGACCTGGGATTCTTGAAATTTTTGAGTTACATGGATTATAAGTTAGATATACACACTATGTTGGCCCCCTTGTGCAATGGCTGGAGTTTATAAGGAACTTAAGTATCACATGACATGTGACCCCAATCACACGATGTGTGGCCCCCCCTAAAGACTCAACATGTACCTCATGGGGTACACATGCATGGGTTTGAGTACATGGGTTGGAGAACACTGTGTTCTCCCCCACATGAACACCACCCGGAAAAAGTACACAGGTAAAGACATATACTAGTATACGGACATGGGTACATGGGATCAACCATGTAATGACATATGGTTATAGTACACCGACATCCTACACTCTTTTTACTTTTACATGGACATGGGAAAAAGACACAGGCTGTTTACACGGGTAAGACCCATGGTCAAGTGACATGGAATGCGACCCCTATTACACACCATGTACTTTGTTTTACATGGATTGGAGCCCTTTTCCTCGGTATCTTAGACAATTTTCATTAGATTTCCCCCCATATTCCTTATATAAAGGTTAGTATATGTGACGCATAGAGTGAGATCATCAATTAATCTTAGTTCCCTTGGTGGAGTTCTTGGTATAATCGTGACCAATAATTTGTGGTCACCGATCCTATACTTTGCGAGTTAATCCAAATTGAGTTGTTGGCATCACCCAATGGCCCTAGGAGTGATCCAAATTTTTGTATAGTATTTCATTGTAATTTAGCATGTTCTTACTCATGAAGAGACTTGAATAGAATAACCTATTAGATGGACATCATTAGTTCTACCAGACTCAAGAGTGTGTTCTTCGAGATTAGTGTTATGTGGAATCTTTGCGCTGGAATCCTAGGTTGGCATACTACTATTGTGACTTAACTTTAGAACATGTTTTTTTTATTGAGTATATCTAGATATTTTTGTTATATGTGTTGTATAAATATACCTGTGTAGAGATTATTGTATTTTCCATTTTTGTATTCTTCATTTTTTTGGGGTGTCCTACTGGGTAATGTTATACTCACCCTTATACGATCTTTTTCTTGTAGATGTCGTGTCTTGTAAAAATGATCAATCTTTGGATAGATTAATTTACATACCAGGACCATATAGTGCATAGTGAGACTATATAGACTGAGGTGTGTTCCTACAACATCTAGACAATAGTCCATTTTCTTTTTTAGTTGGACTTGTTTTTAGACTTTATGGTGGGCTTGTATTTGGCCTAGTTTACATTACTTCCAATCATACTATAATTGTGGGATTAAATTTATTCATGAATTTTTTATTTATTTGTTATTTAAATTTTTTTAATTTTATAGTCTTTGAGATGTGATACATGTATAGGTACTTAGGCCAAGTCGTCCCTTGCTATTGATATGATTTCTCTGCGCTAGTCACTAGTCCCTGACCTATGGGAGGCAGGCCTGGGGAGTCATGACACTGGCCCCTCTGGGATGGGTTGTGACATATATAGACTATATATCATATCATATTTTTAAAGAGCCTATTTAAAATCCATTTTAATTGAGTAAGACTTAAATATATTTTAATCTTTCAAAAGGTTTCATATATGTCCTCTCCCCTACTTATAAAAGGATACTTCTATAATCTCCTCTCCCCACTTCAAAAGAAAATTTATCATGTCAAGATATACACAAATACCACACTAAAATTACTCTCCACATATTAGAGGTATAATATTTGAAATAATTATAATCTATGAGGGATTAGAGTTCTATAAAATAGTGGTTTTCTGAATAGGAGGATATAAATAGCAAATGTGACAAGTTTGCCTCAAGGTAAGGGACAATTTAACTAAAACCCACATTTTAAATATTTTATTGATTCATTTTCTAAATACTTTTCTTCCATGATCATATTCATAAAATAATTTTATTAATACATTTATATATACATTAATTAATTTTAATGGTAATTTCATGTCTCTTTTTATGTTCTTTTAAAGGGTTTCAGAGGGAATCTTTTTAAATATTTTTTATGCAAAATTTTATAAAATATGAAAAACAAGTGTTTTGTTTTTTCATGTACACTATAAATGTTTTATCACACTATAACAATGGTATCTGATTTTTTAATTATTTACAATATTACATGTTTTCTTCAAATAAAAAACCATCCTTCCCTTTATTCTGGGAATTTTCCAAATGGGATTTAAATGGAGAGGATATTTTAACATCTAGAAATATTTATCTTATAGTTGAAATGAATATTTTTATTTGTGTAATGATGAAAATGAAATAATTAATAGATTTTAATTAAATTATGTTTTTTGGGAATTATGTAAGATGATAGGTGATCCCAATGTAGCTCATGATGATGGGTGATCTCGACATAGCTCATGAAGACCGATGAGCCGGATATAACACTGTAATACTTTGGTTAAATTGATGGAGTTAAATAGTAATATGTTTCTACTAATATATTATTGAAATTTACTATATAGGATATTACATTAGAAATAGTAGTTGTAAGAGTGACATGAAAATGATATCCCATGTTACCTACATGATTAATCTATGTTTTATATAGTTATTTATGGAAATATTTTGATCTATCAAGTTATGATAATAATCATGAGCTTAAATGAAAGTATATGATCCTTATTTAGGGTAAAATCTATGACATGGTGAAAAAAACATCCTTATTTTTTTAGGATTACAAAGAACCATTTATAAATATTAATTTTTTCCTTTAATATTTATTATGAAATATTTTATGAAATTATTTGGGCATAGGAGTTTGTTTTCTTGTGTATGAATTTTTTTATTTTGAGATCAATATTGATTATGAGAAAATAATTTTTTTTATAATTAGTATTGTTGGAATAATTGTTTTCTTTATTTAATTTAAGATTTTTCATTACTAATATTTTTGTTATCATCCCATATTTTCAATTTTCTCAATGGTTTTTAAGGATGAGTTGGGATAATGATTATTTTAAGATGAAAATAGTGAAGATATATCATTAAAGGAAAACTTGTGTTAACAAGAATGTTATGTATTGTGGAGAAATGGATAAAAATTAAAAGTTTACACTTTTAATTTAATATTTTATTTTATAGGGGAAATCACCTAATTCTCTACAAAATTAAACTTAAAATGTCTTCAACATATAATTAAAATGAATTATTTTTGAAATATTTAATTTTTAAATAATATAATACCAAGAACTTATATAATAGGTGTTCAATTTTACTTTGGATGAGATATGTGAAACCTCTAATTATTGGGTGAGTATTAAAGTTGAATGAGGGGGAATTGAATTTCATGATATCTAGAGTTGTGTTTGATATCTAAAATTATAATACCCTACAACTAGACTTATGTTTTCTGGAGATTCAATGGAGAGAGAAGCAGGTTTTAGAGAGAGATATGAATTTCATGATTCTTGGAGGCTATATGACCAATTTATTCTATCATAAACAAAATTCAGTGTTGAAAATTAACTTTTATATGATTTCAAATTAATTAATGATTTCTATTTTTGTATGATTCACATAAGGTGTGTGTATGAGATTTTCTAAAATTTGATACTATTAACTCATCATAACAGAGATAACCATCATTACTAGGAACAAAAGGATTCATACTTGAATAGTTTCTCAAGTCCCTATTATTTTAAAGTCTACATTTCAACATGTTTCTTTTATAATAATAAAAATATGACTAGTGGGGTGTTCATAACATGTATTTTGGCTTAACATGAATCGAATTAGGTTATATATATATATATATATTTTATTTCCTTTTTACATTTTTGTTTCAAAAGGATTGTAAGAACCCCAACTACAGAAGGCTATAATAAGTAGTTATTTTAATTAATTGACATAAGATACAGGGGATCAAATATCTAAGGATTTATCAGTTTACTAGTATTAAATAACTAGATACATACAAAGATCTCTGATTATATTGGTAATAAAAAAAAACATAAAAAAGTAAATTAATCAGAATCCTTGAACTCATTTAAAGATTTCATATTCATCTCTTAGGTAAATAATTCAAACTGACAGTGAGCACCAATGATTAGTAAGGGTTAAATAAAATAGAAAATATTATGAGTAAATAAGGCATAGTAAATATGGAAAGGTAAATAACTAAAAATTCATTCCATTTAATCAATAACATTAGAATTAAATTCATCCATAGATAATAACAATGTGATAATTTCATGGATAATAATAATTAATAAATTCTAAATGAATGAAATTTTTAATATTGGATGTCATGATATCAGGCATCATGATCCCACTATAAGAAAGACCTTTAATAATAAAATTTTAAACTATGGGTAAATACACATTTAATTTGGCCAGCTAATTTCTTTCATGAGACTTGTTGATCGATTGAGGGGATATATATAAACAGACCCTGACCATCACATCATCTTTAAAGAATTCATCATATATGGAATGAATAATTAAATTTATAAAAAATATGTCATATCAAAAACTATCCATATTGAAAAAGGAGATGGATTTATAAAACTTTTCCCAATCCAATCAAATAATCACCATAGTAAAAACTATATGTAAAATGGTATACGATTTTGGAAATAATAATTTTTGTGATACAAAAAATATTTATATTTAGGAGAAATATAATATCTAATGATCACATGTAAGTGAATATATCAAAGGATGGTATAATTAAAACATATACCTAGTGGGGAATAATTAAAATAAAGGTTTTTTCCATTTATGAATAGATATTCCATTATAATACTATTAAGACATTCTTGATGATAATAACCTATTTATTTTGGATATCTCTAATTAAAAAAATGGCGCAAATATAAAGTAAAATGATTTATTTCAAAATTAACAAGTAAACTTTTAATGGAAGCCTCAGAGAAGATATTGATCATTTTAAATAGAAAATACACTCATTCCATATAAGGTAAAAAAATTCCTTTCATGTTTTTTTTGAAAATGGCACAAAGTACCTCATTTTGGAAAAACAAAATATTTCTCATCAAACCATTTTGTGAAAAAAAGAAAAAAATGGGTAAAAAGGTATTTTGATAAATCATTTTTGTATT
Organism: Viscum album; assembly: GCA_963277665.1. Taxonomy (NCBI): domain Eukaryota; kingdom Viridiplantae; phylum Streptophyta; class Magnoliopsida; order Santalales; family Viscaceae; genus Viscum; species Viscum album. The sequence goes on along the minus strand of OY728120.1, from coordinate 684,133,475 downwards.
GCAAATAATTCTTTGGAGGAAAATTATATAAAATATGGATATTGAAGAAAAATATGTCTAGTCTAATAATAAATTATATTATTTTTTCTTTTAAGAACATCATTGCTTGATTCATGTTCCAATAGGAGTAAAAGTTGGAAGAAAATATGGACAATATTTGAGGGGGTACAAATGAATTGAAATATAATAATAATTAATTAATATATATTCATGTTAATTTCCTCAAAGGGTAGTATATAAAACATATCAAAGTGGTAGGTCTATAATAAAAATTTTTTATCAAAGGAGTGGAAATTGGGATAAATCCCCTTACCATACACTTTCTGTTAGTTGAACGTTCTTTGACCTCTTATATAATGGTTCTAAAAAAGTTATTAATTTTTATGTAAAATATATTCATATTTATAATATCATTTATTATCCTATTATACCATGTTATCACCAGTTTTTTTATAATATTTCATTATTACACTTCTTTTAGGTGATAACTACTTCATTTTCCCATGCATGTTTTGTCATGAAAGTTACAAATATATAGTATAGGATATAAATAAATCATATATATAATTATATTATGTTTAAAGAAATAATATTTATTAACTTCATACATTTTAAGAATCATTCTTGAATGTTGGACATAGAAAACGGGTCACATCGCTCCGTGGAGACGGTAAGTCATACGTATGCACAAGAAACAATATTATTTCTAAATGGTAGAAAAGGGTAAATAAGTTTATGATATATTAATTATAAAGATTAAATATTATGTAATTTTTATCATATATCATGTAATAAGTATCATATATATCCATTATTTACATTATTTTAACCATCTAAGTAAACTAGTGATGAAAAAAAAATTACACCACTATGTGCAGACAGTAAGCCATATGTACACACACATGATGGTTTCACTTTTCATAGGATGGAAAAATGGTGGAATATTTTTGTATCATAATAATAATAATAACTCAATAAATAGATAATATTGGTGTTATTAATTTATGATGGAAACAAAACATAAATAATAAGTAGAATAAGATATAAACCTGAAAGAGTTGGTAAAGATGATAACCTCTTCTTCAGTGGGCATCCTATAGATATCTTCTTAATGAATCTCGAGTTAGTGTTTTGGAAGGAAAAAAACTTCTATAGCTTGGATAATGATTTTTAAAAGAGTAGTTTCCAAGGGTTGGTTGAGTTATATGGCTCAAATTTATATAAACATGTGAGGAAGGAGGTTCCCTTTTATAATTGAAGTGAGGGCCATTTTTGGAATTTCTTAGAAGATAAAAATACAATACGACTATTCTAGACCCATATGATTCCAAATGGACTATAAATGCACAAGGGAATACATTTTAGACCATATATTATCCCACTTTTCCTTATTTATGTTATTTATTATTTTTAAATAATTTTATAAAATATTATTTACATAAAATATAATTATTATCAATTTTAACACTCTTCATTACTTTGACTTTAAAAACATCATAAACCAATATAAATTAGAAATAAATCTTTTAATACATCCCTAAAATTTAATTTTTCATCTATTAAATTAATGGATTACGTTAGTTAACTCTAATTATAATACTTTTAATATTTTTTATATCATTTGTTTGATTTTTCCATTAATTGAATAATTATTGTGTTAGCGTTCTGTAAGAATTTAAGGAAATTATTTCTTCAATAAAATTTTAAAAAAATACCTTGAATTAGATAAATCATTTATATTTAAAAATAATAATTATAGTCAAACATATCCTTCATATAACCTTATATTAAAAATATTATAGTTATTAAAAATAATAGTGCGACATGTTTGACTTCTCATGAAATGAAATACTATAAAGGTCATAATATCCCCTAAATGGACATAAAATTCCATATAATATAATATTGGATGAGTAAGGATTAAATTTATTCATAAAATAAGATTAATTAAAGATTTAGGGTCATCTCAAAGTCCTTTTTATTTTATTTTTATCTTCAATTACTTAATTTACCCTTTACCATAGTAAAAAAAATTAATAAAGCTACAATTCATATTGAACAAAAAGAAAAGGGACATATTTAAAAACTTTAGACCCATTGAATTAAAATATGGGATGAATTTTTAAAAATAAAAAATATAGGAGTCGTGTAATTTAATTTAATTTAAATAAACTAAACGCAACAGAAAACAATTTTTTAGAAAAATGACTTTTAAGAGTAAAAATATTTTTATATAAAATTCGACCAAGAAATTGATTATAATGAGATCAATTGAATTATTACCAATATAAATAATTTAACATTAAAACCATTTTGAAATAAAATATAACTTTTCAAGTTTTTAAAACAAATATGTAGATTTCAATAAAAAGTAGTATTTTTCACTACTCACTAGAAAATAAATATTTTCAAAAAATAATGAAAGTTCAGCATAAACTAATTTTGATATTATCATTTAAAAACTTAATTTCATTTTATTAAATAAATTTTAAAAAAATGTTAAAAATGGATTATATTTATTTACTCTTGGAATGTAATAAAAATAATATTTAAAAAACAATTTTTTTTAAATATTCAGGAATATTACAATATAAATAGATGAGGGTGGTTCTTCATCATAGTAACCTCTAGTTCCCATGTTACATACTATATTTTATGATCTCTAAAATGTAACTTTACTAGTCAAGTCATTTGGTTTCTTAACACTTTTTCTCTACAATCAAGAATCTGGAAAGGCTCTTTATAGTAAGATAGATCTGGTTCAAATTCTATATCATCAGAGCTCTTCACATGCATTGGGTCTGGATTATACTTATAAAATAATGATACATGGAACAAATCCTATAATTTATAGATAATTTTTTAAATTTCCAAACAATAATCCACAACCCCAATTTTTTTCCAAGATTTCAATGGGTCGATATACATGTTTCTCATTTTCCCTTTGAAAACAAACCTAAAAACACCCTTAAATGGAGAAACTTTCAGTAAAACATGATCTCCCACTTGATATTCCAAATATTTCATCTGGTTATTGGTATAACTCTCTTTTATAATTTGACATACTTTAATATGATTCTACATAGTCTTTACCTGTGACATTGTCTAATCAATATGCCTTGGACATACAATATTCCTTTCACAGACATCATCCCTACATGTTGGAGTACGACACCTCATTCCATATTATGCTTCATATGATGCCAGTTTGGATACCTGAATAGAAGCTATTGATATAAGAGAACTCTACCAATGTAAAATACTAATCCCACATACTATTCAAAGACACATGACCATGATTTCAACATGTATTTCAATGTTTGAACAATCCTTTTGGACAGTCCATTAGTGTGAGGGTGAATATATTGTTAGTAATAAAACAGAACAGGGCCTCTACGTAACTACTCTCTCCCTAAATCAATTTTTAGAGTTTCCCTTCAGCTCCGATCCAGAGGGGGGAGTTTCGCGGGTTCATCTTTATACTGGAATCCCCAGTGATGTCTCCCCCTTCCTTCTAACCCTGGTTTTTCTTTTTTTTTTTCTCTTGCAGGTTTGGTTTCGGCGGTCTTCGCGAAGCAGGTGAAGGGCTCTGTTGCTTTGATTTTGGGTTTTCAGAGGGTGTTCGTGCAGTGCTGTTGTCTTTGGTTCTCTTCTACCCTGCCTCGATGGTTTCTTCCTCCCCCCATGGTGACACATCCTGGACTTCGATGTTGATCCTTCTACAGTTCAGATTTGACCAGATTCATTCCCAGAGTGGCGTTTCTAGGTCAAATCAGCTTGGATCTCTCCATCGATGATGCAATATCGGTTCACTATTGGTCCTCCCAGTCTTGGGTGATGGAGGTTTGGCTTCACTTCCTGTTTTTTCCTTCCTCTTTAGGTGATTCCATGTCTGTGTGGTTGGAGGAGATCTTTCGGATGTCGGCAGGGTTCTTCCGATAGGCCCCGCAAGATTCGATGGTGGAGCTCTCGCTTTGTGGTGGATATGCAAGAATTTGATGATGGGATTGAGTTTGAGATGTAGCAAGCGGTGGAGATACTTTTTGTGATGGTTTGATTCAGTTCTATTTTTGAATATTGTGAGTAGTCTTGTTTTGGGATGAAGATTTTTGATAATTTTCTTTGGTTTGAACTTCCTGCGAAGTGCGGCTCAATGTTTTGTCCTAATATTCTCAACTCTGCCCTGGCTTCAAGGTTCATCACTCCTGTCTATGATGTTCTGGTACGATGGATCCGAAGGAGCTTTGGTAGGTGTTGTTTGAGCAGTCAATGGTGTTCCATGAGGCATTCTAGTGTGGGGTTTTTTCGTTCAGGATTCTGTGTTCATTCCTTTTGTTGATGGACTGCAACAGACTTTTTATTTTCTTTTTTGCCGTTATGTTGTGTAAAATGACAAAGCTTTAATAGTGGAAAATGTACTCCGGTTTTTTTCCTCACCGGTGAATAGTGAGACGACGGTTGACGATGGTTTGTGTGAGTATGGTTCAACTTTCACAGCTAGTGATACATTATTGATGTTTGATGTATACAGCGACAACGAGATGTTTACGACGGTGATGTGTTGATGGAGGCAGCAACAATAATGCGTTTATTGTGGGATTTGTGGGAAGTGTGCCCTGTAATGTTTGATAGTTCATTTTGAATTTTGAATTTCATGGCTGTGGAATTTTGGATTATGTGTGGGTTCCCAATTTTCCCTTTAAATTGGTTTTATGAAATTAAAAAAAATTATTTGGTCATTAGTGTGAGGGTGAAATACATTACTCAAATGAAGCTCATTATCCAAATCCATCTAAATTATTTTTACAAAATTAGATGTAAATCATGGATCATGATCAGATATAATTGAAATAGGTGTTCATTGAAGCCTTAGAACTTCATTAATACAAAGTCGTGCAAGTTGGTTAAGAGTAAAATCATCTCTTATAGTAAAGTAAAATTAGAAAATTTTGTATGGTGATAAATAATAACCAATATTTCATCATTCTTTCTGGATGTATATAGAAATATAGTGATGAAATGAAGATTAATTTTATCCAACTACCGAAAATTAATAGGCAGAGTTTACCTAAATCCTCTAGGATGTTCTCTCTTCACCTTCACTTGTTGGTAAACCAAACTTTATGAAACATAATCAGCAATTTCCCACCACATTTTATCCCACTAAAACTTTATCTTCATATACCTATACATCATGGTGGTTACATGGTGTATAAAGAAATTAAATATATGAGAATCATAAAATAATTCCATTTTCATCCTAGGTGCTATTGGACCACATAGAATCTTTCCAAATTTCAAAAAACATCTTCATATATGAAGTATTCCAATTATCCATCATTCACATATTTAATTTTCCATAGAAAAATTTCATCAAGATATTGAGTAGTTTTTTTATTTTAAAATAAATATTTCTTGTCAACAATTATAAAATGGAGTGATGATTCCCTTCCCTTAAAAATTCCCATATCTATCTTAACTATACCCATTTACACACGATCTCTACCAATCCTTATTTTGGTTAGGCCTCTATGATATTTTCAGCTCAAAGAATTAACTACATTATTTTCCTTCCCTAGATGGTAGTGTATTTAGAAATCATAATCCTTGAGTAGCTTTAGCTATTAACTTTTGCTCATATTAATAAATTTATATGAAATGATATATTTCAATGTCTTATGATTAGTGTATATCTCACATACTTCTCTAGAGATATAATGTGTTCATATATTTTTTAAAAATATTAGGAATTCCAACAAAAGATCATGGGTTAGATAGTTTTGTTCATGAATATTTAATTACCTTGATGCATATGAAATAAAATTATCATTCTATATAATGTCACATCCAAGTCCCTTCTTTGATGCATCACTCTATATCACAAATACATCATTTCCTGATGGTAGATTCAAAATTGGAGAAATAATAAATATATTCCCCATTTTTTGAAAACATTCCCCATATTAAATTATCTAAAAAAAATTAATCCTTTTATGTGTAAGCTTTTTTAATAGGCCATATATGTGTGAGAAAGGTTTAAAAAATCACTGATAGTAACTGGTCAAATCAATGAAACTACATACCACAATTTTGTTCATTGGGGTATTCTATTCTTTTACTGCTTTATCATTCATAGGATCAATATAAATTTTATACTTTGAGACAATATTCCCATGAAAAGAAACATTATGTATCTATAATTAAAACTTTCTAAATTTAGCATATAATTCCTTTTCTCTAAGGGGAATAAGAATAATTCAGAAGTGATTTTCATGATGCTCATAGATTTTAGAGTACACTAATATATCATCAATAAACACCAAAACCTAATTATAAATATATTCCTTGAATACTCTGTACATTAGATAAAAAAGAGGGTTCATTAGTCAATCCAAATGGAATTACAGTAAACTCATATTATCCATACCTCATATAGAATGATGTATTTACAATATCTTCATTCTTCACTCACAATTGATGATATCTTGAATGAAGTTCAATATTCGAAAAATATTGAGCACCATTATATTGAAGTAATAGGTCATTGATGTGGGGAAGATGATACTTTTCCTTTATTATAATATCATTGATTTCCCTATAATCAATTCAGAGCCTCATAGATCCATATTTTTTCACAAAAAGAATAAGGTCTCCCCAAGGTGAAATAATAGGGTGTATTATTCTCTTATCACACAACTCTTTTGGGTTTTTATTCAAATCCCCTAATTCTATAGTGGTAATTATATAGGTATTCTTGGATATAAGTATTACATCATGGATTTAATTAATATAAAACTCTACTTTATATTCTAGTGGATGTCTAGGTAATTCCTCAAGAAATATATCAATTTATTCCAATACAATTGGTATATCCTAAATTTGGTGATTATCTTTTTCATCCATATATTTTGTTTTCTCTTCTCCCCTAAGAATATCATTTATAAGAGCTACTAGGGTGGGTCTAGGTGTGAATCTAGTGATGAATTATCTACCCCAGGTGTGAATCTCGTGATGCTTATTTTTTAGGTCTTATCTATTCTATGGATTATATCAAATTCAACCATAGGTATGATGATAAAGCTAGTAAATACAACATGTTTAGGTTCCATAATAGGAACTTTATAACATGTCCTTGTTATAGTGATATTTTCAATATGATTTTTGACTAACAACTATCTTCTTAATGTTCTAGGGGAATATCTAATTTTCATGGAAAACATGGAAGATATAAAATAGTGAGAGGGTCAAAAATAAAAAAAATAATTATCTAAATTTGAAAATATTATTAAAGTACCTGCCACCACATCATTTGGGACATCATTCTATATAGTAGTCATTTCATATGCTTGGCCTTATACCCTTTTACTCTTCTATGGTTAGTTCCCCTGATATATGGGATACTGAATTGAGTACTTCCCAATTTCTTTATAGTTAAAGTTCTAGATAGAAGTATTTTATTTCTTCCCCATGAACTCATTAGCCCAATGACCCGTATCATTAAAGTTTTAACAAAATCCCATTACTTTCAAGACTTTTCCATGTTGACTCTTTCCAAAATTTTCACATGATTGAAATTTCATCATTATCTTGTTTTTCATTGATTTTATCCCTTTTCCTTGGTGTTTAATTGATATATTATTATCTTAATTTACCTTAAACATATAGGATCTTGAAAATACCATCTTCATTTTGATGGAACATAACACTATTTCATCATAAATTGAAAATGTTTGAGGATCCAGTTATCTGAGAATACTCATCTTAAGACCTTCAAAGAAAGGATCTGTTATTCTTTCCATGTTACATATGTAATTTCTAGAAAACTAGGATAATAATGTAAAGGTATCCTGATACTCTTCAACACTATACCTTTCCTTTTTTATTTAAGATAAGGATATTTCTCTTCATTTATTGTAGGGGAAATATTTTTCAAAGTATGTTTCTTTAAAAGTTCCCAATTCCATGTTTTCTATTTCATCTTCGTCCTTGGAATTATGGATCAAAAACCACAATTGATTGGTATCACCCATGATATAATATACTTCCAGAAAAACCTTCTCTCTTTTATTGCATCCCAGAGCCATAAATTTCTTTTTCAAGGGACTTGATTAATTAATTAGATACTAATGGATTAGTAGTCCTACTAAAAGATGGGGTATTCTATTACAAGAAAAAAAAATACAATTTAGGTTTTTCATTCCACGGAGCATCATGTTATTCCATCTAGGGAGGGTTATTTGTTATAACCTGAATTAGTTTCCCAAATATGGTAATGATCTAATTAACTCCAACTCCAACTATATTGGATTTCTCAACGGGTAAATCCTTAAATTGACCATGGGTATTGATTCCAATTTTTTTATTATGTGAAATTCACTAAATAATGGAAGACAATGAGATATTTGATAATCAACTTGAATATTGAAACGCAGAATAAAAAACCCTCTAATGGTAAAAATTTTCAAATAATATAATAAATTATTATAATTAACATGTTATATATGTTTAATTAAAAGAAATTTAACATGGTTTTCTCTAAACCTATTCTAATAACAACTGTAACAACCCCATCTATAGAATCCTAGAATCAATAGTTATTTTATTATATTTTCATAAGATACAAGGGATCACATCACTAATTATCGAATAGTTTAGTAGTCTTGAAGAACTATATATATACATGGATCCATTATTACATTTGTAATAAAACATAAAACATAAAAAAGGAAAGTAATTCACATACTTGAACTCATTCAACTATTTCACCAAGATATCCTAGGTAAAAAATACAAAATAATTCCCATCCTCAATTTATGGGATGTGGTTTCATTCAGCTGGTAAGTTTGGTCATGCCTGCGCAGGATTTGAGGGAAGAGATTCATGGTATTGAGATGAATATCAGCCTTTATGAGGCCTTTAATCCTAATAAAGTTTCTTTTAAAGATATTTTCACCAAAGGATAAGGCTTAATATCTGACCCCCTAAAGAGAAACCCAAGGAAGAATTAATCTAAAACACCATAGAACATAATTACTAGATTTGCAATGTCAAGGAAGATTGATGTTGAGTCGTTTAAGTACTTCAATACAGGAATTTATCCATATGAATGGGAGATTTATAAATATGGTTTTGAAAATGATTCATCATATTATGATCTATAATCTCCATTATGTTGGATGTGGGAAATCTATTTGCCCCATCCTTTTACTTGCTGCACTTCTCTTTTCTTATTAATAAATGGTTATGGTTTTTTTCCTGTGACTGAACTTTACTAAAAAAATGGGTTATTTACATTGGAAAATATTATGTATAAATAATTAATAATCAATATTGAAATATAAATAATAGAAAATACATTCCATTAAATGTATAACATGAGAATTAAATGCATCTATTAATAATATCAATGTGAAAATATCCTGGATAATAATAACAAATGATTTTTCAAAGAATGATATGATTAGTATAGGACATCATGATCTCAATAATCATGATATATATATATATATTGTAAATTCCTATCACAAGATTATTTAAAACACTAGGTAAATACCCATTTAATTTGGCCAAAAGTTTTTCTCATGGGAATTTTCATTACATCAAGCAACTATCCATAATCGGGACCCACCCATCACTTTATTTCCATAACATTCCTTATATATTGAATGATAAAATCAATTTATAAATAATATAACTTATCAAAAACTATGCATACAGAAAAAAGGATAAAAATTTATCAACATTTTCCAGAGTTTATAAAATTATTTCCATAGTAAAAATGCAAATCACAAATGGTATATAGTTTAGAAAATAATTGAATCCATGATACAACGAATATATATATTTTAGAGAAATGTCATATCCAATAATAAATATTATGTGAATGTGTCAAAGGATGGTATAATTACAACATATCCCCAGTTTTGAAAAATTAAAATGAAGGGTTGCAGTCCTTGATGAATTGAAATACCATTACAATATTATTAAAACATTCTTCAAGATAATAACCTTTCCATTTTTGAAATCGATTATTTAAAAAGAACATCACAAACAAAAAGTAAAACTTTTTATGTAAAAACAACCTTGTAAAATTTTAAAGGAATACTCGATATGAATATTAGTAATGATGGTGGGAAAATCCACTCATTCTATATAAGTTAAGAAACATTCCTTACTTAAATGTTTCAAAATAGTCAAAAAATACCTCTTTTAGGTAAAGAAAGAAGATTCCTTTCAAAAAATTTGTGAAAAATTCAAACTTGGGTAAACAAATCTTCTGATAAATAATTATAGATGTGTAAAAAAAAATTGGAATCATTTTATAGAAAATATGGATATGAAGGAAAAATATATTCTATCAAAGGAGAAATTAGATCAATTTATCATTAAAAAATTTCATTACATAATTTATGTTCCAAAGATAGTAAATAGAGAAAAAATTTAAGAGATTAAACATGAAATGAACATTAAAAATAATTAACAAATATATATTCAAGTAAATTTCCTCAAAGTGTAGCATAAATGTAACAACTCTGAAATTTATTAATTGAATTACCTTCTTATAATTATAAAACACATACATCACATAGAAACATTATTTCCATAAATTAGGAATGATGTATTATTCATAAAATAATCCAATAATAATGCCAAATATTTTAGTAGGAAAATAAATATAAAATAAGATAATAAGAAAAGGAAAATTGGGATCTTCTGGATTCACTTGAACAAATACACTCATGAACCATGATGTAGAAATAAAATATAATGTTAGTAATATAATATTCAATTTAAAGATGAAATTATATATATAACCTTTATAGAAAATATAATTGTATGGAGAATAAATTAAATAAATGGTATTTATAGAAATTAATTAACCTATATCATTTGAATAGTTTCCAAACTGTTGGAATAGTAATCTATTCATTTGGAATAGTAATCTGGCTATTATAATAGTAACTACACCAATGAATGTGTAAATAAAATTTATGCATCTTATAAATGAAAATATGATATATTTATGTCACGGTATAAGTAAATAAATGTTTTAAATATGATATACTATGTATTGGTATTTTTATAAAATGTAAACGTTTATTTACAATTTTATAATTATTATAATAATTTAGAATGAAATTAATTTTAATTAAATAATATTTATAAATTAATATTTGGTTGTGTTAAAAATAATATATAATTTTAAGTGACCTTAAAAATTCATTCAAAGGGTCATAAAATCAAGTATAATATTAAAATCGGTATTTTTCGAATAACTTATGATTTTATTTAAAAATTAAATTTATCATATTTAATAAATTATTTTCACAAAATTTATTTTATTTATAAAATATAAACATTGAAAAAATGGATTTGTATAATTTTTGGGATTTTTATAAAATAGTTTAATTTTTGGGGAATAATGAAATATGATAATTTACTTTTTTTAACATTATAAGATAAATAAAATAATGTTTGATTTATGATTTATGTAATAACCCACTGGTTCAAACTCTCCAGAACCATTTAATATATTTAGTGATAAATATAAACACTATTGGTAGTCTTGAGAAAAAATAATAAACTAATGAATATAATAGTAAAAAATACCTCTCTCCTCCCCATATAAATACCACCCCTTATCCTCACACCTTATAAGATTTTTAGCTTTTCAATATTCTTTGAAATTACCTTCCCAAGCCTTTCCCCCACATCCAAGATCAATAGGTCTCAACAAAGTACCAATTCAATGTTTCTTAAGGGGTCCTTCAAGGTGGTGATATTCAAGAGGTAACTTTCTCAAACCATCCCTTTTAATTTCATTTGTTGTTCAACCTTCTACTCAACTCCTTCATCCATAAAATCATAATATTTACCTCATAATTTATATTATATAATTTTATATTTCTAATTTAATATCTTCTATCCACACCTATTCTCATATCCTCTTATTCAAATACACAAAATTGTTTTCTAGATTATGGAATTTTGCCATCTTTCCAGACAATGAGTTTTAGTTTTCCATTACAACATTCAAGTTTGGTCATAAAACCTTTATTATGGTTAAAAAGATAACAATATGAATATTATAACTTTTTTCAAGTTCTGGAACTAATATATAGATATAAAATTAAATAAAATGAAACTAGTTCATGATTGTGGGGAAAATCACCAAAATAGACTAAACATTTATCATTAACATTTTTTAAAATGAATCATCCCCATAATAGAAAACATGTTATATGGGACTATTTAATCTTTATATTAATACCATAAAATTTCACTTCTAGAGAATTATTCCCATTTTAAAAAAATTTCCATAACTACACACAAGTGAACCGATCATGAAACAATGAAAACGAACACCCCTAGAATGACAAAATTGAACTTTGTAACACATAAAAATGGATATAAATAAACTTAATAAAAATATAATACATTGAATTCATGTATAAGTGGTTCTTAATTAAATATTTAATGAATCTAATTTTATTTTCTAAGATATTAAGTGAAAGTGTAGGAAGCCTTTGAACAAATGGTTAGGACTATCTCAAACCTCTATATTTCCTTTGGGTTATGTCTTCTCTCTCATTAACTCAATTTATTCCTTCATTTTTTATATAATTATACTAAATTATGATTATATAAACCAAAAATATGTATTAATATCAATTTATATTTCTTTTATTTGTAATTACATGTTTTATAAGGTTCCCTTCGCAATTCCTCTCTTTAGGAAAACCCTATTAAAGGGAAGTTCCCTTTTTATTACCATTTTCATGTACATTCAGAAAACTATTATAAGAATCCAATATTTTTTTATAAATAAATAACTCATTTAATCACAAAATAAATTATTTAATTTTTGGTTTTTCAAAAACAATTAGGAAATTATCCTTTTTAAAGACTTTTTATCTTTCCCTAAAACCGTGTTAAAGAATAACATTTACAAGGTTACTTAACCACACTTTTTAAATATTTTCACTATATTTAGACATCATTTATCATGATCTATTCTTATTTATACTTTTGATTTTGTAGTTATGATATAAATCTATTATTTTATATGTATTAATATGATACACCCTCTAGTTTTTCCTAATGAAAATATTATGATACCCATATCTTTCCATGGGTAATCTTTATTACCAAAAAGATATTGCAAGAAGAAAAGCTCCTAGAAATTTATTAAAACAATGAGAAAAAACAAGGGAAGTGGATGGGTTCATAGAAAGAGAAATTCCCTCATCCAGAAAACTAATTTAGTAACCATAATATGGAAGATGATTCCCATAGTCATAATCAGATTCATTAGCGGTTTCCCACACTGACTATGAGTTGCCTTTCTTGAGAATCCTAAGGATATCTACCTTGGACCTTTCCTGCTCATCAAATATTTGGAAGATGATATGGTAGACACATTAGTTGGAATGTTGGAATAATCCTTACATGGATTTATTTTTGGAGGATCACTCTTTCCTCTAATGACTACATCCTTAATAGAAACACCTCTTCTTGAAATATTGAGATGAGCAATGCCTAATAAAACTATATGCCACTCTATATCACTTCTATCTTCAGAAAAGTTACCCCAATTCCCAATTCCTAAGGAGAAAAATACATTCTTAATATTAGGATGATAATTCATATCCTCTTGAATATCACATTGTCAGGAACCATCATCATGTGGAGCATGTCCAGAGAAATCCATTACTAGTTACTGAACCATACATCCTTTATCATAAGGTTGTGAAAGAGAATTATCTATTGTGGCATGCTAAAAGTGATCCTCCATTATAGAATCCTACATATCTACACTTTCTGAGTGTTATCTATTTTATTATTCCCTTACATTTAAATTATATTAGAAAAATAGGGACCATATAGGCCATAGGAAGTTCAAACTCAAGGTTACAACACTATATTTTACAGCCACATTTTAGACTTACCTTCCCAGCTAGTTACACAAATTAAAATTTCCCTTTCATATTCTAATTGATCAACCTCAGGAAGAGAATCTATTCCCATACCAGCACCCTACCTTATGCTAGGAGACTTAACACAATCGTTGGGTAATCACCACAAGTAAATAGTTCAAGTGGCTAATCCATCCCTTCCCTACTTTTTCTTCCTTGAGGAACCCATATGGAACTACTATGGACCCTTCTCAATATTCTTCTCATCTCTTACTTGAGTCTTCTTTCATTTTACTTTCCTAAAAATAGATGCATCATACCCTCCAATGGAGAATGTTTAAAAAACAATGGATCTCCTACATGTGTCCAAAAAATGTCCAATTGTATTGAAATATATGAAATAAAAAGAAGTACTTTCATATTCAACAAAAAATTTAGGTCATCATTCTCAATGAACAAAAGAAACATTTTTTGTTAGTGTTGATCTTAAATAAACATCCATAAGAACCCTTTAAAAAAAGAAAAACTTATCTTGATCAGTTTTCTTTTCCATCATAATTGGGACACCAGTGGCAGAAGTAATATAAAACAAATTTTGTGTGTGCCATAGAATCCAATTCAAAGAAATAATTTTAACCTAAACTTGTGAAAAATAGTTTCTACACTCATAAGGGATGAAACCCAAATTCCACTCTTTATTCCTAAGCATATATGGATTTATAGAAACCAATACAAACCCTATAACATTTTATTTAATTCATAACTTGGAAACAGAATGTGATAGAAGGCACACCCCATTGGAATACATTTCCAGTTTAAGAATCCCCAAACAGTGGAAAACCTATTTATCAAATCCTCAAATCTCCATGGATTTTCACCCTTCTGCAGAACAACCTGACAAATGATGGAATGGAGACACATTTCAATCTTTTTAGAGACAACTTCCTACCTAACCATCATGGAAGTAGTGTTACACTTTTTCAAAACAATATCATAATTGGAATATCTTAAAGAAGAGAACAATCGTCGATTCACAAATTCCAAAGATTTACCATCATCCATATTTCTTGAGGTTACCTCTTTGAAAGAAACACCTAAATCAGTATCCCATGAAAACAAATCATATCATTTAGGTAAAGGATAATACTCACCTAAATATTGATGTTGGTCATCAGTCTTATCAATCCCTTATGAATCAACCTTAGACCGAGCCACCAAATTTCTCACATTTGAAGCCTTATGATTGTAGACCATAGATCCTATCTGTTTTCCATATACTTTAGAAAAATCATGTATTTTTATTTCATCTATGGTAGATCAAGGGATCTCATGAACATCCGATTATGTTGGTTGAGGTGTTGATGAAATTCCATCCCATTAAAAAATATTGAATCCTAGATAATATAGTATATCCATGACCAAAAAGGAACCCTAATTTCTTTGCAGGACACTATACAGGAGCTCTCGATCCTCCCTGTGAAATGTCATCATTTCCATGGGTAATCCTTATATTCATCCCTTATGTTTTATTCTTCATGTGGCATGCATATGAATGAACATGTTATGATGGGTGTGACCAGATATCACTCCAATGAATTGGGTAATGTTTTAGTCTCACAATATATCATGTATGGTATTAAAGAGTAAAATTAATCCAATATGGGACTTTCTCCAACATGTGATATAGTCTTGGAAGATAACATCAACTCATTTTTACGTCATGTTATATTTTACATCCACATTCTTAAATTTCCCTAACCACATGATCCCATGTTCTATATCCTATGATCCATATGTTTATTCATGTGTCATTCCTTTATTATGTCATCATGTTATGACATCTAACTCATATGATATGCTTTATTCATATTTTGATTCCCTTACTGGGATTTTTATCTCATCCCTATTGTCTATGTATTCCCCAGGTTATCCTATGCAGTTGTAGGAGCAAAAATGGAGTTAGCATATCATTATGGAAAAGATATTATATTTTGTTTCCTTGTTTTTTTAATTATGTACCTAATCTTCCAAAGAAACTTTTCTTTTCTATCCATGGTTTGAATTTAAAGTATATTTATGATTAAAATCCTGTAATTATATGTGTTAAAGGATAGGTTCTATATAGTTGGTGTCAAAGCATGATCTAGTTATTTTTGGGGATTATGACTAGAAATATTTAGTAATAACCATAGGGATTATTCTATCACCCTATATATCCTAGATTGAAAATTAGGGAAGAATAAGTTATGATATAATTTTCATTTATATTTTATTCTATATATGTTCATAGTTTCCTTTTATGTGATTATTTTATAAGTATTCTTTCCCCTAATTCAATGTTTTTTCATTTTCTTTTTTAATGGTAGAAAATATGATAACCTATGCCAACAATAAATGTGATAGGTAACGTGGTGATTTCCCTAATGAAATTCCAAATACGATGAGAATGGGAGCTCATAACATCATGAATGTACTAGCACAACTATCTCAAGTTATGAATAATAACATGAATCATGTGGAACACCCTCCTTATCCAAAGAAAGTGAAATTTGTGGTCAAATCCTCTATGTGAGAAAAGCCACCTATCATTAGTGTATCTTCTAATCCTCTCATTATAGAATAATCTATTAACTCCATTTAGAAGATATTTTCTATTATTGAATTCCTAGAAGAAGGGAAAGACATACTGGTGGTCTATCATTTTGATGTGGAAACTAATTAGCAGTGGACACTGATCAACAAAAATATAAGTATGAAATTGATTCATTGAAATGGGAACAATACAAGAAAATATTTTCAATAAATATTTTCCCTGAACTCTCTATTATAATATAGAGAGAGAGTTCCTTAGTGTGAAGTAAAAGGAAGATGATTTTATCAGAGCATATGATGAAAGCATAACAAGGCTTTCATTGCATGCTTCCAAATTTATCACCAACACTAAGAGTGAGACAGATTCTTTAGTGTGTTGAAACTAAGTCTAAAAAAATCTTTATCAATTAGGAACATTGAATGTTTGGAATATATTTTCCTTTTTTCCCTTAAATTTGATATAGAGATTGGTTATTCTTAGTGTTCTCGTGAGAATATATACAAGAAACATAAGATGTAATTATCTTTAGTCAGGCCAAGAAAAATATTATAGAGGAAATAAAAACCAGTATCCCACTTTTCAAAAGTGTGGGAAAAAGAATTCAAGAAACTACATAAGAAGAACCAGAAGGTGCTTCAATTATGGAAATGAGGGGCACCTGACTAATCAATGCGAAAGTGAAATGAATTAAACCACTAATGAGTAAGTGGAAAAAAAGTTTCAGATGAAAATTATTCCTATTGTGTATTGATTTAACTAAAAAGAACATGGGAAATATGTGAACATATTTCATAAGCCAAGAGTTGTTGGAGAAAATCTACAACAATAACCTCCAAGGAAGCAAGGAGGGAAATATCATATAACTACTATCAAGGTAGATCCCAATAATGATGTGGTGATAAGTACACTGGTTATTCATTCACGAATAGATAATTTACTATTTGATTCGGGTTCTATGTATTATTTCATATCTTGCAAGTTTAGTCGAACTATTCAAACACCACCTCAAAATATAAAGGTTGAGTTATCTATGAGAATAGTGAATGGGTAATTATTTCATATAAAGTATATAAATATTCCCTAGTTAATGTCTACGGAGTAAACCTTCCATAAAATCATGTTTTACTTCCTTTGGTGGAGTTTGATGCAATATTAGTCACGTATTGTCTATATTTATACTAACACTGCCTCAATTGTCAAGAAATGGTGATCACCCTTCACATCCCAAGGCATCCAACAATTAATTATATGTGTAAGGGGGATGATGAATCTCTTTTAGAATTACCATAGTAATTATGGATAATATTCCCTTATGATAAATCATATCTATCTCAAATGATTGAGAAAAAATGGAAATTGCACTCAAACACATGCCTATTTTTAGGGACAATAATGATGTGTTACCTAAATAATTTTTTGGACTTCCTCGGATCCATGAGGTTGAGTTATCAATTGATCTTTTTCCTATATATCATCCCATATCAAATACACCTTACAGGTTGGCACCATTGAGTTTTAGGAACTAAATAATTAGTTCCAATAGAATCCATATAAGGTTTTTATACACCCAAGTTCTTCACCATGGGGTATGCCAGACCTCTTCATCAAGTATAAGGATTGATCAATGCACCTATACATTTATTATCTTTAACAAAAAAATGAAGATAAATAACATGTTTACCACACCACAGATAGATAATTTTTTCTATCAACTATATAGGAAAATATATTTATCTAAGGTGGAGCTTTGGTCAGGATATCATTAATTAAAGATGAAAAAGGAATATGTTTACAATACTACCCTTAAAACAAGGTATGGAAATTATGAGTTCATAGAAATTAAATTTAGACTCACTAATTCTCAATTAATTTTCATAGACATAATGAATATAATACTTTTATATTACCTAATCTAATTTATGGTAGTATTTAAGGATGATATTCTGATATACCCCAAGAGCATGGAGGAGCACGAGGAGCTTTTGAATATTTTAATAAAGACTTTACGAAGGGAGAAACTATATGACATGTACAATAAATGTGAGTTTTATATAGAGTAAGTATCACTCTTAGGGTATGTTATCACTATTAAAGTCATATGTATGGATCTATATTAAATAAATAAAATTGAGGAGTGGGTCAGTCTAACATATATAACAGTGATCTGTAGTTTCCAGGGTCTAGTTGGGTATTACCGAATATTTTTTAGGAACATCTTATGAAGGTCAATCCCACTAACCAAGTTGACTCAAAAGGGAGTAAAGCTATTCTGGACCAGTGAATACAAAGACTTCTTAAAAGAGTTGAGAATGAGTCTTATCATTCTACTAGTAATTACACTACCCAAATTTGTAGAACTCTTTGTGGTATACAGTTATACTTCAAAGAAGGGCTTAATCAATGTGATTATGAAAAATTAAAATGTAATATACTAAACCTCAAATAAGTTGAAATTTCATTTGAAAAACTATCCCACACTTAATCTAGAGGTGGTAGTTGTTATCTTCAAGTTGAAAATAGTGGAATTATCTCTATGGGGAGAAGTTTGAGACATATACTGATCATAATACCCTCAAATATATATTCCCAAAAAATGATTCTTAATATGCACCAATGAATATGGTTAAAGAACATCAATGATTATGATTACTCAATCCACTATCATCTTGGTAAATAAAATTAATTTCTTGAGGCTCTAAGTAGAAAAGATCATGTAACATTATCAATGATGAGAATTTAGAAGGATCAAATTTTCTTAGACATATAAATTATGGAAATGGGAATCATAAAGGAAGGGAAATTTTCATTCCATTATCAAATGATTTATCAATAATACCTTATAGATAAGATAAAGGATACTCAAATAAATGATGTGGAAATTCATAAAAATCTAGAAGATATAAGAAATGGGAGATCCTTAGAGTTAAAAATTGATGAGGAAGGATTTATAAGATTTGGGTCATGAATATATGTGACATCCAATCTAGAGATAAAGAATTATTTTCTAAAATATCCACATGGCTCAACCTTATCTATCCACCCAGGAAGCACAAATATATATTGAGATCTTTGAGAAAACAATTGGTGGGACAATATGAATAATTAGATTTTTGAATATACATAAAAGTTTGTAGTATGTCAGTAAGTTAAGGTTGAAAGGAAAATTTCTAAGGGGATAATGCAACCATAAACCATACCTACATGAAAATGGGATAACATCACTATGGAATTTTTCACTGGCCTTTTTAAGACATCCAAAAGAAATAATTCTATATGGGTAATTTTAGATTGACTTATAAATACAGCTCATTTATTGCGATTCGAGAGGACTTCTCACTTTACCATGTTACACCGATATACATCATAGAAGTGGTGAGGTTGCATGGATTTCCATTATCAATTATATTTGATCATGATATGATATTTACCTCCATGTTCTAGAAAAATATCCAACATTATCTAAACATTGGTTTGAACTTCAGTATGACTTATCGCCCCCAAACCAATGGACAATCTAAGAAGACTATTCGTACACTAGGTGACATGTTGAGAGAATTCTTAATAGACTCAAAAAGAGGATGGGATCAACATCTTCCACATGTTGAGTTCTCTTACGAAAATTAATTCCATGCAAGAAACCAAATGGCCACATATGAATCCATTTATTGAATGAAATGTAGAATACCTTCATGCTTGGATAAATTTTTTGAATGTAAGCTATTGAGAATTAAAAGTGTTGATAAAATGGAAGAAAAAGTGATGATCATCCATCATAATATTTGGGATTTCCAAAGCCGATAGAATATGTATTGTAACACTATGAGTTTTTATGGATTATTTTTTTTCTTGAATAAATTAAATTTTCATTTATTTCATTCCATTGACTAATTCCAACATTCCTTTCACATGACACTTACTCGACATACGTTACACAGAAAATCGACTCAGCATATATTACCCAGAACATCGACTTAGCATATATTACATGAAACATCAACTTGGTGTATGTTACACACACTTTGAACTTTTCATATGTTATACAGAACATCAAATTGGCATATGTTACATGCAACACTGACTTAGTGTACGTTACACTCAACACCGATGTTTCAACGAAAAGTAATTTTAATATTATAATTATTTAAATGAGATAATTATAACATAGCCATTAAAATGAGTTATATGAATAGTAATAACTACTTTTAAAATATTTATTATAATTTTTTTATATAAATAAAACATATTGATAATGAAAGATATAATTTTTGGTAAAGTCTGTATATATTTAAAAATACCATTTTCTTAAATGAGATACTTTTAATGTCCTATGAAAAATAATAAATTAAATTTTTGACAAATTTATAAATTGAATTTGTTAAAATAAACTTCATTTTTAATTTATAATTTTGAAATTAACTTATAGAGATTTCTTGGGATTTTTCTAAGAAACTTCTTTTCTGGATGAATAGTGAAAAATATTGGATTTGAATTCAAAACTGCATTTTCATATAATTTATTTATAAGGATAAATTATATATTAAATTGGTTTAAAAGTTTAATTAGATCATATTTTTATCATTTAATCCAATTTTGTTAATTGGAACTAATTTCACATTGAAAATGGATATAAAATCATAGAAATCTTTTGATCATTTTTTCTTTAAAACCCCACATTGTTGACGAGACTACATGTTTAATTTAAATTAATTTATTCAATTTTTGTGATTAAAATTTGTAAAAATGGATTAAATATATATAATAATCATAATTTATAATTTATAAAGTTAAAATTAGTTTTTATACCAAAAATATTATTGAAAGTTATTAAAATTACTTAAAACAATTAAGGTTAAAATAATCTTAATATGTGACTAAACCACATTGTTAAATCCCAAGACGACCTATAAACGTGTCCAAAAATAAATTTTATAGACATATTTAGAACATATACTCCATTTTATCTACTTTTTATCATTATTGGATAGATTTTCAATAAAACAATATGGGTTGGGTTTCCCTTTACCAAAATATTTCAAGAGTGCCACTCCTCCTCTATTATAAAAGTCCTCCAGCTATCCCTCTTCTTAATACATCTCAAAAAACATAGGTTCAGGTGATAATTGTTTAATAAAATTCCCAAAATCCCTAATATACTAATTGAAACCTCTATTTTTTCATAAATAAATCCAAATAATCCTTTTAGCACAAACCAAAATAAGTTACCCGATTAAGAGGTAACGTCTTCTACCAATATCCTTTATTTTATTTTCTTTATCCACACCCTACAATCTCCTTATTCCATGATTGTATAAAAACACTAGTATCTTCAATATAATGGGTTCTTTTATGATAATTATTTGACCTGAACTTACACAAAATTCCATATAATGGTTAATGAACATTATATTTACGTGTACGGTGAACTACCATCTCACGAAATGATGATTGTTCATTTTTCCTTTATCTCCTATCATGGTGGATATTTTGATGAAAACACTATTTATATATGTTACATAGTATATTTTTTGTTTTTTAAGCTCATTTAATCCTTTTACAACACATATCTTTATAATTTCCATTTGGTTTAAATACGATAATTTCATTTGAGGAAGTGTGGACTACCGCCCCCTCAAAGCGATGTGATTCATTCACACAATAAATGGAATGTATTAAGGATGAGTTTAGTGAAATTTTATGATATATATTATATAATAATGATATTTTGATAATTATATATATATATTTATATTCACATATTCAATTTACATTATTTCTTTCAATACGATAATAAAAACAGAAACAATGTTCATGCGTACACACGGCTTACCATATTTATGAATGGTGTATTATATTTAACACATTTATATTCAATATATTATTATAATACACATATAATTCATATAAATTATATTTATATAGTGTTTCAAATTCTGTAAATCATGATATAAGTATAAGGACAAAGATAAAACAAATTAAAACCCATGCGTAGAACAAAGCAGATATTACCCAAAGTGAAACCTTAACATAGGTATGTTAACAAGAGGGTAATATAAGGTAGTAATCTAACCATATATGGTGTTAAATATAATAATATGTATATTTATAATATTTATAATAATTTTTTTTATTATACTTGTTTTTTGAACAATTACGATGAGATTCAAGACATATGGTAAGGGTATTTTATCTCACTTTTTATTTCTGTGAGATACATGATTTATTCACCATCCATTCCTTTTGTGTGGTGTATATACTGCCCATGTATGTATTAAATTATTATTATAAACAAATTTATTGGTATTTAAATATCTATTTTATTATATTTCTTTCATGGGGTTTATGTTTGAAAAGTTACCAAATCTATAAAATAGTTTTGTCTCAATTTTCCTTCATTGAGATTCATGTATTATTATGAAAAAAATTAATTTTCTAAGTGTACATAATTGAATTTTACATGTTATATAATGAATATCCATATTTTCATGATATTTTAAGCTTTATTAAATTTTATTTTCTTATATGGATAGTATTATCTCATGTTACCAAGTTATAAGTGTTTATTGGAACAATCTCAATGCTTTTCAGGATTGTTTATCATCATGATTCAATTAATGAAATATCACAATCCATCTCTTAAGAAAACTCATCAATTTTATTATCCTATGGTTATTCAATATATCCTCATGTATTAGTACCATTTTATACTCTTTAGTACTTAAGATATTATGTTTTTGTAAAATCTGATCGTCTCTCTCTTCGGTCAGAAATCTATTGTATTCAAAAAAATGATTTCATACATGTTTTCAAAAGATATTTGAAGCCCATTTTCAAGGAAAAAGTATTTTAAAAACGTTTTCCAGTTTTCAATGATTCCATTATAAGTTTTCAAAGCTATTTTTGAGGAATATTTTTTTCAAAAGGTTTTATGTTCTAAAAATAAGTTTTCAGTGTATAAAGGTTACTTTCCTCACAAAATGTTTTTAGAAGATCATTCAAACTTATTTACCATATAAGATAACATCCACTGGTGTTACTCATTCCTTTTTGGGGAAATGATACAATTTTTCCATTCATATTCTTTCCCTGAATGGTTTACCTTTTATGGAATGATGTTTATGAAAATATGTTTCTATTTCACAGGTTATATTCTTATGAAACCTACTTATTTTCACGGTTTATGCTTTGATTAATGGATTGTTAAAAATGTAACTTTTCCATAGGTTAAGATATGATTACATGTTTATGAAACCCATTTAATTTTGTAGATTATGATATTATTGTTTATGATTCTATGCAATATGTATGTATCATTTAATTATGAGATGGGTGTGACCTATATCTCCCTCCAATGAATTGGGCAAATATTTTTATCTCATGAGATATACTAAGATTGTCTTCGGAATGAAACCTGACTACTAAGATGGCTATGGGAGTGAACCATGACTACCAATATGGTTTGAGGAGTGAACTCATTCTAATAATATGGCCATTGGAGTGAACCATGACTACCAATATGGCATGTGGAGTGAACCCATACTACCAATATGGTCTTAGAAGCAATACCTTGGCTGCGATGCAAACTATATTAGATTCTTATGTGTCTTCAATAATTCCATGTTTTATTCCTATGTTATTCTTTCATTGATTATGTTCTTTATTTACTTATGATTAATATATTATGAACTTTCAAGATTCATTCCATGTTTCATTGATATAATCATTGATATACAGGGTATGATATTCTATTTTCATGGCAATGTTCTCATACCCTTATTCTCATGATTATTCTTACATATCTCCCTTATTTACCCTTATTGTGCATCTGAGATCTCCCATTATTATGTTTTCTTCACCATGTTATAAAGACATATATTATATTTGATATTTTTAAGAAGGTTTCTAGTCAAGAAGAAGCTTGTGGGGAGATAATGTAGCTCACTAATATATCAGTGTTTATGTTTCCATGTTTCCAAATACACTAGACTAGTACTATCATTGGGCGTTTATTTATATAATATTTTTATGTATTCCACAAAATTTATGTAATGTCTATGTATGAAAATAAGGGGTTTATATATCTATACAGACAATCATCGATGGTACTTAGAGATTGTGGTTAGTTAAAAGTTATTCCTCCACATATATCCAAGGAAATGAGTCTTGGGAATTGAAAAGAAAGGAGAGAAAAGTCTTAGGTACATTGAACCCTTTGAGATTCTTGATCATATTGGAGATGTGGCCTATTGACTATCACTTAATCAAACCATGTATCAAGTAGATTATGTATTCCTTGTATCCATATTGAGGAATTACATACCATATCCCCCACATGTACATATCTCAGAGGTGGTATAGTAATAAAATGTTCTATTATATGTGAAGCATTTTGTAATGTTTTTGGACCTTAGAGACAAGGTTCTACGTAAAAAAGACCACTCACCAGATCAAATTACTATAGAGAAACCATAAGTATAAATAGGTGACATAGGATAGGGAGGAAGCGATTAAGGAGAAATAAAATCACTTTTTTAAACCTTATTATATAAAATGAAATTCTAAGGGTGATGTTTCATAAGGGGGGAAGAATGTAATGACCTAAAATATTTTCAATGAAATTTCCATTATTATAACTATAAAATGCATACATCATATAGAAAAATTATTATCATAAATTAATAATGATATATTATTCCGAAAATAATCCTATAAGAATACCAAATATTATAGAAGGAAAATAAATACAAACTAAGATACGAGAATATGAAAATTTGGATCTACACAATCTACTAGATCGACCGTACTCACAAACAACGATATAGAAATAAAATATAATACGAGTAATAAAATATTAATTATAATGATTAAATTATATATATAACTATGATTAAAAATATAAATAAATGAATAATGAATGAAATAATTGGTATTAAAAAAATTAAAGAATTTATACCGTTAGAATAGAAACAAGACTATTTGAAAAGTAATCTGACTGTTTGGAAGAATAATTTGGTCGTTAGAATAGTAAAATCACCTAAAAATGTAAAAATAAATTTTTGGAATCTTATAAATGAAAATATGATATATTTATATTGTGGTATAAATAAATTAATGTTTTAAAAATGATAAATTAAGTGTTGGTATTTTTATAAAACATAAATGTTTACTTACAATGTTATAATTGTTATAATGATTTCAAACAAAATTAATTTTCATGAAATAATATTGATAAATGAATATTATGTTTTATTAAAAATATGATATAATTTTATGTGACCTTAATTAATTTTTCAAAGGGTCATAAACTCGATTATAATATTAAAATCAGTATTTTTGAATTAATGACGGCGTTATTTATAAATTAAAATTCTCATATTTAGAAAATTATTTTCCTAAAATGTATTTCATTTTTAAATCTATACATTGAAAAATGGTAAGAGTGAATTTTTTGAATTTTTCTAAAATATTTGATTTTTTTGTGAATAATGAAATTCAATAATTTACAGTATTTAACATTTTAATATAAATGCAAGATTTTTTGAGTCATGGAAGATAAAACCACCCATTGTTTTGTAATATATTGAACCATTTACTGTATTTAGTGAGAATAATCAAAACTATGGATAGTATTGACCCAAAATAATAAACTAATGTACATGATAATAAAAAATACCCCTCTCCTCCACCTGTAAATACCACCCCACAACACATATTCTCCTCACACCATATAAGCCTTATATATTTTCAATATTATATCTAGATCACTTCCCAGGACTATCCCTCACATTCAAGATCTTCTTCTCTTAAAAAAAGTCAAATTCCAAGTTTCTTTAAGGGGTCCTTTAAGGAGGTGATATTCAAGAGGTAACTTTCTTAAACCATCTCATTTAATTTCATTTCTTCTTATAAATTATTCTGAAATCCTTAATCCATAAGATAATAATAAGTCTAGTATCATTTATATTATTTAATTTTATATTACTAATGTAATATATTGTCACGACCCGTCCTCGGGGCCCGTGCCGTGACTACCCCAAGCCAGCCTTCTATAGGCCAGGGGATGGTGACTAGCACCAAAGGCATAAATCCCGATAACTGGGAAGACATTTCCTTTATAAAAGCAAACAAACACCACAAAGTACAAGAGGAAGTAAGACACTAAGTACAAATGGAAGTGCTGAAAAGTAAATGGGCCAGAATACAAACCCAACTGAAAATACAGCTACAACTGAACAAAAGTAGAACAGATGGAAGAACGGAAGCGGCTCCTGGGTCATCCTCCTCGGATCCTACCTGAAGGGTAGTTACAGATACTGCAACTCCTGGATCATTCACCATGGATCCTACCTGAAGGGTAGGTACAGATAGCCTCCACAACGCTCTCACCCGTCAACCTCCTCCCTGTGTCGTCTCATCGTGAATTCCACCTCCGGATATTGAATCATTATGTGGTCCACCTCCGGGTACTGACTCGTCATGTGCTCCACCTCCGGGTACTGTCCAGTCCTTGAACACTCGGCCTCCGTCAGCACTGCCCGTCATCTGCAACCAACACAACGAAGTGTGGGCATAGCCCGTGCAGGGGCGAGTATAACGATACTCAGTAGGGACCCCGAGACCCTCAAGGTCTCACTAAAACCAACAAGGATAACCACAAGAGGATCTCAACAGATAACCTCTACTTAGGTATATTCCCATACATATACCTAAGTTATCAAGTAACCCATCTCAATCACGAGGAAACACAAAGATTATGAAATCAACGGATAACCACTACCTAGGTATATGCCCATACATATACCTAAGTTATCAAGTGACCCATCTCAATCACGAGGAAGCACAAAGATTATGAAATCAACGGATAACCACTAAACAGGTATATGCCCATACATATAACTAAGTTATCAAGTGACCCATCTCAATCATGAGGTAAACACAAAGGTCATAGACTCAGCTCAAACCAGGATTTTCATTATCGAAACCGTAACTGCTGAAGAGCCCCGTCTCTGGAGTGTACAGTGGTCCTGTCACGACTCCGAGGTACTGCTCACTAACCTAAGACTGCTGAGGTACTTCTCCTGTCAAGTACCGCGGGTCAGCCACCCAAACACAGTAGTGCTTCCCGTCGGGGCATGCCACCCAAACAAAGTAGTGCACACCCCCTAGTAGCCTGCAGAGGTACTCTCCGGACGAGTATCGCGGGACTTCACTGTCACACATGTAGTGCTCCGTCTGCCATGGGTATTCACCCAAACAAAGTAGTGCTCCGTCCACTGGGCTAGTCGACTCACTCCAAGTCGAGTCGGTCAAGTAGTCGCCAGGTCTCAGGCGGCTACACGGTCTCTGTACTCTGCACGCTCGTCTCAGAGAGGGTCCGCTCCACGAGCTACAGGTCGATACTACAAGTATCTCAAAGTCCCACGAAGAAGCATCTCAAAGGACCGACTCGTCATAGGGGTCTCAACGCAACAGACGACGCATCAATCGGACGCCCGGTCTGTGAGTTATTAGCCTTTTCGTCCCAGGGGCCCGGTTGGTTTCGTGAGCGAACCAACCCGGCCGTATCTCAAATTTACCCCGATATCTCATAGGGTATACTCATAGGGACCGTTTCTCAACGTGATCACCAACGCCGCTGACGATTCTTCAAACAGACGTCCGGTCTGAAAGATAACAGCTTTTCCGTTCCAAGGACCCGGTTGGATTTTGGGTACAATCCAACTCGGCCACTATCCAACAACAATAAAAACTCAGGCGAAAGATGCCAAAAGTTCTGTCTCATCAAGAGGAATTCAACGAGAGAGACGTCGCGTCAATCAAACGCCCGGTCTGTGAGTTATTGGCTTTTTCGTTCCAGGGGCCTGGTTGGTTTCGTCAGAGAACCAACCCGACCACACTCCGACGGTGTCCAAACCTCGAGCGGAGTAAGACAAAAGTTCCTTCTCCTCAATAGTATTTCAATGAAGTTGACGACACGTCAATCGGACGTCTGGAGCTCAAGATATGAGCGTTTCCACTCCGAGGGCCCGGTTGGTTTCATGTACGAACCAACTCGGCCGAACCCAATGTATTCCAAAACCTTGAGTGCGATATACCGAAACGACCGTCTCCATCCAAGGATCACATCTCAACTGACGGTGCGTCGATCTGAGGTCCGTAGCCCAAGATATTGGTAAAAGACCGAAAAGGATTCAAAAACGGGGGTTTCGGGCCTGGACCGACCCGGGTCCGGGTCGGCCCGGCCTGGCGCGCGGCACCAGCTGGCTCGGCCGAACCGCCGAGCCGTTCGGTTTTCGTGGGGGGGGGGGGGGGCGCTGCCCCCCGCATTTTGTAACCACAGCCCCCCTTAATGGGGGCCGCTAGCTGGCCGGCCGGGGGTTTGAACCCCCGGCCTCTCACCTATCTGGCCGGCCCGCCCCGGCCGGCCAGTTTCTGCCGCCACAGGACCGGCGACGGCCGATCCCCTCCCTGCTCTGACGCCGGCAGCCCACTTCCGGCCGCCGGTTCCCATGCTCCGCTGCGGCCCAGTATTGGTCGCGGCCTTCATTCGTCCGATGCGGCGTGACGACGCCGCGAATTGGTTCAATTTCACGGCGCGACGAGACGGCGCCGCACATTACTTTCCACTCGATCCCGCATGGTGTGATGACACCGCACCATTCCCGTTCCAACCACATTCGAAACAATAACATGGAAAAGATAGGAGGGTTGGCCGTGTTGGTGCGGTCCGACCCCCTCTCGTTAATCGATAGCGATTGGTCGTATTTTCACGAAGAACGAAAAGGTAGTATTGACGAACAAAATTAATTAAAAACAACCCCTACAATTTCCCACAACAAAACATTCCCAACCCGCAAGGAAAATGATCGCGGATCAACTAGATAATAAGTTGATCCATTTTCTTTAGAATGAAAGAAACAAGGGAATAAAATCGTTCTCAAAATAATTCCCTACCTCAAGCGTAGCTTGAACGGAGGTTCGTCGAACGAGGATTCGTCGCGGAAAGAGACATCGCGAAAGAAGACGTCTTCAGTGTCACGATAAGAGGTGTTGCAGAAGGAGACGTCATGGAAGGAGACGTCGACCTTCGAGGAATCCGGCGTTCTTCGCGTTCTTCGTGTTCTTCGATGAAGAGGATGACGAAACTCAAGTCTCCATTAGCTTTTCTCCCAAAGCTCTCAAGCAACAATCCTCCAACCCAAAATAAAATATGTCCCTTACTTATTTTATTAACACAACTTATGGTTTGAAATTCAAGAGTTTGAAATTCAAACACTCACAATAAACACACCTCATTAATATCATAATTTATCAAAAACTTAAGTTATCAAATTTAATTGTGAGTTGAGGGAGTTAAGGAATGTGAAGGGGTGGGGTTCGTGTGGGCCCCACCACTCTCATAACCTTCCATGGGATGTTGGGTAGTTACCAAACTTCCACCCAAAGCATAAATCCACTAAGAGAAAATAAAAATTGTAGTTAAATTTTTATTCTATCTTCCACAATTTTTATCAACCTCTCTCGTGAAAACGCAACTCCGAGAAAGGTGTTTCTAAGAAATTACCGGAGCTGCGGTTTCATTGGTGCCCTCGGAATTCGATTCTGAGCACCAGTTCAAAAGTTAGAAATTCCCGCTCGTTCGTTCACTGAATGTACCCGAGCTAAACTTCGGAAAATAATTCCAGGAAAACCGGGCCTCAGAATCAGGTGCCGTCAGAAACTGCGTTCTTTTAAAATTCCAAAGAAAATTAAGAAAAAAATTTTCCTTGAAATTTCCGAGTCTTTACATTACTCCCACCTCAGGGCTTTACATTCCCGTAAAGCTTCAACACAAACTGGGGTCACAAAAGCGGTATTGAGAATGCATCTGAGACTTCCGATCCCATGTGCTTACCAGGAGGCTCCCGTACTGCCGAAGAAAGCGCACCTGAGGAATCAACCGTCCTCATAGGATTCTCTCCTGTCGATCCTCAATCCCCACTGGAACCTCCGTGGAAGTAACCCCATCGCCATCACCCTGCTCCTCATGGTCGATGATATGCGAAGGGTCGAGCACGTATCTCCTCAGTTAAGATACTTGGAAAACGTCATGCACCTGGTGCAACTGAGGTGGATGGGTCAAGCGGTAAACCACCTCTCCTACCCAGATGAGCACCTAGAAAGGTCCGTTGAACCTCGGAGATAACTTTACTCCTTCTCCACATCTCCGTAAACCTCGTCGAGGTGAGACCCATATAGGGACGTGATCGTCATCCTCGAACTCTAGAGGTCTCCGATTCCTGTTAGAACTGAAACTCAAACCGACTGCTGCCACGGGGGTAAGGTTGACCGAATCAGGAGTGATCGGTCGCACCCTCTTGTGCTTGAGTTTATCCTGTGCTGCCTGGGTTTTCCTTTTCACTGACCAAGGAAAACCCATCCCAACATTTGCCTAATACCTTCAATTTGAGTATGAACAGTTATTGCCCATTACATACTCAAACTAACGTCGTAAGGACTCGACGCTACCACCAAGAGATTCCAACCGAAACTCTCGCCTCATGGGTTAGACCACACTATCGGCGTAAGTGTGATTATTGAGTCTCCTCCCAAGGTATCTCCAGATGTGAGGGTCAAGTCTACGGCTTACCGGAAACTCTAGGTCTGAGATAAGATTCGTGAAA
Source organism: Viscum album (assembly GCA_963277665.1). Lineage (NCBI taxonomy): Eukaryota > Viridiplantae > Streptophyta > Magnoliopsida > Santalales > Viscaceae > Viscum > Viscum album. The sequence continues at coordinate 684,102,306 of OY728120.1, read as the reverse complement.
GTAAGGAATGATTCATATCGACGTCTGTTACTACAACAACTAGTATTGGACACAGACTGTCCCTTGAATAATTTTTAGAGCCATTGGGTCACACTCCTTGCCCGCATGCAGCCGCAATCTTCCTCCACCCTCCAGCTCCCTGAGCCTGGCGGGGATAACTAAGGCGGGTGGTTGTAACATGTTTAGATGTACACCACCTCATGCTGCTCTCCTATCTCTGCCTCCACGTCTGCTGCTTCACAGACTCATCTCTCGTTAAAGATTTCTCTTCTTGAAACATTTAACATGCTCGAGTCTCTAAGACTGGCGTCGGTTTCCTGTTTCTTACTGCACTATGCAGTCTTCATCCGCTCCTGGATGATCTGCAACTTCTTTGCCTATGATCTGGAAGAGCTGCTAAAATTTCTCCTTTGCCGAAAAGAGAAACTCAGTCTTATCCCCTGGATGAACCACGCCCATTGCCTAATACAGTCAATCCTAAAATGAATGATGTATTCATGGCATGGATGATGTCGTAAGGCCTCGACGTAACTACCAAGAGATCCAACTGTCACTCTCACCTCCAAGGGTCGAGTCACACTGTCGGCATCAGTGTGAGGTCACTGGGTCTCCTCCAGTATAAATCTCGAAAGTGAGGGTCAAGTCAACAGTTTTAACCGGGACCACTCAATATCAACCAAAAAAAGGGACAGGAAATCAAAAATTACAAATATAAGTGTCTTTTTTTTATTATTTCATCTCATAGTACAAAGACACGAATACAACAGCAATATGGAACTAAAAGTACAAGGGACGTATCCACTAGTTCCGCTCCTGTCCACCTGATCCTGGAGCTCTACTTCCTTGTCCATGAAAATGCATCCTGAAAGAAACAACATGACATGGTCAAACGATTATACATGGTGAGCTAACCTGGTTTGAGTTGTTTTAAGGGAAAACCTTTGAAAACACACACGCAGTCAGTGTTTTTGTGTACAAAGTCGGAAATCAGTTGTCAGGGTCCTGGTGTATGGATACGTCGGCCGCCCGCACCAACACTGGACTCCCTGAACTGAAGACCACACTCGGTACCCTTAACACTATTTCCTTACAGAAAGAAAATATCAGAGTTATAAGTTCTGCGGTAGAACCGACTCCTTTGATACCAATTTATCACGACCCGTCCTCGGGGCCCATGCCGTGACTACCGCAAGCCTTCCTTCCATAGGCCAGGGGCTGGCGACTAGCACCGAAGTTGTAAATCCTGATAACTGGGAAGACATTGCCTTTATAAAATCAAACAAACACCACAAAGTACAAGCGGATGTAAAACACTAAGTACAAAAGGAAGTGATGAAAAGTAAATGGGCCAGAATAAAAACCCAACTGAAAATACAACTACAACTGAACAAAAGTACAACAGCTGGAAGAATAGAAGCGGCTCCTAGGTTGTCCTCCTCGGATCCTACCTGAAGGGTAGGTACAGATAGCACAACTCCTAGATCGTTCCCCACGGATCCTACCTGAAGGGTAGGTACAGATAGCCTCCACAACGCTCTCGCCCGTCAACCTCCTCTGTGTGTCGTCTCATCGTGAAGTCCACCTCTGGATACTGACTCATAGTGTGGTCCCCCTCTGGGTACTGACTCTTCATGTGGTCCACCTACGGGTACCGTCCAGTCCTCGAACACTCGGCCTCTGTCAGCACTGCCCGTCCTCTGCAACCAACACAACGAGGTGCGGGCATAGCCCGTGCAGGGGTGAGTATAACGATACTCAATAGGGACCCCGAGACCCTCAAGCTCTCACTAAAACCAACAAGGATAACCATAAGAGTATCTCAACAGATAACCTCTACTTAGGTATATGCCCATACATATACCTAAGTTATCAAGTAACCCATCTCAATCACGAGGAAACACAAATATTATGAAATCAACGGATAACCACTACCCAGGTATATGCCCATACATATACCTAAGTTATCAAGTGACCCATCTCAATCATGAGGAAACACAAAGATTATGAAATCAACGGATAACCACTACCAAGGTATATGCCCATACATATACCTAAGTTATCAAGTGACCCATCTCAATCATGAGGTAAACACAAAGGTCACAGACTCAACTCAAACAAGGATTTTCATTATCAAAACCATAACTACTGAAGAGCCCCATCTCTGGAGTGTACAGTGGTCCTGTCATGACTCTGAGGTACTGCTCACTAACCTAAGACTGTTGAGGTACTCCTCCTATCGAGTACCACGGGTCAGCCACCCAAAAATAGTAGTGCTTCCTACCGGGGTATGCCACCCAAACACAGTAGTGCACACCCCCTAGTAGCCTGCATAGGTACTCTCGGAACGAGTACCGTGGGTCTGCACTGTCACACAGGTAGTGCTCCATCCGCCATGGGTCTGCACCCAAACAAAGTAGTGCTCCGTCTACTGGGCTAGTCGACTCACTCCAAGTCGAGTCGGTCAAGCATTCGCAGGTCTCAGCCGGCTACACGGTCTCTGTACTCCGCACGCACGTCTCAGGGAGGGTCCGATCCATGAGCTACAGGTCGATACTCCAAGTATCTCAAAGTCCCACGAAGAAGTATCTCAAAGGACCGCCTCATCATAGGGGTCTCAACGCAACAGACGGCGCGTCAACCAGATGCCCGGTCTGTGAGTTATTAGCCTTTTCGTCCCAGGGGCCCGGTTGGTTTCGTGAGATAACCAACCTGGCCGTATCTCAACTGTACCCCGAAATATCATAGGGTATAATCATAGGGACCGTTTCTCAACGTGATCACCAACGCCGCTGACGGTTCGTCAAACAGACGTCCGGTCTGAAAGATAACAGCTTTTCCGTTCCAAGGGCCCAGTTGGATTTTGGGTACAATCCAACCCGGCCACTATCCAACAGCAAACAAAACTCAGGTGAAGTATTCCAAAAGTTCTGTCTCATAAAAAGGAATTCAATGAGACAGACGGCGCGTCAATCGGACGCCCGGTCTGTGAGTTATTGGCTTTTTCGTTCCAGGGGCTCGGTTGGTTTCGTGAGTGAACCAACCCGACCACACTCCGAAGACGTCCAAACCTCAAGCGGAGTAAGCCAACAGTTCCATCTTATCAAGAAGATTTCAATGAAGTTGACGACACATCAATCGGACGTCCGGAGCTCAAGATATGAGTGTTTCTGCTCCGAGGGCCCAGTTGGTTTCGTGTACGAACCAACTCGGCCGAACACAAAGTATTTCGAAACCTTGAGTGTGATATACCGAAATGACTGTATCGATCCAAGAATCGTATCGCAACTGACGGCGCGTCGATCAGAGGTCCGTAGCCCGAGATATGGGTAAAAGAACAAAAAAGGTCCGAAAATGGGGGTTTTGGGCCCGGACCGACCCGACCCGAGACCCCCTGGGTCGGCACGAACCGAGTCGCCCTGACCCAGGTCCGGGTAGGCCCGGCCTGGGCGTGGGCCGGCGCGCTGGCGTGCGACGCCAGCTGGCTCAGCCGAATGGTCGAGCCGTTCGGTTTGCGGGGGGGAGGGGGTGGGGGGTGCCCCCCGCGTTTTGTAACCGCGGCCCCCCTTAATGGGGGCCGCTAGCTGGCCGGCCGGGGGTTTGAACCCCCGGATTCTCACCTGTCCAGCCGGCCAGTTTCTGCCACCATGAGACCGGCGCCGGCCGGTCCCCTCCCTGCTCTGATGCCGGCGGCCCGCTTTCGGCCGCCAGTTCCCATGCTCCGCCGCGGCCCAGTATCGGTCACGGCCTTCATTCGTCCGGTGCGGCATGACGATGCCGCACCCCTCCGCCACGGCCCTACTCCGGCCGCAGTGCTTTTGTGGTTCTCCGGCGCGGCGCGACGGCGCCGTGACTTGGTTCAATTTCCCGGCACGGCGCGACAGCGCCGCGCATTACTTGCCGCTCGATCCCTCGCGGTGCGATGGCACCGCGCCATTCTTGTTCCAACCACATTAGAAATAATAACATGGAAAAGGGAGGAGGGTTGGCCGTGTTTGTGTGGTCCGGCCCCCTCTTGTTAATCGATATCAATTGGTCATATTTTCACGAAGAACGACAAGGTAGTATTCACGAAAAAAATTAATTAAAAACAACCCCTACAATTTCCCGCAACAAAACATTCCCAACCCGCAAGGAAAATGATCGCGGATCAACTAGATAATAAGTTGATCTGTGTTCTTTGTCTTCTTTAGAATGAAAGAAACAAGGGAATAAAATCATTCTCAAAATAATTCCCTACCTTGAGCGTAGATTGAACGGAGGTTCATCGAATGAGGATTCCTCGCGGAAAGAGACGTCGCGAAAGAAGACGTCGTGTGCGTTGCGATAAGAGGCGTCGCGGAAGGAGACTTCGCGGAAGGAGACGTCGACCTCCGAGGAATCTGGTGTTCTTCGCATTCTTCGAGTTCTTTGACAAATAGGATGAAGAAACTCAAGTCTCCCTTAGCTTTTCTCCCAAAGATCTCAAGCAACAAGCCTCCAACCCAAAATAAAATAAGTCCCTTACTTATTTTATTAACACAACTTAAGGTTTGAAATTCAAGAGTTTGAAATTCAAACACTCACATTAAACACACTTCATTAATATCATAAGTTATCAAAAACTTAAGTTATCAAATTTAATTGTGAGTTGAGGGAGTTAAGGAATGTGAAGGCATGGGGTTCGTGTGGGCCCCACCACTCTCATAACCTTCCATGGGATGTTGGGTAGTTACCCAACTTCCACCCAAAGCATAAACCCACTAAGAGAAAATAAAAATTTTTGTTAAATTTTTATTCTATCTTCCACAATTTTTATCAACCTCTCTCGTGAAGACGCAACTCCGGGAAAGGTGTTTCTAAGCAATTACTGGCGCTGCGGTTTCATCGGTGCCCTCAGAATTCGATTCCGAGCACCGGTTCAAAAGTTAGAAATTTCCGCTCGTTTTTTCACTGAACGTACCCGAGCTAAACTTCGGAAAATACTTCCGGGCACACCGGGCCTCAGAATCAGGCGCCGTCAGAAACTGCGTTCTTGTAAAATTCCAAAGAAAATTAAGAAAAAAATTTTCCTTGAATTTTACGGGTCTTTACATTACTCCCACCTCAGGGATTTACGTCCCCGTAAAGCTTCAGCACAAACTAGGGTCACAAAAGCGGTATTGAGAACGTATCTGAGCCTTCTGCTCCCATGTGATTACCTGGAGGCTCCCGTACTGCCGAAGAAAGCGCACCCGAGGAATCAACCTTCATCATAGGATCTGTTTCTGTCGATCCTCGATCCCCACTAGAACCTCCGTGGAATTAACCCCATCGCCATCGTCCTGCTCCTCATGGTCGATGATATGCGAAGGGTCGAGCACGTATCTCCTCGGTCGAGATACTTGAAAAACGTCGTGCACCTGGTGCAACTGAGGTGGATGGGTCAAGCGGTAAACCACCTCGCCTACCCAGATGAGGACCTAGAAAGGTCCGTTGAACCTCAGAGATAACTTGCTGCCTTGGCCACATCTCCATAAAACTCATCGAGGTGAGACCCATATAGGGACATGATCGTCATCCTCGAACTCTAGAGGTCTCCAATTCCTGTTAGAACTGAAACTCAAAACAACTGCTGCCATGAGGGTAAGGTTGACCGACTGAAGAGTGATCGATAACACCCTCCTGTGCATGAGTTTATCCTATGATGCCTGGGGTTTCATTTTCACCGACCAAGGAAAACCCATCCCAACGTTTTCCTAATACCGTCAATTTGAGTATGGACAGTTATTGCCCATTCTATACTCAAACTAACGTCGTAAGTCCTCGACGCTGCCACCAAGAGATTCCAACTGAAACTCTCACCTCGTGGGGCAGACCACACTATCAGCGTAAGTGTGATTATCGAGTCTTCTCCCAAGGTATCTCCAGACGTGAGGGTCAAGTCTACAGCTTACCAGAAACTCTAGGTCTGTGACAAGATTCGTGAAAGCAAGGAATGATTCATATCGACGTCTGTTACTACAGAAACTAGTAGTGGACACAGACTGTCCCTTGAATCATTTTTAGAGCCATTGGGTCACACTCCTTGACCACATGTAGCCGCACTCTTCCTCCGCCCTCCAGCTCCCCGAGCCTGGCGGGGATAACTAAGGCGGATGGTTGTAGCATGTTAAGATGTACACCACCTCATGCTGCTCTCCTAGCTCTGCCTCCACGTCTTCTGCTTCACAGACTCATCTCTCGTTAAAGCTTCCTGTTCTTGAAACATTTAACACGCTCGAGTCTCAAAGACTGGCGCCGGTTTCCTGTTTCTTACAGCACTGTGCAGTCTTCATCTGCTCTTGGATGATCTTCACCTTCTTTGCCTATGATCTGGAAGAGTTGCTAAAATTTCTCCTTTTCTGAAAAGAGAAACTCGGTCTCATCCCATAGATGAACCACACCCATTGCCTAATACAGTCAATCCTGACATGAATGATGTATTCATGCCAGGGATGACTTAGTAAGGCCTCGACGTATCTACCAATAGATCCAACTGTCACTCTCACCTCCAAGGGTCGAGTCACACTGTCGGCATCAGTGTGAGGTCACTGGGTCTCCTCCAGTAGAAATCTCGAAAGTGAGGGTCAAGTCAACAGTTTTAATCGGGACCACTCAGTATCAACCAAACAAAGGGACAGGAAAGCAAACATCACAAAGATAAGTGTCTTTTTTTATTGCAGCTCATAGTACAAAGACACGAATACAACATCAATATGGAACTAGAAGTACAAGGGACGTATCCACTAGTTCCGCTCCTGTCCACCTACTCCCGGAGCTCTACGGCCTTGTCCACGAAAAGTCATCCTAAAAGAAACAATGTGACACGGTCAAATGATTATACCTGGTGAGCTGACATGGTTTGAGCTGTTTTAAGTGAAAACCTTTGAAAACACACATGCATTCGGTGTTTTTGTGCACAAAGTCGAAAATCAGTTGTCAAGGTCCTGGTGTATGGATACGTCGGCCGCCCGCACCAACACTAGACTCCCTGAACTGAAGACCACACTCGGTACCCTTAACACTATTGCTTCACAGAAATAAAATATCAGAGTTATAAGTTTTGTGATAGAACCGACTCCTTTGATACCAATTTGTCACGACCCATCCTCGGGGCCCGTGCCGTGACTACCCCAAGCCCTCCTTCCATAGGCCAGGGGCTGGAGACTAGCACCAAAGGTGTAAATCCCGATAACTGGGAAGGCATTGAATTCATAAAAGAAAACAAAAACCACAAATTACAAGCGGAAGTAAAACACTAAGTACAATAGGAAGTGATGAAAAGTAAATGGGCCAGAATACAAACCCAACTGAAAATACAGCTACAACAGAACAAAAGTACAACAGCTAAAAGAACGGAAGCGGCTTCTGGGTCGTCCTCCTCGGATCCTACCTGAAGGGTAGGTACAGATAGCGCAGCTCCTGGATCATTCACCAGGGATCCTACCTGAAGAGTAGGTACAAATAGCCTCCACAACGCTCTCGCCCGTCAAACTCCTCCGTGTGTCGTCTCATCGTGAAGTCCACCTCCAGATACTGACTCATCGTGTGGTCCACCTTCGGGTACTGACTCGTCGTGTGGTCCACCTCCGGGTACCATCCAGTCCTCGAACACTCGGCCTCTGTCAGCACTACTCGTCATCTGCAACCAACACAACGAGGTGCGGGCATAGCCCGTGCAGGGGTGAGTATAACGATACTCAGTAGGGACCCCGAGATCCTCAAGGTCTCACTAAAACCAACAAGGATAACCACAAGAGGATCTCAACAGATAACCTCTACTTAGGTATATGCCCATACATATACCTAAGTTATCAAGTAACCCATCTCAATCATGAGGAAACACAAAGATTATGAAATCAACGGATAACCACTACCCAGGTATATGCCCATACATATACCTAAGTTATCAAGTGACCCATATCAATCATGAGGAAACACAAAGATTATGACATCAACGAATAACCACTACCCGGGTATATTCCCATACATATACCTAAGTTATCAAGTGACCCATCTCAATCATGAGGTAAACACAAAGGTCATATACTCAGCTCAAACCAGTATTTTCATTATTGGAACCGTAACTGCTGAAGAGCCCCGTCTCTGGAGTGTACAGTGGTCCTGTCACGACTCCGAGGTACTGCTCACTAACCTAAGACTGTTGAGGTACTCCTCCTGTCGAGTACCGTGGGTCAGCCACCCAAACACAGTAGTGCTTCCCGCCGGGGTATGCCACCCAAACACAGTAGTGAACACCCCCTAGTAGCCTGCAGAGGTACTCTCCGGATGAGTACCGCAGGTCTGCACTGCCACACAGGTAGTGCTCCGTCTGCCATGGGTCTGAACCCAAACAAAGTAGTGCTCCGTCCACTGGGCTAGTCGACCCACTCCAAGTCGAGTCGGTCAAGCAGTCGTCAGGTCTCAGCCGGCTACACGGTCTCCGTACTCCGCACGCTCGTCTCAGGGAGGGTCCGCTCCACGAGCTACAGGTCGATACTCTAAGTATCTCAAAGTCCCACGAAGAAGTATCTCAAAGTCCCACGAAGAAGTATCTCAAAGGACCGCCTCGTCATAGGGGTCTCAACGCAATAGACGGCGCGTCAATCGGACGCCCGGTCTGTTAGTTATTAGCCTTTTCATCCCAGGGCCCCCGTTGATTTTGTGAGCGAACCAACCCGGACGTATCTCAATTGTACCCCGGACCCTCATAGGGTATACTCATAGGGACCGTTTCTCAACGTGATCAGCAATGCCTCTGATGGTTCGTCAAACGGACGTCCAGTATGAAAGATAACAGTTTTTCCGTTCCAAGGGCCTGGTTGGATTTCGGGTACAATCCAACCCGGCCACTATCCAACAGCAACCAAAACTCAGGCGAAGTATGCCAAAAGTTCCGTCTCATCAAAAGGAATTCAACGAGACAGACGGCGCGTCAATCGGACGCCCGGTCTGTGAGTTATTGGCCTTTTCGTTCCAGGGGTCCGGTTGGTTTCGTGAGCGAACCAACCCGACCACACTCCGACGGCGTCCAAACCTTGAGTGGAGTAGTCCAAAATTTCCGTCTCATCAAGTGGATTTCAATGAAGTCGACGACACGTCAATCAGACGTCTGGAGCTCAAGATATGAGCGTTTCCGCTCCGAGGGCCCGGTTGGTTTCGTGTACGAACCAACTCGGCTGAACCCAAAGTATTCCGAAACCTTGAGTGCGATATTCCGAAATGACCATCTCGATCCAAGGATCGCATCGCAACTGACGGTGCGTCGATCGGAGGTCAGTAGCCCAAGATATGGGTAAAAGACCGAAAAATGTCCGAAAATGGGGGTTTCGGGCCCGGACCGACCCGGGTCCGGGTCGGCCCGGCTGAGTGCGGCCCTGCGTGCTGGCACGCGGCGCTAGCTGGCTCGGCCGAATGGCCGAGCCGTTGCGGGGGGGGGGGGGGGGGGGCGCTGCCCCCCGCATTTTGTAACCGCGGCCCCCCTTAATGGGGGCCGCTAGCTGGCCGGCCGGGGGTTTGAACCCCCGGCTTCTCACCTGTCCGGCCGGCCCGCCCTAGCCGGCCAGTTTCTGCCGCCACGGGACCGGCGACGACCGATCCCCTCCCTGCTCCGACGCTAGTGGCTCGCTTCCGGCCGCCGGTTCCCATGCTCCGCCACGACCCAGTATCGGTCACAGCCTTCATTCGTCCAGTGCGGCGCGACGGCGCCACACCCCTCCGCCGCGGCCCCGCTCTGGCCGCGGTGATTTTGTGGTTCTTCAGCACGGCGCGACGGCGCTGTGACTTGGTTCAATTTCACAGTGCGGTGCTGCATTACTTGCCGCTCGATCCCGCGCGGTGCGACGGCACCGCGCCATTCCCGTTCCAACCACATTAGAAACAATAACATGGAAAAGGGAGGAGGGTCGACCGTGTTTGTGCGGTCCGGCCCCCTCTCGTTAATCGATAGCAATTGGTCATATTTTCACGAAGAACGACAAGGTAGTATTCGTGAACAAAATTAATTAAAAAACAGCCCCTATAATTTCCCGCAACAAAACATTCCCAACCCGCAAGGAAAATGATCGCGGATCAACTAGATAATAAGTTGATCCGTGTTCTTTGTTTTCTTCAGAATGAAAGAAAGAAGGGAATAAAATCGTTCTCAAAATAATTCCCTACCTCAAGCGTAGCTTGAACGGAGGTTCGTCAAATGAGGATTCGTCGCGGAAAGAGACGTCGCGAAAGAAGACGTCGTCGACATCGCGGTAAGAGGTGTCGCGGAAGGAGACGTCGCGGAAGGAGACGTCGACCTCCAAGGAATCCGGCGTTCTTCGCGTTCTTCGTGTTCTTCGACGAAGAGGATGAATAAACTCAAGTCTCCCTTATCTTTTCTCCCAAATCTCTCAAGCAACAAGCCTCCAACCCAAAATAAAATAAATTCCTTACTTATTTTATTAACACAACTTAAGGTTTGAAATTCAAGAGTTTGAAATTCAAACACTCACATTAAACACACTTCATTAATATCATAAGTTATCAAAAAAATAAGTTATAAAATTTAATTGTGTGTTGAGGGAGTTAAGGAATGTGAAAGGGTGGGGTTCATGTGGGCCCCACCACTCTCATAACCTTCCATGGGAAGTTGGGTAGTTACCCAAATTCCACCCAAAGCATAAATCCACTAAGAGAAAATAAAAATTGTAGTTAAATTTTTATTCTATCTTCCACAATTTTTATCAACCTCTCTCGTGAAAACGAAACTCCGGGAAAGGCGTTTCTAAGAAATTACTGGCCCTGCGGTTTCATCGGTGCCCTCAGAATTTGATTCCGAGCACCAGTTCAAAAGTTATAAATTCCCGCTCGTTCGTTCACTGAACGTACCCAAGCTAAACTTCGAAAAATAATTCCGGGCACACCGGGCCTCGGAATCAGGCGCCATCAGAAACTGCGTTCTTGTAAAATTCCAAAGAAAATTAAGAAAAAAAATTTCATTGAAATTTCCAGGTCTTTATATATATTCTTTCCACCCATTTTATAATCTCTTATTATTCAAATAAACAAATCCATTGTTCAAATGATGGTGGTTTACCATCTCTACGGGCAATGAGTTTTCATTTTACATTACTGCATTCAAGGATAATCCTGAAAATATTGTTATGGTAAAAAATATTTTAATATATATATATATATTATATATTTTTTAAATTTATGTAACTAATATGGAGACATAAAATTAAAAAAAACTACTTTGTGATGGCGCAAAACCCCACCAAAATAAAATAAATATTTATCATTAATGTTTTATCGATTGAAACATCATCATACCAAAAAACCTAATTATATATGGGACCATTTAAACTTCCTTAATTTCATTAATAAAATAATAATTTAACTTTGGGTTAATTATTCCCACTTTAAAAGAACCTCCATAATTATACATAAGTGAACCGATTATGAAACCAAGAAAATGAACGCTCCTAGAATGAATAATTGTACTTTATAATCCATAAAAATGTATATAAATAAACTTAATTAAATTATAATAAATAAAATAAAAGTAAAATAGGTTCTTAATTAAGTAATTAATAAATCTAATTTGATTATCTATGAACTTTAGTGTAAGTGCATAACACCTTCAGACATAGGTAAAGAATCTATCTAAACCTCTATATTTATCAGGTTATTCTTTATCTCTATTTTCCTCAATTTATTCCTTAATTATTATTATATAAATCTCATATACTCTAATTATATGTACCAAAAATATTTATTTATATCAATTTATATTTCTTTTTTGGAGAATTACATGATTTATAAGGTTCCCTTATTTATTCCTCTCGATAAGAAAACCCAATTAAGGGGAAATTCTCTTTTTCTTACCCATTTTGAAGAACACTCCAAACAATATTATAATCCTAAAATATTTTTTTCACAAATTTCTCATTTTATCATGATTTTTAGTTCATTTATAATTTTATCAAACACTTATTCCTTTATCCTCTTTAAAGGCTTTTTATTCTTTTCCCTAAAAATGTAATAAAGAGACACATTTACAAGGTCACATAACCAATCCTTTTGCTTATTTTCACATTAGTTGGACATAATTTTCATGATATATTCTTATTCTACATTATAAATTTCAATTTTTATTTAAATTAATTTTTTATGGATACCATTATGATACACCATTTGGTTATTCCTTATAACGTGATTACGATACCCATGTATTCTGAGGGTTAACTCTTATGTTCATCCTTTATGTTTTATTCTTCATGTGAAAAACTTATTCCATAAAATTTTATGATAGGTGTACGTAGATATCTTTCCATTACATTGGGTAATGTTTTAGGATCATTAGACAAAATGAATGGGATTATGGAGTAAACCTAATTAATTATGGGACTTTGTCCACCATGTGAAATAGTATTAGAATTTAGCCTTGACTCATGTTTATTTCATGTTATTTTTTCTACCAAATTCTTATTTTTCCATGATCACATGATATCATGTTGTATATGTTATGATTCCATATGTTTATTCATGTTCTATGCCTTTTTAATTCATCATCTAATGCCTTCTAACTCATGTTTTATGATTTATACCTACATTTATTATATTATTGGTATTTTTATATTATCTGTTTTTTTCTATGTATTCCCTAGGTTATTAAATTCCATTTTATGTGGTTTAAAGGAGATAGGATCTCATTATGGAAAATATGTTATATTTTGGTTTCAGGTTTTCTAATTATGTACCTAGTGTTCTAAATACACTATAATTTTCTATCCTTGGTTTGTATTTAAAGGATATTTATGCTTAAAATCATGTAATAATATGTGTCAAAGGCTAGGTTCACTATGATAAACATTTCATAAAAATAAAATGTGCGTAATAATAAAGTGTAAATTGAGATTAAATCCTTTACCACACACTTACCTTTAGTTGGACATTATTTGAAAAAATGTATAATTGTTTTAAACATGTTATTTATTTTTAAAATGACTATATTCATATTTAAAATATCCTATATGATCCTATTATATCATTTTATCACCTGTTTTTAATAATATTTCATTATTGCCCTTATTTTGGGTGATACCTGCTTCATTTTCCCTTTCATGTTTGTTGTGTAAGTTATGGTTCTTGTGCGTATGATATAATTTCATAATATATAGAATGATATTATGGTTATATATATATATATCATATTTATTCATTATATAAATTTTTATAATCATTCTTTAAATATGGACATAGAAAATGAGTCACATTGATTCGTGGATACGGTAAGCCTTATGTACACATGAGTGACAATATTATTTCTAAATTGATAAAAATGGTAAGAAAGTGGATGATATATTAATAATATGGAATAAATATAATTTCATAATTATCATATATCATTTCATATGTGTATTATATATCCATTATTTTGATTATTATAACCATCTAAGTAAATTGGTGATGAAACAAATTACACCACTATGTGGAGATGGAAGTCGTACGTATTCACATTCAGTGTTTTCATTTTTTGTAGGATAGATAAAAGGTATAATATGGTGGTTTCATAATAATAATAACATATAAGTATATATATGATACTAGATTTTTTAATTTAGGATGGAAACAACACATGAAGATGAATTAGAAGAATAAATCAACTTAAAAGAGTGAGAAAAGATGATTACCACTTATTCTATGGAATCCTTTTTGATCTCTTCTTAAGGAATATAGAGTTGGAATTTTGGAAAGACCCGAACCTAAAATGTAACGACCGGAAATTTTTTTGAGTAAATTTTTTTCCCTAATTTTTGTGGGTTGTTTTATTTTTCATTTAATAAAATGAGTATAATTAAAATGAGGCCGTTGAGTTTCAACTGTTATATGACCATTGGTCAATATTACCGTTGGAAACTAAATGTTACAATTATTTTTTATAAATACTAGTGATCTTAATTTATTAATATATAAAGAAGATTAGATGGCCCCATCCAGTAGTCTCAGGCCGATCGAAGCCCATCTGACGGAACTCGAGAAGGAGGTATCACCTTTGGGCTTTTCTCTGGACCAAACACAAGCCGAACTTCATCGTTTGAAGTTGGAACAGAATCAACTTCATGAGAAGTTCAAGCTGATAGAAATCAATACTCAGGAAATGTTGGCCATGCCGGCCCAAGATTATATCACCCTAGCACACCTTACTCTTAGGTCCTATGTTGGTGTTATAAGGGGCTATGTAACGAGACCGTAACTACCTTGTGTAATTCTTTTATATAAATAAAAAAATTTATTTCTTCCTATGGTGAAGTTTGTGAATCTCAAGTGTCTGAATAAATATAGGATGTATATTATTGATGAATTTTGGAAAAAGGACATTTTAAAATATATATTTAAACCTTAAATAACTAAAAATGTGTAATGATTTTCAAAAAAATGATCTTTTGCAGTTGTTTTCAGTATGAAGTTTAGAGTCTAATAAGATCAACGTAATTTTTGATGAATAATAAATTTTGAATAACGATTTTATGTTAAGGATTAGTAATGTGACCAAATAGATTAGTAATATCACTTAAAGAAAGTATTAATATAATTTAGGCACCTTGATTAAGTAATGTGATTCAATAAAATAGGTAAATAACTGTTTTAGAAATTATTAGTCAAGTATTAGTTTTTTTAGGTGAATAGTGTTTTTAATTAAAAATTAAACTAAAAATATTTAGAAAATTATTTTTATAAAATGGAGTTCATTTTTGAATTCATATAATCGATATTAGGTTGTGGTGATTTTTGGGGAATTTTCTGAAAAAAATAATTTTCAGTGAATAGTGAAAATACAGTTTTTAGTTTCGATTGTTTAATGACATCATTAAGGATGTAATAATTATGTAATCATTCTGGTCTACTTATGAATAGTAATATAAGGTATTAGGTTTACCAGGTGGCCAATACCATGGCAAAATACCAAGGTCAAGCCTATGGTTTTTCCAATACCACCGATGAGGTGTCCCTTAGCCATTAATGACTTGTCCCCTCACTTATCTTATAAATACCAAGCCTTTCCCTCATTATTTTCATTTTAAAATCCTCGTTAATGAAGATATGTTATCCTTACCTCCAAAGGAGTCCTCCCAAGGTTCCCTCAAGCTTTCCAAGGTCCTGACCTTCATGCTTTTAAAGCTACTCTTCAAGGTAAGGGATCATACCTCTCTCTTTCTTTTCAAGTACTCTCTTTTATTTCATTTCTTTTATGCTCTATGTTCTTATGTTGGAGGATATAATTTTATATTAACATTAATGTAATTTTTATTTTCATATTATGAGAGACCCCCTCTTACTCTCATCAATTCTTTTTAATAATTTTTAAGTGGCGCCGTTAGGCTGCCGAATTTTTGTAAGGGATTATTTCACCCTTCTCATCTTGATGTTATATTTTCATGTAAAGTCTTTAAAGTTACTTTTCTATATGTTGGGTTATGATATCTATATCCATAAGACTATTATTTTATGTTAATATAATTAGATACCCTATTTTATCTCTTCAATTCATATTTTTGATGTTTTAAGTGACGCTGTTAGGCTGCCGAATTTTCATAAGAGAAATCATATTTTTTTCTTCCTATCATGTTTTTCATTTCATATGGTATGTATTTAAAATTTAATTACCATGTTCTTATATACTTTATATTATGTCCCTATAATTTTTTATGGATCATTTATGATTGGGTTACCCATGTCCCCTCTCTTTTCAATGTTTTCGAAAACCATGTAACATAGCCGTTATGCTGTAGAATTTTCTTGTCAAAATGTCTCTCTCTTTTTCTCCAATTATTCTATTTTATTAAGTGAATACTCAAAGATATTTCTTCTATAGGAGGATTAAAATATATATCAAAATGTTCTATTTTAATTATGTTTTTTACATACATGAAAACCTCTTTTCTTTTCCGTTGGTTTAAAGTGACATAAAGATCATGTCTTTGAAGCAGTTTTTAAAATGTTATGATTATGAAATGAAACTCATTTATTTTATGATATATGGGTTATTTATGAAATTTTTGATGATGATATATGTGTATCACATGATAATAAAGACAAATTTAAGGGTTCACCCAAATAGCACTCCAATGCATTGGGTAATGATGTAATATCTAGGGATTACAATTTTAATGATACCTTGGTGAATAACCCTGGTAATTTATTTTAAATGACACCTTGGGGATAGACCTTGGTGATTTGTTCATGATTGTCTAAGTTAAATTTTGTATCCACATAGTCAAGTTATGAATCATTTTATTTTCATTATGATATGCCTCAGGACCTCTTTCTCAATCCTTAACGTTATTTATCTTGACTTTATTGATTTATCTCAAGTTCACATGTAAAATGTTTCCCTTGTTTCCCTTACTAGGCCTTATGCTCACCCTATCCTTTGATGTATGTTCACAGGTTATGAGATGCAGTAATTAACTTAGTATGAAAAAATGAATAAGCCTTTCAAGTGTTTAAGAAGATTTCTTTTTTGTTGTCTTGTATTAAGTTCCTGGTTTCCAAGACACTAAACCTTAAAGGATGTGTTAGTTATTTGTGGAAATTAGGATTTGAAAACTTTAAAAGGTTTCTTAATGAAAATATTAAATATAGGAAAACATCCTGGTATTTTTGAGAAGTATTGAGTATGTGGTTTCTAAAAAAAATAAATCCTTGTCTGGATATGAACAAGTAGAGGTAGCTCTGGCACAGATGTACCTAGAAGTGAAAACTATGACAAGGTGTTTCGGGCTTGACCCGGGGTAACCTGGTGCACAACAACGGGCCTTGATGCACTCTTGGTTTGACACTCCCGGGGATATGCTTTGGTCAATTCATAATCATAGTATGAACCATTATTAAAGGAACAAAGATAAAATAAAATAAAGATTCACATAAGAATATATGATCATGGATAACCTAGATTGGATCCTAGGGGATCACAAGTTAGGATATACTTTTCTTCTACAAGTTTATCCTTATATGCTTAAAGTTTCCTTTTCATGATTATTGGCTAATTATTTAAGACCCATAATTATACTTTGTTTTCTTAGTTAATGGAGGTAAATAGAAGAACATGTCCCAAAAACCAATGTGATAGGAAACGTGAGGATTTCCCTATTAATACGATAGAGATGATGAGAGATCAAGTTGAACATATTGTGATTATGCTAAACCAGCTATCAAAAATCACAATTAATAATTGGTACCTAGTTGAATGCCCAAATTCATCCAGGAAGAGGAAAATGAATTTTCAAGGATGTTCTTATGATAAAGGTGATAAGGTAAAGAAGACCCAATTTCCTTTATGAAAAAAGTGTGGAAAAAAGCACCCGGGAAAATGTCACAAAGGAAATTGGAGATGTTTTAAGTGTGGGATGATAGGGCATAATGTAGAAAATTGCTTTAAAAAAATTGATAATGTGATGATTGGAGATAAGGTTCAATCTAATGTACCATATACTATTCAATGTCATAAATGTGGAGAAGTTGGAAATTATCCAAGGCAATTCTCTCTTGGAAGGGATGAGAATCATGATGAGCATAAAAAATCTTCAAGGAAAAGGGAACAATGTAAGTCCTATGTTGAGATGGATGATGATGACTGAAGTACATGTAACTTCTTTGCAATAATTGTCTACGTCGTGTTGTATTTTAGTTCGTGCTCTATGAGGATATCTTTAATGTTTTCTAAGAACATCGAGTCACTACCTAAGATGGTTTTATATCATTAAGGAAAACATATCTTGTTATGTATCACATGTTGATGTTGTGAAGATGTTCTTCTTGAAAAAAATCATTAGGGTATTAAAAGATGAATATTATTTTAGAAGATGTTCACTAATTTGGGAACCCTATATAATCAAGGTAAATACATTACTACTGTATTTTCTTTGAGAAGTAATGTTTGACTTATATTTTGAAGAATCGATGAATTTAAGGTGAACTTGTGGTAATTTAGGTTATTTATGGAAATGATTCACCTAACTTGGGTAAAATGTTATTAGGTTAGTTACTTTTGCTATAAGATGTTAAGAGTGGTTGATATTGTTTAGAGATGAACAATAATGTTTATCTTGGAAGACTATGTTATTAAATCCTTCCAAGTTTTGGGTTTCAATATTAGTTTGGATTATTCTGAAGAATTTTAAGGATGATTGTGTATTGAATGGTCTTTCTGGAACTTTGGGTACTTTTTCTGAATTTTGGAGATTAACAGTCATATTTATTTTTATAAAGGATTATCCTTTTTGGGGATTATATGATCTCGTACTAACCATTTTATTTTTATTTGATGACTAAAGACGAGGAAAAAATATAGTTATTATTTTGTGGATTATGTGATTCTCTAGAAGACGATTCTTGTGCTTTTGATGAGACCAAGTCCTTTTGAATGCTCATTGTTTGGAGAAAAGATTAGACTTGGTGGAAACTTATTAAGGGATGCAACTCTAATTTAAGGTAAGTATATTTCAATATGTTTTTATTCTATGTAGTAAATTATTTCCTCAAAATTATGAAAATGAATGTAAAACAAAAAAGTTGTTGGTTTACGTTTCCTATTGGGTAATCAAAGACCGTTTAACACATATTAAGTTTGTGATCTTCTTGTGGTTAATTTTCTCCCAATCATGTTTTCTATCACTCTCCACCAGAACATAAACCGTTTTTTTCTCTTCCATATCCATGTTTTCCTACATGGAATCCTAGTATGGGTTAACTCGGGTGACCTTTGTACTTCCCTTTCTTTCTTTTAAAGTAATAGTTTTGCTGACTCTTTTTCTGATGTGGGACTTTCAATGAAAATTCTACGCCTAATTTTTAAAATTGCGATGACGCAATTTTTTAAGGTGGGAAGATTTTAACGACCCAAAATTTTTTTTGAGTAAATTTTGTTCCCTAATTTTTGTGCGTTATTTTATTTTTCATTTAATAAAATGAATATAATTAAAATGAGACCATTGGGTTTCAACTGTTATATGAAAATTGGTAAATATGATCGTTGGAAACTAAATGTTACAATTATTTTCTATAAATACAAGTGATCTTGATTAATTAATATAGAAAGAATATTCGATGGCGCCATCCAGTAGTGTCGGGCCGATCGAAGCCCATATGACGGAACTTGGGAATGAGGTAGCACCATTGGGCTTTTCTCTGGACCTAACCCAAGCTGAACTTCATCGTGTGAAGATGGAATAGAATCTTCTTTGTGAGAAGTCGAAGCAGATAGAAATCACTAATCGGGGAATGTTGGTAGAGCTACCCTAAGATTCTATCACCCTAGCACACCTTACTCTTAGGTCCTATGCTGGTGGTATAAGGGGATATGTAATTAGACCGTAACTACCTTGTGTAATCCTTTGATTTAAATAAAAATTGTGATTTATTCTTATGGTGAAGTTTTTGAATCTCAAGTTTCCGGATAAATATAGGATGTATATTATTGATGAATTTTGGAAAAATGACATTTTAAAATATTTATTTAAACATTAAATAATTAAAAATGTGTAATGATTTTCAAAAAATAGTATTCTACAGTTATGTTCAGTATGAAATTTAGAGTCTAATAAGATCAACTTATTTTTTGATGAATAGTAAATTTCGAATAGTGATTTTACACATAGGATTAGTAATGTGACCAAATGGATTATTATTATCAATTAAAGAAAGTATTAATATAATTTAGGCATCTTTATTAAGTAATGGGATTCAATAAAATAGGTAAATAACTGTTTCAGAAATTATTAATCAAGTATTAGTTTTTTCGAGTGAATAATTTTTTTTAATTATAAATTTAATTAAAAATATTTATAAAATTATTTTTATAAAATGGAGTTCATTTTTGAATTCAGAGAATCGATATTAGGTTATGGTGATTTTTGGTGGTTTTTATGAAAAAATGAATTTCTGGTGAATACTGAAAATACAGTTTTTAGTTTCGAGTGTTTAATGACATCATTAAGGATGTAATAATTATGTAATCATTCTGGTAGACTTAGGAATAGTAAGATAAGGTATGAGGTGTCCCAAGTGGCCAATATCATGGAAAAATAACATGGGCTAGCCCATGGTTTTTCCAATACCACCGATGAGGTGTCCCTTGGCATTTATTGACTTGTCCCCTCACTTCTATTATAAATAACAAGCCTTTCACACATTATTTTAATTTCAAAATCTTCCTGAACGAAGTTATGGTCTCCTTACCTCCCAAGGAGTCCTCCCAAGGTTCCCTCAAGCCTCCGACGGTCCCGACCTTCTGGCTTTCAAAGTTACTCTTCAAGGTAAGGGATCCTAGCTATCTCTTTCTTTTCAAGTACTCTCTTTTATGTCAGTTCTTTTATGCTCCGTGTTCTTATGTTGGAGGATGTTATTTTATATTAACCTTACTATAATTTTTATTTTCATATGATGAGATACCCCCTCTTACTCTCATCAATTCATTTTAAGAATTTTTAAGTGGCACTGTTAGGCTGCCAAATTTTTGTAAGGGATTCTTTCACTCCTCTCATTTTCAAGTTCTATTTTCATGTCAAGTATTTAAAGCTCCTTTTACTTATTCTGGGGTATGATATATATATCCATAATACTTTTATTTTATGTTAATATAATTAGAGACCCTATTTTATCTCTTCAATTCATTTTTTTGAAGTTTTATGTGACGTCGTTAGGCTGCCGAATTTTCATAGGAGAAATCTTATTTTTATCTTCCTTTCATGTTTTTCATTTCATATGGTATGTCTTTCAAATTTCATTACCATTTTCTTATATCCTTTATATTATGTCCCTATACTATTTTATGGATCATTTATGAGTGGGTGACCCATGTCCCCTCTCTTTTGAATGTTTTTTAAAACCTTGTAACATATCCGTTATGCTGTAGAATTTTCGTCTCAAAATGTCTCTCTCTTTTTCTCAAATTCTTTTATTTTATTAAGTGAATACTCCAAGATCTTTCTTCTACAGGGGTATTCACATATATATCAAAATTTTCTATTATAATTCTGGGATTAACATACAAGAAACCTACTTTTCTTTTCCATGGGTTTAAAGTGAAATAAAGATCTTGTCTTTAAAGAAGTTTTTAAAACGTTATGATTATGAAATGAAACCCATTTCTTTTATGCTTTATGGGTTATTTATGAAATTATTGATGAATATATATGTGGCTCACATGATAATAAAGACAAATTTAAGGGTGTTCCCAGATAGCGCTGCAATGCATTGGGAAATTATGTAATCTCTAGGGATTACAATTTTAACAATACCTTGGTGAATAACCTTGGTAATTTATTTTAAATGACACCTTGGGGATGGAAATGGTGATATGTTCATGATTGCCTAAGTTAAATGTTTTAGCCACATCATCAAGTTATGAATCGTGTTTTTTTTATTATTATATGCCTCATGACCTCTTTCTCAAGACTTAATGTTATTTATCATGGCTTCATTGATATATCTCAAGTTCACATGTAAAATGTTTCCCTTGTTTCCCTTACTGGGCCTTCTGCTCACCCTTTCCTTTTATGTATGTTCCCAGGTTATGAGATTCATTAGTGAAATTATGATGAACAAATGAATAAGCCTTTCATGTTTTTAAGAATATTTTTTTATGTTGTCATGTATTATGTTCCTAGTTTCCAAGACACAAAACCTTAAAAATTCTCTGTTTTTTTATAATGTAATGAAATTTTATGTGAAAAAAGGCGGGAAGATATATACAAAACTTATATAAGGATTTTTAGAAGAGTAATGTTATAGGTTTTTATTATCTATATTTTGTAAAGTGATGCAAATAAGTGAGGAAGGAGGTTACCTTTTATAATTTAAGTGAGCGACACATTTGGAATTTCTCAAAAGATTAAAATATAATAAGATTATTATAGAGAAAAATGCTTTCAAATGGACTATAAATACATAGGGGGTGACTGTTTCATCTATATTTTATCCCCTTTTACATTATTTAAGATTATTATTATTTTTAAATAATTTAATAAAATATTATTTTCACAATATATCATTATTATCAATTTTGTCACTATTCAATATTTTGACCTTAATAACATCATGAAACCAATATACATTAAAAAATAATAATTTAATACATCCAAAAAATTCCATTTTAGTCTATAATTTTATTTATCAAATTAATTATCCCAAATTATAATACTTTTAATATTTTTAATATCATTTGTCTGATTTTTCTACTAATTGAATAATTACTATGTAGGGTTGTGTAAAAATTTTAGGTAATTATATATTCAATAAAAATTAAAAATAAATTACCCGTATATATATAAATATTTTATCTTAAGAAATACTATTTATATTCAAAAATACCCTCTTAATAACCCCATATTAAAAATATTGAAGTCATTTAAAATAAGAGTGATATATTTGACTTTTAATGAAATTAATCATTCTAAAGGTCATAATCTCATAAAAACGTCCATAAAATTACATTTAACTGAATCTTGGATGCGTATGGATGAATAGAACTAATATAATAGTATTAATACAAGATTTAGGGTCATTTTCTAGTCCAGATCATTTTATTTTTAACTTTAATTACTTGATTTACCCTTTACTGTGGTAACAAATTACGATGGTTTTTATTCATATAAACAAAAAATAAAAGGGATATATTTAAAAAATTTGGTACTAATGAAAAAAAATATTTAATAAATTTTTCAAAATTCAAATCACATATATTGCATGAATTAATTTAAAATTACACTGAAAACACGCAATAAAATTTATTTTTTCCAAAAAAAAAGACTTTTTAAGTGTAAAAATGTTTTCATACCAAATTCAACCATGAAATTAATTTAAATGAACACAATTGGATTATTAATAATATAAATAAAATTTCACAGAAAATATTATAAAATAAAATATATATTTTCAAATGTTTGAAATCAAAATAAAACTTTAATAAAAAGAATTATTTTTCCCTATTCACAATGAAATAGATCTATTCAGAAAAATATATAAAAATATCCCTATTCTAATTTTTATGTGATGATTTATTAATTAAGTTTAAATTTATTAAATTAATTTTATAATAGTTCAAAATTAATAACATTTATTTTATATTGGAAAGCAATAAAAATCATTTTTTAAATAATTTTTTTAGGGAATAAAATCACTAATAAAAATTTAGTGCTTATTTACTAAACATAAATTTGTAATGAATATGAGCTTAAAATATATTTCATAATATGGTTTTTCCTATTCCCTCCCTCACATTCAACATCTTGGTTATAACGATATTATTTAAATAATAATATTTCACAGTACAATTAAACTCATTGTTGCATGTTTTATACACTATCAAATGTAGTCTTCTTTAAAAAACTCAAAATATTACAATATTGACAATCCGGTTCAATTTCATAGTATCACCTCACTATTTTAATTATAAAACATCTTACCAAATCATTCCATTTTTTAACATAAGTAATTCAGTAGATCATGCACATTTTTGAGAAAAACTACACTAGTGATTCCCACAAAAATTATTAACTTGGGTAGCACAACACCTATGTGGGAATAAGAGGTGTCATTGGAGATGAAATGTTCATATCACCAAATTTGACTCAATATTTGAATGCGATGGATATGTTACTTTCAATTATATGTTAAACAATTCATATCATGTTTTGAGGATTAAAACTATTCTTGGAACACTATAAAAAATGTTTTATATAACGGTATTTTCGAAAACTATAATTAAATATTTCATAATTATTTTTGTAATAGTTCAAGGAGAATTTCTCTAAATCAGAGTGGTTTATAAAAAATTTTCAACATCTAGGGGTGGTATTTTACTAATGGCTAAAACCATCATTTATTTTATAATTTTATATTGAAAAAAGTTACTGTGGTTTTTTAAGAATCACTATGAAATTATTAATAATTTATTATTATTATTATTATTATTATTTATCAACTAAAAATTTATTTTACATGCTGATAATTATTTAATATATAATATATAATATTTATTATATATTATTAATTTTATAATTATTCAATATTATCTATAATTATTTGTTATTTTATATTTTAAATACTTATTAATGCATAATTTTAAATTAAAAATTATTTAGTAATTATTAATTATATGCAAATAATTAATAATTAATTATTAATTCGTTATATATGTATGTATTTAAACATAAATACACTGATACACACACACACACCCACTTTTTTTATATGATTCGATTTTATAATTTTTATATGTGTGTGTATTTATATTTATTTTGAGAGATATATCAGTATTTATAAATATTTATAGATATTTATATGTATTTATATATATTTATATATATTTATAAATTTTATCTACATTTATATATTTATATATATGCTATATGGGTTTGTATAGAGATAATTATATGCGTGTATAAATATTTTTAGCCATATTTATATCTTTTTCCTTGTATATATATATATATATATATATGTATTTATAAATAACTATATTCAATTATGTATATGTGTTTTTTATATATATTTGTCTATTTTTTAGAGTTATATATATTTACTGGTATTTATATGTATTCATGTATATTTATATATATTTAAAGATATTATGTGGGTATATATTTTTGTCTGTGTTTTTTTGTGGACATTTATGGGTTTGTGTGTGTGTGTGAGTATTTATATATCACTATATGTGTTTATATATATATTTATATGTATTAATATTTATATTTATATATAATTGTGATTAATTATATATATGTTTATATATTTATATTCATATATTGTGGGTACATATTTGTATATTGGTATATTGATAAACACATTTTCATTAAAATATTTGATATAAAAATTCTTTGATTCATCATTTGAATACAAAATACAGACTCTATTATTTTATCCCTTTATTTTGATCGCCTATATATTTATAACTAGTATAAATTATACATTAGATATCATATACCCTTCAAAACCAAATAATTGTTTAATATAACACAAATACATTACATGAAAATTCTATGGGGTTTCACAAATCCCTTCAGATATAAAATACAATTCTATATTATACAATTGTTACTCATTCCCCCATATAACACCTTTAGGTTTCTATGACATTTATTGGCTACTTGAAGAATAATTCTTGTACTCTAGAACAATTTTTTCTAGTTTTAGTTTGAAAATTTATCTACTTTTACTTTCGATACAACATATTAATGTAAACATCATATTCACATTTCATTTATTCTCTACATAATGATAATATCAAGTAAAGGATCATACTTGGAATCTAAGCTTCTACTTAGCAAACAAAAGTCCTAAGATCAAATCTAGGTGGGGTGAATTTCTGGGTTACTATAGCAATAATTTAGTGGTTACTGTTGAATGTATTATTTGGTACTGTATCAGTCAGAAATATTCATCTGATTTGGTCCTTCGAGCCACCGGTTTTGGACTATAGGTCTCAGGGCCTTCGGGCCACCAAAGACCTTCAGGCCACTGGGCCTTAGGACCACTAATAGACTTTGGATCATAGGTATTTCTGGCCATAGAAACCAAAGATGTAGCCCAGGGAGAGAAAACTGGAGCATACCTTGATGTGGATTCATAGAAAAAGTAGCAACCACTGGATTAGAGCTAACTTGTTTTCAAGAATGAGAGGGAATGAAACTTGCCATTGGTACCAGGCACCATGGGGCTCTGTATGAGGAAATGCTAGCCGATCATCCATGTGAGGTGGGGAGCTAGGTTCCCTCAAGATGTAGATGCTAGGGAGGTGTTGTTTGAAGTGTATTAGGTCATAGTCCTTCAAATCCATGTATTAGGCCTTGTTCCTGTGGGGATTTGGTTCTTGTATGGGCCTTTTTCCTTGGGCCTATGTATTATTTAATGGTTTCCCCTCATCCCTGGAAAGGTGGATTATCCAAAATTCAATAAAAATATAAGGCCTTCAGGATTTCATTGGTAAATATTTTTTTATATCATTCACATTTTCATAATTTTCTCATTAATAACATTATGATGAATTCCATATCTAGGAGAATCCATATCAGAAATCTCCGGTCTATCTATTTCAATACCATACTAAATCTTATTGAGTATAAATGAAGATCTCAATCATATAGAGTATATGATACTAATGTTTCTTAGGTCATTTTTATTTATTATTTATGAGTCCCTAAGTGAATCATTATATAATTCCCTTAAGCATTTACATTCACATTTTGAACAACTTCAATATGTGGTTACTTTATAAAGTGTTTGTCTGGCATACATATTTTCTTTTTTTTGAACTTTTATAAGGATACAAATATAAGAATATTCATACAGTGAGCCTCTCTATTCAAGGATTTATTTCAAAGATGTGTTTTTTTTGATAATTATGATTCTATTTATCAATTAAAAAATATTTTATCAAATGAATATAATGTTTTAAGGACATTTTATTAGGAGTTTTATTAAATAAGATCCAACATAAATGAAAAAAATTATAAATTTGATCATTTTAATTAGTATGAAAAGATCTATATTTCTCTAAAATTTGTGTCTCTTTAGTGTTTATTCCAAGGTAATGAATCATCCCATTCATTTCATACATGAATCTTGGATAATCAAACTGATAACTCTTTTCCCAATCCATTCGAATGGGTAATCTCAAAACCATTCCAATGTAAATTTAATCATATTAGGGTCTCCTAAAAATTGTATCCTAAATAAAATTCATGAAATTGTTACATAATTTTATTTGGGTCGCACCCACATGTCATTTTTGAGGATTAATTAGTTTAATTTTAGGTTATTTGGGAGTTCCCATTTTTATCTAAGTTTTTCTTGGTGGTTCATGCAGATATGAGAGGATGTAGGTATATATCAAATTATGTTTTGATGTAGAGGTTCACACAGTAAACCATCCCTCATAGTGGCTTGGGTGCTCTACCTAGTGTGGTGGACCCCATGAATGAGGGATCACCCCATTAATCTTTTCTAGGTATAACACTCACAACCTTAAGCATTGGTTCACATCATGAATGTGTTTGCACCTAGTTATTAATTTTTGAGCTTTATAAATTCTTCCATCAAATTTTAAAATCTAAATTTAGTATTATTCCACTCATTTCAAACAATAAAATTGAGGGATATCCATTCAAGCCATACCTTTTCATATTCTTCAAATATTGTGGCTCCTTTGTATATTTTTGGTGGTTCTTAGAAGGAATGTCCCTTTTTTCTCTACTCCATCTCATTCTCCTGTTTTTTCCTTCCAATCCCCTTTACCCCTTCATGGAAAAACTGTATGTGGGTTTTGGCTCTAAAACTATTTGGTTTGAGTTCCTTGGGTGTTTCAATTTCTTTTCAGACATACCTCCCTACATTCACGAACGATTCACATCGTCTATGATTTTTCTATGTGGGTGTTTCCATTTGTTAATATTTTTCTTAAAAATACATGTTACTCTATGGTTTCTTAAATTATTATCTTTATAAATAATGTATTATATATATTTTTTAAAGGATTAATAGGTGATTTCAATAGTTATTGACATTTAAAATTTGATGTATGCACATATAATAGATTTTCCATGGGTTATAATTGCCTTAAAATTGGAATTAGTGTACCCCAAGATACCCTAAGAGTGGGGTGAATCAGGGTGTGGCCCAAATTAAAAATTTTCTTTAACTCATTTGATTATATATCTGGATTTTCTTCATGTGTGATCAAGAACTATCTTAAACCTATAATTCTTGATTGCATAACAAAAAAAAACATATATATATCTATAGTAAATAAATGTATACATAAACCACAACGAATTTACTTGTGTCACCACAAAGGGATGCATCTAAGGTGCACACACCGGTGATGTTTCAATGTTCCAAATCTACTATACTTTACTAATTATTTTGATGCATGGTTTGGACCATGAATACCTCATCCAAGGATCACTACCATTACAAGATTATGGGTTTGTTCCCTCATCAAAAAAAAGATACTCCTACTTCTTCACCTATGTTCAATATAATGATGAAGGAAGAATCAGTTTATAATAATAAAAAGTGCATAAATATTTACATCCTAAACTCCAAATAGATATTTAGTTAACATTCCTTGATTTTTGTTTAATCCTTTTACATTTCAAATGGAATCAAATCTATATAGGTGAGTTTTTAGGATATATATTCCCAATTCATAGCACCACTAGCACTCTGGATGATGATAATTACAAAACATGAATTTTCCTTTTCTACACATCTTCCATTATAGTAATATAAACCGATGATTCATTTTCTTGAGTCTTCATCTTTGCTAAATCATATTTGTCAATATGATCTATTTTTTGGCTTCATTTTACTATTTATTCAAATCTAATCCATCATAATATTGATTATCTCTTCTCCATTATATCTCTTCTTATAAATAAAATTCTTTAAAATATGTTCTTATATATAAAACTTTGGGAAATAACATTACACATACCCATGATCACTATTTTCATGCAAACAAAATGCATTTAATGTACTTCAAAAACCCCCTCACTCACTATTCTCTCTTCCAAAACCATTACATCTACATTTTAAAATTAATTAGAATTTAATTTAAATGTTCATTGTGTACTAGATATAACTATGTTGTATTCATAAAAATCATATTCACATAGATACTTCGTTTGAAGCTCTAACATAAATATTTCTTCACAAACTTTATAGTACATGAAACATTTCATTATGTAGTGTCAAATCACTGCATGGTCTTCAAAAAATTCTTTATACTACTACTATATTAATTATTTTCATGTAAAATTGATTAAATTAATTCATAGTTTCATGAATTCATACTTCATGTAAGTATGGCCATACAGATCTCTTCATTTCATTTGAGTGAAGAAACCAAGGTGTGTGGCTTATTTCTTATTTGGGTGAGTCACTATACACATTCTATCCATCTTATTTATTAATGAATGAATGTTGGACTCATGGAAAGCCTTCATACAACACTTTTCAAGGACTTTATTCCACTATTTCACATGATACTAAATTGAGTATCATGAAACATGATGATTTTCCCTTCATGGTAGAAGATCTCATTACTTCCTCTCAATATGTCTCTCAATCTCAGATTATATCTCTTTGGTTTTTGTGTTTTTCAAATAATGTGATCCTTTATATTTATAAGAATATTTTCAGGACCTTAATTTCCCATCATGCACCGACAAACACCTGATTACATAGACAACCATTCTCCACATTATTCTTTCCCTTGAAATCCACTTAGGTAGCATCATTGTACCATGTATTAGAATGTATGATGACTTTATATAAACTAAAATAAGATGCTTATATTCTTCCTGAATGATGGTAGTAACTTACTATAAATGTATTGTTAATGAAAATAGTAGATGATATACTATATTACAGCTTCTACAACACTTCACTTAATGTTGGGACAAAAGAGGATCATGGAGATGAAAAAAAACAAATAGAAAAAGAAATTAGAGAAAATAAAAGATTTAATGTGGTTTATTAGGGGATTCCTATGTCCATGGGAGAAGTGGTCCTTTATTATTTCTCTCTCTAGATAATTTGTTGAAGGATCACACAACAAGATTATAGTGGTGATTTTTTATGACGAATTCATAGGATTGATTCCCATTTTATAGAGGAACGAAAACAAGTAATTTATCTGGTTGTTAGGTAGTTCATCTACCCTTGAAGTCTTCCTCATCACCAGCTTCACACCCACTAATTTGGTTGCTTCGAAGTTCCATGGAAGCACTTGGGTTGGTTACCACCCAATAGAATTCTATTGATGAAATGGAAGAGGAGAAGCCTATTGCAGTTTTTCTCTACTAATTTGTCCCTAATTTGGAGTGACCCCCACAAATCTCACCCTCACTACCAATTTGGGTCATAAGCTAGACCTATAGTCACCTTTTAGTAATCCAACATCTCTTTTGATAGAACCATTATCATTATCACTGCCCCCTTATATTTAGTGTTGTTTTTTTAAACTATTAACAATCTTTAATCCATATAATTTTAGATTTTGTTATATCATGCGTCAATGTGTTTCAACCTGGATGAAATATTGGGTTCTTTCTAAGATTAATAGAACTTTTACTATCACAATAGAGAATATAATTCTCCTAACTCTGTCCCATCTTCTATAAAAACCTATTCATCCACAACATCCCCTTGAAGCCTTCAGTGACAACAATATACTCAGTTTCTATGGTAGACAAGTCAACACACTTATAAAGAAATTATTTCCATGAGAATTATCTCCCCACAAATGATATTAGGTTCCTGGATATGAGTTTCCTCATGTCTATATCTCTTTCCATATTTTCATATGAGTATCCTTCTAAAACATGTTTACTACTTCCAAAAAATTAACAATGAAAAGATGTACCTCAGAGATAACTCAATGTCCATTTGACCACTATCTAATTACCCTTTCCAATATTTGATAAGTATCTT
Organism: Viscum album; assembly: GCA_963277665.1. Lineage (NCBI taxonomy): Eukaryota > Viridiplantae > Streptophyta > Magnoliopsida > Santalales > Viscaceae > Viscum > Viscum album. Next base: position 684,071,835 of record OY728120.1, on the reverse strand, counting down.
ATCATAATTACAATAGTGTGATCAATATTAGGTTTGTTGCACACCATGGCATACATAACACTACCAACTGCTGACTGATAAGTAACTTTTTTTGTCTCTAATGTCTCCTCTTCACTTAAAAGACTCTGAACTATCCTAAGTTTGAAATGACTCACAAGTGGAGTGATAACTATTTTTTCCTTTCTCAAGTTGAATATTTCATGAAAATTTTCAATGTAATGCTCTTGAGATATCCAAATCTAATGATTCCTGCGGTCACAAGTAATCCTCGTACCAAGAATTTGAGTAGTGTCTCCCTAGTCCTTTATTTCAAAATAATTGTTCAAATCATTATTCAACCTATAAATCTTGTTGATATATCTTCCAATAATAAAATTATAAACCCCATAAAGAAATAAGATAACAAAATTACCATTAAGAAACTATTTTATGAAAATGTATTGATCTGCAATCATCCTTTTATACACATTTTTCAATATGAATGAGTTGAATTTTTAGTACCATTTCCTCTATTTCTATTTCAAACCATATAAAAATTTTCACAATCTTGGATAGCAGGTTTTCTATACCCTTTACCTGAAATCCCTCTATCTTCTTCATGTAAATATACTCAACAATATCACCATATAAGAATGTTATCTTTACATCATGTTATGGAACCTATAGGTTTAGACTTGTCGCCAATCCAATAACAACTCTGATAGAATAAATTTCAAACATAGGAGAAAAAATTTCATCAAATATAATACCTTTATTCTCACCAAATCCATTCAAAATCATTCTAGATTTATATCATGGTTGTGAGGTACCATATTCTCCTTTAATTATATAAATCCACTTGTTCTTAAGCGACTTCTTTACTTGTGGTAACTCTACCAAATAAAATGCATGGTTATTGTGAAAGGATATCAAAACCTCTTTGATGCCCTTATTCCATTCCATTTTTTGTTGTCTCCTGATTTCATCATTATAATTTTCTGGATCTCCCCCATTAGTGGGAATCACATTCTCATGTGGTGAGTATCTATGACTTGGTTTTTATTCTCTGGAGGATATTCTCTACTGTACTTTAGGGGGAATCTATTTTGGAATATCATAAGAGGGAGAAATATCAGAAAATGAATACATATTACTTAATAGTGATGTATCATCTATTTCATATATCTCTCTTGTATTGGAATTTACTAATGGTGGTGATAATACTTCCAGATTTACTGGAATTTCCTCATACTACAACTTCTCTGTATTTTTTGGATTCTCAAAATCTTCAATCATCTGATCCTTAAAAGACACCACATCTTTTCTTCTGATGATCCTATTACTGATAGGATCTCAGATTCAATTTACAAATTCTACATGAGCATGTCCCAACATGATATAGGGTTTTCCTTTTCCATCCAGTTTCACCCACTATTCTTTTGGAATGTGAACAAATTACCTATCACCATATACTCTCAAGTGTTTGTATGAAACATCTTTACATGTCTAGAATTTTTTTTGGAACAACATGGTTTAGTGGAACAGATGGATAAAGTGGTCCTCATTGGCTCCCCACAAATTGTATTTGGAAAATTTTCATTTGAGAACATACACCAGACTCTCTCACAAATAGTTTTGTTCATCCTCTAAGAAATACCATCATGCTAAGGTGTCTTTAACATTGATTTCTCCAACTTGATGTCGAAACTCCTATAATTATCCAAAAATGGACCATGATAATTTCCTCTATTGTATTCCCGCACACACATTAACCATATGTCTGTTTCTCTTTTAACATTCACATGAAACTTCTTGAAAGAATACTGCACTTGATCATTATTTTTCAAGGAAAATACCTAGAATTTTATAGAATGATAATATATGAAGGTAAAAAAATAAATAACACCTCTCATTGACTTAGTCATCATTATACAGACATTAGTGTGAATAAAATCTAAAAACTTTTCTTCTCTAGATAGTAATTAATCATGAATTGATTCTCTATTTTTTTCTCCCATGATGTAATCTACCCAAGTATCCAAATTTTTTCCTTTTATTACTATCAATAGTTCATTTTTGTATAGAATTATGATTCATCTATCACTTGTGTGACCATAACTTCTATGCCAAAATTCTGAATGAATATCTTTTCTTTCTACATTGACTTATTCTCCCCATGGTTTGAAATCTATGAGATAAGGATAAGTATATTTCATTCCTTTAACAATTACTAAATTACATTTATTAAGATTCCATTTCCCATCACTAAAGTAACTAACATATCGATTGTTGTCAAGAATTCCAGTGGATATCATATTGAGGAAGATATTAGGATCATGCCTCACACATTTCAACAACAACCTACATCCAATATTAGTTTATAAATCAATATTGCCAATACCAGTGATTTTGGATACACCGTCATTTCCCATATTCACATGTCTAAATCTTCCGGAACAATAAGATGAGAAGAAATATCTTCTAGTAGTGACATGGTAGGAAGAGTTGGAATCCACCACCCATATCAAGTCCTGTCTTGAAATACTTACCTTATTATCTTTCGAAATGAAAAAAAATTTCTTCATTGATAACTGCAACATAATTATTTTGGGTCTTACCTTCTTGATTCATATTCTCTTACTTCATCCTTCTAAACTCCCAGATGTAGTTTCTAGGATTTCAATAGTGGTGTCACTTCATGTCATATATCAATCTATACTTTGATAAATTCCTCATTTGTAGACTTTGGTCACACGGTTCTCTTCCTTTTCTTCTTACAGGATATTTCTAGTTCCCTTGTATTTCAGTGAAAAGTGCCTCTGATTTAGGTGTATAAACCTTATCTTTCCTTCAAGAATATTCATTCACCATTATGTATTTCACCATCTCCATGTCTAGAGTTCCATCTAGAGTTGAATTACTGATCGACACAACTAGTGTGTCCCACTTGTTGGGTAAAGAACTCAACATCATTAGTGCACGAAACTCATCACCAATGATCATTTTCATGGAATTAAACTGGTCGACAATACCGTGTAACTCTATCATATGCTCTGATATGTTGGCCCTATATTATTTTACTTCAAGTTGACAAGATGGAGTATCATGTTTGGTTTTTTATGTGTGGTTTTACTTGCATACATATTTAATAATTTTCACCAAATAATTTAATCATCATGTTCATAGGAAATATTTTTAGAAGATACTCTTTTCGATCAACTATCTGATTTGGGCAGCATAGTTTCTATTGAGCCAGAACCAGTCTGCATCAACTAGAAGGGTACTTGATGATGTATTCTCACCATATTGACTAATTTTTTATGATTCATCCACTTCTTCTACAATGGGTTTAGTGGTATCCACTATTGGTTTCCCCAAATGTGTAATATACAAAAGATAATCTATTTCTGGTTTCGAGATGAAAAAATTAAAAGAGGTAAGCTTAATCATGTTATCGATATTTTCTTCTATTGATGAAGTTGTTATTTTGAAAAATCTAACCATACAGATGTCTCTAGAATGGTTGAAATATCTGGAAATGACTCTTGGATTGCTGAAAATGGACATTGATTTACCGTGATGTACCCAAATCAATTTCCACGGTCCAGATCGACCAATGAGGTTATGCATACGTGGATCACTAGAATAGTGGTCAGAAAAGTCACTATAAAGTCACTATTAGTGTGAACAGTGTTGTCCTCTCTGGCATGGTGGAACTGTAGCACCAGATGTTTGACCAAAACTTTGACCAGCTTGAACGACTTCGTTTCAGATTCGTTTTTGACACCGCTTGTGCCATTGGAATCATCTTGCTGAGCTATTAAAGAATATAGAATAAAAAAAATCAACCAAATTCATTATTATGGTAACTAGAAAACATCCCTGCATCTTCATAATTTCACTTCTAATGCCTCTGATACCACATTGTTGGGGTAGTGGAGGTTTGTGGCAATGAGAAACAAACAAACTTGATATGAAATCAGATAACATGTAAGATTTAATGTGGGTCATAAAGGGTTTCCAACATCCAAGGGAGAAGGGGGATTTATTATTTCCACTCTGAAAATGAAGCATTGGAGTAATAAAATAAAATGATTACAATTTTGATGTTTTTTTATTACAAATTCAAGGGATTGATTGTTGATTTATAGAGGAATAAAAACCAATAATTTCTATGGTTATTGAGTAGTTAATCTACCCATGAATACTTCCTCATCATCAGCTTCTCACCCACTAATTTTGTTGCTTCTACGATATAAGGATGTTCCTAGGTTGTTATTCACCCATGATAATGTTGCTGTTGAAAAGGAAGAGGAAAAGCCTATTATATTTTTCCTCCACTGATTTCTCCGTAATTGGGAGTGACCCCATATTAAATAAGTAGTATATATGGAAGATACTGTATTTGAGACGAATTATCATCAATCACATGATGAACAATTCAGAAACATCAATATCCATATTGTAAAATCTTCAAATTATAGTGTTACAGATGCGAGATATAGAACCTAGGGTTTTCTAGTGGTTGAAGGTGATACGAGTGGCATCATTCTATGAAGGCCCCAAGTGTCTCATGTTTTTTAAGGTATGATTTGTAGGAACCTCAATGATATTTTCCACATCATTTTTTTTCCTAGAGGCACACTAATTAATAATCTAGAGGGCTCTAAAGAGAGAAAGAATAAATCACTCATCACAACCCCGTGTTGAACCATCTATCAAAGTGCCAACCTTCATGGTTCCACCCAACATATAATAGATTTTCTCGAGCAAATTAATGCTAGAATTGGAACCAATTTTACTAATAAATTTCAATAAAATTCTATCATAGTATACCTACACATAAATTCATTTTCATAAAAACACATGATTTTATTCATTATTATAATTATTTTCTCAATAATTCTTCCATGGAATTCAGTCAACACATTAATTCATAAATTACCAAATATTTTTAACAAAAAATGTACATAAACTCTTGGTTTCACTATAGTACAAAAAAAACATTTAATGACCGCCAAAAGCCATCACTAAAGGCCTATAGTGGCCACCCAACATCAGCCAAATGGAATATTCATTAGGCCACACCGATGTTTCCTATAACATCTGCCATATGATGGTATCTATAGGTTACCCAAACCTTCTATATAGCGTACTTCATATGGTGGTCTCTATAAGTTCACTCCAGCTAACCAATTTCAACTACTATATGGAGACCATTATAATTTTTTTATTTTAAAAAAAAATGCATAGTAGCATTACATAAACCACAATATTTCATAAATAAAATAAATATTTCTTAAATTTGTAAAACAATGAGACCATATATCTCTTTACCTCATCATCTTTCACGCTCTGCACCCATAATAGAATAAAATTTCATAACAATATTTAATAAAATAATTAGTAAAAAAAATCAAAACTAATAATTTAAATGAAATAAAATATTTTAATTAAAACTTAGTACAACAGAAAAAAGATATTTGATGTTGAAAATATATTAATAATTTCTAATCATTTTTTAAAAATTTAAAATCATTTATTCTATAGTTCTGAGCGAGCCATGCATCTGATTGATGTGTCATCTGATCGTACACATCACAAATAATAATAAGAAGGGTTTCCTTTGATTTCAATTCATTATATTGTTTTTTTATATATTTGACTGTTAAACACATGTTTTGGTGTTTTATGACATTAAAAGTGTGTTTTCCTTCATCCCTGGTAAATGAAAACTCTGATTGCAATAAAGTTTTCTCAACCATTTCAAAATTCACTATAATTTTTTTTCATTATATTTAATGATATTTGGAGGTTTTTCGGTAGGTTTTAACCCCTGTATGTTTCTAAAGGCTGTCAAACCTTTAAAACCACATTTTTAGTAGTTCTGGAAAAAATACATGTCCTATTGATGTTTTATATCCTCTTAAACATTAGAAATAATAATAATATGGTCGTATTATGTTTTCAAGTCATTCTGATATTGTTTTCTATGAATCCGACTGTTAAATGTGTGTTTTGGTGTTTTATGACAACAAATGTGTGTTTTCAGTCCTCTCGGTCAAACTACAGATCATATTGACATTCAATCTACTCAACCATTTCAAAATTAAATCTACGATTTTTTCTTCTAATTTTATAGCATTCAGATGTTTTTCGGTTGGTTTTGACCCTCAGATGTATCTTTTTAAATAGGTTTAGATCTATAAAAACCAAATATTCTACCATTCTGAATAGACCACACAACATATTGATGTACCACTTACTCATATATATAAAAAATAATAATAAGAATTTTCCTATGATTTCTTGTCATTATGAGGTAGTTTGATATATATCTAACTGTTAAAGGCTCACTATGGTGTTTTTTGACACTATAAGTGTGTTCCCTATCATCCTAGAAAAATGGAACCCCCAGTTGATGTACCATCTACTTGACCATTTCACAATTCACTCTTAATTTTTGTCTAATTTCATGGTATTCAGAGGTTTTTTGGATGGTTTTGACCAACAAAATGTTTTTAAAGGGGATTAAACATTTAAAAAATGCATATTTAGTCATTTTGGACAAACTGCATGTCCGATTGATGTTTCATCTTCTAATACACATAAATAATAATAATAATATGTTTTAATTATGATTTCAAGTCATTTTGAGGTTGTTTTCAATGGATCTAACTATTAAATGCGTGTTTTGGAGTTTTATGACCCTAAATGTGTGTTTTCAGTCCTCCCAGGAAAACTCCAGATTGGATTGATGTAATTTCTCCCCAACCATTTAAAAATTCACTCAATGGTTTTTTAACTGATTTTACGGTATTTGGATGTCGTTCATTTGGTTTTGACCCCTGTATGCACCTCTTTAAGGGCATAAAACCCCTAAAAACTGCATATTTTGTCATTTAGAATAAACGAGATGTATGACTGACATGTGGCCGTGGCATACACATCATAAATAATAATTAATTGTATTCTATATGATTTAAAGTTATTCTGAGGTCATTCAACATATACTTTACCATTAAACACATGTTTGGGTTTTATGACACTTAAAGTTTGTTTTCTATCATCTCGAGAAAATGACACCTTCGATTGATGTACCATTTTCTCAAACATTTCTAAATTAATTCAATCATATTTTTTTGATGGCATTATAAGTCCTTTCATCTTGTTTTGACCCCCATGTGTTTTTCATGTTTTTCAATCCTTCAAAAATTGCATATACTATCATTCTGAAGAAACCACATTTCAAAATGATGTGTTGTCTACTTGTAATCATAAATTATAATAATAATATGGTTTTATTATTATTTCAATTTATTTTGAGGTTTTTTTTAAAGGCAGGATAGTTAAATGAGTGTTTTGGTGTTTTATAAAACTAAATGTGATTTTTCAATCCTCCTAGAAAAATTTTGCCTCAGATTGACATTTCGTCTGCTCGACCATTTCAAAATTCACTCTACGGTTGTTGTCTTCTAATTTCATGACATTTGGATACCATTTGGTTTGTTTTGACCCCTAGACACACCTTTTTAAATGGAGTAAGACCTTTAAAAACTGCCTATTTTGTTAATTTGAATAGAACACACATTTTTTAAGGTTTATTCTTCTCATTCATGTCAATAATAATAATAATATGGGTTTCATGTGATTTAAAGTCATTATAATGTCATTTTCTATATATGTGACCGTTAAGTACACATTTTGGTTTTTTATGACACTAAAAGTGTCTTTTCTGTCATCTAGGACAAATGAAACCTCTGATTGACATAACATCTTCTAAACCATTTCATAATTCATTATACAATTATTTTTTCTAAATTTCATTCCATTCAGAGGTAGTTTGGATATTTTTAACACCCCCACACATTTTTAAAGGGATCAACCCTTTAAAATCCATATATTTGGTCATTCCAGATAGACCAGATGTCCGATTGATGTTACATCTCCTCTTATACATCAAAAAGAATAATATTATGTTTTTTCTATTATTTTAATTCATTATAAGGTTATTTGTAGTGTATCTGGATGTTAAACACATGTTTTCGTGTTTATGAAATTAAATGTGTGTTTTCCATCCTCAAGGAAAAATGTCAGCTCTAATTGACATTTTTCCAGCTCGAACATTCCAAAATTTCCACTAAAACTATTTTCAACTAACTTCAAAGAATTTAGATACCATTTTTTTGGTTTTAACCCAAGGGAAAACCATTTTAAAGGGCGTCAAACCATAAAATATTTTATATTTTCTCATTCCGAATAGACCGCATAGCTGATTTACATGCTTCCTACTCGTAAGCATCACAAATAATAATAATATGGTTGTGCTATGATTTTAATTCATTCAGAGGTTGTTTGATATATATATAACTGTTGAACTCTAGTGTTGGTGTTTCATGAAACTAAATGTGTGTTTTCCATCATCTAAAATAAACGACACCTATGATTAATATACTTTTTAATCAACCATTTAAGAATTCACTCTATAGTTGTTTTTGTCTAATTTTTTGGTATTTAGTGGTCATTCAAAATGTTTTGACCGATCACATGTTTTAAAGGGTGTTAAACCTTGAAAAATGCCTATCCGGTTGTTCCAGACAAACTATACATATGATTTATTTTTCATATACTTGTACACATATCAAATAATAATAAGATGATTTTCTTAGGATTTCAATTCATTTTACATCATTTTCTATGAATTTGGTCATTAAATGCATGTTTTGGTGTTTTGTGACACAAAATGAGCATTTTTGATCCTACTAGGAATATGCTAGCTTGGATTGATATTTTATCTTCTTAACCATTTCAAAATTCACTCCATAGATGTTTTTTTCTTATTTCATGACATTTTGATGTCGTTCGGTTGGTTTTTACCCCTAGATGCAACTTTTTAAAGGGTGTCAACCCTTTAAAACCCACATATTCAGTCATTTTTGGATGGATTCTCATCTGATTGACATTTCATCCGCTCATACATGTCATGAATAATAGTAAAATGGATTTACTATGATTTCAAGTCATTTTGAGATCATTTTCTATATATCAGACTATTCAATGCATGTTTTGGTGTTTTATGACTATAAAAGTGTGTTTTCTATCATCCTAGGAAAATGGAACCTCTTATTGATGTACCGCATACTGGACCATTTCAAAATTTAATCTATGGGTTTTACCATCTGATTTAATTGGATTTGGAGGTTATTCAGTTGGTTTTGACTACCCTCGTGTTTTTAATGGGTATCAAACCTTTAAATAACACATATTCATCTATTCTAGATATACCACAAGTCTGACTGATATATAGTAACCTCATCCACATCAAAAATATGAATAATATTGTTTTCTTATAATGTTATGTCATTATTATAGAGACCCAAGCTTGACGTACATATACATTACATTACTTTTGTGGAATATCTAATACATAACAAAAAACAGACACCAAAGGACCGTAATAGTTTAGTGTCTTTGGAAACTCGGAATATAATCTTCTAATCTTGGTGAAAGATCTTCCACATCTCCCATAATGATCATTTTTTTATTACCTAAAACCTTACTTTATATCATGAGGAAAAGAAAACATATAAAGGGTGAGCTCAAATGCTCAGTAAGGGTAATCATGGAGAAAATAAAACAAAACATACACATTTTAACTTCAAAACATGAACATAATATTTAAACATCAAAATCTTGAGCAATGACATAAACCATTGCAATACCTAAGGAATATATCATAATGGATCATCAATGATGATAAAATATCATGGGAATAAGACATGTAATTGTGGAAAACCATTAAGCACATGATATTATTTCCATAGTAGCCAAGGCATTGCTGCCAATACCATCTTAGAGGACAAAGACCCTTTTTGAATCGAGTTCACTCCTCGTTCCTGTCCTGTATCACTAAACTGGATTAAATTACCATTCCAGCCATGTCTATCTCATGAGATATAAATCTTTACCCAATTAATTGGAGGGAGATATAGGTCCCACCCATCTCATAATGAAATCATTCTTACTTGTTCCACAAAATAAACATAAATCATTCATCATAACCCAAAGAAAAAAATGGGTTTCATAAACATCATCCCATCATAATGTAATCCATATAAAACAAATGGATATCATTTAATCATAAGAAGAATCAAACCATGTAAATAATAAAGACATTATACTTGAAACAAAATCATACTAAATAATTTCATCATATATGGAAAATAGTTTTGACAAAACACTTGAAATGAATTCTTGAGGAAAATATCATTTCTTCTTAAAAATCATTTTCTTTTCACAAAATACCATGAAATTTTAAAAGAAACATATTTTGTTGAAAATAATCATGAAATCTTGTAGAGTAATAATCATGAAAATAATATGTTATGAAACCGAAAAAATCCATTCATGTTGTATAAGTTAATAAAAACATTATCCTTGTACTTTTGTGAGAAAAGTAAAAAAGTTCCTCGTATGGTAAACAAAAGAACGATTCCTTTCATAACACATTGTAAAAGTCAAAGAGGTGTAAACATGACTTTAAACAAACATGGAATAATATTAAACACTTTATGAAAAACATTTTTATGGACATGGATGAAAAATATAACCCCAGTAAATACTTATGAATAAACAATCTTGGATAATAACGAGATTGGAATAATTATCCCTTACCTTATGTCTGATATGATTCATATGTATCCAAACCTCATCTATAATGATTTAAATAATGTCATTTAATTATTATATAATCATATTCATTGTTACGATATCATATATGGTTCACTTATGACTTTATATTACCCGTTCTTTTGTAAATTCCATTTTAAAGCAGCATTTTGGGTAAAATCGTTTCATTTATCGTACGTGTTTCGACATGTTGTTCTTGATATTATTACCTATATCCTGATTTAATTAAATACAGAATTTAAAACATGATTTATATATAATATATATTCAGCATATAAATATATATGATAGATCGATAAATGGAATGAAATACAACGTTCATAGAGACGGTAGACCATACGTACGCATGAACGTTGTTTTCATTTCCTTATTGAATTAAATTTAATTAAGTAAATGAAACATATATGTACATAAATCCAGTATCATTATTATGTGATATCTTTCATGATTATTTATTCTATATACTTTATAATCATACTTGAATGGTTAATCATGGAAAATGAATCTCATCACGTTCGTGGAGACGGTAGTCCGTACGTACGCACGAGCGATGATATCATTACCATGATTGTGGAATTGTATTTAAGTGTATGTATAATATTTCAGAATCAATATCACTTTACAATAATCATATATAGTTATTTATTTACACCATTATACCCATACAAGTAAGGTGGTGGTGGAAAACAGATTACACCACAGTGTGGAGATGGTATTCTATATGTACACACGCGTGGTGATTTCATTTTTCGTCGGATGGATAGAAGATGAAATAGTGTTGTTTAATATTTATAATAACATATCAGTATATTAGTGATACTGATGTTATTAATAAATAAATAAGAAGAAGTAGAAGAAGAAACAAATTGGAAAGAATCGGTAAAGGATATTACCTCTTCTTTGATGCGCCTCTTCTTAACCTCCTCTCAAGGTACTAGAGTTGGTCTTTTGAGGAGACCAGAACCTCTATAATGTTTCTAGGGGAGTTAATAAGGTTAATGGTCAGGGTTTTTTTGAGCTTGAAGGCTCAAAATTGTGTAAAGAGAAGAGGGAGGAGGTGCCCTTTTATTAGGGAGGAGAGGGGCACATTTGGAAACCTCAAAAATAATAATTTATAATAAATTCAAAACCCACTTAAAAACTTCCAAAATGACTCAAATACGAACATAGATGAGATAATATTGAAATATAATCAACCAATAAAATTTATGCTTGTTGGTAATTTATTTTAAACATTATCATCTTTATTTATCCTTATTTAATATATTTAATTTTATTTGTGGTTATAAGATTCTAAAATTTAAATTGTTACAAATAATTACTTATGTGTTTTTAATTGTCTATAATTGGATTATTTATTACATTTTAGACCATATAAATTTTAATTTATAATTTTTAAATATTTTTGTGATTTTTTAAACAATTTTATATTATTTTATTTTTATAAAATAACAATAGTGTCAATTTTGACACTATTCATTTATTTGAATTTTAGTAAAATCCACACAGAAGATATGTTCAAACTAAAAGATTTAACAGATTCATAACATGTCATATTTATCTTTAAAATTAATTTAACACATTAAATAATTCATATAATATTTATTTTAATATTTTTAAAAGCATTTATTTGATATTTCAATCAATAAAATAATTTCAACATCACTATTGTGTAACCTTTAATGATAATTATTTAATCCCTAAAAATTATAAATAAATTTACCTGATGTTGATAATTTTATTATATTTCTGGAGACTATTAATTTTTGATGTTTCATGAGGTTTATCACTAAATTAAAATTATTATACTTATAAGATTTAAGAGAGTGACATGTTGTCACTTTCTTTGGTTTTAATAATAATTAAATTATATTCATGGTCAAAAGTCCATAAAATGAATCTATTCCGACCCTTAGGTGATATGGGTCTACTTTTAGTCATCAAATAGAATTTTTTAAGGTGTTAGGGTAATTTTATAATCTTATTTTTACCCTTAATTACCCGATTTACCTTTAACTAAAGTAAATAAAAATTACCGTAGTTACTGTCTATAATATCAAAAAAAAGTAAACTATTAACTTAATGTTTAACCACTTAATTAAAATATGGAATCCATTTTTTAAAATTCAAAATACAAAATTTTCAGTAATTAATTTAAAATTAATCCTGTTGTTAAGAAAACGAGTTTTAAAAGTTTAAACATTGCAGAAGATTGAAATGTTTTTACCTATGAATTCAATGTAAAATTAATGTTAATGACATAAATTATATTAAATGGTAAAAATATATTCTATTTATACCTTAAAACCATTAAATATTATAATTTATCCATATAAATTATTGCAATTAAAAAAGTTGTTTTTAATTAAAATATAGCGTGTTTTTAATATTCATTAAAATATGAAAGTTATCAGAATAATATTAAAAAATTATGCAAAGTAAATTTTTATATCCTGATTCCAAATAATAATTTTATTTTTCCAAATTGAACTTATAAAAATGTGAAAAAATAAATTTAATTTGGGTGTTCCATCAAAAGGCGGCAAAACTGCATTTTTTGAAAAATATTTATTTTACCCAAAAAAATTTATTTTGTTCTCATACCATGTTATATAAAATGTGTAAGATGAATTATAATGTCATAAAATTCAAAATATAGATACTAATATTCACAATTACTAGTTCATAATAATATTATAACAATATATCGTTGCTTAGTGAAACCCGGTATTGAGTACTACACACGCTATCGAGGAAGGTCGCGATTGCGTGTAAAGCAAGAAAAGTCAAGGTTGTGGGTAGTGAAATATCTCTTTTTTGTTGCGTATAACATAATCAAAACTTATTTCATTTATAAATTAAACAAAATTTATACATAATGTTGCGTAGAATAATTTCTACAAAACGAACTTGAAATTGTGTGTAACATGAGCCAAGAATAGTGTTGTGTATACTGCAAGCTAGTACGATGTTGCGTATAGCACAAGTTAATTTTAGTGTAGCATACAAAACAAGACATAAATGAAATTGAAATTAATAATTCTCATAAAATCTCGGGTTTTTATATTCTACCCCCCTTAAAATGAATTTCTCCCTCAAAATTAGTCGAGGTTATAAATGGTTTACTACTTGAAAGTTTCTTTCATAGAAACCCACATTGTAAAAAGGAATACTAAAACTTAATTTAAAAAAAATAAACGTTAGAAACAAAACAGATACCCAAAGTAACTCATCACTTGGGTTCCCACATAGGAGAACAAAGGTGAAAATATAGATATGGAAGAGAAATCTAACTATCAAGTTCTGATGGAGAGTGGTAAAGAATAGGGCTATGAAAAAATCCAACAGTCACAATGCCATAAATTTGTGATGATATAAGGTACCGTCTGATTAATCAGATATTAGTGCACTAGGACAACAGTTTTGGTTTTTAAGATAATTTCCCAAATGTTGAAGAATTTTTGAATTAAAATAAATACTTACTTGATTTTGGAACAATTTCAATGTTTCTCGTGCCTCGAACAATTTCCACTTCATCTCTTAAAGAAATGAAGTTGAATTTGTATTTCGTGAATATTAAGCAGACCATGCGATAGAATTATAGGTCATTCCATCTGTCTCAAACATAATTTAGCAAAAGTTATATACATAAGTCCTTCTATGGTGAGATTAATTGGATATAGTTCCAAAATGGACATATACTTCATCTATCATCCTGCTTCATAAAATAAAACTAGTTTCTACTAACCAGGGACTTCCTCTAGGCCAGTGGTAGGTGATAAAGGCCTGTCGCACTTCGGTTGTGGGTTCGATTTCCACAACCTTGTCCGATGCGACGGGTTTTCTCCCTTCCTGCAGGTTGTCTTTTTTTCTAAAACATCACTATTATATCATTACAAAAATAATATTGAAAAAACTTCTAGCCTTAAACAATACTAACTTATGTCCAATATAATCCACTCCAATATTTAGGCTTATCCAAAATACTTCTGTCTAAGCTCATAGTATAAATAAAACAATTACTAGAAATGTCATCTTCCGAGCATGTGAATACCATCATTTATCCCCCATATATCATACGATATATCTTGTTAGTCAAATTAAAAACATGTGAATACCTTAATCATGTATTCTATTGAAAAATGAATACCCATTGAGCCTTAGTGAAAACATGAATGCAGTCAAAATTTAACACTTTCCACATACCAAAATCCCAATATTTCTATATACTCAAACAAAGATATAAATTTTTCCTTATATCAGTCATGAGCTTATTTCATTTTTTTGTTATCCCTTCATTATGCGCATATCAACTTCTTTCCAAAAATATTTCAATCACTTTTCATGGTTACCGGTACCACATAATTACTGAAAACCAATACCTAGATATTCCAAAATTCCACAATACCATAAATGAGATTCCATGATACTGTTTTGAAATCACATTACATAAACACTTAATCATTACACAACATAATTTTCATACTCAAAATCACAAATAGTGATCGCATGTGACTTCCCTTTATCCTTTTCCTTAAGAGGTTTCTCACATTGATCATCATTAACCCTTGGATTAGGGCATTTATTAGAATAATTCCCCCATTTCCTTGCACTTGAAGTATTGAAGTGTTGGTGGTGCGTTCTCTACAGTATTTTCTTTATTAACATCATTAGCAACCCTTTTTCCATTACTTCGACACCCAACTGCTTGATGAAATTATTTTCCACACTTAAAAACATTTTATAGTCCCTTTAAGACAATCTCCACCATGCTTATTTCCACACTTTGAGCATAAAGAAACATTCATATTCTTTTCACCATTACTCTGAGATTTATCCTTAAACTCCATCTTTCATTTCTTGTCAAAACCATGAGATGGATATGTAACACCAACTTCCATTTCTACCTTGATAACACAACGTATGATTTCTTCATAACTACTGAAGTCTCTTATAGATAATACCCTTCGAAGACTTGGTTTTAAGCCACTGAAGAATCAATCAACTTTACTTTCAGGTTGGATGATAAAGCCAGATGCATAACTTGCAAGCCTTGTAAAATTCTATTCATATATACCAAAAGATTCATCATCTTTTTTTGCTTAAGCTCAAGGAACTCCCTTTCCATCTTTGTTTGAAGAATATGAGGGAAGTACTTATTGAAAAATAAGTTCTTGAACTCATCCCATTCTATGGATTCAATTTCATCTTGGGGCCTCGTATTCTTAATTAGAGTCCACCATTGATCTGCTTCACCTTCTAAATGGTAAATATCCAGAATTAATTTTTCTTATACTAAATAGTGAAGTGTGGAAAATATATTTTCAATGGTACTGATCCATTTTTCATCAACAAGTGGATCAGAAGTCCCACTGAAAGAAGGTGGATGTTGCCTCATGAATGACTCAATAGAATATTGTTCCCTTCTCTACTCATTTGGAAGTATAGAATGATTCATAGCTTGTGTAAGTATAAAAATAATATTTTGAACTCCATCGCCCATAAAATTGGTTTGTTCAGAAGGACAATCATTTCACTGTCCATTACATTGATCAACACGGTTCCTTCGGGTTCCATCCATCATCTAAAACTCAAAAAGAATAGTGTGAGAGGCAAAAATCATGCTAGGGAAAACAACATAATAAAGGGGGAGTACCTTCAATATATAACATATTAGGGTTAATTCTAAGATTGTTACTATAATTCTAGGACTATAACTTATACTTATACTAAACCTTAGGGACATCCCTAGACATACCTTAGAAATATCTCTAGGGATCTCACTAATGTTTTCGCATCCTAGTTTCCAAATGTTAACTAAAAATTTCCTCTGATACCAACTGTAGAGACCCAAGCTTGACGTACATAGACATTACATTACATTTGAATAATATCTAATACATAACAAAAACAGACACCAAAGGACCGTAATAGTTTAGTGTCTTTAGAAACTCGAAATACAATCTTCTAATCTTGGTGAAATATCTTCACCATCTCCCATAAAGATCTCCCCTTTTTTCTTACCTAAAACCTTTCTTTATTTCATGGGGAAAAGAAAACATATAAAGGGTGAGATGAAATTCTCAGTAAGGGTAAGCATGTGGAAAATAAAACAATCCATATACATTTGAACTTCAAAACATGAACATAATATCTAAACATCAAAATCTTGAGCAATGACATAAAACATGGCAGTAAGTAAGGCATAGATCATAATGGATCATCAATCATGATAAAATAGCATGGGAATAAAACATTTAATTGTGGAAAACCATTAAACACATGATATTACTTCCATTGTATCCAAGGTATTACTGCCAAGACCATCTTAGTGGCCAAAGTCCCTTTCTGAATTGAGTTCACTCCTCGTTCCAATCTTGTATCACTGAACCAGATTAAATTACCATTCCAGCCATGTCAATCTCATGAGATATAAATCATTACCTAAAGAATTGGAGGGATATATAGGTCCCACCCATCTGATAATGAAATCATTCTTACTTGTGCCACAAAATAAACATAAATCATTCATCCTAACCCCAAGAATAAAATGGGTTTTGTAAACATCAACCCATCATAACATAATCCATATAAAACAAATGGATATCATTTCATCATAAGAAGAATCAATCCATGTAAATAATATAGAAATTATACTTGAAACATAATCATACTCAATAATGTCATCATAGATGGAAAATAGTTTTGAAAAAACTCTTGAAATGAATTCTTGAGGAAAATATCCTTTTTTCTTCAAAATCATTTTCTTTTCACAAAATGCCACGAAATTTTAAAAGAAACAGATTTTGTTGAAAATAATCATGAAATATTGTAGAGTAATATTCATGAAAATAAGGTGTTATGAAACCGTAAAAATCCGTTCATGATATATATGTTAAAAAAACATTCTCCTCGTAATTTTGTCGGAAAAGTCAAAAAGTTCCTTGTATGGTAAACAAAAGAAAGATTCCTTTCATAACACAATGTAAAAGTCAAAGAGGGGTGGACATGACTTTAAAAAAACATGGAAGAATATTAAACACTTTATGAAAAAAAAATTTATGGACATGGATGAAAAATATAACCCCAGTAAATACTTACGAATAAACAATCTCGGATAAGGAGTAGATTGGATTAATTATCTCTTACCACTATAAGAAAACTGCCGTTTAGCGGCGGTTTTTAAAACCGCCGTTAAACGCGTTTCGGGCCGCCGTTTCGCGACGGTTTTTAAACCGCTGTGAAAAAACCGCCGCGAAATGCCAATTTTTTATTTTTTATTTTTATTCGAGGATTAGCGGCGGTTTTTTAAAAAACCGCCACGAAATAGCGGCGGTGTCGGTTAAACCGCCGCGAAATGAAATGAAAAAATAAAAAAACACGAGAAACTTCGAAATCACTAAAACGACCATAACATTTGATCCGGGCGTCCGGTGAAGCACCACGACCAGTAAAATCGAAGCTCATGAAGAGATATAAAGTCACATATAATCAAAACCGTGAGACAGTCTAAGGTGCGAATGATATTAGAGTTATAAGAAAGTTGAAAAAAGTTCTCCAACTTCAAACGGCCATAACTTTCACTCCGGGTGTCCGTTTGGGCTCTACCACATATCAAATCAAAGCCAGTGAAGAGAGCTACGCACCAGATTGACACAAGAAAGCTTCTGTCGTGTTTGTCAACCCCAAAACCCCTCTGAAGGCCTTCAAACCCCCATTTCCATCACTGGTGTCCCATCGAACTTGTCTTCAAACGGACCTAACTTTCGATCCGCGTGTCAGTTCGACCTCCTCCACCTGCCAGATCATATCTCATTCCACGAGCTTCAGTTTGACTGGTCGCGGCGCCCACATGCACTCCTAGATCATATGTTATGGCCTTTTTAGGGGGTATCAGGTTTGTTATGTTTTTCAATGCCTCGTTTCTAGCACCCGTTCCCCATCAGCTTTTTTTTTAAATGGTCGTAACATCTGATCCGCTTGTCCATTCAGACTCTTTCACCTTTTAGGTCAAAGATCGTTTCAGGATCTTTGATTTGACAGGTCGCGGATCTAAAACAGACTCTCGGATCACAAGTTATCACCGTTAATGTGAGT